>JASDDO010000014.1:160050410-161355410 GCA_030015575.1 Agapanthus africanus | reverse complement strand
GTACCATTCCAGGGAAAGCCGATCATGAATCAAAGATGGTTTCGGCGGAAGAATTCAGATGTTCGGTACCCCTCTTGGGAGTAGCGAGCGCCTTCCTTCCTTTCTTCTTTCTGAGTTAGAGATTGACCACAGGACGACGAACGACGCGAACGACCAGGGAAGGATGATAGAGCGGATCTAGAATAAGAAGTCTCCTCGAGAGCTCCATTAAGCTTTCTCCAACTGGCGCTAGGGAGATGTGATGGGCTATTGACTATTCTGCTTTCATATTCAGAAACTGCATTCGATTTTGGGCTCCACTACTTTAGAAAAAAGGGCCTTAGTAAGTCACCTTCCAAGAATACTTCCCCGAGGTCAGAAACTTCAAGTAGCAAGTGGGAAAGCTCGTAAGTCGAGGGTTAGGACTTTACAGGACAATTAGAGCCAGTAAGCCTCAGGGCTATGTGGAAGTAGATCGATTGCCCTAGATAGACAACTAAATAGGGGGTAACACCTCTCCTCTGGCGAACCTGCGAAAAAAATTCAGCGACCCTTTTTCTCGCCCCGGAAAGTCCTGTTAGACTTCCGGGAAGCGAAAAAACCAAAGGCGCCCTCCGGGTGGATGTGAGGCCCCGCCGACTGAGGGAGAGCTACTCTGTTAAAGGAAACTGCCCGGTGAGCCCGGTGAGCTCGGCCGGTGAGCTCGAACAGTGAGTGGTTGCCCAAAGCGCTAGCGCCCAAAGCGTTAGCGCCCGAGCGCCCACGTGCCTGGCACGTGAGGCGCTAGCACCCGAGCGCCCACATGCCTGACACGTGAGGCCCTAGCGCTCAAAGCGCTAGCGCCCGAGCGCCCACGTGCCTGGCACGTGGGGCGCTAGCGCTCAAAGCGTTAGCGCCCGAGCGCTTTCTCCCACACATCCTTTCGATGCCCTTTTCCCTTATATATATACACACACAATAACACACACATACTCCACGACAGTGTCCCTGTTAGAAAAAAATTCTAACGAGGCGCTGCCCCGCACCCCGCAAGGGGGCTGCTAGCCCCCTTGACCCCCAGCCCGCCATCTGGGTAGCGGGATCCCTGTGAAAACTCTGCGGGGCCCCGATATATCCAAAACCACTCTAAAACACAACACTGCATATTGAGTTCGTATGACCAATTTAACCCGTTAATCGGAGGTTCCCTCACCCCAAAGGCGAGAGATAATTAACGGTAGCTTAGTCCACGGCTGCCGGAGATTCGGATCCCCACAATCAATAAACCACCGCCTACCCTAGGCAGGGGGAATCTATAGTACGCCTGACCTGCGCACGCGTATTCCCATCTCAATGGGATGACGAAAAACACCCTACAGATTCTGGCACGCCCGGTGGGACTAATCTCTTCTCCCATATTTCGGGTTAAACGTTCATGCGAACTTAATCAATATACATATCTATATTTATACTAAAATAATGCTCTTCATGCAGGTTTTCAAGCAATCACTTTTCAACAATGTCTCCAAAGATGAACCCAGCTCTCAGCATGGCTCCCATCTCCTACACGATGAAGATGGACGCCAGGACGGTCCTTCCGGCCAGTCTCGGGTCACAGTGGGAGGAGCCGCCGCTACCATTTGGCTCTATTCTGTTCATGTCAGCTAACGACATCCCAGCTCCTCAAGCCCCGGTGACAGACAAACCGGTCTCGAAAGGCAAGAGGTTAAATGTGGTGGTCTCGAAGGTGCCCCAACTCAAACGCAAGTCGGTGTTTGAACGACTCTCCTTGGACCCAGCTGGGGGCAAGGCCATCAACACCAACAAAGCAACAAGGCATCTCGAGCAAGCTCTGGCGATGCCCCTGACAACTGCTCGATCGGTGTCTTCTCTAAACTCCCCGCTAATTGACTCACGGTGGCTTCCCAGGAAACAGATGCCCGCCAAGCCCTTAAAATTGAGAAGCTAAGGCAGAAAAGGCTCAGATATAGAGCCAACAAAAGGGCTAGGGCTCCTGCTAGGCTGAACCTCATGAGGTTCAAAGAACAGGGCTACCCTGCCAAAGATGAGGAAATGACTGGATATATGGTCCACACTGTCTACATGGTGGGCACGCGCAGCAAGAGTAAGGACGGGGCCACCATATCCCAAATCCAATCTGGTGTGAATATGGCTGCTACGTTCCAAGACCAGCCTCCTCTGGAAGATAATGAAGACCCTTCTAGTGAGGCTGATAAGCAGGGAGAGCCCTCAGTTCATGAGGAGTCGGGCTCGAAAAGCGAAGATGAACCAACTTTCCATCCTAAGAACGCAGAGTAACAACTTCTCCAAGAGCTCAGAAGTAATGACCAGGAGATGGCCAAGCTCTACTCAAAAATTAACGACTTGACAAACGTCGTCTTACGGCTCACGGCCCAAGTTGCCTCTCAGCCGCCCAATCAAGCATAGGGCTCTGCTCATGAACCGGGAAACGGTGTCCTAAGGTAGCAGATGCATATTCCCTTAAATCCAAAAGTGGGCAGACCGCATGAAAGTCAGTCGCATCCTATCTCGGGAAATGTCTTAGCTACCGATGACAATAGCCCGCTAACTCAAGATCAAATCATGGATTGGGTTGCCAACAAAGTCAAAACATTGGTAGCCGAAGCTGAAGCGCGAAAAGATATTAGCTGCAGTGGGAGACCATATTCTGCTCAGTATGATCTGGTAGAATTTCCTAGCGGCTATGTCATCCCTAAATTCGGAAGATTCGATGGGACGGGAAATGTGAATCAGCACATTGCCCACTTTAAAACCTCATGCGGGAATACTGGGAGCAATGACGCGCTTCTCCTCCGCCAGTTCGTTAATAGCTTGGCTGATGTTGCTTTCGACCGGTACGCGAGCATACCGGATGGCTCCGTCACAACTTTCATCCAAATGGAGTCTCTATTTCGGCAGAGGTTCATGAGCGTCAGCGATAAGATCACCATCGCCGGCCTCGTAAGGACCAAGCGAAAGAACAATGAAAGCAGCACGGATTTTATAACCCGATGGCGCAATCTCTCCGTCAAATGTGAATCGCCGATAGAGCAGGACCAATCTGTCAGTCTCCTCGTCGGAAATCTCCACAATTGGATGGCCATGTTTCTATGCACCGCGGGTCTCAAAACATTCCAAGAGCTGACCAGAAAAGTCCAGATGTAAGAGCGCTCAAAGCAGGAGTACTCCTCGGATTCCCAAAATAACAATAGGTTCTGGAGAAACCGAAAGGACGATAATCGCAAAGACGGAAATTCCGACGACTCTGAATCTTTTAACACTTCGGCTAACCGAAATAAGCAAGGGATTAGCGGGCCAAGTGCCAACCAGCCTCGGAAGCCAGTGTTCAGAGAGGGAGGAGAATTTTCACTCAAAGAGAAGTTAGATAAGGTCTATTCCTTCAGAAGGGACAAAATCCGTAAAATATTTAAAGACGCCCTGAAGAACGGTCTACAACTGCCAGAGTCAAAAAGACCGCAGGAAGCGAATATGACCGACGACCCCAAATACTGCCTCTATCACAGAGTGATAGGTCATGCCATTGAGGACTGCTTCGTCTTCAAAGATTGGGTCGAAAAGCAATACAAGGCAGGAGAGATAGAACTGTCCAAAAGTGTGTTAACAAACAGTCAAGCCGCGACCGCCAATTTCATACAAATGGTGTCATACCCCGCTTCTCAAAATACAGAATACGAGGGGTAGACAAGGCCAGCCATGCTCCTACGGTCAAAGAAATATCCTGCCGTAGTCACACTTCGGCTTCTAGCTTTATGTGGTAATCAGTAAATAATGCGCAGGTAATGAGAAATGCAGTAACTGAAACAAAACAATATAAAGAACTGACCTGATGGGAAACAAAAGGGTATAACTCTGGATAGCTAATCACGATGTCCGTGATGTGCGCCTGGTCCTGATCCCGGCTAAATCCACTCTTCACACTGAGCATGCATACTCAGGTCGTCAGAGCGACACAATAGCAATATAATATATAGATACAAGTGACAACTCGAACAGTGATAATAGATATATATAACAGTAAATCAAGACGGTATAGATATGAACATGCAGTAATCAATGAAGTGTCTAAAGGTTCAGGTGAACAGTAAAACAATAATATAGTATGCCTGGTATGTCAACACAGTAAGAAATGTATATCGATGCCATCATCCCTATCAGTCTCTAAGTCTCACTATACAAGTCACTAAGCCTATCGGCAGTCCAAGTGTGAGAGTCAACCACTCGCGAGTGTCCTCCACCCAAGGGTAGGACCCAAAGGCAAGGGACCACGGGCCCAACATGTAACTCACGGTAAAAATCATGTACCCTGTAAATCTCCATATATCTCCATATATATAAGCCGGTATGGGACTCCCGAGATTCTGTTGAACTCACACTCAAACTACCCCACACCCCGTGGTCTACATCAAACGCTAACCATAACCTCAAATACTAATCGGTCTGTGACAAGTCTGTGCGAGAACTGAAGACAGGATCTCCATCAAGCACGTCCCGACTAATACTCAAGATAAATGGCAGCGTCTGGTGCCTTATCTGTGACACCCATGCAAGAGCTTCCATAAGTGTCCCATACCACTTATAATCGCACGTACACGCGTCCCACAGACGTCGACAATGCAATAGAATAATAAGGTTCACTGATTGTGTACAAGTACGTGTCACTTTCACTTATTCACTCATGCACGAGCACTTACACACTTGCCACAATCATCACTAATACCTAACACTGGGTAATGCACATTATCACTAGGTTATCAATGCAGTGACATATGTATGATATGATGCGTAAACAGTATGTAAAGCATGATTAGGATGTCATGAATCAGTAATCTACCATTTGCATAATTTTATCATAAATCATATGTTTACAATTTAGCGAAACAATGAATGGGAAATAAATAGTATGTTTGATTATCTATCCAGCGAATTTGGTTTCACGTCAATCGGGTTTCAGGATCACTAGTTATGGCCATTTCATTTCAAGCGTTCACGGCTGGAAATCCGGTTTCTGAATTGGAAGTCCGTTTCGCAACACATTTTAATCCTGGTTGGGATCAGATTTTAGCAATGTTACAGTTGGATGAAATCTAGGGTTTTCAGTAAGGTTTTTAACGCAATAGACGGATCCTCAATCGCATCTGTACGTCAGGAGTTATACACTGTTTAACACTAGTACGTCACCTCTGAATCTGTTCTGGACTGTTATACGTCCCGATCTTTTAAATTACAGGTTAAATAGCAAATGATGACGAAACAGAATGAAACCACTTGTTTTATCTAGCTAACAGTTTCACCTTTTATAAACAGTGGGGTTCCGCAACCTACGAGGTAAGGAAACAAGGTGGTACATATTACGGAACAGCACACAGTATCCAGAGTCGCTCTGGACTGCAGTCCAGAGTCGCACTCCGATCCAAATATTGTCACCATTTAAGTACAGAAACTAATAGAAACTTGCATAGGGTTATAGTTCGTCGAGTCGGCTTCGATTTAAGCCCTCGAACGCAGCATTCCAGTATGTACATAATTTATAGTGATTTTAATTATTTTCAGATGCGGGAAATTTCTAGTTTTATCGGTATATTTGGGGGTATTCACTTTAGTCACTAATAGTCGTATTTTCCAGTAAGATTTTTATAGGATAATCATCACTACAAGAGCCAACACATACAATTTAATTCCGTCAACTTAGGCAAGTATTTTCATTGGGATCACACATCGAACAGGTATGGCACATAATCGATATGAAATTGTAAATTTGTGGTCTATATTATTTAAGTTTGTAACTTGAATATATAGCATGTAGCAAGTAAATTACTTGCTTGGAGACGTTCCGGGGCACACGGCAGCGGCAACGACACACGCGCGGCACGGCAACGACACACACGCGGGCAACAACGACAAGATTTGGCCTCGGCTTGAACTTGGTGGCACAGGCTCGATTTTGGCACTGGTGTTTGTGGTGTTGGCCGGTTGATTGGAGAGGGAGAGAGAAATTTAGAGAGTGAGAGAGAACAGGGAAAGAGAGAGAGAGAGCAGAGAGATAGAGAGATTGAGAGGGGGCAGAGAGAGAGAGTGATATAGAGAGAGAGAGAGAGTGTGAGAAAGAGAGATTGAGAGGGGGCAGAGAGAGAGAGTGATATAGAGAGAGAGAGAGAGAGTGAGTGAGAAAGAGAAACAGAGAGAGCTAGAGTGAGAGTGAGAGAGAACTGGAGAGGGAGAGAAAGAGAGAGCCGGAGAGAGAGAAATGATGGCGATGGTGATGATGATGATGATGATGATGCGGTCAACGAGGCGATCCCGGTGAGAGGAGGCTCGTCGGCGAGAGCGCGGATGGGGGTTGTGATAGGTGCAGGGCTCGTCTCGAGCTCGAGTGTGCAGGGGTGGGATGCTCGAGAGAGGGGCTCGGCAGAGAGGGAGATGAGGGGATGAGGGAGGAGGTTAGGGTGATTTCGGTGGAGGAGTTCCGGCGAAGGGCGATGGGTTAGGGTGGCCGGTGATGGGTGCAGGGAGCTCAGGGCAGGCGATGGGAGGAGACGAGGGAGGTGAGGAGGTTGGTGAATGAGATGGGAGATTTGAGAAAAGAGAGGAGTGTGGGTGTCGATGAGGAGAGGTCGAGGGGCGCGCGTTGGCGGTGGGACGAGTGAAGAAGTTGGCAGCGGCTGCGGGAGTGGGTTCGTGGGAAAAGTTTTGAGAGGAAAGAGTTTTTGAGATAGAGTTAGAAAGTGAGAAGGAGATGAGGGCGACGGGGATTAGAGAGGGGAGTGCGAGGGGGTAACGTCGCAGGCGTGGGCGACGGAGGTTTGAACGGGCGCGCGGGAATGGCGGAAATAGCCGTTGGGGAAGATGGGGGCGAAGCGGGTCGGATCAGGTGAAGGCTGGAGGGAGTTGGGCGTGGGCTTGGATGAGGCGGGCTGGGCCGGCGATTAAGAATTAATAAAATGAAAATGGAGTTCTGGGCTCGGGCTGAAGAAGTTGGGCCGGGCCAGTGAAATAAAAATCAAAGAATATATAAGGGAAAGAAAGGGGGCCGGGGCTTAAAGGAATAAAATAGGGAAAATGGACTGGGGGTTTTAGGAAAAGGAATTAAGTTTATAAAATAAGATGGGCTGAGGGAATTAATTGAAAAATAAGATATAATAGGGTTTGGGTTTTAAGGTTTTATTGATAAAAGGGAAATGGGGGTTTTAAAATGGTTTATAGCTATAAATAAATAAATTTGTAATTAACCCTTTTTACAAAATATGAATATTGGTGTATAAAAGAACCGGGTATTACATCATACCACCCTTACAAAAATTTCGTCCTCGAAATTTAAAAGAACGACAACCTATAAAATAATAAGCGAAAAGTTACCATATCGAACGCTAATACATAGTGATTTACTTAAAACGGGTGGATAACATTTTGAAGATATATATATGTAAGAATAACATACAAAAGATAGGTCTAAATAGGTATAAGGCAGGAATAACAATAAGGGCAACTGCATGTATACAAGAATGTAGATAACAATAGCGAACAATAATAATCACGGCGTATCCGATAAAAATCGAAACCCAAATATGTGCACATATAAGTATATCCAAAGTATCAAATCAGAATTAATAAGTATAAGACACAACCATTTATAATAGTAACCATAGGCACAATACCCGAAAGTAAAGTAACGACAATAAAGTAGTGAAAGATTTGTCGGTAGATGAAAACATTTTAGGATAATGTATCGGTCAAATAACGTAGAAAACCCATATAGTGAAAATAAGAAACATGGAACGAAAATATACGCGATGTAAGGTTGCGCTATCGAAAAATAATGGGAAAGCTAGTAATGAAGTACTTGAAATGCGTAAAATGGGGATAGTCAATAAAACGCACTCTTCGATAAATACAAAATAATGAAAACTAAATTTTCGAATAACAATGTCCCTAAATATAGTTAGGGTAATAGGAAAAACACAAAAATGTATAGGGCTAGCTAGGGTATGGATTACAATGGAGTGTGGCTCATTCAAAGGTCGGAGTGTGACGGCTTTAGACTGAAAGTCGAAGAGATAGGGGTCGGGTCAGCACAGGAAGTACGGGTGAGCAGCAAAGGACTACAAGGGAAAGTATGGGGAGGACAACGGTCGGTACATCATATGAATCAAAATTTTAAGGGTTAGCGAACTCGGAAATTTCACTATAAATTTCTCCTCCCAGAAGGAATCTCAAACGAGGCACAGACGAAGGATGAAGGGTGGACCTCTGAAAGATCGGGTGCGGTACTAGTTAATCTTAGTGAGGGTTAAAAACAATTTAAGGAGTAAGGGTGAACAGATCTCAGTAGGAAAAATAATTGTATGGAAGAAATAATCAAGCATCAAGTGAACTAAGAAGATCGAAAGATTAGCGAACTCAGCAATTTATTTCATTCCAGAAGATTTTAAACAAAGCATTCTCAAAAACGAAATGTGGCCCTAAACAATGCACGGATTTATTTGGCCAGAGAAGGAAACATCTAAAAGAAATCCCGTCAGTCGCGGTTGTGGAGATTCAGCAGGTTGCGGTAGGCTCACGCGCTCAAGTAGGGGCGTCCATTTCCATATCGCCTCGCAGGGATCGCCAATGGGAGTTCTTCTATTACAGGGTCTTGTTCTTCTGGTCCTTCTTCCTCGGCTGGAGCTTCTTCATCGAGGTCTGCCTCCATATGATTCTCTTCTTCTGGATTCTCTTCCATGGGATTTTCCTCAACTGGATTTTCTTCTATCGGATCTTCCTCGGGATCTTCCTCTATCGGGTCCTCTTCAGGGTCTCCTTCCTCTTCGTCAGAATCTCCTATCATGTCAAACTCTGGGGCGGCTGCTCCTTCGTCCTCGGAATCGCTGTTTCCGAAAATGGCCTGGGGACCGTTGATCTCATCGTCAGAACTCATCAGCGTGCGGTCTAAGGAAAAGCATGACTGTGCATCCTCATCCAGATGAGCCGCTGCTCCAGGGTGGGCCATGGCCTGAAAGGACAGAGTCATGATTAGACAGTGGAATACATCAAGAGAATAACTAAGGGTACGAAGTATAGGAAAATATGCTGTGGGCAGGAACTGAGAAATCAGAATTAAAATGCTGTGGTAAAGAATAGTATAAATAAGGGGAAAGCAAGAGAATGTTACACATGCTACGATTCAAAGTTTTATTGCATTCAACTTAAAAGTTCGACGGATACAAGATTTCAAACGAAAAGAAATGTTTATAAGAGGATGACAACATTACTACTGAAAGTAAAAAACATGAAAAATTCTTCTTTGATTACTAGACTGCTGCATTCTCGTCACGTGAGTTGAATCCTGCGCTGGGTCCACCATATCCTCGAAGTTTGAACTACGTAATAATCATCACTTGGCAGAAGTGGAGAGTGTGGATGAGTCTCCTCCTTGTAGCTCCTTCCTTTTTAGGCAACCGTTGATAAGATGTTCGCTGGATCCGCAAATCAGACATTTCCCTTGGGCGCGGCGACAATCCCTCTGAAGATGCCCTGGCCTCTTACAGTACCCACAACATTGGGTCATCTGCTGCTTCTGTCGTGGGGAAACAAATTGGCGCTTCATCTTATTCTCTTTTCCTCGTTTAACAGGGATCCCTTTACAATTTGAGACTCCCGCTGGTGCCTGATTCACCTGCCTTCTCAGTCCTTCAGCTAACAAGTCGTTCGTTCGCTCCTGGGCTTCCTTCAAACATTGCAGTACACTCAGAATCTCAATGGTCTGATTCTGGGGAGTGGAGATAGAGAAAGAGTCGTTGGACGACATGATCCTGAAACAATAATTTTGAGGATGATATAAGGCACAAGCTATAAGAATCAAAATGTAATACGGATTGGACAAAGATTCAAGAATATCAGATGTGATGAATTTCATTACAAGTGGAAAATCAACTGTATGACTCTAAGTCACTTAAACAGAGTACGGTAGTGTAACTATGATGTATTTCACAATTACAACCACGTAACTTTGCCAAGTCACCCGAAACCCTAGCGGATGGATAACAGAATACTCGATGTGAATATGGATCAAGAATGACAAGTTTACAACCTAGACCAAGGAATGTCTTAGATTGCCAAGCTATACACGGAAAACTGCAATCCCAATCGAAGCAAAACCTGGCTTTGATACCAACTAAACCATGTCATGCCCCGCTTCCCAAAATACGGAATACGAGGCGTAGACAAGGCCAGCCATGCTCCTACGGTGAAGGAAATATCCTGTCGTAGTCACACTTCGGCTTCTAGCTTTACGTGGTAATCAGTAAATAATGCGCAGGTAATGAGAAATGCAGTAACTGAAACAAAACAATATAAAGAACTGACCTGATGGGAAACAAAAGGGTATAACTCTGGATAGCTAATCACGATGTCCGTGATGTGCGCCTGGTCCTGATCCCGGCTAAATCCACTCTTCACACTGAGCATGCATACTCAGGTCGTCAGAGCGACACAATAGCAATATAATATATAGATACAAGTAACAACTCGAACAGTGATAATAGATATATATAACAGTAAATCAAGACGGTATAGATATGAACATACAGTAATCAATGAAGTGTCTAAAGGTTCAGGTGAACAGTAAAACAGTAATATAGTATGCCTGGTATGTCAACACAGTAAGAAATGTATATCGATACCATCATCCCTATCAGTCTCTGAGTCTCACTGTACAAGTCACTAAGCCTATCGTCAGTCCAAGTGTGAGAGTCAACCACTCGCGAGTGTCCTCCACCCAAGGGTAGGACCCAAGGGCAAGGGGCCACGGGCCTAACATGTAACTCACGATAATAATCATGTACCCTGTAAATCTCCATATATCTCCATATATATAAGCCGGTATGGGACTCCCGAGATTCTGTTGAACTCACACTCAAACTACCCCACACCCCGTGGTCTACATTAAACGTTAACCATAACCTCAAATACTAATCGGTCTGTGACAAGTCTGCGCGAGAACTGGAGACAGGATCTCCATCAAGCACGTCCCGACTAATACTCAAGATAAATGGCAGCGTCTGGTGTCTTATCTGTGACACCCATGCAAGAACTTCCATAAGTTTCTCATACCACTTATAATCACACGTACACGCGTCCCACAGACGTCGACAATGCAATAGAATAATAAGGTTCACTGATTGTGTACAAATACGTGTCACTTTCATTTATTCACTCATGCACGAGCACTTACGCACTTGCCACAATCATCACTAATACCTAACACTGGGTAATGCACATTATCACTAGGTTATCAATGCAGTGACATATGTATGATATGATGCGTAAACAGTATGTAAAGCATGATTAGGATGTCATGAATCAGTAATCTACCACTTGCATAATTTTATCATAAATCATATGTTTACAATTTAGCGAAACAATGAATGGGGAATAAATATTATGTTTGATTATCTATCCAGCGAATTTGGTTTCACGTCAATCGGGTTTCAGGATCACTAGTTATGGCCATTTCATTTCAAGCGTTCACGGCTGGAAATCCGGTTTCTGAATCGGAAGTCCGTTTCGGAACGCATTTTAATCCTAGTTGGTATCAGATTTTAGCGATGCTACAGTTGGATGAAATCTAGGGTTTTTAGTAAGGTTTTCAACTCAATAGACGGATCCTCAATCGCATCAGTATGTCAGGAGTTATACACTGTTTAACACTAGTATGTCACCTCTGAATCTGTTCTGGACTGTTATACGTCCCGATCTTTTAAATTACAGGTTAAATAGAAAATGATGACGAAACAGAATGAAACTACTTGTGTTATCTAGCTAACAGTTTCACCTTTTATAAACAGTGGGGTTCCGCAACCTACGAGGTAAGGAAACAAGGTGGTACATATTACGGAACAGCACACAGTATCCAGAGTCGCTCTGGACTGCAGTCCAGAGTCGCACTCCGATCCAAATATTGTCACCATTTAAGTACAGAAACTAATAGAAACTTGTATAGGGTTATAGTTCGTCGAGTCGGCTTCGATTTAAGCCCTCTAACTCAGCATTCCAGTATGTACATAATTTATAGTGATTTTAATTATTTTCAGATGCGGGAAATTTCTAGTTTTATCGGTATATTTGGGGGTATTCACTTTAGTCACTAATATTCGTATTTTCCAGTAAGATTTTTACAGGATAATAATCACTACAAGAGCCAACACAGACGATTTAATTCCGTCAACTTAGGCAAGTATTTTCATTGGGATCACACATCGAACAGGTATGGCACATAATCGATATGAAATTGTAAATTTGTGGTCTATATTATTTAAGTTTGTAACTTGAATATATAGCATGTAGCAAGTAAATTACTTGCTTGGAGACGTTCCGGGGCACACGGCAGCGGCAACGACACACGCGCGGTACGGCAACGACACACGCGCGGGCAACAACGATAAGATTTGGCATCGGCTTGAACTTGGTGGCACAGGCTCGGTTTTGGCACTGGTGTTTGTGGTGTTGGCCGGTTGATAGGAGAGGGAGAGAGAAATTTAGAGAGTGAGAGAGAACAGGGAAAGAGAGAGAGAAGAGAGATTGAGAGGGGGCAGAGAGAGAGAGTGATATATATATATAGAGAGAGTGAGAAAGAGAGATAGAGAGAGCTAGAGTGAGAGTGAGAGAGAACTGGAGAGGGAGAGAAAGAGAGAGCCAGAGAGAGAGAAATGATGGCGATGGTGGTGATGATGATGATGATGCGGTCGACGAGGCGATCCCGGTGAGAGGAGGCTCGCCGGCGAGAGCGCAGGTGGGGGTTGAGATGGGTGCAGGGCTCGTCTCGAGCTCGGGTGTGCAGGGGTGGGATGCTCGAGAGAGGGGCTCGGCAGAGAGGGAGATGAGAGGATGAGGGAGGAGGTTAGGGTGATTGCGGTGGAGGAGTTCCGGCGAAGGGCGATGGGTTAGGGTGGCCGGTGATGGGTGCAGGGAGCTCGGGGCAGGCGATGGGAGGAGACGAGGAAGGTGAGGAGGTTGGTGAATGAGATGGGAGATTTGAGAAAAGAGAGGAGTGTGGGTGTCGACGAGGAGAGGTCGAGGGGCGCGCATCGGCGGTGGGGCAAGTGAAGAAGTTGGCAGCGGCTGCGGGAGTGGGTTCGTGGGAAAAGTTTTGAGAGGAAGGAGTGTTTTTGAGATAGAGTTGGAAAGTGAGAAGGAGATGAGGGCGACGGGGATTAGAGAGGGGAGTGCGAAGGGGTAACGTCGCAGGCGTGAGCGTGGGCGTGGGCGACGGAGGTGGAACGGACGCGCGAGAAAGGCGGAAATAGCCGTTGGGGAAGATGGGGGCGAAGCGGGTCGGGTCGGGTGAAGGCTGGAGGGAGTTGGGCGCGGGCTTGGATGAGGTGGGCTGGGCCGGCGGTTAAGAATTAATAAAATGAAAATGGAGTTCTGGGCTCGGGCTGAAGAAGTTGGGCCGGGCCAGTGAAATAAAAATCAAAGAATAGATAAGGGAAAGAAAGGGGGCCGGGGCTTAAAGGAATAAAATGGGGGAAATGGGCTGGGGGTTTTAGGAAAAGGAATTAAGTTTATAGAATAAGATGGGCTGAGGGAATTAGTTGAAAAATAAGATATAATAGGGTTTGGATTTTAGGGTTTTATTGATAAAAGGGAAATGGGGGTTTTAAAATGGTTTATAGCTATAAATAAATAAATTTGTAATTAACCCTTTTTACAAAATATGAATATTGGTGTATAAAAGAACCGGGTATTACAAATGGAGACCGAAGTTTTTTGTGAAACTAATTCACTCCGACATCTGCCTTTCTCTGAAAACAATCGACCTCTAAGTCGTTAAACTGGGATTGTAAAAAATATATATATATATATATATATATATATGTAAATAAACAAAAAATGTGTAAATAAAAGAAAAATAAAAACCGAAATGATGGGGCAACTCGCAATAAAAATCAGCGAGTAAAATAAAGATGAAAATAAATCCGAAATGATGGGACAACCGCGAATAAAAGCCGAAATGATAGGGCAATCGCGATCTTCGGGATAAGAAAAGCTGAAATGATAGAGCAATAGCGGTAAAAAAAACAACGGCGAATGATGAGTCGCTCCTGATACCATATTCTAGTGCAGCGATGCAGACGCCAACCAAAATCCAGTTTCCCAAAATTCTTCCGGCCCTACGGTTAGTCTCCAAATTGACTACCGTATACAATCCACGGGCTCAAATAATTCTCATCACACTCATGCCCCACTGCAATCACCAGTCCAGCGGTCGGTCTCCACCCTTGGAATTATGCTCCATTGGGAAGACCCTCTCATGTGTCCTCACGATACGTGAGGAGAAAATCCCCGTGTGAGATCCTTACGATTCACAAAGGAAAAACACACTTGGGGGTCCTCATGACTCCTAAGGAGAAAATGCACCTACGGGATCCTTACGACTCGTAGGGAGAAAATGCTTTTATGGGATCCTTACGGCCCATAAAATTGAAAAGTCTTAGGTAAAAGGGATCTAAACCTGTCTCCTAAGCCATCGCTTCCCAATAGGCAATGGCGAATGATGAGTCGCTCCTGGTACCATATTCCAGTGCAGCGATGCAGACGCCAGCCAAATTCCAAATCCCAATGGCGAATGATGAGTCGCTCCTGGTGCCATATTCCAGTGCAGCGATGCAGACGCCAACAAAGTCCCGAAATTTTTCCGGCCCTACGGTCTGGATCATAAATCCTGCAAAACCGTATACAATCCACGGGCGTAAAACAATCCCAATCTCTCCCAAGTCCTACCGGTGAGACCACATTGGAAGACCCACCAGCGGAGAAGATTCGAAAAAAAAGGTATGTCCACAAGCAAAATAGGTACAGATGAAAACCCGAAGGGGCTCCGTGAGTAAAAATAGCAGAACTGCCGGCGAGTTTGTAAAAACCCGAAGGGCGCAAACTCATGAAAAGATATGAAATGCCCTCGCAAAGTCCTCTCGACTTTGTGAGGAGAAAATTCCCGTGTGAGATCCTTACGACTCACAAAAGAGCAACACACTTGGGAGTCCTCATGACTCCTAAGGAGAGAATACACCTACGGGATCCTTATGACCCGTAGGGAGAAAATACTTTTATGGGACCCTTACGGCCCATAAAATTGAAAAGCCTTAGGTGATAGGGATCTAAACATGTCTTCTAATCCATTAATTCCCAAATTCTCCCGGGGCAAATGATGAGTTGCTCCTGACATTATTCTAGTGCAGCAATGCAGATGCCGACCAAAACCAAAATCCCCAAATCCTCTCATAGCAAATGATGATTCGCTTCTCGTACCATATTCCAGTATAGCGATGCTGATGTCAACCCAAATCAAATCTAACTAACAAGCTCTGCGTCGAAATCATGCTTCGTCCCAGAATTTATCCCATGTCAAAATCATGCTTCGCCTCGGGATATCTAACTTCCCTCCCGGAATTATGCTCCGCCTCAGAATCAAATCAACCAACTAGCTCTGCGTCGGAGTCATACTTCGTCTCAGAGTGTACCCCGCGTCGGAATCAAGCTTCGCCTCGGCGTATCTGCCTTCCCTGTTGGAATTATGCTTTGGATCAGAATCAACCAGCGACCACCTCGTCGGAATTATGCTCCGCCTCGGAATCAAGTCGACCAACAAGCTCTGCGCCGGAATCATGCTTCGTCTCAAAGTGTACCCCGCATTGAAATCAAGCTTCGCCTCGGTGTATCTGCCTTCCCTATCGGAATTATGCTTCGGCTCGGAATGAACCAGCGACCTCCTTGTCGGAATTAAGCTCCGCCTCGGAATCAAGTCGACCAACAAGCACTACGCCGGAATCATGCTTCGTCTCAGAGTGTACCCCGCGTTGAAATTAAGCTTCGCCTCGGTGTATCTGCCTTCCCTGTCGGAATTATGCTTCGGATCGGAATCAACCAGCGACCTCCTCGTCGGAATTAAGCTTCGCCTCGGAATCAAGTCAACTAACAAGCTCTGTGTAGAAATCATGCTTCATCTCAGAATTCACCCCGTGTCGAAATCAAGTTTCGCTTCGGAGTATCTGCTTTCCCTGTCAGAATTATACTTCACCTGGGAATCAACCTCTGGATCGAAATTATGCTTCGGTCAGAATGTCTGCCGCTCTTCGGAATGATGCTCCAATACCTGGAATCATGCTCTACTTTTCGGAATGATGCTCCAATCTGTCACGCCCCGCTTCCCAGAGTGCGCTAAGATGAGCACGTGACATAGCCAACCATGCTACCTGTGGATAGGAAAAATCCTTCCACAGTCACATTACGGCTGTAGAGATATCAAGAACAGGAAAGTAAACTAAACTATCTAGTACATGTCCATGAGCCATAATAAATGAGTCAAGAAATGATAATATGCGGAAGCAAAAGATACAAATAATGAAACACCTGGAAAGTAAAACTGCCTACCAACAGGATCTTCACCGCTCGGTCTAACAGCGGCAATACTCCTGATCAGTCTGCAACAAAGGTACAAGATCTGGGCCATGCAAAACCCAGACGTCGGCGCGTCATAACATCAAGCAATAATATATAAACAGAGTAGCAAGACGTGCAAGTATGATCATAAAGCAGGCATAACAGTGATATAAATGAGAACAGTGGGGTAATGTGTAGTGAGTAATCTAAACTGATCTATTGGGTTAACTACTCTCAAGTTTTTGAAATCAATTTGATGAATCATCGATGTAACTCAATAGTATCCCGTGCATGCCCGGGACCATGGTCTACAGACTCTCGGGCTGAAACCGAGACGTGCCGCTAGGCAGTAAAAGGTAGCAGGTACAGACGAGTGATGTCAGCATCATCACTCCGGGGCTGGTCTAGCCCGTAAGACTTATCAGAACAGGTATCGAACTGTTGAGTTACAAGTCGGGTTTCATCATTGATTTCCCCATACCCCCAAGCTATGTATGTCAAGTTAGGTATTCAGTGATCAAGAACTAATGCCCACAGGATCAGGTAAAAGCAGATTTGTCTGGATAGACAACAGGAACGGTCCGTAAGGACTACATGTCAGGTTTGTTGACATTAGGCACAAGATCAGGTAACAGGTCAAGCCATGGTACATCAGGTCAAGTCAAGTAGTGTACGGTACCATGTCGGGTCAAGTAATATGTGTGTAGCAAGTCATGTCAGGGTGTAAAACATAATCATGGTTATAAATAAACAAGCATGGGTATCAACAACACAATAACTTAGCACATGTAATACGTTAAGCAAAATGCGCAGATTAAACTACTTAGCTGTATGGTTATCTATTTGTGTTTAAGAGATGGTTCCAACATTATATGAATGCAGTAAGACAGATATGAATGTTAAAATCCGGTTAAATGCACACGGGTGTTCAATAGGGTAAAACTGTACAAGGGTACCATAGATCATGCAAACAAATATTATATGATTTGAAATATAAGTGTGGTTACGCTTATAGTTCCCAACCACATAGGGTGCAATTTATTAAACATGGGGTGTCAATATTACAGTATTATATATTTAGGTGATCTATGGATATAATTACATATATTCTAAATGGAATGGATGCAAACGAGTATCCGAAAAATTTTAAAACTATAAATGGTAATGTGGGATGTACAACTAAGCAATATGTGATATAAATATTGATATAATAATATTAATATGGATAGCATATTCAAAACGATTAATAACTATAAAAGTGGTATTGATTAACCATGCACAAGAAAGTTCCGTTCAGAAATTCAGCGTCACCCTGATTTGTAAAATAGCTTTAAAATAACAAACGTTCTCCAAAAGGGACGTGTCTTATACCAAAACAAAGATAATTCAATAAAGTTTTTATTTTTATAAGTATAAGCATCTCAGGTTGTCCCTACAAAAAGTTATGAATATTCGAAGTTGGAAGTTTGCTGCTGGAATTTCCCTGGACAGCAGTTTAGAGACATTTCATTTGCATTTTACATTATTTAAACAATTTATTTTGCAAGTAAATATTTCATAGAGTTATAGTATTCTGAGTTATCTTCGTAACGAACTAAAGAACGTATACTAATGATTTTTCTATGATTTATAATGAATTTTATAAGGTAAGGTGTACAGTAAATTTCAGATTTGTCGTATCCGCTTTTTCAACGACGTTTCATGTGTAAACTATAATATTTTCAAATGTATAATATTATAGAATACAGATTATAAACCAATTATAGATAATAATAAGAAATATTACGACGATATATATTTTAAATGATATGGATGCAGTATAATGTAATCTAGTATGTCACAAGATAAGTTTTCATGATCTAGATTTAAAATGATATAAACGGATGCAAACGGAACATCGAAACGTTATAAAATTAAACATGGGGTACTAGATTTAAACTATAGATATGGTATTTATTTAAATAAGTATAAAATGAATTATATAGCATGTAGCAAGTTTAACTTGCCTAGACGGAACAAGAACGGATGTGTACGGAACGTCTCTCGTCGGCGAAATGTCGCCACGCGCACGGTACACGGAACGGTTCCAAACAACGCACGAGGGTGATCACGTAAGTGAGGTACGTTCACTAGATCACTCGGATCGTCAGCGACGAGCACGGCTCCGACGGTGATCACTGGAATCAAGAAACAAGATCAAGAAAAGGAAAGAAGAAAGAAAAAGAAAAAGTAAGAAGAAGAGGTTGTGTATTAAATAAGGAAAGAAAAAAATTAAATAAATAAATAAATAAATATATATATATATATATATATATATGCAGAGGGGAGAGAGAGAGAAAGAGGTTGTTGGTTTGTTAGGAAATTAGATTTAAAATTTTAAAAGATTTTTAGATTTAAAATTTTAGATAAGAGCTTTCAGTTTGTTAAAGAAATCATATGAAAATATTTAAACTAAATTTTAAAATTAAATAAATTGAATTTTGGCGGGATACAAAAATATTTCAAAACGCGCCCGGGTCGAGTCTAAAAATTCAGATTTAAAATATGAAAAATATATGCGACTTTCAAAATTCAAAATGAATGCTCAGGTAACGAAAATGCATACCCCCAAGAACGGATGCACGTTCGTGTGCGTAGCCATCCAAACACGTCCGTTTCACTGAACGGGACGAGAACAAGATGCGCGAATGCTACCGCGGGGTTAGGGTTATCATGCAAGCCATGCAATATATTTTTAAAATATTTTACGTGACTTAAAATGTTATATTGTAAAAATGCAAATGCCAGATAAAATGCCAGTATGCACTAAACATGAAAATGCACCAGTCTACATAACAAGTCAGGATGATTCATAAGTATGAATCAAATAAGTTCAAGTAAGCGGTCGGGTCGAATGCAATGTAAAATGTAAAATACTATTCGCACCCAAAACACGATAAATCAGGAAAATACCATAATTAAGGAAATACGAGAACTGGAATTGGTATAAATGAACTAGGTTGTTATATTATAACCAACTACAAAAGAATTTCGTCCTCGAAATTCCACGAACAAGAAAGGATAAACAATCAAGAAACTATAAGAATAGATGTGGAAACTTCTGTCGGATTTCATCTTCTCGTTCCCAAGTTGGTTCTCCATGCGAGCGATTACTCCAAGAAACAAGTATAAGAGGGATAACTTTGTTCTAAGAACCTTTCTCTTCGATCCATAATCCGACATTAGTCGCTCCTCAAAAGTCAAATCTTCTCGTACAGTCAGTTTCAAATGATCCAACGCATGTATTTCATCTCGAGCATACTTACGGAGTTGAGGTACGAGAAACACGTCACGACCATTCGCCAGGGATTGCGGTTACGCAAACGATAAGCCACTTCTCCAATACGTTCCAAGATCTCGAAAGGTCCAACGAACCGAGGACTAAACTTTCCTCGACTTCCGAAACGAATCACCCCTCTAGTCGGTGATATCTTCAAGAATACTAGATCACCAACAGCGAACTCTAGAGGTCTTCTCGATGTATCGACCCAACTATTCTGCCGTTCTTGCGCTACCTTCACATGATTCTGGATATTGCTAACCTGCTCGACTGTCTGCACAACCAAATCTGGTCCTAACAATCTTCGTTCACCAACATCGTCCAAACAAACAGGTGAACGACACTTGCGACCATACAATGCTTCGAATGGAGCCATCTGAATAGTCGCCTAAAACTGTTGTTGTAAGAAAACTCCACCAAATGTAGATGATCCTCCCATGAACCCTTGAAATCTAACATGCAAGCTCTCAATATGTCTTCAAGATTTTGGATCGTTCTCTCCGACTGGCCATCTGTCTGGGGATGATAAGCTGTACTAAATTTCAATCGAGTCTCCAAACTTTCCTGTAAGCTCCTCTGAAAGTGTGATAAGAAACGAGTGTCACGGTCGGACACGATACTCACCGGTACTCCATGCAATCTTACAATCTCCTGCATGTACCGTTCAGCCAAAACTTCTGTTGATTGACCCACTCGAAAAGGGATGAAATGAGCTGCCTCGGTCAATCTATCAACAATCACCCAAACTGCATTGTTGCCCTTTGGACTCCGCGGTAAAGCCGTCACGAAATCCATGGTTATATGTTCCCACTTCCACTGAGAAATCGAAAGTGGTTACAATAAACCAGCAACCCTTTGATGTTCAGTCTTAACTTGCTGACACACCAAGCACTTTGCTACAAAGCGGGCAATCTCCCATTTCATGCCTTCCCACCAGAAATGCTGTCGTAGATCACGGTACATCTTCGTGCCTCCTGGATGTATGGAATATGCTGAACTGTGCGCCTCCTTCATAACTTCTTCGCGAATATCTCCTTTTGGCATACACAAACGGCTACCATATCACAACGAACCATCTTCATGAATTAAAAAATCCGTTTGAAGTCCAGCTCCAACCTGTCCTCGAAACTTTTGCAATCTAGGGTCCTGTAACTGCGCTGCTTTAATATTCTCGATCAACAACGACTGTACTTGCAGCTGCATCAACTGTCCCCCAAGAATGCGGTAGCACAACCTCCAAATCGAATCTTCGAAAGTCTTCGATAAGTTCCTTCATTGTAGTCAACATCTGAATTGCTGGCAACCGACTAAGCGCATCCGGCACTATATTAACTTTCCTCGGATGGTACTTGAGATCCAGATCATAGTCTGCCATCAGCTCCAACCATCTACACTGCTTCATGTTAAGCTCTTTCTGTGTGAACACATACTTTAGGCTTTTGTGATCGGTGAATACTTCGACCCTTTCTCCCAATAAGTAGTGTCTCCAAATCTTCAAAGCGAAAATCATTGCTACGAGCTCCAAATCATGAGTTGGGTAATTCTTCTCATGGGTCTTCAACTGTCTCGATGCGTAGGCTATAACCTTCCCATGCTGTATCAAAACACATCCCAATCCTTTTCCAGATGCGTCGCTGTGAATCACCAATCCTCCGGAACTGTCTGGTATGGTCAAAATAAGAGCGGTTATCGATCTCTGCTTCAACGCCTCAAAAGCTGATGCACACTTATCCATCCACACAAATAGTACTTCCTTGCGCATAAGCTTAGTAAAAGGCTTAGCCAAACGAGCAAAATTCTCCACGAACCTTTTGTAATACCCGGCAAGTCCAAGAAAGCTTCTGATCTCGGCAACGTTCATCGGAATCGGCCAATCTCGAACTGCTGCAATTTTTTCGGGGCCAACGGCGATTCCATCTCCGGATACGACGTGCCCCAAAAACTTCACTTCTTCAAGCCAAAACTTGCACTTGCTCATCTTTGCATACAATCTTTCTTGCCTCAATGTCTGCAGTGCGATCTTCAAGTGTTCCGCATGCTCTTCAATGCTCCTCGAGTAGACCAGAATATCATCGATGAACACCACTATAAACTGGTCCAAGATCGGTGAAAAGATTCGGTTCATCAAGTCCATAAATATCGCCGGTGCATTCGTGACTCCGAATGGCATCACTAAATACTTGTAATGTCCATACCAAGTTCGGAACGCAGTCTTGCAAATATCTTCTGATTTAACTCGGACCTAATGATATCCAGACCGCAAATCCAGCTTCGAGAATACCCTCGCACCACTAAGCTGCTCGAATAATTCTCTAATGCGAAGGATCGGGTACTTGTTCTTAATAGTCACCCGGTTTAATTCTCGATAATCGATGCACATCCTCCTTGTGCCATCATCTTCTTTTCTAGAAGAACTGGAGCTCCCCAAGGCGGGTTACTGCTGCAAATCCAACCCTTCTCAAGTACTTCAGTAACTTGCTTCTTGACTTCTTCCAACTCTACTGGTGCCATTGGATAGTACACCTTTGAGATTGGCGCTGCACCAGGAACAAGATCGATCGCAAAATCCACATCTCATTTTGCGGTAAATCCGATGTATCCTCGATCACGTCCATGAATTCTCGAACTACCGCTGGCGCTTCCTCCTTAACAACTTCCATCGACGAAAGAACATTGTTTATCGGCTTAGCCCAAAACTCGACTGGCCCGACAGAACTGCTATCTCCCGCAAAACAAACTCCGGATGTCCGGGAATCTGGAGAATCACTTTCCTTTCCTTATAATCAATATGAGCGTAGAAAGTGCCGCGAAAAATCCATTCCCAAGACAACAACAAACAAAGGGATACACCAGAATTGAATAATCCTAATGCGGAAAAACAAGAACAAGTAAGATACCGAGATGACTTCATCCGAAGTCAAGATACTGAAGAGGATTAAGCACGGTAAACATAATTCAAGCTGGCGATAAAACAAGAACTGGAAAGCAATGAAACCGAGAGAAGCAAGGTAATATAGCGATCATGGAATAAGGAAGTGAATCAAGACTAGGACTCCAAGTTACTTAAATAGAGTACCACATTGTAACCATGCTGCAGTTCATGGGTACAATTACAAAACTCCATCCAAGTCGCCAAAATCCTAGTATCAGAATCAAGAAACAGGGAGAAACAATGGTGAATCCAAAAGATTTCAAGCAGAGATGCGTAGTTGTTTGCATATCGTCAAGGCAAAGGATACGAGAAAGATATGATTCAAGAATCACGATAACAAGGTGGCAGGACATGTTCCTAATCATGAGTATTCTGATTCATGTATTGGGTCCAATACCCAACTATAAAAGAATCAAACCCGATTAACCTATATCCCATGGATCTGATACCAAAAGAACCATGTCACGCCCCGCTTCCCAGAGTGCGCTAAGATGGGCATGTGACATAGCCAACCATGCTACCTGTGGATAGGAAAAATCCTTCCGCAGTCACATTACGGCTGTAGAGATATCAAGAACAGGAAAGTAAACTAAACTATCTAGTACATGTCCATGAGCCAGAATAAATGAGTCAAGAAATGATAATATGCGGAAGCAAAAGATACAAATAATGAAACACCTGGAAAGTAAAACTGCCTACCAACAGGATCTTCACCGCTCGGTCTAACAGCGGCAATACTCTTGATCAGTCTGCAACAAAGGTACAGGATCTGGGCCATGCAAAACCCAGACGTCGGCGCGTCATAACATCAAGCAATAATATATAAACAAAGTAGCAAGACGTGCAAGTATGATCATAAAGCAGGCATAACAGTGATATAAATGAGAACAGTGGGGTAATGTGTAGTGAGTAATCTAAACTGGTCTATTGGGTTAACTACTCTCAAGTCTTTGAAATCAATTTGATGAATCATCGATGTAACTCAATAGTATCCCGTGCATGCCCGGGACCACGGTCTACAGACTCTTGGGCTGAAACCGAGACGTGCCGCTAGGCAGTAAAAGGTAGCAGGTACAGACGAGTGATGTCAGCATCATCACTCCGGGACTGGCCTAGCCCGTAAGACTGATCAGAACAGGTATCGAACTGTTGAGTTACAAGTCAGATTTTATCGTTGATTTCCCCATACCCCCAAGCTATGTATGTCAAGTCAGGTATTCAGTGACCAAGAACTAATGCCCACAGGATCAGGTAAGAGCAGATTTGTCTGGATAGACAACAGGAACGGTCCATAAGGACTACATGTCAGGTTTGTTGGCATTAGGCACAAGATCAGGTAACAGGTCAAGCCATGGTACATCAGGTCAAGTCAAGTAGTGTACGGTACCATGTCGGGTCAAGTAATATGTGTGTAGCAAGTCATGTCAGGGTGTAAAACATAATCATGGTTATAAATAAACAAGCATGGGTATCAACAACACAATAACTTAGCACATGTAATAGGTTAAGCAAAATGCGCAGATTAAACTATTTAGAAGTACGGTTATCTATTTGTGTTTAAGAGATGGTTCCAACATTATATGAATGCAGTAAGACAGATATGAATGTTAAAATCCGGTTAAATGCACACGGGTGTCCAATAGGGTAAAACTGTACAAGGGTACCATAGATCATGCAAACAAATATTATGTGATTTGAAATATAAGTGTGGTTACGTTTATAGTTCCCAACCACATAGGGTGCAATTTATTAAACATAGGGTGTCAATATTGCAGTGTTATATATTTAGGTGATCTATGGATACAATTACATATATTCTAAATGGAATGGATGCAAACGGGTATCCGAAAAGTTATAAAACTATAAATGGTAATGTGGGATGTACAACTAAGAAATATGTGATATAAATATTGATATAATAATATTATATGGATAGCATATTCAAAACGATTAATAACTATAAAAGTGGTATTGATTAACCATGCACAAGAAAGTTCCGTTCAGAAATTTAGCGTCACCCTGATTTGTAAAATAGCTTAAAAATAACAAACGTTCTCCAAAAGGGACGTGTCTTATACCAAAACAAATATAATTCAATAAGGTTTTAATTTTTATAAGTATAAGAATCTCAGGTTGTCCCTACAAAAAGTTATGAATATTCGAAGTTGGAAGTTTGCTGCTGGAATTTCCCTGGACAGCAGTTTAGAGACATTTCATTTGCATTTAACGTTATATAAACAATTTATTTTGCAAGTAAATATTTCATAGAGTTATAGTATTCTCAGTTAGCTTCGTAACGAACTAAAGAACGTATACTAATGATTTTTCTATGATTTATAATGAATTTTATAAGGTAAGGTGTACAGAAAATTTCAGATTTGTCGTATCCGCTTTTTCAACGACGTTTCATGTGTAAACTATAATATTTTCAAATGTATAACATTATAGAATACAGATTATAAACCAATTATAGATAATAATAAGAAATATTACGACGATATATATTTTAAATGATATGGATGCGGTATAATGTAATCTAGTATGTCACAAGATAAGTTTTCATGATCTAGATTTAAAATGATATAAACGGATGCAAACGGAATATCGAAACGTTATAAAATTAAACATGGGGTACTAGATTTAAACTATAGATATGATATTTATTTAAATAGGTATAAAATGAATTATATAGCATGTAGCAAGATTAACTTGCCTAGACGGAACAAGAACGGACGTCCCTCGTCGGCGAAATGTCGCGACGCACGCACGGTACACGGAACGATTCCAAACAATGCACGAGGGTGATCACGCAAGTGAGGTATGTTCACTAGATCACTCGGATCGTCAACGACGAGCACGGCTCCGACGGTGATCACCGGAATCAAGAAAAAAGATCAAGAAAAGGAAAGAAGAAAGAAAAAGAAAAAGTATGAAGAAGAGGTTGTGTATTAAATAAGAAAAGAAAAAAATTAAATAAATAAAAAATATATATAAATAGATATATGCAAAGGAGAGAGAGAGAGAAAGAGGTTGTTGGTTTGTTAGGAAATTAGATTTAAAATTTTTAAAGATTTTTAGATTTAAAATTTTAGATAAGAAGTTTCAGTTTGTTAAAGAAATTATATGAAAATATTTGAACTAAATTTCAAAATTAAATAAATTGAATTTTGGCGGGATACAAAAATATTTCAAAACGCGCCCGGGTCGGGTCTAAAAATTCAGATTTAAAATACGAAAAATATGTGCGATTTTCAAAATTCAAAATGAATGCTCAGGTAACGAAAATGCATACCCCCAAGAACGGATGCACGTACGTGTGCGTAGCCATCCAAACACGTCCGTTTCACTGAATGGATGCACGGATGCTACCGCGGGGTTAGGGTTATCATGCAGGCCATGCAATATATTTTCAAAATATTTTACGTGACTTAAAATGTTATATTGTAAAAATGCAAATGCCAGATAAAATGTCAATATGCACTAAACATGAAAATGCACCAGTCTACATAACAAGTCAGGATAATTCATAAGTATGAATCAAATAAGTTCAAGCAAGCGGGTCGGGTCGAATGCAATATAAAATGTAAAATACTATTCGCACCCAAAACACGATAAATCAGGAAAATACCACAATTAAGAAAATACGAGAACTGGAATTGGTATAAATGAACTAGGTTGTTACACGATCCCTGGAATCATGCTCCGCTTTTCGGAATGATGCCCTGATCCCGGAATTATGCTCCAACCCTCGGAATTATGCTCCTCCGATCCCTGGAATTATGCTCCGCTCTGCGGAATGATGATCCAATCCCTGAAATCATGCTCCGCTCTTCGGAATGATGCTCCGGTCCCTGGAATCATACTCCGCTCTTCGGAATGATGCTCCGATCCCGGAATTATTCTCCAACCATCGGAATTATGCTCCGACTCTTCGCAATGATACTCCGACTCTGGAATTATGCTATGCAAATCGGAATGATGCTCCGATCCCCGGGAATCATGCTCCCCGAGGGATGCTTCGCCCCCGGAATGATGTTCCACCTCGAAATTCAACTTCAAAATCCATCAATTTCATGCACACAACTCAAATGTGTGGTATGCATTTATTGATGGGGGGCACTTTGTTGGGGTCAAAATTTACACCCCAGTTGACAGGGTCAAAGTCAGGGTCAACCCCAAGCCAGGTGGACCCAAGCCCAGATCAAGTGGGCACATGCCCAGGCCAACCTCCCCATGCCAAAATAAAAACCATGTAACAAATAATTTTGATGTAATTTTTTGTGCTTGAATGTAAGCAAAATGGGCATAAAGCCAGCAAAATGGGCATAAAGCCAATTTTTTGTAAAGCCCATGGCTTATGTACAAAAAGAAATGGCATATGAGCCTTGGGATGGGCAAAATGCTATTTTGTAAAGCCCAAGGGGCTATGTGTAAATGTGTAAGCCTATAAGAGGCAACATGATGAAAATATCTAATACATTTTTCATTCCCCCCCAAAAAACTAGGGTTACTGTGCCTCCTTCTCCTTCCTTAAGATTCTAAACCTTCTTTTTTTCTTTTGAATTAAATCAAGAGTTTTACTTTTCCTCTTCCAAAACTAAATAGTTTTTCACCACAAAACCCACAAAGGGAAACTTGGATCTTCCATTAGATCTCAAAAATGAGAGATTCTTAAATCTCACCCCGTTTCTCCAAGATTCGGCCAAACGACAGGAAGAAGAAGGAGACCCATCTCCAGAAACCCCACTTTGGGGAAGATCCAGGGCTCAAGGGGAGAATCCCCTTCATCAGCTTCAAAATATCCTAGGAGTTTAACTCCTCACACACACACACACACACACACACACACACACACAAAATAATAAGTGTTCCTTTCTTAGAGTACAACTCCCATTGTAAGGACCAGGTCCCTTTTACCTCCTTAGTGCCCACGTGCTTGGCACGTGAGGCGCTAGCGCCTAAAGCGCTAGCGTCCTTGTGCTCAAAGCGCTAGCGCCCACGTGCCTGGAACGTGGGACGCTAGTGCTCAAAGTTCTAACGCTCTAGCGCCCGAGCGCCCAAAGCGCTAGCGCCCGAGCGCCCACGTGCCTGACACATGAGGCGCTAGCGTCCTGACGCTCAAAGCGCTAGCGCCGGAAAGCCCACGTGCCTGGCACGTGAGGCCCTAGCACTCAAAGCGCTAGCGCCCGAGCATCCATGTGCCTGGCACGTGAGGCGCTAGTGCTTAAAGTGCTAGCGCCCGAGCGCTTTCTCCCACGCATCCTTTGGATGCCCTTTTCCCTTACACACACACACACACACACACACACTTACTCCACGACACTGTCCCTGTTAGAAAAAAAATTCTAATGGGGCACTGCCCCGCACCCCGCAAGGGGGCTGCTAGCCCTCTTGACCCCTAGCCCGCTATCCGGGTAGCGGGACCCCCGTGAAAACTCTGCGGAGCCCCCGATATATCCAAACCCCCTCTAAAACACAATACTGCACATTGAGTTCGTATGACCAATTTAACCCATTAATCGGAGATTCCCTTGCCCCAAAGGCGAGGGGTAATTAACGGCAGCTTAGTCCGCGGCTGCTGGAGATTCGGATTCCCATAATCAATAAACCACCGCATACCCTAAGCAGGGAGAATCTGTAGTACGCCTGACCTGCGCGCGCATATTCCCATCTCAATGGGGTGACGAAAAACACCCTACACCCCCGACCCGGCCGTCCTACCCTTATGTTTTTTAAACGAAAGATACACCCAGCTTGGTTCTTCCTTACTGGTACCGGGATGATTTTTATAGCAAAGGAAAGAGAGGAAGATGCTCAAATCAAAGGGGATACGATCAATTTTCAGCCGGACCAGAAACCCGAGGAGGATTCTCCACGAATTCGACGCTAGCTGGCCCAGAGCGAGGCGGAAACAATGGAGCACAGCACAGACTTCATGCGGGAAGGGCAGACGCATCCCTGATCGGAATGCTTCCAGGTACGGAGCAATTTCTTTGCCCTGCACCTGGTTTTCCCGCTCATCCTCCTTGGCCAAATGGAGTGAATTGCCAGAGGGGATATGAAATCAAGCCCGGGTGTCGGAAAGCTTATCCAGACGGTTCAAAACCGAGGCGCGTCGCGGGTGTTCCCAATGCGCACCTTGGAGGCCATTGTCGCTCCCCAACGACGAGAGATAAGGGTGACGCTCCCTCTGGGGGTGAGCCCAACACAGAAGATGTAGATGAAGAAGAAGAAGAACTCTCTCGGCTATCGGAAGCCGGGGAGGAAGGAGACCCACTGGACTCGGCTTCAGAAACTGAAGCCTCATCACCCGACTTAACCCCTACTACATCAATGGATGTTTCGGAGGAAGACATCTATCCTGATTCAAGAAAGGACTTGCCAAGAAAAGTTTTAGCTGAAGAGGTGCGCCTGGCAATCTTCAGACAATGAGAAACAACTAAGGCAAAGTATCGGCCATAGGATGGCCCCCTATTTATACACTCTACAAGAAGCCATCCAACGGCTCGAATCAATTCCCGCCAAAAACGAAACATCACACCTAGCAGCCATCGAGACTCTACGTGGCGACCGGCCATTGGACACGTCCCCTCACGGCTGGATTCAGTGACAGCCCCTCGCGTCCCGCCATCTAATGGTAAGCACGTATTCCAACCGGCGAGTGAGCAAAATGGCCCCCCTTTTAAAGCGCAATCATTTCACGGATCCGCTAACGTCACCAAGGATACGCACGGGAACTGAGGCGCTTTGTGAGCCGCCATGTGGATCCAGCGATCCAGAAAAGTCGCCGCCAAATGTCGCGTCGTTGTCAAACAGCCCTTGCAGGAAAATGTTCGGCTGAATCATTAAAAACTGGGCTTACCATTCTCGACCCTGATCCATAAATAGGTCAGGGCGAGAGCGGGGGGCTAATGATGAAGCTCATAAACGGGAATTCCCCAGATTGCGACACGTGGGAGTTGACGTGTCATTTACACAAGCCCGATGGATTCCTAGGGGCTGCGAAGGGGGAATCAGTGTAATACATTGGGGACCTTCCTCGGGACCTTGTCTCCTAGGTGGCACCCGACCTTTCGGAAGCCTCCTTGGAGTACCCGCCCTATGTAATTAGCAGCCAGTCAACGACTCGCCTCCGAGGCAGTCGGGCAACCAAGCTTTCACGGCTTCCTTGCTTGTCTTCGAGCTAATGCAGAGCTGAGCTTCCTCGGCCTCCTCGCTCGCCTCCGAGCTATCCACTGAGTTGAGATTCCTCGGCTTCCCTATTCAACCAAGAGCACGGAGCCCAAACGCCCCCGCAATGGCTTCATGTATCTCGCCAGAACGAGATCTTCGTCGCTCCACGTTCCGCATCCCACGCTGGCACGTTTCTCCCTTAATGAGCGTATCCAACTATTAATAGGCGTATCCCACCATCAACGCGAATGTGCCGCTGGGGCATAACGGACGGCGAGAATCTCGCGCCGGTTCGCCCCCTATGCAACCATATAAACCCTTTCTTCTAAACGACACAGGTAAGGAAAAAATCGATCCAATACACCGCTGCCCTGTCATTATTTTTCGGTACTTACTTAATCATCGAAGGGTCCTACGTTGGTCACCCACCCCGGGACTTCCCTTACAGGTAGCTCGGCGTCAACAACCACCTATTGATCCACATATTCAACCCACACTTCCAATCTCAACCGTTCAAAACCGCTTGCAGCAAGATCGATAGAGGACAATAACTGAGGGAGATTCCGACTTCATCAATGAGCAACAATTTTTTATATTGGAATGTTTTTATTACTCCATGAAAGGTCTTTTCTTTGCAATTTTTTTCAAGAAAGAAAACTCATTTGCAAACTAATATCTTTAATAACTTTTACATGCAAGCAAAAGTACATGCTACTAACCGGCAAAATTGTGCCTTGACCCGTACCCGAGCCTATCTTTGATTTAAGCCCGGCTCTCTGTGTCCTATTTGATAGTCAATCCACTGAATATGCCCGGGCGACATGTGTCGGTCTAGTTTGAAGATTTTTGTAAGAAAACTGAACAATATCTTTCAATGTTGAAAAAAACCTTTACATAACTTGTTATTTTACGTTATGTAACATAACTCAACCTATTTGCACGTAACTCAACCGTATAACTTAAATAAAAAGTAACTTACATTGCTTTACATTAATTGTACAATTAGCTTACCTTACACCACGCATTGATAGCAATATCATAATTTACACTATTTATAAATAAGAATTTACATATGATTTTTGTTATTAAACTGGATTTGAACTGCAATAAATCAAGAGAATCTGGTATTTATGTGATAAGTTCTCCAACTTTCAATTCTCCATAAGCCAAATATAAAAAAAACTTAAATTCATCCGATTACTTTGAATACCTAAGTATGAATGTAAACATGTTAAATTGCAAATTAGGAATTTTTTACGTTAATTCTATTGCAGATTTTACATTATTTTCCTAACTCTTTCAGTTTTAAAATTATTTTTACTTAAATTTGTGATTTAGTGTGAATATAAATAATTTTTAAAATTAATTAATAATGCCCCATATGGCTTATGCTTTGGGCAACGTTATTTACGCTTTTCGTTTTTTCTGAGACTGAGCGTTACGCTCTACGTTATTTTTATTTTCAACATTAATATCTTCTCTGTTCATACACGGTAGAAAAACCATCAAACAAAATCAGAACGAATAAGATGCACAAAAGAATTCTTCATGTTTTTAAAATAATCAGCTTCTGGCTTGTTGTCAATTTGCACCGACATCTAAAAACTATAAAATAATTTTGAAGATTGCATTAAATGGTTTTTTGAGAGAAAAGTTGCAATCTGTGATATTGTAATACAGCACCTCTTTGGAAAATTATGGGAAATACCCTCTCAGCATTTGCTACTAACAACGAGGATGATCTCCATATCATTTTCAATTGGAATTCATGCTCATCAAGTGATTAAAGTTCGTACCTTATGCTCCCTCCCCATGGGACTTGCCTGACTGCTGGGAACCAAACAAAATCTTATTAAAAACCTCACAATCGTCCCGATCAAGGATTCTGTTGTAAACAAGGATTAAATTGCAAACAACAATTATCCTGTCATTGAGTTGATCGCCTAGTTTTTGTTATATGAAGATGAGTATATAACTATTGGACAGTGGACACAAACGTATGATTTTGGCTAAAAAGCAGTTAAATCCCCCAATGTTTCACCCAATTTGTATTTAAATATCTTAATGTTCTTTTTCGAGCACTTATTTTTAAAATAGTCTCATCGTTTAACATTTAACTCCCTTCCGTTTATCTGCTGGAATATTCCTATGAAAATTTGCACGTCTCCCATGTGATATATTTAGTACCATTATATCCTTAATTGTTTTATTATAAATCAAATATGAAAATTTAGCCCCAAATTAACATGTCCAAAATACTCCTCCCTTATGGCTACCAATCGTTGAACCATGGTCATGGAGCTCTGGATCTCCTTCAGATGTCATCTTCCGACGATCTGCCGACAGCGTTGGCGAACAGCTGAGATTGGGTTTGATTATTGTCTCCTGAGATGTGTGGATCTCAATGGGTTTGGTTTGGTATGAAGCCGAGCTACCTGTAAAGAAGTCATGGGGTGGTTGTACCACCGTGGACCCTCCGACGATCAAGTTAGTCGAGATATTTGGGCAGAGTAGCGACCTATTGGATAAAAATTGCCTTATCTGAGTCGTCTAAGAGAGAGATTTATATAGCAGCTGCCATGGGCTACCGGCCGCAAGATTTCTGCCGGCCGATACGCCCCTGGCGTTACGCCTGCGAGAATGGCGGGATCCCCCCATTAATGACGAGATACGCTCGTTAATGGGGGGATGGGACGGCGTGGAATACGAGGTCGTGGAGCGGTGGATATCTCACGTCTGGCAAGATTTGCGGAACCGTGGCGGAGACGCCGGTGATCTGCGTTCTAGGTCGCTCGATAGAACCGAGGAAGCTTAGCTAGGTGGGGGCTTGGAGGCGAGCAGGAGGTCGAAAAAGCTCGGTTCTGTGATAGCTCGGAGACGAGCTGGGAGGGCCGAGGAAGCTCAGCGTGCAGGAGCGCTCGGAGGTGAGCCGGTGGTCGTTTACTTGACGACCACAGGACTGTTCAGGGGATTCTCGAAGGTCGGGTCCAGGTAGCGGGACAATAGCCCGGTGGACGCCTCCTATGTGCGGTCCTTGCCCTGTTTCCGTATGCATCGGGACACGTCTTCTGCCATGTGTCATGATCTGGAGAGCTCCCACTTATGAGCATCATCAATAGCCCCCACTCTCGTCCCGACCTATTTATGGGTCGGGTCGAGAGTGGTCCGATCGGTCACCCGAGCTTAGTTCGTAGTTGAAGACCTCGTCGACGCGGATTCCCGAGGCAATTAGGCGTATCTTTTGATGATGTCAGTGGATCAGAGAGGAGATCGTGCATTAAAAAGGGAGCGCCGATTCGATCGTACGTTTGTTGAAGCGCCGGGCCACGTATCCGACGCCGATTGGCCGACGTGACAGGTCGTCGTTGTCCTCTGCGCTCGAAGGGACGCGTTCAATGGTCGTGCGACACATGGAACGTCGACGGCTGTCGAGCGCGAAGCGTTGTTTTGGCGGGAAACGATCTGCGCTGTTGGATGCGTTTGCCAAAATGCTATAAATAGATGTGGGATCCCCCCAGGGTCCACACTTCGCTATCATTTCTCCATCGCTGCGAGAGTTAGCTCGGCACTTTTTCCTTTAGGTCGGATCTCTCGCGCTCTTTTCTCGGAAGACTCCTTCTTTGACACAGGTTAGATGTCTTCCTCTGAGGAGTTGAGATAGTTAAGGTAGAATCTAGGGAGTCTCCCGCTGTTTCTTCCTCTGCCCCTTCCGAGTCGGATTTTCCCCGTAGAGTTAGGGTTACTCGTGCTTCTCGTGGTCATGCGACGGGATGGGTCCCCAAAGCGCGCATCAGGAATGCTCGTGATGCGCCCTCCCTCCTGAGGAATGTGGATGAGCTCACCACAATCCGAGCTCGCTTCCACATTCCCCCGAGCTTTTCGTTTCGCTTGGCGAGGGAGGGAGAGAGGGCGGACCAGGTGCAGGGCAAGGAGATTGCCTTGTACCTAGATGCTTTTTGGGCTGGAATGCGTTTGCCCTTCTCCCCCGAGGTATGTGGGGCACTACGTTGTTTCCAACTAGCTCCGGGGCCAGCTAGTACCGAACTCGTGAAGGATTCTCCTCGGGTTCTTGGTCCGGTTGAGACTCGAAGAAATCCCCTTCAGCTTGACCCTTCTCCTTTCCTCCCTTTGCTATAAAAATCACCCTGGCACCCGTAAGGACGGGCTGAGCTGAGTGTATATTTTCTTTAGAAAACATAGGGGAGGGGCGGCCGGGTCAGGGTTCATAGAAGTTTCTTCTTCCATCCATGAATGGAAGGAAAAGTTCATATTTGTCGGGCCATCCGAGGGTGAGGATTGGCCTGTGCCTGTACAGTGGCACATGGCCGATTGCCCCACGGGTGAAGCGGTCGTCCTCTCCAGAAGCGAGGACGGTGTCGGCGTGGGAACCTATCCAACAGGCCGATGTTTTTCTTTCCGAGCAGGCCCTTAATTAGGTCGGGCTCAGCCCCGCTCAATTCATGGGTAAGTTAGGAGCCTAGGCAGCCTCTCTAGACTTGCATATTCTTCTTCTGTTCTTTCTGGCGTCACTAACTCTCATTGTGTATTTTCCTTTTTTGTAGAACCGATGGATCGATCCAAATTCTTGACTACCATGGCCGAGAAGAAGGGGAGGAAGGCCGGTGGCATCGGCCCGTCCTGCCCCGCTACGAGCCCGACCCCACCGGCGGCCGCCTTGGCTAGGCGTTCCACCATGCCCCGGGCTTCGGAGACCAGCCGCGGGGAGAGCCGTAAGCATGCTCGGGAGCCGGAGCCTTGGGTTTTGGAGGTGGAGGACAAGGATGACCTCCCCGAGGTCTTCAAGAGGCATAAGAGAACGGTATCTCGATCAACGTCCTCCTCGATCTTCGTGCAGGAGGGGGACGTTTGTTTCTAAGTGCCCTCAGGGCTTTCCGTCGCTGACAGCTTGCTCTGAGAGATGGAACGATCGGCCGGGGGCAAAATTCCCCAGGGGACCCTCAAGGCCCAAGTCATCGCCATTGCTCAGAAGGCTGTTTAGGTCGGTATTCACTTTCCGTTTAGGTTCTTGCTTTGGATATTTTTCCTAACCTCCTCTTTCATCTTCCCCAGGTCCTTCAGCACTGTGCCCTCATCGCCAACATGGAACACGGGGAAATTGCCATCTGCCAACATGGAGCATGAGGAAATTACCTCGGCGATGCAGATCGCTGGCGAGTCTTTTTCGTGTGAGGAGGGCCTGTGCCAGGAGTTGCGTCGGGCGAAGGAGAAGATCACCGCCCTCGAAGATCGGGTGGCCGCCAAGGAGGGGGTGAACTCCAAATGCAGGGAGTCCATCCAAATTTTGAAGGAGTCCAACAAGGCCATCGAGGCTAAGTTGGAGGAGGCCAGAGTGCTCAACGCCACGATGAAGAAGATGCGGGACGCACTTAAGAGGGAAGACGAGGCTGTGAAGGAAGGGATGAAGCTCGCCGACCTCCGGGTCGCAAAGGTGGTAGAGAGGTACAAGACATCGAATCAATTCTACACCGATCTTGCTGACGCCTCAGCCCTCGTCTGGCATCAGGCTCTCGATGCCGTCAAGGCATTGATGCCGGAGTTTGCCGACGGCGGGCTCCAGCTTGAGTACCTCCTCGAGGATGAGGCGCAGGGGATGCTGCCGTAAGTGCCGCCGGAGGGAGGCTCCCGATGGGAGTGTTGGGGATAAGGCGATCACCTCGGCTCCCGGTGCTGAATCTCCCGGTGGGAGCACCGACCCTAAAGCCACCACCATGGCTACCGATGCTGGCGCAGAGCAAATCGAGGTCCACCCCAGTCCCGAGGCCTGAGCCTTTCTGCCTTTGTCCCCTGATTAAAAAATCAGGAAAAGCTTCAGAAGAGGCATCACGTGTTCACACGTGACCGGTGATCACGTGTTGGCACGTGATGGTTAAGAAGCGGCCAAAGAACAGAGCGCAGAAGAAGAGAAGCCCATTCAAGGGTCACATGCTCACACGTGACCAGGGGTCACGTGCTCACACGTGACCAACGGTCATGTGGCCACACGTGATCGGCTTTAAACGTCTTATTCGTTAGCAGAATTAAATTCTGAGGAGAGATCATTCAAATCTTTCCAAAATGGAGAAGAATTATCTGAAACCGTTGGATCAAGAATCTGAAGGTGATTAAACATCACCATTTATGGAAAAATCTTGGACATGGAAAGATTTCCCCTAAATCTAACCGAAATAACAAAGAGATATCTTTGGATTTAAAATCTAACGGTGAATAAAATTCACCTAATAATCTAAAGGCACAGATCAATGATGAAAATGAATCAAAACTCTCAATAAATAAATCGAATCTTTCAATGAGAGGTTTACAAAAACAGATTGATTCTTTTCCTTCTCCTATAAATAGGAGCCAAAGGATAGAGTTTTGGGGAGATAGAGAGACATATACACAGAGAGAGATATAGAGCTTTGGAATCTTGAAAATTCAGAAGAAAGAATTTGATTTTCTGCAAAAGAAAAACCCTAGGTAAGAAAAGAGAGGCTTCAAAAGAGAATTTAATTCTCAAGAGAGTTTAACTCTTATATAAAGAAAAGAACTTAGTTCTTTCTCTGCTTGAGGATCTGCAAAGTGCACATCTTCCCATGAATTGAGAATTTAATTCTCATTGGGTTGAGATCCTGCCATACAGATCTAAAACATGAAGGAGGAATCGAGCTTTGAGAATTTAATTCTCACAGAATGATAGGAATTTAATTCCTTTAAGATAAAATTAGGGTTTAACCCTAGGAATTTAATTCCTTTAGAATGGACAGAACTAGGGTTTAGCCCTAATTGAGAACTTAATTCTCTCAAATTTATAGGAAGTTAATTCCCTTAAAAAATAAATTAGGGTTTCACCTTATGCATATATGGGGAATTCAATTCCTACAAAAAAGAAATTAGGGTTTAACCCTATCTAAGAATAAAATTCTTCAGAAGAAAATATGAATTTAATTCCTCTAAAGTTTATTGCAAGGGTTTAACCCTATTGAGAATTTAACTCTTAAAAGATGAACAGATCTTTAAAACATACAAAGAATCAGGGGTCACGTGCTACCACGTGACCCCTGTAAAGATCCACAGAAAAGAACTTTGAGGCAACGCCTCACGTGCTACCACGTGACCCCTGTAAAGATCCGCAGAAAAGAACTTTGAGGCAACGCCTCACGTGCCCCACGTGACCCCTGAAGCACATAAGGAAAAAAGCAAAAGAAAAGAAGCTCTAGGGCGCCCTCACGTGTCACCACGTGACCCCTAATGAGCATTCTAATAGACCAGAGCCTGAGCCCCCATCACGTGCCTACACGTGATGGCTGTCAGAATAAAAAGTGTTAAACACTTATCTGTATAACAAAATGAGGGGGATCTGGCCCCACCTTTTGGATGCCATCACGTGCTCCCACGTGATCTCCTCGCTGTTAATGTTTAACACCAAACTGATAACTTGGTTGCCAGTGTTTAACACTGTTATTTATTAGTGCTTAACACTGATTCGAGAATCACAATTTCTAGTGTTTAACACTAATCTGATAATCGTATCTCCTAGTGTTCAACACTGTCGGTCTTTAGTGTTTAACACTAGGTTTAGCCCAATTGGCTAAGTTTCAGAGGCAAAGCCTCTCCTTCAATGGACCAACAGAGGGGCAATATTTTAAACATGATTGGACTTAGCCCAAGAAGGCCATAAGTCCTCAATTCAAACTTAACTGGGCCAATAGGCTCATAATATAATTAATTGGTCTGGGTTCCAAATTGGACTACAGATCACTTAATCTATCTTGGTTCAAGGATACATCTCTTCACTCCTTTGATACTTGTCGTTGTAATTCCTCAACGTCTTCAAAGAGGTGACGGGTCCCGATAACCACACACATTTCATGGACTGTGGGGTCCTTATACTCATGGACTATGATGTCCTTAACCTTGACCGTGATGTCTTAAAACTAACGCCGGACTGTGGAGTCCTTAAATCCTAGGACTACGACGTCCTTAACCTTGACCGGGATATCTTAAAACTAACAACGGACTATGACGTCCTTAACCTTGACCGTGATGTCTTAAAACTAACGCCGGACTGTGGAGTCCTTAAATCCTCGGACTATGATGTCTTTAACCTTGACCGTGATGTCTTAAAACTAACGCTGGAATGTAGAGTCCTTAAGTCCATGGACTATGATGTCCTTAACCTTGACCGCAACATCTTAAAACTAACATTGGACCGCAGTGTCCTTAAATTACCTATCGACCGCAATGTCATTAAACTAAACAACAGAGTCCAAATGCTCCCTTGTTGGATCTAAACGATCCCGTTAAGTTGATCTTAGTCTTAAATGAGACCAACGTATCCTTAACAAACGTTTAAGTTGATCTTAGTCTCAAATAAGACTAACGTATCCTTAAACCCAACCCCAAACCCAAATCTAAGAAAATACGGATTTGGACTAATCCACGTCCTACGGGCGACAACATAAATTAGTCTCCGTATACAATCCACGGGCAACCACAAACAAAACAAACACCCACGACACGAAGTGACCATCTGGAGAAGGAGAAAGTTGTTACCGTGATGTGATAGCGTAATTAACTGCAGGGGCTTGCGCCTGCAGGGAAGAGCGTCCCCACAATCAAAAACTCCTCAAACGAGGGGAAATCTGACGAAGTCTGCTACATCAGCCGCATCCGTTTAAATCTTCGATACATGGTGCCATAAATCAACTTGGCATCTTCGGAGAGGTGGACGGATAGCACCAATTAGCATCTGCCCTGAATCTCAGGCAAGACAGTCCGTCTTGCGCATCTTTCGGCGGGGAACAGATTCTGGCACGCCCGGTGGGACCTTTTCCTCTTTCCACTCTACACTTCGTGCGTCGTATTCGCGAACGAATCGCGGTTTGTTAATGGTTGCCCTTGGGTTTCAAGTTACTAAGATTTGGTCTCTTGCTTGGCGCAGAAATCAAACAGTAATAACGTTCAACTGCTCGAACTGCTCCAACTGCAAATGCAACCGACGCTCCGCCTCATCTGGAGGTGTAGCCTATGGACCGCAGGCTGCTTCCCTATTCACTATGCCTGTGGAGCAAGTGACTCAGGCTACCACCGGTCTGTTCTTCGGGACCATGCTCCCGCCAGTGAACGTTAATATCCAGCTGCCCAAAGAAGCGCAAAAGAAGTCAGTCTTCGATCGGCTCACTACTACAACGGCCCCTCTCAATGGGTCGTCCAATGCTAATTCCTCCGTCTTCACCAGACTGAGCCTGAACTCCGATGGGCCTGCCAAGAAGCCCATGACCCCTGAAGTGGCTGTCCCGAGGAAGATAGCCATATCTGCTCCTGAAGTCGTCAAGGCGGCTTCTCATGTCGAAGAGTCGGTCTTTTCAAGGCTGACTATTCCGGCTCATGTTCCTGCTCGAGGGTTTGTCTTTGACAGATTGGACACCGCCACTCAAAAGATAGCCTCAGTCTTTAAGAGGCTGGCACCTGCGGCGCCTCATTCGGATAGGGGGCAAAATGAAGCTATCCCTATTGCCGAGCCAGCCCCAATAACTCGACATGCTCGACGTCGCCACTGGCGCCGAGTAAGGAAGGCCGGGGGCAACTCCCCCTCACGGCTAACTCTACCGGCTCCAATGGTAGAAGTTAATACTGCAGTTCCAACTGGAAACAGCTTTGAACCGCTAAGGAGGGTACGTAAGAACTCTCCGACTGCCACGCTAAAAAGATCTCCTCCACCCGCGAAGAGTGTTACAGATGCAAAGCCGGAGCAGCCCCCTCAACGGCTTTCCTCCAAGATTTATAAGGTCTGGCGACGGGTCCAAGACTCAGTAATCGACCAAGAACACTCTCGCCGACAGAAGAGGGTGAAGGTTCAGGAAGAAAAGAACCGTCCAGTCAAACAACAAAGGACGACAACCGCTTGGATGCCCGCTGCAACGGCTCCCTCCAAGTCGACTACTCAAAAGAGAGGAAGGCCGGAGAAGGTCCCCACGCCTGCAGCTAATGTCAAAGACAGTAAGCCTAAACGCCCTAAGTCTGGGGGCATGGTGGTGCATACCGTTTACATGGCGTCCGGGAAGGAAGACAGCCGTACATCTACAGGTCATTGACCGCTCACTCGATCGGTAACTAAAGCTCAGGAGTAGCAGCAGAAGCTCTAAGAAATAATGAACGCGATGGCCGCACTCACTGGGCCAAAAGAAAGCCCCGAAGCATTCTCGGATCAATGCCAGGAGCAGGAAACTGACGCTGAATTCCTTCATAGGATACTGGAAAAGAAGGATAAAGAGGCTGCGGAACAAGCAGCCAATATACAACAAATGGCCCTCCTGTTTCAAGATATGGTGGGTATGATGATTCAAAAAGATCCTCCTGCTGAAGACCCTCCGATCATTGTTGAGGACAATAGAGGGGAGACATCAAATCCATCTCCGGCTCTTTCAACAGCCAAGGAGGAGACAATCTCCAGAGCTGACTTGGACAAATATATAGCTCAGCAGATACGGGTTCACCAGGCGACTGAGGCAGCCGGTCAAGTCGTCAGAACGGGGCAACCATATCTGAGCTGGTATGATCAGATCAAGTACCCGCCGGGCTATACAATACCGAAATTCCATGTCTATAAGGGGACGGGCAATCCCCACCAGCATGTTGCCCAGTTCAGGGTGCTTTGTGGCAACACTGGCGGCGGCGACAAACCGCTACTTCGCCAGTTTGTCGGCAGCTTGTCAGAAACGGTGTTCGAGTGGTACTCTGAGCTCCCGAACGACTTCGTCAAAACATTTACGGAGATGGAGTTGCTATTCACTCAGCGATTCGCGAGCGCCAGCGAACACACCCCGATAACGGCATTGATTAATGCCAGGGTGAGACCAGGAGAGACGTGGGTCCAGTACGCTATACGCTGACGAAACTTGTGGTCGAAATGCCAACAACGCATTGAGGAAGCGCCCGCGGTAGGCATGTTCATGGGTACCCTGGATCCCCATGCAACTATCTCATAGTTCATGATGTTCTTTAAGCCGACCACATTCCAGGCTTTGATCGACAAACTGGCCCAGATGGACCAGATGGGTCACAGACCGTCTCCTCCGAAGCCGGAACCTCGAAATGACAAAGGTAAAGGGAAGGCAACCTTCGTTGTGAATGCTCAGCAGCAACCCAGTGCCCCAAAGCCGGCGGATCAGCTGGAAGAAAGACGTCGGTTCTATAATGAGAAAACGAAGCGCCCCTACTCATTCCCGCGAGATAAGACGAAAAGGCTATTGGAGCTGGCGGTACGCAACAGGCTTATCAACTTGCCAAATCCAAGGCGACCGCCGCAACCCAGTGAAGTGAATAATCCCAATTACTGCCCTTACCATCAAACGGTAAGCCATCCGATTGAGGATTGCTTCGTCTTCAAAGGATGGATTGAAGATCAATACCTGCATGGCAAGTTTGCACTGTCCGAGAAGTGGAAGGTGAACCCGCCACAACCTCACACTCCTAAGAAAATGGACACGCCGGGGGCAACTTGTTCTTTCATTGAGGAAGCTCCATGGGAAATCATGCTTTTAGCAAAAACCAAAAGAATGCTGAATGAGCTCCAGACCTGCCCGGCGATCAGATGGAAGAACTCGCTGGAACCCCGGATCATTGAAGGGATGCTGAAGCTGCGCTTAACTCCAAAGATCGGTGGTGATGGCCCGAGCACTCACAACCAGGAGTCAAAATCTTCAAAGAAAAAGAAGAATAAATCTAAGAAGCCCGTGAAGCGTGGCGACAAGTGCACGGACTTACAAAAACAAATTGACGCGCTGGAGGAGTACAATCAAAAGGAGCGGACTCCCATCACACTCCAAGAGTTCCTCAACTACGTCTTTCAGGAGGAAGATAATAGAGAGAGCTCGTCGTATGAATCCGAGGGATACATGGCGAGTTGTCATGTGATCTCCTACTCATTTACAGACAATGAAAAAACTCCTGGCACTGAGAAACTGGAGGCACAGCCTGAACCAGAACTTGTGTGGCCGACAGACGAAATGATCGGCTCCTTTCTAGACGAGATTCGTCTGAAAAGTAAAGCCAATCGGAAGCGTGAGATGGCCGCATCAGAAGAAGCCAAACGCAGGCGACTAAACGAAAGAGTTGAAGCACTCCTGCCAGATCAAAAGACATCTGATGCAGATAAAAACAGATTCAAGACGAGGAAAAGGTTTGCCAAAGCCATGTCAATGGGAATGAAGCTGCCACCCTCGGAAGAGAACATTCGTAATGGAACGGAAATGCATCCTAATTACTGCTCATATCATCGGAAGATTTCATACCCCACTGAAGAGTGCGACGCCTTTAAGATATGGTAGCAGGGATATGTTGCTCACCGGCAACATTTTAAGCGGATGAAACGTAGAACTCGTCGGGAGCAGAGAAGTACGACCGAAGGGCACAAAAGAACCACCGGCAACTGTTACACGGTCAACGCCGAAGGATCACAGGTTCTCACCTTCAGGAGTGACTCTGATGAGGAAATGGCTCTGGGCCCTCTCTTTAAAGAATCCACCTTGGGGAAAGAAGAAGAACCGAAGGCCTGCGAAAACATTCAGCTGCGCAATCGCACGCTCCCGGAAAAGAATCTCGGACCCGCAACTAGAAAAGATAAGGGAAAGGAAAAGGTCGCTGAGGATGTCGCTTTAGACGACCAAGTCATGAAAGAACTGACTGCCAAGGACCCGCCTAAGAAGACTAAGGTGGACTACAACATCCTGGCGCACCTGAGGAAGCTACCCTCGCAGCTCAGCATTCTTGACGCACTCTTACTATCAAAAGAAGCGAGAGATTCATTAATCAAGGCGCTGCAAGAGCCCGAGCAATTCCAAGCCTTCCTCTCCGAAGAAAGAATAAAGGATGAACTGGAAGAAGTGCACACAGCCGATGTCACGTTCGGTGATGAAGACCTTCTCCTTGGGACGTGCGACCACAACCGTCCCCTATACGTCTCTGGATACTGCCACGATATCAAGATAGGCATATTCCTGGTTGATAATGGATTCTCCGTCAATCTCCTTAATCTTCGGGTGTTGAAGGAAATCAGCATGAGCGTTCAACACCTCGCTCGTGATAAAATTACCATCTCCGGTTTCGATTCTCAGTCATCACGGACTCTCGGATCAGTGATACTAACATTACGCTTCGGACTACTTGTCACGGACATTAAGTTTCACGTCATTGATGCCAAGACATGCTACAACGCCTTGCTCGGTCGTCCTTGGTTACACGAGTACAACATCATCCCTTCTACGCAACATCGGTGTATGAAGTATTTCAAGGATGGTCTCGAGTATACCGTAACAGGAGAGCTGAACCCATTCTCCGTGAACGAAGTCCGCAAGTACAAAGATGCAAAGTACTTTTTGCCAGATTTCGAGGATACAGAGAAGTGTCGCAAACCGGAGAACAAAGCCGCCGCCGCCATCCCTGTTTCCGGGAGTGATACCGAAGAAGAAGAAGATATAGTTTACGCTGGGCCGTCTCGACGCAACAACCCGGGACCGTCCGCCCCCATATTGATCTTCGAAAGCGATTCGGAAGATGAGGTTAATGCTGTGTTCTCCAGTCGGCCGCCAATACAAGAATTCCCTGGTGATGATCAGAGTTTGCAAATCACCATGATTCCGCGGGAGCACTACAAAGATCTTGACGCGCTTGAAGCTTACAATGTGCAAGACCTGCAAACGTTTTACGTCCCTCCCAAGCGAAAAGGTGAAAAGGCGATCCTATTCTACCAATCCACGGAAACAGGAGTGGAGAAAGAAATCTGGCACGGCGCGGATTCTACACTTGACAGGCTCCAACCCATCCGTTTGCCCAGATATTATACGAATGGACTAAAAAGGCTATTGAAGCGCCAAGGGGTACCCTTAAAACAGACTGTTCGACAAGCTCGGTTCTACAACAGGATTTGGGATGTCGCAAATTGCCCAACGGGAGAATGGAAACGCTTGGGCTTGGATATGTGAAATCCGGGAAACGGGAACGAGTCCATGCTAGCTGTGTCATATATGACTTCGATGAAGAAGGGGACACCCTGTCAGAAAACGCTGACCCCGAACCAAAACAAGATCCTGCAATCAAAATGCCGAGCCCGTCATTTGAAGAGCGAATGGACAAGCTCATCAGGAAAGCGGGTCAAAAAGCTCGGGACGACCATAATCGCGAAATGGCCATTTATAAGAAAGCTAGGATGCAACGTCTTCTTCAACGGGCTGCGAAAGACGAAAGTACTCCTCCCTGTCAACCTGCTATGCAAAAGGCCCGACGCAGAGGTAGAAGTAAGTCAAAAAGAAGAAAAGGGATTCAACAACGACAACGCAGGATCAAAGAGTCATGTGATCGGGAATTGCGCGGTCTGGATTTGTCCCTTATGAAGAAGATGAGTCAGGCATACTCTTTTCCTCAGAATAAAACACGAAAGATACTTGACCTCGTTATAAAATATCAAATGATCACACTTCCGGAGTCCAAGCACCCTGAGCAAGCTAACGAGGTCTCTCATCTGAGCTATTGCTCTTATCACCGCGCCATAGGGCACCCTATCAAAGACTGCTTCATCTTTAAGAATTAGGTTGAAGATCAGTATCAGCTTGGCAAGTTTGCTCTATCCAGCAGCTGGAAGGTAACGCCGCCACAAAAGCAGGAACCTAAAGCCACAAGAGCAGAACCAGATCCACATCGGTCTTGGAAGCGAGTTCGTACTTGTCATATGATAGCAATATCAAAAGGAGAGCCCGAGAATATGGATGACCTTCCTTGGTGCTTCGAAAACAATGATGACGAGGTAATTTCAGAATTTCCACCAGCACCGAAAGAGCTGGAGGATGGAATACACACCACTGCCGATAACCTCAAGAAAATTGAGTTGGGGATGACAAACGACCCACGACCGACATTCGTCAACGAGCTGCTATCTGAAAAAAGGATGGCTGCATTAAAAGACGTGCTTATGCAGCATAGAGATTGCTTCGCATGGAGCTATTCCGAAATGCCAGGACTGGATCCAGAAATAGCTGTCCATAAATTAGCAATATCCCCGGACGTCAAGCCAGCCAAGCAAGCGCCGAGAAGAATGCGGCTCGAACTTGAGATGAGCATCAACGCCGAAGTCAAGAAGCTGATCGACTCTGGGTTTATCCAGGAAGTTCAGTATCCCAATTGGATCGCCAACATCGTCCCAGTGATGAAGAAGAATGGGACAGTGCGCATATGCGTGGACTTCCAGGATCTCAATAAAGCTTGACCGAAAGACGATTTTCCAGTATCGGTCACCGAGCTGATGATAGATAACACGTCCACTCACGAGGTATACTCTTTCATGGACGGCTCATCAGGATACAATCAGTTAAAGATGCATCCCGAAGACCAGAAGCACGCCGCTTTCCGGACTCCTTTAGGTATATTCTGCTACAAAGTGATGCCCTTCGGTCTAAAGAACGCCGGTGCCACCTATCAGAGGGCCATGACGAAGATCTTCGATGACCTCATACATGAAATCGTCGAATGCTATATCGACGACCTCGTGATTAAAAGCAAATCATACAAGGAACATCTCGAGCATCTGAAGACCGTATTTCAACGCCTTCGGCAATACAACTTGAAGATGAACCCCCTCAAATGCGCATTCGGGGTATCCTCAGGCAAGTTCCTAGGGTTTATTATCCGGCACCGGGGTATCGAGATAGATCCGACGAAGATCAAGGCGATCATGGAAATCCACCGCCAAGGACTCTCAAACAATTGCGGTCACTTGTTCACACCATAATATTGTATTATTATATTCCCCATTCTTATTCTTTTTATAAATAAACGAGTGCTTTTGACGCATGTCTGCTACATGTTACAGGTTATAAGTTCATGGACAGAAAATTGTGAAAAAGACAAAAGACGATGTAAAAAGGAACTTTTGACCAACAAATAGAAGGATCTTGATCAAGCCGACATGAAAGATAAAGTTCACAAAGTACAAGGCAGCGCAAGGTCTAAGATGTTAGTGAACGGTTAAAAGTCTAATATAAGTATTCACGGGAATATCTGGAAGAAACCTGGAAGCCTATTTGAGAAAATTACCAAAGAAACAAGAAGCCCAAAAAGCCCAGAGACATATGAAGAAAACTCAAGCAGTGATCTCACTATTGGGCCGCGGAACCGCGGCCCAAAGCCTACCCAGGCCGCGGTTCCGCGGCAGTATGGAGCCTGTATGGAATAATTTTTTTACTATAATTCTTTATGTCTTTGACCGGTCTTTCTAGGGCTATTTTTGTAATTATAAACATGCGGATCAAATGTAACCCTAGGGTTTCCTATTCTCTATAAATAGGAACTCTACAGATTGTAATTCTTTATGCCTCCCTTTAATGAATAAAATTTAGAAATCTTTTGGAGAGCATCGGTGCCTCTCTTTAATTCAGAAATTCAGATCTGACAAACCTGGATGGAAGATTGGAGGGATCCATCTGTAAGTAATTTAACTTCTTGTTCTAGTTTAGATTTTAATTCCTTGCCTTAGATGTTAGCTTTGGGAAGAGCTTTTGAGAGATGAGATCTCGCATCCCTTTCTTACCCATCACATAGAATCTATAGGACTCCATGCACACATGCACACACTGCGCCCTACGGCACCCTATCCCTCGAGGTAGCGGTGATACCGTAGTATAAAGGCTCGGTTGCGCGCGTTTTCCATGGAGGTTAGGCTAAGGATCTCTAAAGGAAGGATAAGAACCTAGAGGAAGGAACACATTCCCGAATGGATCTAATCCCCTTTATTGATAATTACCATAACTCCTCTTAGATCCTAATCTGGGTATAGAAAGCGTTGAGATTTATTTGCATTTCCAAATCATTCCTAAACCTAACCCTAGCAAGATTTAGATTTAGATAATTGCCCTAGGATAATTAGCTTTTTAGATTTAATAACAACTCCGAACACCCTTCGGAATTAACTCGTAAGAACGAATCGGAAATTCACAACATCCCTGTGGACCGACCCGTACTCACCGGCTAGCTGCAAAGCGACGCCGTTCTTGATTGCGGTTACAAATATTTTTGATCTATCTTTTAGAAAGCACAAGCATGCTAAATCACATCAATCAAATGGCGCCGTTGCCGGGGATGGCGTAGAACTTTCCTTTTCGCAATTTCGGGTTAATCATAAAAATTAAAAAAATCATAAAAATATGAAAAATCCCAAAAAAATATAAAAAATATCATCTGTTATTTTTGGAAGGGTATTCTTGTTTGAATTTTGCAGGATTTGCACACAAATTCGGATCTGAAAATCTACAGAGATCAAAACAGCAAATATCAAATCCGAACAAATAGAAGATCACAACAACCAAGGAACAGAAGAAATTTGGAGGACCGAGTCAACAAGAAGAATCGCGGTGATCTAGTAAAAAAAAAACGTCCGAAGCTACCAAATCATGGCGGAACCGCCGCGCGAGCCCCCTTCCGACCGCGGAACCGCCGCGGCCTGGTCGATTCAGGTCTTGAAAAAAAAAGGCAGAAGCCCGTAAAAAAAAAAAGAAAAGAAAAACAGTTCTGCCACTGCAAATTTCTGTGAGTTTTCTCTCTCCTCCTCTGCAAATCATGATATATCTTCTGTAAATTTGCCTGCAGGATTTCTTTACGCTCAAAAATCTTTCTCCTTCCATATAACAGTTTTGTGCAGGATTTTTGGGGCCCGCTTGAAATAAAATAGATTGCAAGTAATATTTTGCTGTTGCATATCTTTTCTATAAAATATTTTGCTGTTGCATATCTTTTCTCTAAAATCTTTTTGCAACAAAATTTTTCCAAATAAAAAGAAAGAAAAAAAATCAATGAAAAATGAAAATAAAAATGACAAATATTTTATAGAACTTGCAAAAATTTTTTAGCCCCAAATAAATCCTTGCACTACCCAACCTTCCTTCTTGTCACATTTCTTCTTCTAACATGGGTACCCCACATAATAAATCATTAGCCGAACTTTGGTATCCCGAACCTAATTTTGCGTCGTACGTCAATTTGTTCGGTAAATTTAAAAACGATCCTTCCTTGCCAAAAATTTCGTTAAAAGATCAAATAGAGGCGTCTAAAGAAATTGTTTGACTTTTCAACCCACTTTGTGTCAACCGAGTCAACCTTTACCACCTACATATGTTGATACCACTTCTTCAAGTCCTTCTGTCGCTCCTAGGCCGATGTCCATTGCTGAGCACATTCCTCAATCTCGCAGCCGATCTTTCACCCCTCTCCACACATCTAGTTCTAGGGATCCACAAGATTATTCACCTTTTTATCCATATGTTGACCCTACCCCTGCCCAACCACCCACTTCCTACAAGTCATACCCGTCCTTCCCACCTTCACTAGACACTGTTTCGACACAGCCATTAGGGAGTTTCACATATCCAACCAATTTTGAATCTTTTACTGAAACCCCCTCACCACCTAAGTCTAGTTTGGAAGAGTCGTTGGAAGCGTACATTGCAGCAACAAATAAAATGATGAGGAATGTGGAAGCGTCCATGGCCGCCCTTATGCAACCTAGTGAACCGGTAGCTAGTGTCCCGCTAGCTCCAAATTTTTCAATGTATGAGGCGGCAGTTGGACAGAGTGGGAATGAGAGAGGATTTTCAAATCAAACCCACCCTTACTCAATTGAAGCCCACAACTCCTGTTTTCCATCGATTGCCCTAAATAGTTCACCTGTTGAAAATAAAAATGAGTTGTGTGATTTTGTAGTGTTTGATTTGCCGGATTGTGAGGAACCCCTTTCGAGTGAAACCGCACCTAATCCTTTCGATCTTTACACCTCCACTCTAGAACCTACATCGATAGATATCCATGCTTTTGATGAGGTGTCTAAAGAAATTGATTTTCACTTGATTGAGGATATAGACGCCGGGAATATTTCGGATGATGAACCTGTCGATTTGCTTGAAATTTTATGTTCAAATCATCATCCTGAGTTATTAAATGTTTCTCCCGAATCTCATATGCGTCTAGATTTTGATGATAATGGCATGGATGAGTTGAATATTGAGGATAGTATTGAGGAGAGTCTTGAGGATAATATTGAGGTTGAATCATTTTTGTTTGATGTATCTGATTTTCCAATTCATCCTCCTGAACCTTTGACTGTTATATCACCCTCCCTCCTTCCCATCGTTCCGACCTCGCTTGAAGACTGTGAGCTTGAAACCTTTTCCTTTGATTCTGACACAATTCTCACAGCCGATAACACCTACGAGTGTTTCACTTTTTCGGACGATGTTGAAATCTCACCGCCCGAGTTTGAGTCCTTTACATTTTCAGATGAGCCATCAGACTCGATTGATTATAGTAGTTTCGAACCATTAATGGAATCTATCAAGTTCAAAACAGTTTACTACAGTGAGAAAGATACTATCCCTAAGTCACTCCCTTTCGTCTTTCCCATTGTTCCGACCGAACAAATGACCGTTACGCTTTCATCTCCTATACCAAGTTCGGTGTACCCATGTTTTCTTGCGAATCTTGAGGGATTTGACCCCATTTCCTAACGGGTTGATAGGCTAGCGCAATCGCTTATAACATATCGGTCATCACATATTGCGCTAATTTATTCACTCAATTTACACCCTCAAGATCGTACTCCACTTCCTTCTTCTTTTCGCCATTCTTCTCCCCCACCGAGACCATATTCTACCATTCTTTCCACACGGTCTCGCGTGCTTCTCATTTTCTTGCACCAACTATACCATTTCCACGATAAGATTTTTGAATGGTTGGTGCTAACTTTTGGCTTGTGCAAGGCCAAGCTTAAGTTTGGGGGACCTTTGTATATATGTATATATTTTTGTTTTCTTTTTCTATAAAAAATATAAAAAAATTTCAAAACATTAAAAATATAAAAAAAATTATAAATAAATAAACAGGGGAGTATCGGCATTTTGACCCTTTTGGATTAGCATGACAGTGAGGACACTGTCAAGTTCAAGTTTGGGGGTATGCTCGGTACGTCTTCTTCCTTCGTATTTATTTGTACATATTTTTTTTTGTATTTGCATACTTATTTGAAAACCCATAAAAATTTGAAAATTTTCAAAAATTATAAAAATTAATGTATTCAATTTTGGCTAATTGACTTGAGTTTGACAAATGGGTTAACTGGCTAGGAACAACTAGATCTTAGATTTAGTAAATTAAAAAGCCTAAAAATAACATTCCTTTAAGTTTAACGGTAGAAAGTATATGCCTTGTAGTTTATTTAGAAATAGGCAAATTTTGGGTTCACTTCTTAGGCTAAGTCAAAATGAGGGAAGAGTATTGATGTTCTTATCAGAGTATAAGTTTGAAAAATAGTTCCTAGCTTAACTCTAGATTCTGAAAACGTATACCCTACAATTTGCACAATCACGCACCTTGAAACTTGGAATAGTAGAAGAGACCTTGAAATGCTCTTGTCTAAAGTCCTTAGTACGAAGAAAATAAAAGAAAAAGTGTGAATAAAGAAAAAAAATGGACACTGGTTTTTGTGATTACTTAAGGCTGCAAAAATAGAAAAATACTTAGCGAGGGTGCTTCATCACCTAGTGCCTTAGACCAACTGGTTTGGGAGCCACTGCTAAAAGCCTTGGGTGTTGCAAGACTAGGAATTACGCTTTAAAGTGCAAACATATCTTGTAATCGGTTGTTGGTACCTCAAGAAGTATTAACGGTCGCATGAAGGATGTGTAAGCAAAAATTCAATTAAAAATTCATCTACTAATAAGTACTTTGGACAACGGACAAGGGTATGATTGCTTGATTTGAATTTCCAAGTGCAGGAGTAATTCATACACACACGTAGGGATATGCGATTGGAGTTTAGATGAGAGAAGGGAATGAAGAATAGAACTTGTATCTTTAATAGCGTTGATAAAAATTCCTAAGTGGAGATGGAAACCCTAGAAGGAAAACTTAAGAGATGCCGAAAGCTAAATAGGTCTACATAACATATACAATCTTAAGTTAAATAATGAGGAAGTGTGAAGAATATGGGTGGATAATTTGCGAGTCAAAAGATAATAGAATTCCTAGTTAGAAAACCTAATTGGAGAACAAAAATCAATGGGCCGAGTTGATAGGATTTTGTGAGTGTAATCCGCTGAAAACCCTCAGGAGACAACACTCCTCCTACTAAGGACACCTAGAGGTTTAACGGCTTGTTGCACGAGCTCAGTGCAATCGCGTTTCCCTGCGAAAGTGTGGTTAGGATTTTAGTGAATAAAAAATAAGTTTGCTCGAGGACGAGCAAAAGATAAGTTTGGGGGTATTTGTTCACACCATAATATTGTATTATTATATTCCCCATTCTTATTCTTTTTATAAATAAATGGGTGCTTTTGACGCATGTCTGCTACATGTTACAGGTTACAGGTTCTTGGACAGAAAACTGTGAAAAAGACAAAAGACAAAAGACTATGTAAAAAGGGACTTTTGACCAACAAATAGAAGGATCTTGATCAAGCCGACATGAAAGATAAAGTTCACAAAGTACAAGGCAGCGCAAGGTCTAAGATGTCAGTGAACGGTTAAAAGTCTAATACAAGTATTCACTGGAATATCTGGAAGAAACCTGGAAGCCTATTTAAGAAAATTACCAAAGAAACAAGAAGCCCAAAAAGCCCAGAGCCATATGAAGAAAACTCAAGCAGTGATCTCACTATTAGGCCGCGGAACCGCTGCCCAAAGCCTACCTAGGCTGCGGTTCCGCGGCAGTATGGAGCCTGTATGGAATAATTTTTTTACTATAATTCTTTATGTCTTTGACCGGTCTTTCTAGGGCTATTTTTGTAATTATAAACATGCGGATCAAATGTAACCCTAGGGTTTCCTATTCTCTATAAATAGGAACTCTACAGATTGTAATTCTTTATGCCTCCCTTTAATGAATAAAATTTAGAAATCTTTTGGAGAGCATCAGTGCCTCTCTTTAATTCAGAAATTCAGATCTGACAAACCTGGATGGAAGATTGGAGGGATCCATCTGTAAGTAATTTAATTTCTTGTTCTAGTTTAGATTTTAATTCCTTGCCTTAGATGTTAGCTTTGGGAAGGGCTTTTGAGAGATGAGATCTCTCATCCTTTTCTTACCCATCAAATAGAATCTATAGGACTCCATGCATACATGCACACACTGCGCCCTACGGCACCCTATCCCTCGAGGTAGCGGTGCTACCGTAGTATAAAGGCTCGGTTGCGCGCGTTTTCCATGGAGGTTAGGGTAAAGATCTCTAAAGGAAGGACAAGAACCTAGAGGAAGGAACACATTCCCGAATGGATCTAATCCCCTTTATTGATAATTACCATAACTCCTCTTAGATCCTAATCTGGGTATAGAAAGCGTTGAGATTTATTTGCATTTCCAAATCATTCCTAAACCTAACCCTAGCAAGATTTAGATTTAGATAATTGCCCTAGGTTAATTAGGTTTTTAGATTTAATAACAACTCCGAACACCCTTCGGAATTAACTCGTAAGAACGAATCGGAAATTCACAACATCCCTGTGGACCGACCCGTACTCACCGGCTAGCTGCAAATCGACGCCGTTCTTGATTGCGGTTACAAATATTTTTGATCTATCTTTTAGAAAGCGCAAGCACGCTAAATCACATCAATCATCACTCCAGGGGAAGCTCGCGTGCATTCGGCAATTTATAGCTAACCTTTCAGGCAAGTGCCGCCCTTACAGTCACCTGATGAAGAAGGGAACCCCGTTCGTCTGGGATCACAAATGCCAAGGCGCACTGGACGAGATCAAGCAGTACCTGCAGAACCTGCCGGTGCTAGCTGCTCCAGTCAAGGGAAAACCTCTTATTCTTTATACCACAGCCCTCGAAGGTTCCTTAGGCGCATTATGGGCACAAGAGAACGACCAAGGGAAGGAGAGAGCGCTCTACTATTTAAGTCGAGTTCTTCTGGGGGCAGAAAGCAACTACTCCTCCATCGAAAGGCACTGCCTGGTGTTCCCACCAAAAATTTCTGCGCAAAAGAGTCCAAGGTATCAAATGGCAGCGATACGCTTAAGGAAATACGAACCAGTATCTTCCGGGCTGTTTTTTGACAAACTCCCGAATGAGAAATGGATAAATTCTATTTGTATCGAAAGCATCTCGATAAAACCTTCGATTTGATATATTATGGGCCTCATAATTCATCCGGGATCAAAAGTTATGAGCAAATGTCTATGCACATGTGATTTAAGGAAGAAGATGCGAACCAGTATTTTCCGAGCTGTATTTTGACAAACTCCGGAATGAAAAACAGCTAAATTCTGATGATATTGAAAGCATCTCGAAAAGACCTTCGATTTGATATATTATGGGCCTCATAATTCATCCGAGATCAAAAGTTATGAGCAAATGTGTTATACACGTGTAATCTAAAGTAATGCTCTACTACATGGGGAATGCATTTTTTAGTCCCACATCGGGAAAAGGAGAGCTGGCTTCTCTACCACTCCCATATAAATAAGAGGGGATACCTCTTAGAAAGGGTAGAGTAAAAATCCTCAAAGGATTAAATACTCAAAGGAGTTTAGTTCTCCAAGATAGGAGCATGCTCCTCCATAATGCGCATATGCGCAAGCGCCATGTGCGCTATGTACAACGCACGTGTGCCTGCCATGCGGCACTACGTGCAACGCACGTGTGCACCACAGGAGAATATTTAATAATATTAAAAGGAGCTTATTCTCCATATATAGAAGCTTTGCTTCTCCTCATAATGCGCATGTGCGCCACGTGCAACGCACGTATGCCCGCCATGCGGCACCACGTGCAACGCACGTGCGCACAACAGATAGTGCCTTGCACTTGCTATGAACCTCTGGTTCTCAGATAAATAAATAAATAAAAATAGCGCCTTGCACTTGCTATGAACCTCTGGTTCTCAGATAAATAAATAAATAAAAATAGTGCCTTGCACTTGCTATGAACCTCTGGTTCTCAGATAAATAAATAAATAAAAATAGTGCCTTGCACTTGCTATGAACCTCTGGTTCTCTGAGACAGAAAGAAAGAAAAGATTTTCTTTTCTCTTCTTTGATCTAAATTTAGATCATTATAAAAAGTGCTCTGCACTCATTTTCTTGAATCCAAAAGATTCTTGGTGCTTTGCACTATTTAAAGGGCCAGGCCCAAATCAAAATGACCTGACAGGCCAAAATAAATTGCAAGGCAATAAATGGGCAGAGCCCAAATAAATTGATGCTTTGCATCCTTTATATAAGGGCAGAGCCCAAATAAAATTGATACCTTGCATCATTCCTAAAAGGGTAGAGCCCAAAACAAATTGATACTCTGCATCCTTTCTGGGCAAGGCCCAAATAAAAATAAAAATAAAAGAAATGCAATGCAAAAGCAAATAAAATGTTGAACATTTCAACTGGACTTAGCCCAATTTTGGCCATAAGTCCTTAAATTAAATTGACTGAGCAAAATGGCTCTCCTAAATCAATCTACATCCGGTTCGAGGGTACATCTCCGAACTCCTTTGACATCCGTCGTTGTAATTCCTCAACGACGTCAAAGAGGTGACGGGTCCCAACGACCACACATCGATATGGACTGCGGGGTCCTTAAACTCGTGGACCGAGATGTCCCTAAACTAATATTGGACCGAGATGTCCCTAAACTAATATCGGACCGAGACGTCCTTAAACTAATATCGGACCGAGACGTCCTTAAACTAATATTGGACCGAGACGTCCTTAAACTAATGTTGGACCGAGACGTCCTTAAACTAATATCGGACCGAGATGTCCTTAAACTAATATTGGACCGAGACGTCCTTAAACTAATGATGGACCACTACGTCCCTAAACTGGCATCGGACCGAAATGTCTCTAAACTAATGACGGACCACCACGTCCCTAAACTGGCGATGGACCGAAATGTCCTTAAACTAATAATGGACCACTACGTCCCTAAACTGGCATCGGACCGAAACGTCCCTAAACTAATAATGGACCACTACGTCCTTAAACTGGTATCGGACCGAGACGTCCCTAAACTAATAATGGACCACTACGTCCCTAAACTGGCATCGGACCGAAATGTCCCTAAACTAATGACGGACCACCACGTCCCTAAACTGGCGATGGACCGAAATGTCCTTAAACTAATAATGGACCACTACGTCCCTAAACAGGCATCGGACCGAAACGTCCCTAAACTAATAATGGACCACTACGTCTTTAAACTAGTATCGGACCGAGACGTCCCTAAACTAATAATGGACCACTACGTCCCTAAACTGGAACAATAGAGCCAATTGCTCTTTTGCCGGATCTAAACGATCCCGTTTAAGTTGATCTTAGCCCCAAACACGGCTAACGTATCCTTAAACACTTAAATGGACTATAAAACCCTCAATCAGCTTTGGTTCAAGGGTACATCTCTGAGCTCCTCTGACACCTATCGTTGTAATCCTTCAACGATGTTAGAGAGGTGATGAGTCCCGATGGCTATAAATTAAATGAATCACCACGTCAGGTTGATCTTAGTCCAAAACAGGACTAACGTAACCTTGACGAATGTTTAAGTTGATCTTAGTCGCAACGCGACTAATGTATCCTTAAACTAAAAACACCAAACCCAAATCTAAGTAAATACGGATTTGGACTAATCCACGCCCTACGGGCGACGGCATTATTCAGTCTCCGTATACAATCCACGGGCAGCCACAAACAAAACAAACACACACGACACGAAGTGAAATTCTGGAGAAGGAGAAAGTTGTTACCGCAAAGCGGTAGCGTAATGAACTGCAGGGGCTTGCGCCTGCAGGGAAGAGCGTCCCCACAATCAAAAACCCCTCAAGCGAGGGGGAATCTGACAAAGTCTGCTACATCGGCCGCATCCGTCTAAACATTCGATACACGGTGCCATAAATCAACTTGGCATCTTCGAAGAGGTGGACGGATAAAAACCAAATAGCATCTGCCCCGAACCTCAGGCACGTGACGTCCTAACGTCTCGGCCGCCGTTCGGAGGGGAACAGATTCTGGCACGCCCGGTGGGACCTTTTCCTCTTTCCACTCCACACTTTGTGTGTCGTGTTCGCGAACGAATCGCGATTTGCTGTGGTTGCCTGTGGATTCGAGGTACTAAGATTTGGTATCTTGCTTCGTGCAGGAAACAGAAGATCAATGGCTTCAGACTGCACTACCTGCAACTGCATCTCTCGCTCCATCCCGTCCGGAGGAGTGACTTATAGGCCCCAAGCGGCCTCCCTTTTCAAGATGCCAGTGGAGCAAGTAACTCAGGCCACCGCTGGATTGTTCTTCGGGACTATGCTCCCATTGATAAGCTTCAATGCCCCAATAACATCGCAAGAAGCTCCAAACAAGTTGGTCTTCGACCGACTTGCCACTGCCGCGACCCCTCTCAACGAGTCATCCAACTCCACTGCTTCAGGTTTTAATGGATTAGGCCAGAGCTCCATCGGGCCCATGAAGAAGCCTGCCATACCAGAAGGCGTTATCCCGAAACGGATAGCCATCCCAACTCCCGTTCCTGGCAAAATCACCAAGGTTGCTTCCCATGTTCAGAAGTCCGCTTCTGACAAGTTAGCCGTCCCCGCTCAACGGACGTCGATCTTTAAAAAGCTGGTACCGGTATATTCTGACCAACACAGGGGGCATGAGGAGGTCACCCCTATAGCTGAAATAACTCCATCAGCACGACATGCCCGACGTCGCTACTGGCGCCGAGTGAAGAAGGCTGGGGGCAACTCCCCCTCTGGACTTACTCCTCCAACTCTAATGGTGGAGATCGATACTGCTGTTCCAACCAAGAACAGCTTTGAGTTGCTGAACTCGGTGCGCAGAAACTCTCCTACTGCGGTGCTAAAGCGAACTCATTCATCTGTAAAGAATATTCCAGAGAAGAAGCTAGAGCAGCCCCTTCAACGGCTGTCCTCTAAAATTTACAAAGTCTGGCGACAAGTTCAAGAGTCGGTGATCGATCAAGACTGCCTCCGACGACAGAAAAAGATGAAGGTTCGGCAGGGGAAGGATTACTCTGTCAAAGCACAAAAAGCAAAAGCTACTTGGGAGCCCACTACAACGGCTCCCTTAACTCCAATCACTCAAAAAAGGAGGCCGCAAGAAGCCCCTGTGTCTTCGGCAAATCGCAAAGACACCGAACACAAACGCCCCAAGTCTGGGGGCATGGTGGTGCACACTGTTTATATGGCTTCTGGAAAGGAGGAAAGCCGCACTTCTATGGGCCACCGACCGCTCACCCGATCCATGACGAAAGCCCAGGAGCAACAACAAAAGCTTCAGGAAATGATGACTACAATGGCTGCACTCACTGAGCCAAAAGAAAGCTCTGAAACGTCTTCGGATGAGCGTCAAGAACAAGAAACCGACGCTGACTTTTTACGCAGAGTCCTCGAAAAGAGGGACAAAGAAGCTGCAGAGCAAGCGGCTAACATAAAACAGATGGCGTTCCTCTTCCAAGATATGGTAGGGATGATGTTACAGCCGGACCCTCCTGCCGAAGATCCTCCGATCGTCCTTGAAGACGACAGGGGAGAAACGTCAAATCCTCCGCCGGCTCTATCAACAGCCAAGGAGGAGGCAATCTCCAAAGTTGACCTAGACGAATATATAGCTCAGCAGATCCGGGTTCATCAGGCGAATGAAGCGGCTAGGCAAATTGTTAGAACCGGACGACCGTATCCGAGCTGGTATGACCATATCAATTACCCGCCAGGATATACGATCCCTAAATTCCACGTATATAAAGGGACAGGGAATCCGCATCAGCATGTCGCTCAATTCAGGGCCTTATGCGGCAATACTGGAGGCGATGACAAATTGTTGCTACGTCAATTCGTCGGCAGCTTAGCAGAAACAGCCTTTGAATGGTATTCGGAGCTACCTAACGACTCTGTCAAAACATTTGCAGAGATGGAACTGCTGTTTACACAAAGATTCGCAAGTGCTAGTGAACGCACCCCGATTACAGCACTGATAAATGCCAGGATAAGGTCAGGCGAAACATGTGTCCAATACGCAACACGATGGCGGAACCTATGGTCGAAATGCGAACAACGCATAGAAGAGGCTCCTGCGGTAGGTATGTTTGTGGGCACTCTCGATCCGCAGGCGACCATCTCGCAATTCATGATGTTCTTCAGGACGACCACCTTCCAGGCCTTGATCGACAAATTAGCCCAAATGGACCAGATGGGCCATAGACCGTCTCCTCCAAGACCCGATCCCCGAAATGAGAAAGGAAAAGCGATCATCGTCGCCAACGCTCAGCAACAGCCGAGCAACTCAAAGCCGGTCGTTCGCCAAAGCAACGCGCGTCCACGCCCATCCCTCGAAGAGAGGCTAGGACGTTCTTACTCGTTTCCTCAGAATAAAACGAGAAGACTGTTTGAGCTGGCAGTGCGTAACAGACTCATCAATCTGCCGAGTCCAAAGCGTCTGTCGCAGCCAGGCGATCTTAATAATCCCAATTATTGCCCTTACCACCAAACGGCAAGTCACCCGATTGAGGATTGTTTCGTCTTTAAGGGATGGATCGAGGATCAATACCTGCAAGGCAAGTTCACGCTGTCTGAAAGCTGGAAGGTAAACCCCCCACAGCCGCACTCTCCAAAGAAGACGGACACGCTGGGGGCAACTTGTTCTTTCGTCGAGGATGAAAACGATGGAGAAAACTTATCGGATGAATCCGAAGACTACGTAGCGACTTGTCATGTGATTTCTCATTCACTGACGGATGATGAGGAGGATCCTTGCGCTGAGAAATCAATGGCGGACCCTGAAACAGAAATTCCGCGGCCGTCAGACAAGTTGATCGATGCCTTCCTAAATGAAATTCGTCTGAAAGCAAAAGCCAATCAAGAGCATGAAATGGCCATACTGGAAAGAACCAAGGTATTCCCGTCAAATCAAAAGCCATACACTGCGGGTAAAAACAAATTCAAGACGAGGAAACGGTTCGCCAAAGCTCTATCAGTAGGAATGAAGCTACCGCCCTCCGAAGAAAATCCTTTCTCTGAGGTAGAGATGCACCCTAACTTCTGTTTATATCATCAGAAGATCATACATCCTACCGAAGACTGCGAATCCTTTAACTGTTGGTGGCAAGGGTATGTCGCTCAAAAGCGACACTTCGACAGGACAAAGTGTGAAGCTTGTGGACATCGGAAAAATGCGATAGATGAGCGCAAAAGAGCCACCGCCGACTGTCATATAGCCGACTTCAAGGGATCACAAATTATCACCTTTGGGAGCGACTCTGACGAAGAAGCTACCCCCAACTCTTCCATCGGGGAATCTATTTCAAAAATAAAGGAATTGAGAAGCTGCGAGAACGTTCAGCCGTGCAATCGCGTGCTACTCGGAAAAAATCTCGGCCCCGTAAACAAAGGATCGAACAAAAAGGGTAAAAGAAAAGGAAAAAAGGCCCTCGTCGCCAACACTCACCAACAATCAGGTGACCCTAGACCGGTTGCTTGCCAAAGCAACAAGCGGCAATCCCTCCAGGAAAAGTTGAAACGTCCTTACTCGTTTCCGTAAGATAAAACAAAGGGACTGTTCGAGCGGGCAGTGTGCAACAGACTCATCAATCTGCCGAGTCCAAAACGTCCATTGCGGCCAGGCGATATTAATAATCCTAATTATTGCCCTTACTACCAAACGGTAGGTCATCTGATCGAGGATTGCTACGTCTTCAAGAACTGGGTTGAAGACCAATACCAACAGGGCAAGTTCGCGTTGTCCGAAATTTGGAAGGTGAACCCGCCACAACCGCATGCTCTGAAAAATATGGACACGCCGGGGGCATCATGCTCATTCATAGAGAAAGCCTAACGGACCACTACGTCCTAAAACTGGATAACGGACCACTACGTCCTAAAACTGGATAACGGACCGAAACGTCCTTAAACTAACAACGGACCGAGATGTCCTTAAACTAACGACGGAGCGCAATGTCCTAAAACTTGCAAATGACCGAAACGTCGTTAAACTACTCCCAACCCGCAGCATCTTCTGGCTGACGTGTTAAAAAATGGTACGTCCACAAGCAAAATGGGCACGGATGAAAACCCGAAAGGGCTCCGTGAGTAAAAACAGCAGGGCTACCGGCGAGTGTTCGTGAAAATCCGAAAGGACGCGACCTCGTTTAAAAAAAAAAAAAAGAATAAAAAAAAAGAATAAAATAAAAGATAAAAAAACGGTACGTCCACAAGCAAAATGGGCACGAATGAAAACCCGAAAGGGCTCTGTGAGTAAAAACAGCAGGGCTACCGGCGAGTGTTCGTGAAAACCCGAAAGGGCGCGACCTCGTAAAAAAAAAGAGAAGAAAAAATAAAGGTATGTCCATAAGCAAAAAGGGCACGGATGAAAACCCGAAAGGGCTCCGTGAGTAAAAACAGCAGGGCTACCGGCGAGTGTTTGTGAAAACCCGAAAGGGCGCAACCTCGTTAAAGAAACACTTATAGAATCCTCTCGACCCTGTAAAGAGAAACCACCTGCGTGAGATCCTTACGACTCACAAAGGAGCAACACACTTGGGGATCCCCACGATTCCAAAGGAGAAAATACACTTGCGAGATCCTCACGACTCGTAAGGAGAACTCTCTTATGGGACCCCCACGGCCCGTAAGATTTGAAAGTCTTAAGTTACAGAGGCCTAAACCTGTGCTTAAACAACCCCCACAACTTTCGACATTGCCCTACAAGTAGTCCAATATTGACCCTTGTATACAATCCACGGGCATGAATAAATATTTCCCTAACAAAGTCCCATCCGTGACTAGGGATATGCTTGTACAGCAAACGACACTTGTAAGTCCTCTCGACTTATAAGGAGAAAACCTTTTTGTAAGATCCTTACGACTTACAAGAGAACATGCACTTAGGAATCCTCATGATTCCCAAGGAGAAAACACAACTACAAGATCCTCACGACTTGTAGGAAGAAGTACCTTTGTGAGACCCTTACGGCTCATGAAGTCAAAAGACTTAGCCGACAGGACCCTTAACCCTGTTCACTAAGCCACCTTTGTTTAACATCGAAAAAGGCAAGTGATGATTCGCTCCTGGCAATATCCCAGTTATAGCGATGCTGATGCCTAAACCGGTATCAAATTCCAAGCCCTTTCAAGGCAAATGATGATTCGCTCCTGGCAATATCCCAGTTGCAGCGATCCTGATGCCTAAACCGGTATGAAATTCCAAGTCCTTTCAAGGCAAATGATGATTCGCTCCTGGAAATATTCCGGTCGCAGCGATGCTGATGCCAAGATCGGTATCAGATCCCAAATCCCCTACTCGCAAAAAAAAAAATGCATACGAAATAGCCGAAATGATGGGGCAACTTGCAAACAAAAGCAGCAAGTAAAAATGTATGCATGCAAAATAGCCGAAATGATTGGGCAACTCGCAATAAAAAAACAGCGAGTAAAAATAAAATAAATAGCCAAAATGATTAGGCAACTCGCAATAAAAAGCAGCGAGTAAAAAGAAAAAATAGCCGAAATGATTGGGCACCGCGAAAAATAGCCGAAATGATTGGGCAATCGCGACCTTCGCGATATAAAAGCTGAAATGATAGAGCATCGCGCAAAGAATAAAAAAAAATGAAAGAATGAAACTTTTTGCCCTACAGGTGAAATCGCATCGATCCCTGTATACAGTTCAGGGGCACAGATAAAAAGGGAACCATACCTTCCCGACAGGCTCCACCAGAAAGCGAAGCCAAATCTCGACGGTTCATAGATAACCTAGAGACCATCTTGACATTTGTCGCAATATTACAGACACGATGTCAACAAATGAAGCAAAGGAAGGTCCCTAACTTCAGGGTCTCGACGTCAATATCGACAACTTAAAGATCACCAACGGCGTTTCTCCTCACTCCAACTAGATGCAGACATGACGTCAACAACTGACCTCAGAATCGCAACGAAACGGAACCATGACAAAGTCCCTAGTTCCAAATCTCAATGGCCACGTCTAAAGCCTGGAGACCAACAACGGTGTGCCTCCTCATTCCAACAGGACACAGATGTTACACCATCAAGCGGAGCGATGGCAGAATCCCAGCTTCACCTCAGCATTCGTCTCGATACAGTAGACGCAATGTCAACAACAGCGTTCCTCCGCAGTCCAGCTGGAGGCAGATGCAACGTCAACAAAAGACCTCACGGTCGAAACAAAGCGGAGTAACGGCAAAATCCCAACTCCACCTTAGCATTCGTCTCGTTACAACAGACGCAATGTCAACAACGGCGTTCCTTCGCAGCCCAGCGGGGTGTACATGCAAAGTTAACAAAAGACCCCATGGTCGAAACAAAGCGGAGTGATGGCAAAATCCCAGCTCCACCTCAGCATTCGTCTCAATATACCAGACGCAGTGTAAGCAAACGAAGCGAAGGCCACATTCCTATCTTCAACGTCTTTACGGTAACTCACATAAAACCGGAAAGACAATCGGAGACCATCTCACAGAAAGTGGTCACCTCCTTGACGTTCGTCTCGATACAGTAGACGATATATCAACCCCGGCGTTCTTCCTCCAACAGGATTTGGACACACCAAAGCAAACGAAGCGAAGGCCACATTCCTAACTTCGACGTCTTAACGGTAACTCACATAAAACCGGAAAGACAATCGGAGACCATCTCACATGAAGTGGTCACCTCCATGACGTTCGTCTCGATACAGTAGACGAAATGTCAACCTCAGCGTTCTTCCTCCAGCAGGGATTCAGACACACCAAAGCAAACGAAGCGAAGGCTAAATCCCTAGCTTCAGGGTCTTAACGGCAAGTCATATAAAACCAGAAAGACAATCGGAGATCATCTCGCACCAGTGTGGAGTGGTCACCACTTCGACGTCCGTCTCGATACAGCAGACGAGATGTCACCCCAACGTTCGTCTCGACACAGCAGACGTAACGTCATCAAACAAACGGAGCCACGGCAAAATCCCTAGTTCCCACCGTGACATTCGTCTCGATACAGAGGACGCAATGCCAGCAAACGAAGCGAAGGCTAAATTCCTAGCTTCAGGGTCTTAACGGCAAGTCATATAAAACCGGAAAGACAATCGGAGATCATCTCGCACCAGTGTGGAGTGGTCACCACTTCGACGTCCGTCTCGATACAGCAGACGAGATGTCACCCCAACGTTCGTCTCGACACAGCAGACGTAACGTCATCAAACAAACGGAGCCACGGCAAAATCCCTAGTTCCAAACCTCGGCGGTTCACCAGTAACCTAGAGACAACCACGACATTCGTCTCGATACAGAGGACGCAATGCCAGCAAACGAAGCGAAGGCTAAATTCCTAGCTTCAGGGTCTTAACGGCAAGTCATATAAAGCCGGAAAGACAATCGGAGATCATCTCGCACCAGTATGGAGTGGTCACCACTTCGACGTCCGTCTCGATACAGCAGACGAGATGTCACCCCAACGTTCGTCTCGACACAGCAGACGTAACGTCATCAAACAAACGGAGCCACGGCAAAATCCCTAGTTCCCACCGCAACATTCGTCTCGATACAGCAGACGCAATGCCAGCAAACGAAGCAAAGGCCAAATTCCTAGCTTCAGGGTCTTAACGGCAACTCATATAAAGCCCGAAAGACTATCGGAGATCATCCCCACACCAGCGCGGAGTGGTTATGACTCATCGGGGCTCTCCGAAATGAGCCTAACCTCAAGTAAAAAGCGGCATGGCAAATTCCTAGCGCTTGCTCTTCTGACGGTCAAACTGCCAAGGAGGATTGCTTGAAGACGTCTTGTCCAGCCCCCGAAGGGATCAGAGACACGGCAGTCGCGGGGCTACTCGAACAGCACGATTGCCTATCGAGAACTATATCAGCTTATGCGACGGTACGATGGCCAAAACCCTAAGTACCACCAACCTTAACGGGCTTCTGTCGTAAAGAGCAGAGGTTAAATGCGACGTTAAGATGTTCTTGCGAGATCTGCTCGATCCGTTTCGACTCGTGAGGAAATTGATGTCTTTGCGAGATTTTCTCGATGCGTCTCGACTCGTGAGATAAAGCCTTAGGCAGTAGGGATTAAAAAACCTGTTTCCTAAGCACTGAGACCCTGCAAGTCGGCCCAAAACGGTCTCTTGCATACTATCCATGGGTCACACTCTCCAAAGTCGAATCTCGATAAGGAGGGAAACAACCGCTTACGGGTCCTCTTGACTCGTAAGAGGGAAAACTCTCTTATAGGATCCTTACGACTTATAAGAGAAAACACACTTAGGAATCCTCACGATTCCCAAGGAGAAAATACACCTACGAGATCCTCACGACTCGTAGGGAGAAAAGTCTTTATGAGACCCTCACGGCTCGTAAAGTTGAAAAGCCTTAGGTGGCAGATCCTACCCCTGTCTCCTAAGCCATCACTGCCCTGCAAAGAAGTCAAGATGGGCCGACCATCTATGGGCCACACTTGCCAAAGCTACATGCCACTGAAATGGAGAACTTACTCATAAGCGTATGAACTACTCCACGCCAGAGTGAGACAAAAAAAGAAATAGAAGGATGCGGCTCATGGAGTTAAGGGTTGGAACTATATCCCTTAAGAGTTGAGATTTGAGTCAAAGATAAATGACGACGCTTGTGTCCGCTCGTTATCTTCTCAGATCAAGATTCTGAAAGTGATACATCATCCCAAAACTGGCCATACGCCATGCATAACTCTGCATAACTCTGCACTACTTCATCCACGTACATACTTACGTGGGCAAAGTAGTGGGGGGCATTTGTTCCCACCAAAAATTTCTGCGCAAAAGAGTCCAAGGTATCAAATGGCAGCGATACGCTTAAGGAAATACGAACCAGTATCTTCCGGGCTGTTTTTTGACAAACTCCCGAATGAGAAATGGATAAATTCTATTTGTATCGAAAGCGTCTCGATAAAACCTTCGATTTGATATATTACGGGCCTCATAATTCATCCGGGATCAAAAGTTATGAGCAAATGTCTATGCACATGTGATTTAAAGAAGAAGATGCGAACCAGTATTTTCCGAGCTGTATTTTGACAAACTCCGGAACGAAAAACAGCTAAATTCTGATGATATTGAAAGCATCTCGAAAAGACCTTCGATTTGATATATTATGGGCCTCATAATTCATCCGCGATCAAAAGTTATGAGCAAATGTGTTATACACGTGTAATCTAAAGTAATGCTCTACTACATGGGGAATGCATTTTTTAGTCCCACATCGGGAAAAGGAGAGCTGGCTTCTCTACCACTCCCATATAAATAAGAGGGGATACCTCTTAGAAAGGGTAGAGTAAAAATCCTCAAAGGATTAAATACTCAAAGGAGCTTAGTTCTCCAAGATAGGAGCATGCTCCTCCATAATGTGCATATGCGCAAGCGCCATGTGCGCTACGTGCAACGCACGTGTGCCTGCCATGCGGCACTACGTGCAACGCACGTGCGCACCACATGAGAATATTTAATAATATTAAAAGGAGCTTGTTCTCCATATATAGAAGCTTTGCTTCTCCTCATAATGCGCATGCGCGCCACGTGCAACGCACGTATGCCCGCCATGCGGCACCACGTGCAACGCACGTGCGCACAACAGATAGTGCCTTGCACTTGCTATGAACCTCTGGTTCTCAGATAAATAAATAAATAAAAATAGTGCCTTGCACTTGCTATGAACCTCTGGTTCTCAGATAAATAAATAAATAAAAATAGTGCCTTGCACTTGCTATGAACCTCTGGTTCTCTGAGACAGAAAGAAAGAAAAGATTTTCTTTTCTCTTCTTTGATCTAAATTTAGATCATTATAAAAAGTGCTCTGCACTCATTTTCTTGAATCCAAAAGATTCTTGGTGCTTTGCACTATTTAAAGGGCCAGGCCCAAATCAAAATGACCTGACAGGCCAAAATAAATTGCAAGGCAATAAATGGGCAGAGCCCAAATAAATTGATGCTTTGCATCCTTTATATAAGGGCAGAGCCCAAATAAAATTGATACCTTGCATCATTCCTAAAAGGGTAGAGCCCAAAACAAATTGATACTCTGCATCCTTTCTGGGCAAGGCCCAAATAAAAATAAAAATAAAAGAAATGCAATGCAAAAGCAAATAAAATGTTGAACATTTCAACTGGACTTAGCCCAATTTTGGCCATAAGTCCTTAAATTAAATTGACTGAGCAAAATGGCTCTCCTAAATCAATCTACATCCGGTTCGAGGGTACATCTCCGAACTCCTTTGACATCCGTCGTTGTAATTCCTCAACGACGTCAAAGAGGTGACGGGTCCCAACGACCACACATCGATATGGACTGCGGGGTCCTTAAACTCGTGGACCGAGATGTCCCTAAACTAATATTGGACCGAGATGTCCCTAAACTAATATTGGACCGAGACGTCCTTAAACTAATATCGGACCGAAACGTCCTTAAACTAATGTTGGACCGAGACGTCCTTAAACTAATATCGGACCGAGACGTCCTTAAACTAATGTTGGACCGAGACGTCCTTAAACTAATATCGGACCGAGATGTCCTTAAACTAATGATGGACCACTACGTCCCTAAACTGGCATCGGACCGAAATGTCCCTAAACTAATGACGGACCACCACGTCCCTAAACTGGCGATGGACCGAAATGTCCTTAAACTAATAATGGACCACTACGTCCCTAAACTGGCATCGGACCGAGACGTCCCTAAACTAATAATGGACCACTACGTCCCTAAACTGGCATCGGACCGAAATGTCCCTAAACTAATGACGGACCACCACGTCCCTAAACTGGCGATGGACCGAAATGTCCTTAAACTAATAATGGACCACTACGTCCCTAAACTGGCATCGGACCGAAACGTCCCTAAACTAATAATAGACCACTACGTCTTTAAACTGGTATCGGACCGAGACGTCCCTAAACTAATAATGGACCACTACGTCCCTAAACTGGAACAATAGAGCCAATTGCTCTTTTGCCGGATCTAAACGATCCCGTTTAAGTTGATCTTAGCCCCAAACACGGCTAACGTATCCTTAAACACTTAAATGGACTATAAAACCCTCAATCAGCTTTGGTTCAAGGGTACATCTCTGGGCTCCTCTGACACCTATCGTTGTAATCCTTCAGCGATGTTAGAGAGGTGATGAGTCCCGATGGCTATAAATTAAATGAATCACCACGTCAGGTTGATCTTAGTCCAAAACAGGACTAACGTAACCTTGACGAATGTTTAAGTTGATCTTAGTCGCAACGCGACTAATGTATCCTTAAACTAAAAACACCAAACCCAAATCTAAGTAAATACGGATTTGGACTAATCCACGCCCTACGGGCGACGGCATTATTCAGTCTCCGTATACAATCCACTGGCAGCCACAAACAAAACAAACACACACGACACGAAGTGAAATTCTGGAAAAGGAGAAAGTTGTTACCGCAAAGCGGTAGCGTAATTAACTGCAGGGGCTTGCGCCTGCAGGGAAGAGCGTCCCCACAATCAAAAACCCCTCAAGCGAGGGGGAATCTGACAAAGTCTGCTACATCGGCCGCATCCGTCTAAACCTTCGATACACGGTGCCATAAATCAACTTGGCATCTTCGAAGAGGTGGACGGATAAAAACCAAATAGCATCTGCCCCGAACCTCAGGCACGTGACGTCCTAACGTCTCGGCCGCCGTTCGGAGGGGAACACCTGGCGTTGATCTTCGCGATAACAAAACTCCGGCATTATGCGTTGGCGCATGAAGTTCGTCTCATTTCGAAGATGGACCCCCTTAAATATTTAATGTCGAAGGCCATATTGATAGGTCGGCTCACTAAATGGGCCCTACTCTTGATGGAGTTTTCAATAACCTATCAGCCTCTTAAGGCAAAGCCATCGCCGACTTCCTCGCTGAGCACCCGATACCTGCCGATTCTCCTTTGAATTGCGAGCTGCCAGACGAACATGCATTTGATGCGATCGACGGTAGTGATACCCGATGGGAACTCTATTTCGACGGAGCATCTTCCATGAAGAAGCGCAAACAAAACATGCCTATAATCAAATCAGGGGTAGGCCTCATCTTCGTGACTCCACAAGGAGGGATAATGCACTTCGCTTTCTCCTTAACAGAGCCGAGGACGAACAATAAAGCCGAATAAGAAGCTTTGATAGCAGGCCTCGAGATCGCCATCGACATGGGAATCGAAAACCTCCTTATATACGAAGATTCTCAACTGGTCGTCAGTCAAGTAAATGGCGACTACCAAACGTGCAAACCCGAACTGGTGAAGTATGGCGAGAGAGTACAGCAACTGCTGACTCAAATCCCCTCCTACATGCTGGAAAGCATACCGCGCGCGGAAAATAGCAAAGCAGATGCACTAGCTAAGCTCGCTAAAGAACTGGCCGACGAGAACCTCGATGGCGTAAGAATCGTGGTACAAAGCCATCGGGTGCTTTCCCAGCAGAAATATCTCCGGAATCATCCGAAGAAAAGGGAGTGACTGAGCAAATGGCTATTCAAATAAAAGACCAGGAAAAGGCTGATGATTGGAGAGAAGTTTTTATAGACTACTTCAAATCTCGTCGAACGCCTGAAGATGCGTCCTCAAAACATCATCTCATGAAACGAGCTCTATCTTTTGCCTTCGTCAATGACACTCTGTACAAGAGGTCATTTGATTCTCTGTGGTTGAGATGCCTGGGACCTGACGAAGCGAAAAGAGTCGTTCAGGAAGTTCACGACGGGCTCTGCGGTTCTCACCAAGCAGGCCCGAAGATGAAGTTGAAGATCAAACGAATGGGTTATTATTGGCCCACGATGATCCAAGACTGCCTCGAGTATGCGAAGCAATGCCATTCGTGCCAGATTCATGAGGACTTCATCCACTAGCATCCAAATCCACTACATCCAACGGTGGCTAGCTGACCGTTCGAGATGTGGGGGACTGACATAATCGGCCCCATCGAACCAGCATCATCCAGAGGACATCGATTCATTTCGGCAACAATTGATTACTTCTCCAAATGGGCAGAAGCAGTACCGCTGAGGGAAGTGAAGACGGAGAATATCCTCCATTTCTTCAAGACGCACGTCATTTATAGGTTCGGAACTCCGAGACGAATCATCTCCGATAACGGGTCAGCCTACAGAAGCCATAAGATTAGCCGCTTCGCACAATAACACAACATAGATTCGAGATATTCCCCAGTTTATAATCCGCGAGCTAACGGTCTAGCTGAGGCTTTCAACAAGACCTTGACGAAGATCGTAAAGAAGACGGTGTCCCGAAATAAAAAGGACTGGCACGAGAGATTACAAGAAGCTCTCTGGGCATATCGAACTACGTTCAAGACGGCCACGAACACAACGTCGTACGCGTTGGTATTCGGTACAGAAGCGGTACTCCCCCTCGAGATAGAGCTACCTTCTCTACGAGTGGCAGTCCACTACGAGCTGACGGACGAAGAAAATGCTCACCTTCGGCTTAAGGAGCTTGACGCCCTTGATGAAACCCTGCTCATAGCGCAACCAAATTTAGAGGCTTATAAAGCAAAGATGACGTGCTCCTATGAAAGATTGATCAGGCCAAGGACATTCCGCCAGGGTGAACTCGTGCTAGTGGTCAAAAGACCTATGATCCCCAATCGCGTCAAGCGGGGAAAATTCGAGCCGAATTATGAAGGCCCGTACATCATAGATAAGGTCTACCAGGGTGGAGCCTATCTACTCATGGACATGCATGGCGAAAGGCCTTTCAGGCCAATAAACGGTCGCTTCCTGAAGAAGTACTACGCTTGACGAGTCACGACCTAGGTCAATGATAGATGACGACGACCATGTCCGCTCGCTATCTTCCTAAGCTCAAACTGTATAAGCGGTAGCCGGCCTTCTCCTGAACGGACCGAAATTTCCTTAAACTAACAACGGACCGAAGCGTCCTTAAACTAACGACGGACCGAAACGTCCTTAAACTAATGACGGACCACTATGTCCTAAAACTAGCTGTTGACCGAGATGTCGACAAACTACGATGGATCGCGGCATCCCAAAACCGATACAAAAAAAATAATAAAAAAATAAAAAGAATAAAAAAACGGTATGTCCATAAGCAAAATGGGCACGGATGAAAACCTGAAAGGGCTCCGTGAGTAAAAACAGCAGGGCTACCGGCGAGTGTTTGTGAAAACCCGAAAGGGCGCAACCTCATTAAAAGACACTTGCAGGGTCCTCTCGACCTTGTAAGGAGGAACCACCCGCGTGAGATCTTTACGACTCACAAAAGAGCAACACACTTAGGAATCCTCACGATTCCTAAGGAGAAATTACACTTGCGAGATCCTCACGACTCGTAAGGAAAACTCTCTTATGGGACCCTCACGGCTCATAAGACTTGAATGTCTTAAGTTACAGAGACCTGAACCTGTTCTTAAGAAACCCCCACAAACTTCGATATTGCCCTACAAGCGGCTCATACTGACCCTTGTATACAATCCACGGGCGCGAATAAACATTTCCCTAACAAAGTCCCATCCGTGACTAGGGATATGTTCATATGGTGAATAACCCTTGTAAGTCCTCTCGACTTATAAGGAGAAAACCCTTTTGTAAAATCCTTACGACTTGCAAGAGAACATCCACTTAGGAATCCTCACGATTCCCAAGGAGAAAACACACCTACAAGATCCTCACGATTTGTAGGGAGAAATACCTTTGTGAGACCCTTACGGCTCATGAAGTCAAAAACCTTAGTCGACAAGAACCTTAACCCTGTTTACTAAGCCACCTTTGTTCAACATCGACAGAGGCAAATGATGATTCGCTCCTGGCAATATCCCAGTTGTAGCGGTGTTGATGCCGAAATCGGTGTCTAAATCCAAGCTTGCAGCAAAAAGCCAACAAGCCACACATGCATACGAAATAGCCGAAATGATTGGGCAACTTGCAACAAAATCAGCAAGTAAAAATGTATGCATGAAAAATAGCTGAAATGATTGGGCAACTCGCAATAAAAAGCAGCGAGTAAAAAATAAAATAAATAGCCGGAATGATTGGGTACCGCGAAAAAATAGCCGAAATGATGGAACAATCGCGACCTTCGCGATGTAAAAGCTGAAATGATAGAGCATCGCGGAAAAAGAAATAAAACAAAAAAATAAAATTTATGCCCTACGGGTGATATTACATCAATCCCTGGATACAATCCAGGGGCGCAAACAAAAAAGGAATCGCACTCCTCCTCTCCCAGTTTTCATCAGAAAAAGAAGCTAAATCTCGATGAGTCACAGATAGCCTAGAGATCATCTCGACGTTCGTCTCATTGCAGCAGACACAATATCAAGCAAAGCGGAACAGCGGCAATCCCCAGTTCCATGACTCGACGGCGTACAGATGACTGAGAGTCGAATCCCAACTCCGCGAAATGCGGATACAATCAACAAAATTCCTGGTCACGTGGAACGCGGATAACGTCACTCTTTGACCCCGTGGAAAACGTCCAGAGCGGAGCCTGGTCCTCGCAGAACACGGCAGTGAACCCGTAGAAAGCATCCAGAGCAAAATTCCTGGTTATGTGGAACGCGGATAACGTCACTCTTTGACCCCGTGGAAAACATCCAAAGCGGAGCCTGGTCCTCGCAGGACACGGCAGTGAACCCGTGGAAAGCATCCAGAGCAAAATTTCTGGTCACGTGGAACGCGGATAACGTCACTCTTTGACCCCGTGGAAAATGTCCAGAGCGGAGCCTAGTCCTCGCCAAACACGGCAGTGAACCCGTGTGAATCATCTAGAGCAAAATTCCTGGTTACGTGGAACGCGGATAACGTCACTCTTTGACCTCGTGGAAAACGTCCAGAGCGGAGCCTGGTCCTCGCAGAACACGGCAGTGAACCCGTGGAAAGCATCCAGAGCAAAATTCCTGGTCACGTGGAATGCGGATAATATCACTCTTTGACCCCGTGGAAAACGTCCAGAGCGGAGCCTAGTCCTCGCCAAACACGGCAGCGAACCCGTGTGAAGCATCTAGAGCAAAATTCCTGATTACGTGGAATGCGGATAACGTCACTCTTTGACCCCATGGAAAACGTCCAGAGCGGATCCTGGTCCTCGCAGAGCACGGCAGTGAACCCGTATGAAGCATCCAGAGCGGAGCCTAGTCTTCGACGAACACGGCAGTGAACCCGTGTGAGGCATCTAGTGCAAAATTCCTGGTCACGTGGAACGCGGATAACGTCACTTTTTGACCCCGCGGAAAACGCCCAGAGCGGAGCCTAGTTGTCACGCCCCGCTTCCCAGAGTACGCTAAGATGGGCACGTGAAATAGCCAACCATGCTACCTGTGGATAGGAAAAATCCTTCCACAGTCACATTACAGCTGTAGAGATATCAAGAAATAGGAAAGTAAACTAAACTATCTAGTACATGTCCATGAGCCAGAATAAATGAGTCAAGAAATAATAATATGCGGAAGCAAAGGATACAATAAAAGAAACACCTGGAAAGTAAAACTGCATACCGACAGGATCTTCACCGCTCGGTCTGACAGCGGCAATACTCCTGATCAGTCTACAACAAAGGTAGAGGATCTGGGCCATGCGAAACCCAGACATCAGCGCGTCATGTCATCAAACAATAAAATATAAACAGGGTAACAAGATATGCAAGTGTAATCATGAATGGTAAAGCAGGTGTAACAGCAATATAATCAGGGCAGTGAAGGGTAGTGTGTAGTGAGTAAAGTAACTGGTCTACTGGGTTATCTACTCTCAAGTCTTTGAAATCAATTTGATGAATCATCGATGTAACTCAATAGTATCCCGTGCATACCCGGGACCACAGTCCAGATTCTCGGGCTGAATCCGAGACATGCCGCTAGGCACTAAACATGAAATATGTACAGATGAATGATGTCAGCAGCAGCATCCCAAGGCTGGCCTAGCCTCTAAAACTGATCAGTAAAGGTAGTACACTGTCGAGTTACAAGTCAGGTTTCATCATTGATTTCCCCATACCCCCAAGTTGTATGTATCAAGTCAGGTATTCAGTAATCAAGAGCTAATGCCAACACAGGATCAGGTAAGAGCAGGTTTGTCTGGAGAGACAACAGGAACGGTCCGTGAGGACTACATCTCAGGTTTGTTGGCATTAGACACGAGATCAGGTAACATGTCGAGCCATGGTACATCAGGTCAAGTCAAGTAGTGTTTTTAGGTGTCATGTCATGTCAAGAGTGTACGGTACCATGTCGTGTCAAGTAATGGGTGTAACAAGTCATGTCAGGGTATATAAGATATCATGTGGGTGCTCACAATCAACTAGTATAAGCATGGTTATAAATAATCAAGCATGGGTATCAACAACACGATACATTTGCACATGTGATAGGTTAAGCAATGAATGCAGGTTTAATTAATTTAGCCGTACAGTTATCAGTGTGTGTTTAAGAGATGGTGTCAGCATTATATGAATACCGTATAATAGATATGAATGCAAGAAACAGGTTAATAAGTATTGAGTAATCTAGGGATGCGATGACATGTATAATATCGATGCAATTGTAATTAAACCGGTTAAAGATGCACATGGATGTCAGATAGGTTAAAACTGGATAAAAGATATCATGGCTATAAAACAAATGTGATCATGTGGTCTAACATTTACCGGTGATTTCTAGGCATAAATAATTAGATGCAACAATTGAGTTTCAAGTTCGAGATCATGAATATGTAACGGAACTTTATACGGTTAACTTGAAATCCACTACTTCGATTCTATTTAGAGATTTAATAGGAAATAAATAAATTAGCATAAGAATAGTTTAAATAGCATGTAGCAAGTTTCACTTGCCTCGACCGGATCACGATACGGTAAACGGAACGTTACGCGTCGGCGGAAAAGTCGCGACGCGCGCACGGTACACGAAACGAATCCAAACAACGCACAAGATGATCACACGGGTCAGGTATGCTCGCTGGGTCGTCGGCACGATCGGATTCTGGCAAACTTGGTGATAAACACGTGAATGGTATGAAATGAAAATGCGAAACTTGAAACACCCGACAAGATCTCACGTGGGGATGCTCACATGCTTGATATCTAATGCATGCAAGTTGCCACAAAAATACTGAATCTACTCGTGTTTGTTCTGCCCCCGCGAGCACTGGATTTGCAGCGAACAAGAAAAATAGGATCCAAGCACGACGATCAGCACCAACCAGAGCAAGATTTGCGCTTCACAATATTTCGGTGCTAATATGACTAAAGATGTAGGAATTTGTAGCGCCCATGCAAGCTTTCAAGTTCCAACAGCTTTATCCGTCAATCATGCCAGTTCAGGGATGCACCGATTACTCTCTCGAGACATAATATCTAGCTGCTTTATTAAGTCAGAGAATGATAGTACTTGTCATAAGCATCAAGATGGCACGGGTACTTGGCTAATTGATGGCAAACGCACAATTTTTTTCTTTTACAAGGCTTCAGCCATAACTGAATCCTTATAAGGATTCAGCTATAACTCAGAGCACCGCCCTTGTCTTGGCTTAGCTGTTGAGTCCTATGCATTTGACGGTGCAGGCCAAGTTCGAAGAATGGTAATGGATGTATCTCATGTTCCATAGCAAAGAAAACTATAAAACAAATTGCTAAGGACCAGAATCAACCTAATCTTCAGCTTTTGGGAGATTCGCGTCGATCTCATCTCGAATCTCGAAGGAGCTCCAATCTAGGCGATTACTGATGGATTCGAAGCGGGAGGGGACCAGAAATTTGAAATCTGAGAGTGTGGCTAGGGTTTCGAGTGCCAGAGATTTGGGATTGATAGGAGTAATTAGGGTTTTTGATGTGGCGATGAAGGAAAGAATGGGGAAGAGATTGAAAGAGGAGAAAGTGGAGAATTGGCTGCTGCTGCTGCTGATGATTATTTTCATCATTGCGCCTTTCAATTTCAGCGGTGTTTGATTCATATTGGCGGGGGGCCAGGCGCATAGAAGAGAAAACTCTGATTGCCTCGGTTGGGGAAAAATTTGATAAAATTTATAAAAGATTTTCTTAACTAAGAGATTCAATCAGTTCCTCATTTTATAGAAAATTTAAAATAAAATAAAAATAAAAATAATAATTAATTTGAATTTAGGCGGACTACAAAATAATTGTCTAAAATTTTGGATTTGAATTATGAAAATTATTAGCCAGTTTCAAAATTTAAAAAGAAAGATTATATAACAGAAATGCATGCCCCGAAGAACGGACGCACGTACGTAAGCGTAGCCATCCAAACACGTCCGTTTCACCGAACGGGACGGGAACATGATGCAAGGATTCTACCACAGGGTTAGGGGTATCATGCAGGCCATGAAATGCAATTTTAATTTATTTTACGTGATTTAAATTGTTATATGCAAAAGATGCGATACTGGATAAAATACCAATATATACTAAATCATGAGATTCACTAGTCCATGCAACAGGTCAAGGTAATCTATAAATATAAATCAACCAAGTTCAAGCAAGCGGGTCGGGTATACAATGTACCAAGTAACTACCATTCGTACCCAAACACGATAAATCACGGATAGACCATGGATAAGTAAATACGGAACTGGAATTGGTAAAAAATGGACTCGGGTGTTACATTATACCCAACTACAAAAGAATTTCGTCCTCGAAATTCCAAGAACAAGATAGGATAAACAAACAAGAAATTTCAAGAATAGATATGGAAACTTCTGCCATATTTTATCTTATCGTTCCCTGGTTGATTCTCCATGCGAGCGATTTCCCAAGAAATAAGTACAAGAGGGATAACTTCATTCTTAAGAACCTTTTCTCTTTGAACCATAATCGACATGGGTCGCTCCTCAAAAGTCAAATCTTCAAGTATAGTTAACTCTGAATGATCCAGCATGTATGCTTCATTTCGAACATACTTACGGAGTTGAGATGTGAGAAACATGTCACGACCATTCGCCAGGGATCGCGGTAACGCCAAACGATAAGCCACTTCTCCAACACGATCCAAACTCTTGAAGACATGTTGAGAGCTTGCATGTTGGACTTTAAGGGTTCATGGGGGATCATCTACATTTAGTAGAGGTTTTTCTTACACAAACAGTTTCCTGGCGACTATTCAGATATCTAATGCATGCAAGTTGCCACAAAAATACTGCATCTGCTCGTGTTTGTTCTGCCCCCGTGAGCACTGGATTTGCAGCGAACAAGAAAAATAGGATCCAATCACGACGATCAGCACCAACCAGAGCAAGATTTGCGCTTCACAATATTTCGGTGCTAATATGACTAAAGATGTAGGAATTTGTAGCGCCTATGCAAGCTTTCAAGTTCCAACAGCTTTATCCGTCAATCATGCCAGTTCAGGGATGCACCGATTACTCTCTCGAGACATAATATCTAGCTGCTTTATTAAGTCAGAGAATGATAGTACTTGTCATAAGCATCAAGATGGCACGGGTACTTGGCTAATTAATGGCAAACGCATAATTTTTTTCTTACAAGGCTTCAGCCATAACTGAATCCTTATAAGGATTCAGCTATAACTCAGAGCACCGCCCTTGTCTTGGCTTAGCTGTTGAGTCCTATGCATTTAACGGTGCAGGCCAAGTTCGAAGAATGGTAATGGATGTATCTCATGTTCCATAGCAAAGAAAACTATAAAACAAATTGCTAAGGACCAGAATCAACCTAATCTTCAGGTTAATAAGTATTGAGTAATCTAGGGATGCGATGACATGTATAATATGGATGCAATTGTAATTAAACCGGTTAAAGATGCACATGGATGTCCGATAGGTTAAAACTGGATAAAAGATATCATGGCTATAAAACAAATGTGATCATGTGGTCTAAAATTTACCGGTGATTTCTAGGCATAAATAATTAGATGCAACAATTGAGTTTCAAGTTCGAGATCATGAATATGTAACAGAACTTTATACGGTTAACTTGAAATCCACTACTTCAATTATATTTAGAGATTTAATAGGAAATAAATAAATTAGCATAAGAATAGTTTAAATAGCATGTAGCAAGTTTCACTTGCCTCGACCGGATCACGATACGGTAAACGGAACGTTACGCGTCGGCGGAAAAGTCGCGACGCGCGCACGGTACACGAAACGAATCCAAACAACGCACAAGATGATCACACGGGTCAGGTACGCTCGCTGGGTCGTCGGCACTATCGGATTCCGGCAAACTTGGTGATAAACACGTGAATGGTATGAAATGAAAATGCGAAACTTGAAACACCCGGCAAGATCTCACGTGGGGATGCTCACATGCTTGATATCTAATGCATGCAAGTTGCCACAAAAATACTGAATCTGCTCGTGTTTGTTCTGCCCCCGCGAGCACTGGATTTGCAGCGAACAAGAAAAATAGGATCCAAGCACGACGATCAGCACCAACCAGAGAAAGATTTACGCTTCACAATATTTCGGTGCTAATATTACTAAAGATGTAGGAATTTGTAGCGCCCATGCAAGCTTTCAAGTTCCAACAGCTTTATCCGTCAATCATGCCAGTTCAGGGATGCACCGATTACTCTCTCGAGACATAATATCTAGCTGCTTTATTAAGTCAGAGAATGATAGTACTTGTCATAAGCATCAAGACGGCACGGGTACTTGGCTAATTGATGGCAAACGCACAATTTTTTTCTTTTATAAGGCTTCAGCCATAACTGAATCCTTATAAGGATTCAACTATAACTCAGAGCACCGCCCTTGTCTTGGCTTAGCTGTTGAGTCCTATCCATTTGACGGTGCAGGCCAAGTTCGAAGAATGGTAATGGATGTATCTCATGTTCCATAGTAAAGAAAACTATCAAACAAATTGCTAAGGACCATAATCAACCTAATCTTCAGCTTTTGATTCTGATACCAAAAGAACCATGTCACGCCCCGCATCTCAGAGTACGCTAAGATGGGCACGTGACATAGCCAATCATGCTACCTGTGGATAGGAAAAATCCTTCCACAGTCACATTACGGCTGTAGAGATATCAAGAAACAGGAAAATAAACTAAACTACCTAGTACATGTCCATGAGCCAGAATAAATGAGTCAAGAAATAATAATATGCGGAAGTAAAGGATACAATAAAAGAAACACCTGGAAAGTAAAACTGCATACCGACAGGATCTTCACCGCTCGGTCTAACAGCGGCAATACTCATGATCAGTCTGCAACAAAGGTAGAGGATCCGGGCCATGCAAAACCCAGACGTCAGCGCGTCATGTCATCAAGCAAAAAAATATAAACAGGGTAACAATATATGCAAGTGTAATCATGAATGGTAAAGCAGGTGTAACAACAATATAATCAGGGCAGTGAAGGGTAGTGTGTAGTGAGTAAACTAACTGGTCTACTGGGTTATCTACTCTCAAGTCTTTGAAATCAATTTGATGAATCATCGATGTAACTCAATAGTATCCCGTGCATACTTGGGACCACGGTCAAGATTCTCGGGCTGAATCTGAGACATGCCGCTAGACACTAAACAGGAAATATGTACAGATGAATGATGTCAGCAGCATCATCCCAAGGCTGGCCTAGCCTCTAAAACTGATCGGTAAAGGTAGTACACTGTCGAGTTACAAGTCAGGTTTCATCGTTGATTTCCTTATACCCCCAAGTTGTATGTATCAAGTCAGGTATTCAGTAATCAAGAACTAATGCCAACACAGGATCAGGTAAGAGCAGGTTTGTCTGGATAGACAACGGGAACGGTCCGTGAGGACTACATCTCAGGTTTGTTGGCATTAGACACGAGATCAGGTAACAGGTCGAGACATGGTACATCAGGTCAAGTCAAGTAGTGTTTTTAGGTGTCATGTCATGTCAAGAGTGTACGGTACCATGTCGTGTCAAGTAATGGGTGTAACAAGTCATGTCAGGGTGTATAAGATATCATGTGGGTGCTCACAATCAACTAGTATAAGCATGGTTATAAATAATCAAGCATGGGTATCAACAACACGATACATTTGCACATGTGATAGGTTAAGCAATGAATGCAGGTTTAATTAATTTAGCCGTACGGTTATCAGTGTGTGTTTAAGAGATGGTGTCAGTATTATATGAATACCGTATAACAGATGTGAATGCAAGAAACATGTTAATAAGTATTGAGTAATCTAGGGATGCGATGGCATGTATAATATGGATGCAATTGTAATTAAACCGGTTAAAGATGCACGTGGATGTCCGATAGGTTAAAACTGGATAAAAGATATCATGGCTATAAAACAAATGTGATCATGTAGTCTAACATTTACCGGTGATTTCTAGGTATAAATAATTAGATGCAATAATTGAGTTTCAAGTTCGAGATCATGAATATGTAACGGAACTTTATACGGTTAACTTGAAATCCACTACTTCGATTCTATTTAGAGATTTAATAGGAAATAAATAAATTAGCATAAGAATAGTTTAAATAGCATGTAGCAAGTTTCACTTGTCTCGACCGGATCACGATACGGTAAACGGAACGTTACGCGTCGGCGGAAAAGTCGCGACGCGCGCACGGTACACGAAACGAATCCAAATAACGCACAAGATGATCACACGGGTTAGGTACGCTCGCTGGGTCGTCGGTACGATCGGATTCCGGCAAACTTGGTGATAAACACATGAATGGTATGAAATGAAAATGCGAAACTTGAAACACCCGGCAAGATCTCACGTGGGGATGCTCACATGCTTGATATCTAATGCATGCAAGTTGCCATAAAAATACTGCATCTGCTCGTGTTTGTTCTGCCCCCGCGAGCATTGGATTTGTAGCAAATAAGAAAAATAGGATCCAAGCACGACGATCAGCACCAACCAGAGCAAGATTTGCGCTTCACAATATTTTGGAGCTAATATGACTAAAGATGTAGGAATTTGTAGCGCCTATGCAAGCTTTCAAGTTCCAACAGCTTTATCCGTCAATCATGCCAGTTCAGGGATGCACCAATTACTCTCTCGAGACATAATATCTAGCTGCTTTATTAAGTCAGAGAATGATAGTACTTGTCATAAGCATCAAGATGGCACGGGTACTTGGCTAATTGATGGCAAACGCACAATTTTTTTCTTTTACAAGGTTTCAGCCATAACTGAATCCTTATAAGGATTCAGCTATAACTCAGAGCACCGCCCTTGTCTTGGCTTAACTGTTGAGTCCTATGCATTTGACGGTGCAGGCCAAGTTCGAAGAATGGTAATGGATGTATCTCATGTTCCATAGCAAAGAAAACTATAAAACAAATTGCTAAGGACCATAATCAACCTAATCTTCAGCTTTTGGGAGATTCGCGTCGATCTCATCTCGAATCTCGAAGGAGCTCCAATCTAGGCGATTACTGATGGATTCAAAGCGGGAAGGGACCAGAAATTTGAGATCTGAGAGTGTGGCTAGGGTTTCGAGCGTCGGAGATTTGGGATTGATAGGAGTAATTAGGGTTTTTGATGTAGCGATGAAGGAAAGAATGGGGAAGAGATTGAAAGAGGAGAAAGTGGAGAATTGGCTGCTGCTGATGATGATGATTATTTTCATCGTTGCGCCCTTCAATTTCAGCGGTGTTTGATTCATATTGGCGGAAGGCCAGGCGCACAGAAGAGAAAACTCTGATTGCCTCGGTTGGGGAAAAATTTGATAAAATTTATAAAAGATTTTCTTAACCAAGAGATTCAATCAGTTCCTCATTTTACAGAAAATTTAAAATAAAATAAAAATAATAATAATAATTAATTTGAATTTAGGAGGACTACAAAATAATTCAGAAAAGCGCCCGGGTCGGGTCCAAAATTTTGGATTTGAATTATGAAAATTATTAGCCAGTTTCAAAATTTAAAAAGAAAGATTATATAACAGAAATGCATACCCCGAAGAACGGACGCACGTACGTGAGCGTAGCCATCCAAACACGTCCGTTTCACCGAACGGGACGGGAACACGATGCAAGGATGCTACCACAGGGTTAGGGGTATCATGCAAGCCATGAAATGCAATTTTAATTTATTTTACGTGATTTAAATTGTTATATGCAAAAGATGCGATACTAGATAAAATACCAATATATACTAAATCATGAGATTCACTAGTCCATGCAACAGGTCAAGTTAATTTATAAATATAGATCAACCAAGTTCAAGCAAGCGGGTCTGGTATGCAATGTACCAAGTAACTATCATTCGTACCCAAACACGATAAATCACGAATAGACCGTGGATAAGTAAATACGAAACTGGAATTGGTAAAAAATGGACTCGGGTGTTACACTGGTCCTTGCAGAGCACGGCAGTGAACCTGTGCGAAGCATCCAGAGCAAACATCGGACTGTGGAGTCCTTAAAATCCACGGACTATGATGTCCTTAACCTCGACCGTAATGTCTTAAAACTAACGATCAACCATGATGACTCTAGACTGATTTTACCTTGGTTCAAGGGTACATCTCTTCACTCCTTTGATATTTGTCGTTGTAATTCCTCAACGTCTTCAAAGAGGTGACGGATCCCTGTAACCACACATCGGACTGTGGAGTCCTTAAATCCACGGACTATGATGTCCTTAACCTTGACCGTGATGTCTGAAAACTAACATCGGACTGTGGAGTTCTTAAATCCACAGACTATGATGTTCTTAACCTTGACCGTGATGTCTTAAAACTAATATCGGACTGTGGAGTCCTTAAACCCACGGACTATAATGTCCTTAACCTTGACCGTGATGTCTTAAAACTAACATCGGACTGTGGAGTCCTTAAATCCACGGACTATGACGTCCTTAACCTTGACCGTGATGTCTTAAAACTAACACCGGACTATGGAGTCCTTAAACCCACGGACTATGATGTCCTTAACCTTGACCGCAATGTCTTTAAACTACGATACCCTGGAAACCATCCCAAACCAACCCCTGACCCCATGAAACACGGATAAAGGCGACCGCACCCAGCACTTGCGGGTCCTCACGATCTGTAAAGAAGAAAACTCTCTTGTGAGATCCTTACGACTCCCAAGGGAAAACCCGCTTAAGAATCCTCACGATTCTTAAGAAGAACTTACACCTACGGGATCCTTTCGACCTGTAGAGAGAAAATCTCTTTATGAGATCCCCACGGCTCATAAAGCTCAAAAGTCTTAGGAGGCAGATCTTAACCCTGAATCGTAAGCCATCGCCGCCCTGCAAAGAGACCAAGATAAATTGTCCGCAGAACAAATTCAATAAAATGGAGACACATCATTGAGAAGGAAAATATGTCTTTATTCATAAACCAAAATGAATACAAAGTACAATTCATGAAAGAACAAAAAGAAAATACTCTCATTCAGGAGTATGTACAAAAGAAAGGAAAAGATACAAGTTTTCAAGCCGGCGGGAGATTTAGCAATTTTACTAGCTCATTCTTCTTCTGCTGAGCCATAACTTCATGATTCAGGATCGCCAGGAGACGGGCCTCCGCCTGAGCCTGCTGGGCCTGATACGAGGCAAGCCGGCCTTCGAGCTCTTTCTCGGTAGCCCTGTGAGCCTCGATCCTTTCGCGAGTGAACACGGCAGCTTTATCAAGAACCACTACCTCTTTGATAGACTCTTGAAGCGTTCGCCAGAGTTCATACGCTTTATTGGCTTTGGCTGTGAGGCTGGTTTGAAGCTCGCTCAATGCTTTAGAGGCTAGCTCCCTTTCCAAGAACTTGCGGCCGAGCCTCTTCTCGCATGATGCCATGTTTGCCACGCACCGCGCTATCAGCCCCCGCAAGTCCGCCTTTGCAGCCACGGCCTCCGAGGAAAGGCAGGAACACTCAAGGGCGTGCAAGCAATCCTCCACCTGCCGACAGAACTCCACCCAGACTCGCACCACCTCTTCGCTATGGTAGGTGGCAAGAAAAGGAAGAGAACTGTTAGTTTCGGCGGCAAATGCTTCAGCCATGGTTGCGCTGCCATCACGAAGCTCCTCGATCAAAGACGACAAGGAGACAAGGCTTAACTGGGCCAAGCGCTCTGAGGGTCGCAAAGCATAAGGGCCGGGCGACATGGCGATGCGCGATTCCAGAGCTATGGAGGCTGGCAAGGCTGTTCAGATTTGAAAAATGTCAGTAAAACTCTTAAGCAAAGGAACAAGTGAGACTATATTGAAATGTCACTTACCTACGAACATGCAAGTAGGAGCTGAAGGTTCCCCTGGCCCTTCGAGGACCTCAACCTCGTCATCGGCCTCCAAAACTGTAGAGAACATCAATTTCAATACGCAAAATAACAGCGATACTATAAGAAATGGAGAACGACACTAACCTTGTCCAGATGAGAGGACGATGCGTTGAGGGGAGATCACCTGCGGAGCTGCCATCTCCAACAGACGCTGAAACGATTGCCGGGGAGGCAAATCAGCGATAGAGGCTGCCATCCTGCGCAATTCTGAGAAAAACAAAAGAGTTCAGATCACAGAAAGATTGCTAATTTAAAATGTAGAAGGTTACCTTCAACACTTCTCCCATTCTGAGTCGGGGGGATGGCGGCTTCAACGGCCTCCGCCGTGATCTCCGACTCCAGCAAAGGGAGGGTAGTCCCGACTACCTCTCCTCCAGCCTCTGGGCCGCCCGCAGGAAGAGTCGTTGGGGCGACAACCCCCAAAGGAACCTCTACCAAAGGAGCAAGCGCTCCGTGATCAGGAACCGCCACTGGAGGCTCTATGGCAAGAGGAACAGCCTCGTTAGGTCCCTCCACATCGGGCATGGCTGCATCGGGAATGTCAACGGGCTTTAGCTTCAACAAGCCTGTAGAAACCTCCTCCATCGCCGAGGACTCTGCACAATCCACACAAGAATAAGAATACATACATACGGGCATAAACAATCTGAAAAACTACAAAGAAGTATAAAAAAAACATACCAATGCCCAGGGAAGCCTTCAATATGGCTTTTTCAAGTCGATGCTCCTTCTCAAGGAGGCGGGCTCGCCGGGGTTCGAGGGTGGACTCGTGGCCGCCGGTCCATAAGGAAAGCGCGTCCGCAGCATCCTCCGAAGCAGCCTGCTTCAGCGCCCTTTCTCCCCACTCCTCCAAAGGGCCAATAAACCGCCGTCGGATCCATGAGGGGTCTTCATAGAAGATTACGGCAGGATAAGCTTTCTTTGGAACCCTTGCGTTCTGAGACTCATCTTTAGAACGCCATATGGCCTCAGCCAATTGTGCGGCTTCCTCGCCAGCCGAACCCGGGAAAAGAAGGCCAGCATCTGATTCCTGCAAGGCCAACGGTTCATCCTCAAGAATGGGCTCAGACTCTACTAAAGAGTCGAGCAAGTTGGTGGCCACCCTCCTCCGCCTCTTAGATCCAGAACCGGTAGCCGAAGACGACCGTTTCCTTCCCCGCGAAGCCTTAGCGCGGCGTCGGCCCACGTCACCCTCAACACCCTCATCCCTGTCACCCTCACCCGGTGCCACAACCGAGGATGACACCGCCATTGTCAATGCTACAGGGAGCGGTGCTGCCTCGGGTGGTGGCGCTGTTACCGGAGCCCGTTTACCCCGCGACCAAATACCCAGGGGCATACCAGCTGTTGGGGTAAGATCCACTCCCGACGAGGATGTATCTGTGCCCGCCCATACCAGTAGGGAGTTGGCCTACCATGTCCATTCCCCACTGAGCAAATGACCATGGGGATGTCAGAGCTATTAGCTCGATAGCCGGAAGACGGGGTATGCTGCCATGGAGTTGGCAGCTCTTGCACCTTCTGACGAGCTTCTGAGCGTCCTGATGGATGGTCGACCAATAGTATCCTTGGAGTAGCGTCTTCTGGACTAAGGTGCGGGCCCCTTGATGTGCTCCGCCGACCCCTTCGCGAACCTCATGGAGGACGTAGTCGGCCTCATGGGGGTCAGCCCACCGAAGCAGAGGTTGAGTGAAGGATTTCTTGTAGAGCTTTCCACCGCTCCAAACGAAATGGTGAGCTTTGGCTCGGAGGCGGCGTGTTTCCCCTTGATCTTCCGAGAGCATACCCTCCTTCAGGAATTCTACGAGGGGCTTCCTCCAGTCCCGGTCTTCTTCCCGAGCAGCGTAAGCTTGAAGTGTTGTCGCTCTGTCTTCCACGCTGGGCCATGGTAAGACCTCGAAGAGGATATTTCTCTTGTTGTTGGTCGTATAGGAGGAAGCTAGCTTTCTCAGAGCGTCGGCCTGGGCGTTTAGATGCCGATGGATCTGCTCCACTTGAACTTCGTCGAAATCTTTTCGTAGTCTTCTTACCTCGACTAAATATTTCACCATCAGAGGCTCCCGTACCTCGAAACGGCCAGTCACCTGGCCCACAACCAGGGCAGAGTCACTGCGGATTCGGACCATTTTCAGCTCCAATCCGGAGGCGATTCGCAGTCCAGCCAGCAAGGCCTCATACTCCGCGGCGTTGTTTGAGGCTTTGAATCCTAGCTTCAAAGAATACTCCATCTCTGCCTCGTTCGACCCTCGAATGATGAGTTCGGCACCGCTCCTGTCCTCGGTAGATGACCCATCGACGTAAAAGACCCAATCGGGGACGGAGTCGGGCCTCTCCTTGATCGAGGGTTGAGACCTCGGGGCCGGCGTCGACACTACCCCCTTGTTGGGGATAGTGCATTTGACAATAAAGTCAGCCAGGACTTGTGCCTTGATAGCCTGCCTTGGGCAGTACTTGATGTCGGATTGAGATAACTCCCACCTCCATTTTTCCAAGCGACTAGATGATTTGGGGGAGGCGAGAATAGTCCCTAAGGGACGCTCGGTGAGGACAAGGATGGTGTGGCGGAGACGCCGGTGATCTGCGTTCTAGGTCGCTCGATAGAACCGAGGAAGCTTAGCTCGGCGGGGGCTCGGAGGCGAGCGGGAGGCCGAGGAAGCTCGGTTCTGTGATAGCTCGGAGACGGGCTGGGAGGGCCGAGGAAGCTCAGCGTGCAGGAGGGCTCGGAGGTGAGCTGATGGTTGTTTACTTGGCGACCACAGGACTGTTCAGGAAATCCTCGAAGGTCGGGTCCAGGCAGCGGGACAATAGCCCGGGGGACGCTTCTTATGTGCGGCCCTTGCCTTGTTTCCGTGTGCATCGGGACACGTCTTCTGCCGCTGTCATGATCTGGAGAGCTTCCACTTATGAGCATCATCACATGGACTCTTCTTCGGCTAAGAGATTGAGATCTTACTATCGTAAAAGTAGGGTTTTATCATGGTAATTTAGACTTTAGGGTTTTTCCTGCTACAATTTTGGGATCTAAGGTGTTTTTTGGGGAAGAAATTAAAGATACGGGGTTACGGTGAAGCAAATGAGTTTGATAAACATGAATGTGGTGGATAAAGTAGGGCAGGGGATTTTCCAATATGGATAAACATGTCGTTTTGTATCCACCATCAGTTTTGTTAGCTGAAAATAAACCAGAAAACTATAGAATTTATAAGCGCCGGAAAAAAATATTAAAGTATACAAATGCGGGGGAGGGCGAAAAATTAGGTTTTTTTAAAATTGCAATGTAGCCTATAGTTTCCCCCGAAGCATACATGTGTATCAAAGGTGCCAAATTTTCACTCAAAAGTTTCAATTTAAAATTCAAAATCAATATTTCAGTAAAACGGTTTATTTAAAAATAAATAAGCTAATTGGGATTTTTATTTATTATTTTTCTTTATTATAAAATTAAGCAAAGATTTAAGGTTAATTTTTTAAAAAGGTATTTTAATAAATAATTAAGAAAACGGATCTCTCGAAAATTTATTTATATTTTTTATGTACATTATGCGGTTTTGTAATTAAATCTTGGAGTTCAAAAGGCCGTACACACATATGGTACGAATCGGCTTACAACCGTGCATGTGCGAAAACCTAGTAAATAGAGGATCATTAATTGGGCTTGAAATGTTTGGGCTGCTGTGAGTAGCCCATTACTGATATCAAACAGTCGATTTAAGCCAATTCTAACAATAGTCCCATTTTTTAAGATTTTAGATCGCTCCATGCCTCAATCTATGAATTCGAGCTCTCAGAATTAAAATTTGCTCTCTCTCTTGTGAATCTCAACTTCATTAGCAGTGGTGCAGTGAAGAAGAGACAATGGCGGCGATCTTGTATCGGATCCTGTTTCTGTTACTGCTTCCTCTTTGTTGCTTGTCGGCGACGATGCACAACAACAACTGGGCTATCTTGGTCTGCACCTCTCGCTTCTGGTATTATTCCCAATTTCCTCTACCTCTCTTCTTTTTCTCCCATGATTTAATACTTTTGAACTGAAAAAGGAGAAGAAGAAGATTGAGAAAACCCTAATTTTTTTTTTATCTCCGATTTGTTTTTTTGTGTAGCAAAATTGATTCCTATTCTTTGGAATGGATAATTTGCTAAACAATGAAAAAAAAAGGAAGCTGTAATTATTGAATCTACACATTGATCGTTTTTTCAAACAACATACATCTTTGGAAGATCATCAATGAGCAGTAACTATTACAAGTATTATGCCAAATAATACATAAATCTATTATCTCGTTGCTTTGGTCCATATGGAATAGGCATCTATATATGGAGTTAGTTGGTGAGACTAGAGAGGGATGTTTTTTAGTTTTTAAGGTGGAATAGCGGAGAGAAGCTTTAGAATGTATAGGTTTAAGAATTAGAAGGAAGAAAACGAAATATTATGCAGCACAACTCTAACAAAATGAAATGACGAAACAAGGATATAGTTCAAATTGATGGCTAAGAAAATGGTGACTGTTTTGGGTGCTTAGTGATATTGCGGTGAGATGAGGAGGACGCTGTTTAATAGGATTAAATCAAAAATCAAAATTTTGATTTTGTTTGTCAAAAAAAAAATGTTGCGGACAGGATTTGAGCTCTTGAAGAGTGCCATGTGACCATAGAATGACGTCCTTGTGGAGTATTATGAGGCCGTAGAAATCAATGAATTTATTGCTTTATGGTTAAGACAAATGTCCAAAAAATTTATGTTCAAGTCTTTGATGGATCATGGATGAGTGCAACGTTCTAAAAGATAGGCTTAGAAAGCAATGCATCTACCGGAAGTTAGAGCTAGCTTTAGTTGAGAATGAAATAAGGACAATCGGTTGAGATGACTTGGACATGTGCAACTAAGGTTATGGAAAGTAACATGCGCCACTTTCCAATTGAGTGGTATGCGTGGCATATGCGCTTGCATATGTAATATGACATTTCAGAATTAAAAGCAAAAGGAATAAATCAAGGAAAAAGTTGAGTAAAAGTTAATATTTATAGTTATGCAAATAATAAACAAGATATATTGAAAACACATACTTTTGTGAGAAAAGAAGTAAATCTTAGAAGACAAGAATAGAAAGAAAGAAAAGAGAAGGAAACTATAAAAACGAGAGTTATTTAATTGGTTGCATAGTAGTCCCTAATGTAACAAATATTGGGATTGTCTCGGATGAGTATTTTCAATATCGCACAGTGGATATCGAACGATAGAGTTAATATGAGACATTCGTATTGGGTATCGATATCAGACATATCGGGTTTCGATATCAGTCATATCGGTACCCATATAAAAAATTTCTACATGCATATTGGACATATTGGTCTAGAACATTATACGTTTTTATAAATTTTACAAATATGAAATTTATGATAAAATCTTGAAATATCATTTATCATAGGGACAAACAAATATCGTAAGCTTCATTTCTATATGCAAGAATGCACAACAATATAAATCATGCCGAAAAAGTATTTACATAGAAAAATAAATTAACTCATATAACAAAATCTTAAACTTATTAAAGAATATTTGCAACCGTGAAATGAGATAGATGAAGCATTGAATATCAAACAAAAGAGATACATCGTACTTTAACTTGAGATGCATATCTACAAAATGCAAAAGACATCGATGGAAAAAATGAATATATTATTTATTCAAGTTGAAAGAACGAGTATTAAATACTTTTTAAGAACCAAACCCATTACCCAACTCATTTCTTAAACACGACACATTTTTTTATGTTATGCCGATATGCTTTATATCGGTCGATATTGGGTGAGCACGAGAAATCTGATATATCGGCCAATATTGAGTCTAAAAGATATTTTGAGAAAATGATACATATCAAAACAATAACGAGATTTCGACCAATATTACTGATATTTGTTTCACTGGTATGTCCAATGCGATACGCATCAAAACAATAACGAGATCATGACCGATATTTGTTTCATTGGTATGTCCGGTACAATAGCTAACCATCTCACTCAACATTTCAACCACAGTTGCACAAAATAATGACCAGTAGGCATCTTAAGCTTTGAAAATATGCTTTACTCGCATAATCAGCCACACTGCCCGATTTTATGCATCAAGAGGGTGCATACTATACGGGCGTATATGTGCCACATAAAACACATTTTATAACAGTGCATGCAACGAACATCAATGGACATATTATTTGGGAAGGGCGTGTAGTTTATAGTTGAAGGATCATCTAGCTGTAGGGTTAGACCTTACAGGACTTTATTAGGAAGTGAAAGGATATGAGTGATTATTGATATGATACTTGCCAGTTTGACTCAACAGATGTGTCTCATAAGACTGACGATAAACGCTCTTTTGTAAAGCTGGTATCATTTGATAAAAATTGAACTTATTAGTATTACTGATCTATTAATTAGGCAGATTTTGCATATTATTGTCACTTTTGGCTATTGCATGAAATTGATGATCCTTGCATCCTTATTTTTTTTAAAGAGAAGAATATGTTTTATTGTCTACTTTATTGTTTGATTAACAAATAGATTTAGTTTTTAATGGCCCTTTTCCACATTTCACATTTTTACTTGGTATCATATTTTCTTAAACAGGTTCAATTATCGTCACATGGCCAACACTCTGTCATTGTATCGGTTAGTAGACGGAGTTCATATTTTGCCTTATGATTTTAAAATGACCGGTGAAGTAAAGAATTAATATTTTTCCTCAGGACAGTAAAACGGCTAGGAATACCTGATGAGCGGATAATACTTATGTTGGCTGATGACATGGCTTGCAACGCCAGGAACAATTACCCAGCACAAGTCTTCAACAATGAGAACCATCAACTAAACTTGTACGGAGACAACGTTGAAGTGAGTGTCTTAACTATACGTGTAGAAATCTTATGCAAGGTGAACTGTGATATAATTTTCTTTTGCAACCAATTTGGGATCCATGAGCATATAGAAGAGGTGTAGGGGGTCTTATGATTCCCCTGATAATGAGATTTTGGCGACTAAGACTGCTAGATTTTGAAGCTAAACCCAACATCTGCGGAATTTGCAATGGTATTGTACTTAAACTGGCTGAAGAAGCTTGTGTATTTTTATGCACAGAGCAGTGATGCCTCATTCTTTCTGGATTTTCTGTCCGAATTTTGGTTTGTAGGAAAAGAACGGGTTGCTTCTTAAGTTCTTCCATTGTCGGATGCTTACATTTGCAAATAAATGATAATTTATTTGAAGTAATTTTCAATGAAGTTGTGATTCAGAATATATTAATATAACGGGGATCCTGATCATTCCAATTTCTGCTCTTAATTGCAGAATTCATAATAATTTTTTTTTAAAGAAGTTGGAGAGTGAAATACTCACAGAATTTCCCACCAACTTAAAGAGTGGCAAAGCAATCAGTAATGTGGCTTGAGTTATGCTAATATTATAGAGATTATACAAATGTAGTAAAAAACTGAACTATTCCATCCAGTAAGTAAACATCACACTTAAAGCAAGAGCTTTCATTTAACTGTGGACTTAGTCCTATTATCATGTATTATTGAAAGATTGTCCTTTTCTTTCAACTTTCAGGTTGATTATCGAGGATATGAAGTGACAGTTGAAAATTTTCTACGCGTATTGACTGGGAGGCATGAGAGCGCTGTACCAAGATCAAAGCGCTTGTTGAGTGACGAAGGAAGCCATATACTTTTGTACATGACTGGGCATGGCGGAGACGAGTTTTTGAAATTTCAAGACTCAGAAGAACTTCAAAGTCATGATTTAGCTGACGCAGTGAAACAAATGAAGGAAAAACACAGGTAGGATTCCCTGCATTTGTTTTCACACATTTGCTTGTTTTTAAATTTTTTTCTTCAAATATTGTTTTTTGTTCACCTGTTACAGTCGCTGACAAATATTGAACATCTATGCCGTGGATTTTTTTTCATATTGTTAGAAGTTTATTGACCTAAGCTGACTGTTCTCTCATTTATCTATTTTCAGATTCAAGGAGCTTCTCATAATGGTCGACACTTGCCAAGCTGCAACTCTCTTCTCTCAGGTTTAATCTGCATTCCAGATTTTTAGCACTTCCAATTCACATGAGAGAAGGTTCATTCTGAACATGCCAAGTGGTTTAAAGATGTGTGAAGTATCTTCAAACGCACTTTCCGTCTTCGATTCAATTATTTTTGACAAAGAGAATCTGAATATTGTGGACGCATTTAGCTGCTTCTATGTATCCCCCATCATTGCCTACTATGAGAATATTCTTTGTCTTCAGAGTTTGGTGCTGAATGACATGGAAGACACCCTTGTCCTCCATTATATACTACTGTTGTTGAACACAATGAATATGACTATATGTAGATTAATGCAGGAGGTGCTATTGTGAGGCCTAGGCTGCATAGGTTTACGTGGTTCCATAGATCAGTGTGCACTGATGGTTCTTTGCTTAAGTTTTTGACTGATGTTTTCTGTAAAACTCATCTTGTTCCAAGGGGCCAGGGACATGTCCTAGACTCCTAAAAACACTTACTGTGCACATTAAGGTTTTCAAATATCACAGATATTCCTAAATATATATGGTTTTAGGTAAATATCTATAAAAAAAATTGCTTGAGCTTTTAGGTAAATAGGTTACCGAGGAAGCTTTTAGGTAAATAGGTTACCAAGGAAGCTATGAAAGTAGGAAGTCAAGTAGTCAACACTTGCCCATACATGGGGTCATATTAAAAATTAGGAAGGGAGTGATCTTATCTAACCTAATAAGTCTCATCACCTTTCTCTATCCAGATTTTTATATTTGCATATCTATAAAAAAATTGCTTATGATTAGTCGAGTCTAAATAAGATAATTCAACAACAATGACCCCCTTTCTCTTCATTGCTTAAAAGCTGTTAGATTTCGAGCAGTATGTTAATTCAAATGTCTATTAGTATTTTTGAAGCGGAGTCATAAATTATATGCAGAATTTTAACTTGCATATTTAAACGTATAATTGTTATTCTATTTTGATTCTTGGAGTTATGAAAATTAAGCAACTTGTTACTTCAAATTTCTATCAGTACTTTTAAGCAGAGTCATAGTTTATATTCAAAATTTTAACTTCCATATTTAAGCCTATTTTGTTATTCTATTTGGGTTGTTGGAGTTTGGAAAATTAAGCAATATGTTACTTTAAATTTCTATTAGTATTTTGAAGCACAATAAAAAATTATATACATAAGTATAACTTCCATATTTAAGCATGTTTTGAAAGGAAAATGCTATACGACGGCTATAAGGCCGACACTTCTTCATGGATCAGCATGTTGGGGAATTAGGAAATATGTCCAAAGATTGATTGTTGATGAGATGAGAATGTTAAGATGGATGAGTGTTTATACGCTAAAAGATAGAATAAGGAATGAGTGTATTCGTAACAAGTTGGGGGTTCATAGAGGATAAGATGAAAAGAATTAATCAAGAGGGTTAGGACATGTGCAATGGAGACCAATAAATATCCCAGCTAGGAGAAGTGACAAAAATGTAGTTAACGACACAACAAGGGCACGAGGAGACCTAAACGAACATGACTATAGGCATTAAAGCATGATATTTTAATTGTTAAACTAACTGAGGAGAGGCCCTTAATAGAGTAAAAATGGAAGAAACGAATTCATAAAGTCGATCCAAACATTTGGCATAAAGGCTTGTGTTTGTTGTTGTTGTTGTTTGCACAAGTTTATGTATATGTTCCATTTATCTGCATCTTGGAGTTTGAAAATTGATAGTCGATATATATTGGTTTTCTCTTAGTCCGTCATGGAATATAAGAATATTATTACCATCGAAAGAGTTTTCAGTGCCTCCTGTGATTCTGCAGCTTCACTCACCTGGAGTTTTGGCAATTGGAAGCAGTATTAAAGGAGAAAATTCATATTCCCATCATCTTGACTCTGATGTAAGGAAACCTTTTGTGCAGTTTTTCACATGATTCTATATGTCATCAAAGTCTTCTGTCATTTATCTTGACCTTTGACCATACACTGACTTATTTATTTATTGCTTTGTGTAATCTATGCAGATTGGCGTTTCTGTCGTGGATAGATTTACTTACTACACACTTGCTTTCTTCGAGAAGCTGAATATCTACAGCAATGCATCACTGAGCAGGTAAGCTATATAATTGACACACATACTCATGCGCGCACACATGTATGTATGTATTCATCACACTTTGCAGCAGTCTTAGATTTCTTTACAAGACAAATATCAAAGATTTTGATGTCATTTCTTCTTTATTAACTTGTTTCATTACTTCTTGAGTGTCTGAGAGCAATATTCTTCACCGTACTTCCTGACTGCGATTGTCTGGGTCCTTCCATATTGAAATTTTTTGTCATCTAGTTTTTTTTTGTGGAAAGTGATGCGATGTGATAATCTCCGGCCATTATTTTGTATGCAGTTTGCTTATCAGTCATCATAATTCGTTGATATTTGTGATTAAGCTGACAGAGCCTGTGCTCATGATTTTTTTTCTCCATTCTTTGCTGTGTAAATCCTCAAGGAAAAAAGCATCAACCATATTGTTTTAAGTTTTTACCCTCAGTTTGCAATTTTATCTTATAGTTCTGGAAAGCCAGCTTAAGGCCATGCCTTGTCTTGTATTTTCCCTGGATCCTGGAGAGTACCAAATTCCATCGGGCAGCATCGATGATTTTGTAAACCCGTTAGGCTGTTGGGATGATCCCAAAGTTTATTTGTATTCATGTTCTTTTGAGTTATCTTTATCTATCTGCATGTTAAAGTTTACATGTGGAGGGTTGTTGAGTGGTTTTTTTTGTCATCCTTTTTTACTCATTATTTTCACTAGTAAATATTTCAATTGCTTGCCTTGATGTCTAAATTAAATAAGTTAAGTATCACAATCTTAAGAGGCTTCTTGATCATATATTTCCAAATATTATGACATTATATATACAAGTTTAGCCATATGAACTGAGTAATGACCATTTTGATGTCTGCAGTCTTTTCAATTCATATAATCCAAATTTGCTGATGTCTACTGCCTATTATCGAATGGACCTCTATCCGCGACCCCTAAATGAGGTATGAGTAAGGTTAACATAAATACCATGCATACTATTTATATAATATACTTACTGCAATCAGCGTTTTTACTCTCTTAATGATTTCTTTATTGAAATTTTGAAATCACAAGTCACATGATAGAGCTTATGCAAGCTAACAGGATTGCAGAAACTAGAACAGAATGAGAATAATTGTCAAAATAAATCTCGCCTTTCCTTAAGAACAGGTTGAAAGTATTTTGAACTAACCTCACATCCGAGAGAAAGTGAAGACTTTCTCTATAACCGCAATTGTGATATCCACTTGGACAATAGATCCATCATAAGTACACCTCATACTGGCCTTCTACTTCTACAACACAATCCCAAGCAAATCAGTTCTTTAATAAATTGATTCAAGACCTAGATGAAACGGCAATTTATGTATGCTATGCGAAACCTGGAAGAAGCTGCAACCTAATCGTGCAGTGTGACTTTCAATTGCAGCCAAAAGTTAACAAATTAAAATCCTTTTTATAATAAAATCACTTACCTTTTATTAAACATTGATGAATGACGCCCTCAAAAAAGTAAAATTTTCTAATTAGTTGATCGATCAATACAATTAATTTGCTTTTGCTTCATTGACTGTTATGCACTGACAATTTAGTTCTATGACTTCTATCCCCTCAATTTGTATCTCTGATATCATCATAGCGTATGTTGTAAACAACAATTGTGGACATAATAAATAAATCAAGGACACCAAGATTTCTAAACTGATTCAACATCATTTCTACATCCACCGGGGCCACAGCGTAAAGGATCCCACTCGAATAGATGAGGAATTTATTTTTTGCAGTATTAATCTTTATCTACCCCTCCTCCCCTCCCTCTACACCCCACCCCCCCACCCCCCCCAAAAAAAGAAAAGAAAAGAAAAATGAACACACACACACATGTGATTTACAAATGTCTTGTACATTGGGTTGTTATTTGAATTCAGACATAATTACAAATAATAAAATAGTTTCTAACGAGTTAGTATTTTGCCAAGATTTGGCACATCACACTTGAACTTATATTTGTTAATAAAGGTTTGTGTATTTACCAACACAAGAAAGCATGGTAAATTTTTTGTTAGGAGAAGCGCCTGTATATGCCTATCAAACGCAAAAATCTTAATGATTTCTGTGAATGGTCAAATTGTTAGAGTGGATGTATGCTTATATTATATAAATCTTAGCAGAATCTGATCGTTTAACTTACCCATAACAGGTTTGTTTACATAGACAAGGAGTTCTAGTCTAATCTTTTTTGCCATGACCAGGTACCGGTAACAAACTTTTTTGGCTCAGTTATGAAGACAATTCACACCGATTCAGCATATCCTGGTGTCACAGTTCCATCTGAAATCGAAGAAGCAATTACTTTAAGAGATACAGATGATGAAAGAAGAGTGTTGCAGAGTGAAGGCAATGCGGACGAAATAAATGACCAGGATACTATGGTGAGTTTGTGAAATTTTCCTCTGAAATAGGTGCTTTTCACATGCTAATAATATGAGCTTTGCAGGAAGAAAAGTGCCCTTTCCATGCATGGCTGTACCGTATGCAAGATAAGCTGAAGAATGAGGATACTGATGCTTTACTGTATTATGGTTTTGGAACAATGATCTTGTTGCTAGCTGTTTCTACTTGGCTATATTCTTAAGTACTTGATCCCCAAAGTGTAAATGTCAGCCATTCTTTTGTATCCAGCTCTTACACCATACTCGTATGGTTAAAGGTTACATCTTATGGTCGCACACCTTAGAGATACCTCCAGGAAGGAGTAATGGTGTTAGGTTACTAGGCTGACCATTTGTTGATGCTAAATGATAGAATTATTCGTACCATTGGATTATGTATAATATGAATTTTGCACTACTTGTGTATTTTTACCTCTTTCCCTATTCTATAATTCTTGCAAAAACATTTGCCTCTGTTTATAAACTACCACCTTGTAATGATGGAATTTTTAGATTGGATGTGTTTCAGGTATTTTGATGGAACTCGCACGGCCAGATTTTTTGTTCCTTTCCATACCAAAAACACGTATTGTGTCTACAAGCCTAAAACGGTATGTCCTCCTTCACCACAAAGAATTTATTGTGGAATATGATACCAAATTCAGCGCATGATCATGCGCTCACGTGTGCACACACATCATATTTACCTGCTTCTGATACGTTTGTGTTTAAGGAGAATGCTTCTAATTTAGTAAATGTTAGACTTATGTAGTATACTTTGCCACGATACTTATTCAAATTCTTATCTTATTACTGTTTTCTGGTAAGAGGTGCAACCAATATTTATTTCTCTTCATATATTTCCTTTCCTTTCAGCTTCACATGTTTTGATTGCACATATTCCAGTTTCCTTCAAAATTTAGCATAAATGTCATAGGCATCCATTAAAAGGGAAAAAAGAACACTCGGTAGATAAGTCACTTCATAGTACAATTAATGTATAATAAATCTGAGGAAACGTTAAGATAGCTGAGAGATATTTATACTTGATCATGCCTTCTTGCCCATCTGTGGGTGAACGACCCAAACATTCTATATTTTCTGCTTAGGCTAAGCACCTGTCTTGACTCTTAGTAGTTTAAATACCAATAAGAACCATAATTTCGAACAAAAATGTACTAGTTATAAGTTTTGTTAATGGTCTTCTTGAACCATATAAGAGCTGAGAGCTCTAGCAAAAATTCGAAGAGTGATAAATGCTGACTATATGAGGATATAATTGAATTTGACGTCACACGGGAAAGCAGAAATTTGGGAGAAAAATAAAGGGGATGAAGGGAATATTCATAACCTAGAGCTTCCTTAGTCTCGTTTGAAGAAAGTGAAGAAGACCGGGATATTACAAGGAGAAAGTCTAGTGGCAACATGGTTTCAGCCATTGAAACCCATAGTTTCTGGAGTTTAGAAGGCAGACTCCGAATTGAAACTGGAATATGTTTGGAACCAAAATAGAGTTTTCTAAACCCCGATTTGGAAGAATCCAATGTTTTAGAAACCGTAGTTTTGAAAATCTAATCTGATCAGATTTATTCGCAAGTTCTCGTAAGTGTGGTCTCAAACTGTCGTGCCAAACACTCATTTAAGTTTAGTGGTGCTATAATTAAAGTTGGGATCTTTTTTCTCTGGTTTCATTTGGAAACGTTATCTGGGTCCACATATTCAGCCTGTTTCATATGTTGCTACAGATGGCCATTTGTATTCAGCCGGATTCTTCACATGCAAGAACAATTTTGAATAAATTAAGTATCTTGAAACCTGTGCTTCATTTGATGATTGTCGGATCCCTTGACCTCATATATCCTTTGAATTGTATATATCCAGCATGGTCAGATATAGAAGCAGAAGAAGTTTCAAATCAGATATTGAGATTGGTAGACTCAAATGGCTGTGAAGGGTGTGCTATCTCTCTTTAACGGCTAGATCTTGTTTTAAACAATGTTCCCCAAATATTCGCATGGGTAGAGAGTTATGTGCTTTATAAATTGAAATCGGTGAATTTCTTGGAGTTTCAATGTTGATTTGGTATACATTTTTCCAAGAACTCTGATGCTTTGAGCTTATAAGAGTGAGTTGAGACCTCACTTGCAAGGATTGAGTGAGCTCCCTTGGTGAATGAGTCCTAACTTAGCTTGAGATAATCCTAACTTCATCCAATATTGTCAAACGTCCTTTGTGAACGAGTCCCAGCTAGCATTTTCCTAATGAAATCTTTTATATAATTTTCGATCCAAAATCTATCTTCCATTATGTAGCATGATCATGGATTTTATAACTGGATTATTTTTTGGAGAGCTATGCTCTTTGTAAATGGAAGTCGGTGAATTTTTATGGGAGTTTCAATTTTATTCTGGGGAACATCTATTGAAACAAACATTAGCCATTAAAGAGATGGCATCATTGCCAAAGCCTTTAGACTGTTACTAATACATCAGATACAAAAGTGGATGTTTTTTAATGCCTTTATGTTAATTATATTAGCTGTAAAGTTGAAAGTTGTCCCTCTTCTGCTTAGTGGTATCTTGTTGAGGAATCAAGCCATGGAGGATTGACGTCATGTTGTTAGCGGTTGTAAATCTTTTTTTTTTGGGTTCCCTCTCTTTATGCAGTTTTCTAGGCTTGAATGTTACTATTTAGCTGACCTATTTTTTGCAGGGAAGGGCTTAGAGGATTATGGCGATAACAGCGACATAATAAGTTCTGAATTGGAAGTAATCCTGGGAGGGTAGTCCATTATCACTTACAAATATTTGAGGTATTATGTTTCACCTTCTTTATATACTTATTGTGATTTGACTCTGAGAAGTTTTGCATTTCTCATATTCCTTGTCTGTTAGTTTCTGTCATTTGAAGATATACTTTGAAATTATTTTATTTTCCTCGGATACTTTATTTTCTAGTCATGTAGAATATGATATTGTGCTCCATAAATCTGGTCACTTCGGCCACTGATATTGACATGGAGCTCACAGACTAAAATAGAAAGACACGGAACACTGGAAAAAATAGGTATAGAAAAGCATTGCTCGTCACACACCATAAATTTGTGTTATGCTGAAAATGATGTTATAGGATTAACTCAGCCGAAAATCTTCAGGAGGTCTGATGTTACCAGCGGCAAACCTGACCATCACTTACAACTGATTTATTTTTGCCATCACTATATAGCAGAAGATAATATCTGCCAAATGTCTGTCGCGGTTTCAGAAGATCCATTACTTACAACCAAGACTAAGCTTAACGCCAATTGGGAATTGGATACATGAATCACATCATTAATGAAATAGATTTAAAAGCAGTGCATCTCTTTCTTCTCCTTGAAGCTTGCCAGTTTTGACAATCCAGATTAGTTATGAGACTTAAGGGATCTCAGCCATGGCATGACCATTTAGTCCAAACCTATCAATCAATACTTCACCTTGCACAACATTAATCACATCTCCCAGTTAATTAACCTCTGATCACCTCAGGTGATGTCTGCTTGAAAAATGCCAGTAGTGACAACTGGAACTCAGCTGTTTATCTGTAAGTTAAATCCGACAAATTCTCAGCGAGACAAGTAAGCGAGCTCGATACTTGATATTTTCTTTTGCAGTAGTTGTATTTTTGGTGACTTCTCCCTTCATGCGAATAACAAGAGAGTAATGCACATATTTTATTTTACATTTTGAGAAATAGGTGGCATAAGTAGCCTCCCTATATCAGTAAGAAGTCTTTAACGATTACAAAGCTTCTCAAAAAGAAACTACATAAATTAAAATAAACCATTCCTATTCGTTTATAACAACATTAGCCAACAGAAGATAAATAAAGTAATGCGAGCAATGCCTCAAACACATAGAGGTTGAGTGAAACGTTTCTAATAGTCACGGAGACTACTCTCCTCTGAAGTTTCTGTCTCACCAAGCAACATCCCTCCATTCATTCTCTCTCCTGATGGATGGTCGGGATAATCCTCTGCATCTTCGCCCGTGTAGGCTTTGGAGCCAATTTCATTCAAATAGGAACATCAACATAATGGTAAATAATGGATGGAGCAATGTTATTTCTGTTGTCAATGATTTTGTTACTGCACTCTACCCATAAACCTTACAAAATGGCCATAATTATAATATCCGATGCATACTAGGCCCTTTTACATCCATGTATATCTCGTGAACCTTCCCATAAAGCCACAATAGTCTATTGGAGGCCTCTTATTCCAAAGTTGAGGAAATCCTTCCATTGAACCCCACCCCACCCCCCAAAAAAACAAAAGAAAAAAAAATTCTTGCCACTTGCGTTTGTGAAGGATTTCTTTGATTAGAAACACATTCATGAAGGCTAACCGGTTCAAAGCTTTGAAATACACAAGGAGCTTTCACTCTTCATAATTTCCTGTCTTCACAATTATCTGTCAGCCAATCCAGACAACATACAGTGATGTAATAAAAAGGGGTTTTTTAATATTGCCCCCTCGAAAATTGACTATTTTCGAATACCCCACCTACATATGGTTATTTTTCGAAATATCTCTGTCAACTAGATACCCCACTCTCGTTGGCTTCTGTTATGTTAAATCCTTAACCATGGTTAGTTATGACCGAGTAAAGACGAAAATACCCCTAACCTCTCTCTCCTCTCTCTTCTTAGTCACCCCTTCTCTCCCCTCACCTCTCTCTCCCTCTCTCATCTGAGTTACCTCTGTCTCTCTCCCCTCACCTCTCTCTCTCTTCTCTCCCCCTCGACCCCTCCTCTGCAAGCCAATCGTCGACGACCTCCTCAACTCCATCTTCCTCGTGCTCCCTGTCCTCGCCCGCTGCCACAAGATCGAGACCGTCCCGAGCCGCCCCTCATCGTCTCCGACTCCATCAACAAGATCGAGACCGTCATCAATTTCATCATCACCCCCTTCATCACCATCATCGTCTTTGTGACTGATAAAAGGCCGGTTGCGGCGGCGGCGGCGGTTTTACTAGTGTTGGCTTGATTTATAATTTCTGTTTTCTTTTTTTTTTTTGTATGTTGGTGTTGGTGGTGGGTGATGTTGGTGGTGGTGGTGGGTGGTGGAATGTGTTTGTGGTGGGTGGTGTTTGTGGTGGGTGGTAGAATGTGATGGTAGCGATGTTTTCTGTTTTCTGTTTTTTAATTTACTTTTTTTGGGGTGGTGGTGGTGGTGGTGGTGGTGGAATGTGATGGTGGTGGGTGGTGATGTGAGATGAGGAAGATGAAGATGATGATGGGAGAGCATAGGGTCGAGGGGCATGTGGTGGTTTTGGTTGTAGCGGAGGGTGGAGGGGCGAGGAGGGGTGGTGATGGTTCCGGTGGTGGCAATGGGTGGAGGGGTGAAGATGGGGTGGTGGTGAGATGAGGGTGATATGATGAAGGATGGGGGGGGTGATGATGATGATGATGATGATGATGATGAAGGTGGTAGGGCCGACCGAGAGTAAGGGGTGAAGAAGGGGTGGCGAGGTAGCGGTGGCGCCGGAGGTTGGAAGGGCAAGGAGGGGGTGGTGGTGAGATGATGATGAGATGATGATGAGCATGAAGATGATGAAGAATATGATGGGGCGGCGAAGGATGGGATGAGGAGGCGTTGATGGCATTGGTGGTGGTGAAGAGAATGGATGCGAGGGAGGAGAAAATCCCCATGGAGGAGAGGAGGCTGAGGCGGTGGCGATCGATGAGGATGCGAGGGCGTCGGCGAGGAGGGAGACGGGGGGCTGAGGGAAGAGTGGAGGCTGGTGGAGAAGATGAGGGTATTTAAGTCATTTACACCCTCTCACGGCAGTTTTAGATGGTCAAAAAATATTGACCAACTCAAAGTGAACCAGAGTGGATTTTTTAGTTGGGTTAAGATTTTCGAGCGGGTTACCGGCAAATAGCCATATGTGGGTGGGGTATTTGAAAATAGTCAATTTTCGAGAGGGCAACATAAAAAAAAACCCACCAGAAAAAGGATCACGATTTATCCAACATCCATTTTGGCGCACCTCACCATCCGGCTTTTGTTTCCATTTTTGCAGGAGTTGTAGCATATCCTGCTAGCCACTTCGGTGAAACCGTTTAAGCCGTTCTACCAATATCCAACCAAATGTTTCTCGACAGAGAATATTATTTGAGGCTACAAATATGATGCAAAGACTCGTGTTTTTATATCTCAGGAGTTCCTCAGCATACTATTTGTCTTTCTAGAAGTTAATACTTGCTCTTTCATTAGTGAAAGGTAGCTCCCATGTTGAAAGTATCTCATTCGGGTGATCTGACACATGGTTATGGAACGCGGTATGCATTTTTCTATGCGGTTGTGTGGTGCATACTGCATATACAACATATGCCTCATATGCAGTCACATGTGTGTAATGTGGTATACAAGCTTAAGGAGGAAAAGAGATGAAAGTAGGAAGGGAAATAAAATAAAGAAAGAAGTTGTTGAAAAAGCAAGAAACAATATGGATCATAAATTTTGTAGCTTATACTATTAAAATTTGAACTACATTGAAAAAATTCCAAAAATGATTATGGTACGGCGAATCAGTTTACGGGTAGCGAAATTTGTTTTATAGTTTGTGCACAATGGTTCTTGCTTTAAACGATTATCAAATATATTGTGGTCTTGTCAGAGTTTTCCTTGGAGAAGCAAGGGCAAACAAGGAATTCTTCCTAGAAGAGAAGAAGATAAAGAGAACGGAAAAGAAAGAAAAGAGAAGAATAGGCAAAGAAGTTATAAAAAAGGGTTTATAAGTTCATTTAAGTTGACCGTGTAGTAAGTATAAATATAGTAACGATTCACTCGACACTCGCACTACATATCGAATGTGTAAATAGAGCCTCATCAGGCAATTTTACCTTCGAAAAATGGAACTTTGCCCACATAATGGGTCATGTGGACTAATTTACGCGCTTAGAGGGTGCATAGTGTATGTGTGGACACATATACATGAAATGCATTTTAAGTCCGCACATACATGAAATGCATTTTACAACACTGAACCCGTGCCAGAATCGTGATGCCGAGATTTGTGTTTTTAGCCATGCCCTCCATGCATTATCAATATTGGTTTTTCCCCATATTATGTATATCAAGGGTTGGTAATCATATGTATTTACCACCACCATTTACATATAAGTGCATTATCCATATCCTGCAAGTTAATTATTCCCAGACCTGCCTCCTTTCTTCTTCTGTGAACACTTGTTCATGTTACAAAAGGATACCCTTTCGCATCATTTGGGACACCTCACATCCTCGGATTCTATCTATGCAAATTGTTTTACACATAATACATTGGAATTGCAGACAAAACTGCATTAACAAGTGTAATGATCCAATTCCCCTAACTCGAGTAGCCCTCCCTTCCACCTTTCTTCTATTGCTCCACTTTTTCGATCATGGTAAGTCGTGTCATTTCCTTAGTTGACCAGGCCTGATTGGGAGACCAAGTTAAGTAATCAGAAAGCTATTCATATGGTGTTATACTGTAGCTCAAAACCTTGTGTAAAAACTTAAAACTACAGCATAAAAAGATAAGCTTGTTTGAAGGATAGTCAATTGTCAGATTTAAAGATAACAGAAATTCTGTTAATTGTTTCTAATGATCATATAGCACTTATTTTAATTTCATAAACATCAATTATAGCAGTGATCTTATGTTTGTTAAGTTCTTTTTTTAGCCATTGTTGCAAAAGATTATGATTTAAAGTTTTACTTATTCCTAAGCATACCACGCTGCCATTTTTGTTCCACATATTGTGATGTTCCACGTTTTAGATTCAGCCATGTTCTTTGCTTATTTAGTGAAGAAATTAGTTAATATTGTGTATTGTTCTTATTGGATATCATTCAACTTGAGCTTTTGTTATTATGGAAGTTTAGTTACTCCTTACAACTGACAATATCAGCAAACTGTTTATGACTTGAAACATACTGCAACAAACAAGAAAAGTAAATGATGCCCAACACTTGCTAGTTGTGTTGTCTGAAAACACTCATCTATCAAACTCGTAATTCTCTTATTGGAAGATGAAAGCACTTTATTTGCATGTATTTTTTGTTCGCTCCTTCGGAGATCAGTCCTTGCTTCATGACCATACTCTGGGATGCCTTTATAACTATTAATTTTGGAATAGAAAGCTTTGTTGCTCTAACCGATCATGTCAATGATATAAAAGAGCCCCCCCCCCCTCGATTTTCTTATTAAAGTTTGCTCAATTTTGGTTATCTTTCCTCCTAGTTTAGAAGTCTTGAAAGTTTACCTGAAAATGATCTAATCTTTTACGACTGTTGCTGAATTGGTATGAAGGTTCAAAATCTGAGATTAACTTAAAATACACCTGAGTCTAGTTATTTCAAACTCAAATATTCTATCAATGGAATTCACAAGTCACCATGAGTTACTGTTGGGAATTCATCCACGCGCGCAAACACGTATGTTATGGAAACGGATATGAAATGAAGGAAACGGAATGCGCACGTGAGATCGTTCTCGTTTTAAAATTTATAACCGCAAGTGCACGGCACGTTGTAGCGAGCCGGCAAGCACGGGTCGATCCGCAGGGAATTGTGTATTGGGTATCATGATTTAAGGTTCAACAAATTAATGAACAAATAATAAAAAGAAAGAATACGAAAACAAGAAAAGCAAGAAAACAAGTTAAGAAAGAATGGTTGCGGTTTTGGTTTGGAAGATCGAATCGCGACTTTTACCTCTACACTCCCTTGATCATGAGTTGTCCGGCCTTATTTTGATCCTGGCATGAAGCACAACTTGTCAACGAGGTTGCGGAGTACAAACCGTCAAATTCCGATATTTGCCGCAAGGAACGAAACGAGTCCGTTTTGATTATTTACCGTTTGTATGTCCGCGCTTGGGGTATCAACACTAAACACAAGGGTTGGCAAGCATACTACAACAACAAAAACACAAAGTAGTTAGTGAGAGCAAATGGGTTTATTGTTGAGTTTGCTAAGGGTTTGTGATAGTATATAGTATATGAAATAAGGAGTTTGTCAAGCACCTTATCACAACATACCATAGCCAAACTTAGCAAACTTAATACTAAATTGATTTTAACTTAAACATTGAAATGGGGAAAAGGAATGAATATGGTATATGAGAAGGTTACAAAGTAACCATGTTTCAAAATACCATACCATATCAATACATAAGCAATATTTAAGTTAGAATCATAAATTAAGCATATGAAACATAAACAAGAGGTGGAGGAGGCAAAGCCTTTTATCTCACTTCCTCACCCACACCACAACCAAAGAATTAGTTAAGCATAATGAATAAAAGCAAGTAAGGAAAAACAAACAAGTAAATAAAAGAAACAACTTGAGAAAGAGATACAAGATTTATGGTAACTTATTCAAGCTCCTTAATGAAGCTCTCCAAAGAGAGCTTCAAGAGGGAAGAAGAAGAAGAAACCAATATGAAGCCCACTCACCCTCAAGCTAAACCAAAAAGAAAGAAACTAAGAAAAACTATGAGAATGAGAGAGAGCTCTCCTTTCTTCACTGGTCTGTTTTATATAGGCACAAAAAATGATTAAACAAACAATAAGAATGAGGTGACATGGCAGCAAGGGAGGCCCTGTAGAAAACTGGGGCACTTTGGGGAAAGGGGGCCGACCTCCTCGGTCTAAATGCCAATGTGGCCGGTCCTATGGGAGAGCCATGTGCTCATGCTAGGTGTGTGGTCTTGTGTGCTTTCCAATATCACTCTGGTGCTGCTAGTTTTAGCTGTTTTGGCCTGGGTTGCATGCAGAGAATTGGAGGGAACAAGATGCCATATATCAAATCAAAACTTTATGCATTTATTATCAATGTCCCCCATATGCCCACTTGCTCCATGTATCATGGCTGCCCCATCATGGTTCTAGTCACCAAAGAGCTAGTGCACACATGTTATGTGTTGGACCAAAATATGTGCACAAGTTTATTTTTAAAAGAGCTCTTCGGATATCGGTCGTGTTTCGTTTGCAGTGTCAGCTCTTAAACGTTATATCCGTGATTTTGAATGTGTTTCCGGTATTTTATCACGAATACCTGTAAACTGTAATTACAGAGCAGACACTGATTAATAGCACCGATATATACAAAATAGATAACGAATGAGGGTATTAAAATGCAGTTTTCTGAGATGAACAAATACCCCCAAACTTATCTATTGCTCGTCTCGAGCAATACAAAAAATCATAGTCTCACTTTCACAAGGAACGCGATTGCACTGAGCATATGCAACAAGCCGTTAAACCTTTAGGTGTCCCTAGTAGGAGGAGTGTTGTCTCTTGAGGGTTTTCAGCGGATTACACCCACAAAATTCAGTCAAGTTAGCACTGCGGAAAAACTGTTGACTTTAATTTTAAGGTTAGAGATCAAAATTAGAAGTTCTATTACCTAAGTCAGAAATGTTAAACCCTATTTTTCACACCTCGCAATTTGTTTAACATAAGATTATACGCGTCTTTTTGTGACTGTGCGGATAGTGTCCATAAGGTTTTAAGAACTTTGATTAGGGTCATCATGTCATAATTGCAGACCCGGATAAATTTCTGAAGGATCACACGAGTTTGAAAGGAGTTAGAGATTTTCTCAAGTTTTATTCTCCAGTTAGGTTTCAAGTCGAAATATATATCAATTTTAATAGAGGACCTAAGTCTTATATTTCACTCCACCTTTCACCTGTTATTGTATATATACACCAAAGTTACTGTGCAAGACGTCTTAATAAATACAAACCTTCATATCTCCGCGAAAAAACTGTTTTAATAGAAAATTTGTCTCCGCCAAGATTATTTTTCCACAAAGAACCGTTAGGACTTTTAACTCTGAGAGAACACTTACTTAGCTTGTTTTATTTTGGCAATTGGAAACTTAGCGAGTTTTGGGTCAATGACTTCCAAACCAGATGGTTTTACGGCATTAGGTGTGGAGTCACCCCAAGGACTTAATTACCCAAGTTACCAAGGCCACTAAACAAAAAACTCATTTTATTTAAAATAATTCTGCACTCAGTGAAAACGGAGATATAACCAGCCTTTTCTTTAAAATCCGAAGACGTTACATGTGGATAAGGTGTGTAATTACTCCAACAAGGTTTCAGATGGGTTATTTTTCAGAGTTATAGCTTTTGTTAAAAATCTCTATAAAATTCTTCATATCTACTTCACTGTATGAACTATTCTTGATATTTTGCTTAACTTAGAACAAACCTGTTTGATTCTAACGATATTTATCAATTTTAAAAGCTTGTCAGACATATCAGACATTTATCAAATTCTCAAAATACATATGACACATGTAAGTGATATAAAAGACGTATATCAGTTATGGTTAAACATATGGTTAAACATACAGGAGGGTTATTTTTCGGGTAGTCGGTTTCATAAAAAAGATTTAGTTATTTCAACTTATCAACCAAACCATCAGACTTTGAATCTATGTTTCCCCGCTAACCAACATGACAGTTTTTATATTTTTCAAGATTTTTTTTCAATTTTTATAAGTTTTTCAATTTGTATGCAATGCAGAACATACACATGATGCAGTGCTCACCCCCAAATCTGAGTTTTACGATGTTCTCATCATTCCCCCCGTCTCCGGTAGCTAGACTTAGACATCAGGGTGAGAATTTTATTAAAAGAATCTAAGATTAATTACAGCATTTACATGTTAAATGATTGGCTTAGTCCAGAAATTAATACCAGCTATTGAAAGATTTTCTCTATATACTGCTATGGCTGGCAAAAGAATATATATATACAAATAAAGAAAAAGAAAAGGTATATGTTAGATATTAGTGAAGGGCATAGGCGTGTAAAAGTAGGGATGAGAAGACGTTGAAGATGAAGATGGAATTTTGAGGAGGTCAAAAAATTATTTTCTGAATGAATTGAATGTTCAATAAGCACGTGTTGAGTTCCAAAGTCAAGTTCGTTTAAAAACTGGAGTTCATCCGTAAAAAGTTCAGCAAAAGAAAGGTTTCTCGGATGTTTCCAAATTGTTCCCGATTCAAACTCACCAAGAATATCAAGTTTATCAGCAAAAATTTCCTCAAAAGTCGACATGAAAGAATATTTTTCAAGACTGTCTTCCTCAAGATTTTCCACAATCTTACTCACATTATTCATAAACTTTCCCAAAACAATTTCCTCCTCATTACATTCACAAATAGATAGGTATACGTCATTTAGAATAGTAGGTTCCCACCCAAATGTTTCTTCCAAAACAATATCACTAGGTGATACAAAAATTGTGGGTTCCTGATCATTGATTTCTTCTAATCTATCCAAACCATACCCGTCAAAATCACAAGATTTCTCCTCTAAAATTGGAAATAAAAATAAAAAATCAGTTGGAGGTTTTTTTCGTGTGTCTTGATAACACTCGGTCAATTCAATTGCAGTCATCTATGAAATCATCAAAATTTGGTTAATCGTTTATCTCACTCAGGCGACTTCCTAGATGACAGATGTTAACACTATTGGGTTTCGATTGACTGTGTTCACTCTCTTGAATTCTCATAGCTAAATATTTCACTTGTTTCTCGATTCTAGCCAATGATTGAGCTTGAGCAACAAATAATTGCTCAGATTGCTGTATAAACATGGCTAGCGTCACAGCTGATTGATTCTCGACCGCAGTCATCACTTTAATATTTTTCTCTAAAGCGGTCAACCTAGTATCCATCTCATTATCATTCCCTAATGATGGTTCAATTGTTTCGGGTTGAAGGGGTCGTGATGGTGGTGATGCTAAAGTAGTCAGTCTGTTGATCTCTTTCTCTAAATTTTTAATCAGTTGGTCTATGGTTGAAGTGGGATTGGGTTCAAGAGTGTTAGGTGGGTGACCATTATTAAAAATCTGGGACAGTTGGTCACCCTTAAGAAAGGACAGTTATGAATGTAGGAAGAATCTTGGCAATTTGTACAAATTAATTGGGACTGAGTATAAACAAAAGAATAAGAATCGTGAAAAATAGAATTGAATCATGTATCACCCTTATTAACAAGAATTTACAAATGTCACAACTAAAGAATATCATACCCCCAGCAGTCTATGTTATTCTAAGTCAATTATACCTGCTCAAGAACCTGATTGACGAAATAAAACTGTGTCGAGAAATAGGCTCAAGATATACTGATCACGAAGCCAGCTAAGTGCAAGAGATACATGGAGATTTTCCAACGCTTTCGCGAAGTTCCTTAATTAGATAACCCTTTCTCTTTTGACGGTTGCGCCGTGAACACTTGCTTAGACACCCCGTGAATGATATACCGTTAAGCAAAGTTCTAAATACAGTTAACTTCTCCTAATGAGCGCGAAGTCCTTAGAGTCAAAGTTCTAATTGATTTTAAAATTACTGGGGGTATGCAAGAATGCAGTTTTGTGATTTGTGGGCTACGGAGAAAAGGTGATGAAATCCTTTACCGTATCTTGTTTGGTTATTTTTAAACTTAATTCCGTATTAAGATGCAATGCGCAATCAAATAAAAGAATTTAAGAAATCAAGCAATTTAAGCAATTCTTTTTCATTTAAATATTAGCGCTGCAAAAAATACGATTAGTTCTCTGTACAATTGGCGGCAAAATTGTGTGAAGAATCTTGCAAAAGATAGAATATTGGAATGCGTCGGATTTGAGAGGAATGGGTTAGGAAATACGTACCAATGTGATTTGGTTTAAGAAAACCCCTTTGAAAGTGATCCGAGTCTTTGATTGTTCGTTTGCGCGTGTCAAACTATTCGGATCTTTGGCACTATATTTCTCTAATGTCTTGAAATTGCATTTGAGCCTCGCTTCGCACGATCGCTGGTCGTAAATCCTTAAAAATCTGCAAATGTCGGAAAATACGATATTTTGTGTCAAAAGCGATATTTATGCCCAATTTCTGCACACTCAAAATTACAAAAATCAAGCAATACCAATAGAGTACCAACGAGGCACTGGAGACAACACAAGAAAAAAAATTCACAAACACCCAGACTGGGCCGAGCTCGCCGGAATTTTCTTTGAAGCCGCCGGCTAAAATCCGAGGGAATGGGATGAAATTTTGTGTGGGTTCTCTAGGCCATCTAAGTGCTCTTATGGTATCACTGGATTTGTAAGTTTAAGTTCAGGGTGATTGCAGGTCTTAACAATAGAGAACAAAAGTGAAAAGAATCATATTGTTTTGAAATTTTTTTGAGTTAGTAGTTAGTTTGTTAGAAAGAACCAGAAATAATAATACCTAATGACTACAACTCCCCGGCAACGGCGCCAAAAACTTGTTGGGAATTCACCCGCGCGCGCAAACGCGTATGTTATGGAAATGGATATGAAATGAAGGAAATTGAATGCGCACGCGAGATCGTTCTCATTTTAAAATTTATAACCGCAAGTGCACGGCGCGTTGTAGCGAGCTGGCAAGCACGGGTCGATCCGCAGGGAATTGTGTATTGGGTATCGTGATTTATGGTTCAACAAATTAATGAATTGGTTGTTTGTCACAAATAATAAAAAGAAAGAATACGAAAACAAGAAAAGCAAGAAAACAAGTTAAGAAAGAATGGTTGCGGTTTTGGCTTGGAAAATCGAATCGCGACGTTTACCTCTACACTCCCTTGATCATGAGTTGTCCGGCCTTACCTTGATCCTGGCATGAAACCCGACTTGTCAACGCGGTTGCGGAGCACAAACCGTCAAATTCCGATATTCGCCGTAAGGAACGAAACGAGTCCGTTTGATCACTTACCGTTTGTATGCCCACATTTGGGGTATCAACACTAAACACAAGGTTTAGCAAGCATACTACAACAACAAAAACACAAAGTAGTTAGTGGAAACAAATGGTTTTAGTGTTGAGTTTGCTAAGGGTTTGTAATGGTATATAGTATATGAAATAAGGAGTTTGTCAAGCACCTTATCACACCATACCATATCCAAACTTAGCAAACTTAACACTAAATTGATTTTAACTTAAATATTGAAATGGGTAAAGGGAATAAATATGGTATATGAGGAGCTTATAAAATAACAATGTTTCAAAATGCCATATCATATTAATACATAAGCAATATTTAAGTTAGAATCATAAATTAAGCATATAAAACATAAACAAGAGGTGGAGAATGATTAAACAAACAATAAGAATGAGGTGAACTGGGGCACTTTGGGGAAAGGGGGTCGGCCTCCTCGGTCCAAATGGCAATGTGGCCGGTCCAATGGGAGAGTCATGTACTCGTGCTAGGTGTGTGGTCTTGTATGCTTCCCAACATCACTCTGGTGCTGCTAGTTTTAGCTGTTTTGGCCTGGGTTGTATGCAGAGAATTGGAGGGAATAAGATGCCGTATATCAAATCAAAACTTTATGCATTTATTAGACATGTCCCCCATATGCCCACTTGCTCCATGTATCATGGCTGCCCCATCATGGTCCTAGTCACCAAAGAGCCAGTGCACACATGTTATGTGTTGGACCAAAATATGTGCACAAGTTTATTTTCAAAAGAGCTCTTCGGATATCGGTCGTTTTTCTGTTTTGTTTGCAGTGTCAGCTCCCAAACGGTATATCCGTGATTTTGAATGTGTTTCCTGTATTTTATCACGAATACCTGTAAACTGTAATTACAGAGCAGACACTGATTAATAGCACCGATATATACAAAATAGATAACGAATGAGAGTATTAAAATGCAGTTTTATGAGATGAACAGCTACATTTTATTTTTCTATTGAATTCATGACCTTTGTTTAAAATTTGGCTAGGTAGCATTGGCATCCAACAAATAGAATACATTCCGAACTTTAAACAAGGGTTGCTTTGACTTTGACTTAATGCATTTTGGAAACTAAATGGATCAAGCTCCCAAGATTAATTGCGGTTGCGGTAAGTGGATCAGATGAATATTGAAACCTCCTGGATATCTTATGCAACATAATCATAATCTTAGCCATTTCCCATCCAAATGTGGTTGGTTATGAATCAAAGCTCCAATAAAGATATAACAAAGTTCTACGACGTCGTCGACCACGCTTTACCCTTCTCCAAATAAGTGCCAAATTCATGATTCAAAAAAACTGACAAGAGAAGGGTTGTCATAGTCCTAGTTGACCAGTTGATATCCTCCTAATTCTCATAGACTATAGAGAAATCGAAAAGAAGGAGAAAAGATGATATAGTTGCTATATGGAATTATTCAACTCTTAAGCACAAATATAACAAAGTGCGCAATGGAACATATTCCATATATCTTACGCAACTATGATATATAGACTTCAAAATTGATATTAACATGTTATTATGATATCATACCCCATTCCCACAGAAGAAGAGGACTCAGCTTTCGATCTTATAGATGAAAAATCATGAAGTTTCAATTCGAGATTGGGCCAAAGGATTGTGTTGCTAAACTTTCGAGGCATTTTATGTGGAAGGTTATGTCAACATTATAGCTTTTGATAGACTTAGAAGTCTGATAGGCACGATACCTAATATTTAGATTTTATGTGGTAATCATCGTCTTCTATGTGTTATTTGTAGCCATTTCTACAATCACAGCAAGCTTCGGAATGTTGTCTAATTGATTAGTTAACAATGATTATTATGAAATGAACCAGGAGCTAAAGACTGCCTCTTACATTGAAATAATGGTTAATCTGGAAGTAGGTTAGAACCAAAGGTTATAGGCATGTAGTTTCCAGATGTGATCGTTCAGAATTATTGGGGGCAAAAATCAACAAATTCCTTCTGCAAGTTAGTTGTTTGTATGAAGTGCATCAAGTTTTTGCAATTGGTTTGGCACATGTTATACAAGTACAGTCTACTGGCAGGAGTTACCATCAGGAGATCATAATAGAGGTCTTGCGGTAAATTTGATAAGACTTATTTTCAATTTATTCCAAAGTAGGAGCGTAGGACTTGTACGGATGTGGCTTTTATAACTATTACACAATTCAACTGCTTGTTTTGTTCTAATTCTCCTCGTACCATGCCAATATTATGAGGAATGTGGGGGTCAGCTAGCATAGGATAGAATTTTCTCCTATATCAATCAAAAGCCCTCTCTTTGTTGATTTCTTTCCATGATCGGATCCAGACATTTTGATCAACATATCCTAAAGAATACACACACCATATATTATGCGATTTGATGCATATTGCTCGCGAATTGGATGGTTGTAAATATAACAGTGGGCCGACAATAGAACATTTTTCATTACTAATCAACGGTCAAAAAGCATCAATGGCACATGGATATTAGCTACGCTTTAGGCGATGAAGATCAAGATGGACAATGTCGATGGTATAAAAATAACGGAGAGGTGACTTTTTGACTGACATAGGAGAGAATTATCTTCTAGCTTAGTTGATACCACTTTTCTTCAGTATAATTGTATTTTATTATGAAATTTGAATTTGTTCTGATGGTTCTAACTAGTATTTTCCATATAGTCAGGGATTTGAATATGAATAACCATATATGTAAGTCATATTGATGTTTTCCTTGATCTCTAGGATTATCTTCTTTTCAAGCAGTGATGATTTTACTTTGCTGAGCTTCCAGAATCGCAGAACCTGCTTATCTTCTCTTGACCCGACAATGTTGTAAAACCGAATTTGTTATCCGGTCAGCCAATTCATAACACAAAAATGGATCATATGTCACATAATCAAATTATGTGGTACATAGAAAGAGATTTTTAATATACGAACACATATATCCACAAACCAATTTAGCAAAATCCCCAAAAATTAGAAAAGATGTTGATAAGAAGAAAAAAAGAATTGAAAATTTTGTAGACATTGACTTTTGAGTATCGATTCTGGATATTAATTAGTAGGTTATACACATCTTGTATGCGGATGGTTAAAACGTCATTCTCCTGTATATTTCTCATACGTATAATTATGTTGCGGTTCATCCGTTAAATTCCATTCATGAGGATGCTACCCGAAAACATTTAAGGGGCGATTAATCAACCTTTTAACCTTGTTTTACAACACAGGGACCTGAAGTGGGTTGCTGATTGTTCCTGATAAGTCATCCATGTCACTCGCTCTTGTCAAAGACATAACCAGAAAAAAGGGAGAAAAAATAACATTAAATTTTATCAATTCAAAACATTGTGGATAAGCAGGTGGACCTTATACAGTCATACATTCTAGTTGGTCATACTATAACTGCAAATCTTTTCCTTGTCGCATTGTTGACATCGATACTTTGTAGGGACTCACTTAAGCTCTTTCCTTTCAAAAATTTATGTTTCACTTCATAGCTGATAAATTTTATCAGGATTTTCAATGGAAAATGTCTAAAGAAAAGTTTACATGCTTATTATCAATTATCAAAGATCAAAATTTTAAATCATTTACCCATGTATATGCATTCTCCTGGATAGAATATACAAACACTGTTTACGCTAATAAAGTAACAAATATTTCTGTCAAAAATAGTTTATTTTTTTCTTGTTGTTACCAAACATCAACTATCAGCTACTTCTATGTTAAATTTTCGACTGCTTAGTTGTCTCATTACGAGAACAATGAAATTGTCAGAAATAATGTTTCTTTATACTTTATACTTGTATCCTGTTTTTAAACTCTTGCTTGACTGGGCTGTAACTTATCCTCATCTCTTAATCATTTGATCAGATGTCATTAGTGCCATTGATGGCTAAACTCTGATCTCAACTTGCAGGAACCATTCAAAGTATTGTATGATCGTGGATTGACCTTCTATTTTGACCCACAAACCCTACACTGAGCTGAAGTCTCCAACATACTGCATGAGTATTGAAATCTCCAACATACCAGATGCCATGTGAAGGCATGTCATTAATTTCATCAAGGCTTTTTAATTTATTAATTCATGGGATGTTTTATTGAAGCTGTGTTCCATTCCCATAGATGAAAAGAAATTTGCTTCTGTTCTTAGAAGTTATAATCATGAAGATTCACATGAAGAATGGGGAAATAGTTAAACCTAAAGATGGTGGTTCTTGATAGGATTATAATTCTGAATGATATGATTTTAGCCTTTTATTTCCATTGCATTCTGAATTCAATTGCCTGTACTGTTTTAGTTCTCACTATATTAGGCCTCATAAATTGTGTTTTATACTAATTAGTTCTGCTGCTTCTAACTAATTATATCATAAATCTAGTCAAAATACGAAACTGTTTTTTCCCCCTCATAGTCATAACTCATAACTCATTTTGATGTTTTCCCTTGGTTTACAATAGTTCCCAAGTTACCTTGCTGAAATCGTATTTTCAAATTTCCAGGTTGTAGAATTATCCTCTTTTGAACCAGGTTGCTGATTGTTCCTGCTTTGTCATCCATGTCACTCATTCTTATCTACAAAATATCCACACACAAAAAAGGGAGCTAGGGAAAAAAATACTGTTGGAATACAAATCACAGGTCCTACATTGTGGTGGATAAACTGGATAGAGTGAGCAAGCAAGGTGGACTTTATACAATCATAAATTATAGTTGGTCATACTATGACTGCATATCTATCTCTTGTCGCTATTTAGACGTCATCGAAACTTCATACGGACTCACGTGTCATAATTAAATTCTTGCTTATCGAGATTTTACTGACATGCCCAGTCACTTTTATCCGAACTGTTAACTGATAACCCCTAAGAAGTTCACATGCTCAATACAGAAAGCTTTAATCAACTTTATTTCATGTTTCTGAAGCGAGGTTCTTCTTCCATGATTTTTCCAAACATCTTCTGCCAGTTTCTTCTTTGTTGAATTGTTTGATTGCATTTTAGCTTACCTGTCTCATAATGAGAACAATGTCAACACCTGTATATAGTTCTCCGGTTTTTGTATATTCTGTTTTTTTCAAGTGGTCAAATATCTGGGCTCCAAATTTATCCCAACTCTGAACTATTTGCAGCTCATGTTGATAGACGCATTTCTCGGTGTCACTGATGGCTAAACTCTGACCTCAACTTGCATGCGATCATGGATTTGCTTTCAACTATGACCCCACAAAGCGCTACACTGAGCTCAAGAGCCAATCACATATCTCTGTTTGTTATGAATAACAACGACACCTCCAATGAAATCTGGATATGGTTGTCTTCTACAAGCCATGTTACATGTGTGGAGCTTACTCATCATCTCCTCAACAAAAAGGGATAGAACAAAAGGTATGCCATCAATGCTTCTTCATTTTCTCTTGCTGATAAAACTCTTGATAAAAGAAACCATGATATGAAATATCAGAGCAACAAGCAAAGCATCTCTTGTTCTCACATTCCCTTATCAACTTTGTGGTCCCAGATTTAATACTTAGCTCAATTGTCACCTTCATCCATCCTGGACCTATCTTGTTGCAAGCTGTTATTATTATTAGACATGCTAAGTACCAACAGTTGTATTGGGGAGGAGTTATAACAATCAGGTTGTTAGTTCGAGCAGCGTAAAGTGATTGTTTTTAGAGGAGGGGCTCACTAAAACATTGGCTTGTAACATTGGCAAGCTGGTTCTTTCCGATCAAAATGGACCTTTTTTAGGGTATCCAACCAAATATCTCCCCACTTATGGTTTCTTATTAGAACATTCAAGTGGGGTCTAGCCTTTTAATTTATTTCTATTCTAAATGGGCAAATAAATATCATTTGACCTGTCGGATCTTACCGCTCGTTATGCTTTCTCTATGACATATAGACCACACATGAATCGTAACCACCAATGAGAAAAAAAATAGCAGGTGAGGTTTAGATCAGATTCTGAGAGATCAGGGCATGAAACCTTGTACGCGTCTAATAATCATCCAGGGTGATAGGCCACCGTCCTCTAATCATTTTGTTAGTAATGATCCATTTTCGCCGAATCAATTAAATAATTAATGATCACTGTGAATTAGCATAGTGGTTGTGTTGGCTAATGGGATTATCGCTCTTAATGCTAAAGTTGGCAACGACCCAAGGAAACTTTGAGATTTATGTGCGATGTTGAGGTAACAGAACACCAACTGCTCGTGGTGTCGGTGGAATGAGCTCTAGGTTTAGCATTGCAAGTGAGCTTGGGGTGTGTGTGGTAGTGGAAGCTTCTCTCTATTGGATGATAGTTTTTGATTCATTCGGGTTTTATTTCTTTAGAATTTGGTGGTGGTTGAACTTATGTAAGCCACTGTAGTTGCTATAATTAGTTGGTGGCTAGTTTGACTTCATCTCTACCATTCTTGGATTGCTGTTCTTGGTTGGTTATTAGTTGCATCAGTGTTCCTAATAATTGATTGTTAAGTGCTTGCATTTACCTTATGTCCAAAACTTTGAGTGGAGCTAAAATCATAATGTAGGAGTTTTGTGAAGGGAAGATCATAATGAACGGAAGAGTGGTAATCAATCTAAAATATCAAATGAATAATGAGTCTAAAATAGTGAGAGAATGGACTCTTGGAATGACTCAGTCGAAGAAGCAGCAGCAGCGAGGACGACAATTAAAAATGACTCGATAGTTGTTAATATAATCTGGAATGTCCATTTTGTAGGAAACCGGATAGAGTTCCGAAGAGTAATCCTGAATGTTTTAAGCTTGAAAAAGGAAATTATGTAGCTGACTATAAAAATTTAATATAATTGTCCTGTCTTAGATAGTTTGCATGAATTGCGAGTGCTAATATAGGTTTCTAGTAAAGCCTCTTGCAGTTGAGCAAGAATTCTGGGATAGCATCAAGTTTACGGTCTATTATTTAAAAATTTAAAAATTTTAAAATTTAAAAAAATTATTACCTGAATTAGCATTGATAATAGAGAACTGATGAAGTCAGCTATGGATCAGTGATGAGTAATGAAAGCAATGGGAGAAGAGAATAGAAGGAGGCTGGTGGCATGGTGGGCCCATATAATACAATAAGAGAGAGGTTATGAAAGAAGAAAAAACAAGTTGGACGAATTTAGTGAAGAGAGCTTTGATATCTCATGTAATGGTTTCAAACTGTGAGAATTTTGATTACCTTAAATGATGCGATGACAAGGATTCTATTAGGAATGTTGATGAGCATGGATTATTTTTTGCGAGGGTAGAATATTTAAAGTGGAAAAGAAAATTCATGCATGCCACTATTATGAATACATATGATTTCTTCTCCTATTGAGATGGAATTGTGTAACAGCTTTGCGCAAATTTGGCAAAAGATAAGTTAGGAATACTATCATTGCTTTATAAATAAAAAAATAGGCACTTTAGGAATAATTTATCAATAAGTGAAGCAAAAAATTGAGAATATTGAGATGGAAAAGCAATTGCTCTAGAAGATATGATAAAAAAAATTAGAGTATTCGTAAGAGGTTATAGTTCACTCATTAAAAAATAAAGTCTGGAAAAACCAATTGAAGCGGTTTACGCATGTCCAATGGAAACCAATAAATATGAATGAGGGCTATAGGTAGATCTGAACGATCATGGACGGAGGTAATAAAAACAGACATGTTTGCTGTGACGTGGCTATTGAGAGACCGGAGAGGAAGAAAATGATTAATATAGGCAACATCTACACTTTAGATAACCATTTGCCTTAATCCATGTTGAAGTCAACGTGTCACTAACTGATTAAAAAGTTCCTCTAATTTCCTATCTTTTTTTCACCAATTGTTTCAAATAAACCATAAAGAAATTAAAAGTTCGAACCATAAAGTAATTTTTTCTCTCGTATATGACGGGGCATGAAATTGTTCTACTTGCTGAGAGGGACAGCATTCGAAGCTTTTTATGGGTGTGAATGTTGTGGATCTATTGCTTTTGCACTTTTTTGGGGGCACTACTTGGCTGAAAATATTGAAAACTCTTGACCAACCAACTGTAACTGCCCCATGAGACTTTTGAATGATTTAGATAGAATTCTGCTCCTTTCATTTTCCTTTCTTTTCCCTCCTTTGGTAATTCTATAGAGAGAAAAAGTTTGGAAAAGACAATTTACCGCCTACCATCCAGATGAGCATAAATAGCAAATCTACAGAAAATATCCTGTGTTCCTTTAATCTGCCAACTAACATCTAGATGGGCATAAAAATGGGTGCGTTTGATATGTGATGTGCACGTGCCTATTGATTTGAATTTTTTACACCATAAAAATCAATGTAGGGCTGCCAGACGACCCCCGATGATGTATGGTGTAAAATAGAAAGGTCTGTGGTTTTAATTTGTGATGGAATGTTTGAATGGATCACTGCACCGAACTATCAGGACAACATCATCATCCGTGTGTATTGTTTAATTCATAATTATTGAGTTAATAAACCGACACTTTATTTAAATCCTTAAAAATATGATGAAGATTCTCTCCCCTCTTAAGAGAGTAGAATAGTCCAACTTATATATATATATATATATATATATATATAGAGAGAGAGAGAGAGAGAGAGAGAGAGGATCCGTTAGGACGGGTTCGTAATTTTAAATTCACGAATCTGAATAACAGCCTTTGGATTTACCATTTGCTTTTAACGGTTTCGATTAAAACAAATTAAGAAATCCATTAAATAATTAAGTAAATATTCTTTTACCAAATTTTTAGGATCCATGATTATATGATTTCAATCCTTCATGATTCTAATTAATATTACCTAAAATATTTTTAATGAACGCAAAAGATAAAATATCCAACAAATTCAATCCCGATGATTCTAAAATAGTATTTCATGATCCATATTACCTAAAATAAATGAATAGAGATACGTATGAATTTCAAAAATTAGGTAAAAGAATATTTACTTTGTTATTTAATGCATTTATTAATTTATTTTAATCGGAGCCGTTGAAAGAAAAGGGTAGATCCAACAGCTGTCATTCAGGTTCATGAATTTAAAAACGCTAACCCGTCCTAATGGATGCGATGATGGAGGAAATGTGCCATATGAGAGAATTTCTTCCTATAGCGTCAAAAAAATATACCTTCCATGGATTTTTTCGGCGATCGGCACTCACCATCGTTATCTTTATCATGTATGATGTGGATACACCAAATTTCATGTGATTCCACCACTTTTTCATCATTGAATTAGTGGGTGTAAAATTGATGGTTTGCCGACAATAGAAGCAATGTAAAATGTTCAATTGTCGATAAACCATTAATTTTGCACCCACTAAATCAACGGTGAAAAAGTGGTGGAATCACATGAAATTTGGTGTATCTACATCTTACATGATAAAGATGATGATGGGCGCCGATCATCGAATAAAATGATGGAGGTTGTAGTTTTTTTACGCTACTTAACGAAAAGCTTCCTAGGGTCTCTGTCAAGCCCCGCTTCCCAAAATACGGAATACGAGGGGTTGACAAGGCCGGCCATGCTCTTACGGTCGAGGAAACATCCTGCCGTAGTCATACTTCGGCTTTTAGCTTTACATGGTAATCAGTAATCAATGCACAGGTAATGAGAAATGCAGTCACGAATCTATCAAAAGGGATATAAGAGATACCAGATAGGGATCAAGAGAAAGACAGCGCTGGCGTGGCTGATCTGGATATCCACGGTATCCTCGAGGTACGTCGGGTCCGGATTCGAGCTAAGTCCACTTCTCACTCTGTGCATACATCGTCAGAGCGACACGATAGCAATATATATAATTACAAATGTGAACACGTGTAATAATGATGAATATGAAACAGCAAGCATGGAGTGATGACATGAGCATGAAGTAACCGGTGCGGCTAAACAGTAAAGCAGATATATCGAATCAGTAATCAATGCATGTCCATGTAACTAAACCTATCAGTCTCTAAGTTTCACTGTCCAGGTCGCTAAACCTATCGTCAGTCCAAGTGTGAGAGTCAACCACGCAGGAGTATCTCCAACCCAAGGGTAGGGCCCCACGGACAAGGGAACACGAGCCCGAATCACGCACGATAATAATCAGTAACACCATCCATACAACTCCCAAAATCACGGTATATGCCAGCAATGGGATTCCCGAGATTCCGTTGAACTCACACTCAAACTACCCCACACCCCGTGGTCTACATCAAATACCGACCATAAACCCAAATACTAGTCAGTCCATGACAAGTCTACGCGAGAACTGGAGACATGATCTCCATCAAGCATGTCTCGACTGGTACCCAAGATAAATGGACTGTGTTTGACGCCTTACCTATGATACTAATATTAGTGCTTCCATAACCGTCCCATACCAGTTATAGTTACACTTACATATGCCCCATAGGCGTCGACAATGCAATAAATTAACTGGGTCCGCAGATTATGTACAAGTACGCGTCACTTCACTTATTCTTTGTCACTCCCCGTTTTCTGGTATACGGCGAAAGGGACGCGACGAGGCCGCTACGTATTTACTCTGAAGTAAATACGCTAAGCGTATCTAGGCAATATAAAAGAAATGTACACAAGAGACGGAGATAATTAAACAACAACTCTATTTATTAATATTCTTTTGTACAATGCATGGAAAAGTAAATACATCTGGATGAAAGCAATGCCTAAACAGTGGCATAACAGAAAGGAAAAGTACTGAAATAAAATGTGTACAATGAAGCTAGAGCTCTGGGTCGTATGCAAGTTGATCCAAGTCCTCGCTGGTAGGATCGATCTCCTGACAACATTCCAAGGAAGAAAGAGAAGAAATGTCATCAGCGAACAATCGCTCGGTATGTCCCAAAAATAAGGGAGAAATAGAATAGACATAGAGAGAGAAAATAGCTTTTAAAGTTGTATTATATGGTTAACGCTATTGTTTGTAGCTTGGTACAGAAGGATGCCAGTGTATACGAAAGGAGTCTCTATATGCCAGAGACTAATGCAAATGGAAGTACAAGGCTCCGTCGATAATACCACGAAACAACGGTATGGATGTAATTACGTTTTATGGTTGCTGTCTCGTGCCACTTCTAATACCTTCCGTACCAATCTACCTTTTAAACCCCGCGATGTCTTAGTTGTATTGTTTGTATTGTACTGCAACTTGTATTGTCTTGTAATATAGATTGTATAATTGGATGACTTGCCGAAACCATGATATCAGTAAATGGATGTAACTGGAGAATCATGGATGTAACTAGAGAATCATGTAAATGGAAGTATATCCATGGTTCGGTTCGGTCAATATAGATTGAATATATTGAATATATGGATTCATGAATTCATATTGAATTGTAGTATTGTAAATTGTACTTGAATCATATTCAAGTCGGATTATTTATAATGAGACTCCGTCTGAGAACAATTAGAAAAGAAATTGAAGTCTTGAATTAGGTTTTGATGTTATCGGTAACCGCTGCACATGAGCGGCATGATTTGTGTCCTTTTCAAAAACGATTACCGTGTTGATAACACCGTTGTTAAGTTGTCTACCTTAGATAGGCAAGCACCCATATCTCCGGCTCGCTGAGGCTCAAGAGACTAGTCCCGCTTAAATCTATATTTACTATGGTCCTTAGGGTAATTTATAGAACTTGAGGGGTTTTTATGTAAAATACTTTTGTATAATTTTCAAAATACACCCCAAATATTTAATTATCATCTTTAGAGTTGTCATAAATGTAGATTTTATATTTGTGATATTTCTAGTGAAAATAACCTAATTTCATAATATAGAGTATTTAATTATAAGTATTGGACTTGTATGGAATTTCATGGTATTTTAATGTAAAGTGATTCTTGTGATTTTAGAAAAAATTGGAATATTTATATTATCACAAAATATATATTTTAATGATACAGATATATATATTTATATAAAAATAATTTTAATATATATTATATTTCTAGAAATCTCATTTTCTTAAGATATTCGTATTTTAAATCTCTCGAGACCGAATGCTCCTTGCGGAGGTCTGCATCTCGCACTACTAAGCTCAGGGATATGCGATAATCCGCACCATCCCAGTCGGGTTCCTCAAAATGGGTTGTAGCGGCGCTTTGCAAAGATTGTAAAAATACGCAATCTTGTAGAAAGCGGTTTTAATAGTAAATGCTATTTATATGTAAAGTTTCGTTTTCCCGTATTCTATGTTCCCAAAAGGTATTGTGCTATGTTGCATATGAGTGTTGTGAGGAGGTAAGTCATTACCTCGTGATCTATCTAAAGATATAGCAAGATTAATGATGTTTTAAAGACGAAACCAAACTACATTGTATTTTACTGAAAAAGAGTAGTAAAAGTTACAAAATGAAATATATTGTCATGAAACTTGTTCAACATGTTTGTTAATGATTAATAGTCAACATGTAAGGGTTTGTTATGATTGTATTTAAAAAAATGTTGGATTTTTAGGAAGAACCGAATCGGAAATCGGATTAACTCCGATTCCGTCGGGTTTTAGAAATATGAGTTTTTAGAAAAGAATAGAGAAGAGGGAGGTGGGACTTACTGGCTTAGAGGTTAGAGAAGAGGGAGAGGAAGACGGTAGGAGGTGCCGGTGCGTCGTTTCGTCGCCGGGAGCTCCTAGGGTCGTCGTCGGAAGATCGCCGGAGTTTTGCCCTTCGCTAACTCCACTTGTACACAAATTTCTAGAGGAATTTCTTGAGAGTTTGGTCAGAATTGTGAGTGAGGGGTGTGTGTCTAGGGATGATATTTATAGGGTAAAGCTAGGGTTAGGGTAGGTGAAAGGGTGAATTGAAAATGTATTAAAAATATGGTTTAATGGGTTTTTAATTGAATTTAAAAGGCTCTGTTAAATTGCAGGAAATTTAAAGTGTACAGGGGTAATGGGGAGGCAGAGAGACACACTTTCACTGTTGACAACTCGGCGATCCGGCTCAACTCGGCCGGCGGCGACAGGCCGAGTCGGCGGCCCGAGTTGGGTCGGGGCTCGATGTCACGTGTCCTATGTCGTATGGTGTAGCTGTAACAACCCTAATTTTTCTATACACTTTTCTATACAAATTTTTTTCAAAATCCATAAAGGAGTATTTTTAACCTGAGCACAATATATAAGTAATTATTTTGTTTTTAAATAACTCCATTTTTAGTGTACATAAAATTGCTTTAAAATTAAAGTATACTTGGGGTATTTAATGTTGCTGTTACCACTTTAAGTAATTATTTCACACCATAATTACAAGAAGGAGCTTGTAGCTCATTGGTAACACCTTGCACTGCTGAACCAAGCCATCAGAGTTCAAATCCCATACCCCACATTATTTTTAATATTGATTTTTTTTAAAACCTTTAGAATACCAAGAGTTTACACGTGCATATCTCACAAAAACCCCACTACACCTAAAGATGTAACACTTCCAGGAGTTAGATGAACCGTCGAGGGGGATCCTGGCCACCGGACTCGGCCGGGAATCGGCCGACTCAGTGCTCCGACCGAGTCACGTCCGAATCACCCCTGAGTAGGCCGATTCCGGCGGCGGCCTCAACATGAAAGTTGTGTCTTTTCATATTCTCTATGCACCTGCAAAATTTCAGCCTCAGACCACTTCCAGAATTCTTTAAAAACCCAAATTACTCCATTTTTAATACATTTTATCACATTTTTATTTTAAACTTTTCATCTACCCTAACCCTAGCCTAACCCTATAAATACCAACCCTACACACTACCCTCTCACCCCCAAAATCCTTAGCCCACTCTCTCAAAATTTTCCAAGAGTTGTGTACTTTGAAAACAAGTTCGCGGCGAAACTCCGACGAAATTCCGACGACGTTTTTAGGAACAACCGGCGACGAAGCAACGCCTCGGCAACCCCTCTAGTCCCCCCTTCACTCCCCTGCTTAATCGAAACCCGTAAGTCCCATTCTATCCCCTTTCTATTTCTCTAAAATACAAAATTACGAAACCCGACGGAATCGGAACAAATCCGATTTCCGACTCAGTTTTCTATAAAATTTCACTTCTAACCAATACATTCATGCCTAAACATCTTTATCTTGACTATTAAACCTTTAAAAATCAATTTGAACAAGTTTTCTCACATGAAATGATAGCCTTTCCAATTTATCGTATTTTTTCACTTAAATACCACAATGTTTCGATTTCACATTTAACCCCCTTAATTTTGCTATACATTTAAAGTAGAGCACGAGATAATGACCTATCTCCACACACACGCAAATACAACCCTAAGCGACATCATCAAAAACTTAGAATACTATAAAACGAAACTTTCATTTAAATACCATATTCTTAATAAAACCATTCTTAAAAGTTTTTTTTTATAAATAAATACCTCTTATTAGGAAAACACGATAAGTTGTGGACATCGATCGTTTATCTAAACCTGACTTTGTGGTGTCTAGGCTAGGCAAGTGAGCAAAGGTAACTTTAAAAGGCCCGTCTCACGATTCGTGAGCGGATCCCTCCTTCCTCACTTGTACTTACTTGGCCACAATTGGCGGTGAAGAGGCGATTTGAAGTTTCTAACGACTTGTCGTTTAGACCATTTAGAAATAGGCTAGTTGGCTTAGGAAACTCTAGAATCTAAAATACGGAAAATTTACACCTTTGCAAATAAATACCTTTTACTTTATAAAACCGTTTTCTAAAGGATTAGTATTTTACAATTTTTGCAAAGCGCCATTACAACCCACCTTTGGAGAACCCGTTAGGGATAGTACGGTTTATCGTGCACCCTCGGGCCTAGTAGTGCGAGATTCAAACCTCCGCAAGGAGCATTCGGTCTCGAAAGGTATAAAATACGACATCTTAAGAAAATGAGATTTTTGGAATATAAAATATTTATTAAAATTACTTTTGTATAAACATATGTATATTTATCATTTAAATATCTATTTTATTATAATATAAATTTTCCACCTTTTTCTAAAAATCATAAGAATAAATTTTACACTAAAATACCATGAACTTCAAATAATCAATATTACAGATAAATACCCTTATTTATAAAATTAGGATATTCTCACTAGAAATGTCACAAAATAAAATCCACCCTCATTACAACTCTAAAGACGAACAATAAATACTTGAGGTGTATTTTGAAAAGTATATAAAGGTATTTTTACATAAAACCCTTTCAAGTTTTATAAATTACCCTAATGACCCTGGCAATTATAAGACTTCGATTCACATTTCTGATTGTCTGACTCGGGTTTGAGTCTGATTAATCTGACTTGAATATGATTCAAGTCAATCTATAATCTACAAGATTCCAATTCAATATGAACACATGAATCCATGAATACAATTATCAATTTATACAACTTGACCGAACCGAACCATGGATATATATTCGTTTTACATGATTCCCAGTATTCCATTTACATGACTCTACGGTTATAACCGTTTCCTGATATCATGGTTTCGGTCAGTCAGTCATTCAATCTTACAATCAATACAATTTACAAGATAACAATACAAACAAGATATCGCGGGGTTTAAAGGGTAGATTGGTACGGAAGATGTTAAAAGTGGCACGAGACGGTCAGATTTAAGACACCTAACATGAATCCAATTGCCGTTGTTCTGGGCCTTCTAACGGAGCCTTGTACTCTATATTCCGTTTGCCCTGGTCTATAGCATATAGAGACCCCTCTCGTATACACTGGCATTCTTCTGTACCAAGCTACAAACAACACCGTTAATACAACATTATAACAATATAATACAACATTAAAAGCTTCTCTCTCTCTCTCTCTCTCCTACTCTGTGTCTATTTCTCCCTTATCTTTGGGACTTACCGAGCGACCGGTTCGCTGACGACATTTTGTTTCTTCCTTCTTTAAATGTCGTCAGGTGATTTGGACCCGGCGGAGATCGAGTCATCTCAAGAAGACTTGGAGCAGTTTGCCGAAGACCCTGCACTTTAGTTTCATTGTACACTTTTCCTCTCTGTACTTTTCATTTCCTGTTATGCTACTGTTTATGCATCTTTTTATTTCAGTTGTATTTCCTTTCATGTATCGTACAAAGAATGTTCATAAATAAAAGTTGCCGTTCTTTTTATTTCTTGTCTCTTGTGTATTTATTTTATATTGCTTAGATACGCTTAGCGTATGTACTTCTGAGTATATACGTAGCGGACCTCGTCGCGTCTCCTTCGCCGTACACCGGGAAGCGGGGCGTGACAGTAGCACCTGGATCAGTTTGTTTTATATATGTAGTAGGGTTTTTACGAGTTATGCACGTGTAAACCCTTGGACTTCTAAAAATCTAAAATAAAATAATATTAAAAAATAATGTGGCTAGTGGGATTTGAACTCTGGTGCTTTAGTTCAGCAGTGCAGGATCTTACCAATGAGCTACAAATTCCTTCTTGCTATTAAAAAACAAAACAAACTTATATCTTGTGTTCAGGCAAAAGTACCCCTTTCTGTATTTTTGAAAAAATTGTACAGAAAATTTATGGTTGTTACATTCTACCATCCTTATAAAAATTTCGTCCTCGAAATTTGTAAAAGGAAAGTGTAACAGATTCAAGGAAAGTTTGGTGACTGAAATACTGATAGTGTATGAAAAATAACAAAATGATACAAGGGTTTTAAAAAAATGTGAAAGAGACTTACTAGTGTTATCTTGGTCAACTGTCTCGGCTTCTACGGTTGCTAAGGTGTAAGCCTGTCGCCGTTGCACGTTCTTCTTAGTTGGAGGCGCATTCCTCTGTCCTCGAGACATGTTCCTTAGTGTCTTGATGGAATTGGCGATTTGGCTGTACAAGAGGTCCACGTGGAGGTGGTGCTGGGAGTGCAGGACGAGTTGCAGGAGCCTGGATAGCTGGTCGCTGTGGGTGGTTGATGGGTGTGTGAGCTGGGTTGCGTCTATAAGGACAGTTTCCAATTCCATGATTGGATGCGCCACAAACCAAGTATAGGCTTTTTGTGCGCCTACAGTCCTTCCACAAGTGTCCTTTCCTCTTACAATAAAAGCAAAAATCGGGACTTGGTTGGTTATCAGTTACTTCCGGTCTCCTCGGTTCAACGGTTGGTCTTGTAGAGGCTCCTCCTGCCATCTGATTGGCAGGGCGCTTCACTCCGGCAGTTGAGGTCTGCCCCTCTCCTTTACCACTGCCTCATAATGGCAGGCAGCCTTCAGAGCCGATTCATGAGTCGGAAAATCTCCTGTGGCCAGTGCAGCCTGGATCTCCGAATCCAAACCTTATTGAAATCGACGGGCTCTGATCTCATCCATCGGTATCAGGTGTGTCGCAAATCGACTGAGCATGGTGAACTCAGCGTCATACTCATCTACTGACTTGGTCCACATCGAACCTTGTTGCAGATGGATGAACTTCTGTTCCATGTCGAACCTGGCAGTCTCGGGGAAGTACTTAGTGTCGAACATGTCGCGGAAAGTCTTCCATTCGATGGGTTGTTCAAGACGGCTTTCTTCCGCCTTCCACTAATTTCGTGCATTGTCCATGAGCTGCAATTTCGCAACACGGACCCAAGCTCCCTCTGGCATTTGTGCCGCTGCCAGATCATCTTCGATACTCTGAGCTCATTCCTCAGCTTCCAGTGGGCTTTCCTTTCCTAAGAACTGTTTGGGGTGCAAAACCCTGAATTGCTTCACCCCAGGTGCTTCTGCCTCCGGACGGTTCATTAAAAGAGAAATCTGCTGCTGCTGTCCCTCTAGGAGGCTGCGGATCGCTTCAAGCAGAACCGTCTGCTCGTTGAGCGGAGCAGGGACGACAGATGTGATTGGTAGTGGAGGTGGAGTGTTGTTGAAGTTGGTGCTGGTCTTGTTCGGGGAATCCATATCCTTGAAAGAAAATTTAGGTTAGGACAGATTCAAAGTATATGAAATGATAAGATTCAAGAAGTATGAATTGTATAGAATATTTTAGTTGCTGGTTCTTGTGTTATATTGCTTAGGTTGTTCACGCAGAACAGAACTGCATGATAGTATTCTATACAGTTCTGACCTGCATGAGCCACCAACAAAACCTGTCACGCCCCGCTTCCCGGTATACGGCGAAGGGGACGCGACGAGGCCGCTACATATTTACTCTGAAGTAAATTCGCTAAGCGTATCTAAGCAATATAAAAGAAATGTACACAAGAGACAAATATAATGAAACATCAACTTTATTTATTAACATTCTTTTGTACAATGCATGGAAAAGTAAATACAGATGAAAGCAATGCCTAAACAGTGGCATAACAGAAAGGAAAAGTACTGAAATAAAATGTGTACAATGAAGCTAGAGCTCTGGGTCGTAGGCAAGCTGATCCAAGTCCTCGCTGGTAGGCTCGATCTCCTGAGTGTCCAGATCACCTGACAACATTCCAAGGAAGAAAGAGAAGGGATGTCATCAGCGAACAATCGCTCGGTAAGTCTCAAAAATAAGGGAGAAATAGAATAGACAGAGAGAGAAAATAGCTTTTAAAGTTGTATTATATGGTTAACGCTGTTGTTTGTAGTTTGGTACAGAAGGATGCCAGTGTATATGAGAGGAGTCTCTATATGCCAGAGACTAATGCAAATGGAAGTATAAGGCTCCGTCGATAATGCCACGGAACAATGGCATGGATGTAATTACGTCTTATGGTTGTTGTCTCGTGCCACTTCTAACAACTTCCGTACCAATCTATCCCTTAAACCCCGCGATGTCTTAGTTGTATTTTTTGTATTGTATTGCAACTTGTATTGTCTTGTAATATAAATTGTATAATTGGATGACTTGCCGAAACCATGATATTAGTAAACGGATATAACTGGAGAATCATGTAAATAGAAGTATATCCATGGTTCGGTTCAGTCAATATAAATTGAATATATTGAATAAATGAATTCATGAATTCATATTGAATTGTACTATTGTAGATTGTACTTGAATCATATTCAAGTCAGATTATTTATAATGAGACTCCGTCTGAGTCAGAACAATTAGAAAAGAAATTGAAGTCTTGAATTAGGTTTTGATGTTATCGGTAACCGCTGCACATGGGCGGCGGGATTTGTGTCTTTTTCAAAGACGATTACCGTGTTGATAACACCGTTAAGTTGTCTACCTTAGATAGGCAAGTACCCATATCTCCGGCTCCCTGAGGTTCAAGAGACCGGTCCCGCTTAAACCTATATTTACTAGGGTCATCAGGGTAATTTATAGAACTTGAGGGGGTTTATGTAAAAATACTTTTGTATAATTTTCAAAATACACCCCAAGTATTTAATTATCGTCTTTAGAGTTGTCATAGATGTAGATTTTATATTTGTGATATTTCTAGTGAAAATAACCTAATTTCATAATATAGGGTATTTAATTGTAAGTATTGGACTTGTATGGAATTTCATGGTATTTTAATGTAAAGTGATTCTTGTGATTTTAGAAAAAGTTAGAATATTTATATTATCACAAAATAGATATTTTATATATATATATATATATATATATATATATTTATAGAAATATCATTTTCTTAAGATATTCGTATTTTAAATCTCTCGAGACCGAATGCTCCTTGCGGAGGTCTGCATCTCGCACTACTAAGCCCAGGGATGTGCGATAGTCCGCACCATCCCAGTCGGGTTTCCCAAAATGGGTTGTAGCGGCGCTTTGCAAACATTGTAAAAATACGTAATCTTGTAGAAAACGGTTTTAATAGTAAATGCTATTTATATGTAAAGTTTCGTTTTCCTGTATTCTATGTTCCCGAAAGGTATTATGCTATGTTGCATATGAGTGTTGTGAGGAGGTAAGTCATTACCTCGTGATCTATCTAAAGATATAGCAAGATTAAGGATGTTTTAAAGACGAAACCAAACTACATTGTATTTTACTGAAAAAGAGTAGTAAAAGTTACAAAATGAAATATATTGTCATGAAACTTGTTCAACATATTAATGATTAATAGTTAACATGTAAGGGTTTGTAATGATTGTATTTATGAAAAGGTTGGATTTTTAGGAAGAACCGAGTCGGAAATCGGATTAACACCGATTCCGTCGGGTTTTAGAAATATGAGTTTTTAGAAAAGAATAGAGAAGAGGGAGGTGGGACTTACTGGCTTAGAGGTTAGAGAAGAAGAAGAGGAAGACGGTAGGAGGTGCCGGTGCGTCGTTTCGTCGCCGGGAGCTCTTAGGGTCGTCGTCGGAAGATCGTCGGAGTTTTGCCCTTCGCTAACTCCACTTGTACACAAATTTCAAGAGGAATTTCTTAAGAGTTTGGACAGAAATGTGAGTGAGGGGTGTGTGTCTAGGGGTGGTATTTATAGGGTAAAGCTAGGGTTAGGGTAGGTGAAAGGGTGAATTAAAAATGTATTAAAAATATGGTTTAATGGGGTTTTAATTGAATTTAAAAGGCTCTGTTAGCCGGCCGGTGGGAGCGAGAAGTATGGGATATGTCTGGTGTTTCTTCCATCAATCATCCGGATTTACGCCGTATATCAACAGATCATGGTTCTGAGGGTCATCCATTACGAAAAGACTTTCCTCTGAGTGGGATGTCCGTGTGTGCCTTGAGAAGAGTAGCTGGAACGAGTGAACAGAGTGAACGACATCGATGGTGGAATTTAAAGTGTACAGGGGTAATGGGGAGGCAGAGAGACACACTTTCACTGTTGACAACTTGGCGATCCGGCTCAATTCAGCCGGCGGTGACGGGCCGAGTCGACCCAGTCGGGCCGGGGCTCACTGCCACGTGTCCTATGTCGTATGGTGTAGCCTCTGGGTCAGTTTGTTTTATATGTGTAGTGGGGTTTTTACGAGTTATGCACGTGTAAACCCTTAGACTTTTAAAAATCTAAAATAAAATAATATTAAAATATAATGTGGCTAATGAGATTTGAACTTTGGTGCTTTGGTTCAGCAGTGCAAGGTCTTACCAATGAGCTACAAGCTCCTTTTTGCTATTAAAAAACAAAACAAACTTATATCTTGTGCTCAGGCAAAAGTACCCCTTTCTGTATTTTTGAAAAAATTGTACAGAAAGTTTAGGGTTGTTACATTCATGCACGCTTTAACACTAACGTACTTGCCACAATCCGACACTAATATTTATCACCGGGTAGTGTACACGATCACTAGGTTATCAATGTATGCAACCATTATTCAAATGAGGATACAACTGTTACATGATATGATGAGAATGCAATTAATTATAATGTGAATAAAATACTGCAGTCAGTGTCATACCACTTGCAAAATTTATTATAAATCATATGTGCAGAATTAAGCAAAACAATATAAAAGGGGTAAGCAGCATGTTTAATTATCTATCCATCAAAATTGGTTTCGCGTCAATCAGGTTTCAGGTTTGTTAGTTATAGCCATTTCATTTTAAATGTTCACTACTGAAAATCCAATTTCTGAACTAGAAGTCCATTTCGTAACACGTTTTACTCCCAGTTGGGAGCATAATTAGGCGACGCTACAGATGAATAATGTGTAGATTTTTCTGTCATGTTTCCAACGCATTAAACGAATTATCAATAGCTCTGTATTAAAAGTTATGCCGTGTCTAGTGTAGCTATGCAAGAGGAGTCACTGCAGAAACTGCAGAACACCTAGGTACGTTAAAATGCTAATTAAATATCAAATGACGGTGAAACGGCACGGGATCAGATTCAGGTGTTAGCTAACTAAATTATCTACGCGACCATATAGGGCTTCGTGCATTTTCAGTTTAAAATAAGGGGTATACAGGTGTTCCAAAGCCAGGTATCCAAAACTAAACGTTGTCCCGGACTGCAGTTCAGGGCCGTGAATCGCCTCAGGGTTCATTGTCATAACTTATCAAAATGCAAGGTTGGACTATGGGGCGCTGTAGGTTTATCTGTTGGCTTTGATACGAGCCATAGAACTCTAGGGTTCGATATATAAATAATTTATTATGATTTTATCTGTTCAGCTCGTCCGAGAAAAACCAGCCTCTACAAGGTTTATTGGGTTGTCGTTTTAGGGGGTTAATCAAATTCATCTTACAGTCAAATTTATGTACGATGTTCATTAACAACGCAGGGTTCCATTGATCACGAGTTCCGCCACATTAAAATAGGTTTTGATCTAAGGTTTCACGCTGATCGATCTCGATTGTGCCTATTGGTGTATATAGTCTAATTAAATATTTATTTTGGTTAGTAAAATAGTAGCATGTAAACAAGTGAGGAATTCACTTGCCTTCGGTCGCTTGATATGGAAGCGACGCCGCTTGCGGACTTCGTCTCGACACACGAGACGATGCGATGCTGGACACTGCGCGTGGCACGGGCGCGATGCGTGGAGATCCGGTACTGGACACGGCGGCGACGCGGGCGTGATACGGTAGTGGACGTGGCGATGACGCGGGCCCGGCACGGTACCGGGCACAGTCTTGACTCGGTGTGTGGTTCGGGAGCGGCACGGTGCGTGCGCTTGATCGGGCACGGTGTGGCACGGGGGCTGACACGACGTGGCACGAGGGCTGGGCACGGGGCGCGACACGTGAGTGGGTCCGATGGTGGTGTGGTGCCGGGTACGGAGTGGGTGCTGTCGTGGCACACAGATGGGCACGGCGCGACACGTCCGAGTACACGGTGGCACGGAGGGTGGGTACGGTGTGGCACGATGCAATAGCAAAGGGGTGGTCCAGGGTTCGTCGGCGATGGCTACTGGGCTCGGAGCTCCGGCGAGGTTGGGGTGCGCAAGCGGGGTTCAGGGGTTGCAAGGGCTTGGGAGATGGGTTCTCGTCCGGATTCTGCAACGGAGAAGGTGATGCAGAGCTTAGCGATGGAGGGGCTAAGGCGGAGATGCGGATGGTGGCGATGATCGACGCGGAAGAAGTGGGGGAGCTTGGGTGATGGGAGCGAAGACGTGGCCGTCGGTGGAGGTGAGGAGGTGGTCGGTGGAGGTAGCTCGTCGGCGGAGGTGGCCGTCGGTGTCGAGGGGCCCGGAGGCGACTGTTGAGAGGAGAGAGAGAACGGTGGGTCGTTGACCTCGGTGGTGGGGAGGATGAGGTGCAGGGAAAAGGAAAGGGAAGAAGAGAGATTGTGAGAGAGAGGGAGAAGAGAGAGAGCCGTTGAGGGGCGAACGAGGTCGGAGGGAACGGTCGCGGATCTTACGGCTGCCGTTGCGAGCAAGCTTGGCCGTTGGGGAGGCGCGGTTCGTAGGGACGTGGGTGCGAGGAAGAGGTCGCGAGTCGTGGGGGTAGCGTGAGGGAGTGGGGGGTGTTCCCCTCCGAAAGGCGGCCAAGACATGGACGTCTCGCCTGAGATTCGGGGCAGATGCTATTTGGTTTTATCCGTCCACCTCTCCGAAGATGCTAAGTTGATTTATGGCACCGTGTATCGGAGGTTTAGACGGATGCGGCCGATGTAGCAGATTTCGTCAAATTCCCCCTCGCTTGAGGGGTTTTTGTTTGTGGGGACGCTCTTTCCTGCAGGCGCAAGCCCCTGCAGTTAATTACGCTACCGCATCGCGGTAACAATTTTCTCCTTCTCTAGAATTTCACTTCATGTCGTGGGTGTTTGTTTTGTTTGTGGTTGCCCGTGGATTGTATACGGAGACTAATTTATGTCGTCACCCGTAGGACGTGGATTAGTCCAAATCCGTATTTCCTTAGATTTGGGTTTGGGGTTTTAGTTTAAGGATACGTTAGCCGTATTTGAGGCTACGATCAACTTAAACGTTTGTTAAGGATACGTTAGCCTAATTTCCAGGCTAAGATCAACTTAACAGGATCATTTAGATCCATTTCCAGTTTAGGGACATGGTAGTCCATTACATGTATGGCCGTCGGGACCCATTACAACGACAGATGTCAGAGGAGTTCAGAGATGTACCCTTGAACCAAAGTTGATTGGGGGATCTATAGTCCAATTTGGGACTAAAGTCTGTTTGAAGGTTTAAGGATACGTTAGCCATGTTTGAGGCTAAGATCAACTTAAACGGGATCGTTTAGATCCGACAAAAGAGCATTTGGGGGCTCTATTGTTCCAGTTTAGGGATATAGTGGTCCATTACGTGTATGGCCGTCGGGACCCATCACCTCTCTGACGATATTGAAAGATTACAACGATAGGTGTCAGAGGAGTTCAGAGATGTACCCTTGAACCGGATGTAAATTGATTTAAGGGAGCAGTCGTGCTCGGTCAATTTAATTTGAGGACTTACGGCCATGATTGGCCTAAGTCCAGTTGAAGATGTTCAACATTTTCATTTGTCTTCGGCCTATTAGGCCTATGCTAGGGCTTTGCCCCTGTTTAATAATGCACTGCATTAATCTTGGTCTCTGTTGGACCTTTATTTGGGCTCTGCCTCTTTTAAAATAATGCATGGCATTTTATTAGGCCTGTTAGGCCTTTTTTAATTGGGCTCAGCCCTTCTTTAAATAATGCAGAGCATTGAATCTTCTGACAGTGTGCCACGTGGCTTGTCAGGCGCTTTGCGCCAATTAATGAGCGCAAGCGCATGTGGAGGTAACACGTGTCACGCTCTGGTGAGCGCAAGCGCAGTGCTCTGCGACAGTGCGCTGCGCTGTTGCGCTGCAGACACGTGGCGTGCTCTGGTGAGTTGCGCCAATTTAAGAGAGCAGTGCTCTATTTTAAAAGCGCATAGCGCAAGTTGTTCTGGAGCTGACACGTGGCGCTTTCTGGTGGCTTGCGCCAACCTAACAGCGCAACAGTACAGATTTACAAGTGCAAGGCACTGTTTTAATATCTTGATCCAATTTTGGATTCAAGAAAAAAATCTTTTAAGATTCCAGAACCATTGGTTCATCAAAAGGCAATGCCTTTATTATTATTATATATTTTTTTTTATTGAAGATCTTTGATCTTGTTATTAGATCAATGATCTTTTTAGAAGAAACTCTTCTTTTTTCTCAAAGGTTTTTACCTTTTTTTTCTTTTCTGAGCTCTTCTCAAATTTTCTTTTAGAGGAGTTTTCTTTCTCTCTCTGTGTCTTTTTTTAGACTTGAAGTCTAGGGGCCTTTATATAGTGCCATTTGATTTGTTAAATCAGTTAGAAAGATCTTTCTCTGAGTGATTTAGGGATTTTTCCCTACCATTGGATCTTTGATCCAAGGGCTCCTGTTTTACAGAAGAGAATCTTATTGTTTTAATAAGATCAAAAAGATCTTTCAGAATTTTAATTCTGTTTGGCGCAAGCGCACCTGCACTTGACACGTGTCGAGCAGCGCAGAGCGCAGCGCAACTGCGCTAGCGCAACTGTGCTGCCACGTGTCGCGCAGCACAGAGTGCAGTGCAACTGCGCTGCCACGTGTCGCGCAGCGCAGAGCGCAGGTCAGCTGAAGCGTTACTTCCTTTATTAAAATTTGAATTTTAAACAGAGCTTTGCTCTGATTGGGGGAAATAGAAGCGTTGCTTCGTTTCCTGCCTTGGAATTTGAACAGAGCTTTGCTCTGAAAGGGAGATTTTCTTCTTTATTATTATTTATTTATTTATTTATTTTTTATTTTTATTGTTATTATTTTATAAGGAGCGGGTTTTGAGCCAAAATTTTGGCGGGAACAAATGCCCCCCACTACTTTGCCCACGTAAGTATGTACGTGGGTGAAGTAATGCAAAATTATGAGTAGCCATGGAATTGAGGGCTTAGGAGACAAGTTTAGGGTCTTTGTAGCCTAATACTTTTCAACTTTATGAGCCGTGAGGGTCTCACAAAGACTTTTCTCCCTACGGATCGAGGGGATCTCATAGGTGTATTTTCTCCTTAAGAACCGTGAGGATTCCTAAGTGCATTTTCTCTTATAAGTCGTAAGGATCCTATAAGAGAATTTTTTCCCCCTTACGAGTCGAGAGGACCCGTAAGAGGTTGTTTCCCTCCTTGTCGAGATTCGACTTTGGAGAGTGAAACCCGTGGATAGTATGCAAGAGACCGTTTTGGGCCGACTTGCAGGATCCCAGTGCTTAAGAAACAGGTTTTTTAATCCCCGCTGCCTAAGGCTTTTCCTCACGAGTTGAGACGAATCGAGCAGTTCTCGCAAAGACATCAATTTCCTCACGAGTCGAGATGAATCGAGCAGTTCTCGCAAGCATATCCTAACGTCACAGTTAACCTCTGCTCTTTACGACAGAGGTCCGTTAGGGTCTGTGGTACTAGGGTTTTGCCCGTCGTACCGTCACATTGGCTGATATATTCCTCGATAGGCAATCGTGTTGTTCGAGTAGCCCTGCGACTGCCGTGTCTCTGATCCCTTCGGGGGCTGGACAAGACGTCTTCAAGCAATCCTCCTTGGCAGTTTGACCGTCGGAAGAGCAAGCGTCAGGAATTTTGCCATGCCGCTTTTTACTTGAGGTTAGGCTCATTTTGGAGAGCCCCGATGAGTCATAACCACTCCGCGCTGGTGTGGGATGATTTCCGATAGTCTTTCAGGTTTTATATTAGTTGCCGTCAAGACCCTGAAGCTAGGAATTTGGCCTTTGCTTCGTTTGTTGGCATTACGTCCGCTGTATCGAGAGGAATGTCGCGGTTGTCTCTAGGTTGCTGGTGAACCGACGAGGTTTGGAACTAGGGATTTTGCCGTGGCTCCGCTGTTTGATGATGTTGCGTCTGCTGTGTCGAGACGAACGTCGAGGTGTTGACCATTCCGCACTGGTGTGAGATGATCTCCGGTTGTCTTTCAGGCTTTATATGACTTGCCGTTAAGACCTTGAAGCTAGGAATTTGGCCTTTGCTTCGTTTGCTGGCACCGCGTCTGCTGTATCGAGACGAATGTAGCAGTTGTCTCTAGGTTGCTGGTGAACCGTCGAGGTTTGGAACTAGGGACTTTGCCGTGGCTCCGCTGTTTGATGATGTTGCGTCTGCTGTATCGAGACGAACATAGAGGTGGTGACCACTCCGCGCTGGTGCGAGATGATCTCCAATTGTCTTTCCGGTTTTATATGAGTTACCGTCAAAACCCTGAAGCTAGGAATTTGGCCTTCGCTTCGCTTGCTGTGGTGTGTCCGAATCCTGTTGGAGGAAGGACGCTATTGTGACATCTCGTCTGTTGTATCGAGACGAATGCCAAGGTGGTGACCACTCCGCACTGGTACAAGATGATCTCTAATTGTCTTTCGGGCTTTATATGACTTGCCGTTAAGACCCTGAAGCTAGGAATTTGGCCTTCGCTTCGTTTGCTGGCATCGCGTCTGCTGTATCGAGACGAATGTCGCGGATGTCTCTAGGTTGCTGATGAACTGTTGAGATTTGGAACTAGGGACTTTGCCGTGGCTCCGCTGTTTGATTGTCGCGTCTGAATCCTGTTGGAGGAAGAACACTGGGGTAACATCTCGTCTGTTGTATCGAGACGAACGTCAAGGTGGTGACCACTCCGCACTGGTGCAAAATGATCTCCGATTGTCTTTCAGGCTTTATATGACTTGCCGTTAAGACCCTGAAGCTAGGAATTTGGCCTTCGCTTCATTTGCTTTGGCGTTGCGTCTGTTGTATCGAGACGAACGTCGAGATGGTGATCACTCCGTGCTTGTGCGAGATAATCTCCGATTGTCTTCCAGGCTTTATATGACTTGCCGTTAAGACCCTGAAGCTAGGAATTTGGCCTTCGCTTCGTTTGCTTTGGTGTGTCCGAATCCTGTCGAAGGAAGGACACTGTTGTTGACATTGCGTCTGCTGTATCGAGACGAATGCTGAGGTGGAGCTGGGATTTCGCCGTCACTCTGCTTTACTGACCATGGGGTCTTTTGTTGACGTTGCTTCTGCATCTTGTTGGACTGCGAAGGAACGCCGTTGTCGACATTGCGTCTGCTGTAACGAGACGAATGCTGAGGTGGTCTCTAGGTTGTCTGCGAACCATCGAGATTTGGAACTAAGGACTATGCCGTGGCTCCGTTTAATGGTGTAACATCTGTGTCCTGCTGGAATGAGGATGCACACCGTTGTTGGTCCCCAGGCTGTAGATGTGGCCATTGAGATTTGGAACTAGGGACTTTGCCATGGCTCCGTTTCGTTGCAACTCTGAGGTCGGTTGTTGACGTCACGTCTGCATCTGATTGGAGGGACGAAGAACGCCGGTGTTGATATCTAAATTGTCGATGTTGACGTCGAGACCCTGAAGCTAAGGACCTGCCTTTGCTTCGTTTGTTGACGTTGTGTCTGCAATATTGCGACAAATGTCGAGGTTATCTCTAGGTTGTCTATGAACCGTCGAGATTTGGTTTCGCTTTCTAGTGGAGCCTGTTAGGAAGGTATGGTTCCCTCTTTGTTTGTGCCCCTGGATTGTATATAGGGATCGATGTGATCTCACCTGTAGGGCAGAAGTTTCATTCATTTTCATTTTTTTTATTATTATTTTCTTTCCGCGATGCTCTATCATTTTAGCTTTTATATCGCGAAGGTCGCGATTGCCCAATCATTTCGGCTATTTATTTTATTTTTACTCGCTGCTTTTTATTGCGAGTTGCCCAATTATTTCGGCTATTTATTTTATTTTCACTCGCTGCTTTTTATCGCGAGTGTGGAACTTGGAATCTAACGCCTATCTCAGCATCAGCATCGCTACAACTGGAATATTGCCAGGAGCGAATCATCATTTGCCATGAAAGGGCTTGGAATTTGATACCGGTTTAGGCATCAGCATCGCTACAACTGGGATATTGCCAGGAGCGAATCATCATTTGCCTCTGTCGATGTTGAACAAAGGTGGCTTAGCGAACAGGGTTAGGATCCCGTCGACTAAGGCTTTTGACTTCATGAGCCGTAAGGGTCTCACAAAGGTATTTCTCCCTACAAGTCGTGAGGATCTCGTAGGTGTGTTTTCTCCTTAGGGATCGTAAGGATTTCTAAGTGTATGTTCCCCTGTAAATCGTAAGGATCTTACAAAAGGGTTTTCTCCTTATAAGTCGAGAGGACTTACAAGGGTTGTTCACCGTATGGACATATCCCCAGTCACGGGTAGGACTTGGTTAGGGAAATGTTTATTCGCGCCCGTGGATTGTATGCAAGGGTCAGTATTGAGCCGCTTGTAGGGCACTATCGAAGGTTGTGGGGGTTGCTTAAGAACAGGTTCAGGTCTCTGTAACTTAAGGCTTTCAAATCTTATGAGCCGTGAGAGTCCCATAAGAGAGTTCTCTTTACCAGTCGTGAGGATCTCGCAAGTGTGATTTCTCCCTAGGAATCGTGAGGATCCCTAAGTGTGTTGCTCCCTTGTGAGTCGTAAGGATCTCACGCGGATGGTTTCTCCTTATAAGGTCGAAAGGACCCTGTAAGTGTCTTTTAACGAGGTTGCGCCCTTTCGGGTTTTCACAAACACTTGCCGATAGCCCTGCTGTTTTTACTCACGGAGCCCTTTCGGGTTTTCATTCGTGCTCATTTTGCTTATGGACATACCGTTTTTATTTTATTTTTTATTTTATTTTATTTTATTATTTTTTCTTTTCTTATTTTTTTTTAACGAGGTCGCGCCCTTTCGGGTTTTCACGAACACTCGCCGGTAGCCCTGCTGTTTTTACTCACGGAGCCCTTTCGGGTTTTCATCCGTGCCCATTTTGCTTATGGACATACCGTTTTTTATTTTATTTTATTTTTTTCTCTTTTTTTTTATCTCGTTAGCCTGAGGATGCTGCGGTAGTAGTTTAAAGACGTTTCGGTCATTTGCAAGTTTTAGGACATTGCGGTCCATTGTTAGTTTAAGGACGTTTCGGTCCGCCGTCGCCGTATTTGAGGCGAATCTCTAGTTTACTGACTTTTCGGTCTATGGGGCTTTCTTTATGACTGAGCATGATGCCCCCGGCGTGTCCACCTTTCTCGGAGCATGTGGTTGTGGCGGGCTCACCTTCCAGTTCTCGGACAACGTGAACTTGCCCTGTTGGTATTGGTCTTCAACCCAGTTTTTGAAAACGTAGCAGTTTTCGATCGGATGGCCCAATACTTGGTGGTAAGGGCAGTAATTTGGATTGTTGAGATCGCCTGGTTGCAACGGACGTTTTGGACTCGACAGATTGATGGGCCTGTTGCGCACTGCCAGCTCGAACAGTCTTCTCGTTTTATCCTCAGGAAACGAGTAAGGACGTCTTAGTCTTTCCTCAAGGGATGGGCGTGGACGCATATTGTTTCGACGGACAACCGGCTTTAAGTTGCTCGGCTGTTGTTGAGTATTGGCGACGAAAGTTGCTTTTTCTTTCCCCTTTTCATTTCGAGGATTTGTCTTTGAAGGAGATGATCTATGACTCATCTGATCCATTTGGGCCAACTTATCAATCAAGGCCTGGAAAGTAGTTGGCTTGAAGAACACCATGAATTGCGAGATGGTCGCTTGCGGATCAAGAGTGCCCACGAACATGCCTACCGCAGGTGCTTCTTGGATGCGTTGTTCGCATTTCGACCACAGATTCCGCCATCGTGTTGCGTATTGAACCCACGTTTCGCCTGGCCTTATCCTGGGGTTGATCAGTGTTGTTATCGGGGTGCGTTCACTAGCACTCACGAATCTTTGTGTAAACAGTAGCTCCATCTTCGCAAATGTTTTAACAGAGTCGTTAGGTAGCTCTGAATACCATTCAAAGGCTGTTTCCGCTAAGCTGCCGACGAATTGGCGAAGCAGCAGTTTGTCGTCGCCTCCGGTGTTGCCGCATAAGGCTCTGAATTGAGCGACATGCTAATGTGGGTTCCCTGTCCCCTTATATACGTGGAACTTAGGGATCGTATATCCCGGCGGGTAACTGATTTGGTCATACCAGCTCGGATAGGGTCGTTCGGTTCTAACAATTTGCCCAGCCGCTTCACTCGCCTGATGAGCTCGTATTTGTTGAGCTATATAATCATCCAGTGCGGCCTTGGAAATGGTTTCTTCCTTGGCTGTTGACAGGGCCGGCAGAGAATTCGATATTTCTCCTCTGTCATCTTCAATTATTACTGGAGGATCTTCGGCTGGAATGTCCGGTTGGATCATCATGCCCACCATATCCTGGAATAGAAGGGCCATTTGCTTTATATTGGCCGCTTGTTCCGCAGCTTCCTTGTCCTTCTTTTCGAGCATTCTCTGAAGGAATTCAGCATCGGTCTCGTGTTCGTGACGTTGTTCCGATGACGTCTCCGGGTTTTCTTTTGGCCCGGTAAGTGCGGCCATTGTAGTCAGCATCTCCTGAAGCTTCTGCTGCTGTTGTTCCTGAGCTCTTGTGATGGATCGGGTGAGCGGTCGGTGACCCGTCGAAGCGCGGCTTTCCTCCTTTCCGGAAGCCATATAAACAGTATGGACCGTTATGCCCCCAGACTTGGGGCGTTTAGATTCAGTGTCTTTGCGATTTGCCAAAGACGCAGGGATCTTCTCCGACCCCCTTCTTTTGTGAGCGGTCGAAGTTGAGGGGGCCGTTGTAGTGGGCACCCAAGTAGCTGTTGCTTTTTCTGGCTTGACAGAGTAGTCCTTCTCCTGCCGAACCTTCATCTTTTTCTGTCAGCAGAGATAGTCTTGATCCATTACGGAGTCTTGGACTTGACGCCAGTCCTTGTAAATTCTAGAGGACAGCCGTTGAGGGGGCTGCTCCAGCTTCACCTTTGGGGCATTATCCACAGGTGTAGGAGATCTTTTCAATACGGCATTTGGCGAGTTTTTGCGCACCCTTCTTAGCGGTTCAAAGCTATTCCCAGTGGGAACAACAGCATTGATTTCCAACATCGGAGCTGGCGGAGTTAGCCCAGAGGGGGAGTTGCCCCCAGCCCTCCTAACCCGGCGCCAGTGACGACGGCGAGCATGTCGTGCGATTGGAGTTGGTTTAGCCGTAGGTGTGACCTCCTCATGCCCCCTGTGTTGGTCAGAATTCGCTGGTATCAGCCTTTTAAAGACCGATGTCCGTTGAATAGGGACGGCCAACCTATCAAAGGCAGACTTCCGAGTAGGGGAAGCATCCTTGGTGATTTCGCCTGGAACGGGAGCAGGAATAGTCAGTCTTATGAAGACCGACCCTTTGGTAGGAGAAACCGCCTTGACGATTTCAGGAGCAGGGATGGCTATCTTCTTTGGGATGGCCACTTCAGGTGTAATGGGCTTCTTGGCAGGCCCATCGGAGTTCAGGCTCAGCCTTCCGAAGACTGATGCTGCTAGCTTGACATTGGACGACCCGTTGAGAGGGGCCGTGGTAGTAATGAGTCGATCAAAGACCGACTTCTTTGGAGCTTCTTGTGACGGTACAGGGGCGTTGAAGCTCTTGGGTGGGAGTATGGTCCTGAAGAATAGTCCAGTGGTGGCCTGAGTCACCTGTTCCACCGGCATCTTGAAAATGGAGGCCGCTTGGGTACCATAAGTCACTCCTCCAGTAAGGACGGAATGAGAGTTGCAGTTTGAAGCCATTGATCTTCTGTCTTCTGCATGGAGTAAGACACCAAATCTAAGTACCTCAAATCCACAGGCAACCACAGCAAACCGCGATTCGTTCGCGAACACGACACACGAAGTGTGGAGTGGAAAGAGGAAGAGGTCCTACCGGGCATGCCAGAATCTGTTTCCCTCCGAACGGCGGCCAAGACATGGACGTCTCGCCTGAGATTCGGGGCAGATGCTATTTGGTTTTATCCGTCCACCTCTCCGAAGATGCTAAGTTGATTTATGGCACCGTGTATCGGAGGTTTAGACGGATGCGGCCGATGTAGCAGACTTCGTCAGATTCCCCCTCGCTTGAGGGGTTTTTGATTGTGGGGACGCTCTTCCCTGCAGGCGCAAGCCCCTGCAGTTAATTACGCTACCGCATCGCGATAACAACTTTCTCCTTCTCCAGAATTTCACTTCGTGTCGTGGGTGTTTGTTTTGTTTGTGGTTGCCCATGGATTGTATACGGAGACTAATTTATGTCGTCACCCGTAGGACGTGGATTAGTCCAAATCCGTATTTCCTTAGATTTGGGTTTGGGGTTTTAGTTTAAGGATACGTTAGCCGTATTTGAGGCTAAGATCAACTTAAACGTTTATTAAGGATACGTTAGCCTAATTTCCAGGCTAAGATCAACTTAACAGGATCATTTAGATCCATTTCCAGTTTAGGGACATGGTGGTCCATTACATGTATGGCCGTCGGGACCCATTACAACGACAGATTTCAGAGGAGTTCAGAGATGTACCCTTGAACCAAAGTTGATTGGGGGATCTATAGTCCAATTTGGGACTAAAGTCTGTTTGAAGGTTTAAGAATACGTTAGCTATGTTTGAGGCTAAGATCAACTTAAACGGGATCGTTTAGATCCGACAAAAGAGCATTTGGGGGCTCTATTGTTCCAGTTTAGGGACATAGTGGTCCATTACGTGTATGGCCATCGGGACCCATCACCTCTCTGACGACGTTGAAGGATTACAACGATAGGTGTCAGAGGAGTTCAGAGATGTACCCTTGAACCGGATGTAAATTTATTTAAGGGAGCAGTCGTGCTCGGTCAATTTAATTTGAGGACTTACGGCCATGATTGGGCTAAGTCCAGTTGAAAATGTTCAACATTTTCATTTGTCTTCGGCCTATTAGGCCTATGCTAGGGCTTCGCCCCTGTTTAATAATGCACTGCATTAATCTTGGTCTCTGTTGGACCTTTATTTGGGCTCTGCCTCTTTTAAAATAATGCATGGCATTTTATTAGGCATGTTAGGCCTTTTTTAATTGGGCTCAGCCCTTCTTTAAATAATGCAGAGCATTGAATCTTCTGACAGTGTGCCACGTGGCTTGTCAGGCGCTTTGCGCCAATTAATGAGCGCAAGCGCATGTGGAGGTAACACGTGTCACGCTCTGGTGAGCGCAAGCACAGTGCGCTGCGACAGTGCGCTGCGCTGTTGCGCTGCAGACACGTGGCGTGCTCTGGTGAGTTGCGCCAATTTAAGAGAGCAGTGCTCTATTTTAAAAGCGCATAGCGCAAGTTGTTCTGAAGATGACACATGGCGCTCTCTGGTGGCTTGCGCCAACCTAAGAGCGCAACAGTGCAGATTTACAAGTGCAAGGCACTGTTTTAATACCTTGCTCCAATTTTGGATTCAAGAAAAGAATCTTTTAAGATTCCAGAACCATTGGTTCATCAAAAGGCAATGCCTTTATTATTATTATATATTTTTTTTATTGAAGATCTTTGATTTTGTTCTTAGATCAAATGATCTTTTTAGAAGAAACTCTTCTTTTTTCTCAAAGGTTTTTACCTTTTTTTCTTCTTTTCTGAGCTCTTCTCAAATTTTCTTTTAGAGGAATTTTGTGCCTCTCTGTGTTTCTTTTTTTAGACTTGAAGTCTATAGGCCTTTATATAGTGCCATTTGATTTGTTAAATCAGTTAGAAAGATCTTTCTCTGAGTGATTTAGGGATTTTTCCCTACCATTGGATTTTTGATCCAAGGGCTCCTGTTTTACAGAAGAGAATCTTATTGTTTTAATAAGATCAGAAAGATCTTTCAGAATTTTAATTCTGTTTGGCGCAAGCGCACTTGCGCTTGACACGTGTCGAGCAGCGCAGAGCGCAGCGCAACTGCGCTGCCACGTGTCGCACAGCGCAGAGCGCAGGTCAGCTGAAGCGTTGCTTCCTTTATTAAAGTTTGAATTTTAAACAGGGCTTTGCTCTGATTGGGGGAAACAGAAGCGTTGCTTCGTTTCCCGCCTTGGAATTTGAACAAAATTTTGCTCTGAAAGGGAGATTTTCTTCTTTATTATTATTATTATTATTATTATTTATTTATTTATTTATTATTTTTATTGTTATTATTTTATAAGGAGCGGGTTTTGAACCAAAATTTTGGCTGGAACAGGGGGAAGTTGGCGCGAAAGGGGGGCGCTGCGGAGGTCGCAGGGGCTCAATGCGAGGAAAGTGGGTAGGAGAAGCAGTGGGAGAAGAAGAAGAGAGTGGGGGCGAGTGTTCGGGTCGAGTCGGGTCTGGGGAAGGGGGAAGTGGGTTCATGGGCTGGGTTTGGGTGAGCGAATAGATTAGGAAAAGAATTTGGAATAATAAAAGGGTTAGGGTTTGGATTCTGGTTAGGAAAAAGGTTTAAAAGAATTACGGTTTTAAGAAATTAATAATTAGGGTTAGGAAAATAAAATATTTAAGTTAAAAATAATTTTGAAATTTTTGTTTTTACAAATACGGAAATTATTTAAAGTAACTGGGTATTACAATCTCTTTTCTACATTATTCGTATACACGTGAGGAAACGGGTTATTAGCTGGCTGGTTGATATTAAACCGTTAGCTAGTCTTATTATATTTTCCAATCAAATCGACGATTCTCTCCGGCCACGTTCTACACAGAGTGATTTATGCCTATAAAATTTTAATCACTTTGACTCAATCTATGTCTTTGATCAAGTGTTCCAATATATGACATTTTTATTGTATTTAATAACCATCCACTTTTTAAATGCTTGATCCACCACTTGTAATGCATCATTGATCAAAATTTCACATATAGAGATCACTCCAGGTGTGGAATAAGGTGGCTGGAGCGGATCGTCGATTTGACTGTTGGATTGGGCTATGCAATAGGTTAGATGACGGTTTAATATGAGCTAGCTAGCTGAGAACCCGTCCCTCCCTCCCCCCCCCCCCCCCCATATTATATAAAGAGAATAATGGAGAAAAGAAGCCATATGGGGGATTTCCGCTTATGGCGTCGAAAAAATACACACCCCGTCATTTTTTCCAACGATCGGCATCCATCATCATCATCGTTATCATCTAAGATGTGCATACACCAAATTTCACGTGATTCTACCATTTTTTCACCGTTGAATTATCAATATAAAAAGTTCGATTATCGGTAAACCATTAATTTTTCACCTACTAAATCAACGGTAAAAAAATGTTATAATCACATGAAATTTGGTATATCCACATCTTAGATGATAAAGATGGAGGTGATGTATTTCGATCGTCGAAAAAAATCATGAATGGTGCATTTTTCCGACGCCATATTCTACCCGACCCGACCCGCTTGCCTTCATCTTCCTCCCTCGTTTCCTTTTCCCGGCACTTCCCTCGCGCAACCTCCTCGCCCCCGCTTCTCGCGCCTACGACAACCGCACCCACGCACGCTTCTAGTGCCTGCTCGCCATTTCCTCGCACCAACCTCCACTGACCCGCTCACAACCCAACGGTTCCAAGTCCACAACGGCGCCCCACGACTCCCCTTCCTCGTGCTCACCTCCGCGAGAATGACTCCACGTCGAAGTGGCCTCATCGCCAACGAATCCGGGATCCCCGCACCTGCCTCCCCTCTTCTCTCCGACATCTCTTTCCCACTCTCCATCTCTTTGCATCTCTCCCGTTCTCTTCCCTCATCTCCCCCTCTCTGCTTCTCTCTCTATCTCGTTCTCCTCCAATCCAAAACCCCCAACCTCACATCACCGAACTCCTCCCAAGCTCCGACCACCGCCGCCGAACTCCCCACCGCCGCCATCACCTCTCCCTCATTCTCCTCCAAACCAAACCACCTTGCCACCATCATCACCGCGGCCACCACCAGCTCGATCCCCGCCTCTTTTCTCCTCTGCTCACCGCCTCCGACCGCAAGCTCCCCAACACACCACAACGCTTCTCTCCATCAACCCCATCTTCAACCCCGACTCCATTTCGTCGACCTTCTCTGAGCCACTCCCCTGCTCACCATCTCCAAGCACCAACCCCGAACCTAAGCCGCTGCACCCGATCGGAGCCCCCTGACTCACCAGCTCCAATCCCCAGAGCCGCCTGAGCTCACCGCCGGCAGCCCCTCTGCACCCGAGCACTTTGACGGAGTCACTGGAAACCCCTTGCCGTGGCCGCCTCCACGCCAGTGCTGAGCCCGAGTACTCCGATCTAGCCAAGTCGAGCGCGCATCGTGCAATGACCGTGCCTGTGTCGTGCCATTTCCGTTGCCGTCGTTGCCATACCATCGACTTCGTCATAGGCAAGTGAACCTCCTTCTCTTGTTCAATTCATGCTACGTACTTATGTAGTTAGTAAAGGTGGTTTAACGGTTTAAATGGGTATAATGTATGATGTGTGTATGTACAAGTAGATAGCATCTCCGTACACGTACCGAGTGCTCGATACGTTTACCCTATCAAAATCCCCATGTTTTATTATTAGAAGTTCCGATTGATGTTAAAAAGCGACGTATAAAAAATCGGCATCAAATCGTTAAGGCATCGAATGTAAAATGAAATCCCTATTGGTTACGTCAAATCTGAAAATCACCGTGCCCATCACGTTGTAAAATTAGTAGTTAATTAAAAATAAACCTAATCATGGTGTTCCAGGGCTCGTATCGAACCTAACGAGATAGCTTATAACCCTATGTAATTAGTTTTGGAATAATGCAATTCCATGACCCTGAAAAATGATGAGGAACGCAACTCTGGACTGCAGTCCGGGATAGCATTCTACGGGGGAACCTGAGTTTTAAGCATATGTACCTACTTGTATAAAACTGGAAATGGGCGGAGCCCCACATGGTCGCGTAGACAACTTAATTAGCTAACCTCTGAAATTGGTCCCGTGCATTTCTTCGGTCGTTTGATATTTAAATTGTATTTTGGAATGTCATTGTGTCCTACAGTTTCTGCAGAAATGTTCATTACATTGTCACATTAATCTGAACATAACTTCTGATGTAGAGGTGCGATTGATAATCCGTTTGGTGCGTTGGAAACTTAACTGGCAGATCTAGATTTTATTCAATTAGGGCAATACCTGAATCTGAACATAATCACTGGTAAAATGCGCGCGAAGTTGGGCTTCCAGTTCTGAAACTGAAATCCCAGAAATCGATCGCTACCTTTAAACGAATGATAATTCCCTAACCTGAACTCCGATTGACCTGAAATAAATTTTACTGTTTAGATAATCAAGTGTGCTTCATACGCCCTTTATACGATTTTGGTCGATTCTATGTGTATGATTTACCGTAAATTTTGCAAGTTACATGGCATTAGTCATTATAGAATAATGAATACCTATTCAGTGCATTTCTGCATATTTTCATGCTTGAGTTATACCTGCTGCATAGTGATCATCTACATTGTCGATATATTAATGTCAGTGATTGGGTTGTGGTAAATACGACAGTGATATTGATAAGTGGAAAAGTGATTGAAAGCGACAGTGATACGTATGTGTCCACAACCTATCCAATACATGAATGCATACCATAACCTGGGGAATGGGGAAATCAAGATGGAATTGAACTCGTATTTAGCGAGGTACAGTGATTTAGAGGATGATCATTCGCTACCAGTTATACACACACACACACACACATATACATATTTTAGGTCGTGGGCCTAGCGGCATGGCTGGCAGGGTTATGTCCCGGGCACAGTAGACCATAGTCTCGGGCATGCATGAGACCCTTGTTAAACACGAGCATCCTCTCCACCATTTGATTTCATTGACTTATTGACCGTTAGGTAGTGACATATGCATTGCGTAGTTTACCGACATGATACTCATATTGCACTATTCATATTCAGTTGATGTTATTATACACATGTTCCGCAATTTATTGTACTCCTCATGTTTAATAATACTGCACGTCCATTATACATATTTATTGCTATATGTGTCGTCCTGACGACCTGAGTGTGCATGCTCAGAGGACGAAGTGGATCCAGCCCAGGAGCAGGACTTATCCTTTGAGATTGCGGAGATCTAGACTGCATCATCAGCGCTCCTTTCTTTGATTTCAGCATTTGTTTTATTGGTTAGTTGTTTATTCTGTGAAATCACTGTACCTCGAACTCTTTAAATTGCAATGTAATAAAGTTGTGAACTGTGATTTTTTTCCTTTAATCAAGCACTGTTTATTGACTACCATGTAATGCTAGAAGCCTAAGTGTGACTACGACGAGATTATTCCCTGATCGTAGGAGCATGGCTGGCCTAGTCATCCCTCGTATCTCGTATTTTGGGAAGCGGGACGTGACATGGTTTTGTTGGTATCAGATCCAGGTTTTAGATGAAATTATAGTTCCGTGGAGGGACCTCTAGGTTGAGTTACACCCTTAGCGTATGCCTTATTGCATTCTTCTTCACTTCCTAATCATCGTGGAATCATTGTGTAGCCTTACTTGAATTTGATTTCTTTTAATCTTTTCAGGAATCCTCAGGCAACTCCTCAGGTGCCGGTCACCACGATCGTACCGAGAAGATTCTTAGCACACTGACGACCCTGTCCCAAGCTCAAGAGAGAAAGGCCGATCTTCTGGCCGAGGGATTGAAGGCGGTACAGGTGACCGCAATTACCGCCCTGGAGAGATCTACGGCTGTTCCTGCCGCCTCCGAGGGTGCGCTCGTACCGATTACACCAACTAGGGTTGGTACCGTTTCAGATTTCAGGAGGCTTCATCCAGCAGTGTTCACGGGATCAGCAAGGCCACTTAAGGCCGAACAATGGCTCATCAACGTAGAGAACCTCCTGACTGCCGCTCGAATTCCTGACGACGACAGAGTAAACATAGTGAAGATTCAACTAGAAGACGAGGTCCGCATGTGGTGGTCCGTAGAGGAGAGCCGGCTAGAGAAACCTATTGGATGGGATACGTTCTCCACGTGCTTCCTGGATCATTACTTTCCGGCTACTGCCAAGGCTGAGATGGAGGAAAGGTTTATTATGTTGAAGCAAAATGGACGCTCAGTGGATGTCTACGCCGCAGAGTTCAATCGGCTGAGTCGCTTCGCACCGTACATGGTAGCCACCGAATCCGCTAGGGCAAGACGTTTCCAGCAAGGGCTCGATATTGAACTGCAACAACTCATCGCGTCTCTCGACCTACCAACCTTCGCCTAAGTTTTGAATGCTGCCCGAGTACAGGAAAGGTTGGCAGAGAAGGCCAAGGACCAACGATCGATGGACAGGAGACCCCACGTAGTTCCGACACGGCCTACCATTCCGCACCGTGGAGCGATCCCAGTTCATAGGCCGGGTATCACACAGATGAAGCATACCTTCTCACCTCAGCAGCCGCAGCGGAGGCCCCTATTTTGCGATTATTGTCAGAGGCCAGGACATATGCAGAGAGATTGCCTCAGAGCTAAAGGGCAGTGCCTGACTTGCGGATCCAGCGAGCACAGGATCAACGGGTGTCCACAGAGATCTGAGCTACAGGGAGGGTTCGAGCAACAACAACCGTCGTATGGCACATCAGCTCAGAGGGGCCCACCTCGGGTGCCCTAGCAGCGGTCCTTCGATCAGAGGCAGGCTATTTCAGGTCGGAATCAGGGACGTGCTTTCACCCTATCCGCCGAGCAGGCAGAGGCTTTTGGAGATGTGGTTATAAGTACCATCCTCGTTTATTCTGTACCAGCTAGAGTTCTTTTCGATTCGGGTGCTTCGCATTGTTTTATTTCCACGCGGTTTGTCGACACACACTCTATACCTCACGAGCCGTTGACCAAGGGTTGGGAGATACATATGGGTAACGGTATTATTGTGTCTGATCAAGAGTGTAGCTTATGTCCGGTGGTAGTATTCGGCAGGGAATTCTATGCGAATTTTCTTTTAATCGGGACGGGCAGTTATGATGCGATTCTCGGGATGGATTGGATGAGTACATTCCATGCAATTATTGATTGCCGAGCAAGAAAGGTGACTTTCCGCATTCCCAATCACCCTGAATTTGTTTTCGAAGGCGGGAGCGAGTCTTTGGAGCCAACCAAGTTTAGAGCCAAACCAAAAGCGTTGATAGCTATGGAGATTGATGAGAGTTTAGCCCCAGAGATCGTTCGGAATTTTATTGATGTGTTCCCTGAAGATTTACCAGGTCTACCACCTCCCCGCGTCTTGGGATTCTCTATTGACTTGATTCCAGGAACGGCGCCAGTTTCTAAAGCTCCTTATAGGATGGCGCCAGTTGAGTTGGCAGAACTGAAGAAACAAATTGGAGAACTCCTGGAGAAAGGATTTATTCGTCCAAGCGCTTCGCCGTGGGGTGCACCAGTCTTGTTGGTGAAGAAAAGGGACGGGTCGCTACGGATGTGTATAGATTACCGGGAACTGAACAGGATTACGATAAAGAACAAATACCCCATTCCACGTATCGACGACTTATTTGATCAGTTGGGTGGGGCCAAGGTATTTTCGAAGCTGGATCTTCGTTCGGGCTATCACCAGATCAGAGTAACGGCCGAAGATGTATGCAAGACGGCTTTCAGGACACGATACGGGCATTATGAGTTTCTTATGATGCCGTTCGGTGTTATCAATGCTCCAGCTATATTTATGGACCTGATGAATAAAGTATTTGCGAAGTACTTGGACACGTTTGTCGTTGTATTCATCGACGACATACTAGTCTACTCTAAGACCCAAGAGGAGCATGCCGAACACCTGCGGACAGTATTACAAATTCTTCAGGAAGAGAAGCTATATGCAAAATTGAGCAAGTGTGAGTTCTGGCTCGACAAAATGCAGTTCTTGGGACACGTTTCGGGCGAAGGCATCTTAGTGGACCCAGCGAAGATAGAATCTGTTAGAGATTGGCCGACTCCGAAGTCAGCGGCCGAGATCAGAAGCTTTCTGAGATTGGCAGGATATTATCGGCGGTTCGTTCAGGACTTTGCACGAGTCGCTGAACCCTTGACGAAGCTGACGCGAAAGGAGGTACCGTACGTATGGACGGAGGAGTGTACTCGAGCTTTTGAGGTATTGAAGCAGAAATTGACCATGGTGCCTATCCTTACAGTGCCAGATAATTCAGGTGGTTTGGTGATATATAGCGATGCTTCGGGGAAAGGCTTAGGCTGCGTTCTGATGCAGCACGGTCGGGTAGTTGCTTACGCCTCACGATAGCTGAAGAATCACGAGAGGAACTACCCAACACACGACTTGGAGTTAGCCGCAGTGGTTTTCGCATTGAAGATCTGGAGACATTACTTGTTGGGCGAAAATATGGAAGTGTACACGGATCACAAGAGTCTGAAGTACGTGTTCACTCAAAGAGAACTGAATATGAGACAACGCCAGTGGCTAGAATTAATGGCGGACTACGACTTAGATTTACAGTATTATCCGGGGAAGGTAAATGTCGTACCAGACGCTCTCAGTCGTAAGCCTACAGTCATGATGTTGACCAGTCAAAAGAGCATCATTGAGGATTTTCAGAAGCTCGAACTAGAGATTGTTACACCGAGTGCAATCAGGCAATTCTGGCAGTTACAGGTGTTGTCTTCTCTTATAGATCGCATTAAGGCTGCGCAGGCTGATAATCCTCGTTTGCAAAAGTCCAGAGAGCAGGTGGAAGCTTGGCCGAGGACGGACTTACTCATACATCAGGATGGTTCTCTAAGATTCGGTAGTAGGCTTTGTGTTCCTAAGGGAGATGTTCGAGAAGAGGTATTAGCTGAGGCTCATAGTTCGGCTTATTCTGTGCATCCGGGAGGCACGAAAATGTATCGGGATCTAAAGCAACACTTTTGGTGGAACGGGATGAAGCGAGAGATTGCACGGTTCGTATCTAAGTGTTTAGTATGCCAGCAGGTAAAAGCAGAGCACCAGAGGACGGCTGGACTATTGCAACCGCTTCCGATACCCGAGTGGAAGTGGGAGCACATCACTATGGATTTTGTGACTGCCTTACCACGGAGTCCAAGGGGCAACAACGCAGTCTGGGTTATCGTCGACCGTCTTACGAAAGCAGCACATTTTATACCCTTTCGTGTGGGCCAGTCGACAGAGTCGCTTGCGGAGAAGTACATGCAAGAGGTGATGCGACTTCACGGATTTCCAGTCAGTATAGTGTCGGATCGAGACACCAGATTTGTTTCACGCTTTTGGAAGAGCTTACAGGAGAGTCTGGGTACACGTCTCAAGTTCAGCACGACTTATCATCCACAGACGGACGGACAGTCCGAGCGTACTATTCAGACGCTCGAGAACATGTTGAGGGCTTACATGCTAGACTTCCAGGGTTCTTGGGAGGATCACCTTCATCTGGTGGAGTTTTCTTATAACACCAGTTTCCAAGCTAGCATCCAGATGGCTCCATTCGAAGCACTCTACGGTTGGAAATGTCGATACCCTGTTTGTTGGGATGACGTGGGAGAGCGAAGATTATTGGGCCCCGAACTTATTGTTCAGACGGTAGACAAGATACAGATGATCAAACAGCGCATTAAGACGGCTCATGACCGACTGAAGATTTGGGCGAATGCCAGCAGGAGAGCGCTAGAATTCGAGGTCGGAGATCATGTGTTTCTGAAGATTTCTCCTACCCGCGGTGTTATCAGGTTTGGAGGTCGCAGGAAACTCAGTCCCTGATTCATCGGACCTTTTGAGGTGCTAGAGCGAGTGAGAGAAGTGGCCTATCGACTTGCCTTACCTCCATCGTTAGCTGGTGTGCACAACACTTTTCATGTTTCTCAGTTGAGGCGCTATGTCCGTGACGACAACCATATTCTGGATCACTCGGAGTTAATTTTGGGCACTGATCTGTCTTACGAGGAGCAGCTCACCACCATTCTTGATCGTCGGGAAAAAGTGCTGAAGAACAAAGTGATTCCCCTAGTTCGAGTTTCTTGGGGTGGACGTTCGTCAGGGGAGTCTACCTGGGAACGCGAGGAGGACATTCGTGCACGTTTTCCGCATCTGTTCATATAGTGTGTTCCGTTGTTTTGTTTTAATTTCTAGGACGAAATTTTTGTAAGGAGGGTATGATGTAAATCCCCGGTTGCGAATAAAATTTTCTGTATTTTTCCAGATTTTAATCCAAATTTATTTTATTTATATATATATTTTTATTATTTAAATTAATTTCCTAAACTCTTAATCCTAAAACTAAAACCCAATCCTATTCTCCCCGACCCGACCCTTGCCAACCTGACCCGACCCGCTTCCCTTCATCTTCCTCCCTCGTTTCCTTTTCCTGCCACTTCCCTCGCGCAACCTCCTCGCCCCCGCTTCTCGCACCCACGAAGACCGCACCCATGCACGCTTCTCGCGCCCGCTGGCCATTTCTTCACGCCAGCCTCCACTGACCCGCTCACTCCCCAACGGCGCCCCACGACTCCCTTTCCTCATGCTCACCTCCACGAGAACGACTCCATGTCGAAGTTGGCTCGTCGCCAACGAATCCGGGATCCCTGCACCTGCCTCCCCTCTTCTCTCCAACGTCTCTTTCCCACTCTCCATCTCTTTGCATCTCTCCCGTTCACTTCCCTCATCCCCCCTCTCTACTTCGCTCTCTCTCGTTCTCCTCCAAGCCAAAACCCCCCACCTCACATCACCGAACTCCTCCCAAGCTCCGACCACCGCCGCCGAACTCCCCAGCACCGCCATCACCTCTCCCTCATTCTCTTCCAAACCAAACCACCTTGCCATCATCATCACCGCGGCCACCACCAGCTCGATCCCTGCCTCTTTTCTCCTTTGCTCACCGCCTCCGGCCGCGAGCTCCCCAACACACCACAACGCTTCTTTCCATCGACCCCATCTTCAACACCGACTCCATCTCGTCGACCATCTCTAAGCCACTCCCCTGATCACCATCTCCGAACACCAACCCCGAACCCAAGCCGCTGCACCCGATCGGAGCTCCTCGACTCACCAGCTCCAATCCCTAGAGTCGCCTGAGCTCACCGCCGGCAGCCCCTCTGCACCTGAGCACTTCGACGGAGTCACTGGAAACCCCCTGCCGTGGCCGCCTCCACACCAGTGCTGAGCCCGAGTACTCCGATCTAGCCAAGTCGAGCGCGCATCGTGCAGTGATCGTGCCCGTGTCATGCCATTTCCATTGCCGTCGTTGCCATACCATCGACTTCGTCACAGGCAAGTGAACCTCCTTCACTTGTTCAATTCATGCTACGTACTTATGTAGTTAGTAAAGGTAGTTTAACGGTTTAAATGGGTATAATGTATGATGTGTGTATGTACAAGTAGATAGCATCTCCGTACACGTACCGAGTGCTCGATACGTTTACCCTATCAAAATCCCCATGTTTTATTATTAGAAGTTCCGATTGATGTTAAAAAGCGACGTATAAGAAATCGGCATCAAATCGTTAAGGCATCGAATGTAAAATGAAATCCCTATTGGTTACGTCAAATCTGAAAATCACCGTACCCATCACGTTGTAAAATTAGTAGTTAATTAAAAATAAACCTAATCATGGTGTTCCAGGGCTCGTATCGAACCTAACGAGATAGCCTATAACCCTATGTAATTAGTTTTGGAATAAGGCAATTCCATGACCCTGAAAAATGATGAGGAACGCAACTCTGGACTGCAGTCCGGAGTAGCATTCTACGGGGGAACCTGAGTTTTAAGCACATGTACCTACTTGTATAAAAATGGAAATGCGCGGAGCCCCACATGGTCGCGTAGACAACTTAATTAGCTAACCTCTGAAATTGGTCCCGTGCATTTCTACGGTCGTTTGATATTTAAATTGTATTTTGGAATGTCATTGTGTTCTACAGTTTCTGCAGAAATGTTCATTACATTGTCACATTAATCTGAACATAACTTCTGATGTAGAGGTGCGATTGATAATCCGTTTGGTGCGTTGGAAACTTAACTGGCAGATCTAGATTTTATTCAACTAGGGCAATACCTGAATCTGAACATAATCACTGGTAAAATGCGCGCGAAGTTGGGCTTCCAATTCTGAAACTGAAATCCCAGAAATCGATCGCTGCCTTCAAACGATGATAATTCCCTAACCTGAACTCCGATTGACTTGAAATAAATTTTACTGTTTAGATAATCAAGTGTGCTTCATACGCCCTTTATACGATTTTGGTCGATTCTATGTGTATGATTTACCGTAAATTTTGCAAGTTACATGGCATTGGTCATTATAGAATAATGAATACCTGTTCAGTGCATTTCTGTATATTTTCATGCTTGAGTTATACCTGCTGCATAGTGATCATCTGCATTATCGATATATTAATGTTAGTGATTGGGTTGTGGCAAATACGACAGTGATATTTGATAAGTGGAAAAGTGATTGAAAGCGACAGTGATACGTATGTGTCCACAACCTATCCAATACATGAATGCATACCATAACCTGGGGAATGGGGAAATCAAGATGGAATTGAACTCGTATTTAGCGAGGTACAGTGATTTAGAGGATGATCATTCGCTACCAGTGACACACACACACACACACACACACACACATACATACATACATACATATTTTAGGTCGTGGGCCTAGCGACACGGCTGGCAGGGTTATGTCGCGGACACAGTGGACCATAGTCTCGGGCATGCACGAGACCCTTGTTAAACACGAGCATCCTCTCCACCATTTGATTTCATTGACTTAGTGACCGTTAGGTAGTGACATATGCATTGCGTAGTTTACCGACATGATACTCATATTGCACTATTCATATTCAGTTGATGTTATTATACACATGTTCCGCAATTTATTGTACTCCTCATATTTAATAATATTGCACGCCCATTATACATATTTATTGCTATATGTGTCGTCCTGATGACCTGAGTGTGCATGCTCAGAGGACGAAGTGGATCCAGCCCAGGAGCAGGACTTATCCTTCGAGATTGCGGAGATCTAGACTGCATCACCAGCGTTACTTTTTTTGATTTCAGCATTTGTTTTATTGGTTAGTTGTTTATTCTGTGAAATAAATGTACCTCGAACTCTTTAAATTGCAATGTAATAAAGTTGTGAACTTTGATTTTTTTCCTTTACTCAAGCACTGTTTATTGACTATCATGTAATGCTAAAAGCCGAAGTGTGACTACTGCGGTATTATTCCCTAATCGTAGGAGCATGGCTGGCCTAGTTATCCTCCGTATCCCGTATTTTGGGAAGCAGGGCGTGACAATCTGTGGGCCCTCCCGTGTTTTTTTTTGTGTGTGCGTGTTTTTTGTGTTGGTGTGGGTGTGGGTTTATTATATGATTGGGTTAGGCTTATCGTCTAGTTCAACCAAAAAGAAAATGCCATGAGCTTATGACTAGTGTTTGGGTTCTTAAAAATTTTGAAAATACGTGGAGATAAAAATAAGGCTAAATGGCAGGAAATACCCTTCACAATTATCCTAACAGCAGAAAATATTTCTAACTTTCTAAAACCAACATTTTGGCCCCCTAAACTTTTATAGCCCCCTAAACTTTTATTGATTTCCAAAATGACCTTTATTTGGATATATTATTAAAATATTTGTATGAATTTTTTTTTTATATACCCATAAAATTCTATGATAATTTGATATACCTTCATTATTCTTCGATATTACCTGCACCTACTAAAATTCTTTAAGTTTTTTTTAAATATCCCCCGTCACCGTTAAATGATAGTTAATTTTGATAGAAATCATTTTAAAAATGTTAATAAATCTTCTCATAGTCTCTTTTTATTCCTCACATGCTCTCAAATTCCCTATAAAAATCTATTGCGCTTGATACGTTATTATAAAATTTGATTGATTTATGTTTTTTTTTCAAAAGATTTGATTGATTTGGATTTTTAGGTTAAGATTTGCATATTGTTAAGTTTCTTTTGCAAGGGTTAGAATTTATTAAAACTTGGTATTTTTATTTTAGGATTTCTTGATTTGGGAGTAAATAGAGAAAAAGAGAAAATAGTAAGAAACAAAGAGCTTATGAGAACTAATAGGAAGATAAGAAAATTAGAATGAATGAGACGAAAATATATGAAGAAAGAAGATGAAGGTGGAGTTTTGTTGGGTTGTGATAATGGTGATGTTGGAAGAATAACGTTGGTATTTAATAAATAAATTAAATTGAAAAAATAAACTTAAAATCACTTATCGAGTTTGGGGATATTTGTTTGGAAAAAAATTAAAGAATTTTTGGAGGCGACTGATATAAAAAAAATCATGGGAGGTGTAAAAGAAAGAGAGAGAATGAAATATTTCTAATTAAATATCTGTAAAGGATATTTTGGAAATTGAAGAAAACTGAGAGGGGCAAACTGCTGGTTTTAGAAAGTTAGGGGTATATTTTGCCATTAAGGTAATTGTGAAGGGCATTTCCTGCCATTTAGCCTAAAAATAACTCATTTTTCAAAGCTAGATCTGATAACATTCTAAGGCCTTGTTTAGATACACTTTCTGGACGACCAGAAACCAAAATTCTATTTTTACTCTTGACTGGATTGAATCGGGCCAAATGGTTTGTTTGAATTGGTTTTCAGCCGATCCGGAAGAAAAAAATTCCCAAAATCGTCTAAACCTTCGTATTAAAAAAACTAGCTCCTAAACTCGGTTGTTTGCCATTTTATCTTTTCTTCTATTTTAAACTGAATTTTTTTTAAAAAATCTTTTCTTCTTGAAACTTGGAGTCTTTCATTATCTTTTCTCTTTATTTCTTTCATATCTTTTAAATCCCAACATTTATACATTTTTCTCCTTTTTTTAAATTCCTGGTATTTTCAAATCCTAATAAGTATCCAAATATGCATTCGGCATTAATATCCATAAATTATTTTACTTTTTTTTGGGCATTTGCCGGTAAGCCTTGATCTAAAAGCATACACAACACCCACATACACATATCATAACACAAGCAGACATCACACACACACACCCCATCCAAGGGACACGAATTTGCCCCGAAAGTGTCAAATTGTGGCCACTCCCTCCACTTGGGATTGAACCCCGTGTTTTCCCTAGAAAGATAAGTGTCATACCAACTTAGCTATTGCTCATTGGTATAAATTTTTTGCTATAAGAAATAGATGTGCATTCCGGCATGTTCTCATCCTTAGGGAAATCCAAGGAATTTTAAAACCAAAATATCCCAACCAAGGGGGCCCACTTAAGCTGATAGCCCTTTTAGATTTTAATAAGAATATTGATGCATGTGGGCCGAGGAAAACGATGGTTGGAGCAGAAACCCTTCTCCAACCCTTTCTACAGTAAAACCTCTATACAGTAATATCCTTGGGACCGGGGAAAAATATTACTATAGGGGGGTTATTCTTAAGTAGAGTTTTATATATAAAAATTAGATTTTTTTTTGAAAAAATAGTAGTCAAAATTCTTAGACCTTCAAAATTCATATAGACCTTCAAACTTATTAACAAGTCAAAATTCTTAGACCTTCAAAATTCATATAGACCTTCAAACTTATTAACAAGTCAAAGTACTTTATGTCATCTTAAGTTCAATTGTGTAGTTAAGTAATTTATGTCATCTTAAGTTCAATTGTAATAGCCAAGTAATTTTATGTATTTTTTATATATATAAAAAATTATTTAAAATTTAATGCCAATTTATTACTATATAGAGGTAAATTAGTACAGGCGGGACTTGGAAAAAGTATGGAATATCACACTGTGGAGGTTATTCTTATTTATAACTGGTCCCGAGTCGGGACCGGGACTTTTTATCACTATAGGGAGGTTATTCCTATATAGAGTATTCCTATACGGAGGTTTTACTGTATTTGGATAACGTATCTTCTTCTCATCCTCTCATTTTTCTTCTCTCTTTCTAAATAAAAATGAAATAATTTCTTTTTTACATGAAAATTAAACTTTTTTGCTTCATAGCTTGGTAGTGAATATTGGAAAATGCCTAAACGGATTTCTAATAATAACACTAGTGAGTTATAACCGTAAACAAACTTTCAAAATTTCAAATTACATGAGCAGGAAATTAGTATGCTATGCCAACGAGAGGGCATATTTGATTGTGGTTATAACCTTTTGTTTTATTTTTAGGAAGGTAAGCTTACCATGCGAAGGGATCATCGATCTTCTCTTGTTGTTGCAAACTAAATCTCATAACCAAAATACTTGACGCTGTAGTGGCTGCGGTTACAATTAACCGCTGACAGCCCGAGGACACGTCCCGACGAAACCTTAGGAGGGAGTTCATCCCGGACGGCGGCCCGGCAGTCCACTCCTGACCCGACCCGCTAGCTGGTCGGGACAAGAGTGGGGGGCTAATGATGATGCTCAATATTGGCGATCTCCGAGATCATGATACGTGGCAGATGACGTGTCCCGGAACTCAGAAGGAAGGGCCACAGGGGCCGACCAGGCTACCCTGTACCCGACCTGTAAGCACAAGCCGACCATCCTCACGACCCCCTGCAAATCGGCCTCCTCGGCCCCTCAGCTCGCCCCGAGCTGCCACAAGACCAAGACTCCTCGGCCATCTCGCTCGTCCCCGAGCTCCCCAGCCGAGACCGTCTTTCTCGGTCCTCCGACCAACTCCACCGCTCACAGGCGTAACCGCCGCTTCGCAAATCTCGCCATGCGCAGATTTTCCGCCAGCAACATCCCACGTTCCACGCTATCACGATCCCCATTAATGGGCGATCCGCTCTCTACGCGGGCGTGACGTCGAAAGCGTAACTGCCGGCGAGATTCTCGTGCCTGCTGCTGCGTGCCGCCACCGCTATATAAACCCCCATCACAGAGAGGCCAAGTAAGCCATTTTTACTCCACTTAGCCGTTACGTTGCTCGGATTTAGTATAACTTGATCGTCGGAGGGTCCTCGGTGGTACCAAACCATCCCGGGACTTTTTTGCTGGTACTCGGCGCTAAACTCCTTAAATCATCAATCTCCTCAAAACCCATTGAGTGTTATGATTTGATATTGAGTGTTATGATTTGATAGACGATGTTATGATTTGAATAGAAAAGTTACTAGATTTAGATTGTGTATAGTTTGTGAAAGGGTTAACTTGGTGTTTTTGAAAAAATATCTCAATTAGAATACCTACACCTTCTAAAATTCTTTAATTTTTTTTTAAATATCCCCGGTCACCGCACCGTTTAATGATAGTTAACTTTGATAGAAATCATTTTAAAAATGTAAATAAATCTTCTCATAGTCCCTTTTTATTCCTCACATGCTCTCAAATTCCCTAAAAAAATCTATTGCTTGATCGTTCTTATAAAATTTGATTGATTTATGTTTTTTTTAAAAGATTTGATTGATTTGGATTTTTAGGTTAAGGTTTGCATAATGTTAAGTTTCTTTTGCAAGGGTTAGAATTTATTAAAACTTGATTTTTTTATTTTAGGATTTCTTGATTTGGGAGTAAATAGAGAAGAAGAGAAAATAGTAAGAAACAAAGAGCTTATGAGAACTAAAAGGAAGATAAAAAAATTAGAATGAATGAGACGAAAATATATGAAGAAAGAAGAAGAAGAGGGAGTTTTGTTGGGTTGTGATGATGGTGATGATGGAAGAATAACGTTGGTATTTAATTAATAAACTAAATTAAAAAAATAAACTTAAAATCACTTTTCGGGTTTGGGGATATTTGTTTGGAAAAAAATTAAAGAATTTTTGGACGTGACTGATATAAAAAAATAATAGGAGGTGTATAAGAAAGAGAGAGAATGAAATATTTCTAATTAAATATCTGTAAAGGGTATTTTGGAAATTGATGAAAGTTGAGGGGCAAACTGCTGGTTTTAGAAAGTTAGGGGTATTTTTTGCCATTAAGGTAATTGTGAAGGGTATTTCTTGTCATTTAGCATTTTTCAAAGCTAGATCTGATAACATTCTAAGGCTTTGTTTAGATACACTTTCTAGACAACCCAAAACCAAGATTCTATTTTTACTCTTGACTGGATTGAATCTTGACTGGTTTGAATCGGGCCAAATGGTTTGTTTGAATTGGTTTTCAGCCGATTATTTTACTTTTTTTTGGGCATTTGCCCGTAAGCCTTGATCTAAAAGCATACAACACCCACATACACATATCATAACACAAGCAGACATCACACACACCCCATCCAAGGGACACGAATTTGCCCTGAAAGTGTCAAATTGTGGCCACTCCCTCCACTTGGGATTGAACGCCATGTTTTCCCCAGAGAGATAGATAAGTGTCATACCAACTTAGCTATTGCTCATTGGTATAAATTTTTTACTTTAAGAAATAGATGTGCATTCCGGTATGTTCTCATCCTCAGGGAAATCCTTTAAAACCAAAACATCCCAACCAAGGGGGCCCACTTAAGCTGATAGCCCTTTTAGATTTTAATAAGAATATTAATGCATGTGTGCCAAGGAAAACGATGGTTGGAGCAGAAAGCCTTCTCCAACCCTTTCTATTTGGATAACGAATCTTCTTCTCATCCTCTCATTTTTCTTCTCTCTTTCTAAATAAAAATGAAATAATTTCATTTTTACATGAAAATTAAACTTTTTTCCTTCATAGCTTGGTAGTGAATATTGGAAAATGCCTAAACGGATTTCTAATAACAACACTAGTGAGTTATAACCGTAAACAAACTTTCAAAATTTCAAATTACATGAGCAGGAAATTAGTATGCTATGCCAACGAGAGGGCATATTTGATTGTGGTTATAACCTTTTGTTTTATTTTTAGGAAGGTAAGCTTACCATGCGAAGGGATCATCGATCTTCTCTTGTTGTTGCAAACTAAATCTCATAACCAAAATACTTGACGCTGTAGTGGCTGCGGTTACAATTAACCAAACACATGTTTCCAAAAACATGCAGTTGGAACCGCGTTTTATCCGAATGTTGTTTCAAACAACGGTAATCGGATCTACATGTATGTGGAAATGTATTGCATCTTCAACTACAAGTAATATCAAATGGTTTATTATGTGTGCGCAGCTGGCGGCCAAAAAACTGTTGAGATCTATTACTTTTCATGAAAAGAAATATTTAATGTCTCAAAGTAATTATTTACAGTAGTAAGCAGACATGCTGGAGCAAGATGTGAATTGATAACTTTCACAGTTGGAAGAAAAACTAGTCATTTATCATTATCCCATCCAGTTGTTAACAAAAGCATGCTATTATTTTCTGAAATATTCTCCAATATTATAGGCTTGTCGTAACGGAAAGAACACACTCAAAAAATTTCAATGAAAAACGAAATGCCCTTATGCGAAACATTGTCTAGTGTTTAAGTTTATTCTTAATCTTGTGGTATGTTGGACAACTGACAAAATGACAGATGAGTTGAGAGAGACATGCAATCAAATTGATTTGAAGCTTTTGATTAAAACGACCTTAATCAATTCATTTGTATGTTTCCCTTTTTATTTTTTCTCTGGGAAGTAGCCTATGTTTTTGGCCTTTAATGTTTATAGACTTTGTTTTCATTAATATATTTATGAGGTTAGGTACTCAGATACGGCTCAATATTTCAAACCAAAAAGGAAAAAGAAGAATAACAAGTATTTTTCTAATGCATATAGGTTCTAAAAAGGAGGCTTAATTATAGTTTAGATATTACTTTTGAAGGCATATGTAGTTATGACTTTATTTGGAATGGAATTCGCATGCTCCGATAAATTAGGCACCCAACAAGATCTCAGCTTGCTGAATGTGCTACTTAATTAATTATTATTGCATACAATTAATTGCAAAATTTAAAAATAAACAAATGATACATGTATAGAACAAGCAATTTATAATAATATTAAAACATAATTAAGGAGAAGGAGAGAGCTGTTGTTCTTAGCTGGTTAAGATTTTGTTTGTGACTGATTATTCAATTCATATCCTATCTAAAATTTTCTTTCATTTAATCTTCTTCTGATGTTGACCGTTTTCACTCCCCATGTGGACTTGAATGCAGAAGGATGCATATTTAATACAATTATAAAGACTTTTACCCAATGCTCGTGGGATCAAAGACGGTCTAATATACTTATAGATGATTTCATACGGTATATAAAGTTGTTACAATTTGAGATGTAGGCAATAAATAATAAAAGAAAGTATATAGCCATCTTCTTCTGGCTCAAAACAATCGCTGTTGATCGGATTTTTTTTATGGATTGTGATATTTTTTAATAAACATTATAGTTCTTACATAAATAAATAGAGTTAGCATTTATTTTTAGTCTTGTATGAATTATAAGCACGTAATATGTTGTTAATTGTGATTGAACTATAATTATTGAATGTGATTTACTAAAAAAGATAATTATATATTTTATATTATGCATGATAAATAATTTAAATATTGAATATAATTTTAATAATTTTTAAAATAGTTTGTTTGATTTCTTTTTCTATGAGATATATTATATGAAAACATAGATCTTAGCTTTATATTTCATAACTATATAAAATCTAATTTCATTTAAATACCAAAATCTTTTGGTAATTTTTTAATATAAATATAATATACTTTGTGACTTATAAGTAGATACCAAGAATAATCAGTATATCTAAATAAATACCATGTCTTAGTGTTTTCAATTTACAATTTACAAATATGGACATTAAGTATGTTATGCAATGTGGCTATAAACCAATGCAAGTAATAAATTATGTCAATATTTTGGTTAAAAAAATAATTTTTCAATAAATTCATCACCTGGTAAATTTCTAAATAGCGGTAGTTATTCGAGTCATGAAATTTTACGATAAGTCTTATAGCAATTATAGTTTCCATATATATATATATATATTATTTGAAACATTGTTGTTTCATCATATTTGAAAGAAGTCTTATTTTATGGAAACCATCCCGTAGTTTTCCCCACTTGTCCAAAACCCCACAAATTTTCAATCCGTTAAATAACAACTTAACAACCCCCGCCGCCGTTGGTGTTTTTTTAAAACTTTTTCATTCAATTTAATCTGTTATGTAACTGATTTTTGTATTTTTTTCGAAACTATCCCTCCTCTCATGTACATCAATTGAAATTAGTAATTATATTTATTTACACTTCAACCTCTACCATACCCCTACCGCCAAGGTCAGCTCAGAAAATTATAGTGGAAACATACGGCTTGATAGCTTGATTATAATATGTTTATTATACTTGACAATATTGTTTGCCATATGATTGAGATGATATTTGGAGCTATAGTCGTTTGACCAAAGTTAAAACTCTATAGGTTTCACTTAGAGTTGTAATCCTTCAACCAAACATGGCGGGGTTCTTCCAATACATATACCTATATCAACCGAAATCCAATTTATAATGTCATCATCCATAAATTATAAAAAAAAACAAATAATTTATGAAGACTATATTTCCCCCTAATCTGGTTTCAAACGAGATCGAATTAATCATCATTTCCTGAGTCGAGTCTTCCTCGCTTGTATTTGATTGAGACCGTGTAGAAATTTTGGTATAGTTCGGCAAAATTTTATCCAGGGTCGATATCAGAACTTTTAGGGTTTATCGCAACAATAATAATTGAGGAAATGGAAAGGAAAAAACTTTAGAGAAAAAGAAGGGTAATATGGTCAATCACTTCACTATTTAACGGTAGGGGGTGGTTGTTTAACGGAGTGAAAGTTCAGAATGTTTTGGTGACGGGTTCAAACGTAAGGGTAGTTTTGGACAAGTCGAGTGAACCACATGATGGTTTCAATGAAATAAGCTTTGAAAAAAAAATATAGGATATTTTTAGTGGCTATTTTGATACAAATATTATCATTTCTCTTTTTTAATTTCATTTTTCTAAATTTCTATCAAATATTATGAGCTATAAAACCCATGGAAAACTTTTCCAAAGGATTTTGCAAATCTTATACATGAACAACATGTGAATCATTAAGGATTTTGTTTCCAAATATGTCCTTACCCTACCAAAACCAAGAAACATTGTCATATTTAAAATTAAAAGGGCATTTTTGAAAGAACTGGCCAAAGTAAAAGATTCCATCTTACATCTTACGCAAAAGATTACTTCTTAAAATCCAACTTTATATAGTATATAAGATAGTATTCTACTTACTTTGACTTGCTGTAATTTTGTTATTTCCTCTCATCTAATTAATCTCCAATATATCGATGAGTTGTTTACATTTGGTTGACTGCTCAGAGATAGTAGGATATTAATTTGGATTTTGCATTATGTCATGCTAATATTTTCCAAGTGAGTTTGTAACTTTATCCTATCCAAAAGTATAAAAAAAATTCTTAAACCCATGGATAAATATAAAATGAGGACTTTTGGTGTAAAATTATTTTGGATGTTAATGAGTGAATAAAATAGTTATTTTAGTAAGTTAGATCAAAAGTATTCTAAAAAATATTATAATATATTATTTACCATATTTAAGTGAAAGAAAGTAGTTATAATTAAATGGAAGTAGAATTTGAAAAATAATAAGATTAAAATAACTTCGAGAAAGTTTTTTTTTGTCTTAAATTTGAGTATAATGTAGAACGATTGTCACGTCCCGTTTCCCAAAATGCACAGATTACGGCACGCGACAGAGCCAACCATGCTACTTGTGGTTAGGAATCATTTTTCCCCAGTCACTTTACGGCTGTCTATAAGATATCAAGAACAGTAAAATATAAAACTAGCTAGTATATATCCATTTGCCACAGTAAATAGAGTCAAGAAAAATGCATAAATGAAAACGAATCAAATCCAATAAACAATATTTTGCAACATGTCCCGATATAGGCTCACATCAAAAGAAATAAAACTACGAAAATAAACTAAACTAAATATCTCTAAAACACATGTTCAACTCCTTATCACTCGACTTGATGGTTAAAGTACTCTTGATCAGCCTGCAATAAAGATAAAGGCACTGGGTCATGCAAAACCCAGACGTCAGTGCGCCATAATATCAAAGTAACATTGATAACCAGGATATAACGATATAAGTAGACATGAATATAAATGAATAACACATATATGAAACAGTGAGCTATGTGTATGTATGTGATGTGTGATGTGTAACCTAAAACTGTGCTTCTAGGTTATTTATTCAATTTTTTTTTGAAATCAATTAATATAATTCTCATCGTAACCCAACAGTATATATCCCGTTCGTTACCCACGAGACCACGGTAACAGTATTTATTCCGTAACGCCCGAAAACACAACAAACAAATAATTATTCTGAAACGTCTGGAAAAACGGCAGAAAAGTAATTATTTCGCAACGCCCGGAAAAACGGCAAACAAGTAATAATATCCTATTGAGTTACGTTTCGGTTACATTCTTGATTTCTCGTTTTCCTCCAGGTTTGTGTTCAAGTGAGGTATTGTCGATATAAGTCTAATACCAACACAGGATCAAGCATGTACAATTCTCGTCTATACAGACAACAAGTTACGTCCGTCAGCACAACACGTCAGGATTGTTGGCATTAGCAACAAGATCCAAGTAACAAGTCAAGTAGTGTGTCATGAACATATCATGTGATGTATATGTATCAATAGAGACCCAAATGTGAAACTGTAACGAATATCGGAACACGGTAACCAAACTGATACCAGGATGCATATGTATCTATCTGTAATAACCTTTATATATCCATTACCAAGTATGATGCAAACTAGATAGCATGGTGTACAAATATAATAGTATAACGATGTTTCGGCATGCAACTAGATATGCGATTATCCGTACGGATACGAACGGAAAACATAAAACTGTAAATCTATAACATTTGCCGCATAATAAAATATATGCACTATTTTTATTCATATGGATATCGATATAGTAACATAGCATGTGGCGAGTTAAACTTGCCTGATCGGATCTCATGACGGGATACGGATGCTACGTCCGACGTCGGATAAATGTCGCGATGCAAACTCATGCGAGTGCAGGGCTGGATCCGGCTGATCAATGACGTGACGTGATGTTTACGCTGGACGACGACGATGATTGGGTCGTTCGGATCGTCGGTGACGCATGCAACTCCGACGAGACGGTCAAGAACCGATACAGAAAAGAAGAAGAAGAAGAAGAATGGGGCTGTTGTGTCGGGCTCCGGTGTTGAGTTAAAAGGACAGAGGGCAGAGGACAAGATGACGGCGTCGATGGGTTGCCGTCGGCGAGGTCTAACGGCGAGGGGCAGTGGGCTTCTTGGTTTGCTGTTGGTTTCCTCGGGGCTGTGCCGGGGTCGGCATCATCGGGGGTTTTGGGTTCTCGGAGATGGAGAAGGGAGAGAAGGTAACGGCGATGACGACGCCGAGGTGGTGGGGTCTTCGGCGATGGGTAACGGCGAGGTTGCTGTAGGGGTCGTGGTTTGCGGAGATGGGTGTGCAGGGTCTCGTCGGGAAAAGAAGGAGAGGAAGAGGAGGTGGTTACGAGGAGACAAGGGGGATGAGGTCGAGGTGCTCAGCGGCGAGGTGAGGGGTTCTTAGGTTGCAGGGGTTCGTCGAGGTTGTCGGGGGTTTGCAGGGATCTCGGGGATGGAGAAGAGAGGAGGTGAGGAGATGGTGGTGACGAGCTTGTCGACGGGGTTTTGGCGGCGAAGGCGAGGGAGCGGCTAGGGTCGCAGGCATGGGTTAAGGCTCGAGTTTCTCGTCGCGGGGAGGAAGAAGAAAAATAGAGAAAGAGAGGAGAGAGATGAGGGGTGAGTCCAGGTTATTATAAAATATAATTATATATATATTAGAGGAGAGAGTGTGTACGAGAGGGGAGAGAGAGACGGAGAATGCAGGGAGAAATAGAGAGAAAGAAAGAGAGAGAGAGGATTTAATATTAGTTATATATATATATATATATATATATATATTAACGCTTAGATTTTATATAAATGTTATAATATATTTTTTAGGTTTAAACAACTAATTTCAAAATATTCCGAAAAACATCCGGGTCTCTTCAAAAAATCTAGTTTTAAAATATGGATAATATACGTATAAGTTAAAACTATAATGCGATGTCCGATTAATATAATTGCATACCTCCAAGTACGGATATACGTAAATATACGTAGCGATCCAAATGAGTCTGTTTTATCAATCTGAACGTGAACACGATGTATTGATACAACCATATGATATGGGGTATGATAACATACCATGCTAGATATTAAAATATATTATGTGGCTATTATTTGTATTATTTAAAGATATGCAGATATAAAAATACATGATACATGTATCTAGAATCTAGATGTGCACGGATCCTCTGTACTAATAAATATATAACGTAATCTAGTACCAAGATGGGTTTCAAGTATGCGGGTCGGGTAGGATACTAACCACATTTACCAAATGTATTATCCGCACCCAAAAACAATAATAAACAAGAAGTTGTCGCACGATTGGTAAATACGCCAAATAAAATATCGTATAAATGCACTAGGGTGTTATATTATACCCAACTACAAAAGAATTTCGTTCTCGAAATTCGCGAGACAAAAAAGACAAGAAAACACGGATCTAAGAAAAGAGGTATGGAAACTTCTATCGGATATCGTCTTCACGTTTCCAAGTAGACTCTCCGTGCAAACGATTCCCCCATGAAGCAAGTACTAATGGGATAACCTTGTTCTTAAGGATCTTGTCTCGTCGATCCACAATCACCATTGGTCTTTCTTCATATGTTAAGTTCTCCCTTACTATCAGCTCCGAGTGATCTAGGTCGTGCATCTCATCTCGAACATACTTACGGAGTTGAGATACATGAAACACGTCATGAATACTCGCCAAGAATGGTGGTAAAGCCGATCGATAGTAGGCTACTTCTCCAACGCACTTGATAATACCGATAGACCCCACGATTCGAGAACTAAACTTGCCTCGGCTGCTAAAACGGATCACTCCTTTGGTCGGTGATATCTTTAAGAATACAAGATCACCAACTGCGTACTCCAGAGGTCTTCGTCCTGTATCGCCCCAACTTTTCGGTCGATCTTGTACCGCCTTCATATGATTTCGGATCACGTTAGCTTTCTCCACCGTTTGCACAATAATATCCGGTCCCAATAATCTTCTTTCTCTAATATCGTCCCAACAGACAAATGAGCGACACTTACGACCATACAATACTTCGAATGGAGACATCTGTATAGTCTCCTGAAAACTGTTATTGTAAGAAAACTCCACCAAGTGCAAATGATTCTCCCAATGACCTTTAAAGTCTAACATGTATGCTCTCAACATATCTTCAAGAGTTTGGATCGTCCTTTCTGACTGGCCATTTGTCTGAGGATGATAGGCTGTGCTGAACTTCAAGCAAGTCTCCAAATTTTCTTGTAGACTTCTTCAAAAGCGCGATAGAAAATGAGTATCACGATTGTAAACGATACTCACAGGTACTCCATGCAATCTCACAATCTCCTGCATGTACCGCTCTGCTAAAACCTCCGTCGACTGACCAACTCGAAACGGTATGAAATGAGTTGTCTTGATCAATTGATCAACAACCACCCAAACTGCATTATTGCCTTTTGGACTCCATGGTAATACCGTCACAAAATCCATGGTTATATGTTCTCACTTCCATTGAGGAATCGAAAGTGGTTGCAACAAATCAGCTACCCTTTGATATTCAGTCTTGACTTGCCAACACACCAAACACTTCGATACGTAGCGAGCAATCTCCCTTTTCATGCCTTCCCATCAGAAATGTTGTCGCAGATCTCTGTACATCTTTGTGCCTCCCGGATGTACGGAATACGCGGAACTATGATCCTCCTTCAGGACTTCATCACGAACATCTCTTTTAGGCACACATAGACAACTACTATATCGTAACGAACCATCTTCAAGAATTAATAAGTCCGTTCAAAGTCTTGCTTCTACCTGTTCTCGAAACTTCTACAATCTTGGATCCTGCGACTGCGTTGCTTTAACGTTATCGATCAAGAATGACTATACTTGCAATTGTATCAACTATCCCGAAGAATGCGGTAGTACGATCTTCAACTCGAACCTCTGAAGATCAGCTATAATCTCCTTCTGTGCTGTCAATATCTGTATTACCGGCAATTGACTTAGAGCATCCGGTACTACATTAATTTTCTCCAGATGGTATTTTAGATCAAGATCGTAATCAGCCATCAGCTCCAGCCATCTACGCTGCCTCATGTTAAGCTCTTTCTGTGTGAACACATATTTTAGGCTCTTGTGATCGGTAAATACTTATACCCTTTCGCCCAATAAGTAGTGTCTCCAAATCTTTAAAACAAAAATCACTACTGTCAGCTCCAGATCATGAGTTGGGTAGTTCTTCTCATGAGTCTTCAATTGTCTCGACGCATAAACTATGACCTTCCTATACTGCATTAGAACGCATCCCAAGCCTTTCCCAGATACTTCGCTGTGAATAACTAATCCTCCGGAACCGTCTGGCACTGTCAGAATAGGAGCGGTGGTCAATATTTGCTTCAATGCTTTGAAAGCTGACGCACATTTCTCCATCCATATGAATAGTACCTCCTTTCGTATTAGCTTGGTCAACGGTTCAGCTATTCGAGTGAAATTTTCCACGAACCTTCTATAATATCCGGCAAGCCCAAAAAAACTTCTACTCTCCTCTACATTCTTTGGAATCGGCCAATCATGAACCGCTGCAATCTTTTCAGGGTCTCCGGATACGACATGACCCAAGAACTTCACTTCTTCGAGCCAAAACTCGCATTTGCTCATCTTAGCATATAACTTTTTTCGTCTCAACGTTTGCTGGACGATTCTCAAGTGTCCTGCATGCTCTTCTTTACTCATCGAATATACCAGAATATCATCGATAAACACCACTACGAACTGGTCCAAATACGGTGAAAAGATTCGGTTCATCAAGTCCATAAATATTGCTGGTGCGTTCGTGACTCTGAATGGCATCACTAAGTACTCGTAATGCCCATATCGAGTTCGGAACGCTGTCTTGCAAATATCTTCTGATTTCACTCGAACTTGATAATATCTGGATCGCAAATTCAGTTTCGAGAATACCCTCACGCCACTGAGTTGATCGAATAATTTTCCGATGCGAGAGATTGGGTACTTGTTCTTAATAGTCACCCGGTTTAATCCTCGATAATCGATGCACATCTTCCGCGTGCCATCCTTCTTCTTGATTAGAAGAACTGGAGCTCCCCATGGTGAATTGTTGCTGCAAATCCTACCCTTATTTAGTAATTCGGCAACTTATTTCTTTACCGCTTCTAATTCCACCGACGTCATTGGATAATAGGCCTTTGAATCGGCTGCTTCAGGAATAAAATCAATCACGAACTTCACATCTCGTTTTGGCGGTAAACCCGAGATGTCTTCGAACACATCCATAAACTCTTGAACTACTGCTGGCACTTCCTCCTTGTCTACTTCTATCGACGAAAGAACGACACTTGTCGGTCTAGCCCTAAACTTGACTGGCCCGACATATTTGCTACCTCTTGAAAATATAAACTCCGGATGGCTGGGATTCTGGAAAATCACTTTCTTCGCCCTACAATCGATGTGAGCGTGGAAAGTGCCAAGAAAGTCCATTCCCAAGACAACATCATAGCTGCCAGTATTGATCACCAAGAAATCCGTGAATAACTCTCGTCCGCAAATAACAATCGAACACTCCTTGCACTCACTACTAGATATAATTATTCCATTCCCAGTGTGTATGTCCCAACAACTAGACAGGGCCGTGTGTGGAATAGAGTGTGCATTAATAAACTTGGACAACATAAAGCAATGGGATGCACCAGAATCGAATAATGCCAATGCAGGAAAATTATAAACGAGTAGGATACCTGAAACAATTTCGTCTGAAACTTTGGCTTCCTCGGCCATCAAAGTGAAGGCCCATGCTTGATTAGGCCCCTAAGTAACTTGCTTTTGTGGTGCTCTCGGAGCATCATCCTTCATCTGAACTCTTGATAGACAAGCATGTATTCGATGATCAGCAGCTTCACAAATCAGACACTGCCCAAGCCTCATCCGGCACTCCCTCCGGAAATGACTCGGACGTTGGCAGTAGTCACAAAATACATTTCCTTTCTGATTGGATACAATAGGCTTCTTCAAGGGTACAATACCTCGCTTGTTCACCGGAATGCCTCTGCATACAGGAGCTCGGTTTGGCGTAAACGTCGGCTTCCGCACTACGACGACTTGTTGTTGCGTATTGTAATACCCAGCCCCTTTTATACCAAAATCTGTATTTTGGTTATTTTATATTTTTATTTATTTTATTTATATTTTTATTTCATTCTAAACCCATTTTTCTTTTATCATTAAAACTCAAAACCCTAAATTTTTCCCTTTTTAACCAAAGTTCATTTTTCCTTTATATTCCCTCAGCCCAGCCCATTCTTTTAACTAAATTCTCTCAATAAAACCCAGCCCGAGCCCACACTCATTTTTCCCCAAGAATTTAAACATTAAATCTCTTTTCTCTGGCCCAAGCCCGCCAGCCCCTTCTCCAAGCCCAACCGCTCTTTTCCCCCAAATTAATTCTTTTCTTTTTTATTTTCTCGGCCCGGCCTGCTTCTTTTTCCCCCAATCGAATTCCCTTTTCCGTTTATTTTATTTGGGCCGACCCACTCACTCCCCAGCACCGTTCCCGCTTCAACCCGCACCCGCGCCTCGAACCCGACCCGCCTCCTACAGTGCTTCCTTCCCAACGGCTACCCCCACTTTTCCCGCTCCCTGCTCCCCGTGATCCGCCTCCTTCGCCCGCGCTCGCGCCCACGTCACAGCACCGTTACCCTCACGGCGCGCGCCTCTCTCTCTCCTCTCTTAATTCCATCTCTCCCTCACGTCTTCTCCCCTCACTCTTCCCACTCCCGTTCTCTCTTTCTCGAACCCATACCCTCGCCTCCACCTCGTCGCTACCACGAACCCACATACACCCGAGCCGACTCTCTCCTCACCGCCGTTTAGCCGTCGCCATCGGGACCTCCTCTACTACTCTACCTCGTCACCAAACTCCTCCTCCTCACACCACCTCTCTTCCCCTGCAACCCATCACCCTCTCTCCCCTGCTTCTCTCTCTCTCTGATCTCATCACTCTCTCACTCTCTGATATCTCTCTCTCCCTCACTCACTGATATCTCTCCCTCAATCTCCTTGCATCACTCTCTCAATCTCTCGATATCTTTCTCGATCACTCTCTCCCTCCTTCTTTCTCCCTTCCTCTGTTCTTACTCTCTCTCTCTCTCTTTCTCAATCTCTCTGGTTCTCACTCTGGCTGTCTCTCTCTCTCTGTGATCTCTCTCTTCTCTCTTCCTCCAACTCTTTCTCACACTCTCTCCTTCCCCTCCTTCAGTCTCTCTCTCTATACCCCCCCTCTCTCTCTCTCTGTGCCTCCCCTCTCTCTCTGGTTCTCTCTCTCCCTGCACACTTCTTTTCTCGAACTCTCATCCCGAGCACCTCACCTGAACCCCGCCAGCAACCTCTACCTTATTGCAACCACCATCGCCCCCACAAGTCGAGTCGAGATCACCACAAAACAATCAAAGCTTTGGCATTTCATCGAGCACTTTTCGTACGTCGTCGATCACTGCTGTCTCAGTCGTCGCCGCTGCTGCCGTACAACCCCGAGACGATCCCAGGCAAGTATTTTACTTGCTTACATGCTATTTACTTAAGTTACAATCGTTAAGTACATAGATTATAAAGTTACAAGTTTAAACCAATTATGTGCCATACCTGTTCGACGTGTGTTCCTAAAGAAAATACTTTTCTAAATTGATGGAACTGGATTACTTACATTGGCCCTTGCTGTGATGAATACCTTGTGCAAGTCTCGCTGGAAAATATGACCGTTAACGACTAAAACAACTACCCCCAAGTTTAACCGTAAAACTGGAATTTTCTTGTACCTGAAAACTATTAAAATCACCATAAATTATATACATACTGGAATGATGCGCTCGAGGGCTCAAATCGAAGCCGACTCGACGAAATTTAACCCTATGCAAGTTTAGAATAGTTTCTGTACTTAACTGGTGTCGATATTGGGATCGGAGTGCGACTCTGGACTGCAGTCCAGAGCGACTCCAATTGTTGCTTGCTGTTCCGTAATAAACACCATCATGTTTCCTTAACTCGTAGGTTGCGGAACTCCGCTGGTTATTATAGGTGAATGTGTTATCTAGACAACGCAAGTGGTTTCATCCTGTTTCGTTATCGTTTGTTAATTAATCTGTAATTTAATAGATATGGACGTATAACGGTCCAGAACAGATTCTGAGATGACATATTAATGTTAAACAGTGTATAGCTCTTGACGTACAGATGCGATTGAAGATCCGTCTGTTGCGTTGAAAACCTTACTGAAAACCCTAGATTTCATCCATCTGTAGCGTCGCTAAAATCTGATCCCAATTGGGATTAAAATGCGTTGCGAAACGGACTCCTGATTCTGAAACCGGATTTCCAGCCGCGAGCGCTTAAAATGAAATGGCTATAATTAATGATCCTGGAACCCGATTGGCATGAAAATAAATTCGATGGATAGATAACTGAACATATTAATTATTACCTGTTCATCGTCTCACTAAATTGTAACCGTATGATTTATGATAAATTATACAAATGGTAGATTATTGATTCAGGACATCCTAAACATGCTTTATATACTATGCACGCATCATATCATACACTTGTCACTGTAATAATAACCTAGTGATAACGTGCATTTACCCAGTGTTAGGCTTTAGCAATGATTGTGGCAAGTACGTCAGTGTTCGTGTATAAGTGATTAAGTGAAAGTGATACGTACTTGTACACAATCAGTGAACCTTATTATTCTATTGCATTGTCGACGTCTGTGGGATGCGTGTACGTGTGACTATAAGTGGTATGTGACACTTATGGAAGCTCTTGCACGGGTGTCACAGATAAGGCACCAGACACTGCCATTTATCTTAGGTATTAGTCGGGACGTGCTTGATGGAGGTCCTGCCTCCAGTTCTCGCGCAGACTTGTCACCGACCGATTGGTATTTAGGGTTATGGTTAGCGTTTGATGTAGACCACGGGGTGTGGGGTAGTTTAAGTGTGAGTTCAACAGAATCTCGGGAGTCCTATGCCGACTTATATATTTAGAGAGATATATGGAGATTTATAGGGTATGTGATTATCACCGTGATATACATGTTGGGCCCGTGGTCCCTTGCCCTTGGGTTCTACCCTTGGGTGGAGGACACTCGCGAGTGGTTGACTCTCACACTTGGACTGACGATAGGCCTAGTGACCTGTGCAGTGAGACTTAGAGACTGATAGGGATACTGGCATTGAGATATCTTACTTACTGTGTTGACATACGTGGCATATCGTTCTACTGCTTTTACTGTTCCGCTGCATTGATTACTGCACATTCATATTCATGTTGTCATTGATTCACTGTTATACATATCTATTACCACTGTTACAGTTGTCACATGATTTTATATATATTATATTGCTATTGTGTCGTTCTGACGACCTGAGTATGCATGCTCAGTGTGAGGAGAAGATTAAGCCTTGACCAGGACTAGACGCACTTCACGGACATCTTGTTTAGCTATCCAGGGTTATACCCTTTTGTTTCCCATCAGGTCAGTTCTTTATATTGTTTAGTTTCAGTTACTGCATTTCTCATTACCTGTGTGTTATTTACTGATTACCAGTTAAAACTAGAAGCCGAAGTGTGACTACGGCAGGACTTTTTCTTGACAGTAGGAGCATGGCTGGCCTTGTCAACCCCTCGTATTCCGTATTTTGGGAAGCGGGGCGTGACACGTATCCTTTGCTTTCACTGAAAAACTTTGCTACTCCCTGACAACCTTGAGAACTTGGGAGAAGGTGGTCAATCCCAGAGATATAATATGTCTCTGAATCTCCACATCTAAGCTACGCATAAACCTTCGTGCCATATTAGTATCGTTGGCAACCAAAGGCCCCGCAAATCGACTGAGCCGGGTCCACTCAACCACGTGTGCATCAACGGATCCGCCATTCTACTTCAAGCTAATGAACTTCTCTTCCATTTCCTCCCGAGTATATTGCAGAAAGAACTTCTCTAAGAAATTTCGAGAAAACGCTGCCTAACTGATCGGTTTGGGCAGACGGATCTCCTCTACGAACCACCACTCGCGAGCGTAATCTACCAATTAGATGTGCACTACATCCACCCTTTTCTCATCTAGAATCTGCGCGGCGACGAGCAGGTTCTCCGTGTCAACTGACCACTGCTCCGCTGGCAACAGCTCCTCCAATCCTGTAAATATGGACGGACCGAGCCTTCTAAAGTCCGCCATGGTGCCTTCACGCTGTGCTGGCCCGGGTGTTACTGCAACTACGGAATGGTGGACTATCCGCAGACCCTCCTAGAAAGCCTCGGCCTGCCGCTGATTCTGCTTAGTTTGTCGCTTCTGGTTTTCCAGTATACCACGTATAATTCCAAGCAGTGTGGCGTCATCAACATGCCTCTGGAATGATCGCAAATCTTTATCCGCCACGATTCTGAAGCCAAGACACGGAAGAGGATTAGCAACGGTATACAGGATTCAATAAACAAGATAGCTATAAATTCAAGACTGGTTAGATAGTATTGTGGCATGACATGTTCCTAATTCCGTGTTTCCTGGTTAGTGTATTGGGTTCAATACCCAACTACAAAATAACCAAACCCGACTAGCTCTAAATCCTATGGCTCTGATACCAAACAAATCCTGTCATGCCCCGCTTCATAAAATGTGCAGACTATGGCACGTGACAGAGCCAACCATGCTACCTGTTGCTAGGAATCATCCCTCCACAGTCACATTACAGCTATCTGTAGGATATCAAAAACAGAAAAATATAAAACTAGCTAGTACATGTTCATTTGCCACAGTAAATAGAGTCAAGAAAAATGCATAAGCGGAAACGAATCAAATCCGATAAATAACATTTTGAAATATATCCCAATATGGGCTCACATCAAAAGAAATAAAACTACGGAAAAAACTAAACTAAACATTTCTAAAACACATGTTCAACTCCTCATCGCTCTGCTTGATGGTTAAAGTGTAACGCCCCGCTTTCAAAAATACGGAATACGAGGGGTGGCAAGGCCAGCCATGCTTCTACGGTCGAGAAATATCCTGCCGTAGTCATACATCGGCTTCTAGCATTACATGATAATCAGTAACATAGCGCAGGTAATGAGAAATGCAGCCACTACTTCTATCAAAACAGATATAAAACTAATCAGATAGAGTCAAAGAAAAAGACAACGCTTGCATCGCTGATCTAGATGTCCACAATATTCTCGAGGTACGACAAATCCTGATCCGAGCTAAGTCCACTTCTCACTCTGAGCATGTATACTCAGGTCGTCAGAGCGACACAATAGCATTATATACATATATAATGTGCAATGATGATAAACGTAAAGCAGGTATAGAACAATAACGTGAGCATGAAATAACCGGTTCATGTAACAATAAAGCAAGTGTATCAGATCAGTAGTCAATGCAATATCCATGTAACTAAAGCTATCGGTTTCTAAGTCTCAATGTCCAAATCACTAAACCTATCGTCAGTCCAAGTGTAAGCGTCAACCACCACAGGAGTATCTCCAACCCAAGAGTAGGCCCCAGTTTGACCCGTCAATCAGATATTCTCTCGCTCCAAAACCGAGGGGTAATTAACGGCAGCTTAGTCCGCGGCTGCCGGAGATTTGGATCCCCACAATTAATAAACCCTAGCCTACCCTAAGCAGGGGGAATCTGTACTACGCCTTAGCAGCGCGTGCGTATTTCCATCTCAATGGGATGACGAAAAACTCCCTACAAGGTTCTTCAAACCCCCCCAGTCTCGAATAGGGCGGCAAAACGCACCTGGGCCCCTACTGCGCTTCCACAGGGCGCAAGGCTACTCTACCGAGAACTGCAAACAGCTCCGAGACTGCATCAAGGAGTTAGTCCGCTCGAGGCACCTGGCAACGTACTTGCGAGACAAGTGGCAAACCGACCATGAGCAAGAGCACCATCCCCCTCCCGGCGAGTTGACAATCGGCCAAATCATGGTCGCGTCAGCAGGGGGTATGACAGGAACTGACGAGACTCAGCGTCCCTCACCGATCGGGGGGACTGGCGGCCACCCAAGGAAGAAGGCTAAAGCAACCGAGCCGATCATCTTTACTGTTTAGGACCTCCACAGTATATCCCTGCCTCACAACGACCCACTGGTGATCACAGCTTGGGTCCACCGCTACAAAGTGCTGAGGATACTGGTCGACTCAGGAAGCTCAGCGGACATTCTCTTTTATGACCGCTTTCTGCGTATGGGACTCACCCCGTCGGACCTAAAGCCGACCGCCCACGTCCTGTCAGGGTTCACTAACCACTCCATCCCGGCGGAAGGGGTAATCACCCTCCAATTTAACGTCGGGGAGGCGGCCCGTACACGTACAGTGCCTGTAGAGTTTATCTTCGCGAGAATCCCATTGGTCTACAACGTCCTCCTCGATCGCCTTACGCTGAACTCCCTCCGGGCCCAGATATCAACCTACCACCTAGCGATGAAATTCCCGCTCGACCAAGGTGGTATAGGTCGGGCCTACGGGGACCAACGAACCGCAAAGGTTTGCTTCATCGCAACATCTACGTCTGAGAGGCCAAAAAATGACGTTGGGGGCGAGGGTGATATCAAGGGTTCTCTGGACACTCGTGACGAGCAGAAAGAGGTCCGAGGGACCCCGGTGGAGCCACTGACAGAGGTCCCCCTCGTAGAAGGGGACGATGAACTAACCGTTCAGATCGGGTCGCTTTTGACGAGGACTCAGCGAGACGACTTGGTTCACTTCCTCAGAAACAACTCTGACATGTTCGCCTGGGCACCTGCCGACATGTCTGGGATCGACCCCAAAATCATATCTTATAAGCTCGGGATGGACCCTACAGTCCAACCCGTCAGGCAGAAAAACCGAAGCTTCGCCCCGATCAAGCAAAAGGCGATCGCGGACGGGGTAGACAGGCCCCTCACCGCCAACTTCATTCGGAACGTACCTTACTCAGAGTGGTTGGCGAACGTAGTCATGGTTAAAAAGTCAAGCGGGAAGTGGCGCATGTGCGTTGTTGGGAATTCACCCACGCGCGTAAATGCGTATGTTATAGAAACGGATATGAAATGAAGGAAATAGAATATGCACGTGAGATCGTTCTCGTTTTAATATTTATAACCGCAAGTCCACGGCGCGTTATAGCGAGCCGGAAAGCACGAGTTGATCCGCAAGGAGTTGTGTATTAGGTATCATGATTTAAAGTTCAACAAATTAATAAATGGTTGGTTTTGTCACAAAAATATAAAAATAATACGAAAATACGGAAAACAAAGAAAGAATGAAAACAAGTAAGAAAGAATGGTTGCGGTTTTGGCTTAGAAGATTGAATCGCGACGATTCCCTTGTTCATGAGTTGTTCGTTCTCATGTTGATTCCGGCATGAAGCATGACTTGTCGAAGCGGTTGCGAGGCACAAGTCGTCAAATTCCGATATTCTCCCCAATCACGAAATTAGTCCGTTTTGTTCACTTATCGTTTGTAGGTCCGAGCTTGGGGTATCAACACTAAACACTAGGGTTAGCAAGCATACCACAACAACAAAAACACAATTAGTGAGTGAGAGAAAATGATTTTAATGTTGAGTTTGCTAGGTGTTTGTGATGGTATATCGTATATGAAACCAAGAGATTATCAAACACTTGATCACAAAATACGATATCCAAACCTAGCAACCTTAACACTAAATTGATTTTAACTTAAACGTTGAAATGGAGAAAGAGAATGAATATGGTATATGAGGAGGTTACAAAGTAACCATGTTTCAAAATACCACATCATATCAACACATAAACAATATTTAAGTTAGAATCATAAATTTAAGCATATGAAACAGAAACAAGAGGTGGAGGAGGCAAAAGCCTTTCATCTCACTTCATCACCATTACCACAACCAATGAAAGATTAGTTAAGCATCATAAAAAGAAAAGCAAGTAAAGAAAAGAAGTAAGTAAACAAAGAAACACAAATATTATTACACTTGAAGAAAGAGATCACAAGATTTTGGTTAATTGTTCAACCTTCTTAATGAAGCTCTCCAAAGAAAGCTTCAAGAGGGAAGAAGAAGAAAAAACCAATGATGAAGCCCACTCACCCTCAGGCTAAACCAAAAATAAAGAAACTAACAAAACTATAGAAGTATGTGAGAATGAGAGAGAGCTCCCCTTGCTTCACTGGTCTGCTTTATATAGGCACCAAAAATGATTAAACAAACAATAAGAATGAAGTGACATCGCAGCAAGGGAAGGCCCACAGAAATTTGATGCATCTTGGGGACAGGGGGGCCGGCGAGCTCGGATCCAAGGGGTGCTTGGCCGGTCCAAAACCGAGCACTCAGGCTCGTATTGGTTGTGTGGTCAAGTTTCTCTTCCAACATCACTCTGGTTCTGTTTGATTAGTCTAAATTAACCTGGTTTGTATGTAGAGATTTGGAGGGAACAAGATGCCAATATCACATCAACACTTTATACATTTATTTCCTAATCAATGCACATCACACCCATACATGTGCTCTCTTGCATGAATTGTGCCAAGGGCAGCCCCACATGGTCCTAGTGCCAAAGAGTATGTGTGCACTTGCATTGTGTTGGACCAAAATATTGTGTACACATATTATTTGCAAAAACTCTTTGGATATCGGTCGGTTTCCAATTCCGGTTGCACCGTCGGCTCACAGACTATATATCCGTGATTTTGAACGTGTTTCCAGTATTTTATCACGAATACCTGTAAACTGTAATTACAGAGCAGACACTGATTAATAGCACCGATATATAACAAAATAGATAATGAACGAGCGGTATTAAAATGCAGTTTTCTGTGATAAACAAATACCCTCAAACTTATCTATTGCTCGTCCCGAGCAATACAAAAAATCATAGCCTCACTTTCGCAGAGAACGCGATTGCACTGAGCATGTGCAACAAGCAGTTAAACCTCTAGGTGTCCATAGTAAGATGAGTGTTGTCTCCTGAGAGTTTTCAGCGGATTACATCCACAAAATCCAGTCAAGTTAACGTTGCGGAAAACTGTTGATTCTAATCTTAAAGTTAGAGATCAAAATTAGAAGTTCTATTACCCAAGTCAGAAACGTTAAACCCAATTTTCACTCCTAATTTGTTTAAAACATAAGCTCGTACGCGTCTTTTCGTGATAGTGCGGATAGTGTCCATAAAATTTTAAGAATTATGGTTAGGGTCATCATGTCATAAATATGAATCATGATAAACTTCTAAAGGATCACACGAGTTTGAAAGGAGTTAATATTTTCTCAAGTTTTATTCTCCAGTCAGGTTTCAAGTCAGAATATATATCAATTTTAACAGAGAACCTAAGTCTTATACTTCACTCCACCCTTTCACCTGTTTTTGTTCATACACACCCTTCATTATCATGCAAAACGTCTTAATAAATACAAACCTTCATATCTCCGCGAAAAAACCGTTTTAATAGAAAATTCGTCTTCGTCAAGATTATTCTCCTATGAAGAACCGTTAGGACTTTTAACTCGGAGAGAACACTTACTTAGCTTGTTTTATCCGGCGATTGGAAATTTAGCGAGATTTGGGTCAATGACTCCCAAACTAGATGGTTTTAGGGTATTAGGTGTGGAGACACCCCAAGAACTTAATTACCCAAGTTACCAAGGCCACAAAACAAAAGACTCATTTTATTTTAAATAATTCTGCACTCAGTGAAAATGGAAATATAGCCAGCCTTTTCTTTTAAATCTGAAGACGTTATATGTGGATAAGGTGTGTAATTACTCCAACCAGATTTCAGATGGGTTATTTTCCAGATTTATAGCTTCTGTTAAAACTTCTATAAAATTCTTCATATCTTCCTCACTGTATGAACTATTCTTGATATTTTGCTTAACTTAGAACAAACCTGCTTGATCCTTACGACGTTTATCAATTTAAAAAAATTTCAGACATTTCAGACATTTATCAAATTCTCAAAACACATATGACACGTGTATAGTGTTATAAAAGACGTATATCAGCTATGGTTAAACACACAGGAGGATTTATTTTTCGGGTTGTCGGTTTCATAAAAAAGATATAGTTATTTCAACTTATCAACTGAACCATCAGATTTTGAATCTAAGTTCCCTCGCTAGCTAACATGACAGAGTTTTTATATTTTTTTAAAGAAATTTTTCAATTTTTATAAGTTTTTCAATTTTTTCAATACAATTCAATACAAAAGCAGATATGAATGCAACTACATGCAAAAGAAAAGAAAAATACAATATGTAAGTGCTGAAATGCAGGAAATATGCACATGCAAACTAGATGCAGATACAAAATACCACCAAAAAGCTCCACCCCCAAACTGAATCTGACGATGACCTCATCGTCGCTTGCTTTGCCATTGGCACTGCCGCTTCCGCTCGCTTCTTCCTGCTTGGCTAAGATCTGGCTGAGCTGCTCTTTGATTTCTTTATTTTGCCGGATCAAAGTCTTGATGCCGCGAACCTCCATCCTATATAATTCGTAGGGATCTGTCAGAACGTCCTCTCCCAAGTAAATCTCTGATGAAGTCTGCGGGGCCGCGTGCTCGCTGGGGTCGGTGGAGGACCAGATCTGCTGCTCACTCCTGGGGTCTGTGTAGCCTGGTGAGATCCTCTCTATCTCTATCGGGACTGTGTCGTACATCGTGAGGCAGGCCGTGAAATCGTCGTCCTCCATATAATATCGGCAAATCTGGGTAATGAGGACGGGAAGCAAAGATTTACGTGCGGCAACACTTTCCTTGACTGTGGCGAATAGCATGCTCGTCATGCAAAACCGGTAATCTTTAATCATCAAGCAATGAACCATGTGCCCTACAATCGCCGAAAAAGATGAGACGCGAGTGATCCCCCTGACGTTGCGATACGCCCAGCGGCATGCCGTATAGGCGTTCCTATAAATCCGCTGGACATTCAGCCCAGCATCTCGTAGCTCGCACCTATCACCCAAAACTGTCCTATACTGGGCCAGTTCTAATGGTTTTTGAAAACCAGATCAGATCTGGATATTGGTGACGTTGGATATGGTATCGGGTGAAAATAACCTACGTCTACCCTGAAAATGAAATCTAATCCGATCTTAGAATATCTCCCCATTTCTGAGCGCATCATAAAACTCATCAACCAAGTACTCGCAAGCGCATAAACCGTCTTCCCCATACAATAGATATTCCCACCCTAACCGTCGGATCGCGTTATAGAAATAGCTTCCGAACACATCATGGGAAAAAATAGCGACAAAATTTCATTCTAATTCGAAGGGGGCCATTTTTTTGTGGGCTGGGGAATTTTCAGAAAAATAAACAGTACAGGAGAGGGGGGAAGAGAGAAGCTTACATCAAGGAGGAAGAAAATCGACGAACATAGGAGAATCGGCTGAGCTCGCCGGAATTTCTGAGGGTATCGCCGGTCAAAAACCGAAGGACGGGGCTAGGGTTTTTAGTGGAGGCTGAAGGGACAGAGAGAAAGAGGAGGGTTCTGTTTGAGGAATGAGGGCTCGGGTTGGAGCTACTTGATTTATAAAGGCACTTTACAAAAAAAAAACCACAACAAGAAAACCTTGTTTATTTACAAACACACTCAAACAAATAGTGAAATCAGCCTTGTCCCTAAAAGAAATCAGCACTCACCCCCTAACGGGTGAGATCTTTATTAAAAAAAACTAGGACAAACAAAGATTAAAATATTCACAAGCTTAACGACATGGTTAGTCCAGAAGTTAATACCGGCCACAAAAATTTTTTGTCGATATAATGTAGTGGCTAGTAAAATAATACGTATATATAAAGAAAAAAGAAAAGGTATAAGTTAGATGTTAGTGAAGAGCATGGGCGTGTAAAAGTAGGGATCAGAAAACGCTGAAGATGAAGATGAAGTTTTGAAGAGGTCAAAAAATTGTATTCTGAATGAATTGAATGTTCAAGAAGCGCATGTTGAGTTCCGAAGTCAGGTTCGTGTAAAAACTGGAGTTCATCCGCAAAAAGTTCGGCAAAAGAAAGATTCCTAAGATGTTCCCAAATTGATCCCGACTCAAACTCACCTAAAATATCAAGTCATCCGCAAAAATTTCCTCAAAACTCGATATGAAAGAATATTTTTCAAAGCTGTCTTCCTCCCTATGATTTTTCACAATTCTATTCTTATCACTATAGCTCACAGACTCTCCCAATACAATTTCTCCCCTATCACATTCACAATTGGATAGGTATATGTCGTCCAAAAAAGTAGGTTCCCAGACTAACGTTTCTTCCGAAACAATATCACTAGGTGATACAAAAATCGTGGGTTCTTGATCATTGATTTCTTCTAACACTCTATCCAAACCATACCCGTCAAAATCACAAGACTCCTCTTTAAAAATTGGAATGTATAAATCAGTCAGAGGTTTTTCTTGTGTGTCCTGATAACACTCAGTCAATTCATTTGCATCATCATCTACGAAATCATCAAAATTCGTTTGATCGTTTATCTTACTTGGGTGACTTCCTTGATGACAGGTATCAACATTATATGGTTCTAATTGACCGTGTTCACTCTTGAGAATCACAACAGCTACATGCTCTTTAATTCTATCCAAAGATTGAGCTTGAGTGTGAAACAATTGCTTAGACTGCTGTATACACATGGTTAGCGTTGTACCTGTTTGATTCTCGACCGCAATCATCACTTCAATACATTTTTCTAAAGCGGTCAACCTAGCATCTGTCTCACCATCATTACCTAAGGATGTATCAGTTGTGTCGGGTAAGGAGGGTTGTGACGGTGGTGATGCTAAAGCAGTCAATTTATCGACCTCTTTCTCTAAATCCTGAATCATTAGGTCTCTGATTGAAGTGGGACTGGGTTCAAGAGTGTTAGGTGGGTGACCGTTATCAAAACTCTGGGACGGTCACCACCTAGAAAAGGACAATTTTCATGAATGTGGGAAGAATTTTGGCAATTTGTACAAATTAATTGGGACTGAGTATAAACAAATGAATAAGAATTGTGAAAAATAGAATTGAATCGTGTATCACCCATATTAACAACAATTTCACAAATGTCACAAAAATAAAGAATATCACACCCCTGGCAGTCTATGTTATGCTAAGTCAGCTAGACCTGCTTAGGAACTTGATTGTTGAAGTAAAACTGCATCGAGAACAGGCTCAAGATATACGGATCACAAAGCCAGGAAAGTGCAAGAGATAAGGGGAGATTTTCCAACGCTTTCGTGAAGTTCCTTAATTAGATAACCCTTTCTCTTTTGGCGGTTATGCCGTGAACACTTGCCTAGACACCCCGTGAACGATATACCGTTAAGCAAAGTTCTAAACACAGTTAACTTCTCCTAATGAGCGCGAAGTCCTTAAAGTCAGAGTTCTAGTTAATTTTAAATTACTAGGGTTAAGCAAGAATGCAGTTTTGTGATTTGTGGGCTACGGAGAAAGGTGATGAAATCTTTTACCGTATCTTGTTTGGTCTTTTTGCCCTTAATTCCGTATTAAGATGCAAATGCGCAATCAATAAAAGAATTCAAAAAATCAAGCAATTTAAGCAATTTTTTTTCGTTTTAAATTTAAGCACTACAAAAAATACGGTTAGTTCTCTGTTTAATTGGCGGCAAGCTTGTGCGAAGAATTCTACAGAAGATAGAAATAGTGTAATGCGTCGGATTCAAGAGGAATGTGTTAGGAATACGTACCGATGTGATTTGGTTTAAGAAAACCCCTTTTAAAGTGATCCGAGTATTTGATTGTTCGCTTGCGCGGGTCAAACTACCCTGATTTTTGGCACTGTATTTTACTAACGTCTTGCAATTGCATTTGAGCTTCGCTCCGCACGATCGCTGGTCGTAATTCCTAAAAAAAACCTGAAATGTCAGAAAATACGATATTTTGTGTCAAAAAGTGATATATGTGGCCCAATTCCTGCACACTGAAAATTAGAAAAATCAAACAATACCACTAGAATGACAACACTGCACTGGAGATGACATAAAAAGAAAAAAAATCACAAAAACCTACAGAGGGCCGGCGAGCTCAGATTTCCCTATGATGTCGCCGGCCAACTCAAGGTGTTTTGTGCTCGAATTTTGTGTGAGATCTTTATGCAATATCAGTATGCCAATGGTCTAACTTGATTTTTTAATTGAATCACAGAGTGCTAGCAGGTTATAAAGACAGAGAACAAATTTGAAAAAATCGTGTTTTGTTAGTTTTGAAAAAATTTAGAGTTAGTAGTTAATGAATTAGTAAGAACCAGAAATAACAATTCTTAATACTACCAACTCCCCGGCAACGGCGCCAAGAACTTGTTAGGAATTCACCCGCGCGCGCAAACGCGTATGTTATGAAAACGGATATGAAATGAAGGAAATGGAATGCGCACGCGAGATCGTTCTTGTTTTAATATTTATAACCGCAAGTGCATGGCGCGTTGTAGCAAGCCGGCAAGCACGGGTCGATCCGCAAGGAGTTGTGTATTATGTATCGTGATTTAAAGTTCAACAAATTAATGAATGGTTGGTTTTGTCACAAAAATATAAAAAGAATACGAAAATACAGAAAACAAAGAAAGAAGGAAAACAAGTAAGAAAGAATGGTTGCGGCTTTGGCTTAGAAGATTGAATCGCGATGATTCCCTTGACGTTCCCTTGTTCATGAGTTGTTCGTTCTCACGTTGATTTCGACATGAAGCATGACTTGTCGAAGCGGTTGCGAGGCACAAGTCGTCAAATTCCGATATTCCCCGTAATCACGAAACTAGTCCGTTTTGTTCACTTACCGTTTGTAGGTCCGAGCTTGGGGTATCAACACTATACACTAGGGTTAGCAAGCATACCACAACAAAAAAACACAATTAGTGAGTGAGAGCAAATAATTTTAGTGTTGAGTTTGTTGGGTGTTTGTGATGGTATATCGTATATGAAACCAAAAGATTGTCAAACACTTGATCACAAAATACGATATCCAAACCTAGCAACCTTAACATTAAATTGATTTTAACTTAAACATTGAAATGGAGAAAGAGAATGAATATGGTATATGAGGAGGTTACAAAGTAACCATGTTTCAAAATACCACATCATATCGACACATAAACAATATTTAAGTTAGAATCATAAATTTAAGCACATGAAACATAAACAAGAGGTGGAGGAGGCAAAAGCCTTTCATCTCACTTCCTCACCATTGCCACAACTAATGAAAGATTAGTTAAGCATCATAAAAAGAAAACCAAGTAAAGAAAAGAAGCAAGTAAACAAAGAAACACAAATATTATTACACTTGAAGAAAGAGATCACAAGATTTTTGTTACTTGTTCAACCTTTTTAATGAAACACTCCAAAGAAAGTTTCAAGAGGGAAGAAGAAGAAGAAATCAATGATGAAGCCCACTCACCCTCAAGCTAAACCAAAAATAAAGAAACTAACAAAACTATAGAAGTATGTAAGAATGAGAGAGAGTTCCCCTTGCTTCACTGGTCTGCTTTATATAGGCACCAAAAATGATTAAACAAACAATAAGAATGAGGTGACATGGCAGCAAGGAAGGGCCCACAGAAATTTGATGCATATTGGGGACAGGGAGGCCGGCGAGCTCGGATCCAAGGGGTGCTTGGCCGGTCCAAAACCGAGCACTCAGGCTCGTATTGGTTGTGTAGTCAAGTGTCTCTTCCAATATCACTCTGGTTCTGTTTGATTAGTCTAAATTAACCAGGTTTGTATGTAGAGATTTGGAGGGAACAAAATGCCAATATCACATCAACACTTTATGCATTTATTGCTTAATCAATGCACATCACACCCATACATGTGCTCTCTTGCATGAATTGTGCCAAGGGCAGCCCCACATGGTCCTAGTGCCAAAGAGTATGTGTGCACTTGCATTGTGTTGGACCAAAATATTGTGCACACATATTATTTGCAAAAACTCTTTGGATATCGGTCGGTTTCCAGTTCCGGTTGCAGTGTCGGCTCACAGACGATATATCCGTGATTTTGAATGTGTTTCCGGTATTTTATCATGAATACCTGTAAACTATAATTACAAAGCAGACACTGATTAATAGCACCGATATATAAAAAAATAGATAATGAATGAGCGGTATTAAAATGCAGTTTTCAGTGATGAACATGCGTCGACTTCACCGACCTCAACAAGACCTGCCCAAAGGACAACTATCCCCTCCCTCGGATAGATCAGCTCGTCGACAGCTCGGCAGGCCACGAGCTATTTAGCTTCATGAATGCCTTCTCCTGCTACAACCAGATCCGTATGAATCCGGCAGACGAGGATCTCACAGCATTCACAACGGACCGGGGGGTATCCTGCTACAAGGTGATGCCCTTCGGTCTCAAAAACGCCGGAGCTTTGTACTAACGCTTGGTCAATCGCATGTTTAAGCCGTAGATCGACAGGAACATGGAAGTTCATGTCGACGACATGCTCGTCAAATCGGTCTCATCAGACGAACACGCCAAGGATCTCGGCGAGGCCTTCGGCGTCCTTCGCAAATGCAAGATGAAACTGAACCCCGCCAAGTGCGCATTCGGGGTCACCGGTGGAAAGTTCCTCGGCTTCATGGTTACCCACCGTGGAATCGAAGCTAACCCAGAGAAAATCGACGCCATCCTTAACATGGACGCGCCCAAGACTAACGTCGAAATCATGTGGCTGACAGGGCGGGTAGCCGCTCTAAGTCGTTTCATGTTAAGGTCTGGGGAGAAGTGCCTCCCGTTCTTCAAATCTCTAAGGAAGATACCAAGGTTCGAGTGGTCGGAGGAGTGCCAGACCGCCTTTGAGCAATTAAAGAGACACCTTGTGACTCCCCTACTGCTCACCCGGCCAATTGAAGGGGACAAGCTGTCACTATATCTAGCGGTGTCCGACCAAGCTGTAGGCTCGGTGCTCGTCCGAGAGGTCGAGGGAGTCCAGAAGCCGGTATACTATGTGAGCCACGTCTTCAAGGACGCGGAAACGAGGTACCCAGCCATAAAGTAGATAGTCTTGGCACTCATCGTGGCATCGAGGAAACTACGGCACTATTTCCAGACGCACACCATCCTCGTTCTTACCAAGCGGCCTTTGGGGGCTATCCTCGCTTCCCTCGAGTCTTCTGGTCATTTGGAGATATGGAGGTGGGAGTTGTCCCAGTTCGACATAAGATACCGCCTGAGGCAGGCTATCAAGACACAAACCCTGATCGATTTTGTCGTCGAGTACACCATCCATAGCAAAGAGCCGGGATCCACACCGGCCCCCGGAGCTCAACCCTCAGTCGATGGAAAGCCCGACTCCGTCCCTGATTGGATCCTTTACGTCGACGGCTCCTCGACCGAGGAAGGCTGTGGTGCCGACCTCATCATTCGAGGTCCGAACGAGGCAGAAATTGGGTATTCTCTGAAGCTCGGGTTCAAAGCCTCAAATAACACAGCGGAATACGAGGCCTTGCTGGCCGGAATGCGCATAGCCTTCGGACTGGGGCTGAAAACGATTCGGATCCGCAGTGACTCCGCCCTAGTCGTTGGCCAAGTGACCGGCCGATTCGAGGCACGGGAGCCTCTGATGGTGAAGTATATGGCTAAGGTGAGAAGATTGTGAAAGGACTTCCATAAAGTCCAGGTGTAGCAGATCCCTAGACAGCTAAACGCCCAGGCCGACGTCTTGAGTAAGCTGGCTTCATCTTATACGGCCGACAACAAGAGAAACATCCTCTTTGAGGTCTTGCCACGGCCCAGCGTGGAAGACGGGGCGACGCCACTTCAAGTGTACACAGCCCGGGAAGAAGACCGGATTGAAGAAGGCCCCTCGTGGAATTCCTGAGGGAAGGTACGCTCCAAGAAGATCGGGGAGAAGCCCGCCGTCTCCGAGTCAAAGCTTGCCATTTCGTCTGGAGCAATGGGAACCTCTACAAGAAATCCTTCACTCAGCTCCTGCTCCGGTGTGTCGACCCCCATGAGGCCGACTATGTCCTCCATGAGATCTACGAAGGAGTCGGTGGCGCGCACCAAGGGGCCCGCATCTTAATCCAGAAGGCACTGTTCCAGGGGTACTACTGGCCGACGATTCATCAGGACGCCCAGAAGTTCGTCAGGAGATGCAAAAGCTGCCAACTCCATGGAAGCATACCTCACCTTCCGGCTACCGAGCTAACCGCCCCAACCTTCCCGTGACTGTTTGCCCAGTGGGGAATGGACATGATATGCCAGTTCCCTACCGGTGCGGGCAGGCACAAGTACGTCCTCGTCGCGATGGACTACTTCACGAAGTGGATCGAGGCCATTCCAATCAGGAAACCGGACGCCACCACGACTATCAAGTGTAGGGTGTTTTTCGTCACCCTATTGAGATGGGAATACGCGCACGCTTGTTGGGCGCACTAAAGATTCCCCCTGCCTAGGGTAGGTGAAGGTTTATTGATCATGGGTGTTGGGGTAAAAATTTACACCCCGGTTGACCAAGTCAAAATCAAAGTCAACCCCATGCCAAGTGGGCCCAAGCCCAGATCCAGTGGGCCCATGCCTGGGTCGAGCCCGAACATGAAGCGGCCGGCCTCCCCCCATGCCAAGATAAAATTTTGTAATAAATAATTTTGTTATATTTCTTTTGTTTTATTTTATGGATAAATGTAAGAAAAATAGGCATAAAGCCAAATTTTTTTAAAGCCTATGGCTTATGTGCAAAAAAGAAATGGCACATGAGCCATGGGATAGGCAAAATGTCATTTTGTGAAGCCCAAGGGGCTATATGTAAAGTGTATAGCCTATAAAGGCAAAGATAATGAAAATATCTCACAACTTTTCTCTCTCCAAAAAATTTAGATCTGAGATCTTTTCTCCTTCTTCATGGTTCCAAAAATCTTCTTCTTTCTTTTGAATTAAATCAAGAGTTTTACTCTTCATTTTTATAAAACAAAATAGTTTTTCACCACCAAACCCACAAAGGGGAACTTGGATCTGTCACTAGATCTCAAAAAGGAGAGATTTTTAAAAATCCCATATCTCTTGATCTTCAAGATCCAGCCAACAGAAGAGGAAGAAGAAGAACCCCTTCATTAACCCAAAGCATCTTAGGAGTTTAAACTCCACCCTATTTTCTCTTTAGAAAATTTCCGGGGCTAAAAGCCCCATTTTCTGCGCCGGCGCGCTAGCGCTCGAGCGCAAGGTGCCCACGTGCCGACACGTAGCGCGCTTGCGCTCCAGCACTATGCGTTCGAGCGCAAAGCGCCCACGTGCTGACACGTGGCGCGCTTACGCTCAAGCGCCCAGCGCCCGAGCGCAAAGCGCCCACGTGCCGACACGTGGCGCGCTTGCGCTCCAGCGCTCTGCGCTCGAGTGCAAAGCACTCACGTGCCGACACGTGGCGCGCTTGCGCTCCAGCACTATGCGTTCGAGTGCAAAGCGCCCACGTGCTGACATGTGGCGCGCTTGCGCTCAAGCGCCCGAGTGCAAAGTGCCCACGTGGCGCACTTGCGCTCCAGCACTCTGCGTTCGAGCGCAAAGCGCCCACGTGCCGACACGTGGCGCGCTTGCGCTCAAGCGCCCAGCGCCCGAGCGCAAAGCGCCCACGTGCCGACACGTGGCACGCTTGCGCTCAAGCGCCTAGGCGCTGGCCCCACGCATCCTTTGGATGTCTTTTCCCCCTTTATTTATATATACATGTATATATATACATATGTATACATATGTACACATACACATACTCCACGACACTGTCCCTGTTAGAAAAAAATTTCTAGCGGGGCGCTGCACATCGAGTTCGCATGACCGGTTTAACCCATTAATCGGAAGTTCCCTCGCTCCAAAGGCGAGGGGTAATTAATGGCAGTTTAGTCCGCGGCTGCCGGAGATTCGGATCCCCACAATCATTAAACCCCGGCCTACCCTAGGCAGGGGGAATCTGTAGTATGCCTGACAAGCGTGCGTATATTCCCATCTCAATGGGGTGACGAAAAACACGCTACAGATTCTGGCACGCCCGGTGGGACCTTTCTCTCCTCCCATATTTCGGGTTAAATTGGTCATGCGAACTCAATCTATATACATATCGATTGCCTATACTGAAATGATGTTTTTTTTCCGTGCAGCAATCAACTTTCGACGACAATGTCTCCCAAGATGAATTCGGCTTCCAACGCGACCCCGATCCCGTACGTGGTCAAGGTCAATGCTCGTGTGGTTCTCCCCGCAAGCCTCAGTCAACAGTGGGAGGAACCGCCCTGCCAGTTTGGCTCCGTCATCATCTACCCTGCCGGAAGTGCTCATCTGGCAGAAATCCCAGCAAAGCAGGCGGCCAAGCCGGTCTCAAGGGGCAAGAGGCCGAATGTTGTGATCGCCAAGGCACCACAAACGAAACTTAAAACGGTGTCTGAACGGCTCTTTGGTGCTCCAGCTGGGGGCAAGACTTCCGGTACGAAGGGCAACATCAAATGTTGCCGACGAGCTCAGGCGATGACTCCAACAAGTGCACAATCGATCGTATCTCCAAAATCCTCCATTGCCCGGTCTACGACGTCTTCCTAAAGAGCCGAAGTCTGCCAGGTGCTTAGAACAGAAAAGTTAAGGCTGAAGCGGCTCAGGTATCGAGCCAACAAGAGGGCCAGGCCTTCGGCCAAATGGAATTTTGTGAAGTTCCAAGTGCAGGGTCGCCCCGCGACGACGGCTGAGTCGAACGTGAGAATCAGCAATTCCTTCGAACCTCTGAAGTGGGTTCAGAAAAATGCCATGACCGCCAGAATCAAGAAGACAGCGTTCCGAACAATGCTACAAAGAGACGTGTCCCGGCCCCAACAGAAAAGGTTTGCCACTGTCTCTTCAAGAGTCTATCGGGCGCTCTGTGCCACACGAAAGTAGCGGGGAAAATCCAGAAAAGAAGCGCCAGCACCATTCAAGAATCTGGCCAGGCCATCCGCCTTCAATCGACTGCCCGCTACCGAAACAGGAGGGCCAAGACAGCGATCCGTGAAATCAGCCGCCGATAATAAAAAGACGGCTGGATATGTCGTCCATACGGTCTATATGGCGGGCGGGCGTCCCAGCGACAACCTTCGCAGCAAAAGCAAGGATGGGGCCACCACATCCCAAGTCCAATCTGGCTTGAATGTGGTTGCCGCTTCCCAAGAACAGCCGCCTCCGCTGGATGATGAAAACCCTCTTGATGAGGACGATAGGCAGAAGGAGCCTTCGGTCCAGGCAGAGCCTTCGGTCCAGGCAGAGTCAAGCTCAGAGAGCGAGGAAGAGCCGACCTTCTGCCCCAGGACCGCGGAGCAAGAGCTTCGAAAATAGCTCAGGAGCAAGGATAAAGAGATGGCCAAGCTCTATTTGAAGATTGACGACTTAATGAACGTTGTGATGCAGCTTACGGCTCAAATTGCTCGAGCGCCTCCTAATCAAGCACAAGTCGCTACTAATCAGCCGGGTGATGACAATCCGAAGTAGCCATTGCCTGCTTCTTTGGGTCCAAGAATGGTCGAGCGACACGAAAGACGGCCACAATCTGCTTCTGGGGATGCCTTGGCCCCAGATAGCACTATCCCGCTAACACAAGATCGGATAATGGATTTGGTCACCAGCAAAGTTAAAACACTGGTGGCCGAAGCCGAAGCTCAGAAAGAAATTGGCAGTAGTGGGCGGCCGTATCCTGCACACTACGATCTGATCGAGTTCCCAAGCGGCTACGTCATTCCTAAATTCAGAAGGTTCGACGGAACGGGGAATGCAAATCAGCACGTCGCCCACTTCAAAGCCTCGTGTGGAAATACAGGTGGCAATGACGCACTCCTTCTTCATCAGTTTGTCAACAGCCTGACCGGTATCGCCTTCGACTGGTACGCGAGTATACCAGACGGGTCCGTCATTACCTTTGTCCAAATGGAGTCTCTGTTTCGGCAAAGGTTCATGAGTGTCAGTGATAAAATCTCCATTGCCGACCTTGTGAGGACCAAGCCGGGGAAGAATGAAAGCAACACCGACTTTATTGCCCGATGGCGTAATCTCACGGTCAAGTGCGAACCGCCGCTGGAGCAGGACCAGTCCGTCAGCCTTCTCATTGGGAACCTCAGCAATTGGATGGTCCCATTCTTGTGTACAGCAGGCCTCAAGACGTTTCAAGAGCTAACCAAGAAAGTCCAAATGCTGGAACGCTCGAAGCAAGAGTCCCCGCCGGACTCTCTGAGAGTCAAAACTTGGAAAAGCAAGCGGGATGACAGCCGTAGAAGTGGGAGTTCCAGCAGTACCAATGTCTTCAATGCGTCCGACAATGAAGAAAAGCGAAGGGCGGGCGAATCCAAAACCAACCGGTCTCGAAAGCCATTGCTGGGAGGAGATGGGCCTTCCCTAGAGGAGAAGAAGAACAAGGTTTACTCTTTCAGAAGGGACAAGGTCCGCAAGATATTTAAATATGCCTTGAACAACGGCCTACAATTGCTGGAGTCGAAAAGACCCCAAGAAGCAAAAATGACCGACAATCCCCTGTATTGCCCGTACCACCGAGTAGTGAGCCATGCGATCGAGGATTGCTATATCTTCAAGGACTGGGTTAAGAAGCAGTACAAGGCCGGAGAGCTCGAGCTGTCCAAAAGCGTGTTGGTGAACAATCACGTTGCAACCGCCAACTTTATACAGACAGAAGTTGAAGCCTTCTGGGAGCAGACAGCTGAACCCGCTGCCCTGACAAACGAAACTAACTCATCGCGGCCTCCGTGGAGTACGCACATATCTAATAAGATGAAGAAGATACTAAAGCTGCTTCAGAAAGAGCCCAGGATGGAATGGGAAGGACAGAAGAAGCCTACCAGTCCAGCTGCCAATGCGGCTCCATCAGGCTCAAAATCCAAGAAGCTCAAGAAGAAGAAGAGTGCAGCTCGGCGCGAAAAAGAGTCTGCAGGGAGATCGACCATTCAAAAATATATCGATTCCCTCGAAGAATATGAACAAAAGGAAAGAACATTGATTCAATTGAAGGAGTTCTTCCATGTACAAGCGACTGAAATTCCGGAGGAGTTAGAAGAAGACTCCAATGAAGAGATCCCAGTAGTGACCTGCTAGGCTATCCATCTTGGCAGCGACTCGGAAGAGGAGCTCTGTTTTCCCGAAGAGGACGAGGAGCTCGCCACAACGGCCAATCAAATCCAGCTCAGAAGCGGCAAGGCTCTACCGCCAAATCAGGGCAACGCCCCAAAAGGGAAGGAAAAACAAGTCGCTAATGAAGAAGATGACAGAGAACCGGCTGATGAAAACATAAGTCCTTCCTCGGTGGACTATAATGTCTTGGCACATCTCCGGAAGCTTCCGTCTCTCCTGAGCATCTACGACGCCTTGGTCCTATTTAAGGAGCTTAGAGATGTTCTCATTCACACTCTACAAAATCCCGGGCGGTATCAGGCTCACTTTGCGGAAATTAATATGAAAGAAGCCCAGCACGCTTTGCATGCCGCCGCAGTCACATTTAAGGATGAAGACTTGCTACTGGGAACGGCTGAGCATAATCGGCCGCTTTACGTGACCGGGTACAGCGACGGAGATCGGATTAATCGCATATTGATTGATCCGGGGTCTTCAGTGAACATCATGAACTTGCGGACGCTGAAGAGTTTGTCAATGGACGTCCGACACCTATCAAGGGAAAGGATTGTCATTCAAGGCTTCAACCAAAATTGCCAGCAAGTTCTGGGGTCCATAGCTCTGCCAATCAAATTCGGGGATCTGCAAACTGAAGCTAAGATATACGTGATCGACGCCGACACGTCTTATAAGATTCTCTTGGGGCGGTCGTGGCTCCACGATTACGGCATCATTCCATCAACTCTCCATCAATGCATGAAGTATACTAAAAATGGCGAAGAAAGACACATTGACGGAGACATCCAACCATTCGGTGTGCATGAAGTCCGATATGAAGATTCTCGGTATTTTATGAACCACCAAAATGCTAAGCCACAACTGACTGAGGATAGACCGGCCCCAAGATTCAAAAGCAAATTTGCGCCCGCTGTCACTTTCAAAAGCAAAAATGCCCAAGTGCGCCCGCATTTCGGTAGCGACACTGATGAGTCCGACGCAGGAAGTCCGTCCTTCCGTAAAACTCGCCATCATTTCGATAGCGATACGAATGAATCTGTCACTGAAACCCCATCTAGCAGTAGAGTCCGCCCTTATCTTGGCAGCGACACTGAAGAGTCAGAGCAAGAGGACCTGTCGTGCAACAGCGGTGCAGATTGGACCCCCATGCAAAAAGCGAAACTACGAGAGACCCTCGAAATTGCAGAAGGGTCCCTGCCGTCACAAGGGTGCCGGAGTAGATGTGCAAAGAGCTCGATGCGTTTTTAGTCTCCACCGTGGACCAGCTGAAAACTTTCTACGTCCCCGGGAGGAAAAATGGATAGAAGGGCATCCTATTTTACGGGTCAACCCCCGTTGTGCACTCGGACGATCTTTCTATCGCATGCCTTCCCTATGAGAGACGCATAAGAGCTGTCTTCAATCATAGATACTATGCGCCCGAGATGCGGGAATATTTTAAAAAGTGCGGATGCCGGTTATATCAAACGGAGTCGGAAGCAAAGTTTTATGAAGGGCTATGGCATCCACCCCAGATCCGAGCACTCATCGATGGACGAATTCCAGACAGACGGGGAATAGGTTACATTCAACCTGATTCTAGAGCGTGCTACATGATCCATGTTGGTGAAGCTGGCGAAAGATCAAATGATGATGATGAAATAGCCGAGCCAGAAGAAGCTTCTCAAGAGCTCGAAGATGGAGGACAAGCAACCTTTGATGAGCTAACCGAGATTGACTTAAGAGCGCCCGATAATCCAAGGCCGACCTACATCAGCTCACTTTTGTCGGAGGAAATGAAAGAGCAGATAATTGCCCTGCTGCATGAGTTCGTCGACTGCTTCACGTGGACGTACAAAGAAATGCCCGGCCTTTCCCCTGAAGTGGCCGTGCATAAGCTGGCTATATTTCCTGATGCTAAGCCAGTCAAACAAGCTCCTCGAAGAATGAGAAGGGAACTAGAAGAAAAGGTCATCGAGGAAACCAAGAAACTCATCGATGCCGGCTTCATCAGGGAAGAGAAATATACGGACTGGATCGCATGCATAGTCCCAGTGAAGAAGAAAAATGGGCAGATCCGAGTTTGTGTCGATTTCAGGGATCTCAACAAGGCATGTCCTAAAGACGACTTCCCGCTACCGGTCATGAAAATGATGGTCGATGACACCTCAAATTACGAACTGTTCACCTTTATGGATGGCTCGTCTGGATATAATCAGATCAAGATGTCGCCTGAGGATGAGAAACACACAGCATTTCGAACCCCGATCGGAATATATTGCTACAAGGTAATGCCGTTCGGACTGAAGAACTCAGGTGCTACATATCAAAGGGCAATGACCAATATCTTTGATGACCTAATCCATAAAGTCGTCGAATGTTATGTTGATGATCTGGTCGTCAAGACTAAAACCAAGGCCGATCGCATCCAAGATCTTAGGACCGCTCTCACCAGACTGAGGGAATACGATCTGAAAATGAATCCTCTGAAATGCGCTTTTGGCGTGTCATCGGGAAAATTCCTGGGCTTCATAGTCCGGCATCGAGGGATCGAAGTTGACCCGTCAAAGATAAAGGCCATCATGGAGATGCCCCCTCTGAAGGGTCTGACGCAGCTAAGATCTTTTCAAGGCAAGCTTGCTTATATACGGAGGTTTATCTCAAATTTTTCGGGGAGATGTAGGCCTTTCTCAAAGCTTATGAAGAAAAGAGCTCCTTTTATCTGGGATGCCGAATGTCAAGCAGCGTTCGAAAGCATCAAACAATACTTATTGCACCCTCCAGTGCTGGCCGCTCCCATTCCAAATAAACTGCTGATTCTCTACACTGCCGCGCTAGATGAGTCACTCGGTGCGCTCCTTGCCCAGAATAACGAGGAGGGAAAAGAAAATGCCCTCTACTACCTCAGTCGAACTCTAGTCGGGGCGGAACACAACTATTCCCCAATCGAAAAGCAATGCCTGGCTCTGATATTTGCTGTGAAGAAGCTGAGGCACTATCTGCTTACTCATCGGGTTATGCTGATCTCCAAGGTCGACCCGCTCAAACACTTGATGACTAGAACGAGCCTAGCCGGCAGAATGGCAAGATGGGATGTTATGCTACTTGAGTTTGGCATAGTTTATACCCCTCAGAAAGCAGTAAAAGGGCAACCTCTTGCAGACTTTCTCGCTGCTCATCCCATACTAGAAGGGTCGCCGCTAAATTGTGAGTTACCCGACGAACAGGTGCTGCACCTCGGGGAAGATGAGCCATGTTGGGAGCTCTACTTCGATGGAGCCTCATCAATAAGGACCTCCAGTAAATCAAGCATCCCGGAAATAAAAGCAGGGGTAGGATTGGTGTTTATCACACCATCAATGGGAACCCTACGGCGTTCTTTCGCTCTCACCGAGCCTCGAACGAACAACGAAGCTGAGTATGAAGCCCTGATAGCTGGTTTGGAACTCGCCATAGAAATGGAAATCCTTCGGCTACGGGTTTACGGTGACTCCCAGCTTGTCGTCAACCAAGTAAGCGGCGACTCTAAGATATACAAACCCGAGTTAGCTCGGTACAGAGGCCGAGTGGTGGAACTCATGAAACGATTCACCCACATTGAACTAATGAGAATCCCCAGAGCGTTGAACGGAAAAGCTGACATACTCGCTCGCTTAGCCAAGGAGCTGGCTGATCCTGACATGGACGAAATTCTGATCACAGTCAGGAGCCGGCAAATTCTACCCCCAGTCTCTCTACGAGAAGAGGAAAGCGCGGAACAGAAGAGCAGTCCCGTCGAAGAAGCTTCGATCATCCAAGACGAGCCCGATTGGAGAGAACCCTTCATAGAGTACCTCCGATACGACAAGCTGCCCGAAGAAAAATCTGCGAGGATTCAGCTGAAGAAAAAAGCTCTCCGATACATGTTTTTAAATGACACGTTATACCGCAGGTCATATGACCAACTCTGGCTCAGGTGTCTGTCATTGGCCGAAGCCCAAAAGGTCATGAAAGATGTTCACTCGAGCGTTTGCGGTGCTCACCAATCTGGCCCTAAGATGCGACTTCAAATCAAACGGCTTGGGTATTGCTGGCCCACCATGATACGGGATTGCGGAGAGCATGCAAAGAAATGTCAGATCTGCCAAATCCATGGTGATTTCATTCACAAGCATCCCAATCCGTTGCATCCTACGGTGGTATCGTGGCCCTTCGAAGTCTGGGGCACCGACATTGTTGGCCCAATTGATCCTCCGTCATCCAAAGGCCACAGGTTCATACTGGCCGCGACAGACTACTTCTCCAGATGGGCTGAAGCTGTCCCGCTAAAAGAAGTCAAGACAAAAGATATTCTGACATTCTTCCAGCATAATATTCTATACCGCTTCGGTACACCAAGAAGAATCATTTCTGACAACGGGCCTTCTTTCAAGAGCTTCAATATCTTAAGGTTCGCTACTCAGCACAAGATAGACTGGAGATATTCCTCCATCTATAATCCAAGAGCCAATGGGCTAGCCGAAACCTTCAATAAGACTCTATGCAAGCTCCTGAGGAAAAATGCTTCAGCCAATAAGAGAGACTGGAATCTCAAGCTTCATGAGGCGTCGTGGCCATATCGTACCACGCACCGTACTCCAACTCAGTTCACTCCATACTCATTGCTCTTCGGAGTGGAGGCGATCCTCCCCCTCGAAATCGAGGTTCCAAGTTTAAGAATGGCCATCCAACACGAGTTGACGGAAGAGGAAAACGTGCTCCTTCGGCTTGAAGAGCTCGACGCGCTCGAAGAAAAGAGGCTCGCGGTGCAGCAAAACCTGGAGCTATACCGAGCCCAAATGTCACGGGCCTATGACAAGATAACCCGTCTCCGCGCTTTCAAGAAAGGTGAATTGGTGTTGGTCATCAAAAGACCGATTATCCCCAATCAACATGCTAAGGGAAAATTCGAGCCAAACTGGGAAGGACCATACGTCATCGAGAAAGTGTTTGACGGAGGATCCTACCAACTAATAAGTGCCGAGGGAGAAAGGCCTATGCCACCCATCAATGGCCGATATCTCAAGAAATACTACACGTGAATGCTCCAAGTCGCAGGCGAATTGAGCACATCAGCCCTACGGTCTGGATCATACATCCTGCAAAACCGTATACAATCCACGGGCGTAAATGACCCTTATCTCCCCCAAATTCTGCCGGTGAGACTACATTTAAAGTCCCACCAGCGGCAAAAAAAAAAGAAAAAGAAAAAAAAAGAGAAAGAAAAAAAAGAATGAAATAAAAAAATAAACGGTATGTCCACAAGCAAAACGGGTACGGATGAAAACCCGAAAGGGCTCCGTGAGTAAAAACAGCAGGACTACCGGTGAGTCTGTGAAAACCCGAAAGGGCGCAAACTCGCGAAAAGAGATGAAATACACTCACAAAGTCCTCTCGACCTTATGAGGAGAAAACCCCTGCGTGAGATCCTTACGACTCACAAAGGAGCAACACACTTAGGAATTCTTACGATTCCTAAGGAGAAAATATACCTGCGGGATCCTAACGACTCGTAGGGAGAAAATGCTTTTATGGGACCCTCACGGCCCATAAAATTGAAAAGCCTTAGGTGATAGGGACCCAAACCTGTCTCCTAAGCCATCGTTCCCCAACGGGCAACGACAAATGATGAGTCGCTCCTGGCATTTTGCTTCAGTGTTAGCGGTGCTGATGCCGACCAAAAACCCAAATCCCAAGTCCTCCCAAGGCAAATGATGAGTTGCTCCTGGCATTATTCCAGTGCAGCAATGCTGATGCCAAACAAGATCCAAATTCCAAGTCCCCAAACGGCGAATGATGAGTCGCTCCTGGTACCATATTCCAGTGTAGCGATGCAGACGCCAACCAAAATCCAATTTCTCAAAATTCTCCAGCCCTACGGCCAGTCCCCAAATTGACTGCCGTATACAATCCACGGGCTCAAATAATTTTCGTCATACCCATTCCCCACCATAATCACCAGTTACGCGGCTGGTCTCCGCCTTTGGAATTGTGCTCCATTGAGAAGACCCACTCATGTGTCCTCACGATACATGAGGAGAACAAACCTTTGTGGGATCCTTACGACTCATAAAGGAAAAACACACTTAGGAGTCCTCACGACTCCTAAGGAGAAAATACACCTGCGGGAACCTTACGACTCGTAGGGAGAAAATGCTTTTATGGGACCCTCACGGCCCATAAAATTGAAAAGCCTTAGGTTATAGAGACCTAAACCTGTCTCCTAAGCCATCGCTCCCCCAATAGGAATAGGCAAATGATGAATTGCTCCTGGTACGTGTGCTTCAGTGTTAGCAACGCTGATGCCTACCCTAACCCCAAAACCCCAAACTCCAATCCAATAGACCCCTAAGTCTTTAAACTAGGAACAGATGACCCCTAAGTCGTTAAACTGGGAACATATGACCCCTAAGTCGTTAAACTGGGAACGAGAGAAATCTCCTCATGGAAGATGATGATTCGCTTCTGGTACCATGTTCCAGTGCAGCGATGCTGATGCCAAACCAAAATCAAAATCTCCAAACCTGTCATGACATATGATGATTCGCTCCTGGTACCATATTCCAGCGTAGCGATGCTGATGTCAACCAAAATCACATCAAGTCCGCAAAACAACCAATGACCTCCCTGGAAGAATCAAATTCCACCTCGGAAACAAGTCAAATTCATCCCTGACACCGCAAGAAGCGAAGCAAGTCAAATCCAGTACCGACCGTCCAAGTCGCAAAAAGGGCAGAACCAACCGTCCACGTCGCTAAAAGGGCAGCACCGACCGTCCAAGTCGCAAAAAGGGCAGAACCGAACGTCCACGTCGCTAAAAGGGCAGCACCGACCGTCCAAGTCGCAAAAAGGGCAGTATCGACCGTCCAAGTCGCAAAGAGGGCAGTACCGACCGTCCATGTCGTTAAAATGGAAGCACCGACCGTCCACGTCATCAAAATAGCAGCACCGACCGTCCACGTCGCTAAATGGGCAGCAACGACCGTCCAAGTCGCAAAAAGGGCAGTATCGACCATCCAAGTCGCTAAAAGGGCAGCATTGACCGTCCATGTCGTAAAAAGGGCAGCGCAGGATTCCTACAAAACGGGAACCAGATCACTCCGGGCCAGGGAAACGTCTATCACGGACACTCCGTCTCGGAGACATGTCAAGCAACGACCGTCCATGTCGTAAAAAGGGCAGTGCCAGCTTCCCAAAATGCGGGAACCAAATCAGATCGCCTCCAAGTAAAAGAAGGTCCATCAATTTCATACACACGACCCACATATGTGGTGTGCATTTATTGATGGGGGCAATTTGTTGGGGTAAAAATTTACACCCCGGTTGACCAAGTCAAAATCAAAGTCAACCCCAAGCCAAGTGGGCCCAAGCCGAGATCCAGTAGGCCCATGCTTGGGTCGAGCCCGAACATGAAACGGCCGGCCTCCCCCAATGCCAAGATAAAATTTTGTAATAAATAATTTATTTGTATTTCTTTTGTTTTATTTTATGGATAAATGTAAGAAAAATAGGCATAAAGCCAAATTTTTGTAAAGCTCATGGCTTATGTGCAAAAAAGAAATGGCACATGAGCCATGGGATAGGCAAAATACCATTTTGTGAAGCCCAAGGGGCTATGTGTAAAGTGTATAGCCTATAAATGCAAAGATAATGAAAATATCTCACAACTTTTCTCTCTCCAAAAAATTTAGATCTGAGATCTTTTCTCCTTCTTCAAGGTTCCAAAAATCTTCTTCTTTCTTATGAATTAAATCAAGAGTTTTACTCTTCATTTTTATAAAACAAAATAGTTTTTCACCACCAAACCCACAAAGGGGAACTTGGATCTGTCACTAGATCTCAAAAAGGAGAGATTTTTAAAAATCCCATATCTCTTGATCTTCAAGATCCAGCCAACAGAAAAGGAAGAAGAAGAACCCCCTTCTTTAACCCAAAGCATCTTAGGAGTTTAAACTCCACCCTATTTTCTCTTTAGAGAATTTTCGGGGGTAAAAGCCTCCTTTTCGTCGCCGGCGCGCTAGCGCTCTAGCGCAAGGTGCTCACATGCCGACACGTGGCGTGCTTGCGCTCCAGCGCCCTGCGCTCCAGCGCCCTGCGCTCGAGCGCAAAGCGCCCACGTGCCGACACGTGGCGTGCTTGCGCTCCAGCGCCCTGCGACACGACACTGTCCCGTAAAAACTCTGCGTGGCTCCCGATATATCCAAAAACCCCCTTCAAAACACAACACACGTACACTGCACATCGAGTTCATATGACCAGTTTAACCCGTCAATCAGAGGTTCCCTCACTCCAAAGGCGAGGGGTAATTAACGGCAGTTTAGTCCGCGGCTGCCGGAGATTCGGATCCCCACAATCATTAAACCCTGGCCTACCCTAGGCAGGGGGGATCTGTAGTCCGCCTGACAAGCATGCATGTATTCCCATCTTAATGGGGTGACGAAAAACACCCTACAGTGGGGATCCGAATCTCCGGCAGCCACGGACTAAGCTGCCGTTAATTACCCCTCGCCTTTGGAGCGAGAGAACCTCCGATTAACGGGTTAAACTGGTCATGCGAACTCAATATGCAGTGTTGTGTTTTGAAGGGGTTTTGGATATATCGAGGGCCCCGCAGAGTTTTTACGGGGGTCCCACTGCCCGAATAGCGGGCTGGGGGTCAAGAGGGCTAGCAGCCCCCATATGGGGTGGGAGGCAGCGTCCCGTTAGAAATTTTTTCTAACGGGAACATTGTGGTGGAGTATGTGTGTGTGTGTATATATGTATGTATGTATGTATATATATATATATATATATAAAGGAAAAGGCATCCATAGGATGCGTGGGAGAAGGCGCCAGCGCCTCACGTGATCGGCACGCGAGCGCTTGGGCACTAGCGTGAGCGCCTTGGGCACTGGCGCCCCAAATGCCCGGCACGTGGGCGCTCGGGCGCTGGTGCTAGCGCCCAAAGCGTTAGCGCCCCACGTGCCTGGCACGTAGGTGCTCTGGCGCTAGCGATTTGAGCGCTAACGCCCAACGTGCCCGGCACGTGGGCGCTCGGGCGCTGGCGCTGGCGCCGGCGCCCCACGTGCCCGGCACGTGTGCGCCCGTGCTTTAGGCACTTAAGTGCTAGCGCTTTGGGCGCTAGCGCCTCATGTGCCAAGCACGTGGGCGCTCGGGAGCTGGGCGGTAAAAAGTGACTTTGGTCCCTGCACTGGGAGTTGTACTTCCAAAAAAAAAATACTTATTATTTTGTATGTATGTATGTGTGTGTGTGTGTGTATTTATATATATTTGAGCAGTTAAACTCCTAAGATATTTTTTGGAGCTGATGAAGGGGCTTCTCCCTTGAGCCCTGGATTTCCTCCAAAGTGGGATTTTCGGAGATGGGTCTCTTTCTTCCTCCTCTGTTGGCCGGATCTTGAAGAACAAGAGGTATAAGATTTTAAAAATCTCTCCTTTTTGAGATCTAATAGAAGATCTGAGTTCCCCTTTGTGGGTTTTGTGGTGAAAACTATTTAGTTTGCAAAAAGAAGAGTAAAACTCTTAATTTAATTGAAAAGGGGAAGAAGGTTTTAGAACCTTGAGGAAGAAGAAGGAGGCACAAAAAAAACTCTAAAGTTTTGAGGGGAATGAAAAGTGTATCTTTTATTCATCATCATGTTATCTTATATAGGCTTACACATTTACATATAGCCCCTTGGGCTTTACAAAATGGCATTTTGCCCATCTTATGACTCATGTGCTTATTTCTTTTGCACATAAGCCATGGGCTTTACAAAAATTTGGTTTTATGCCCATTTTGCTTACATTCATGCACAAAAAATTACATCAAAATTATTTGTTACATGATTTTTATGTTGGCATGGGAAGACTGGCCGCGGGTTCGACTTAGGCATGGGCCCGCTTGACCTGGGCTTGGGCCTGCCTGACCTGGGCTTGGGCCCACCTGGCTTGGGGGTGACCTTGATTTTGACTTGGTCAACCGGGGTGCAAATTTTGACCCTAACAAAGTGCCCCTCCATCAATAAATGCACACCGTGCATATGAGTTGTGTGCATGAAATTGATGGATCTTGAAGCCGGACTTCGAGGTGGAACATCATTCCGGGGGCGAAGCATCCCTCGGGGAGCATGATTCCCGAGGATCAGAGCATCATTCCGATTTGCGGAGCATAATTCCAGGGTCGGAGTATCATTCCGAAGAGTCGGAGCATAAATCCGGGGATCGGGGCATAATTCCGAAGCGCGGAGCATGATTCCAGGGATCGGAGCATAATTCCGAGGATCGGAGTATCATTCCGAAGAGCGGAGCATCATTCGAAGGATCAGAGCATAATTCCGATGTGCGGAGCATGATTCCAAAGGGTCGGAGCATAATTCCGACGAGCGAAGCATGATTCCAAAGGGATCGGAGCATAATTCTGATGAGCGGCAGACATTCTGACCGAAGCATAATTTCGATGCAGAGGTTGATTCCCAGGCGAAGCATAATTCCGACAGGGAAGGCAGATACTCCGAGGCAAAGCATGATTTCGACATAGGGTACATTCTGAGATGAAGTATGATTCCGGCGCAGAGCTTGTTGGCTGACTTGATTCCGAGACGAAGCATAATTTCGACAGGGAAGGCAGATATGCTAAGGCGAAGCATGATTTTGACACGGGGTACACTCTGAGACGAAACATGATTCTGATGCAGAGCTCGTTGGTCGACTTGATTCCGAGGCGGAGCTTAATTCCGACGAGGAGGTCGCTGGTTGATTCCGAACCGAAGCATAATCCCGACAGGGAAGGCAGATACACCGAGGCGAAGCTTGATTTCGATGCGGGATACACTCTGAGACGAAGCATGATTCCGACGCAGAGCTTGTTGGTCGACTTGATTCCGAGATGGAGCTTAATTCCGACAAGGAGGTCGCTTGTTGACTTGATTTCAGGGTGGAGCATAATTCCGACGAAGATGTCGCTTGTTGACTTGATTCCAGGGCGGAGCATAATTCCGACAAGGAGGTCGTTTGTTGACTGGATTCAGGGGCGGAGCATAATTCCGACGAAGATGTCGCTGGTTGACTTGTCCCCGGCACGGAGTGTCTGTGGTCGACGTTTCCCCGGCACGAAGTGTCACTGGTTTTGATGTAGAAGATGATTCCCAGGCGAAGCATAATTCCGACAGGGCAGGTGGATACTCCGAGGCGAAGCATGATTTCGACACGGGGTACATTCTGAGACGAAGCATGATTCCGCCGCAGAGGTTGTTGATTTGATTTGATTTGTGTTGACATCAGTATCGCTGCACTGGAATATGGTACCAGAAGCGAATCATCAGTGGCCATGAGTGGATTTGGGGATTTAGGTTTTTGTTTGGTATCAGCATCGCTACACTGGAATATGGTACCAGGAGCGAATCATCATTTGCGTTTACTTATTAAGAAGCGATGGCTTAGGTGACAGGTTTTAGGTCCCTATCACCTAAGACTTTTCAATTTTGTGAGTCGTAAAGGTCTCACAAAGCATTTTCTCCCTACGGGTCATAAGGATCCCGTATGTGTATTTTCTTCTTAGGAGTCGTGGGGACTCCTAAGTGTGTTTTTCCTTTGTGAGTCGTAAGGATCTCACGCAGGAATTTTTATCTCACAAAGTCGAGAGGACTTTACGAGTGTATTTCATCTCTTTTCACGAGTTTGCGCCCTTTCGGGTTTTCACAAACTCACCGGCAGTCGTGCTGTTTTTACTCACGGAGCCCTTTCGGGTTTTCATCCGTGCCCATTTTTCTTGTGGACATACCCTCTTTTTTTTTGAATCTTCACCGCCGGTGGGACTTTGAATGTGGTCTCGCCGGTAGGACTTGGGAAAGATTGGGATCGTTTTACGCCCGTGGATTGTATACAGTTTTGCAGGATGTATGACCCAGACCATATGGCCGGAAAATTTCAGGATTTTGTTGGCGTCTGCATCGCTGTACTGGAATATGGTACCAGGAGTGACTCATCATTCGTCGTTGGGGTATGGGATTTAGAATTTGGTTGGCGTCTGCATCGCTGCACTGGAATATGGTACTAGGAGCGACTCATCATTCGCCTCTTGGGGATTTGGATTTTGGTTGGCGTCTGCATCGCTGCACTGGAATATGGTACCAGGAGCGACTCATCATTCGCCACTTAGGGTATGGGGTTTAGAATTTGGTTGACGTCTGCATCGCTGCACTGGAATATGGTACCAGGAACGAATCATCATTCGCCACTTGAGGATTTGGATTTTGGTTAGCGTCTGCATCGCTGCACTGGAATATGGTACCAGGAGCGACTCATCATTCGCCACTTGGGGATTTGGATTTTGGCCGGCGTCTGCATCGCTGCACTGGAATATGGTACCAGGAGCGACTCATCATTCGCCATTGCCTATTGGGAAGCAATGGCTTAGGAGACAGGTTTAGATCCCTATCATCTAAGACTTTTCAATTTTATGGGCCGTAAGGGTCCCATAAAAGCATTTTCTCCCTACGAGTCGTAAGGATATCGTAGGCGTGCTTTCTCCTTAGAAGTCGTGGGGACTCCCAAGTGTGTTTTTCCTTTGTGAGTCGTAAGGATCCCACGAAGGTGTTTTCTTACGAGTCGTGAGGATCCCGTAAGTTTTGTTCTCCTCATGCATCGTGAGGACACATGAGTGGGTCTTCCCAATGGAGCATAATTCCAAGGGCAGAAACCGGCCACTGGACTGGTGATTGCGGTGGGGTATGGGTATGATGAGAATTATTTGATCTCGTGGATTGTATACGGTAGTCAACTTGGGGACCAACCGTACGGCCGGGGTATGATGAGAATTATTTGAGCCCGTGGATTGTATACGGTAGTCAAATTGGGGACCAACCGTAGGGCCGGAGGAATTTTGAAAAATCGGATTTTGGTTGGCGTCTGCATCGCTGCACTGGAATATGGTACCAGGAGCGACTCATCATTCACCATTGGGACATTCAGAGATTTGAAATTTTGGTTGGCGTTTGCATCGCTGCACTGGAATATGGTATCAGGAGCGACTCATCATTCGCCCTTTTTTGTTTCTTTTGTTTTTTTGTTTTACCGCGATTGCTCTATCATTTCAGCTTTTCTTATCGCGAAGGTCGCGATTGCCCTATCATTTTGGCTTTTTATTCGCGGTTGCCCCATCATTTCAGCTTTATTTTCATTTTCATTTTTATTTTTACTCGCTGATTTTTATTGCGAGTTACACCATCATTTCGGCTTTTTATTATTATTATTATTTTTACTTACACTTCTTTTTTTTTATTTACACATTTTTTATTTACACACATTTTTTTACATTCCTAGTTTAACGACTTAGAGGTCATTGGTTCCCAGTGTAATGACATGGTGGTCAGCTGTTTTGTATGAAGTTGGCGGTCACAGCTTGACTGCTTGCCAACACGCCTTTAGACAGTTCTATCTCTCCTATCTTTATTGCTTTTCGACCCAATGTTTGAAGACGAAACGGTCCTCAATGGCATGACCATCACTATATGATAGGGGCAGTATTTGGGGTCGTTGGTCATATTCGCTTCCTGCGGTCTTTTTTATTTTGGCAATTGTAGACCGTTTCTTAGGGCGTCTTTGAATATTTTACGGATTTTGTCCCTTCTGAAGGAATATACCTTGTCTATCTTCTCTTTCGGTGGAGATTCTCCCCCTTCTCCGAACACTGGCTTCCGAGGCTGGTTGGTATTAGGCCCGCTCAACCCTTGCTTATTTCGGTTAGTTGAAGCATTGAAAGATTCAGAATCGTCGGAATTTCCACCTTTGCGATTATCGTCCTTTCGGTTTCTCCAGGACCTATTGTTATTTTTGGAATCCGAGGAGGACTCCTACTTTGAGAGCTCCAGCATCTAAACTTTTCTGGTCAGCTCTTGGAATGTTTTGAGACCCGCGGTGCATAGAAACGGGGCCATCCAATTATTGAGATTTCCGACAAGGAGACTGACGGATTGGTCCTGCTTTATCGGCGGTTCACATTTGACGGGGAGATTGCACTATCGGGTTATAAAATCCGTGCTGCTTTCGTTGTTCTTTGGCTTGGTCCTTACGAGCTCGGCAATGGTGATCTTATCGCTGACGCTCATGAAGCTCTGCCGAAACAGAGATTCCATTTGGAAGAAAGTTGTGACGGAGCCATCCGGTATGATCGCGTACCAGTCGAAAGCGACATCGGTCAGGCTATTAACGAACTGGCAGAGGAGAAGCGCATCATTGCCCCCAGTATTCCTGCATGAGGATTTGAAGTGGGCGATGTGTTGATTCGTATTTCCCGTCCCATCGAATCTTCCGAATTTAGGGATGACATAGCCGCTGGGAAATTCTACCAGATCATACTGAGCAGGATATGGTCTCCCGCTACTGCTAACATCTTTTTGCGCTTCGGTTTCAGCTACCAAAGTTTTGACTTTGTTGGCAACCAAATCCATGATTTGATCTTGAGTTAGCGGGCTACTGTCATCGGTAGCCAAGACATTTCCCGAGATAGGATGCGACTGATTTTCATGCGGTCCGCCCACTTTTGGATTTGAGGGAATAGGCGTCGGCTGTCTCTGGACACCGTTTCCCGGTTCATGAGCAGAGCCCTGCGCCTGATTGGGCGGCTGATTTAAAGTGATTTTATGTGCTTACACTATTTGTTATCAAAGAATTAACCGCAATCAAGAGCGGTGTCACTTGGTAGCTAGCCGGTTGAGTATGGGTCGGTCCACAGGGATTTTGTGTATTTTCTAGTTGTTCTAACGAGTTAATTCCAATTGTGGTAGGTTTGGTTATCAATAAAAACTAAAGTCGAGTTTGATTAGGATTAAAACCTTGATAGGGTTAGGTTTAGGTTAGTTTGGAAAATCAATTATTCTCACCGCTTTCTATGCCCTTAATTAAGAACTTTTAGGTGTTAAGGTAATAGTTAATAAAGGGGATCAGTACGATCGGGAAGAAACTAGGTTTCTTCCCTTTTGTCCTTATCCGTCCTTTCTTAACTCTTATTCTAATCTCCATGAAAATCATACACAACCGGTCTTTAACTATGGTATCACCGCTACCTCTTGGGATAGGGTGCCGTAGTGAGCGGTGTGTGTATGTATGCATAGAGTCCTACTTTAAAATGTATAACGGGCAAGAAAGGGGTGAGAGATTTTCATCTCTCAAACATTCCCCAAACCTAACCCTAACAAGTGAGGAACTACTCACTCGTTAGGGAATTGATAAACGAGTTCATTTTTATGGTTTTAATAACCTAATTAACTAAACTACGACAGATAAATAAAATTTATAACTAAATAACTAGGGCAGAAAAGAAATTAAACTAAGGCAAGATAAAGAAAAACTTACTTTTTATTTGATGCACTCTTCGAACATTTACAGGGAATAAAAATTCTAAAACTAGGAATTAAAAAGGGGCATGCTCCAAAAAGAGCTGTAGGGTTCTTATTTATAGATTATAGAAATTCTAGGGTTTACATCTGATCCATATCTAAAATTACAAAAATACCCTAAGAAAAACCGGGTCAATACACCGACTCCCACCGACACGCATCGACACACCGACACGTGTACTGTATGGCCGCGGATCCGCGGCAGGATGCCTTATTTGGCCGCGGTTCCGCGGCCATATTGAAGGATCTCTGGGTTGTTTTTCTAGGGCTGCTTCATGTTGCATTTGGCTTCTAGTTTCTTCACTTGGTTTCTCAGAATGTCTTCTAATTTCTTTCAGATTTCCACAGTGCAGAAAATTTTGGACTTTTACCGTTCGCTTCGTGTTGAAGTCTTGAATCTTGCGCTGCCTTTGTACTTTGTGAAATTGTTCATTGATCTTCCTTTGTCCTTCAAAATGTAGGCATGATAAAAATTCTTCTATTTGTTGGTCATAGTCTCACTTTTGTAACGTCTTTTCATCATTTTCACTGTTTTGTTCCGAGAACCTGTAACCCGCAACTATTCAACAGACATGAATCAAAAGCACCTATTTATTTGCAAAATGAATAAGAATGGGGAATATAATAATGCAAAATTATGATATGAACAAATACCCCCAAACTTATCTTTTGCTCGTCCCGAGCAAAACTAGTTTATTCTCGAAAAAACCTAACTTCACTTTCGCAGGGAAATGCGATTGCACTGAGCTCGTGCAACAAGCCGTTAAACTTCTAGGTGTCCCTAGTAGGAGGAGTGTTGTCTCCTGAGGGTTTTTAGCGGATACTACCTACAAAATCCTATCAATTTGACATATTGACTTTTATTCTTCAATTCGGTATTCTAACAAGAAATTCTATTATCTTCAACTCAGAAATTATCAGCTCATATTTTTCACGCTTCCTTATCATTTAACTTAAGATTGTATATGTTCTGTAAATTTATTTAGCTTTTAGCATCTTTTGAATTTTCCTTCTAAGGTTCCATCTCAACTTAGGAATTTTTATCATCTCTACTGAAGGTGTAAGCCCTATTTTTCATTCCTATCTCTCATCCAAACCCCAATCATATACCCCCACGTGTGTGTATGTATCACCCCTACACTTGGAAATTCAATTCAAGCTATCATACTCTTATCCATCATCCAAAGTACTTTTAGTTGGTGAAGTTTTAGATGAAATTGCTCACACATCCTTCATGCGACCGTTAATACTTCTTGAGGTACTAAAGACCGATTACAAAATGTGTTTGCGCATTAAGGCGTAATTCCTCGTCTTGTAATAACTAAGGCTTTAGCAGTGACTCCCAAACCATTTGGTCTAAGACACTAGATGATAAAGCACCATCGCTACATATTTTTTTATTTATGCAGCCTTAAGTAATTACAAAACCAGTGTTCATTTTTTTTTTATCTCTTTATTCACACTTATAATTTTATTTTCCTTCATACTAAGGATTTTAGACAAGAGCATTTCAAGGTATCCTCTACTATTCCAAGTTTCAAGATTCGTGTTTGTGAAGGTTGTAGGGTATATATTTTCAGAATTTAGGCTTAAAATTTAGAATTATTTTTCAGACTTACACTTCAAATAAAAATTCAATACTCTTCCTTTATTTTGACTTACCCCAAGAACTAAACTCAAAATTTGCCTATTTCTAAATAAACTATAAGAACATATATTTTCTACAGTTAAATTTTAAGAAAGGTTATTTTTAGGGTTTTTAATTTACTAAGTTTAGGATCTAATTTTTCCCTACTATTCAACCGTCATGTTGAACTTAAGTCAAATATGGCCCAAATTGAACTTTTCAATTTTTATAATTTTTAAAATTTTTCAATTTTTATGGGTTTTAAAATAAGTATGCAGATGCAAAAATATACATATGAATGCGAAGGAAGAAACCTTACCGAGCACACCCCCAAACTTAAACTTGACAGTGTCCTCACTGTTAGGCTGCACCAAGAGGGTCAAAATTGTCTGCACTCCCCTGTTTATTTTTTTTAGTTTTATTTTATTAAAACTCGAAATTTACAAAAATACCCAAAAAAAATTATTTTCAAATTTTTATTTTTTATGTTATTTTCGAAGGCCAAATTATACCCCCCAAACTTGAGTTAAACAATGTTAAGATTTTTAAAGAGGGGGTTCAAAGTTATTGGTCAATACCAAACTTTGCAAAGACCAAAAGTCAATACCAACCATTTGAAGAATTTATCAATGTAAAATATACGTCGGTGGAAGAACATGTTATATAGAGCCAAGAAGAAGTGGGGAAGAGATGAGTGGTGTGGACAAGGTTTGCGTGAACGTGAATGTGAGGAGATAAGAGGTGATGATAAATAAAAACGAGAATGTGAATGATCAGAAATGAGTGGAATATTGGCATTCTCGTATTTTATGAGAAGAAAATGTGGTGGTTCAACTTCTATAGGTGGAGGTTGATTAACCACAAAATCCTCGAGGTGTCTCTGTAGATCCCTTGCTGGCTTGGTATCATCCATCATATGTATATGATGTTCAACTATGAGGGGACTAATCCCTTTGATGTCCGCCATAGTCCAGCCAAAACTTGCCGATTGTTTTGTAAGACCGTTAAAAGGGCTTTCTCTTGCTCGAGGGCTAGAGAGGCCGAGATGATAACAGGAAAGGTCTCATTCTCACCTAAGTAAGCGTATGTAAGGTGAGATGGCAATAGCTTAAGTTCGAGTTTTGGAGGCGAAACAATTGAAGATAAAATTGGTGAAACTGTCTCGAACTCGAAGGATTCCATCAATGGTTCAAAGCAAGTGTAATCAACCGAGTCGGATGGTTCAGCTAACTCATCCAAAAAATCAAAGGACTCAAAATCGGGTGGTGATTCTTCAAAATCGTCTAAAAAGGTGAAACACTCGTAATCGTTATCCGGTGTGAAAGCTGTGTCAGATTCTAGGAGGAACGCACTAGTGGCGTCAAAACTGCTGTGATCGAACAGAAATTTTTCGAGCTCACAGTCCTCCTACGTGATCTCGTGGATTGAGCAAACATCAAGTATACTAGCATTAGGCTCGGAGGGCTGATTCACCAACTTAAAAATGTTGAGTTCAATTGTCATATTTCCAAAAGATAGGTTCATCGAATCATTTCGACAATTGATCACCGCATTAGAAGTCGCAAGGAATGGTCGACCGAGCATCACCGGAATTTGACTCCGGGGGTTAGCTACAGGCTGTGTGTCCATAACAATGAAATCAACGGGGAAAATGAAGTCCCCTACTTTAATTAACACATCCTCTAACTCACCCCAAGGATGGGTGATGGATCGGTCGGCCATTTGGAGAGTACAATGTGTGGGTTTAAGCTCTCCGAGGCCTAATTGTTCATATACTGAATAGGGTAGCAAATTAACACTAGCACCAAGATCTAAAAGTGATCGATTGTTGTTATTATCCCCAATTGTTATTGAAACTGTAGGACAGCCGGGGTCCTTATGTTTTTGGGGTAAAGGTTGGATAAGAGCATTACTTAAAGCACTAGCCACGAAAACTTTCTTTGGTACTTGTGACTTCCTCTTCTTGGTGCATAAGTCCTTTAAGATTTTAGCATAAGAAGGGACTTGTTGGATTGAATCCAAAAGAGGTATGTTAATGCTAACCTGTTTGAATAACTCCACAATCTTCTCCATTTGTGGAGTTTGTTTATTGGATCTCAAATTGTTTGGAAATGGAATATTTTGAAAATTTGTTGAGTCCAATATTTGTGGAGTAGATTGCAGACTTCGAACGGATCCCAGTGTTGGTGTTTTCGTGAAGTGAGATGTGGGTCCGTTCGAATTAAAAGAAGTAGAGCCTTGTGAAGAATGAAGAACAGGCTCTGACGAAGAAGATGAAGAAGAAGAGGAAGCGCGGCCGGGGTTTCATCACTAATACCCACATTATTGTGCAACACTCTTTCAGATCTCAATGTGGTCACAGCATTTACATTATGATTTTGTTGTTCATAAGCAACATGTGAGTTGCGTGTGTGACCGGGATTTGGCAATGGTTGAGACGGAAGCTTTCCCTTTTCTTGTTCGCTTAACGCAGCATTCAGTTGTGCAATTTGGGCCTCAATTGATTTGATGCTTTGATCATGTGAAGCACTGTTTTGCACCAAAGGCTGAATGGAAGACTCCAACCTTGCTGAGGATTGTGTAGATTGTTTTAAAAACGCATCCAAACTTCGTTCTAGCGAGAAAACCTTATCGTTATTCGGCTGAACAAAATTGTTTTGAGGATAAGAATTGTTGGGTACAAAATTTTTCATTTGGTTTGGGTAAGGTTAGGGCTGGAAAGGTTGCTGATATTGAGTTTGTTGAGGGGCTCGTTGTTGTGGAGGAGGCCATTGAAAGTTGTTATTGCCTTGGAATTGTTGTTATTTTGATTCCAAGCAAAATTTGGGTTGCTCCTCCAACCAGGATTATAAGTCGAAGAGTAAGGATCATTTCTTTGTCTTTACTGAAAGGCAGCATTGACTTGATCTTGTCCTTGAATAGGTGAATTGTAAGGACACTCTTCAGTAAGATGGGACGGATCCGAACAACAAGCGCAAACTGTGCGTGGGGGTAAAGCAGGGTCAGGAGAAGGCGATGAGAATTTGCTCTCAATTGCTTCTAGCTATTTCGTAAGTGCAGCCATTTCGACCTTCATTGCAATCGACATATCAAGTTGATGTATGCCTGCCCTAGATTGACCTGATGAAGTAGATGATGTGGTCTTAGTGCTTTCCCACTGAAGTGTTTGTTCAGCAAGATCGTCGAGAAACTGCCAAGCTTCCTCGCTAGATTTTGTAAGAAAGTGACCTTGACAAATGGTTTCCAACAACAGCTTAGTTGCTGGGTTCAGTCTTTCGTATAAAGTTTGGCAAAGTTGCCAATTCTCGATACCGTGGTGAGGGCACTGAACAAGGAGGTCCTTAAATCTTTCAAAACACTTCCAAAAAGGTTCGGAAGGAAGCTGGGAAAATTAAATAATTTCATTGCGAATTCTCGTGGTCTTGTGGTGTGGGTAAAACTTTTTTAGAAAAGCCTTAACAAACTCTTCCCAATTTTTTATCGAGTGTGATGCTGTTCTATATAACCATTTTTCGGCTAGGTCACATAAGGTGAATGGAATGACACGCAGCTTTATAGTATCATCAGAAAGTTGTGTGGTCTTCATCATTGCGCAAACATTCTGGAATTTTTTTATGAAAATATAGGCATCTTCGGATTCCAGCCCGTGAAATTTGGGCAATATATTGATGAAGTGGGGTTTAATTTCAAAGTTATCCCCATTAGCTGGTGGAAGTGAAAGACAAGCGGGAAGTGCGGTGCGGATGGGATAGAAAAGATCCTGGAGCGCGATTTGTTGGGGTGCTTCGACAGGAGGGTGTGGAGGGTTATTCGCACCTAATAGAGGTGCAATCAGTCCTGCAGATAAGGGGTTGTTAGGATTGAATCCCGACATCTCCTTAGAAGATGATGAATTTGAAGGTAAAGAAGTGGATGGAATTTCGACTTCGGAGTCGAAAGCGTCGTCAGTCGGCACTAACGAGACACGGACTAAACGGACGCTAGTGTCCCTAGTCCAACTGGACATACACTAAAGAGGTGTAGTGTAGTCAAAAGGTAAAAACAGAAGGTGGGGGTAAAAAAACATCAATGGAAGAAAATGGGTGCAAGTGGGGTGCAATGGATTTCTTAGTGACAAAATTGGCAAGTCTTTTTGTAAAATTTTCTGTTTTGTGTTTTTATTATTTATAATGAGTTTCTTTTTCAAAAGATTTTTATAAGAAGCTTAGACACACGTTCAAGCAATCACAATATGCACAATCAAACCTAGATCTAGGGTCTCCTAGGTCGACTAGACTGCTCCTAACTGTTCCAAAGGGCAAGTTGTGAGATCCTCAAATCGCCTCTTCACCGCCAATTGTGGCCAGGTAAGCACAAGTAAAGAAAGGAGGGATCCGCTTACAAATCACCATGAGACGGACCTTTTAAAATTACCTTTCCCATTTGTCTAGTCTAGGCACCATAAAATCTGGTTTAGATAAACGACCGATGCCTACAACTATTCCTTTGTCCTATTGAGCGCGATAGTCCTTATAGGCTGAGTCTAATCTTTTTTAATTAACTCGATGGTTAATGCAAAATGCTTTTTGTGATTTTTGGGGTCCTAGAAAGGGTAATGAAATCCCCACCCAATCTGGATTGGTGTTAAAGCCCCTTAAAGTCAGTTTTAAAAATGCAAAGCAGTAAAACACACTAAACACTTGCCAAATTTTTTTTCTTTTATTGCGGCGCAAAGAATCCTGCACAAGATCAAGTTATTGGAGAAGGGGAAGAAGTTTTTGTGCAAAGAACCCTGCAGGAAAATTTTTCAGAGGAGATCAGGGGGTTACAGAGAAGAAAAGAAAACTTACACAGAAGTTTCCATGTGCTGACGTCACCACCAGGCCGCGGATCCGCGGTCAAAGGCAGGTAAATGCGGCGGTTCCGCGGTTGACTTGGCGGTTCAGATCTCCAAAATTCTTCTGTTTCTCTGTTGTGGTTCTCCTCTGTTTGTTCAGATCTGCTGTTTGCTGTTTTGCTCACTAGATTTTTCCAGATCTGAATCTGTTCGTCTTTTCGATCCTGCACAATTCAAATGAAAACCCTTCAAAAAATAACAAGATGATAAATTTTTTTATATTTTTTTATTATAACAAGATGATAAATTTTTTTATATTTTTTTATTTTTCAGTTTTTATGATTTTTTAATTTTTAATCAACCCGAAATTACAAAAAGAAAATAACTACGCCATCCCCGGAAACGGCGCCATTTGATTTAAAGTGATTTTATGTGCTTACACTATTTGTTTTCAAAGAATTATCCGCAATCAAGAACGGTGTCGCTTGGTAGCTAGCCGGTTGAGTACGGGTTGGTCCACAGGGATTTTGTGTATTTTCTAGTTGTTCTAACGAGTTAATTCCAATTGTGGTAGATTTGGTTATCAATAAAAACTAAAGTTGAGTTTGATTAGGATTAAAACCTTGCTAGGGTTCGGTTTAGGTTAGTTTGGAAAATCAATTATTCTCATCGCTTTCGATGCCCTTAATTAAGAACTTTTAGGTGTTAAGGTAATAGTTAACAAAGGGGATCAGCACGATCGGGAAGAAACTAGGTTTCTTCCCTTTTGTCGTTGTCCATCCTTTCTTAACTCTTACCCTAACCTCCATGAAAATCATACACAACCGGTCTTTAACTATGGTATCACCGCTGTCTCTTGGGATAGGGTGCCGTAGTGAGCGGTGTGTGTATGTATGCATTGAGTCCTACTTTAAAATGTATAACGGGAAAGAAAGGGGTGAGAGATTTTCATCTCTCAAACCTTCCCCAAACCTAAACCTAACAAGTGAGGAACTACTCACTCGTTAGGGAATTGATAAACGAGTTCATTTTTATGGTTTTAATAACCTAATTAACTAAACTACAGCAGATAAATAAAATTTATAACTAAATAACTAGGGCAGAAAAGAAATTAAACTAAGGCAAGATAAAGAAAAACTTACTTTTTATTTGATGCACTCTTCGAACATTTACAAGGAATAAAAATTCTAAAATTAGGAATTAAAAAGAGGCATGCTCCAAAAAGAGCTGTAGGGTTCCTATTTATAGATTACAGAAATCCTAGGGTTTACATCTGATCCATATCTAAAATTACAAAATACCCTAAGAAAAACCGGGTCAATGCACCGACTCCCACAGACACGCACCGACACGTGTACTGTATGGCCGCGGATCCGCAGCAGGAAGCCTTATTTGGCCGCGGTTCCACGGCCATATTGAAGGATCTCTGGGTTGTTTTTCTAGGGCTGCTTCATGTTGCATTTGGTTTCTGGTTTCTTCACTTGGTTTCTCAGAATGTCTTCTAATTTCTTCCAGATTTCCACAGTGCAGAATGTTGTGGACTTTTACCGTTCGCTTCGTGTTGAAGTCTTGAATCTTGCGCTGCCTTTGTACTTTGTGAAATTGTTCATTGATCTTCGTTTGTCCTTCAAACTGTAGGCATGATAAAGATTCTTCTATTTGTTGGTCGTAGTCTCACTTTTGTAACGTCTTTTTATCATTTTCACTGTTTTGTTCCGAAAACCTGTAACCTGCAACTATTCAATAGATATGGATCAAAAGCACCTATTTATTTGCAAAGTGAATAAGAATGGGGAATATAATAATGCAAAATTATGATATGAACAGCGGCTGAGAGGCAAGTTGGGCCGTGTGCTGTAAGACGAAATTTGTCAAGTCGTCAATTTTTTAGTAGAGCTTGGCCATCTCCTTGTCTTTGCTTCTGAGCTCTTTTCGGAGATCTTGGAGAAGTTGTTGCTCTGCGTTCTTGGGACGGAATATTGGCTCATCTTCGCTTTCCGAGCCCGACTCATCATGAACCGAAGGCTCTCTCTGCTTATCAGCCTCACTAGAAAGGTCTTCATTACCTTCCAGAGGAGGCTGTTCTTGGAATGTGGCAGCCATATTCACACCAGATTGGATTTGAGATGCGGTGGCCTCATCCTTGCTTTTGCTGCGAAGGTTGTCACCGGGACGCGTGCCCACCATGTAGACGGTGTGGATAACACATTCAGCCATTCTTTCATCACTGGCAGCTGGTTTCACGGAACGGTCCGGACTTTGGAAATTCATAAATTTTAACATGGCCAGAGCCCTAGCTTTTTTGTTGGCTCTGTATCTGAGCCACTTCTACCTCAGCTTCTCTGCCTTGAGCGCTTGGCAGGCTTCGGCTCTTCGGGAAGCCGCCATAAGCTGAGTGATGGGGAGGCTTGAGAAGACATCCGCCCGCGTGTCCGTCGAAGGTATCGCCTGGGCTTGCCCATGACGTCTACCGACGTCTTTTGTTCTGACGGCTTTGCCCCCAGCTGGGGCCATGGAGAGCCGTTTGAACACTGACTCGCGTTTAGGTTGGGGTGCCCTCGAGATCACCACATTTGGCCTTTTGCCTTTCGAGGCCAGTTTATCGGTTACTGGAGCTTGAAGAGCAGGGACAGCGTTAGCTGGCATGAACAGAATAGAGCCGAATGGTAGCAGTTGCTCCTCCCACTGTCACCTTAGACTGGCCGGAAGGACCGTCCTGGAGTCCACTTCATCGTGTATGAGATGGGAGCCGTGTTGAGAGCTGAGCCGGTCCTTAGAGACATGATTGAGGATTGATCGCTTGAAGTCCTGCTTGAAAGAGCATTATTTTAGTATAAATATCGATATATATATATTGATTGAGTTCGCATGAATGCTTAACCCGAAATATAGGAGGAGAGATAGGTCCCACCGGGCGTGCCAGAATCTGTAGGGTGTTTTTCGTCACCCCATTGAGATGGAAATACACGCGCGCTTGTCGGGCGCACTACAGATTCCCCTTGCCTAGAGTAGATGGGGGTTTATTGATCGTGGGATCCGAATCTCCAACAGCCGCGGACTAAGCTGTCGTTAATTACCCCTCGCCTTTGGAGCGATGGAACCTCCGATTTACGGGTTAAACTGATCATGCGAACTCAATGTGCAGTGTTGTGTTTTGAAGGGTTTTTGGATATATCGGGGGCCCCGCAGAGTTTTTACGGGGGTCCCGCTGCCCGGATAGCGGGCTGGGGGTCAAGGGGGCTAGCAGCCCCCTTGCGGGATGCATGGCAGCGCCCCGTTAGAATTTTTTTCTAGCGGGAATGGTGTAGTGGAGTATGTGTGTGTGCATATATGTATATATATACATACATATATGTATATATATACATACATATATATATAGAGAGAGAGAGAGAAAGAGAAAGGAAAGGGCATCCGGATGCGTGGGAGAAGGCGCCAGCGCCTCACGTGAGCGGCACGCGAGCGCTTAGGCGCTTGGGCGCTGGCGTGAGCGCCTTGGACGCCGGCGCTGGCGCCTTGGGCGCTCGCGCCCCACGTGCCCGGCACGTGGGCGCTCTAGCACTGGCGCTCCACGTGCCCGGCGCGTGGGTGCTCTGGCGCCGGCGCCCCATGTGCCCGGCACGTGGGCCCTCAGGCGCTGGCGCTGGCGCCCCACGTGCCCAGCACGTGGGCGCTCGGGCGCTAGCACTTTGGGCGCTAGCGCCCCACGTGCCCGACACGTGAGCGCCCGTGCTTTGGGCACTTAGGTGCTAGCGCTTTGGGCGCTAGCGTCTTACGTGCCAAGCACATGAGCGCTCAGGAGCTGGGCGGCAAAAAGGGACTTTTGTCCTTGTACTGGGAGTTGTACTCCCAAAAAAGAAATACTTATTATTTTGTGTATGTGTGTATTTTTGAGGAGTTAAACTCCTAAGATATTTTTTGGAGCTGATGAAGGGGCTTCTCTTTTGAGCCCCGGATCTCCTCCAAAATGGGATTTTCGGAGATGGGTCTCCTTCTTCCTCCTCTGTTGGCCGGATCTTGAAGAACATGAGGTATAAGATTTTAAAAATCTCTCCTTTTTGATATCTAATGGAAGATCTGAGTTCCCCTTTGTGGGTTTTGTGGTGAAAAACTATTTAGTTTTGGGAAAAGAAGAGTAAAACTCTTGATTTAATTGAAAAGGGGAAGAAGATTTTAGGATCTTGAGGAAGGAGAATGAGGCACAAAAAAAACCCTGAAGTTTTGAGGGGGAATGAAAAGTGTATCTTTTATTCATCATCATGTTGTCTTATACAGGCTTACACATTTACATATAGCTCATTGGGCTTTACAAAGTGACATTTTGCCCATCTCATACCTCATGTGCTTATTTCTTTTGCACATAATCCATGGGCTTTACAAAATTTTGGTTTTATGCCCATTTTGCTTACATTCATGCACAAAAAATTACATCAAAATTATTTGTTACATGATTTTTGTGTTGGCATGGGGAGACTGGCGTCGGGCTCGACTTGGACATGGGCCTGCTTGACCTGGGCTTGGGCCCACCTGGCTTGGGATTGACCTTGACTTTGACTTGGTTAACCGGGGTGCAAATTTTGACCCCAACATCAAGTTCCTGCAGAACAACGTGATACTCCGGTTTGGCATCCCGAGGTGTATCATCACCGACCATTGGACAAATTTCGAAAACGAAAAAGTTAGGGAATTTTGCGGCTAATATCATATCCTCATAAAGTTTGCCGTGGTCGCACATCCAAAATACAACGGGCAAGCCGGGGTCGCTAACCGGGACGTCCTCCGAAGTCTTCGGACACGCCTAGAAGGACGCCAAGCCAGTTGGGTCGAGGAATTACCCCGGGTCTTATGGGCCCTGCGCACGTCGAAGAAACCCCCCACCGGGGAGACCCCTTTCAGCCTCTGCTACGGTACCGAGGCAATGGTCTCAGCAGAGATTAGGCTCCCCAGTCACCAGGTCGAGCACTTCGACGACAAACCGAACACCTCCGCCCTCCAGACTAATCTGGACGTCTTTTTAGAGAAACGGGACCGAGCTCAGATTAGAGCTGCCGCCTATCAACATCAAACCGCCTACTACTGCAATGTGCGAGTCAAGTGTCGCTTCTTCAAAACCGGAGATTTAGTCCTAAGGCGGAACGAGTTCGTCGATCAAGGCAAGCTGCATAAGTTTTCCCCAAAATAGGACGGTCATTTTCTCGTCTCCGTGGTCCTGCCCGGCGGAGCCTATCGTTTACAAGACGTGAATGGTCGCAAATTTCCACGGCCTTACAATGCCGAGAAGCTCAAGCTATACCTCTAAAAAGAATGTCTATGAATATATATTTCTTCTTTCCCAAAGGCAATGTAAATTCTTCTAAGTTCTTTTTATTTAAATAATAAGAAGGAAACAATAGAGCATTGCAAAAAGGAGAATTTTATTCATTCCAAAGGTATTGTCGGCTCCTCAGCTTTACATTAAAAAAAATCTTACAACAACGGGGGAATGGGGTGCAAGAAACATTGCTCGTGATACTCCGAAGAAATTTCCGCCAGCCGAGCCCTTTCCGCCTCGGACCTCTGCCTCTGATGCTGTCCGCGAACCCTCGTGGCCACGGACGGGCCAGAAAACTCTGCGGGCGGAAACCCATCGGCGAGATACCTCAATTGGTAACATTCGAAGACGAGTGCCACCGATCAATCCCGCCGACTCTTCGTGATCAGGCCGAGACGACATAACGATCTCAGCTTACCAACCGCCTCATCCTTCAGTTGTTCGGACAAGGGGATGTGCAGCCCCGGCGATGCCCTCCAGATTGAGAACATCAGGAGCTGGAGTAGGGGTGATCGCCGGGGAAGTAGGCGGCCGACATGATCCTCAACGTGCCGGATCACCGCCTGTAGCGTCTCCTCGGAGCACAGCAGGTCGTACAAGTATATGTCCTCGAAAGAAATGATCTTGGGGATGGAGAAAGGGAATTCATCCATTCTTACGTTTTGGAGGTGGATAACGGAATGATCAACGCACCCTCTCTGTTTTATAGCCCCACGGCGCCCCCAAGAGTCCTATATATGCTCGTTTCTTCCAATACTGTACCGCCAGGCGGCGGATATCCCGTCTTTCTCAGCGAACCAAAGTCGGAGCGACGCGGCTCTTCTAAACGCTTCACCTCCCTCCATGCGTTCATGATACGTGTCGCCCACGACGGTCACTCTTCCCGATGTTCACACACCAGGGAAGGTCGGACAGAACCTCGCAAAATCGAGCAACTACCCTGCTCGGTCCATCCTTGGCTGGTAATCTCTTACCCCACGACGCCAAAGATCAAAGCCCTCATCAAGAGGCAACCGAGCAGCTGCCCTGCTTGGTCCATCCTTGGCTAGTAATCTCTTACCCCACGACGCCAAGGATCAAAGCCCTCATCAAGAGGCCACCGAGAAGCTACCCTGCTCGGTCCATCCTTGGCTGGTAATCTCTTACCCCACGATGCCAAGGATCAAAGCCCTCATCAAGAGGCCACCGAGCAGCTACCCTGCTCGGTCCATCCTTGGATGGTAATCTCTTACCCCACGACGCCAAAGATCAAAGCCCTCATCAAGAGACCACCGAGCAGCTACCCTGCTCGGTCCATCCTTAGCTGGTAATCTCTTACCCAACGACGCCAAGGATCAAAGCCCTCATGAAGAGGCCACCGAGCAGCTACCCTGCTCGGTCCATCTTTGGTTGGTAATCTCTTACCCCACGACGCCAAAGATCAAAGCCCTCATCAAGAGGCCACCGAGCAGCTACCCAGCTCGGTCCGTCCTTAGCTGGTAATCTCTTACCCCACGACGCCAAGGATCAAGAGGACACGGAGCAGCTACCTTACTCGGTCTATCCTTGGCTGGTAATCTCTTACCCCACGACGCCAAGGATCAAAGCCCTCATCAAGAGGCCACCGAGCAGCTACCCTGGTCGGTCCATTCTTGGCTGGTAATCTCTTACCCCACGACGCCAAGGATCAAATCCCTCATCAAGAGGCTACCAAGCAGCTACCCTGCTAGGTCCATCCTTGGCTAGTAATCTCTTACCCAACAACACCAAGGATCAAAGCCCTCATCAAGAGGCCACTGAGAAGCTACCCTACTCGGTCTATCCTTGGCTGGTAATCTTTTACCCCACGACGCCAAGGATTAAAACCCTCATTAAGAGGCCACCGAGCAGCTACCCTGCTCGGTCCATCCATGGCTAGTAATCTCTTACCCAACGACGCCAAGGATCAAAGCCCTCATCAAGAGGCCACCGAGAAGCTACCCTGCTCGGTCCATCCTTGGCTTGTAATATCTTACTCCACGACGCCAAAGATCAAAGCCCTCATGAAGAGGCCACCGAGCAGCTACCCTGCTCGGTCCACTCTTGGCTGGTAATCTCTTACCCAACGACGCCAAGGATCAAAGCCCTCATCAAGAGGCCACCGAGTAGCTACCTTGCTCGGTCCATCCTTGGCTGGTAGTCTCTTACCCCACGATGCCAAGGATCAAAGCCCTCATCAAGAGGCCACCGAGCAGCTACCATGCTCGGTCTATCCTTGGCTGGTAATCTCTTACCCCACGACGTCAAGGATAAAAGCCCTCATCAAAAGGCCACCGAGCAGCTACCATGCTCGGTCCATCCTTGGCTGGTAATCTCTTACCCAACGACGCCAAGGATCAAAGCTTTCATCAAGAGGCCACCGAGCAGCTATCCTTCTCGGTCCATCCTTAGCCGGTAATCTCTTACCCATTGACGCCAAGGATCAAAGCCCTCGCCAAGAGGCCATCGAGCAGCAGCCCTACTCGGTCCATCCTTAGCAGGCCTCTCAATGCCCTTCCTACACGTCTTTTAATAAGCAATCCCTACCTCGACTTCGAGGCCATGGAGACACCGACCTTACACCGGTCTTCGCACGCTTGGCAAATGGTTGAATTCATGTGGGATCGCCAGATGAAAAACCGATCTCCGAACTAACGCATCATGAAAGCAGTACCGTGCAAATAAAATTTTATGGGCGCAAACAAAGGGAAAATGTGCATGCAGATAACACTGCAAAAAGGTTTTATTCACAAAGCCGAAGGTCTTTACAGAGGTATTATGGGCTTCCCAGCCTTACAAAAAATGCCCGGAGGCTTACAAAATTTCAGCGCAAAAGAAAATAAGAAGGCGAGTAGGTTCAGGCCTCGGGGCCGGGAAGAACCTCGATGAGCTGCGCTTCCACCGCGACAACCGGGGTGGCATCTTGAAGGTCGGCGCCCACCGCAGGAGCCTCGGCGCCGGTGGCCGGGGCGACCAACTTCTCCCCAACGCTCCCACCGGGGGCCTCTACCCTTGCAGCGCTTCCGGGGGCATTCCCCGGTGCCACATCCCCGAGGGGGTACTCACCCTGGAGCTCGCCGTCAGAGAATTCCGGCATCAGGGCCTTGACGGTGTTGAGAGCGTCATGCCAAACAATGGCAGCGGCTCTAGCGAGGTCGGTGTAGTACTGGTCCGACTTCCTATAGCTCTCCACCGCCTTCGATGCTCTGAGCTCGGCACGCCTTGTTCCCTCCTTCGCCGCCTCGTTCTCCCTCCGGAGGGTGTTCGCCGTCTTCTTCAAGGTGGCAACAAGCACCCTGGAATCTTCCAACTTGGCTTCGGTAGCTTGGGCGGCCTCTCGGCACTTGGCGATCTCTCGATCCCCGGCCGCCACCCGTTCTTCGAGAGCAGCGACCCTTTCCATCGCCGCTTGCAGCTCCAGCCTTGAGTTCTCTTCCCTCTAGGAGAACTCGCCCGCGGCCCGCATTGCCGGGGCAATTTCCTCGTCCTCCATGTTGACGACGAGGACGACGTGCTGGAGGACCTGAAGAAAACAATGGAGGGTTAAAAAGAAAAGGGAGGCACCCAATCTCGCGAACAAAAATACTGAATGAAGACCCGAGTAGAGTGCGAACACTAATCTGCACAGCCTCTTGAGCTATGGCCGCCATTTGGGCCCGGAGGGTCCCCCGAGGGATTCTACCCTCGGCCGACCTTTCTGTCATGCCCCGCTTCTTAGAGTACGCTAAGATGGGAACGTGACATAGCCAACCATACTACCTGTGGATAGGGAATATCCTTCCACAGTCACATTATGGCTGTAGAGATATCAAGAATAATAATAAACTATCTAACACATGTCCATAAGCCAGAATAAAAACGAGTCAAGAATAAAAATAATGCGGAAGCAAAAGATCCAATACAAGAATAACTGGAATGTATGTCCCATAATGCGGGCACACATCAGAAATGAAAATACTGAAAATAAAAGAACTAACTACTAACGAGTCTTCACTGCTCAGCCTGCTGACTGAAGTACTCCTGCTCGGACTGTAGCAAAGGTAAGGAATCTGGGCCATGCAAAACCCAGACGTCAGCGCGTCATAACATCAAGCAATAATATATAAACAGGGTAGCAAGACATGCAAGTATGATCATAAATAGTAAAGCAGGTGTAACAGCAATATAAATCAGGGCAGTGAAAGGTAGTGTGCAGTGAGTAATCTAAACTGGTCTATTGGGTTAACTATTCTCAAGTCTCTGAAATCAATTTGATGAATCATCGATGTAACTCAATAGTATCCCGTGCGTGCCCGCGATCACGGTCTATGACTCTCGGGCTGAATTCGAGACGTCCCGCAAGGCAGTAAAGGGTGGTAGGTAATGACGAGTGATGTCAACAGCATCACCCCGGGGCTGGCCTAGCCCGTAAGACTGATCAGAAAAGGTATAGAACTGTCGAGTTACAAGTCAGGTTTCATAATTGATTTCCCCATACCCCCAAGTTATATGTGCTCAAGTCAGGTATTAAATAATCTGGAGCTAATGCCAACACAGGATCATGCAGGTACAGCTTTGTCTGGATAGATAACAGGAAATGTCCGTAAGGACAACAGGTCAGATTTGTTGGCATTAGTCACAAGATCAGGTAACAGGTAAAGCCATGGTACATCAGGCCAAGTCAGGTAGTATATAGGTATCATGTCATGTCGAGAGGTGCACGGTACCATGTCGTGTCAAGTAATAGGTGTAACAAGTCATGTCAGGGGTGCACAAAATGTCATGTGGGTGCTCATAATCAACTAACGTAAGCATGGGTATACAAAACAAGCATGGGGTACTAATGGAACAATAAAATGAACATTGTAATGTGATATGCAATCAGGTACAGATTAAGGCATATAGATGTACAGTTATGATTAGGGTTAAAGTTAAAGTTCTAATACTAATTAAACTACAATTCATCAAATGTGGAATGTTAATATTTCAATGTTATACATTCAAGTGATCTATGGATGCAATAACATGTATACTAGACGAGATGGATGCAAACGGGTGTTTGAACAGTTATAAACTATTTAAAGGGTACTATGCGCTATGTAAATAATTATTATGTGATTTAAATATGGATGTGGGTCCTATGTATAGTAAACTAAAATGCAACAGGGTATGTCTCAATTTCTGAATCTAAAATGATATAATGGAATATCGAATGCTAAAATGTAACATGAGACATTAGATTAAATCTATAGGTTTCACATGTAATCAAATAAGTATAGAATATTATGAATAGCATGTAGCAAGTTTCACTTTCCTAGACGGATCGCGATACGGGTATACGGAACGTCACACGTCGGCGGAAAAAGTCGCGACGCGTGCACGGTACACGGAACGAATCCAAACAACGCACAAGGTGAAAACACGGGTCAGGTATGCTCGCTGGGTCGTCGGGATCGTCTACGGCGTCAGGACTCCGGCGATCTACAGAGGTTTAAAAATTTTACAGAAAAAGAAACAATACAAGAAAGAAAGAATAGCAAAAAGAAAAAGAGAAGGAAGGAAGAACGAGAGAGAGGAGGCTCACTGGGGTTGCACTGGTAACGGGAAGACGAGATGGTGGCGACGAGATCAACGGAGCTCCGGCCAGGTATCGTGCAGGGGTGTGCAGGGTTCTTGGCGGCTAGGGTTTCAGCTAGGGTTTGCTGTTGGTTTCTTGGTGCAAGGTTGGTGCAGGGAAGGAGACAGAGGAGATAGGGAGAGAAGAGGAGATGAATGAGGAAGCGACGGCGAGAGGTGGTCGGCGACGGGATGAGGTGGTGGCGATGGGTTCTTGGGGTTCTTGTGGGTGTAGGTAAGGCTCGGGAATGGAAAAGAAAAGAAGGAGATGGCGAGGTGACGGGATCCACAGGGGTGACGGGAATCGAGAAACGCACAGTACTCGCGAGATGAGCGAGAGAGAGCGCGAGAGGAGAGAGAAAGAGGAGAGAGAGAGACAGTTTGCGCTGGGGAGAGAGAAAGGAAAGAGGAAAGAAGAGAGAGGGATTTTTGTGGGGCCAAGCGCAAGGATATGAAGGAATTTCATTGGTTCAGGGGAGTGGGACCCAGAGGAAAAAGAGCCGAGTTGCCTAGGATTTTAATAGGATTTTAAATTTAAAAGAATTTTATTTAGTTAAGGAAAATATTGGTGAACTGTTAAAGATTTTATTTGAATTAGATTTTAAAATATATTTTGGTTAGTTGTAAAAACTTCTTTAGGCTGTTAAATATATATATTAAACGAATTTAAAGAAATTTAAAATAATTAGAATTTTGGCGGGATACAAAATATTTCAAAGTGCGTCCGGGTCGGGTCCAAAATTTCGGATTTGAAATACGAAAATTTTATGCAACCTCCAAAATTTAAAATGAAAGATTAGGTAATGAAAGATTAGGTAACGAAAATGCAATTTTAATTTATTTACCGATCTAAAATGTTATATGTAAAATACGCGATGCTAGATGAATGTTAATATGCAGTTTATACTAGATGCACGTTTCAATGCAACAAGCTAGGGTACTCTATAAGTATGAATCAACAGGTTCAAACAAGCGGGTCGGGTCGAATGTAATGTAAAAGTAAACTACCCTTCGCATCTAAACATAATAAATCAATAAAATACCACAGACAAAAAAATACGGAAATAGAAATTGGTATAACTGAACTCGGTTGTTACATTATACCCAACTATAAATAGAATTTCGTCCTCGAAATTCCAAGAACAAGAAAGGATAAATAAACAACAAACTACAAGAATAGATGGGAAATCTTCTGTCGGATTTCATCTTCTCGTTCCCAAAGTTGACTCTCCATGTGAGCGATTACCCCAAGAAACAAGTACAAGAGGGGTAACTTTGTTCTTAAGAACCTTTTCTTTTCGATCCACAATCGACATCGGTCGCTCCTCAAAAGTCAAGTTTTCTTGTACAGTCAGCTCCGAATGTTCCAACACATATGTTTCATCTCGAACATATTTACAGAGTTAAGATACGTGAAACACGTCTATAGGGTGTTTTTCGTCACCCCATTGAGATGGGAATACGCGCGCGCTGGTTAGGCGTACTACAGATTCCCCCTGCCTAGGATAGGCCGGGGTATAATGATTGTGGGGATCCGAATCTCCGGCAGCCGCGGACTAAGCTGTCGTTAATTACCCCTTGCCTTTGGAGCGAGAGAACCTCCGATTGACGGGTTAAACTGGTCATGCGAACTCAATGTGCAGTGTGCGTGTGTTGTGTTTTGAAAGGGGGTTTTGAATATATCGGGAGCCACGCAGAGTTTTTACGGGGTCCCGCTACCCGGATAGCGGGCTGGGGGTCAAGGAGGCTAGCAGCCCCCTTACGGGGTGCGGGGCAGCGCCCCGTTAGAAATTTTTTTCTAACAGGCGCAATGTTCTGGAGTATGTGTATGTGTACATATGTATGCATATGTGTATATATATATATATATGTATATATATATATGTATATATATATATATGGATATATATAAAAAAAAGAAGGGGAAAAGGCATCCAAGGGATGCGTGGGACCAGCACCTTGAGCGTTGTGCGCTTAGGCGCAAGCGCGCCACGTGTCAGCACGTGGGCGTTTTGCGCTTGAGCGCTGGGCGCTGGCGAAAAAAAGGGGCTTTTAGTCCCAGAAATAGGGTTTAGAGTGGAGTTAAACTCCTAAAAATGTTTTGGTTGAGAAAATGGGTTCTTCTTCTTCCTCCTCTGTTTGCTGGATCAAGAGATGTGAGATCTAAAAATCTCTTCTATTTGAGATCTAATGGTAGATCCAAGTTCCCCTTTGTGGGTTTTATGGTGAAAAACTATTTAGTTTTGGAAGAGGGAGAGCAAAACTCTTGATTTAATTTCAAAGGAAAGAAGAAGGTTTAGAACCTTCAGAAAGGGGAAAGAGGCACAAACCCTAGGTTTTTTGAGAGAATGAAAAGTGTTACTTTATTCATCATCATGTTGCCTTTTATAGGCTTACATATTTACATAAAGCCCCTTAGGCTTCATAAAATGGCATTTTGCCTATCCCATGGCTCATGTGCCATTTCATTTTGCACATAAGCCATGGGCTTTACAAAAATTTGGCTTTATGCCGATTTTACATACATTCATGCATAAAAAATTACATAAAAATTATTTATTACATGATCTATATTTTGGCATGGAAGAGGCTGGTCGCGGGCTTGACTTAGGCATGGGCCCGCTTGACCTGGGCTTGGGCCCACCTGGCTGGGGTTGACCTTGACTTTGACTCGGTCAACCGGGGGTGCAAATTTTGACCCCAACAAAGTGCCCCCCATCAATAAATGCACACCGCACATTTGAGTTGTGTGCATGAAATTGATGGATCTTGAAGCTGAACTTCGAGGTGGAACATCATTCCGGGGACGAAGCATCATCCCGGGGAGCATGATTCCTGGGGATCGGAGCATCATTCTGATTTGCGGAGCATAATTCCTGGGTCGGAGTATCCTTCGGAAGCGCGGAGCATAATTCCAAGGTCGGAGCATCATTCCGAAGAGCGGAGCATGATTCCAGGATTCGGAGCATCATTCCGAAGAGCGGAGCATGATTCCAGAATTCGGAGCGCATTCCGAAGAGCGGAGCATAATTCCAGGATTCGGAGCATCATTCCAAAGAGCGGAGCATGATTCCAGGGTTCGGAGCATCATTCCGAAGGGCGGAGCATCATTCCAGAGATCGGAGCATCATTCCGAAGGGCGGAGCATGATTCCAGGGATCGGAGCATCATTCCGAAGCGCGGAGCATCATTCCAAGGATCAGAACATCATTCCGAAGGGTGGAGCATAATTCCAAGGATTGGAGCATCATTCCGAAGGGCGGAGCATGATTCCAGGGTTCGGAGCGTCATTCCGAAGAGCGGAGCATGATTCCAGGATTCGGAGCATCATTCCGAAGAGCGGAGCATGATTCCAAAATTCGGAGCATCATTACGAAGGGCGGAGCATGATTCCAGAGATTGGAGCATCATTCCGATGAGCGGCATACATTCTGACCGAAGCATAATTTCGAGGCAGAGGTTGATTCCCAGGTGAAGCATAATTCCGATGGGGAAAGCAGATAATCCGAGGCAAAACTTGATTTCGACACGGGGTGTATTCTGAAACGGAGCATGATTCCGGTGCAGAGCTTGTTGGCTGACTTGATTCCGAGACGAAGCATAATTCCGACGAGGAGGTCGTTGGTTGATTCTGAGCCGAAGCATAATTCCGACAGGGAAGGCAGATACACCGAGGCGAAGCATCATTTCGACACGGGGTGAATATTCTGAGACGAAGCATGATTCCGACGCAGAGCTTGCTGGTTGACTTGATTCCGAGGCGGAGCATAATTCTGACAAGGAGTTCGTTGGTTGATTCCGAGCCGAAGTATAATTCCGATAGGGAAGGCAGATACACCAAGGCGAAGCATGATTTTGACACGGGGTAACTTCTGGGACGGAGCATGATTCCGCCGTAAAGGTTGTTGGTTTGATTTGATTTGGGTTGACATCAGCATCGCTACACTGGAATATGGTACCAGGAGCGAATCATCATTTGTCATGAGAGGATTTGGGAATTGATTTTTTTTTGTTTGGCATCAGTATCGCTGCACTGGAATAATGCCAGGAGCAACTCATCATTTGCCCCGAGAAGATTTGGGAATTGGTGGCTTAGGAGACAGGTTTGGATCCCTGTCACCTAAGGCTTTTCAATTTTATGGGCCGTAAGGGTCCCATAAAAGCATTTTCTCCCTACGAGTCGAAAGGATCTCATAGGTGTATTTTCTCCTTAGGAGTCGTGGGGACTCCTAAGTGTGTTGCTCCTTTGTGAGTCGTAAGGATCTCACGCGGGAATTTTCTCCTCACAAAGTCGAGAGGACTTTGCGAGTGCATTTCATCTCTCTTTTTTTTTACGAGTCTGCGCCCTTTCGGGTTTTCACAAACTCGCCGGCAGTCCTGCTGGTTTTTACTCACGGCGCCCTTTTGGGTTTTCATCCGTGCCCATTTTGCTTGTGGACATACCATTTTTTTTTATTTTTTTTTTAAATTTTTGGTGGGACTTTGAATGTGGTCTCACCGGTAGGACTTGAGAGTGACTGGGATTGTTTTACGCCCGTGGATTGTATACGGTTTTGCAGGATGTATGATCCAGACCGTAGGGCCAAAAACATTTTGGGTCTTTGTTGGCGTCTGCATCGCTGCACTGGAATATGGTACCAGGAGCGACTCATCATTCGCCGTTGGGATTTGGAATTTGGCTGGCGTCTGCATCGCTGCACTGGGATATGGTACCAGGAGCGACTCATCATTCGCCACTTGGGAATTGGGGATCGATAACTTAGGAGACAGGTTCAGATCCCTATCGCCTAAGGCTTTTCAATTTTATGGGCCGTGAGGGTCCCATAAAAGCATTTTCTCCCTGCGAGTCGTAAGGATCCCGCAGGTGTATTTTCTCCTTAGGAGTCGTGAGGACTCCTAAGTGTGTTTTTCCTTTATGAGTCGTAAGGATCCCATAAAGGCTTGTTCTCCTCATGTATCGTGAGGACACATGAGTGGGCCTTCTCAATGGAGCATAATTCCAAAGGCGGAGACCAGCCGCGTAATTGGTGATTGTGGTGGGGCATGGGTATGAAGAGAATTATTTGAGCCCATGGATTGTATACGGTAGTCAATTTGGGGACTAACCGTAGGGCCGGAAGAATTTTGAGAAATTGGATTTTGGTTGGCGTCTGCATCGCTGCACTGGAATATGGTACCAGGAGCGACTCATCATTCGCCTTTGTTTTTTTTTTTTGTTTTTTTTTGTTTTTGTTTTACTGCGATTGCTCTATCATTTCAGCTTTTCTTATCGTGAAGATCGCGATCGCCTCATCATTTCGGCTTTTATTCGCGGTTGCCCCATCGTTTCGGTTTTATTTTCATCTTTATTTTACTCGCTGATTTTTATTGCGAGTTGCCCCATCATTTCGGTTTTTCTTTATTTTTCTTTTATTTACATATTTTTTTGTTTATTTACACATATATATATTTTTTACATTCCCAGTTTAACGACTTAGAGGTCGATTATTTCCAGTTTAATGACGTGGTGGTCGACTGTTCCCAGTTTAATGACGTGGTGGTCGATTGTTCCCAGTTTAATGACGTGGTGGTCGATTGTTTTCAGAGAAAGGAAGATGTCTGAGAGAATCAGTTTGACGAAGAACTTCGGTCTCCGTTTGTATGAAATTGGCGGTCGCAACTGGACTGTTTGTTAACACGCCTTTAGACAGTTCTATCTCTCCTACCTTGTATTGCTTTTCAACCCAATCTTTGAAGACAAAGTAGTCCTCAATGGTATGACCTATCACTCTGTGATAGGGGCAGTATTTGGGGTCGTCTGTCCTATTCGCTTCCTGCGGTCTTTTTGACTCTGGCAGTTGTAGACCGTTGCTCAGGGCGTCTTTGAATATTTTACGGATTTTGTCCCTTCTGAAGGAATAGACCTTGTCCAGCTTCTCTTTCAGTGGAGATTCTCCTCCCTCTCCGAACGTCTTCCGAAGCTGGTTGGCATTAGGCCCGCTCGACCCTTGCTTATTTCGGTTAGCCAAGGCATTGAAAGATTCAGTATCGTCGGAATTTCCGCCTTTGCGATTTTCGTCCTTTCGGTTTCTCCAGGACCTATTGTTATTTTGGGAGTCAGAGGAGGACTCCTGCTTTGAGCGCTCCAGCATCTGAACTTTCCTGGTCTTTTGAGACCCGCGGTGCATAGAAACGGGGCCATCCAATTGTTGAGGTTTCCGACAAGGAGACTGACAGATTGGTCCTGCTCTATTGGCGGTTCACATTTGACGGAGAGATTGCGCCATCGGGTTATAAAATCCATGCTGCTTTCATTGTTCTTAGGCTTGGTCCTTACGAGCTCGACAATGGTGATCTTATCGCTGACGCTCATGAACCTTCGTCGAAACAAAGATTCCATTTGGACGAAAGTAGTAATGGAGCCATCCGGTATGCTCGCGTACCAGTCGAAAGCAACATCGGTCAAGCTATTAATGAACTGGCGGAGGAGAAGCGCATCGTTGCCCCCAGTATTCCCGCATGAAGCTTTGAAGTGGGCAATGTGCTGATTCGCATTTCCCGTCCCATCGAATCTTCCGAATTTAGGGATGACATAGCCGCTAGGAAATTCTACCAGATCATACTGAGCAGGATATGGTCTCCCACTACTGCTGATATCTTTTTGCGCTTCGGCTTCGGCCACCAATGTTTTTACTTTGCTGGCAACCAAATCCATGATTTGATCTTGAGTTAGCGGGCTACTGTCATCGGTAGCCAAGACATTTCCCGAGATAGGATGCGACTGATTTTCATGCGGTCCACCCGCTTTTGGATTTGAGGGAATAGGCGTCGGCTGTCTCGGGACACCGCTTCCCGGTTCATGAGAGCCCTGCGCCTGATTGGGCGGCTGAGAGGCAAGTTGGGCCGTGAGCTGTAAGACGACGTTTGTCAAGTCGTCGATCTTTGAGTAGAGCTTGGCCATCTCCTTGTCTTTGCTTCTGAGCTTCTTTCGGAGCTCTTGGAGGAGTTGCTGCTCTGCGGTCTTAGAACGGAAAGTTAGCTCATCTTCGCTTTCCGAGCCTGACTCCTCATGAATTGAGGGCTCTCTCTGCCTATCAGCCTCATCGAGAGGGTTTTCATCATCCAGCGGAGGCGGCTGTTCTTGGGAAGTGGCAACCATATTTAAGCCAGATTGGATTTGAGATGTGGTGGCCCCGTCCTTGCTCTTGCTGCGCGTGCCCACCACGTAGACAGTGTGGATAACACATTCAGCCATCCCCTCATCTTTGGCGGGGTAACCCTGTTCCTCGAACCTCATGAGGTTCGGCCTAGCAGGAGCCCTAGCCCTTTTGTTGGCTCTATATCTGAGCCTTTTCTGCCTTAGCTTCTCAATTTTAAGGGCTTGGCGGGCATCCATTCCCTGGGAAGCCACCGTGAGTCGGTCGACGGGGAGCTTAGAGAAGACACCCGATTGAGCAGTTGTCAGGGGCACCGCTGGAGCTTGCTCGAGAAGCATTGTTGCTTTGTTGGTGTCGATGGCCTTGCCCCCAGCTGGGGCTAAGGAGAGCCGCTCAAACACCGACTTGCGTTTGAGTTGGGGCGCCTTCGAGACCACCACATTTGGCCTCTTGCATTTCGAGACCGGTTTGTCTGTCACCGGGGCTTGAGGAGCTGGGATGGCGCCAACAGGCATGAACATAATAGAGCCGAATGGTAGCAGCAGCTCCTCCCATTGTCGCCCGAGACTGGCCGGGAGGACCGTCCTGGAGTCTATCTTCATCGTGTAGAAGAGGGGAGCCGAGTTCATCTTCGGAGACATTGTTTAAAGGTGATTGCTTGAAAATCCTACATGAAAGAGCATTATTTTAGTATAAATATAGATATGTATATTGATTGAGTTCGCATGAACGTTTAACCCGAAATATGGGAGGAGAGATTGGTCCCACCGGACGTGCCAGAATCTGTAGGGTATTTTTCGTCACCCCATTGAGATGGGAATACGCGTGCGCTGGTCAGGCGTACTACAGATTCCCCCTGCCTAGGATAGGCCGGGGTATAATGATTGTGGGGATCCGAATCTCCGGAAGCCGCGGACTAAGCTGCCGTTAATTACTCCTCGCCTTTGGAGCGAGGGAACCTCCGATTGACGGGTTAAACTGGTCATGCGAACTCAATGTGCAGTGTGCGTGTGTTGTGTTTTGAAAGGGGGTTTTGGATATATCGGGAGCCACGCAGAGTTTTTACGGGGGTCCCGCTACCCGGATAGCGAGCTGGGGGTCAAGTGGGCTAGCAGCCCCCTTGCGAGGTGCGAGGCAGCGCCCCGTTAGAAATTTTTTTCTAACAGGGGCAATGTTGTGGAGTATGTGTATGTGTACATATGTATGCATATGTGTGTGTGTGTGTGTGTGTATATATATATGGATATATATATAAAAAGAAGGGGAAAAGGCATCCAAGGGATGCGTGGGACCAGCGCCTTGAGCGTTGTGCGCTTAGGCGCAAGCGCGCCACGTGTCGGCACGTGGGGGCTTTGCGCTCGAGCGCAGGGCGCTGGAGCGCAAGCGCGCCACGTGTCGGCACGTGGGCGCTTTGCGCTTGAGCGCCGGGCGCTGGTGAAAAAAAAGGGCTTTTAGTCCCAGAAATAGGGTTTAGAGTGGAGTTAAACTCTTTAAAATGTTTTGGTTGAGGAAATGGGTTCTTCTTCTTCCTCTTCTGTTTGCTGGATCAAGAGATGTGAGATCTAAAAATCTCTTCTTTTTGAGATCTAATGGTAGATCCAAGTTCCCCTTTGTGGGTTTTATGGTGAAAAACTATTTAGTTTTGAAAGAGGGAGAGCAAAACTCTTGATTTAATTTCAAAGGAAAGAAGAAGGTTTAGAACCTTTAGAAAGGGGAAAGAGGCACAAATCCTAGGTTTTTTGAGAGAATGAAAAGTGTTACTTTATTCATCATCATGTTGCCTTTTATAGGCTTACATATTTACATATAGCCCCTTGGGCTTCACAAAATGGCATTTTGCCTATCCCATGGCTCATGTGCAATTTATTTTGCACATAAGCCATGGGTTTTACAAAAATTTGGCTTTATGCCGATTTTACATACATTCATGCATAAAAAAATTACATAAAAATTATTTATTACATGATCTATATTTTGGCATGGAAGAGGCTGGTCGCGGGCTTGACTTGGGTATGGGCCCGCTTGACCTGGGCTTGGGCCCACCTGGCTGGGGTTAACCTTGACTTTGACTCGGTCAACCGGGGGTGCAAATTTTGACCCCAGCAACGTCATGAACATTCGCCAAGGATTGCGGCAACGCCAATCGATACGCTACCTCACCAACACGCTCCAAAATCTCAAAAAGGTCCGACGAATCGAGGATTGAGCTTTCCTCGACTTCTGAAACGAATCACCCCTCTAGTCAGTGATATCTTCAAGAATACCAAGTCACCCATGGCGAACTCTAGAGGTCTACTTGACGTATCTGCCCAACTCTTCTGTCGGTCTTGTACTACTTTCATATGATTCCGGATAGTGTTAACCTTCTCAACTGTTTGCACTACCAAATCCGGTCCCAACAATCTTCGTTCACCAACATCGTCCCAACAAACAGGTGAACGACACTTGCGACCATATAAAACTTCGAATGGAGCCATCTGAATAGTCGCCTGGAAACTGTTGTTGTAAGAAAACTCCACCAAATGTAGATGATCCTCCCATGAACCCTTGAAGTCTAACATGCAAGCTCTCAACATGTCTTCAAGAGTTTGGATCGTTCTCTCTGACTGGCCATCTGTCTGAGGATGATAAGCCGTGCTAAACTTCAAACGAGTCCCCAAACTTTCCTGTAAGCTCCTCCAAAAGTGTGATAAGAAACGAGTGTCACGGTCGGACACGATGCTCACTGGTACACCATGCAATCTTACAATCTCTTGCATGTACCGTTCTGCCAAAACTTCTGTTGATTGACCCACTCGAAATGGTATGAAATGAGCTGCCTTGGTCAAACAATCAACAATCACCCAAACTGTATTGTTGCCTTTTGGACTCCGCGGTAGAGCTGTCACGAAATCCATGGTTATATGTTCCTACTTCCACCGAGGAATCGGAAGTGGTTGCAATAAACCAGCAACCCTTTGATGTTCAGCCTTAACTTGCTGACACACCAAGCACTTTGCTACAAAACGGGCAATCTCCCGTTTCATGCCTTCCCACCAGAATTGCTGTCGTATATCTCGGTATATCTTCGTGCCTCCTGGATGTACGGAATAAACGGAACTGTGCGCCTCCTTCATAAGCTCTTCGCGAATATCTCCCTTTGGCACACACAAACGGCTACCATATCTCAATGAACCATCTTCATGGATCAATAAGTCTGTTCGAAGTCCAGCTTCAACCTGTTCTCGAAACTTCCGCAATCTTGGGTCCTGCAATTGCGCTGCTTTAATATTCTCGATCAACGACGACTGTACTTGCAGCTGTATCAACTGTCCCGAAGAATGCGGTAGAACAATCTCCAAATCAAATCTTCAAAAGTCTTCAATAAGTTCCTTATGTGCAGTCAGCATCTGAATTACTGGCAACCGACTAAGCGCATCCGGCACAATATTAACTTTCCCCGGATGGTACTTAAGATCAAGATCATAGTCAGCTATCAGCTCCAACCATCTACGTTGCCTCATATTAAGCTCCTTCTGCGTGAACACATACTTCAAGCTTTTATGATTGGTGAAAACCTCGACACTTTCGCCCAAAAGGTTGTGTCTCCAAATCTTCAAAGCGAAGATCACAGCCGCAAGCTCCAAGTCATGAGTTGGGTAATTCTTCTCATGGGTCTTCAACTGTCTCGATACGTATGCTATAACCTTCCCATGCTGCATCAAAACACATCCCAATTCTTTTCCGGATGCGTCGCTGTGAATCACCAATCCTCCGGAACTGTCTGGCACAGTCAGAATAGGGGCGGTTATCAATCTCTGCTTCAACGCCTCAAAAGCTGACGCACACCTATCCGTCCACACAAATGGTACCTCCTTACGCGTAAGCTTGGTCAACGGCTCCGCCAGACAAGCAAAGTTCTCCACGAACCTTCTGTAATACCCGGCGAGTCCAAGAAAGCTTCTTATCTCCGTAACATTCTTCGGAATCGGGCAATCTCTCGAACTGCTGCAATCTTTTCGGGATCAACGGCGATTCCATCGCCAGACACGACATGCCCCAAAAACTTTATTTCATCCAGCCAAAACTCGCACTTGCTAATCTATGCATATAAATTTTCTTGTCTCAACGTCTGCAGTGCGATCTTCAAATGTTCTGCATGCTCTTCAATACTATTCGAGTAGACTAGAATATCATCAATGAACACCACTATAAACTGGTCCAAGAATGATGAAAAGATTCGGTTCATTAAGTCCATAAATATCGCCGGTGCATTCGTTACTCCGAAGGGCATCACTAAGTACTCGTAATGTCCATACCGAGTTCGGAACGCCGTCTTGCAAATATCTTCTGTTTTAACTCGAACCTGATGATATCTGGATCGCAAATCCAGCTTTGAGAATACCCCTGCGCCACTAAGCAGCTCAAATAATTCGCCAATGCGAGGGATCAGGTACTTGTTCTTAATAGTCACCCGGTTTAATTCTCGATAATCGATACACATTCTCCTTGTGCTATCCTTCTTCTTGACTAGAAGAACTGGAGCTCCCCAAGGCGAGTTACTGCTTCGAATCCAACCCTTCTCAAGTAATTCAGTAACCTACTTCTTAACTTCTTCCAACTCCACTGGTGCCATTGAATAGTACACTTTAGAAACTGGCGCTGCACCAGGAACAAGATCAATCGCGAACTCCACGTCTCGCTTCGGCGGTAAACCTGATATGTCTTCGAACACGTCCATGAAATCTCGAACAACAACTGGCGCTTCATCTTTATCAACCTCCAACGACGAAAGAACACTAATTGTCGGCCTAGCCCTCAACTCGATTGGCCCGACAGAACTGCTTCCTCCAGTAAAGATAAATTCGGGATGTCCAGGAATCTGGAAAATTACTTTCTTTATCGTACAATCAATGTGAACATGGATAGTGCCGAGAAAATCCATTCCCAAGACGGCTTCATAGCTGCCTGTATCAATCACCAAGAAATCTGCAAAATGCTCCCGTCCGCAAACAACAACTGCACAATTCTTACATTCTCTACTAGATATGATCTTCCCATTCCCAGTATGTATGTCCCAGAAACTAGACAGGGTCGTGCAAGTAATCGAGTGTGTAGCAATAAACTTGGACGACATAAAACAATGGGATGCACCAGAATCAAATAACGCTAATGCGGGAAAACCATGAACAAGTAGAATACCTGAAACAACCTCTCCTGAAGCCTTGGCTTCCTCAGCCGTCAGGGTAAATGCTCGAGCTTGATTGGGTCCCTGAGTCAGTTGCTTCTGTCCCTGAAACGGTTTCTGCGGTGGCTTCTGAACATCATCCTTCGTGCGAAGCTTCGACGGACAAGTGCTGATAGTATGATCCGCCGATCCACAAACCAAACAGAGTCCCTGTTTCCTTCAACATTCCCCTTGCACGTGCCCAGGTAAATGGCAGTAGTCACAAATTACGGTCCTCCTCTGATCGACAACAACAGGCTTCTTCATCGGTGTTATGCCACGCCGGTTCACTGGAATGCCTCTGCGTCCATGTGCTCGGTTCGGTGCAAATGCCGGCTTCCGTACTGTAACTGCTAACTGCTGTGTACTCCCAGTTTTCATAGATAGGCTCTGCTGCTCTCGGGCTGCTGTAAGTACTTGTGAGAAAGTGGTCAAACCCAGGGAGACAATCTGCCTCTGGATGTCCACATCCAAACTACGCATGAACCTGTAACACCCGAGCCCAATGCTACTGTTTTTCAGTTACTGTTTGAGCGTAGTGTGGTACTCATTTTATTTATCTTGCTTGTTTGTGGCTTACTGTAAAATTTTACCTGGCAGGGTCATTTCTGCATATAACAATTTTTAGCATCTAAAATAAAATTAAAAATATCCATCTTGGCCTACTCGACACCCTTAGCCTCGTGGTAGCGTCCGTGCATCGTGTTCTCGTCCCGTTCGGTGAAACGGACGAGTTTGGACGGCTACGCGCGCGTACAGGTGTCCGTCTTGAGGGTATGCTTTTTAATCGTAAGACACTTAATTTTAAAATTTGGAACCCGCTTAAAATCCTATTATTTAAATTTCGAAATTTTGGACCCGACCCGGACGCAATTTGGAAATGTTTTATTTAGCGCCAAAATCCCAAATTTTAATAATATTCAAGCCATAGTATATTTCGATGATTTATATATATTTTCCACTGTTTACGTAATCTATTAAATCTTTTCATATTTCTTAAACCCTTAAATCATTCTTTCAGCCAATCAATTTTTCCCGTGGGCCCCTCTCTCTCTCTTTCTCTCTCTCTAACCCCTCAAATCTCTCTCTCTTTATAAATCTATTCTCTCTCTCTCTTATACATATTTCCATCTCCTTTATTTTTCTTCAAACGCAGCAACAGAACCCAACCTCGTCGAGCCCGGTCACCTCTCTCCTTGCCGCTGCCGTACCAACGCCGACGCGAACGACACCAGCATCCTTGCCTCCTTGCCCTCATCACAGCCACACCCACCTCCTTCCTCCATTTTTTCCCACGTTCTCGAGCGCCTGCACATCCGACGAGGCCACCCGTGCATTCCCCAGCGAGCCCAACATCGCCGGTGACTCGCCGTCGTCGCCTTCGTCTCCTCCTCGCATCCCTCTCCACATCCCGGCCTCCCAAACCGCTTCCACCTCCCTCTGCAGACCCTCTCGGCCGCGGCGGCACACCATAACCCACTGCCTTCGCCGGAGTATCACCACGCCGGCAACCTTCTTCGCCGTCGCCCCGTGCCGGCTCCCCTGAAATCTCAGAAACCCTACCAGTAAGACCTTCTTCTCCCCTTCTTCTTTGTTTCCTTCTTTTCTTGATTGCAATTCTGGATTTTTACTGTTTACTGCTCGCCGGAATCCGGCCGTGCCGGCGGCGTGTCCCGACGTTCCAGCGAGGTACCCGACATGTATGGATCCATTGTTCGTCGTTTGGGTGCGCACCAGATCGTGTCCGGATCGCGCACCAGATCGCGTCCGGATCGCGCACCAGATCATGCCCAGACCGTGCACCAGATCGCGACTAGACCCAATACCGTGTCGTGCCGTTTCACACACCGTATCGTGTCACGTCGCACCAGGCCGCCTGCATATTGACATTTTGAGGCAAGTAACCCTTGCTACATGCTATACAATATATTTATATATGTATTGACACCCTAAACCTGTAAAATTAGCCTGGTACAATCGTTTTCCATCTCGGTCACAAATTGCATTTTATCATTTACTATTAAACATGGAATTTACAGTTTGCCAATTTGAACCCAATAATCAAATCTACCTGTTCAATCACATTTTACTGTTAAAATAGCTGGTAGCAATTATCCCTGTAGTTCGGTTACATTCGGACACTCGCATGCATTAACCTGAAATAACTGTAATGAACCGTTACCTAAATTATTGCACCGCTAAGGGTGCTTGAACCAGTTAACATGACTAAACGGCTATATCGTCTTACTGCACTCTTATAATTTGAATGAAACTGCTTATTATGTAATTCATTGCTTATCTCATGTTGTTAATACCCATGGTTGATTGTATATCTGATTGTGAGCACACCCACGATATTGTTTACATCTTGACCTGACATTGCTACACATATATATATTGATATACCTGACATGGTACCGTATACTGTTAACTTGACCTGATGTACCATGACTCGACCCGTTACCTGATCTTGTGTCTAATGCCAACAAACCTGACATGTAGTCCTCATGGACCGTTCCTGTTGTCTATCCAGACAAACCTGTTTTTACCTGATCCTGTGTTGGCATTAGTTCTTGATTACTGGATACCTGACTCGACATACATAACTTGGGGGTATGGGGAAATCAAAGGTGAAACCGACTTGTAACTCAACAGTTCGATACCTGTTCTGATCAGTCTTACGGGCTAGGCCAGCCCCGGAGTGATGATGCTGACGTCACTCGCCCATCCTGCTACTTGTTACTGCCTAGCGGCACGTCTCGGATTCGGCCCCGAGAACCTTGACCGTGGTCCCGGGCACGCACGGGATACTATTAAGTTATATCGACGATTCATCAATTGATTTCAAAGACTTTAGACTAGAAAACCTGATAGAACAGTTTAGTTACCCACTGCACACTACCCTGCACTGCTTGTTTCACATTATTGCTTTATTCATGTTTTTTTGCATTGCCTGTTACATTGTTCATATTATATTACTTGTTGACATGACGCGCTGACGTCTGGGTTTTGCATGGCCTGGATTCTGTACCGCTGTCGCAGTCCGAGCAGGAGTACTTCAGCCAGCAGGCTGAGTTGTGAGTTTAGTAGTAGTTAGTTTCATTTCCTGCATTATTTCCTGATGTGAGCCCGCATTATGGGACATATTTTTCAGATTATTTGTATTTGATCATTTGCTTCCGCATTTATTTATTATTGACTCCTGTTATTCTGGATTATGGACATGTTTTAGATAGTTTTATCTTGTTCTTGATATCTCTACAGCCGTAATGTGACTGTGGATGGATACTTCCTACCCACAGGTAGCATGGTTGGCTATGTCACGTGCCCAATCTAGCGTACTCTGGGAAGCGGGGCGCGACATGGTTCTTTTGGTATCAAAGCCATATGTTAGTTGGGTTGATTCTTTTTGTAGTTGGGTATCGTACCTAATACACGAATCAGAATACCCGTGTTTAGGAAACATGTCCTGCCATTTTGCCGTTTACCATTCTTGAATCACATTCTTCCTGATTATATCTTTACGATATGCAAACTTCCTTTGCATATCGACTCGAAAAACCTGATTTCTTGTTATCTCTAGGACTTAGGCGACTTGGGTAGAGTTAAGTAATTGTGGCTATGATACCGCGGCATAGTTACAATGCGGTACTCTATTTAAGTATCTTGGAGTTCTAGCTTTGATCTATATTCAGAATCTATCATCATGCTAATGTTGGGTGTTTTGAGTTCAGGATTATGGCAGGTAGGAATTTGAAGACGTACCAGAGGCGTGTGTGTTAGTTATATGTATGCCCTAGAGGCCATTACTGTACATTGGATGTATATTGTAATGGATGCTGGGACATATATAGGTAGGACTTTCTTGCTCGACATGATAGTACGCTATCTGGTTGCTCTTTATCTTAACATGTATACTTTCTGTCTCTCTGTTACATGTTGATAAAGCCCTTAGGATGTGTACTCGACTTCCAGGACTATGATGAAGATCATACTAGTGGGGCCTGGGTAGTCTATGAGTACATCCTTCAATGTTCCTAGTCGTGGGAATATCGAGACGGGGCATCGATATTCTAGAGTAGACCAGCGTATATCTTCTCGACCCATGTGATGGGCGATGGATGATCCCATATCCATTGGTGTTTGACATCAGAGATGGTATGCGGGTGCTCAGTGGAGACTGGGTACACTGAACGGACTCGCCGAGAACTCCCAGATGGTATTATACCTCACGTCAGATGGCAGTTCTCTGGTGACACTGGTACAGCTTAGTCTGTTGACCCGAGATCGTCATAGAGTCTTGTGTGTCTCCCACTGTGCTTTGATTTCCACCCTACCACGGCTCTACTGAGTCGTGCAAACAGGTGGTTTTTAGGTACAGTCCCGATTCATATGGAGGCAATGAGCGATAGGAGGGGATTCGTCTTTCCCGGTATTGGGGGTTGATGTTGCGCTATGCTCGACTGGCCATAACAGGAAATCCCTGGCCAGGGTTGCAGTGACCTACTGGTAAGTGTTATCAGTGGTTTCACACATGTCATGGACTTCACGTCGGCATGACTTATCGAGCTACTGGGGTCTGACGTTTACCATCCCTAGACGAGATATGCGACATATCAGACGAACAGACCGGACTGTACGGTAAGTGTTACCGGTTTGATTCACAGGGGTGTGAGCGGGTTTGCTCGTCGATCTTCTGATCGCTCAATACCCGGGTGGCCGTTACGTTTAGCAGACCGCTTGCGGCTTGTGGGTGCTTGATATGATCATCATCTGCTGCCGGCGTATTGACGAGTCTTTAGAGTCCTACACAGAGGTTTCCTGGCTCAAGCGAAACGAAATAGGAGCGCATATGAGATATGTGCAGGAACGAGAATAATGCGTGTATGTGATATCGTATTTTATTCTCGCGATGAATGTATCGATTGGTTATATGCGATATAACCTAGTTATCGAATCAAGGATTGATTCGATAAGCCGATACATAGGATACTAGCCAGTTACATGCGACATGACCGGATCATTGATTCAAGTGTTGATTTAATGATTTAATGTATAATTATATATTTGATATATTACTTTGCATTAACTAGTGTTGGTTCACTTTAAAAGGATTTACTCACTTAAATTGTGCAAGTTGTATATGTGATATACATTTGTGCACATGATTGTATCATGTTTGATGATACATGCTTACTTGGTTAAGTGTAAAGAATTAAACCATGGTTAAACTAATGATTAGGGTTTTGTTTTTTCATTTACTTATTTATCTATTTATTTATCTTTTTCATTTTGGAAAGGACAATGACAAATGGTGGATTTTCTTTGTTTGCTAGTTGAAGGTTCTTGAAGCTTTGAACTTGTCCACCATTCTTGTCTTATACTTAACCCTAACCATTCAAGTTAACCATGGTCCATTCTCTACAATTAACCAAGGGTTAATATATGATAAGTATTGATTTATTTATCTATTTTTTAAACACTTATCATATCTTTTCTTCTTCTTCTTCATCTTGAGCAAGAAAGAAAACCTAGCTACCATCAATGGCAACTAGTGAAAATGAGTGAGAAATCCAATTCTAAAGTGAACCCACTTCCTATTTCTTCATCCTCTACCTCTTGCCAAGTAGTATAGGGTGTTTTCTTCACAAGTTTCATGACTTGGTGAAGTGGGAGCTTGATCTAGTGATGCCTCGACGTAGATCATCTTCGGCATCGAAGCCGACGACCAAGCCCGCCCATTTCTTCGATGAAGCCGATGCTAGAGTCCGGAATTCGATTTGGACAGCGGAGGGACATCATCGCGGAGCTTAGGAAGTGGTGGACCGGATCTACAAAGGTTGTAGCCCCTTCCCTTTAGCTATAAATTCGTTTATTTGCATCGCATCGCCTCATTATCTAGTTAACGATCCGTATTAGGGTTTGTAGGCACTTGTAAAATTTGAATTAGCCATGTTTGATGCCTTGTGAGACTTCATTAGTGTGCCTAGGAACACTACAGTGTGGACGAAGCCGCCATGCTTAGAGTGATAAGAGGAATGCTAGAAAATCAAAGAGACAGACCGAGCTGATCCAGCAGCAAGCAGACTCGTTTCAGGAAGGTTTGCAGATCGTTCAGCAGTCTGTAAACAACGTTGGAGCTAAACCAGTTGACCGAGTAGGGACCGTGGCAGACTTCAGGCGTTTGGGTCCGTCTACATTTACTGGTTTGGAGGAGCCGTTGCCAGCCGAGCAGTGGCTAGTTAACACGGAGAATTTGTTGATTGCGGCACAGGTTCCAGATGACAAAAGAGTTGATGTGGTACGCATTCAGTTAGTGGACTACGCCCGAGAATGATGGCTTGTGGAGGAGACCCGCTTGCCCAAGCCAATCAAGGGGGCGGATTTTTTCTAAGAGTTTCCTGGAGAAGTTCTTCCCGCGGACTGCACGGGAGGAAATTGAGTAGAAGTTATTGGGCTAAAGCAGAATGGAGCACCCGTAGATGTGCATGCGGCAGAATGGACGAGACTCAGTTGATTCGCTGGACCTTTAGCTGCCAACGATGCAGACAGAAGTTGCGGTAAGGAAGCAGTTCTGTCAGGCCAGTCGAATTTAGGGCTAGGCTGACAAACAATATCCTTACATCAATGGAAGTGATGAAAGTGAAGAGCCGGCTATTGTTCGCAATTTTATGAACGTATTTGAAGATATATCGGGTTTACCGCCGAAGCGAGACGTGGAGTTCGTAATTGATCTTATTCCTGGTGCAGCGCCAGTATCTAAAGCGTATTATCCAATGGCGCCAGTAGAGTTGGAAGAAGTTAAGAAACAGGTTGCTGAACTGCTTGAGAAGGGTTGGATTCGAAGCAGTAACTCGCTTTGGGGAGCTCCAGTTCTTCTAGTAAAGAAGAAGGATGGCACAAGAAGGATGTGCATCGACTATCGAGAATTAAACCGGGTGACTATTAAGAACAAGTACCCGATCCCTCGCATTGGAGAACTTTTTGAGCAGCTTAGTGGCGCGAGGGTATTCTCGAAGCTGGACTTGCGATCCGGATATCATCAGGTCCGAGTGAAAACAGAAGATATTTGCAAGACGGCGTTTCGAATTCGGGATGGACATTATAAGTACTTAGTGATGCCCTCGGAGTAACGAATGCGCCGGCAGTATTCATGGACTTGATGAACCGAATCTTTTCACCGTTCTTGAACCAGTTTATCGTGGTCTTCATTGACAATATTCTGGTTTACTCGAAGAGTTTTGAGGAGCATGCTGAACATTTGAAGATCGCACTGCAGACGTTGAGACAGGAGAAATTGTATGCGAAGATGAGTAAGTGCGAGTTTTGGCTAGAGGAAGTGAAGTTTTTGGGACATGTTGTGTCGGGCGATGGAATCGCCATCGATCCAGAAAAGATTGCAGCAGTTCGAGATTAGCCTATTCCAAAGAATGTTGCTGAGATAAGAAGTTTCCTTGGATTAGCCGGATACTACAGGAGATTTGTGGAGAACTTTGCTCGTCTGGCAGAGCAGTTGACCAAGTTTACGCGCAAGGAGGTACTTTTTGTATGGACGGATAAATGTGCGTTAGCTTTTGAGACGTTGAAGCAGAAGTTGATAACCGCCCCTATTCCGACCGTGCCAGACAATTCCGGAGGATTGGTGATTCACAGCGACGCATCTGGGAAAAGATTGGGATGTGTTTTGATGCAGCATGGGAAGGTTGTAGCATACGCATCGAGACAATTGAAGACCCATGAGAAGAATTATCCAACTCATGACTTGGAGCTTGCGGCTGTGATTTTCGTCTTGAAGATTTGGAGACACTACCTTTTGGGCGAAAGAGTCGAAGTTTTTACAGATCATAAGAGCTTGAAGTACGTGTTCACGCAGAAGGAACTTAACATGAGGCAGCGTAGATGGTTGGAACTGATGGCTGACTACGATCTTGATCTTTAGTACCATCCGGGGAAGGTGAATGTTGTGCCGGATGTACTTAGTCGGTTACCAGCAATTCAGGTGTTAACTACGCAGAAAGAGATCATTGCAGATTTTCGAAGATTTGACTTAGAGGTTATACTAGCGCGTTCTACGGGACAGTTGATGTAGTTGTAAGTACAGTCGTCTTTGATTGAGAAAATTAAAGCAGCACAATCGCAGGATCCTAGACTGCAAAAGTTTCGAGAGCAAGTTGAAGCCGGACTACGAACAGATTTACTAATCCACGAAGATGGTTCGTTGAGGTATGGTAGCCGTTTGTGTGGGCCAAAGGGAGATGTCGTGAAGAGCTTATGAAGGAGGCACACAGTTCAGCTTATTCTGTACATCCAGGAGGCACAAAGATGTACCGAGATATTCGAAAACATTTCTGGTGGGAAGGCATGAAACGGGAGATTGCTCGCTTTGTGGCTAAGTGCTTGGTGTGTCAGCAGGTTAAGGCTGAACATCAAAGGGTTGCCGGTTTATTGCAACCACTTCCGATTCCTCAGTGGAAGTGGGAACATATAACCATAGATTTCGTGACGGCTTTACCGCGGAGTCCAAAGGGAAATAATGCAGTATGGGTAGTTGTTGATCGATTGACCAAGGCTGCTCACTTTATTCCTTTCCGAGTTGGTCAATCAACGGAGACTTTGGTAGAACGGTACATGCAGGAGATTGTAAGATTGCATGGGGTACCGGTGAGCATCGTGTCCGATCGGGACACTCGGTTCTTATCACACTTCTGGAGGAGTCTACAGGAAAGTTTGGGGACTCGATTGAAGTTTAGCACAGCTTATCATCCTCAAACTGATGGTCAGTCGGAGAGAACGATCCAAACTCTTGAAGATATGTTGAGAGCATGCATGTTAGACTTCAAGGGTTCGTGGGAGGATCATCTACACTTGGTGGAGTTTTCTTACAACAACAGTTTTCAGGCAACTATCCAGATGGCTCCATTTGAAGCATTGTATGGTCGTACATGCCGTTCACCTGTTTGTTGGGATGATGTCGGTGAACGAAGATTATTGGGACCAGATTTGGTTGTGCAGACAGTTGAGAAAGTTAACACTATCAGGAGTCATATGAAGGCAGCTTAAGACCGACAGAAGAGTTGGGCAGACACGTCAAGAAGACCTCTAGAGTTCGCCGTGGGTGATTTGGTATTCTTGAAGATATCACCGACTAGAGGGGTGATTCGTTTTGGGAGTCGAGGATAACTTAGTCCTCGATTCGTTGGACCCTTTGAGATCTTGGAGCGTGTTGGCGAGGTAGCGTACCGTTTGGCGTTACCGCAGTCCTTGGCAAGTGTGCACGATGTGTTTCACGTATCTCAACTACGAAGGTATGTTCGAGATGAAACACACGTTTTGGATCGTTCGGAGTTAACAGTACGAGAAGATTTGACCTTTGAGGAGCGACCGGTTGAAATCGTGGATCGAAGGGAAAAGGTTCTCAAGAACAAGGTTATCCCCTTGTGCTTGTTTCTTAGGGAAATCGATCGCATGGAGAGTCCACTTGGGAACGAGAAGATGAAATCCGACAGAAGTTTCCTCACCTTTTCCTGTAGTTTTCTATCTTTGTATTCTTGGAATTTCGAGGACGAAATTCTTTTTGTAGTTGGGTATAATGTAACACCCGAGCCCAATGCTACTGTTTTTCAGTTACTGTTTGAGCGTAGTGTGGTACTCATTTCATTTATCTTGCTTGTTTGTGGTTTACTGTAAAATTTTACCCGGCAGGGTCATTTCTGCATATAACAATTTTTAGCATCTAAAATAAAATTGAAAATATCCATCTTGGCCTACTCGACACCCCTAGCCTCGTGGTAGCGTCCGTGCATCGTGTTCTCGTCCCGTTCGGTGAAACGGGTGAGTTTGGACGGCTACGCGCGCGTACAGGTGTCCGTCTTGGGGGTATGCTTTTTAATCGTAAGACACTTAATTTTAAAATTTGGAACCCGCTTAAAATCCTATTATTTAAATTTCGAATTTTTGGACCCGACCCGGGCGCAATTTGGAAATATTTTATTTAGCGCCAAAATCCCAAATTTTAATAATATTCAAACCATAGTATATTTCGATGATTTATATATATTTTCCACTGTTTACGTAATCTATTAAATCTTTTCATATTTCTTAAACCCTTAAATCATTCTTTCAGCCAATCAATTTTTCCCGTGGGCCTCTCTCTCTCTTTCTCTCTCTCTCTCTCTCTCTAACCCTTCAAATCTCTCTCTCTTTATAAATCTATTCTCTCTCTCTCTCTCTTATACAAATTTCCCTCTCCTTTATTTTTCTTCAAACGCAGCAACAGAACCCAACCTCGTCGAGCCCGGCCACCTCTCTCCTCGCCGCTGCCGTACCAACGCCGACGCGAACGACACCAGCATCCTTGCCTCCTCGCCCTCATCACAGCCACACCCACCTCCTTCCTCCATTTTTCCCACGCTCTCGAGCGCCTGCACACCTGACGAGGCCACCCGTGCATTCCCCAGCGAGCCCAACCTCGCCAGTGACTCGCCGTCGTCGCCTTCGTCTCCTCCTCGCATCCCTCTCCACATACCGGCCTCCCAAACCGCTTCCACCTCCCTCTGCAGACCCCCTCGGCCGCGGCTGCACACCATAACCCACTGCCTTCGCCGGAGTATCACCACGCCGGCAACCTTCTTCGCCGTCGCCCCGTGCCGGCTCCCCTGAAATCTCAGAAACTCTACCAGTAAGACCTTCTTCTCCCCTTCTTCTTTGTTTCCTTCTTTTCTTGATTGCAATTCTGGGTTTTTACTGTTTACTGCTCGCCGGAATCCGGCCGTGCCGGCGGCGTGTCCCGACGTTCCAGCGAGGTACCCGACGCGTGTGGATCCATTGTTCATCGTTTGGGTGCGCACCAGATCGCGTCCAGATCGCGCACCAGATCGCGTCCGTATCGCGCACCAGATCGCGTCCAGACCGTGCACCAGATCACGACTAGACCCAATACCGTGTCGTGCCGTTTCACACACCGTATCGTGTCACGTCGCACCAGGCCGCCTGCATATCGACATTTTGAGGCAAGTAACCCTTGCTACATGCTATACAATATATTTATATATGTATTGACACCCTAAACCTGTAAAATTAGCCTGGTACAATCGTTTTCCATTTCGGTCACAAATTGCATTTTATCATTTACTATTAAACATGGAATTTACAGTTTGCCAATTTGAACCCAATAATCAAATCTACCTGTTCAATCACATTTTACTGTTAAAATAGCCGGTAGCAATTATCCCTGTAGTTCGGTTACATTCGGACACTCGCATGCATTAACCTGAAATAACTGTAATGAACCGTTACCTAAATTATTGCACCGCTAAGGGTGCTTGAACCAGTTAACATGACTAAACGGCTATATCGTCTTACTGCACTCTTGTAATTTGAATGAAACTGCTTATTATGTAATTCATTACTTATCTCATGTTGTTAATACCCATGGTTGATTGTATATCTGATTGTGAGCACACCCACGATATTGTTTACATCTTGACCTGACATTGCTACACATATATATATTGATATACCTGACATGGTACCGTATACTGTTAACTTGACCTGATGTACCATGACTCGACCCGTTACCTAATCTTGTGTCTAATGCCAACAAACCTGACATGTAGTCCTCATGGACCGTTCCTGTTGTCTATCCAGACAAACCTGCTTTTACCTGATCCTGTGTTGGCATTAGTTCTTAATTACTGGATACCTGACTCGACATACATAACTTGGGGGTATGGGGAAATCAAAGGTGAAACCGACTTGTAACTCAACAGTTCGATTCCTGTTCTGATCAGTCTTACGGGCTAGGCCAGCCCCGGAGTGATGATGCTGACGTCACTCGCCCATCCTGTTACTTGTTACTGCCTAGCGGCACGTCTCGGATTCAGCCCCGAGGACCTTGACCGTGATCCCGGGCACGCACGGGATACTATTGAGTTACATCGACGATTCATCAATTGATTTCAAAGACTTTAGACTAGAAAACCTGATAGAACAGTTTAGTTACCCACTGCACACTACCCTGCACTGCTTGTTTCACATTATTGCTTTATTCATGTTTTTTTGCATTGCCTGTTACATTGTTCATATTATATTACTTGTTGACATGACGCACTGACGTCTGGGTTTTGCATGGCCCGGATTCTGTACCGCTGTCGCAGTCCGAGCAGTAGTACTTCAGCCAGCAGGCTGAGTTGCGAGTTCAGTAGTAGTTCGTTTCATTTCCTGCATTATTTCCTGATGTGAGCCCGCATTATGGGACATACTTTTCAGATTATTTGTATTGGATCATTTGCTTCCGCATTTATTTATTATTGACTCCTGTTATTCTGGATTATGGACATGTTTTAGATAGTTTTATCTTGTTCTTGATATCTCTACAGCCGTAATGTGACTGTGGATGGATACTTCCTACCCACAGGTAGCATGGTTGGCTATGTCACGTGCCCAATCTAGCGTACTCTGGGAAGCGGGGCGTGACAGAACCTCCTTACCCTATCAGCATCGTTGGCAACCAAAGGTCCAGCGAATTTACTGAGCCGCGTCCACTCAGCTGTATGTACATCTACAGGTGCGCCGTTCTGCTTCAAACTGACGAACTTTTCTTCCATTTCCTCCCGTGCAGTCCGCAGGAAGAACTTTTCCAGGAAACTCTTTGAAAAATTCGCCCAACTGATCGGCTTGGGCAAGCGGGTCTCTTCCACCATTCACGGGCGTAATCCATCAACTGGATGCGTACCACATCCACTCTCTTATCTTCTGGGATCTGTGCCGCAATGAGTAAGTTCTCCGTGTCAACCAGCCACTACTCCGCTGGCAACGGCTCTTCCAGGCCAGTAAATACAGACGGATCCAGTCTCCTGAAATCCGCCACGGTACCCACACGATCAACTGGTCTGGCCACCACATTGTTCACGGACTGCTGAACGGTCCGCAAACCTTCCTGAAAAGATTCAGCTTGCTGCTGGATCAGCTCGGTCTGTCGCTTTTGGTTCTCCAACATCCCACGTATTACTCCAAGCATAACGGCTTCATCAACACGCCTTTGGTACGTTTTCAGATTCTTGTCTGCCTTGTTCCTGAAATCAAAGCACCAAAAGGATTAGCATGATAACAGATTCAAATTATAGATCAACGATATGAATCAAGGCTAGAACTCCAAGTTACTTAAATAGAGTACCGCATTGTAACCATGCCGCGGTATCATAGCTACAATCACATAACTCCACTCAAGTCGCCTAAGTTCTAGAGATAACCAAAAGGAAACCAGGTTTCGAGTCAATATGCAAAGGAGGTTTGCATATCGTAAAAGTAGAATCAGGAGGAAGTCAAGATTCAAAATTGGTAAGACGGTAAGGTGGCAGGACATGTTTCCTAATCACGAGTATTCTGATTCGTGTATTGGGTCCAATACCCAACTACAAAAGAATCAAACCCGATTAACCTATAACCTTTAGCTCTGATACCAAAAGAACCATGTCACGCCCCGCTTCCCAGAGTACGCTAAGATGGGCACGTGATATAGCCAACCAGGCTACCTGTGGATAGGGAATATCCTTCCACAGTCACATTACGGCTGTAGAGATATCAAGAACAATAATAAACTATCTAACACATGTCCATAAGCCAGAATAAAACGAGTTAAGAATAAAAATAATGCGGAAGCAAAAGATCCAATACAAGAATAACTGGAATGTATGTCCCATAATGCGGGCTCACATCAGGAATGAAAATACTGAAAATAAAAGAACTAACTACTAACGAGTCCTCACTGCTCAGCCTGCTGACTGAAGTACTCCTGCTCGGACTGCAGCAAAGGTAAGGAATCTGGGCCATGCAAAACCCAAACGTCAGCGCGTCATAACATTAAGCAATAATATATAAACAGGATAGCAAGACATGCAAGTATGATCATAAATGGTAAAGCAGGTGTAACGGCAATATAAATCAGGGCAGTGAAAGGTAGTGTGCAGTGAGTAATCTAAACTGGTCTATTGGGTTAACTATTCTCAAGTCTCTGAAATCAATTTGATGAATCATCGATGTAACTCAATAGTATCCCGTGCGTGCCCGGGATCACGGTCTATGACTCTCGGGCTGAATCCGAGACGTCCCGCAAGGCAGTAAAGGGTGGTAGGTAATGACGAGTGATGTCAGCAGCATTACCCCGGGACTGGCCTAGCCCGTAAGACTGATCAGAAAAGGTATAGAACTGTCGAGTTACAAATCAGGTTTCATCATTGATTTCCCCATACCCCCAAGTTATATGTGCTCAAGTCAGGTATTAAATAATCTGGAGCTAATGCCAACACAGGATCATGCAGGTACAGTTTTGTCTGGATAGACAACAGGAAATGTCCGTAAGGACAACAGGTCAGGTTTGTTGGCATTAGTCACAAGATCAGGTAACAGGTAAAGCTATGGTACATCAGGCCAAGTCAGGTAGTATATAGGTATCATGTCATGTCGAGAGGTGCACGGTACCATGTCGTGTCAAGTAATAGGTGTAACAAGTCATGTCAGGGGTGCACAAAATGTCATGTGGGTGCTCATAATCAACTAACGTAAGCATGGGTATACAAAACAAGCATGGGGTACTAATGGAACAATAAAATGAACATTGTAATGTGATATGCAATCAGGTACAGATTAAGGCATATAGATGCACAGTTATGATTAGGGTTAAAGTTAAAGTTCTAATACTAATTAAACTACAATTCATCAAATGTGGAATGTTAATATTTCAATGTTATACATTCAAGTGATCTATGAATGCAATAACATGTATACTAGACGAGATGGATGCAAATGGGTGTTTGAACAGTTATAAACTATTTAAAGGGTACTATGGGTTATGTAAATAATTATTATGTGATTTAAATATGGATGTGGGTCCTATGTATAGTAAACTAAAATGCAACAGGGTATGTCTCAATTTCTGAATCTAAAATGATATAATGGAATATCGAATGCTAAAATGTAACATGAGATATTAGATTAAATCTATAAGTTTCACATGTAATCAAATAAGTATAGAATATTATGAATAGCATGTAGCAAGTTTCACTTGCCTAGACGGATCGCGATACGGGTATACGGAACGTCACACGTCGGCGGAAAAAGTCGCGACGCGCGCACGGTACACGGAACGAATCCAAACAACGCACAAGGTGAAAACACGGGTCAGGTATGCTCGCTGGGTCGTCGGGATCGTCGACGGTGTCAGGACTCCGGCGATCTACAGAGGTTTAAAAATTTTACAGAAAAAGAAACAATACAAGAAAGAAAGAATAGCAAAAAGAAAAAGAGAAGGAAGGAAGAACGAGAGAGAGGAGGCTCGCTGGGGTTGCACTGGTGACGGGAAGACGAGATGGTGGCGACGAGATCAACAGAGCTCCGGCCAGGTATCATGCAGGGGTGTGCAGGGTTCTTGGCGGCTAGGGTTTCAGCTAGGGTTTGCTGTTGGTTTCTTGGTGCAAGGTTGGTGCAGGGAAGGAGACAGAGGAGATAGGGAGAGAAGAGGAGATGAATGAGGAGGCGACGGCGAGAGGTGGTCGGCGACAGGATGAGGTGGTGGCGATGGGTTCTTGGGGTTCTTGTGGGTGCAGGTAAGGCTCGGGAATGGAAAGGAGAAGAAGGAGATGGCAAGGTGACGGGATCCACGGGGGTGATGGGAATCAAGAAACGCACAGTACTCACGAGATGAGCGAGAGAGAGCGCGAGAGGAGAGAGAAAGAGGAGAGAGAGACAGTTTGCACTGGGGAGAGAGAAAGGAAAGAGGAAAGAAGAGAGGGATTTTTGTGGGGCCCAGCGCAAGGAAATGAAGGAATTTCATTGGTTCGGGGGAGTGGGCCCCGGAGGAAAAAGAGCTGAGTTGCCTAGGATTTTAAATTTAAAAGATTTTTATTTAGTTAAGGAAAATATTGGTGAACTGTTAAAGATTTTATTTGAATTAGATTTTAAAATATATTTTGGTTAGTTGTAAAAACTTCTTTAGGTTGTTAAATATATATATTAAACGAATTTAAAGAAATTTAAAATAATTAGAATTTTGGCGGGATACAAAATATTTCAAAGTGCGTCCGGATCGGGTCCAAAATTTCGGATTTGAAATACGAAAATTTTATGCAACCTCCAAAATTTAAAATGAAAGATTAGGTAACGAAAATGTAATTTTAATTTATTTACCGATCTAAAATGTTATATGTAAAATACGCGATGCTAGGTGAATGTTAATATGCAGTTTATACTAGATGCATGTTTCAATGCAACAAGCTAGGGTACTCTATAACTATGAATCAACAGGTTCAAACAAGCGGGTCGGGTCGAATGTAATGTAAAAGTAAACTACCCTTCGCATTCAAATATGATAAATCAATAAAATACCACATACAAACAAATATGGAAACAGAAATTGGTATAACTGAACTCGGTTGTTACACTTTCCATCTCCGAGAGCAAGCTGTCGGCAACGGAAAGCCCCGAGGGCACCTCGAAGATAAGCTCCCCATCGTCCACGATGATCGGGAAAGCCGGGAAGCGGGGCGCCGTCCTATGGAACCTCTTGAGGAGAGACGCAAGGGAACCAGTCTCACCTCCCACCTCCAGAGCCCGGAGCTCTTGCTCCCGAGCACGTTTTCGGCTCGGCGCTTGGCTGGACTCCGGGGCCTGGGGCGCGCTCGAGCGCCTGGCTGGGGCGGCCGCAGGTGGGGCCGAAGCCGATGACGGGCGAGAGGTGCCGGCGCCTCCGGCCTTCTTCCCCTTCTTCTGTTCGACCAGGGCTGCCCGAAATTTGCCTAGGTCCATGGGTTCTGCATAAGACAAAAGTATAAAGGGGTCAGCAATGCCAGAAAAAGTGAAAGGATACACAAGTTTAAACAAGTCGCCTGAAAACTCCTAACTTACCCGCGAACTGGACGAGGCTGAGCCCGGTCCAACTGAGGGCCTACTCAGACAGCAACACATCAGCCCGGGAGAGAGGCTCCCACTCCGACACCACCACTGCGTCGGGATCATTCGACCGTCTCACCCGCGGGCAGTTGGCCATGTGCCATTGGATGGGCACAGGCCAATCCTCACCCTCGGGCGGCCCAACAAACAAAAACTTCTTCTTCTATTCGTGGATGGAAGAAGATACTACAACGACCCCCGACCCGGCAGCACCTCCCCGGTGTTTTCTAAAAGAGATGTATACCCAGCTTGGCTCGTCCCTGCGAGTGCCGGGGTGGTTTTTGCAGCAGAGAGAAGAGACGAGAAGGCTCCGGCTGAAAGGGATCTGACGTAATTTCAACCGGACCAGGAAGCTAAGGAGAATCCTCCAAGAGTTCGGCACTAATTGGCCCGGGGCTAACTCAAAGCAATTCAACGCCGCACTCACCTCGGGAGAGAAGGCAGGCGCATCCCGGCCCAAAAGGCTTCCAGGTACAAGGCAATCTCCTTGCCCCATATTTGGTCTGCCCTCTCCCCCTCCTCGGCCAGACGAAGCGAGTAGCCGGGAGGAAATGAGTCCGGATGGTGGCGAGCTCATCCGCATGCCTCAGCATGGATAACGCGCTAAGAGCACCCCTAACCTGCGCTCTGGGGACCGCCCCCGTCGCACGACCCCGAGAAGCATGACTAACCCTAACTTCCCGGGGGGGCTCCGACTCAGACGAGGAAGAGAAAGTAGAAGAAGAGGAAGCTACAGAGGACTCCCTAGACTCTTCCCGGACTATTTCTACAGACTCCTCGGTAGAAGACATCTAACCTGATCAAAGGGAAGAGTCCTCGGAAGAGAAAACGCAAGGAATCCGACCTGAGGAGAAGAGCGCCGAGCTAACACGACTAGGGACGAGGAAATTATGGTGAGGCATGGGCCCTGATAGGGATCCCACCTCTAATTTTAGCTGCCGGCGTACACATCCTACGGCTCCGATCGCCTTCCACCAAAACAGCGCTTCACAACCAACGGCCGACAACATTCCACCTGTCGCGCTCACATCGGGCTCGTCCCATCGGGCGCGGGAACACCTGTGGCCCGTCTCGTCAGCCAACCAGCGCCAGACACGTGGGCTGGCGTTTCGACGAACGTACGCACAAACCGACGCTTCCTCTTTAGTGCGAGATCCCTCCCCTGATCCACTGACATCATCAAGAAAATACAACTAGTTGCCCGGGAATACACACCGACGATACCTTCAAATAAGAGCTTACCCCGGATGACCGGTCAGACCGCTCTCGACCCGACCCATGAATGGGTTGAGACGAGAGTGGGGGGCTAATGATGAGGCGAGATACCGGTGTTTCCCCAGATCATGACACGTGGCAGATGACGTGTCCCAGGGATTACAAGAAAGGATCAAGATCGACACGTTAGAAGCATACCCCGGGCTTTTGACCTGAGGATGTTCCCGACGTTCGGTGGCCTTCTAGATCACCCCTACGATCACCTTACGAATGACCATCGGCTCGCCTCGGAGCCCTCCCGCACGCTGAGTTCCCTCAGCCCTCTGGCTCGCCTCCGAGCTATCGCATATCCAAGATGCCTCGGCCTCCCGCTCGTTCTCGAGCCTCCCGCCGAGCTTAGTTTTCTCGGTCTCACCGACCGACCCACAGCACCGATCACAGGCGTCTCCGCTACGGCTCCGCGAATCTCGCCAGACGCGAGATATCCGCCGCCCATGATACCGCGTTCTACGTCATCACGATCCCCCATTAACGAGCATATCTCGTCATTAATGGGGAATCCCGCCTATCACGCGGGCGTAACGCCAGGGGCGTAACGGCCGGCGTGAATCCCGCGCCCGCCTGTCCATGGCTGCCACTATATAAACCCCTCTCTCAAACGACTCAGGTAAGCCAATTTGACCCCAATAGGCCGTTACTCTGCCAAAATACCCCGTCTAACTTGATCGTCGGAGGGTCCTCGGTGGCACAACCACCTCGGGACTTCCTTGCAGGTAACTCGGCATCAACCACATAAAACCCATTGAGATCCGCACGTTTCAGGAGGCAACCCTCCAACTCAATCTCAGTCATCCATCAGCGCTCACAGCAGATCAACGGAAGGTAACATCTGAAGGAGATCCAGAGATCCATCAATAACCTTATACATGAATTACGTAGTCCTAAAAAAACTCATCACAAAAAAGTAGTCCCAAAATAATCTACATATGGCATTTTTGGACGAAAATACCTTGACAAATAAACCCTCAACAGAATAAATTGAAATTTTAAAGTTCAATGGCTCATCCAAAAAAACTTGAAACTTCAATTATGCTTTATGAAATTTACGTGTTTTTAAAATTCAGATGTCAATCTCTCTCCTCCTCCCCTTCCATACAGTGGTGTACCAACCTAAGTCATCCATTTCCCGTTTCTAAAGATATCTTTAAAACTTAAATCACCCTAAATTACAACACCGAAATCATATAAGTATGGCTTAAACCATGATTTGCTATACACCCACATGAATTGCAGGTGAAAATAACTAGTATCGGTCATTTATCTGTGCCTCAAACATCCCGCTTGATGTACTTGTTGGAATTGATTATATAAAATTCTAATCCTATTTGTTTTTGGATTTGTTAATTAAAGATAAATCCAAATTTATTATCAAGAGATAAGTCTAAATTAGGTAATTAGAGATAACTCCTATAACCAATTGATGTTATCTCTAATTCTGTTATAAATAGAAAGCTATAGCCTATATCTCTAATTCCATAAGAGTGTTATAAATAGAAAGCTATAGCCTATAGTTAGTTTTCGGACTGTATGAGAGAAAAGAGAGAGAAGAAGAACGGGTTGTGTTGTGCAGTCGTCTCATAATTCTGTAACTCTCCACAAATAGTGAAACGTTTTCTGCAGCTGTCCGTGATTTTTCCCGTTTGGGTTTTCCACGTAAACCCTGTGTCCCCCTGCGTTGATATTTTCTATTTTCTGCGATTTGTTTGATCTATGTTTCCGCGTTTATCTCGATCATCCGAAACAGTACTTGCAATTACGAGTGATCTTAATAGTAAATTAATTCTATCTCTTATTAAACAAATATCTGACTTGATCAAAGAGACAATCGGACACAAAATGCTTTGAGTTGATGAGCTTAATAATCAAATCGTATTACATAGGAAAAAGATGTATATAAAAGTTACCGATGGCACATATTTTCATTTCTTAGTTTTCCCCTTAGCTTTAGTCTGGACTTTGCAGACAGTCCAAAATTGAGTGCTTGTCTTTATGTATCCTTAAATTGTAGTATAATCAATTCCTAGTTTTTTGTAAAACTTTGACCTGCACATGTGACTCGTTCACATGCCATGATTGGTTTTAGTATCTTTAAAATAAAGAGAGAAATTGTTTTAAGGGATTATCACAAGAGAAAAAGAGCATAAAACCATAACTTATGTTCGATGTTCAACGGATATGATCATGATGACCGTCTAAAATAAACAGTCTGGTAAACCGTCTCTAACCGAATCTAAATGTTCTCACTTGAAAAAACAGAAAAGATTGATCAAACGATCTCTTACCATGCAGAAAAATTATTTTTTTAATGGGGAAGGGCTTGTCTCTCCTTTCCCTGCTTTATTGAAATAGAAATGCTTAGCCTTTCTATTTTACTACTTTTTCCCCAAGAATTGCATGCCTCCTTGGCTATTTAATATGTTCAACCATATTTTTCCATTAGTCTAAGTTTGAGATCCCACTCCCCATGAAGCCAATAGTTTTCGTTAAGCGAAAGTTATATGATTCAGACTCTACTTGCATTAGGTTTAAAATCATATTGTTTCCGAGAATGTTCAATCTGATCATAAGCTCATGCAACTCATGCAATTGCGTAGAGAAGGATGCAAAGTACTTTTCATTTGGTTTTGATTGGAATGACACATTTTCGTTCAATCCTATTATTTGGCATTTCACATGCATATGTAGCCCAGCCTAATCGTATTAGGTACTAGATATTGTCTTCAATGTTGATTTTGATTCATTGTTTCTCCACGAAACTTATATATATATATATATATATATATATTACATGTAGACTATTTATGTTGACCAGATCTCTCCCAACTGGTTTGCACCTATGTAAATATTTAATAAAATAATGGATAACAAAGAATCTTTCATGAGAAATCCATATCATGGTAGTAAAAAATGTCAACTTTCACCATTTCTTTTTTTTATGAGAAAAAATTTCCATCTTAATATTTATCCTCTAAAATATAGATATATCAAATCTCATGCGGTTTTAATACTTTTCCTTGGTGATTTAGTGAACGCAAATTTTAGGGTTTTCAAATAATAGAGAATTTTCCACCACCAGCTAGATCACTATGTAAAAAACATTAAAATCACTAGTATTTAGCATGTACGATTTAATACAGATTTAGTGTATTTATGTTCAAATAAAATTTTGTTATTGTTACAATAACAGTTTTGATACGATGGAAGAGGTTATAAGCCGTATTCATATATATGTAGAGAACAAACTGGTCATGATGTAAATACCATGATCCACTATCATGCAAATGAATTCTTTGAAAAAAGATATATTATTCAAAAAAATATCATTCTAACTAACTTTATGAAAGATAATAAACTTCATAATGCATATCAAACAGCTTAAGCTACGGCAAAAAGTAGAATTAATTATTTGATAATTATTATCTTTTGCTTCTCTAATAAGAAATTGTTGATGAGCAAGCTAGGCAACATCATGGAGGATTCCACCTCTAAATTTCCAGCTTAATTCCTTTCCCTTTAAGCATAGGCAACTTGATTTCTGCTAGAATGGCAACATGCTTATCCATCACTAGTGCCTATGCTTGAAATTCAATTTTGTTAGGAAACTTTTTGAAAATCTCTTTCCTTTCCATTCAAACAAGATCAAACTAGTATGATAGACTGATGTCCCCTTGCCGAATGCAAAGCCAAACTCTTAAAATCTCAATATCTACGGCAAAACTTTGAAATTGTAATGAGCGCCGGCAATTTTTCAAATATTGATCTTTAGTATTTCGAGCCAAAATTTTAAATGTTATGCAACAATTAAATATTTATTTATAATTCCCTCTTCAAATGCGCGTCTATCAAGATTTGAAACAAAATCAATTTTGATAAATTTCTTAAGGTATTATACCATACTAAGTTAGACTTTACTGTTTTGATGAACATCTGAAAAAATACTTTGCATGTTATATAGCACAAACTAATAAATGTAGACTAGGCCAGATGCTACAAGAAAGCTATGGTTTTTGTAACTTAGAAAAAGAGAACATCCTAGTTGCAGTGACTTGTTTAATTAAGCATCCACTTCAGGCCAAAAGCACAAAAATGGATTAAAGCCTTATCATAGAACAACAATTGATTAAACTTGAGAAGCAATCTCTCTCTCTCTCTCTCTCTCTATATATATATATATACATATATATATATACACACACACACACACACATACACACATCTTGGTGACATTTATATAGACAACAAAGACTTGCTTTTGTAAAGCTTAAGTAGGGCGAAATTATTAAGACATGAAAAAAATGTAACAGCCATGCATCGTTGTTTTATGTGGAAGTGCAGGCAGTAGTTAGGGCATCCCCTTCATGTAGGGTGGTCACGAGGGCACGTGCCATGTAGGGGGTTGCTCTTTACAAAGAGCACCTACTTTGCGGAAAATGGAAATTAAAGGTCTGCTATTTATCCTGTCTGGACTTTTGCTGACTTGATAAAGGATTAACCACCGGCAAGGATATCGATGGGTAACTCAAAACAAAACATTCGGTGCGTTTCATGTCCTTGATGAAAATTTTAAGGTCACCAACAGACGCAACATGATTTTGGGCAACTCAAACACACCGGTCTCTTCATGCTTGATATACCCTGCATGCAAGCAAGAGGTTTTTGGTTTTCCATTTCACCATCACATGTAATTTGAATTCCATTACTTCTTCATCTACAACTAATGATAATAATATGCATCTAAAATACTCCGGCTTTCATATTTATACTCTTAAAAGCAGAGAAATTATTCAGGATGCCGGGTATATTACATCCAGACAGAAGAGAGAAAAAAAGATGAGGAGTTTCGGGCACCTTTTGGATAGCTTAGTGGGATAGGTATTTTTATGTCCATCTCTCTCATTACAGAAATTGCATGACCGGCGCTCCGTAGAATTTTAAAAAATAATTAAGCAGACAAGGTTGGATGAATTTTGGAAAAAAGTTGCCACCCTCGAGGGAGAGCTCTGCAAGTCAGCAGCAAAGCACAACTATGGCCCACATGAATGTGGGACCCACATCTCAAAAGCATCCCTTTATTTTCCCAATATAAATACACCATTACTCTCCCTCATCCCCATTGAAGACCACCCCCTCCACTAAAATTCACGTTCCCCAGCTCACCTTCTGAGCTATTATTTACCTCTACAACCACAACAGCAACAGTAGCAGTACTTGTACAAATAGTTAAAGAACCAACAAAATTTTCAAAAAAAAGGCCATCATTTTTCCTCTTTTTTAGACCGACCCACTTCTCTCTCTTCTTTCTCACTCTAGAGAACAATGGGTTTCAAATCGGTGATGCTTCTTGTGGCCATGATGATGGCTCTATGGTCACCACCCATGGTGACTGCATCAGTCACCTACGATCACAGGTCCATCATCATCAACGGGCAGAGGAGAATCCTCATCTCTGGCTCCATTCACTACCCAAGGAGCACCCCTGAGGTCAATGCAGCGCCTGGGTCTCTCTCATTTTGTTCAATTTTTTTTCCCTTCACTTTTTGTGATTTTTGTGTGTTGATGTTTGGTTTTTTTTCCATCTGGGTTGGTTTCAGATGTGGCCTGATCTTATCCAAAAGGCTAAAGATGGAGGCTTGGATGTTATTCAAACCTATGTGTTCTGGAATGGCCATGAGCCATCTCCTGGCCAAGTATGCACAGCAAAAGAGTTCAAATTTTTATGACGTGGGTCTTTTTTTCTTTTTTCCTTTTTGTTGCAAATCACTAACATGTTTTGGGTTTTTCTCTTTTGTTAGTATTATTTTGGTGGGAGGTATGATCTGGTTCGTTTCCTGAAGCTGGTGAAGCAAGCTGGGCTCTATGCTCATCTCCGCATTGGCCCTTATGCTTGTGCTGAATGGAATTTTGGGTAAAAAATAAAAAAATAAAAATCTCATTTTTTTTACCCTTGAAATTTTTAATCAAGACCCATTTTAAGTCTAATGTTCTTCTGTTTGATCAATAGGGGATTTCCTGTTTGGCTGAAATATGTTCCTGGCATCAGTTTCAGAACTGATAATGGCCCTTTCAAGGTATAATTGCATCGATTTGTTTTTATAAAAAAAAAATTGCCCTTGTAAAGTTTGTTAATCCTTTACTTTTGTTGTGAGATAGGCTGCAATGGCGAAATTCACGAAGAAGATTGTATCGATGATGAAAGCCGAAGGCTTGTATGAATCACAAGGAGGCCCTATTATCCTCTCTCAGGTATAATAAACATCCAATGTATCTCAATAGACAGCTCTTCGATTTTTGCATTTGGACTAATGCGGTCTTATTGTAAATTTGAAAAAGATTGAGAATGAGTATGGGCCATTAGAGTACTACGATGGAGCGCCGGGGCGATCTTACGCATATTGGGCTGCGAAAATGGCGGTTGGTCTCAACACCGGCGTCCCATGGGTTATGTGCAAACAAGATGATGCCCCTGACCCAGTTGTATGTTGAGCTCTCCCTTCTCTTTATCTTCCATAGCTAAATTACACCATAGTTTATGGGATTTTACTGTAATAAAAAGACTTTAAGGTAATTTACTGAGAAAAAAAAGCTATTGTTGAGTTTATTTGGGTATAATTTAGCCTTCTTTCATCGAGATTCCTTCTTTAGTACCGTAGTATTAAACTCCTATTTATGTTTGAGGCCCCATTCTTTAAAGGACAATTTATAAAATAAAGCCTCATTTAATATTTATTTTTAAAAGTCGACCTGCTATTTTTTTATTTATCAAAACCGACCTAACAGTTGCCACATTGGATTATGGCGTCTTTTAATTTTGTAATTAGCACTGATTAGAATCCGGGGTTGCCAACCCCGGGCAACCCCGGATTCTAATCAGTGCTAATTACAAAATTAATAGACGCCATAATCCGACATGGCAACTGTTAGGTCGGTTTCGATAAATATAAAAATAGCAGGTCGATTTTTAAAACTAAATATTAAACGAGTTTAAAAAATTGTCCTTCTTTAAAAGTTAGACTTTTAATTACAAATATATTCACTTCATGTTGCTTATTTTGTTCAGACATTACTTTCTCATATTCATATTGACCTTTTACCAACAGGAGTTATGTTTTGGATTTCTATCTTGTCATATCCTTTGTTTCTAAACATTTGAGGACAAATTAACTAATTAGGATGCTTATGATTATGACTGGTAGATTTTTTTTTTTATTGAGATTCTTTCTCCAATCATTTTCTGAATTTTGGTTGGATTTTTTGACCATGACAGATTAACACCTGCAATGGTTTTTACTGCGATTACTTCTCACCGAATAAGGCATACAAGCCCAAGATGTGGACCGAGGCTTGGACTGGGTGGTCAGTTTTTTTTTCTTCCGTCGATGAATTAAGCTTAACTAAGATTAATTCTATCAAAGTTGTGGTACTAGCCACAAAATTATGCATTTTTTATCTAATATTTTTTGTTAAACCTAAGTGCAGGTTTACGGGATTTGGTGGTGCTGTTCCTCACAGACCGGCTGAGGACATGGCATTTGCGGCCGCAAGGTTTATACAAAAAGGCGGATCTTTCATTAACTACTATATGGTAAAAGCCATTAATGTTGCATTGTTTATTGCTCTGAAAAATAATTTACGCTAGAATTTGACTGGGTGTGTTATCGCCGACTACTTTCAGTATCATGGAGGAACTAATTTTGGCCGGACCGCTGGAGGTCCCTTCATCGCAACTAGCTATGACTATGATGCTCCAATTGATGAATATGGTATATATCATATTAGAATTTTCTCTACTATTATATTTACATCTATGTATTTGTATATATATTAACAGCCTTCTTTGTAAAGCATAAAAACCAAATTGTAGTTGTTTCCGAAAGATCTTTTATACTAATTTTAGAAACTAGTTTACATTCATCAGAATACATTTTTCCCATGACGTCATGTTAACCGAAATCTTCATTGCTTGTAAAGCTCTCTTACTAATTATAGACTTGAATTCTTTATATTCTAGGTCTATTAAGGCAACCGAAATGGGGGCATTTGAGAGACCTACATAGAGCAATCAAACTATGCGAACCTTCTTTGGTTTCAAGTGACCCCACAATTTCACCACTCGGACATAGTCAGCAGGTTTACTTTCGCCGCATTGCTTCTAATGCTTTTAAATTATACTTGTAAAAGTTTTTGAAAGCTAATTTTCTTATTTTCCTTCTTTTTTTTTGGTCAAGTCTTTTGTCTACAGGTCAAAATCATCTTGTGCGGCATTTCTTGCCAACTATGATTCACAATCTTATGCGACGGTCACATTCAATGGAATGCACTATAATCTTCCTCCTTGGTCTATCAGTATTCTTTCTGATTGCAAAACCACGGTTTTTAATACTGCAAAGGTGAGAAAAACTAATCGAGTTCTAACTTGTCGATATTATCGATACAATTGCGATTAGGATTCTGCAATGCAATTTTGAACTGGGATTACAATCAGGATGTATATTTACGAATTAGTCATGCAACGGAAAGTTTGTCCTATTTCAATCTTTATGTATGGCTGTTACACTCATGTCTCTACACCAACTTTTCTACGCGCTTGTTATATAAAACAAGCAAATATGGTAATTATTCATGTCAATTTACGCATGTAGGAACTTTTACTAATGCACAGCATATGGCATTTTTATTCGTGATAATAATTGAAATTTTGAGTAATTCTGCATAATTTGCAGGTGGGAGCTCAAAGTGCAACGATGAAAATGCAATGGCTTGGAGGTTTTTCGTGGAAGTCTTACACTGAAGATACCGAATCCCTTAGCGATAAAACATTTACAAAAGTTGGCTTAGTAGAACAGTTAAATACTACATGGGATCGTTCAGACTATTTGTGGTACACGACATAGTGAGTATCTGATATAATGTGTCACGACCATAACCCAATTTTTTTTTGAAATTGTCCTTTTCCCAACTATTTATATGTTTTTTTTTTGTTTCAGCGTCGATATAGGCCACAATGAGCAATTTCTGAGGACTGGGCGGTATCCTGTTCTCACTGTGATGTCAGCGGGTCATTCTTTGCACGTGTTTATCAATGGACAGCCTGCTGGTAGGTGCATTATACTACATGTATTTAAAAATCTACTGCTCGGGATTTATTTATTAATACCGCTTTTTTTTTATAAAAAAAATATTGGCAGGAATGGCATATGGTAGTCTCGATAGTCCAAAACTTACATATTCCGGACAGGTAAAGTTGTGGGCAGGGAGCAACAAGATTTCGTTATTGAGCGCATCTGTCGGGCTACAGGTATGTTCTTATCTTTATGATTTCATAAAATGCTACTGCGATATTGCAAAGATTAATCAATAGTTTAACCTTAATTCTGACGTTTTGTTTTAGAATGTCGGGAACCATTTTGAGAGGTGGAACACAGGGGTGCTTGGTCCAGTGACACTAAGCGGGCTTAATCAAGGAAACAGAGATCTTTCATGGCAAAAATGGACTTATCAGGTAACTTTTTTTCAATTTCTCATTTTTTTAAAATATAATTATTGTTGCATTGCAGCTCGAGTCATTTTGAGTATTATGGTGTAGATTGGTTTGCATGGAGAGGCTTTGGGTCTTCATTCTGTTAGTGGAAGTTCCAATGTTGAGTGGGGAGAAGCTTCTGATAGACAGCCTTTGACTTGGTATAAGGTAAGCGTGAACCTAAGTTTTTTGCTCTAGCTCATGAAGATGAATCTACGTGACGAAAATTTATTGTTTTATGTTCATTCTAAGTACTCGAAAGGCATAAAGGCCTTGGTTATTCAATTATTCGTCGGATTCTCTATGGTAACCTTATACGATGTAATATATGCTTAAGTTTCTTTTTTGGTTTCCTCTGCCAGACTTTCTTCAATGCACCAGCAGGGAATGAACCCTTGGCTCTAGATATGGGAAGCATGGGAAAAGGTCAAGTGTGGATAAATGGGCAAAATATTGGTCGGTATTGGCCTGCCTATAAAGCATATGGTTCTTGCGGTGGTTGCGACTATCGTGGAATATATGATGAGAAAAAGTGTCAAAGCAATTGCGGAGAAGCCTCTCAAAGATGGTAGAAAAACCAAACTTTCATTAAAAAAGAAAAATTAATTCTTATGAGGCTTAATTTCAGTAAACTACCAAAAACTATACACATTTTTCATGAAAATATCAGAAAGTTTATAAATTACAAGAAATTATAAAAAAAGAACTTCATACTAATATTACCCATTTTTTTAGTGAATTATACCCATATTTTATTAAACTAACATAAGTGTGTCATCGAAATTTGTAAAATAGTGTTATGATAGCTTTGTGAAAAACAGGTAGCGATAATATGAAAGTTTCAGGCTGTTACTTGTAATCTATAAAGCTTTTAATAATTTACTGAAAAATAGGAATAGTTACTGGTAGTTTATCGAATTAAGTCTTTATATAAATATAATTGACTAAAGTGTTTTTTAATTCCTTAGGTATCACGTCCCTCGTTCTTGGCTAAGCCCAACGGGCAATTTTTTGGTTGTGTTAGAAGAATGGGGCGGCGATCCGACTAAGATTTCGATGGTGAAAAGAACGGTAGGGAGTGTCTGTGCACAAGTGGCGGAATGGCAACCGACAGTTGACAACTGGCGTAACAAAGAGTATGGGAGACCGAAAGTTCATCTGTCATGCGACCGTGGCCAAAAGATGACAAATATAAAATTTGCTAGCTTCGGAACTCCTCAAGGCACATGCGGGGGTTTCTTTGAGGGAAGATGCCATGCACACAAATCTTATGATGTTTTTGAGAAGGTAAAACTTTAAATTACATATGCAATACACAAAAGAAGAAACGATTAAACAAATAGCAGTGGCAAGGAATGAACAAAAATTTTCCACTACCGGATGAGATATAGCATACAAATACGTATTGAATAAGAAGTGTTTAACTACTTTTTTTTTCTGTAAGACTATCTATTTTAACTATTTTTTTATATATGCAGTTATTATTAATTTTAACTATTTTTTATATAAGATTATTTTTCTTGAGTGGCTTTGACTGTTTGTCATATCTCCATTTAATATCAAATCTATATTTTTTTGAAGGTTTATATGATTGGTGTATTATCTAAAATAATGCTCAATTGATTTTCTTTTAAAATAATACCTCAAGTCAGTGTGCGCCATGCATGCCCATGCCCAACTCCGATCCTGAACACGAGAAATTTATCATCTGATGTTTGACAACATTTTAAGGTGGAGGCGAAGATTTCCACAAGCGATGCAGATACTTGGATACATTAACATGAGTAATAAATGTGCACTTGTTATCTAATTTTTTCACGAAATTTTAACACACGAGAGTCTAATTGCAGGAGTGTGCTGGGCAGCAATTTTGCTCGGTAGCTGTTGCTCCTGAAAACTTTGGAGGAGATCCTTGCCCTGGAATTATGAAGCAAGTCGCGGTCGAGGCCATTTGTGAATGACAAGTTAAAGATTCCAGTTATTACTTCTCTCAAATACATAATTTAAGTTATGCTTCATTTGGAAACAAAGGGTTTCCTGAAATTGCATCAAGTTTGGAAAAAAGGTGAAGTTATCAATGTACATAGATTGGCCATTGGTATAGGAGAAAAATTGGAGGGAGATTTGAGGTAGAGCTCAAATATTTATAATTAGATGCAATTGTTCTTGTATAAGGTTTGAAATTGGTCCTATTGTTCTTGTATACAAACTCAAAAAATTGTGGTGTTTATACTGTTGCACCCAATGTATTTTTATCAGGAATGAAATATTTTGTCTCTCTATTTATTTCTGGGATTTTTATGCTTCTCATGCCCTTCATAAAATGACTGTTGGAATATTAATTACAAGTGCTTTTTAAGTGAGAAGGTTACCATTTTAATGTGATATCGTGGATTTGTTGCTGATGCAAGGGAACCGTTAGGATGTGTGTTCATACCATAATATTGCATTATTATATTTCCCATTCTTATTCCTTTTATAAAAAAACAAATGCTTTTGACGCATGTCTGCTATATATTACATGTTACAAGTTCTTGGACAGAAAACAGTGAAGACGATGAAAAGACGATACAAAAGTGGATTTTGACCAACAAACAGAAGACTCTTGATCAATCCTACATCAAAGATAAAATTCACAAAGTATAAGGCAATGCAAGGTCTAAGATTACAAAGCGAACGGTTAAGATTCCACCGCAATTATTCACTGGAGATCTGGAAGAAACATAGAAGCTATTTTAATAAAAGAACCAAATAATAAGGAAGCCCAAAGACAGAAGAGCCAACAAAGGAAATTTCAAGGCTCAATACTTCCTTTTAAAGAGACAGAGACATAAAATTTTACCAAAGCTTGGAGTCTACTTTGACTAGGTCCTCTTAAGGATATTTTGGTAAATGTAGACGTGCGAATCAATTGTAACCTAGGGTTTCCTATCCTCTATAAATAGGAACTCTAAATCATTGTAAAGGCTATGCCTCCCTATACCTCTTTTTATCAATAAAATTTAGATTTCTTTTGGAGAGTATCGATACCTCTTTTCATTTCAGAAATTCAGATCTGACAAGTCTTGTGTTGATGTTTGGAGAGAGCCATCTGTAAAGTAAGTAGGTAATTTCAATTCTTGTCCTAGATAATTTTTCATTTTCTGCCATAGATTAAATTTAATTCCTTGCCCTAGTTAGATAGTTAGATCTTTAATTCAATTACCCTAGATTAATTTAGTTTTTAGATCTAATTAATTAATCCATTCACACCGTTTGGAATTAACTCGTAAGAGCGATTAGGAAATTCACAACATCCATGTGGACCGACCCGTACTCACCGGCTAGCTGCAAAGCGACGCCGTTCTTGATTGCGGTAAAATATTTTTGATCGTTAAAATCCTACATCAATCAACGTGCTGCTGGGATTCGCTCCGTTTCAGAAAAAACCCTGAACAGTTGGTGAATTGAGCGAGCTTGGGAACTTATAACATCAATCTAACTACTGCCTCTGTAATTTCAACCAAAAAGCACCATGAGACATAATTCACCATGTAGGGTCACCTGAAAAATGTTAAAAATACAGATTATATCAGATTCCCATTCATTTGAAATTAGGTAGCTTGTATAATTGAAAATGAATAGGTCCAATGTATAGCTAATTGATGCACAAACAAACTTGGGTTTTTGGACAGGAGAATCAAAAGGCCCCTCTCATTAGCATTACACCACAAACTAATGATGATCTTTTTGTGGTAGCTGAGAGAAATCAACAAAAGAGTGATTTCAGCAGTGATGGCTATATTAATTTTTAAAAGAAGGTAGGCAGAGGTCATTCCCTTCCCTCTCCTTTGGTGATATTAATGTTTAACAGGACAATAATTTGTGCTAGAATGAGGTGGGTGGTGAGCAGCTTTATGTTTCATGGACCATGGACCTATATGCAAAATGAGCCTCACCGCCCCGCCCCCCCCCCCCCCCCCCCTCACCCCTCCCTCATTTTTTTGAGTAAAACGAAAGCTCAACCTCCGCGTTTCATTAAATATATCTCTTGTTTTTTTCTTGTGTTTATTTATTTACTTTTTGCAACAATTAAAAAAAAAGACCTGCACTCTAACAAGTTCAAAGTAGAATTAGAGGGTGTGTTTTTTTGGAGTAAAATTCTTTGGTGCATTAGATATTTAGAGAGTTTGGTTTTGTTGTCATTTGTTGCAAAGAATTAAAAACAATGGAATCCACTTGGGTGTTTTTAAACTTTGTTGTTGGGTTTTCCAATTCTAACCATCTTTGTGTTTGGTGAACAAAAAAAAATTTAGAATGTAACATATCACACATGTTGCAAAATCGCATATGTGGCACTGCTCAATAGTCCCAAAATTATTATTTATTATAGGCAAATTTCCCAAACATTTATTGCAACAAAAAGAATTTGGTGGATTCTTGCAACTTCATTTCCAAATCCTACTCTCAAGTTGTTGCTATCGAATATGGAAAGCGAAGGTTTTTGCAACAAATGTTGTATGCACCTTCATTTCCAAGCAACCAAACATTTTGAGATTTTTAAAATTTCTTGATTTTTGTGTGCTTTCAGGAGTTCTCAGTTATCTGAAGTATCAGTCATTCAAACCAAATTTATTTGTTCCGTCATCAATCAGAGACCTTTTCTTCACATAGGTTTTTTCCTCCTTGATATCCGGATCTTCTCAAAAAATGAGCAAGTAAAAATATTGGAAAACTGAAGAAAACATAAAAAGAAATATGAGATTTTTGAAATTTCATGATTTTCGTTTGCTGTAAATACAAGATAACGAAAAAAGAAAGAAAATACTTGTATTTTGAAAATTTTATCTGATTTTCATGTGTTATACCATGCAAAATATTGAAGAAGTGAAGAAAATAGATTTTTTTTAGATGTCTGAAAATTTGCAATTTCGATTGTTATAGCAAGTAAAATGCTGAAAAACTAAGAAAACAATTTTTTTTTGAATTTTAAAAATTATTGCAATTTTCATGCTTTATATAGTAAGCAAAATAATAAAAATAACCAAAGAAAAATATATATTTTGAGATTTTTATACACTTCACGGTTTTTTTTGTGATAGCATACAAAAAATTATAAAACAGAATAAAATAAATTATTGTGAGATTTTCTAAAATCTAGTAATTTTCATGCGCTATAAAAAACAAAATATTGAAAAAGCTGGAGCAAACAAAAAAATTAAATATATTTGAAAAGGTCGCGAGCTTTACTTGCTATAGCAAGTAAAATATTAAAATCAGAATAAAACAAAAAATTGGATAATTTTTCACGATTTTCATGTCCTATAACATGCAAAATATTAAAAATTTGAACAAAACAGAACATTTTTGAATTTTAAAAAAAATCGCGATTTTCATGTGCTATATATAGCATGCAAAATATTGAAATTTTGAAGAAAAAAAAGAAAATTTTAGGATTTTTGAAGATATTGCGATTTTTTGTGTGCTATATGCAAGAAAAATATTGAAAAAATGAAGAGAGCTTAAAATTTTGAGATTTTTGAAAATTTAGCGATATCATGTTTTTTAAAAAAAGATTTTAATTTTTTGCGATTTTCGTGTTTTATAGCTTGCAAAATATTGAAAAGCCAAAAAAAATAGCTGAGATTTTTAAATTTTTTCTGCAGCATGCAAAATATTTTAAATTTGAAGATAAAAAATAATTTTAGGATTTATATAAATTTCCGACTGGCTTGTTCTATAAATATTTAAAAACCGAAAATAGAAATATGTTGAGATTTTTTTCTTGGTTTTCATGGGCTATAGCAAGCATAATATTAAAAAAAAACAAGAATTTTTGAAATGTTTGTGAATTTTATATGCTATATATCATGGGAAAAAATTGAAAAACCAATGGAGACAAAAAAAGTTTATTTTAAAAATATTCCATGATTATTTGTGCTATAACAAGCAAAAGTTTTGAGATATTTAAAATCCCGCAATATTTGTTTGCTAGCACGCGAAGTGTTGAAAATTGAAAAAACAAATATTTTTTTAGATTTTATGATTCTCATGTCGCCAGAAAAAACGAATAAATTTTTCTTTCCAGATTTGTTATTTTTTCTATTTTCATATACCACAGGAATAAAAATATAGAAAAGCTAAAGGGAAAAAGTCAACATATTTATAAGTTATAAATTTTATAAATGAAGTTCATGATAGCGTGTTTGCACCTGCAATGCACATGAGTATTAAAGATTTAAATTTATTTCAGGAGTTAAAGCATGGAGCAAAATAAACATAATAATAAAATAAAATAAAATCAAAGAATAGTTTCTGTGCCAAGTTAGTTAGGATAATGATGGAGAAAATAGAGAAATGGGTAGTTGAATTTAATGAGTTAATTTAATATTAAATCTTTGCAATTAATAGTTAGTAGGATTTAGAATTTTTTCTTTATTTTTAATTTTGACAATAATTTCTTTTTTCCACATGGCATTCTATGAATCAATGTTAGTTGAATTTCGTCATCAATTTCCTTTTTACCTCCAAGTTTTGTTGTTATAATTGCAGAGATGAGATATTACAAGTTATAAATAATGCAATAATATTTTTTTATATTAATATGGTTTTCTTGCTTGGGACTTCCTAACCGTGTATTGCACGCTAGTTTATCAATATATCAAGTTGTGGTGGATCATAGGTTAGGAAAAGTACACAATGTGTTCTTTGAGGCCTCACTTAAATGGGCTTTTTGGGTAGTGTTCTTGATGGGTCATTTTAATGGGCCTTTTGGTTTAATTGGCCTCTTTCACTGACACCACAATATAGGAAATTGATTCAGCCCATGAAGGCAGCCCACATATCAAAGGAAATTTGTTTTCGAAAAATCAAACCTACCTCTAGTTCTCTACTATAAAAATGGAGCGGAGTTTGTGGAGCTGTCACATTTTTCTTGAATTTAATATTCGGAAAAATGAGAAAAAAAATTATTTTAAAAATGTCCGCATCTTTAACATTTTTGTTAAAAAATTCCTGTAGAATCAATAAATATAAACTCCTTAAAACAATATTTTAAGCAAAAAATACTTAAAAATATTAGCATGGGTAACAAAAACTTCAACGGCTGTAACCAATTTATTAAATTCATTTTTAACCAGCTTCTTAAAAAGGTAGTAGAAGATATCGAATGCTTTGATAATAAATTAAAGTAATACATCATAGATATACTTAAATTACAAAATTAATAAATCCGCTTATTTTTCAGTATAACCATATGCATCGCACGTGCCAAAACGCCGGTCTATACTATTAAAAAAATCTAATTTGGGGGATATATGGAGTTTTCACATTTAATTCAAATATAATAAGCAAAAACATGAGAACAACCCTTAATTCTAATATGTTTTGGGTCACTTTTTGATGAATAAATCCTATAGAATTAATAACCAATAACCGTAAAAGCCTAAAAAAATAGCTTTAAACAAAAAAACTATTCAAAAAGATTATTATGGATAACAAAACCTTTGACCGTTATAATAAACTTGTAACATATGTATTTAAATTGCAGAATTTTAAGAACTAATATAAGAAGAACCATAATTAACTTCTCAAATCTTTTAGAAAGATATAATTATTTAATTATAGAATTAACAAAGCCTTTTATTTCGTATATCAAATTATTCATCCCCGTTGCACTTGTAAAAATGCTAATAACTATAACACACGAGGGGGGTGTGGCAATTCTAATTTCAATTCAAGAACATAAAAAAGCTAAAAGTTATTTCATTATTACCTTTAAATCTCCCCAAAAAGCATTCAATAATTTATTAATAACACAAATTTTCACCTATAATATTTCTCTTCACGTGCATGTGTAGAAATTCTATGAAATGTCTTTTCCACGTACCAAACTTCCAACTTATGATGATATAGTTAAGGGTTTTATTCTATATTCTAATACGTTTTGGCCGAAACTTGTGTTTTTGCGCAGCGTATCTTTAATTTGAATAAAACGGCATTTAATACATGCCTGGTGAGAATCAAATGCGGGTTGCTCTAATACCATATGAAATATCCTTTCACAGCATCAAAACTTTAAAGTTATGACGAGGATTAAGGGTTTTTATTTTTAGGGTTAATCGCATGTGGAACCCCTGAATCATTTTGGGTTTAGCACTTATACCCCCTGAATTATAAAAATAAACACTTACACCCCTATGGTTAATTGATATTTTTCTAATACATATTTTACCCATTTCTTCCTTTTCTCTTCTACTCTAAAAGGCCAATCTTTAGCCCTAAAATATCAATATTTTAGCCCTAAACTAAAATCTTGATGTTATCTTTTCTTCCATTACATCTCCGAACTTTTTTCTATTATCTCGAAGGTACTTAAGATTTTAACCCAAATATAAAACATGATGTTTAACATATTCTTTTTATTAATTTCAAGAAGGGGCAAAAAGAAATTCTAATATGAGTATTTTTCAATTTTATTTTATCATTAATTTCTTTAGTTGATTTTACTAAGATTTTTTTCATTGAATTATTAGGCTCATGAGTTCTTCATACTTGAAGAGAAATGGAAAAGGGATACAATGGGAATTAGAAAAACATTTTTCAACAAGAATGGGTAAAAACGTTTATTATGACGCTTCAGGAGGTATAAGAGCGTGACCGCCCATAGTATGTGGGGGTGTATCCGCGATTAACCCTTACTTTAATATTCTTACAAATTCTAATTCTAGTTTATTCGATCATAAGAGAAGTGCATCATAATCCAAGCATCATATGTATTAATTGATTTTTCTTTTTAGGCTGGCCATGATTCTTGAAATTAATTAAAAAATCTTATCAATGCTCCAGCCAGATACGCCAGGTTATGTAAGAGAAAGAGATGGGATCATGTCACGCCTCGCTTCCCAAAATACGGAATACGGGAGGCGGCTAGGCAAGCCATGCTCCTACGGTCAGGGAAACAATCCCGCCGTAGTCGCATTTTGGCTTTTAGCATAACATGGTAATTAGTAAACACAGCGCAGAAGTAAAGAAAACATATCACTAGTTTATTACATCAAATTTTATTGTTCACGGTTTACAATAGTTCGAAAGAAAAGAAAACTACTAACCAAGTACGAAAACAATGTTGATTTATGGAAAGCGGTAAAAGTACTGATTGTACGGCCGTTTAGATCTCTGCAAGCTCGAATGGTAGGTCTGACTCCTGGACTAGGTCCTCTCAAAACCCTGAGCATGCATACTCAGGTCGTCAGGGCAACACAATAGCAATATTATGGTAACAATAACGAGGCAAGAAAATAAAAGTAATAACGATGGAGACAATAAATGCAGGTGATCGATATGTCAATAGTCAATAGAATGTATGACCTGTGTTCCTGCTGGTCTCTAAGTCGATTTTGAAATCGAGTTTGCGGAAAGGAGTGATCATGTTTAACGAGAGTCTCGTACGTACCAAAGACTACGGCCCACTGTTGCCCGGAACACAACCCTGTCAGCCGGACCGCTAAGTCCTAACCTAATATATATAAGAGTCGTTGTTCGAATGATCATCATCTAAATCGCTAATCTCGCTAAATACAAGTTTCTTTCCACTTCGATTTCTCCTTTTCCCCCATGTTTCACTATCTATAAGTCTAGTTTTGTACAAACACACACCAATAACATTGCTTTATTCACCATTCACTGCGTTGTTCACTATCACGAAATCATACACTTTTTTTCCAGGTGTACTCGACACAACTAAACTGATTCCATACATGTTCGACAATATATTATACAATGAGAATTTATAAGAACACTCACTATCGCTAAATGTATCGCAGCCAGGTAAATATGTGAAATATGCCGCTAAACCAATCATATGCAATACAGGTCATTACGCGTCTTGTGGACTTAGAAAAAATCACGTTAAATCGTACTATTATAATTAAACAAAATGATACAAAAGGGGTAGAAAGTAAACTCAATTACCGAACCAACGAAATTTGTTTCAAGTCAAACGGATTTCGGGTTTGCGAATTACGGTCATTTCTTTTTAAGTGTCCTCTGCTGGAAATTCAGTTCATGAACTGAAAGTATGTATCGTAACACTGTTTTCACCCTGTTGAGATCATATTTAGGCGACGATACAGTTCGGTAAAATTTAGGTTTATAAATTAGGTTTCCAATACATAAGACGGATCGACAATATCCGTTGTGTACTGGGAGATATGGGTTGTTTAAGATCAGGGTATACGCTTTGTCTCTGCTTGGGGCTGCAGTACGTATCGATGATTTAAAATATAACTAAAATAGCAAATGACGGTAAAAACAAATGGAACCACCACCAATAGTTAACTAACAGAATATACTTCGCATAGGTATAGGGTTCCGCATAGAACCGTTTCCATACGGAGTTGTAAAAGTGTTTTAAACCAGGTGTTGACAAACAGTGCTGCTCCGGACTGCAGTCCCGAGCCGCAATCCCAAATAGTTTTCATCATTGTTTTTATACATGAACGAAATATGAATTGCAGGAGGCTACAGGGTGTCGAGTCGGCTTCGAACACACCGTTCCAGTATATATCCAAATTACTGTGATTTTTACAAGTTATGCGTACAGAAATTCCTGATTTGGTGAGACTAATTAGAGGTGACATTTCATGGTGTTAGGGTCCGTATTTTCATTCTAACTTTTTACATATTATTCATTATGGCTAAAGGAATCTATTTATCATAACTTCCGCCATTTTTAAAAAGGTTTTCATTCAAGTAACACATCGAGCACTTGGATCATCTCTTTGCATATTAAACGTCATTAACTCGAACGGGTTAACTTAAAACAACAACCAATTCGTATGAATATCTAATTGGTTTCAATATGGTTTAATGGGTTCGATTGTACTTAAAACAATATTATTCTAGCCTATGGTTACAGATAAAGTTACGGTGTTTTAGCAATAGGATCTTATACACATACACTTAATTAAAAGTTATATAGTCTAATTAGAATACATATACATTTAGTATGATATAGAAAGGGATGGGATTACACTTGCCTTACGTCGAATTGGCGCTCACGACAATGACAGTGGCACGGCATGGATACGGCCACAGCAAGGCTCGGTTACGATACGACGCGATACGGGAGTGGGCACGGCGTGGCACGAAAGCAGGGCACGGGGTGGCACGGCGCTGGTGCGGAGGTGGGTATGCTCGTGGTGCGTTGTGGACACGTGAGCTGAGCATGCGGTGACACAACGGTTCAGGAAGTGGGCACGAGAGTGGGTACGAGGTGGCACGGGAAGGGGTGTGAGGTGGCATGGGAGTTCAGGAAGTGGGCATGGGAGTTGGTGCGAGGTGGCACGAGAGTGCGTAGGCGGCGTCGGAGCTGCACCGTGGGTCGCCGGCAGTAGAGGTTGGTGTCGGGACCCGGTTCTTGCTCACGGAGCAAAGTGCCACGCCAAGTGTCATGTTAAGTGGGCGGGGGCCAACTCTTGAATCCGTGGGGGCCACTGTAGAACAATGGGGAATCTTCGGAATACATTCCGAACGAGGGCAGATCTGTACTATAAATGGAATGATACCACTCTTCAATACAGAGGCGTCTTTTAAGTGAACCGGCACTACAGGAGCTTGAGAACTCCATAGTTAAGCGTGCTTGAGCTAGGGAAGTTCTGGGATGGGTGACCTCCTGGGAAGTGGCCTCTGGTCGGGCCCGGTTCGCCCCGAAGGACAAAACCGTGCGGCTTCGGCCAGAGCGGACAATACTCTCTGTATTGGGGGTAGGGCGTGACAGAATGGTATCGGAGCTGGTTTCTCAATAGTAGGTCTGTGGTTCGAGGATGAACCATTGTTCAAAGGTAGGGAGAATATCGAGACCCGGTTCTTGCTCATGGAGCAAAGTGCCACACGGAACAAAGTGCCACGTCAAGTGTCATGTTAAGTGGGCGGGGGCCACCTCTTGAATCCGTGGGGGCCACCTCTTGAGTCCATGGGACCCACTGTAGAACAATGGGGAATCTTCGGAATACATTCCGAACGAGGGCAGATCTGTACTATAAATGGAATGATACCACTCTTCAATACAGAGGCGTCTTTTAAGTGAACCAGCACTACAGGAGCTTGAGAACTCCGTAGTTAAGCGTGCTTGAGCCAGGAAAGTTCTGGGATGGGTGACCTCCTAGGAAGTGGCTTATGGTCGGGTCCGGTTCGCCCCGAAGGACAAAACCGTGCGGCTTCGGCCAGAGCGGACAATACTCTCTGTATTGGGGGTGGGGCGTGACAGAATTCACGAATATGAATCAAACAAGTTTCAAGCAAGCGGGTTGGGTCGAATGAAATGTAAAAATGTAAAATACCATTCGCACCCAAAATACGATAATCAGAAAAAATACCACAAATAAGGAAAATACGAGAACTGGAACTGGTATAAATGAACTAGGGTGTTACAGTTGGGGCGACGGCGTGTCCGGCGATGATGCTCCGGTGGCAGGCAACAAGGTGGTCGAGGCTAGTGGTGTTGGGGCTTGGAGTTGGGTACTCGGTGATGATGGGTTAGCGTTAGAGGATGATTGGGGCAAGGGTTGGGAGCCTGGGGGTTGCTGTGATGTGAAGGGGAGCTGGGTTAGTGATGGTAGGGTGGCTCGGTGGCAGAGCAGAGAGAGGGTGTGAGGGAGTGATAGAAAGAGAGCTCGTCGGAGACGAAGTCGTTAGGCGGAGGTGCTGTGGTCGGAGCTGAGGGGTCTCGATGGCTGGAGGAGGCTGTGGTGGTGCTGGGGGAACTCCGGTGGCTGTAAGGTAGAGATGGGTTTTTGAGGGGAGAGAGAAGGAACTTGTGATTTATTTTTCTTGTGAGGGAGGGGTTGAAGGGAGAGGTCGGTTAAGGGTTTAGAGGAGGTGGCACGAGATTCGTGGGGATGGTTGTCGAAAGAGTCGGTCGCGGGTGATAGGACGAGGAAGTCGCGGGCGTTAGACGAGGGAAGAGAGAACGAGAGGGAGAAGGAGTGAGGATTTGGAGGAGAAGATCTCGGAGAGATCGTTGGCGAGCGGGGAGCGGCGTCGACGAGGGCCGGGTCGAGTGCGAGAAGGTGGGGAGAGTCATTGGGGGTGTAGCAAGAAAAGAAGAAGAAGGAGATGAAGAAGAAGTAACGGGTCGGGTCGGGTCAGGCTTGGGCTGGGGTTAAGGGTTGGGTTTGGGTTTAGATTAGGGATAAATAAATAAATATATAGAAAAAATTTATATAAAAAAAATAAAAATTATTGGCAAAAATTTGGAAAAAATACGGGAAAAGTATATACACGGAACTGGGGATCTATATCATACCCATTTACAAAATTTTCGTCCTCGAAATTAAGGAACGGAAATAGGTAAAGATACAAACAACTACTCGAAAATATGCGGGAACTGTGAACGGATATCCTCTTCACGTTCCCAGGTGGATTCTCCAAGCGAACGACCGCCCCAAGATACTCGGACTAACAGAATGACTTTATTCTTTAGCACTTTCTCTCTGCGGTCGAGTATCGTAGTAGGCTGCTCCACATAAGATAAGTTGTGTCACGACTCACCGTGACAAGTTGGCACCCAAAGTCAATTCCGAATGATCGAGAACGTGACTGTCGTCTCGAACGTAGCGCCTCAACTGAGATACATGGAAAGTATTGTGCACACCTGCTAGCGATGGAGGCAAGACAAGTCGATAAGCCACCTCTCCTACTCGCTCCAATGCCTCGAATGGTCCGATGAATCGGGGACTGAGTTTTCCGCAACTCCTAAATCTGATAACACCGCGGGTAGGTGAAATCTTCAGGAATACATGATCACCGACTTCGCTTTCTAACGATCTTCTGCTGGCATCTGCCCTACTCTTCTGTCGGTCTTGAGCCGTCTTAATGCGCTGTTTGATCATCCGGACCTTGTCTACCGTTTGGACTATAAGCTCGGGGCCCAGTAATCTTCGCTCACCAACGTCATTCCAGCAAACAGGGGATCAACATTTCCGTCCGTAAAGCGCTTCGAACGGAGCCATCTGGATGCTAGCTTGGAAACCGTTGTTATAAGAAAACTCTACTAGATTGAGGTGATCCTCCCAAGAACCCTGAAATTCTATCATGCAAGCCCTCAACATGTTCTCGAGCGTCTGAATAGTACACTCAGACTGTTCGTCCGCCTGTGGATGGTAAGCCGTGCTGAACTTGAGACGGGTTCCCAGACTCTCCTGTAAGCTCTTCCAAAAGTGCGAAACGAATCTGGTGTCTCGATCTGATACTATGCTGACCGGAACTCCGTGATGTCGTACTACTTCCTGCAAGTACTTCTCCATAAGCGACTCCGTTGACTGTCCTACTCGGAAGGGTAAAAAGTGTGCTGCTTTCATAAGACGGTCGACGATAACCCAGACGGTGTTGTTGCCTCTTGGACTCCATGGTAAGGCGGTCACGAAATCCATAGTGATGTGTTCCCATTTCCATTCAGGTATCGGAAGCAGTTGCAACAATCCAGCTGTTCTCTGGTGTTCAGCCTTTACCTGTTGGCATACTAAGCATTTGGACACAAACCGTGCAATCTCCCGCTTCATCCCGTTCCACCAATAGTGCTGCCTCGGATCTCGGTACATCTTCATGGCGCCCGGATGTACTGAGTAAGCCGAACTATGAGCCTCCGCTAGCACTTCATCTCGAACATCCCCCTGGGGAACACAGAGTCTACTACAGAATCTCAAAGAATCGTCTTGATGTATGAGCAAGTCTGTCCTTAGTCCGGCTTCCACCTGCTCTCTGAACTTCTGCAATCGAGGATCATTAGCATGTTCAACCTTAATGCGATCTACAAGTGAAGACTGCACCTGTAACTGCCAAAACTGCCCGGTTGCACTCGGCGTAACAACCTCTAGTTCGAGCTTATGAAAATCATCAACGATGCTCCTCTGACTGGTTAACATCAAGGCCGCTGGCTTGCAACTGAGTGCGTTGGGTACGACATTTACTTTTCCCGGATGGTACTGCAAATCCAAGTCGTAGTCTGCCATTAGTTTTAGCCATCGACGTTGTCGCATATTCAATTCCTTCTGAGTGAACACGTATTTCAGAATCTTGTGATCCATGTACACTTCTATCCTTTCGCTTAATAAGTATTGTTTCCAGATCTTCACCGCAAAAACCACCGCAGCTAACTCCAAGTCGTGTGTTGGGTAGTTCTTCTCGTGATTCTTCAGCTGCCGTGAAGCATAAGCAACTACCCGACCGTGTTGCATCAGAACACAGCCTAAACCCTTCCCTGAGGCATCGCTGTGTATCACCAACCCACCTGAATTATCCGGTACTGTAAGAATAGGATCCGTGGTCAACTTTTGCTTCAGTGACTCAAAAGCCTGAGTACATCCCTCTGACCACACGTAAGACACTTCCTTTCGTGTCAGCTTTGTCAAGGGTTCAGCAACTCGTGCAAAGTCCTGAATGAAATGCCGATAATATCCAGCCAATCCCAGGAAGCTTCTGATCTCTGCCACTGACTTCGGTGTCGGCCAATCCCTAACAGATTCTATCTTCGCTCGGTCCACTGAGATACCTTCGCCCGAAATAATATGTCCTAAGAATTGCACTTTGTCGAGCCAGAACTCACACTTGCTCAATTTTGCATATAGCTTCTCTTCCCGAAGAATTTGTAGTACAGTTCGCAAATGTTCGGCATGCTCCTCTCGAGTCTTGGAGTAGACTAGTATGCCGTCGATGAATACAACGACAAACGTGTCCAAGTATTTTGCAAATACTGTCACGCCCCGCTTCCCAGTAGACAGAACCGATGACGTGGCAGCCCGCAACATATTTACTAAGAAATAAATACGTTAAGCGTAATTAAGAAATATATAAAATGTACAAGAATGACAAGAGTATTAAAATAAAACAGAAACTTTATTTGCATTCATCTTTACATACAACTGTTTGAAAATGAAAAGATACAATGATAATAAGCAGTGTCAAAACAATGGCATACAAGAAAGTAAGTACGAGGAACTAGAAATTAGGCTATGCCGCGAGCTGGTCCAAGTCCTCCTGGCTAGGCTCGATCTCCTGAGAGTCCTGTCCTCATGACGAACATTCCAAAAAAAGAAATAGAAAGGAATGTCGTCAGCGAACTAACGCTCGGTAAGTTCCAAAAGAAGAAAGAGAATATAACGAGTAATGTGAAATGAACAGATAAGTTGTGTATGATTGATTACCGGTACATGCTGATTATTGTAACGTGGTTGTTTGTAGCTTGATACAGAAGGTATTCATGTATACGAGAGGAGTCCATTTTACCCCGTGGACTATGGTAACATATAGTACAAGTCCCCGTCATAACCCACGGGACAACGTCATGAGAATTCATGTAAGTGTCTTTTAAGTGACCTCTCATGCCACGATATACGTTTCGTACCAATCTACCCCTTTATCCCTGCGTAATGTATTGTATTAATTATATTTACAAGTCTTACCGAAACCATGGATACAAAACGTTCAAGTATTCATGTTCAGGATGTAATCAAGTATTTAAGTAGTCAAGTCAAGTTATAACCATGGTTCGGTCAAGTCAAGTCAAGTATACATGTTTGATATTGATGTTTGGATTCGAGTATTCAAGTTCATGTTTAAGTATTCAAGTTCTTGTTTGATGTTGGATTCGGGTTTGAGATTGGATTCAGACGGAGTCAGACTCTTATACACAGATTTAGCTCTTGAATTAGGTTTGGGAGTTATCGGTAACTACTGCACATGGACGATGGGATTTGTGTATTTTTCCAAGACAATTACCATTGATAACTCCGTTAAGCTGTCTACCTTAAATATGCAAGCACTCACTTTTTTCGGCTCCCTGGGGATCAAGAGAATTGATCCTGCTTAAACCTGTAGGGTTCCCAGGCACTCTTACAAGGGTTAATAAGGTATCAACCATGCCCGAATAAAAATTTAGACGTGCCGAACAACCCAAAGCCGGGATCTTTGCTAGATAATTAGGGTTTAACATGCAAGTAAATATCTTTACAACTAAAAGTGAGGGATTACAACCTTTGTAGTCCGCTCCTTCGCTTCATAAGCTCCGAGTAGAAGTTCCTTCGCCGCGATCCATGATCTCCCGGACTCAAGAGAGGCTCCACAACTCGAACGATCCATGCTAGCTTGTAGTCTTCCTTTTCTCCGATGATTTACCTCGAAGTTTCTATAACTCAAGCTCTCTCTCTCTAATGAGGAGAACACCCTAATCTAATTGGCTAGATTAGATGAGGATGATGGAGTAGTATTTATACTTTCTATTTATATCAAATTCTCACACAAAATCATCACATAAAGAAAACCTAGAAAGCTTTCTCAAAGCTCAAGGTTGAAGAAGAAGAAGAATAATGAATTAATTACTTTTGTGATGAATAATGAAATGATATATGATTAAAAATGTAACCATGGTCAACTATGACAAGGCTACATGTAGAGAATTAACTAAGGCTAAGGGTTTGGGTTGGGTTAATAATGAGTCACTAGAAAATATCAACCATAATATCTTAGCTCAAAACAAAATAAATCCTTCTAAAAGCATCAAGAAAGAACTAACCCAAATCAAACCTTAACCTTGTTTAATCTCCACTGAACATGTTGCATTAGTAATCATATCATGTTACTATATTATATATCATATATATAATATATATATTTGTAACAAAAGAAAATAATACAATTAATATATATCACATATATATCAATGTATTACCCGGTGAGAAAATGAAATAACAAAGCGAGCCAATATTAGATAATGTAATGCAATATATCATATATATTATTATACATTAAATTATCGAATCAACACTTGATCCGACAATCCGGCTATATCTAATATAACCGACTAATATATCATGTACCGATTCATCGAATCAACACTTGATTCGATGACCCGGCTCATATCAAAATATCGCGAGAATATAATACGGTATCTCATATCGCATTATCCTCGGTTCTGCACATATCACATATGTGCTCCTACTCCGTTTTGCCTGAGTCAAGAAACCTCTATGTAGGACTCTAAATAATCGTCAATACGCCGGCAGTTGGTGATGATCATATCAAACACCCACAAGCTGCAAGCGGTCAGCTAAACGTAACAGCCATCCAGGTATTGAGCAATCAGAAGATCAACAAGCAAGCCTGTACATTCTCCTGTGAATCCAATCAGTAACACTCCCGTACAGTCCGGTCTCTTCGTCTGATATGTTGCATATCTAGTCTAGGGGTGGTATACGTCAGACCCCAGTAACCGATAAGTCGTGTCGATGTGAGGCTCATAACAGGTCGAGAAACTACTGGTAACACTTACCAGTAAATCTCTATATCAGCCCTGACCAGGGACTTCCAGTTATAGCCAATCGAACATAGCACAACATCAACTCCCTATACCGGGAGAGACGAATACCCTTCTATCACTCATTGCCTCCATGTGATTCGGGACTGCACCCAAAAGCCACCGTTTTGCATGCCCTCTTGGACGTGGTAAGGTGGAAATCAAAGCACAGTGGGAATCACACAAGACTCTATGGCGATCTCTGGTCTACAGACTACCCTGTACCAGTGTCACCGGAGAACTGTCATCTGACGTGAGGTATATCACCATCTGGGAGTTCTCGGCGAGTCCGTCCAGTGTACCCAGTCTCCACTGAGCACCCGTACACCATCCTTGATGTAAAACACCGATGGATATGGGATCATCCATCGCCCATCATATGGGTCAAGATGCGTATACGCTAGTCTACTCTGGTATATCGATGCCCTGTCTCGACACACCCTCGACTAGGAACAGTTATAGGATGTACTCATCGACTACCGTGGCCCCACTAGTATGATCTCATTATAGTCCCAGTAGTCGAGTACAGATCCTAAGGGCTTTATCAACATGTGAGTGTAAGACAGTAAACTAATATAAGTCAACATGTTAAGATAAAGGAAAACCAAATAGCATACTATCATGACGAGCAAGAAAGTCCTCTCTATATATATCCAAGCATCCATTATAATATACATCATATGTACAACAATGGCCTCTAGGGCATATACATAACTAACAATCTCCCACTTGCACTAAGGCCAGCTGCTGTAGTATCTCATACCTAGCATCCCGAATAATCTCTCAAACTGTATCTGGGGAATGACCTTCGTGAGTGGATCCGCAGTGTTGTCCTTCGTATCTACTCTCCTGACCTCGATCTCCCGGCGATGAACTATCTCCCTGATCAGGTGATACCGCCTCAGAATATGTCTGGACTTTTGATGAGACTTGGGTTCCTTGGCTAAAGCCACAGCTCCATTGTTATCGCAATACAGAGGTATTGGATGTTCAATGGATGGAACCACACCAAGTTCACTAATGAACTTCTTTATCCAGACAGCCTCTTTGGCAGCATCGTTGGAAGCGATGTATTCAGCCTCCATCGTCGAGTCTGCAACGGTATCCTGTTTGGAACTCTTCCAACATACCGCCCCTCCATTGAGGGTAAAGACAAATCCCGAGTGCGATTTAGAGTCGTCCTTATCACTTTGGAAGCTGGAATCGGTAAAGGACTCCAACTGGAGTTCTCCGTTACCATACACCAAGAACATCTCCTTAGTCCTTCGCAAGTACTTGAGAATGTTCTTCACAGCTATCCAGTGACTCTCTCCAGGATCTGCTTGATACCGACTCACTACACTTAGTGAGTATGCTATATCGGGTCTGGTACATAGCATCGCATACATGATAGAGCCTACTACCGAAGCATAAGGTATCCCTTGCATGCGAGCTCTCTCCAAATCAGTCTTGGGAGGCATCTCTTTGAAGAGAGTGAGTCCAGAGATCGTGGGTTGGTTCCCACGCTTGGATTCTTCCATACTAAACCTTTTTAGTATGGTGTCAATGTACCTGGATTGGGACAATCCCAGCATCCGTTTAGATCTATCTCTATAGATCATAATTCCCAATATGCAGGAGGCACCACCTAGATCTTTCATTGAGAATCTTTGTGATAAGAAGAGCTTGACTGATTGCAGCATAGGAACATCATTTCCTATCAAGAGTATGTCATCCACGTACAATACGAGGAATACAACCTTACTCTCTACAACCTTCTTATAAATACAAGGTTCATCTATATTTTTGATAAAGTCAAACTCTTTAACTACAACATCAAAACAGATGTTCCAACTCCGCGATGCTTGTTTTAACCCATAAATGGATTTAAGCAGCTTGCACACCTTTCCGTTGCTCCCACTATCTACGAAGCCCTCTGGCTGAGTCATGTACACGCACTCTTCTAAATCACCGTTTAGAAAGGCTGTCTTAACATCCATTTGCCAGATTTCATAGTCATGGTATGCAGCAATGGCAAGTAAGATCCGGATGGACTTAAGCATAGCCACTGGAGAAAAGGTTTCGTCATAATCCACACCTGGTCGTTGACGAAAACCCTTTGCAACAAGTCTAGCTTTGAAAGTCTCAACTTTTCCATCTACACCAATTTTCTTTTAAAGATCCACTTGCTCCCAATGGGTTTTACCCCTTCAGGAGTATTTTCCAAAGTCCATACTTTGTTGGTGTACATGGATTCCATCTCAGATCACATTGCATCCACCCATTTCATAGAGTCACCACTCGTGATGGCTTGCTCGAAACTAGTCGGGTCATCATCTTCCATGATGCAATCCTCGCTTCCACCATCAATGAAAAAACCGTAGTATCTCTCAGGTGGATGAGAAACCCTACTAGATCGGCGGAGAGGCTGGGGTTCGTCGGGTACTACTGAATCCTCTGGTTCCAATAAATCATCAGTTGTAGTTTGTGGTGCTGGAACCTCTTCCAGCTCTACCTCTTTGCCATTAATTTCTTTTGCAAGAAATTCCTTTTCTAAAAAGGTGGCATATTGAGAAACAAACACTTTTTGTTCTTCAACGCGGTAGAAATAATATCCTTGGGAATTCTTAGGATATCCTACAAACTTACAAAGAACTGATCGTGCCTCAAGTTTGTCCGGATTTTGCCTTTTGACATAGGCCGGACAACCCCATATTTTAACTCGTTTAAGATACGGTCTCTTCCCACTCCATATCTTATATGGTGTGGTAGGTACATATTTAGATGGAACTTGATTCAATAGGTATGCCCTTGTCTCAAGCGTATATCCCCAGAAGGAAATAGGCAACTCAGCAGTGCTCATCATAGAGCGCACCATATCTAATAGGTGCGATTCCTCCACTCCGATACACCGTTATGCTGTGGTGTATAAGGAGGAGTAAGCTGAGAGAGAATCCCATTCTCTTTTAGATAATCCAGGAACTCATTGCTTAAGTATTCTCCTCCTCGATCAGATCGAAGGATCTTAATACTTTTGCCCGTTTGGTTCTCTACTTCGTGCTTATATTCTATGAATTTCTCAAAAGTTTCAGACTTGTGTTTCATCAGGAACACATGTCCGTATCTAGAAAGATCGTCAGTGAATGTAATGAAGTAGGAAGAACCGTTCCTGGCGTGTGTAGACATGGGACCGCATACATCACTATGTACCAGTGCTAAGAGTTCCGTAACTCTTTTTCCGTGTCCACTAAACGGAGTTTTGATCATTTTTCCTTTGAGACATGAATGGCAAGTATCATAAGATGATAATTCGAACGGATTCAAATATCCATCCTTATACAACTTAGCTAGCCGTGTCGCATTGATATGACCAAGACTACAATACCATAAGTAGGATTCGTTCATTTCTGAACTCTTCCTTTTGTGTGTGTTTTGTATATTAAGGACTGTATTTTGATTGAGAATGAATATGCCATTATGTAACGATCCTGATCCAATCAACTTTTGATCTAGGAAGATGTTCATAACATTATCCTGTACTACAAAATTATATCCTTCTTTACTTAATAAAGAAACTGATATAATGTTGCACATAATGTTCGGTATATAATAGCACTCATTCAGAATCAGTGTATTACTACTTGGTAATACAAGGTAATATTCGCCAACTGCTTTGGCTGCAATACTTGCACCATTCTCTACTTGTACGGAATGATCACCCTTTCCTAGTTCTTTACCTTTACGTAGCCCACGTAACAATTTACATATGTGGGATCCCGATCCGGTATCTAATACCCAGGACGTAGGGTGAACTGAGAAACAGTTCTCAATAACTAACACACCCGAAGAAAATGCATCAGCATGCATGTTCTTTGTTTGGGCGGCATGAGAATCCAGATATTCTTCTGTTTCCTGCTCAGTCTTATAACTCTTATAAGAAAGAACGGGACCAACGATCCCCTGCTCAGTATAATAAGCAGGTTCAGTCAATACATCTATATTTTTATCTTGATTAAGTCCTGACATGGTCGCTACCTGGAGAGAGAGAAGGAAACACTTTAGCGTATGCTCTTGCAAGATTAGATTGGTTATTATCTTATCTAATCAGGATATCTCCCACTGTTTTTATCAAATCTTCCTTCAAACCCTAAAATGTAAGATTAGCCGGGATTAATTACACCCTACAATTTCGTCAATCTTTCAGCCAGATCAGTGTTGGTACTTGAGGGGGGTTTCCCGTGCTTTCGTACGGACCTAATTAAAATAAACCTCGTCTTCCCAGAGGCATAACCCCGTTAACACTTTTCTAGACACCTACTTGATCGGCTAATTGTCCTGTGTAAAATTCTCCCAGGAGTAACTATTACTCGTAGTGGGTATCAGGATCCATCTATCTCATAGAAGGTATGCAATCTCATTGCAAATTTCAACACTTGAAATTCCTGATAATGCTTTTGCCCTAGCAACTTGTGACCTTAACATAGTCAACAAATCATAATTGCTAGCCAAGTTCAACCCGCCATTTCCCGATTGAATTAAACCCACCCGTACGACCCTTAACATAGCCAACAAAGTCGTACAACTATCCTAATCCAATCACATCTCATGTTTTAGCTGATAAGTACTAATTAGCTACCGCACACTACGCCTTAACATAGTCAACAAACGTAGTACGAATACTAACTAGTCTCTATCTGAAATGACGGAGGGCTACACAGGTTTTTAAGAAAACCATGAGCGTAATGAACTTGATATCGTCGTAGAATCAAGTGATTTTGAAAAGGAGTGTTTTTGATGCTTTTCTAGTTTTGCTAAAGAGGTCATTCCCGGTGAAGGGATCTCGGCTCTTTCCCCATCGAATAAGGTGCAGGGTATATCATATATACCACTGTGCAAAGCAAGAACTATATAAGCTGTCAAAAACTAAATCGCGAGTTTGTAGCATCTGCCAGTTTAGCTAAAGAGGTCACTCCCGGTGAAGGGATCCCGGCTCTTTCCTCATCGAATAAGGTGCAGGGTATATCATATATACAGCCGTGCAAAGCAAAACTGTAGCTACCCTTTATAAAGTTTTGATTCTACAACATCTTTTAGGTTTCTTTTCTTTTATTAATCTTATTAATAAAATCCCATCAGCTTATGCTTCCTAAGCATCACAGAAGAAACGAAAGCAGTAATATTTATATATCAGCATATATATATATATATATATATATATATATATATATATATATATAGTATAAGCATTCGTCTCAGGCAGTAATATGATCTCATCACAAAACATTGCAGCAGAAGAACATATATGAAATATTGGATATACTAGGATGTCCGTGTTTTTAATACGAGCATGTATAAAACACGGATTCCATAGTCGCGATGAATAGCCAAACCCACATCCCTAGACCCCTACGAGAGCGGCAAGTAACACTGCCAATTCTAGGGTTAGGAGACCCGGTCTCGACTCCTCGAGATGGCCTCCCACTGGACCCCAGAACCCGGTTACTTGTGCTCCCTTCCTTAGGTCTACCTAATGCGGAAAAGTAAATAATATATACTAGTGACATCAACCTCATCCTGGAAGTGCCCCAATAAAAGAATATTACATACAAATGAATTTTACATGAATGAAAATAAAAACCCTCATCTTACATAAAACCCCGGCTATTCAGAACACGACGATCCAATATAACATATCACAGCAACACATAATATCTCATATTATCAACGTAAGTAAGTATGCATACACCGATCGTCGTTGATGTATAGCAACAAAAACCGGCAATATAACTACATACTACACTTACGGTCACAGAAAAGAAATTGTAAAACTACAACATTTGGAATCCACAATCATTTTATACATCATAAATCTGAAATATCACATACTTTGCATTTCATGCCTAACTATATGATTCCACATATTGTATCACATTCCAGATAAATAGACAGTATTAAACTTTCCGATCGAATAATCAAATACCCAAGATTTCCTAAATAGCTCAACACTTGAGCGGAGTTCAAAAAATCCCAGAATACGTCACAGTACCAATGGTCCATCCGTAGAAGGGTCAAGCCAACGCCTCACATGTGGTGTCACGTCCCACCCCCAATACAGAGAGTATTGTCCGCTTTGGCCGAAACCGCACGGTTTTTCCCTTTAGAGCGAACCGGACCCGACCATGAGCCACTTCCCAGGAGGTCACCCATCCCAAGACTTCCCTGGCCCGAGCACGCTTAACTACGGAGTTCTCAAGCTCCTGTAGTTCCGGTTCACTTAAAAGTCGCCTCTGCATTGAAGAGTGGTATCATTCCATTTATAGTACAGATCTGCCCTCTTTCGGAATGTATTCCGAAGAGTCCTCATTGTTCTACAGTGGGTCCCACGGACTCAAGAGGTGGCCCCCACGGATTCAAGAGGTGGCCCCCGCCCACTTAACACGGCACTTGGCGTGGCACTTTGTTCCGTGTGGCACTTTGCTCCGTGAGCAAGAACCGGGTCCCGACATTCTCCCCACCTTTGAACAATGGTTCGTCCTCGAACCACAGACCTATGAGAGACCAGCTCTGATACCATTCTGTCACGCCCCACCCCCAATACAGAGAGTGGTATCATTCCTTTTATAGTACAGATCTGCCATCTTTCGGAATGTATTCTGAAGAGTCCTCATTGTTCTACAGTGGGTCCCATGGACTCAAGAGGTGGCCTCCACGGATTCAAGAGGTGGCCCCCGCCCACTTAACACGGCACTTGGCGTGGCACTTTGTTCCGTGTGGCACTTTGCTCCGTGAGCAAGAACCGGGTCCCGACATGTGGCAATGCCGTACTGCCCCAAACCCTAAGGTTTAGAGGCGGTTCAGACGGTCACATAATCGAGTTAAGGTTTGTGTTCTTCTAGAGAGACCACCACGTTACTTGCACGTTTTTCCGAAAGATTTAAATTCAAGAAAAATTCAACACTTGAAAGTTTTTCGTGCCGGGAAAAAGTGAGTTAATGATATCCGTTCGCACATTTTAACAGTTTCTAAAATATCCGGAAAACAAAACAAAATTAAATTTTCCGATCAAATCACCGAATACAAAATAATCCCCAGAACACTCAACACTTGAGTAAGATTAAAAATACCCAGAATCATATACACTTACCAACGGATGTACTGTGCCAAAAATCTAACCCTAATTCTACAGTGCCGCCGCGGAACCGCCGCGCAAGGCATGGTTCTGCCGCGGTTCCGCGGCGCTTTAGTGGAATTTGGGTGTCGTTTTTCACAGTAACTCTTAGAATTCCTTATTGATTTTTTTGAGTATTTTTAATGCAGAAAAAAATCACATTTTTACAAAATTTTCAGAGAGGGGGTCAAGTTCGATGTTTCGGGGTTCGATTGGAGTTTTAATTTCGTGTACACGTCGCCTAATGCTCTAGCTAGGCTCTGATACCACTGTAGGGTTCCTAGGCACTCTTCCAAGGGTTAATAAGGCATCAACCATACCCGAATAAAAATTTAGACGTGCCGAACAACCCAAAGTCGGGATCTTTGCTAGATAATTATGGTTTAACATGCAAGTAAACATCTTTACAACTAAAAGTGAGGGATTACAACCTTTGCAGTCCGCTCCTTCGCTTCATAAGCTCCGAGTAGAAGTCCCTTCGCCGTGATCCACGATCTCCCGGACTCAAGAGAGGCTCCACAACTCGAACGATCCATGCTAGCTTGTAGTCTTCCTTTTCTCCGATGATCTACCTCGAAGTTTCTATAACTCAAGCTCTCTCTCTCTAATGAGGTGAACACCCTAATCTAATTGGCTAGATTAGATGAGGATGATGGAGTAGTATTTATGCTTTCTTTTTATATCAAATTCTCACACAAAATCATCACATAAAGAAAACCTAGAAAGCTTTCTCAAAGCTCAAGGTTGAAGAAGAAGAAGAATAATTAATTAATTCCTTTTGTGATGAATAATGAAATGATAAATGATTAATAATGTAACCATGGTCAACTATGACAAGGCTAACTCATGTAGAGAATTAACTAAGGCTAAGGGTTTGGGTTGGGTTAAGAATGAGTCACTAGAAAATATCAACCATAATATCTTAGATCAAAACAAAATAAATCCTTCTAGAAATATCAAGAAAGAACTAACCCAAATCAAACCCTAACCTTGTTTAATCTCCACTAAACATGTTGCATTAGTAATCATATCATGTTACTATATTATATATCACATATATAATATATATATTTGTAACAAAAGAAAATAATACAATTAACATATATCACATATATATCAATGTATTACCCAGTGAGAAAATGAAATAATAAAGCGAGCCAATATTAGATAATGTAATGCAATATATCATATATATTATTTTACATTAAATTATCGAATCAACACTTGATCCGACAATCCGGCTATATCTAATATAACCGACTAATATATCATGTACCGATTCATCGAATCAACACTTGATCCGATGACCCGGCTCATATCAAAATATCGCGAGAATATAATATGGTATCTCATATCGTATTATCCTCGGTCCTGCACATATCACATATGTGCTCCTACTCCGTTTTGCCTGAGTCAAGAAACCTCTATGTAGGACTCTAAAGAATCGTCAATACGCCGGCAGTAGGTGATGATCATATCAAATACCCACAAGCTGCAAGCGGTCAGCTAAACGTAACAGCCACCTAGGTATTGAGCAATCAGAAGATCAACAAGCAAGCCTGTACATTCTCCTATGAATCCAATCAGTAACACTCTCATACAGTCCGGTCTCTTCGTCTGATATGTTGCATATCTAGTCTAGGGGTGGTATACGTCAGACCCCAGTAACCGATAAGTCGTGTCGATGTGAGGCTCATAACAGGTCGAGAAACTAATGGTAACACTTACCAGTAAATCTCTATATCAGCCCTGTCCAGGGACTTCCAGTTATAACCAATCGAACACAGCACAACATCAACTCCCTATACCGGGAGAGACGAATCCCCTCCTATCTCTCATTGCCTCCATGTGATTCGGGACTGCACCCAAAAGCCACCGTTTTGCACGCCCTGTTGGACGTGGTAAGGTGGAAATCAAAGCACAGTGGGAATCACACAAGACTCTATGACGATCTCGGGTCTACAGACTACCCTGTACCAGTGTCACCGGAGAACTGCCATCTGACGTGAGGTATATCACCATCTAGGAGTTCTCGGCGAGTCCGTCCAGTGTACCCAGTCTCCACTGAGCACCCGTACACCATCCTTGATGTAAAACACCGATGGATATGGGATCATCCATCGCCCATCATATGGGTCAAGATGCGTATACGCTAGTCTACTCTGGTGTATCGATGCCCTGTCTCGACACACCCTCGACTAGGAACAGTTATAGGATGTACTCATCGACTACCGTGGCCCCACTAGTATGATCTCATCATAGTCCCAGTAGTCGAGTACAGATCCTAAGGGCTTTATCAACATGTGAGAGTAAGACAGTAAACTAATATAAGTCAACATGTTAAGATAAAGGAAAACCAAATAGCATACTATCATGACGAGCAAGAAAGTCCTCTCTATATATATCCAAGCATCCATTATAATATACATCATATGTACAACAATGGCCTCTAGGGCATATACATAACTAACAAGACATATATTTACCAAAGTCCTTAAATATTGTTTTATATATCTCGAGGGGGTTTTATGAAAAAATATTTTAATATAGTTTAAAAGTAAATCTCGAGGATGATTAGTATTATTTAGGGTTTTCATGAGTGTGGATTTTAAGTATTGGGTATTTTAGTGATAATTACTTAGCTTGGAAAGTTCATAGTATTTTATTGTAAAACTTGCCTTTTTTGTATCTTGATGGTATTTTATTGACATTTGTTAATCTTTTCATTTTTGAAAAACATAAGTTTGTTATATTTTGAAAATATGGATTTATAATTTTATATAATTTTAATTAAAAAAAAATTATTTTATTTAGAAAATTCGTATTTCTTAAAACCCATATTTAAATCCTTTCGAGATCGAATGCTCCGTGAGAAGGTCTGTATCTCGCTTTACTAGCCCAAGGATGTGTGATAATCCGCACTATCTATTAGCGGTCCCCCTAAAGAGGGTTGTAGATGTTGGAGATAGTGCCCTCAGAGTCAATTATTGGATCACTGGCACGTGATTGCAATGATTGAGGGAGAACCTATCCCGGTACGACAGTCTTACTCGAGATGATAGTATGCTATCTGGTTTACCTTTATCATCGTGTACTGCTTCAGGTGACCTTACATGTCACTATTACACGTTGATAGAGCCCATAGGATTCTTGCTTGACGGCCAGCAGTATGAGGGCGATCATATAAGTGAGAGCTGGAGTCTATAAGCACATCCTTAAAAGGTCCCTAGTCGTGGGAGTTTCGAGACAGAGCATCGATACTCCAGAGTAGACTAGTGTATACAGTCGAGACCCCGACGAGGGGCGGTGGCCGGTCTCACAGGCCACTGGTGTCAGTTGGTTCACCTAAGATGTATACAGGTGCTCATTGGGTTATGAGTACACCGGACAGGACTCGTCGGGAACCTGCTGGTTGGTCTTATACCTGACGTCAGATAGCAGTTCCCTGGTGACATGTGTACAGGTTAGTTCATCGACCTGGGGATCGTCATTTGTCTCGTGTGAGTTCCCACTGTACTTTGATTACTACCCTACCACGGCTCAAAGGAGTCGTGCAAACAGGTTTTAGTTGGGTACAGTTCCGAGCCACATGGAGGCAGTGAGCGGATCTTCGGGGGTTCGTCTCTCCCGGTATTGGGGGTGAGGTCGCGCTGTGTCTAGGAGAGCCATTACACAAAGTCCTTGGCCAAGGCAGGAGATTTACTGGTAGGTATTCCAGTAGTATCTCAGGGTGTTCTGGGCTACACTCCGATACGACTTGTACCGCTTTTGGGGGTCTGACTTTTACCAACCCCGTAGGCCCGCCATGCGATGCTCATAGACGAACGGACCGGACTGTACGGATATTGTCACTGACAGGCTCAGTAGGGTGTCAGGATGAGTTCGCTCATCGACGTCCCTTTTGGTCAATAGCTGGTGGCCCGTTACGTATTGGCTTATACCTCTGACGTGCTAGTGGTTAAATCCACAGCCATAGTATTGACGAGTCTTTAGAGTCCACCACACATTCAGTTACTCAGCTTTCGGGCGAAACGCTGTAGAGGCCGTATGGAGATATGGCAGGGTCCGATCAGATACGTGCGGTATTGCACGGATCAGGATCGGACGGTTAGTACTAGAGGCCGTATAGATATATGGCAAGGTTCGATCGGATACGTGCGGTATTGCACGGATCAGGATCGAACGGATATTACTAGCCGGCTTTGGTTTAAGCCGGATCCTAGTATAGTACAGTGTAGATTTTGTCTCATTGCATTTGTATCCGGTCGGAATACAGATGCGGGTGTGTATGCACAGTATCGGGGTTTTCCTGTAATTTATTACGGGACCAGTTTTCTGGAGTTGCCAGTTTGCATTCCGTTCCGGCCGGTTTTCCTTTGTTCTTTCCCGGCCGGACTTTTCCAATGGAGGGGGTTATTTGCAATTGTGCAAATAACTTTGTGGAGGGGGTTTCTTGTTTTTGTGTCATTATGATATGTTAAGCATCTTTCATCCATGATGGTGCATTAATTGAGATAAGAAAGGATATGGGTTTGATGTGAATTGGTTATGGTGAGGTTTTGCTTTATGGTGTGGTCACCTCTTCTCTTCTCCTACCATCACCTCCCTTCATGCTACACATACTTTCCTCCACCATTCTTATATGAGAAGGGCCGACCATTTGAGGGAGAGAGAGAGGATCATTTCATTTGGATGAGGGAAAATTTGTTCATCTCATTTTCATGCTACACAAATTCTAGCTCCACTTTGAAGTTCATTTCACAACCTCATTCCTCCATCAAAGCAACATAACCCCAAAGAGACAAAGCACTACACTTTCTACAGCACATCTTGGGCACGTCGACTTGCCAGCTTCGTCCCCGAGTTGCCTCGGTATTGAGGTGGGAGCCCGTAAAAGATGCAGGCGATGTGGTGCCCTTCCGGTAAGGAGGCGACGATCGGACTTTCCGCAGGAGATCGGGACGACAACGAGAAGACCGGAGGACTCGGATCACTCGGTATATCTCTAACCCGTCTTGTTAGTTAGCTAGGACAAGTTTAATGGCCCGATCCGGGGTTTAGTGCGCGGTGGTGCCGGTTTGCTAAGTTCGCAAAATTAAAGTTTATCACCGCTTCCGCATTTGGCCGTCGGTTTGACGGCCGGGGCGCTGCCGTGCACTTACAGTGGTATCAGAGCCTCGACATTAACTTCGTCTAGCTTTGTTTGATGTGTTTGCATTTCCGATCGACCAAAATTCCCAAAAAAACCACATTTTCCTCACATCAGTTTTCTGTCGAATTTTTTCTGGCTCTAAAATTTTTTCAGGTTGTAGAAAACTGATGTACAAGAAGTTCTAAGAGTTCTGGGAAAATTCGAGACATTGATCTCTTAGGTAGAGCGCGGAACCGCGGCAAAACCCCCCTTGTTGCCGCGGTTCCGCCGTCGTGTTGAGGGATCAATGCGTCAAAATTTTCCCATGGGCTGGTGGGCTGAAAATAGGGGTTTTGGAATATTAAAATTGGGCCCAGAATTTCTGTGAGTGCTACAGTATTGCTTGGGGGCCCACTTGTTAATTTTTGATCAATCGGATATTTTAAACACATTATTTCACAGTATTTACATTATATCTGCGACCGTGAATGTCACTTGATCGGTAAATCCTGTCTAACTGCTATAGCCCGGTTAGACGGATTTGCGAATGTGACTTTCATGTTGATGTTCTGTGTTTTTGCTGTGATGTTGCGGATCGGTCGTGGGGTTAGCCTGGATTCAATGCCAGTACAGTTTTGTTGTATTATGTACATTTGATATTGCGGGGCGAGCGTCCGACATGTGGACTGCCGTCACTGCCTGTTTGTATTATTCTTTTGGGGCACGACCTGGTTGCGGTCGATGTACCCGTTGTATGTATATTTTACTTTCTGTACTTGGATTACCCCGCGGTGGGGTGCACGGATAGCCGGGTTCTGGAGGGCAACAAGCCCGCATCTCATGGCATTGAGACGGAGGGGGCTTCACTCTAGGATTGGCGGGCTATTCGCCGCACTCGTAGGGGGTACAGGTTGACCCAGGAGGGGTGCCCAAGTTGCCGGATTCCGTGAAGTGCTGGGTGGTCCATTCACGGTGCTGAAAGGGGCTGCCTCGCTTCAGGTTTTGGCGGGTAACTTGCCGCGCCCGTAGGGGTCTAGGATTTCATTGCACAGGCTATCCACACGACCAGGGGAACGTCGGGTTTCAGTAGTGGCTCTGTGAAACCCGGGGATCCCAGATATCTGTATTGTTCTGTGATGCTGTACATTTCTGTGATGTTGCATTTTATCACGCCTTGAGCGAAATACTATATATTGGTATATATATTAGTAGATGTTGTATATGTTTTTCATCCGCGCTAGTCCAGTCCCCGCTCTGCCGTTAGTTAGCTAACCTAACGGGTGATGACGGGACCCAGTGGCGAATGCGGATGGCATATACGTACGTCAGTATATTTTCGTTCTTTGTGGTGTGATCAATTGATGGGGCTGCGTTGATTCGGATCAATGCAAGTTAAAACAAACCTATTCTGATGTTGTTGGAACACTTTTCAAAAAGCTGTTATTGCAAGGACGTTCACTTTTGTTTTGCATCGTGGTATTCATTTGGAATATCCTGCTCCTCAGTCGACGAGGTAAGGGCCGAGATCCCTTCACCGGGAGTGACCCCTTGGACAGGAGTTTGCGTCAGGGCATTAACTTCACTATAGCCGATTACTTTTGCATCGTGGTATTCATTTGGAATATCCTGCACCCTATTCTACGGGGAAAGAGCCGAGATCCCTTCACCGGGAGTGACCTCTTTAGTAAAGGTTTTCGTCACTATATTTTCTAAAAAGCTATCCGTTCCTTCAACGATATCAAGTTCATTACGTTAAAGGTTTTCGCCAGAAACCATTCGTAGCCCTCCGTCGTTTCATATGGGTAGTCAATAGTATTCAAGCTGTGTATGTTGGCCAAAGTCAAGGCACAGTGATTGGTAGCTATTGGGTATTCATATGCAGCATAGATAGATGCGTTGGTTTGGGACAGTCGTACTGCCATTTTGGCCAAAGTCAAGGGTAGGTACGGGTGGATTCAAATTAACCTGGAGAATGACGGGTAGAACTTGACATGTGACTTATGATATGTTGGCCAAAGTCAAGGTCATAAGAGCATGGGGTAAAAATCCACATCGGGAGTTTCAAAAGAACTGAAACTTGCCAGATATGCGCATACCTTCTGGAGTGTTATAGCGTGAATGGATTCCGTCACGTTATCATGCGATGATAGCTGGATCCCGATTCCCACTGATGAGTTAGTTTACTCCTCGGGTGACCCCGACTAATTCTTCTTTCAGGTTTGGAGGAGAATTTGAGGTACAGTGGGAGGTTTCCAGATTAGATAAATTGGTAACCATTCTGATCTTGGTTAAAGTGCACGCTGAGTGTTTCTTTTCTCTCTCTCTTTGGCAGCGACCATTGACCCGACCCTAAGACTATAACTCAGAGACCAAGTTAACCGAACCTTCTTAAACACTGGCTTTTTGATTGTCAGAGTTGCAGACCTCATTGCCACTCCTACTTTTACCCTTTTCTCCAGGACACCCCGTATTACTACGAACGTCCACTTCCATTGGACAAAACCATCGTATGGTTAGATACGAACTCGAAGGAATTAATTCGAGGATGGTTTCCGGTTCTGGAGAAAGCGGATAGTATTATTCAGTTGTCTTTTCCTTGTTACCTTCTCTCAGGTTGCGAGTACTCCTTAGTTTAGGAGATAGTACACCTATTACGCAAATTGGATAGTCTTCTTCCAAACTTTAGGCTGGTGCCGAACAGTGTGAAATGAAGAAGACCAATTAGCCTAAACGGTGTGCAGAAGGTATTAAGATTAAGACAAAGCAAGGGATTAGTAAGAGGGCAAAGTAAATTGCGACTGATATTCACGACCAAACCAAGTATTTCTTCGCCAATCCTAAATCACCTTTGTATTTCTCCAGGACACTCCGTATCACTACGAAGATCCACAGTTTATTGGATACTCCATCGTATGGTTATATACGAACTCGAAAGGAACTTGTTCCAGTTCGGGGATGGATTCTGGTCCAGGAGAAATAGGAATAAGGTTTATTCGGTTGTCTTTTATCTTTACCTTCTCTCGCATTGCGAGTGCTCCTAGGGTTAGGACAGTACACCCATTATGCTTATTGGATAGTCTTCTTCCAAACCATAGGCTGGTGCCGAACGGTAGGGAAGGAAGAAAACCAATTGGCCTAAAGGGGTGTGCAGAAGGTAATGACTAAAGACATATAAAGGGATTTGGAGAGGTGGCAAAGAATTATACGGTTATAGTTGTGAATCTGGATAATGGTAGAGGCATTACTAGGAATACCAGGATACCCCATCGAAACATTTTAATGTTTCAGTTCAACTGTGTACTGTTAAAAGAAAACTGATTTCCCGATTAGATACTTACTCCTGGGTATGTATTTACCAGGTATGATTCTCACATCTGTATGGTTTTACAGATGATGAGTGGGAGTAGGTTATTGGGAATTGGGTGATCATCCTCATTATATCAGGATTCGTTGTAATCGGTGATATTTGAGGAAATCACCTGGGCTGTTTGCCGGTCGGCAAATATTTGGTTTTGAATATCCGCTTTTATGCACCAATTTCAAATTGTTATATCTGTACGTCTATTTTCATAGAGTGAGATATACCTTTTGATATTATGTCGATGACATTTACCTATATCAGTGGATGGTTAGGTAAGGAGCATTAAACAGCGGTGTAATTCTTCTTAACCATAAGTACAGTTTTCAATCTACGACACACAGTGAAAGAGTTGTCAGACTCAGCGGACTTATACAGAGTATTGTATGTTGTCCAGTGTCCATTAGGACAGAGGGGTTGGTCCTCATACTATATTCTGTTTACTTTTAACTTCTCTAGTTCTTAGACATGTGTTTCGTAGAAACACAGGGTCTAAGTTTTGAGGAGTTATAGGTATTTGAATAGAGTAGAGAACCAAGTGTAGCAAGTATCGGGATTCTTCAAAGTGATCGAAGATGTAGATACTTGTGTATGGTACTCAGTTGATAGTAATGATAAAGAGAAATTGCTTCTCTTTCAGGTTACTCATAATTGGAAGCATTCCTAAGTTGAGTAACGCTGATCGGCCTCCTTCCATTTAGTTGACATGCACTGGAGATAGCTGCATGATTTGAATCTGGTTCAATTAAATCAGTGCCTCTGGTTCTATATTGGATATAGTCAGTTCATATCTTAACATTGTTAAGATACGGGGAGTTGTCCGGCTTATGATTAAAACCAGACTCTGGATAACTCAAGGCACGTTTCTGTAATGGCTGTTTGTGGGTTGACCCAGGCTATGACGAGGGTTGATTTTCTACCATCTGGGAGATCAATAATAATATTGTTCTAGACTCGCCACAGTTTTAATAAAAATGGATTTTTTCAAAAACAGTAGTGGGAGTATGGTAGAACTGGAAGTGATTCCAGAACCGCAAACGATTACTGAAGATTTGATAAGGAACCTAAAGATTCAATCTGATTTGACATTCCATTGGCCACTCCGCAGATACGGTGGGTAACTTCAGGCACCCGAGAGGTACTCCGGTAGCCTCAAGGACGGTGACAGGGAAGTTCTTGTTTACCCACACTTGCCATTGCTGTTGTTCCAGGCTGCGAGACCCGGTGGGAGGATGAGTATAGCGTCGTTCTAAACTAGCTTTAGAAGTGCACGTCTATATGACTCTGCCAGAGGGTTGTCGTAGTCAGTGGGAGCAGCGGAAGCATTGGTGGACATCAGGCTTATGTCTATTTATAGACTAAAGCAGATGTAGCGGAGATAGATCATCTATTTCTGATGTGACAGTTATAGGTTTGACTTCATCAGAATAGGGGATGGATCTGTTGAGTAGGTAGTAGGGTGTGATATCCGGGTTTTGGATGACATACACAAAGTAGGAAGTGATATTCCTATACTACGATCGATTATACTTTGGTCGTCACACAGTGGTTTCTCCACAAGGGACTTGGACATTATATCAGACATACTGGTTACTAGATCTATGGTTTTAGATCTAGATTTGGGTGGTTTCCCAATCAGGGTACTTTGACAGCATTCTAAGAGTATTTAGAATGGACGACTCCTGGCACGGTAGTGTACCTGCAGGTGATGGAGTCACCCTCTCTAAAGGTGTCTTATAGACTAAAGTAGAGAGGGATGTGCATGATTGGCAGATCACTTGCTTAGGCAATTGAGTTAATCATGAGATGTCAAGTACCACACCAGATATTGTTCTTGCACTAGATGCAATAAGTTGACATTGATCCAATCCTGGAGAAACAGTCGGAAGCAGTTTTAGAACATAAGTGGATGTTCTAGGGATATGATAACGACAGCCTCATTTGGGAGACAGTTATCATTCCAGGCTTCCAAGGTGACATGGACGACAAGGAGGTTGTCAGAGTTATATTTTTCCTTCTGACGAGGGGCAGTATTCTGGACAGGTGATCCAGGCAGATACTGAGGGAGGCATGGCGCAGGATACTGATTAAGTTCAGTTGACGATACAGTCGAAGAAGTTTGGATTTGGAGTTCATTTATGAACTAGGTCCCATCAGACATACAGACATTCTAAGACAGGTATTGCTCATTTCGGGAGATGGCTTTCTCCGCGAACTTGAGATATAGAGAGACATAGAAAGAAACATCTGGGCGGATCCACTCACTGAGGCTATTCCTCGAACGCAATAGTTTCGCAAACGAGTTTTGTGAGACTGACTAGTAGGGGAGTTGGGTGTTCGGTATCACACGGGCTGTGAGTATGCGACATCGCAATAATTAGCCTTGAGTGCAAGTGGGAGATTGTTGGAGATAGTGCCCTCAGAGTCAATTATTGGATCACTGGCACGTGATTGCAATGATTGAGGGAGGACCTATCCCGATACGACAGTCTTACTCGAGATGATAGTATGCTATCTGGTTTACCTTTATCATCGTGTACTGCTTCAGGTGACCTTACATGTCACTATTACACGTTGATAGAGCCCATAGGATTCTTGCTTGACGGCCAGCAGTATGAGGGCGATCATATAAGTGAGAGCTGGAGTCTATAAGCACATCCTTAAAAGGTCCCTAGTCGTGGGAGTTTCGAGACAGGGCATCGATACTCCAGAGTAGACTAGTGTATACAGTCGAGACCCCGACGAGGGGCAGTGGCCGGTCTCACAGGCCACTGGTGTCAGTTGGTTCACCTAAGATGTATACAGGTGCTCATTGGGTTATGAGTACACCGGACAGGACTCGCCGGGAACCTGCTGGTTGGTCTTATACCTGACGTCAGATAGCAGTTCCCTGGTGACATGTGTACAGGTTAGTTCATCGACCTGGGGATCGTCATTTGTCTCGTGTGAGTTCCCACTGTACTTTGATTACTACCTTACCACGGCTCAAAGGAGTCGTGCAAACAGGTTTTAGTTGGGTACAGTCCCGAGCCACATGGAGGCAGTGAGCGGATCTTTGGGGGTTCGTCTCTCCCGGTATTGGGGGTGAGGTCGCGCTGTGTCTAGGAAAGCCATTACACAAAGTCCTTGGCCAAGGCAGGAGATTTACTAGTAGGTATTCCAGTAGTATCTCAGGGTGTTCTGGGCTACACTCCGACACGACTTGTACCGCTTTTGGGGGTCTGACTTTTACCAACCCCCTAGGCCCGCCATGCGATGCTCATAGACGAACGGACCGGACTGTACGGATATTGTCACTGACAGGCTCAGTAGGGTGTCAGGATGAGTTCGCTCATCGACGTCCCTTTTGGTCAATAGCTGGTGGCCCGTTACGTATTGGCTTATACCTCTGACGTGCTAGTGGTTAAATCCACAGCCATAGTATTGACGAGTCTTTAGAGTCCACCACACATTCAGTTACTCAGCTTTCGGGCGAAACGCTGTAGAGGCCGTATGGAGATATGGCAGGGTCCGATCAGATACGTGCGGTACTGCACGGATTAGGATCGGACGGTTAGTACTAGAGGCCGTATAGATATATGGCAAGGTTCGATCGGATACGTGCGGTATTGCACGGATCAGGATCGAACGGATATTACTAGCCGGCTTTGGTTTAAGCCGGATCCTAGTATAATACAGTGTAGATTTTGTCTCATTGCATTTGTATCCGGTCGGAATACAGATGCGGGTGTGTATGCACAGTATCGGGGTTTTCCTGTAATTTATTACGGGACCAGTTTTCTGGAGTTGCCAGTTTGCATTCCGTTCCGGCCGGTTTTCCTTTGTTCTTTCCCGGCCGGACTTTTCCGATGGAGGGGGTTATTTGCAATTGTGCAAATAACTTTTGTGGAGGGGGTTTCTTGTTTTTGTGTCATTATGATATGTTAAGCATCTTTCATCCATGATGGTGCATTAATTGAGATAAGAAAGGATATGGGTTTGATGTGAATTGGTTATGGTGAGGTTTTGCTTTATGGTGTGGTCACCTCTTCTCTTCTCCTACCATCACCTCCCTTCATGCTACACATACTTTCCTCCACCATTCTTATATGAGAAGGGCCGGCCATTTGAGGGAGAGAGAGAGGATCATTTCATTTGGATGAGGGAAAATTTGTTCATCTCATTTTCATGCTACACAAATTCTGGCTCCACTTTGAAGTTCATTTCACAACCTCATTCCTCCATCAAAGCAACATAACCCCAAAGAGACAAAGCACTACACTTTCTACAGCACATCTTGGGCACGTCGACTTGCCAGCTTCGTCTCCGAGTTGCCTCGGTATTGAGGTGGGAGCCCGTAAAAGATGCAGGCGATGTGGTGCCCTTCCGGTAAGGAGGCGACGACCGGACTTTCCGCAGGAGATCGGGACGACGACGAGAAGACCGGAGGACTCGGATCACTCGGTATATCTCTAACCCGTCTTGTTAGTTAGCTAGGACAAGTTTAATGGCCCGATCCGGGGTTTAGTGCGCGGTGGTGCCGGTTTGCTAAGTTCGCAAAATTAAAGTTTATCACCGCTTCCGCATTTGGCCGTCGGTTTGACGGCCGGGGCGCCGCCGTGCACTTACAGTAGATACTTAATCGTAAAGGATATGAAATAACGCTTTAAAAGAAATCCGGTTTTTAAAGTAGTTGGTATTTTATTGTAAAGCTTTCTTCGAAACGAAAATACATACATTGAGTATCGTGCTATGAAACCAAGTGTGCGTGTGGGGTAGGTCATTACCCCGTGAAGTTTTCCTAAGATATTGTTAAGCAATAACTAAAAGAGGTGTTTATAAAGTTCAAGATATTTTAATGAAAAAGTGCTACTATTGTTGTTTCACATGAGAATTTTGATGAAATTTGATTCTAAACATTAGGATTTAAAGTTACAAGTATTGTGTAAAAACTTGGTTGATCAAAGAATAAAGGAGAAGGAGTTTCTAGGGTTTAGAACAATGATATCGGTATTAACTCCACTTACCGATATAAATTTTGAAATGGAATTTCAATGAAGAGAAAGGGTATTTGGAAGGGACTTACTGTATAGAATCTTTAAAGAAAGGGTTAGGAATAGAGGATGATCGTCGTGGCATTTCGGGAGTTCCGGAATAGGCTTCGGTCTTCGCCGGAACCAACTTGCTTGCTAACTACTCTTTTACTTCACTTGTACTAGGAACTTTTTAGAGAGTTTTGGCAAGAATATTCAGAATGGTGCTGAGCCAAGGTAGGGGATGGTATTTATAGTAGAGAATTAGGGTTTGAGAATTAAAAATGTGGATTAAAAAACATTAAAATTATGATAAATTGTGAATTGAAAGGCCTCTATTTGATTGCAGGGAAATCACATAGTGCAGGTGTAAGTGCACGGCGGCGCCCCGGCCGTCTGAACGAGGCCGGAATGCGGAAACGAAACTTTTACTTTAACTTTTAAACCGGCACCACCGCGCACTATAAAACCCGGATCGGGCCATTAACCTACTCCTAGCTAACTAGTGAAGGGGTAGAGAGATATATTGAGCGATCCGTGTCTTTCGGTCTTCTCGTCATCGTCCCGATCTCCCCGTGGAATTTCCGGTCTTCATCTCCTCGTCGGAAGGGCACCACATCGCCGGGTTTTTTTACGGGCTCCCACCTCTGGACCGAGGCAACTCGGGCATGAAGTTGGCGAGTCGACGTGTCCAAGAATGCTGTAGGAAATCTGTAGAACTTATGTCTCATGGGGTTGTATGAAGTTGCCCTTTTTAGTGGAGGAATGAGATGAACTTTTGGAGATGGAGCTATAGGATTTTTACAAAGCCAAAGAGATCAAAAATCCCATACAACAATTTTGGATAGCCCCACTCCCTCTTGTGTGGCCGGCCATATCAAAGAAAAGGAGAGAGGGAGTGAACCATAATCCAAGAGAGAGAAAAGGTGACGATGAGAAGAAATGATCATAAACCAAATCCAACACTCCATCAACCATCATAACTCCAAATGTCAAGCAATCATGAAGTAAAGAAGTCAAGGGATGGTGGAACCATCATGAAGCAACAATATACAAAGACCACCCTCCACAATGCTAATTTGCACAATTGCAAATAAGCCCTCCTCCACCAATTTTCAGCCAAGGAAAGATACAAAGGAAAATGGCCGAAACGGAATGCAAACTGGCAACTTCAAAAAAAAAACGATCCCGTAATAAATTATAGGAAAACCCCGCTACTGTATATACATACCCGTATTTGTATTCCGACCGAATACAAATGCAACGAGACAAAATCTACACGGTACAATACTAGGATCCGGCTTAAACCAAAGCCCGCTAGTATTAACCGTCCGATCATGATCCGTGCAATACCGCACGTACATGATCGAACCCTGCCATATCTCCATTCGGCCTTGATTGTAATAAATTCTTGTTGTGTAAATCAAATCAAATGATCCCCGGCAACGGCGCTATTTTGATTCGAACAATTTCCGGATTGTGTAAATGTAAATGTAAAAGTAAAAACTCAAATAGTCCCCGATTTCGGCGCTATTTGATTGATCGTAAAATGCGAGACTGAGTAAGTAAATCAAATCAATAAGAGTCTCTTTGTGTCGGTAATTAGAAAATTGAATAAAGTTCACAATCAAAAAATTATATTTGACCGCAATCAACTACGGTGTCAGTTGTAGATCGTAAGCGAGTGCGGATCGTCCACAGGGATTGTGCGATTCGTTTTTATATTTGCTTTGTTTGAATCGAAAAGTTAATTGAAAAGAAAAGAAAACATGATTCAAGAATTTATCAATTGATTCAGGTGTCACGATGTTTAATCAAGAATCAAGAAACTGATAAACAATCAAGAATTGGGTTTCGATAATATTTTTCCAACCAAAATGTCAAGAATCTAAATGAGGCTCGTAGGAATCAATCGGATCTATAGACGTGATGTAATATCAAGATTTCGTGTTCTTGTCCTTCGAAGGATTGATACTAGATCGATGATGGTCGACGAGAGTTAGGGCTTTCTTGATGAAACTAGGGTTTCATCGTTTAACCCTTGTTCTTTCGTCAATTATCATTCACATTCCAGCCTCTAGCAATTTCAAGAAACGATCGTAACTCCCCAATCTCGAGCGATATCAATCAAGAAAGCATCGCAATGAATTGGGTCGTCGATTCTTGATCTTGCTAGGGTTTACAAAACTCGTAGGATTCAAGAATCGATTTACGATATATTACATCATCATTCTATTGATCGTCTCGACTCCTCGATGAGCGGAGTTTTACTCAAACATCACAACAAGAATTATAACTAGAAGTTTAGATTGACTCATGATGCAAGAATTTAAAGAAAACAAGATAAAAGAATATCACCTTTTATTTATATCAACAATTTGATTACAGTCGCTCAAGAACTACAAGAGGAAGAATAAAATTGTCGACTTGGCTTCGCTCGGCTCCGTGAGTCGCGGATCGGCTTGGACCACTTGCTCCGTTGAAGACCGGCTCGGCTCCTAAAAGGTTGCAAGGCTTCTTGCTTGAATGGGTACTCGGGATATTGGCTTTTGATTGGAATTTAGGGTTAGGGTTTCACACAAATCCTCTCACTAGATTTGTGGAAGAAGAAGATGAAGAGAGAGATAGAATGGCTCTAAATTGAACTAATGGATTGATTCAATAGTATTCCTCTTTTTTTTTTACAATGAGCCTAGGGTCTTATTTATAGAGCACCCAAATCCTAAGCCTTCTTGAGTTCCCTCCAAAAGTTTGTTGAAAGACTTCTAGACAGAGTTTGTTAGGCTTCGCTTAGGGTTTAAGCTAGGGTTTAGGGAGAAGTTTCTAGAATGATAGGCTAGTTTAGTATTGATCCCAAAGGTTACTGATCTGGCAGAAGTCTCTAGAGTCTTCTGGAAATTGGAGTGTTATTCTGAAGTGTAGGAGCTGAGCTAGGAGTTGTGCACCAAAAATGAGGAGCTGATTCCTTGATCCCACCGCGGATCCACGGCGCAAGCAGGTTCCTGCTGTGGATCCGCGGCACTTTGTAGGGCTTGGGCCTTGGGCTTCCTGGTATGGTCTTGGAACAACATTTGGGGCTTTATCTGATATGTTGATTTTTATTTTCCCTTTTGGATTGATACCAGATCTGAAATCATTGAGTTGGCGTAACGTTTTTAGCTGTACCCTGTAAATTTTGGCCTTTTCTGCTGGATTTTCCTGCACAGATCTCAAAACAAGTGTTGCGCAAATGTAGGGATGATGCGATGCCATGAAATGTAGTCAATTTCGTTTATAGTGTCGGTTTTAGAGTCTAATACATGTAATCTGATATTTTGCGACAGTTTTGCTAATATGTAAAATATGAATGCCGAACACTTCTATATGAATGCAAATGATGAGGAAATTGCTGGTTAAAATATGCAATATTTTCGACTAATCAAATTCCCCCAAATTTAATTTCGATCGTCTCGAGCGAACTGTTTTATTAAAAAGAGAAGGAGAAAAGAAAGAAAGAGAAAAACTAACTAGCACACTTTCGTAGGCAACACGATTGCACTGAGCATGTGCAACAAGCCTTTAAACCTCTAGGTGTCCCTAGTAGAAGGAGTGTTGTCTCCTGAGGGTTTTCAGCGGATTGCACCCACAAAATCCAATAATAAAAGAAAGATCATGAATATTATATTTAAAGAAAAGAATTGTAAAAGAAAGACTTTGAAAATTAGGGTTTCCAACTAAGCTAGCTTTTCGGTTGTCATCAGCCCTATCTTAATGGTCATGAAAAGATGTTAGAAATCACGTCCTCCCTCAATAAAACATCGTCTTATTCTTCATTCCTATCTTTCTTCCAAACATCGATCATATAACCCTGCGTGTGTGTAAAGACATCCCTACACCCGGAGAATTCAATTCAAGCTATCATACTCTTGCCCATCAGCCTCAGTACTGAATATTTAGATGAGATTGCTCATACACTTTCATGCGATCGTTAATACTTCTTGAGGTACTAACCGACTGATTACTCCTGTGCTTGCTTACTTGGTGTATTTTCCTCGTCTTGCACCACCTCAGGCATAGCAGTGACTCCTAGACTAGTTGGCCTTAGGGCACTAGGTGAAGAAGCATCCTTGCTATATATTTTTTATTGCCCTCGGTGATAACAAAACCAGTGTCCATTTTTCTCACCACTTTATATATTTTTTTATTCATTTTTTTCTTTTATTTCCTTCATACTTTTGGCTTTAAGACAAGAGCATTTCAAGGTATCCTCTACGATCCCAGGCTTCAAGACGCGTGTAAGTGCGAATAGCAGGGTAGCAACGTTCAAAATGTTTGGCTTCCAGAATAGAAACTATTTTTCAGACTCATTTTTATCCTCAGATTAGTGACGTCCTTCATCTTACTAACCCTTGGGACAAAGGCTCATAACTACTTATTACTAGTTCGTATAAGAAAACTTCTAATTTTCTTAGTTTTCTTAAATTTTTCTAATCTCATGGATGTAATTGTTCACTATCTAAACTTTCATTATCTTATTTATGTACAAAAAAGTGTAAATATTAAGATTATTTTTATACTTGAAAATTTTAAATTTTTATGGGTTTTGAAAATTTTTCAATTTTTATAGATTTTTAAAAGAAATGTTTTATGCTTATGCAGATGATATGCAAATGATGCAAAAATAAGTACAAACCTCCCCCAAGCTTGTTTTCAACAGTGTCCTCACTGTTGCCAAATGCTATATCTACAAAACCTGTAAGTCTGGGAGGAATTATTAGTGAGGGCAAAATATATAAGTGAAGAACTTCCCCCAAACTTATTCTTTTCACTCACCTCCATTCAAAAGATGATGCAATGATATACTGGATATGAAGGTGAGACGGAGGAATTTTAATCCAAATAAACTGGCTCTTGTAAGAACAAGAGCTCCTCCGTGGGGTCAGTAGAAAAATACGGCTTTAGTCTATGTCCATTTACTTTGAAAAAGGTGCCGTTTTTAACATTTTCAATCTCTACTGCCCCGTGCGGGTATACAGACCGCACAACAAAAGGTCCCTTCCATCGAGATCGGAGCTTACCCGCGTGAAGGTGTAATCGTGAATCATAAAGAAGGACTTGTTGACCAGGTGAAAATGTTTTCCTCAAAATGTTTTTATCGTGAAAAACCTTAGTCCTATTCTTTGTGATTACAGCGTTATCATAAGCTTCATCGCGGAGTTCGCTTAGCTCATTAAGTTGCAGCTTCCGAAAGTTGCAAGCAAGGTTTAGATCAAAATTTATTTCTTTAATAGCCCACAATGCTTTATGTTCTATCTCGACGGGTAAATGACATGCTTTTCCAAACACTATCCTATATAGAGACATTCCTAGGTCGGTCTTATATGCAGTTCGGAATGCCCAAAGAGCATCCGTCAGTTTGGTCGACCAGTCTTTTCTATTTTTAGCAACAGTTTTCTCCAGGATAAGTTTGATTTGTCTGTTTGAGATTTCAGCCTGCCCGCTTGTTTGTGGGTGATAGGGTGTAGAAAGTCGGTGGTTGATTGAGTATTTCCGCATCAGAGTCTCGAAAGATCTATTACAGAAATGTGTCCTATTATCGCTAATAATAGCGCATGGGTGTCCAAATCGCGAGAAGATATTCTCTTTCAAGAACTTAATGACAACTTTCTTATTATTAGTGCGACATGGAATGGCTTCTACCTATTTTGAGACATAATCAACCGCCAGCAGTATGTACAAATTCCCAAAGGAGTTGGGAAAAGGACCCATAAAATCTATGCCCCAAACATCAAATATTTCAACAACCAAGATGGATTGCTGAGGCATTTCATTCCTCTGGGAGATTCTACCCGTATACTGACATTGTGTACAGGTTTTGCAATGCTCAAATGCGTCCTTGAATAAGGTCGGCCAATAAAATCCACATTGCAAAACCTTTTCCGCTGTCTTTCTAGGACCAAAGTGACCCCCACAGGCCTGATCATGACAAAAAGAAAGAACACTCTTGAACTCTTCATTCGGGACACATCGGCGAATGATCTGATCAGGACAATATTTAAACAAATAGGGCTTGTCCCAGTAAAAGTGTTTTACTTGGGAAAGAAAACGGTATTTGTCCTGTTTTGACCAATCGCTGGGTATCAGTCCCGTGGCATGATAGTTCACAATATCCCTGAACCAAGGTTCAGCGGATACGCTCAAGAGTTGCTCGTCAGGAAACGAGTCATTGATCGGCAGGGTCACAGGGGGAGAAGAGATGCGTGAAAGATGGTCAGCTACTACGTTTTCACATCCTTTCTTATCTTTGATAGCAAGATCAAATTCTTGTAACAGCAGGATCCAACGTATTAGTCGACCTTTTGCATCTTTCTTCGCCAGAAGATGTTTTAAAGCGGAATGGTCAGTATACACAACTATAGGTGAGCCAATTAAGTAAGGCCTGAATTTTTCTAATGCAAATACAACCGCTAAAAGTTCTTTTTCTGTGGTTGTATAATTGATTTGCGCATCATTCAGGGTCTTACTAGCATAGTAAATCACGTGTGGCATCTTTTCGATGTGCTGTCCTAGGACTGCACCTACTGCAAAATCAGATGCATCACACATCAGCTCAAAGGGATAATCCCAGTTTGGTGATGATAAAACGGGGGCTGAAGTGAGTGAGTGTTTAAGTGAGTTGAAAGCTGTCTCGCAATCCGAGTCAAAATGGAAGGTCGTATCCTTGGCCAGGAGAAGAGTTAAAGGTCTAGCAATTTTGCTAAAGTCCTTAATGAATCTCCTATAAAAGCCCGCATGGCCAAGGAAAGAGCGAATATCTTTGACGCTTTTGGGATGAGGGAGGTTTTGAATGACATCTATCTTAGCTCTGTCAACCTCAATGCCTTTCTGTGAAATGACATGTCCAAGAACAATTCCTTCTTGGACCATAAAATGGCATTTTTCCCAGTTCAAAGTCAAGTTCTTCTCTTTGCAACGAGTGAGAACAGCGTCAAGATTCGCAAGGCAATCAGAAAAAGAGTCTCCAAAAATCGAGAAATCGTCCATAAAGATCTCCAGAAAATTCTCTTCCATATCAGAGAATATCCCCATCATACACCGCTGAAAGGTAGCGGGAGTATTGCATAGCCCAAAGGGCATGCGACTGTAAGCAAAAGTACCAAAAGGACAAGTAAAAGTGGTTTTATCTTGATCCTTTTTGGCGATGGGGACCTGATTGTAGCCTGAGTATCCGTCCATAAAACAATAATACTCTCGTCCTGCTAAGCGTTCCAGCATCTGATCAATGAATGGTAGAGGAAAATGGTCTTTCCTCGTGGCAGCGTTGAGTTTTCTATAATCGATACATACACGCCACCCATTTTGGGCGCGTGTCTGAATCAACTCATTCGCCTCATTGGTTATAACAGTGGTGCCGGATTTCTTAGGAACGACATGTATAGGACTCACCCACTGGCTATCGGAGATGGGGTATATAATACCATTATCTAAGCATTTGACGATTTCTTTCATGACAGCTTCCTTCATGACGGGATTCAATCGTCTCTGTGGTTCTCGGGTTGGTCTGGCATCATCCATCACATGTATATGATGTTCAACTATCAAGGGACTAATCCCTTTGATGTCCGCCATACTCCAACCAAACGCTTCTTTATTAGATCTCAATACCGATAAAAGTGCATTCTCTTGCTCTAATGCTAGAGAAGCGGAAATTATAACCGGTAAAGTATCCTTCTCACTTAAATAAGCATATTTCAGATGAGACGGTAAAATTTTGAGATCTAATTCAGGCGGAGAAATGATAGAAGTAGGTATCATAGAATGATTTTTGGATTTACAAAGAAGCTCAGAGCCTGTGAAAGATACAGACTCGGGTGGAGAAAGGTCAGAAGTGCAGGACTCAAGTGCAGGTAAAGTGTCCTCACTAAGATCTTGTGTAAAGTCAAACAGAGATGTGGTAATGTCATCGAGATCAGTAAAGCAAAGTTCCTCAGCTCCACAACTATCGGGAGCGATCTCATGGACAGAGCACACATCTAAAATATGAGCAGAGGGTTCTGATGGCTGACTTCCAACTTTATAGATATTTAGTTCAATGGTCATATTTCCAAATGATAAGTTCATTGAACCATTTCTACAGTTTATAATCGCGTTGGAAGTGGCAAGGAAAGGACGACCTAGAATCACCGGAATTTGGCCCCGGGGGTTTGCTACAGGATGTGTGTCGAGCACAATGAAGTCTACAGGGAAAACAAATTCCTCGACCTTTATCAATACATCCTCTAATTCACCCCTTGGTTTGGTGATAGATCGGTCTGCCATCTGGAGAGTGCAGTGAGCAGGTTTCAGCTCTCCAATCCCTAATTGCTCATAGACAGAATAAGGGAGCAGGTTAACACTTGCACCAAGGTCTAAAAGAGCACGATTTATGTTTTTACCCCCAATAGAAATCGATATCGTAGGACATCCTGGGTCCTTTCATTTCTTTGGTAGCTGGGGAATAAAAGCAATGCTGATATTATTAGCCATAAAGACCTTCTTTGGCACTTGGGTCTTCCTGTTCCTAGTGCACAAGTCCTTAAGAATTTTCGCATAAGCGGGGACTTGTTGAATTGCATTTAGGAGAGGGATATTGATGTTAACCTGTTTGAACATTTCTAAGATTTTCTCCATATGAGGACTCGTTCTATTACCCCTTAACCGGTTCGGGTAAGGAGCTTTCACAATAAGCGCAGGGTCCATCACAGGAGAAGGAAGAGGGGGTAGACGAGGTCCCAAAAGAGGTATGGGGACCGTCTGTGGAGAACTATAAGGGTTGGGAGAAGGTGTCGAGCCTAGTGGGAAATGGAGAATAGGCTCTCGAGAAGATGGTGTGGTAGAAGAAGAAGGATCAGAAGGAGAAGTGTGTGTGTGTGGAAAGGTCTCAGCCGGGGTGTTGACATGATTTTCAGTATCATCAATACTTTCCCCGACATGATTGTTCAACACTCTCCCCGATCTCAACGTTGTGATGGTATTTACATTGTAATGCCCAGGATTCTGTAGGGGTTGAGAGGGAAGTTTCCCTTTTTCTCTCGCACTCATTTCGGCTTTTAGGCGTGCGATTTCAGCTTCCATCGATCTGATACTCTCAGCTTGAGACGCTGAGTTTTTCTTTATCTCACTGACGGAAGATTTAACCTCAGTCGAAACCTTTATGAAATTTGATAAAAGTGATTTCATGGTTTGAGTGAATTGAGAGAATTCGTCAGAACATGTCATAGGATTAGACTGTGCAGGATTGTTGACCTGATTTTGGAAATTTTGTGACTGATAGGGGTGCTGAGTGAGTTGAAGGGGTTGCTGTTGTGGTGGAGGAAGAGCCCTTTGAAAATTATTCGTGTTTGGAACCGTGTTTTGAGATTGGTTTTGGTTCCAAGCGAAATTCCGGTGATTCCTCCAACCCTGATTGTACGTGGAAGAATATGGATCGTTTCGAGGTCTTTGAAATGCGGCATTAGAATGCTCGTGACCTTGAAACGCAGAGTTTAATGGACATTCTTCCGTTAAATGAGACGGATCAGAACAGCACCCACAAACAGTTTTGGGGAGCGACATTGGGTTTAGGGAGGCTGCTGCAAATTTGTGTTCCATAGCGTCGAGCTTCTTTTTCATTGCTGCCATCTCAGCTCGAACGCCTATGGATACATCTATTTGGTGTACGCCACCCCTATTCAATGGTTGGGTTCCACTCTCCCACTGTAGTGATTTTTCAGCGAACTCTTCTAAGTACTTCCAAGCTTCCCCATCATCCTTGGTCATAAAAGTACCTTGACACATATTTTCAAGGCTCTGTTTAGTGCTTGGGTTAATGCCCTCATAAATGATTCGGCAAAGCTCCCATCTCGGGATGCCGTGATGAGGACACTGAACCAATAGATCCTTGAAACATTCAAAGCATTTTGAAAATGGTTCGGTAGGGAGCTGGGCAAATTGATTCAGTTCGCTACAGATTCGAGCTGTCTTTTGGATTGGGTAAAATTTCTTAAGGAATGCAGCGACGAATTCTTCCCAATTCGTAATAAAGTGTGCAGTAGTGTTATATAGCCACTTCTCGGCTATATCGCACAATATAAATGGAAGAAGTCGTAGACGCATAGCATCCACTGAAAGTTGTGACATACCCATCATTGCGCATACGTTTTCAAATTTGGTAATGAAAACGTAAGCGTCCTTAGTCTCGAGTCCGTGGAATTTGGGTAAAAGTTTGATATACTGGGGCTTAATCTCAAAGTTATCCCCATTGGCTGGTGGTGTGGATAAGCAGGTCGAAAGAGGACCTCGAAGTGGATAGCACCTCTCTTGGAGAGAGATGCGGGGTGGATTCTGCGCACCAACGGACGGCGGCAGATTAGGGTTAAAGAAGTTTGATGGATTCGGATCCATCGGTATGGGTGTGGTAGTAGGTAAAGGAAAGGTAAATGGAGAAATATCGACTTCGGAGTCGACAAGAGGTACGCGGACTAAACGGGCACTAGAATCCCGTGTCCAGCCTATCTTGCACTAAAAAGGGTTAGTACAAGTGGCAGCGTTGGCTTATAATTAGGGGTAAATGAATGAATGTGGTGTTTGCTTTTAAAAAGGGACGGCTTTTTGAAAAAAATGATGCGACACAACAAATGCAGCACACAAACCCTAGAATCTAGTGGTCACCTAGGTCCGGCTCTAGACCACTCCTAACTGCCAAAAGACAAGTCGCAGGATAGAATCCTCCACTGCCTCTTTGTCCCCCTGTGGCCGGATAAGTGCCAGGTAAGTGGGAAGGTACTCCACTACGTAAGTAATGGGCCTAATTAAAAACCACTAGCCTTAGACACACTCGCCTTAGGCACCACAAGAAAACGCGGATAAGCAATGAATTACCCACGGCCTTCTTCTGTCCTAATTGAGCGCGACAGTCTTTAGAGTCATCTCTAGATTTCTTTTAGTTAATGTGGGTCAATGCGGATGCAAGTTTTGTGGTTTTCGGGGCCTAGGAAGGGTAATGAAATCCCCACCTAATTTGGATTTGGCCGTGCCCCTTAATATCCGTATTTAGAATGCAAACAACCAAGAAACAAAATCACACACAAATTTAATTTTGCAATTTGCGAGCTGCTATTCTTTGCAAAGAATCCTACAGATAATTGTCAGTTGGAGCTAAAAAGAGGAGAGAGGAGAAGTCAAGAAAGTACCTGAAGCAATTTGGCACCGAGATCCCTTCAGCTAGCCGCGGAACCGCCGCAATAAGGGGGCTCCCACCGCGGAATCGTGGTCGTATGATGCGATCACTGAACCAAAATTCACCAGGGAGCTTCTGTAGACTCCCTCTGCTCTCTGGTATATTCCAAATTTTTTTTCCAATTTCCAGCAAGCTCCAGATCTCCTTGCAATGAAACACAACAAATTGTTTAGGGTTTGCACGAATTTTGATCTCAAAACTCACTATGAAATAAATCTTTCAATTCAAACTATAAAATGAAAACGAATTAGCGCGCGATCCCCATTGGCTGGTGGTGTGGATAAGCTGGTCGTTGTAGTATAGTGGTGAGTATTCCCGCCTGTCACGCGGGTGACCCGGGTTCGATCCCCGTCAACGACGCCATTTTGATTGTAATAAATTCTTGTTGTGTAAATCGAATCAAATGATCCCCGGAAACGGCGCCATTTTGATTGTAATAATTTCCGGATTGTGTAAATGTAAATGTAAAAGTAAAAACTCAAATAGTCCCCGATTTCGGCGCTATTTGATTGATCGTAAAATGCGAGACTGAGTAAGTAAATCAAATCAATAAGAGTCTCTTTGTGTCGGTAATTAGAAAATTGAATAAGGTTCATAATCAAAAAATTATATTTGACCGCAATCAACTACGGTGTCAGTTGTAGATCGTAAGCGAGTGCGGATCGTCCACAGGGATTGTGCGATTCGTTTTTATATTTGCTTTGTTTGAATCGAAAAGTTAATTGAAAAGAAAAGAAAACATGATTCAAGAATTTATCAATTGATTCAGGTGTCACGATGTTTAATCAAGAATCAAGAAACTGATAAACAATCAAGAATTGGGTTTCGATAATATTTTTCCAACCAAAATGTCAAGAATCTAAATGAGGCTCGTAGGAATCAATCGGATCTATAGACGTGATGTAATATCAAGATTTCGTGTTCTTGTCCTTCGAAGGATTGATACTAGATCGATGATGGTCGACGAGAGTTAGGGCTTTCTTGATGAAACTAGGGTTTCATCATTCAACCCTTGTTCTTTCGTCAATTATCATTCACATTCCAGCCTCTAACAATTTCAAGAAACGATCGTAACTCCCCAATCTCGAGCGATATCAATCAAGAAAGCATCGCAACGAATTGGGTCATCGATTCTTGATCTTGCTAGGGTTTACAAAACTCGTAGGATTCAATAATCGATTTACGATATATTACATCATCATTCTATTGATCGTCTCGACTCCTCGACGAGCGGAGTTTTACTCAAATATCACAACAAGAATTATAACTAGAAGTTTAGATTGACTCATGATGCAAGAATTTAAAGAAAATAAGATAAAAGAATATCACCTTTTATTTATATCAACAATTTGATTACAGTCGCTCAAGAACTACAAGAGGAAGAATAAAATTGTCGACTTGGCTTCGCTCGGCTCCGTGAGTCGCGGATCGGCTTGGACCACTTGCTCCGTTGAAGACCGGCTCGGCTCCTAAAAGGTTGCAAGGCTTCTTGCTTGAATGGGTACTCGGGATCTTGGCTTTTGATTGGAATTTAGGGTTAGGGTTTCACACAAATCCTCTCACTAGATTTGTGGAAGAAGAAGATGAAGAGAGAGATAGAATGGCTCTAAATTAAACTAATGGATTGATTCAATAGTATTCCTCTTTTTTTTTTTACAATGAGCCTAGGGTCTTATTTATAGAGCGCCCAAACCCTAAGCCTTCTTGAGTTCCCTCCAAAAGTTTGTTGAAAGATTTCTAGAAAGAGTTTGTTAGGCTTAGCTTAGGGTTTAAGCTAGGGTTTAGGGAGAAGTTTCTAGAATGATAGGCTAGTTTAGTATTGATCCCAAAGCTTGCTGATCTGGCAGAAGTCTCTAGAGTCTTCTGGAAATTGGAGTGTTATTCTGAAGTGTAGGAGCTGAGCTAGGAGTTGTTCACCAAAAATGTGGAGCTGATTCCTTGATCCTACCGCGGATCCGCGGCGCAAGCAGGTTCCTGCCGCGGATCCGCGGCACTTTGTAGGGCTTGGGCCTTAGGCTTCCTGGTATGGTCTTGGAACAACATTTGGGGCTTTATCTGATATGTTGATTTTTATTTTCCCTTTTGGATTGATACCAGATCTGAAATCATTGAGTTGGCGTAACGTTTTTAGCTGTACCCTGTAAATTTTGGCCTTTTCTGCTGGATTTTCCTGCACAGATCTCAAAACAAGTGTTGCGCAAATGTAGGGATGATGCGATGCCATGAAATGTACTCAATTTTCTTTATAGTGTCGGTTTTAGAGTCTAATACATGTAATCTGATATTTTGCGACAGTTTTGCTAATATGTAAAATATGAATTCCGAACACTTCTATATGAATGCAAATGATGAGGAAATTGCTGGTTAAAATATGCAATATTTTCGACTAATCAGGCCTCTACAGCGTTTCGCCCGAAACTTGAGAAAACGGTCCGTGGGGGACTCTAAAGACTTGTCAATACTTTGGCTGTGGATTTAACCACTAGCACGTCAGAGGTATTAGCTATACGTAACGGGCTACCAGGTATCGACCAAAAGGGACATCAATGAGCGAACTCATCCTGACACCCTACTGAGCCTGTCAGTGACAATATCCGTACAGTCCGGTCCGTTCGTCTATGAGCATCGCATGTCGAGCCTAGGGGGTTGGTAAAAGTCAAACCCCTAAAAGCGGTACAAGTCGTGTCGGAGTGTAACCCAGAACACCCTGAGATACTACTAGATACCTACCAGTAAATCTCCTGTCTTGGCCAAGGACTCATGTAATGGCTCTCCTAGACACAGCGCGACCTCACCTCCAATACCGGGAGAGACAAACCCCTGCAGATTCGCTCACTGCCTCCATGTGGCTCGGGACTGTACCCAACTAAAACCAATTTGCACGTCTCCTTTGAGCGTGGTAGGGTAGTAATCAAAGTACAGTGGGAACTCACACGAGACAAATGACGATCTCAGGCCGATGAACTAACCTGTACACATGTCACCAGGGAACTGCTATCTGACGTCAGGTATAATACCAACTAGCATGTCCCCGGCGAGTCCTGTACGGTGTACTCATAACCCAATGAGCACCTGTATACATCTTAGGTGATCCAACTGACACCAGTGGCTTGTGAGACCGGCCACCGCCACTCGTCGGGGTCTCGACTGTATACACTAGTCTACTCTGGAGTATCGATGCCCTGTCTCGAAACTCCCACGACTAGGGACCTTTTAAGGATATGCTTATAGACCCCAGCTCCCACGTATATGATCGCCATCATACTGCTGGCAGTCAAGCAAGAATCCTAGGGGCTCTATCCACATACAATAGTGACCTGTAAGGTCACCTAAAGCAGTACACGATGATAAAGATAAACCAGATAGCATACTATCATCTTGAGTAAGACTGTCCTACCGGTATAGGTCCTCTCTCAATCATTGCAATCACGTGCCTGTTATCCAATAATTGACTCTGAGGGCACTATCTCCAACAATCTCCCACTTGCACTCAAGGCTAATTATTGCGATGTCGCATACTCACAGCCCGTGTGATACCGAACACCCAACTCCTCTACTAATCAGTCTCACAAAACCTGTTTGCGAAACTATCGTGTTCGAGGAATAGCCTCAGTGAGTGGATCCGCTCTGATGTTTCTTTCTATATCTTTCTTTATCTCAAGTTCGCGGAGAAAGCCATCTCCCGAAAAGAGCAATACCTGTCTTAGAATATGTCTGGATATCTGATAGGACCTAGCTCATAAATGAACTCCAAATCCAAACTTCTTAGACTGTATTGTCAACTGAACTTAATCAGTATCCTGTGTCATGCCTCCCTCAGTATCCCCTTGGACCACCTGTCCAAAATACCGCCCCTCGTCAGAAGGAAAACTATAACTCTGACAACCTCTCTGTCATCCATGTCACCTTGGAAGCCAGGAATGATAACCGTCTCCTAAAAGAGGCTGTTGTTATCATATCCCTAGAACATCCACTTATGTTCTAAAACTGCTTCCGTTCGTCTCTCCAGGATTGGATCAATATCAACATATTGCATCTACTGCAAAAAACAACATCTGGTGTGGTGCTTGACATCTCATGATTGACTCAATTGCCTAAGCAAGTGATCTGCCAATCATGCACATCCCTCTCCACTTTAGTCTGTAAGACACCTTTAGAGAGGGTGACTCCATCACCTGCAGGTACACTACCGTGCCTGGAGTCGTCCATTCTAAAACACCTCCAGAATGCTGTCTAAGTACCCTGATTGGGAAACCACCCAAATCTAGATCTAAAACCATAGATCCAGTAACCAGAATGTCTTGATATTATATCCAAATCCCATGTGGAGAAACCACTGTGTGGCAACCAAAGTATAACCAATCGTAGTATAGGAACATCACTTCCTACTCTGTGTATGTCATCCAAATACCAGGACATCACACCCTACTACCTTCTTAACAGATCCATCCCCTATTCTGATGAAGTCAAACCTATGACTGTCATATCAGAAATAGATGATCTATCTCCGCTACATCTGCTTTAGTCTATAAATAGATATAAGCCACTTGTCCACCAATGCTTCCGCTGCTCCCACTGACTACGACAACCCTCTGGCAGAGTCATATACACGTACACTTCTAAAGCTAGTTTAGAACGACGCTATACTCATCCTCCTGCCGGGTCTCGCAGCCTGGAACAACAGCAATGGCAAGTCTGGGTAAACAAGAACCTCCCTGTCACCGTCCTTGAGGCTACCGGAGTACTTCTCGGGTGCTTGAGGTTACCCACCGTATCTGCGGAGTAGCCAATGGAATGTCAATCCAGATTGAATCTTTAGGTTCTTATCAAATTTTCAGTAATCGTTTGCGGTTCTGGAATCACTTCCAGTTCTACCATACTCCCACTACCGTTTTCTGCAAAATCCATTTTTATTAAAACTGTGGCGAGTCTAGAACAATATCACTATTGATCTTCCAGATGGTAGAAAGTCAACCCTCGTCATAGCCCGGGTCAACCCACAAACAGCCATTACAGAAACATGCCTTGAGTTATCCGGAGTCTGGTTTTAAGCATAAGCCGGACAACTCCCCATACCTTAACAATGTCAAGATATGAACTGTTCTATATCCAATATAGAAACAGAGGCACTGATTTATTTGAACCAGATTCAAATCATGCAGCTGTCTCCAGTGCATGTTAACTAAATGGAAAGAGGCCGATCAGCGTTACTCAACTTAGAAATGCTTCCAATTATGAGTAACCTAAGAGAAGCAAGTTCTCTTAATCATTACTATCAACTAAATACCATACACAAGTATCTACATCTTCGATCACTTTGAAGAATCCTGATACTTGCAACACCTGGTTCTCTACTTTATTCTTATATCTATAACTTCTCAAAATTCGGATCTTGCGTTTCTACGAAACACTTGTCTAAAAATTAGAGAAGTCATAAGTAAACCGAATATAGTACGAGGACCAACCCCTCTGTCCTAATGGACACTGGACAACATACAATACTCTGTATAAGTCCCCTGAGTTGAATAACTCAATCCCTGTATGTCGTAGGTTGAAAACTGTACTTATGGTTAAGAAGAATTACACCACTGTTTAATACTCCTTACCTGACCATCCACTGATATAGATAAATGTCATAGATATAATTTCAAAAAGGTATATCTCACTCTATAAAAGTAGACGTACAGATATATCAATTTGAAAGTGGTGCATAACAGCGGATATTCAAATCCAAATATTTGCCATCCGGCAAACAACCCAGGCGATTTCCTCAAATATCACCAATTACAACGAATTTCGATATAATGAGGATGATCACCTAATTCCCAATAACTTACTCCCACTCATCATCTATAAAACTATACAGATGTGAGAATCATACCTAGTAAATACATACCCTGGAGCAAGTGTCTAATTGGGAAATCAGTTTTCTTTTAACAGTACACAGTGAAACTGAAACATTGAAATGTTTCGATGGGGTATCCTGGTATTCCTAGTAATACCTCTTCCATTATCAGATTCATAACTGTAACCGTATATTTCTATACCATCTCTTCACATCCCTTCATATGTCTTTAGTCATTACCTTTTGTACACCCCTTTAGGCCAAATGGTTTTCTTCCTTCCCTACCGCTCGGCACCAGCCTATGGTTTGGAAGAAGACTATCCAATAAGCATAATGGGTGTACTGTCCTAATCCTAGGAGCACTCGCAATGCGAGAGAAGGTGAAGATAAAAGACACCTGAATAAACCTTATTCCTATTTCTCCTGAACCAGAATCCATCCCCGAACTGAAACAAGTTCCTTTCGAGTTCATATATAACCATACGATGGAGTATCCAATAAACTGTGGATCTTCGTAGTGATACGGAGTGTCCTGGAGAAATACAAAGGTGAAGTGGGAGTGGTAATGAAATACTTGGTTTGGTCGTGAATAGCAGTCGCAATTTACTTTGCCCTCCTTCTAATCCCTTTATATGTCTTTACTTAATACATTCTGCACACTATCGTTATGCTAATTGGTTTTCTTCATTCCCCACCGTTCGGCACCAGCCTAAGGTTTGGAAGAAGACTATCCAATTTGCGTAATAGGTGTACTATCTCCTAAACCAAGGAGTACTCGGAACCTAAGAGAAGGTAAAAAGAAAAGTGAATAGTCATATTCGTTTTCTCCAGAACCAAAAACCATCCTCGAATAAATTCCTTCGAGTTCGTATATAACCATACGATGGTTTTATCCAATGGAAGTGGACGTTCGTAGTAATACCGGGTGTCCTGGAGAAAAGGGTAAAAGTAGGAGTGGCAATGAGGTATGCAACTCTGACAATCCAAAAGCCAGTGTTTAAGAAGGTTCGGTTAATCTTGGTCACTGAGTCATAGTCTAGGGTCGGGTCATGGTCGCTGCCAAAGAGAGAGAGAAAAGAAACACTCAGCGTGCACTCTAACCTAGATCAGAATGGTTACCAATTTATCTAATCTGGAAACCTCCCACTGTAACGTCAAATCCTCCTCCAAACCTGAAAGAAGAATTAGTCGGGATCACCCGAGGAGTAAACCAACTCATCAGTGGGAATCGGGATCTAACTATCATCGCATGATAACGCGACGAAATCCGCTCACGTTATCACACTCCAGAAGGTATGCGCATATCTGGCAAGTTTCAGTTTCTTTAGAAACTCCCGATGTGATTTTTACCCCATACTCTTATGACCTTGACTTTGGCTAACAAATCATAAGACACATGTCAAGTTCTACCCGTCATTCTCCAGGTTGATTTGAACCCACCCGTACTTACCCTTGACTTTGGCCAACAAGGCAGTACGACTATCCCAAACCAACGCATCTATCTATGCTGCATATGAATATCCAATAGCTACCAATCACTGTGCCTTGACTTTGGCCAACAAACACAGCTTGAATACTATTGACTATCCATATGAAACGACGGAGGGCTACGAATGGTTTTTGGCGAAAAACCTTTAACGTAATGAACTTGATATCGTTGAAGGAACCGGATAGCTTTATAAAAATATAGTGACGAAAACATTTGCTAAAGAGGTCACTCCCGGTGAAGAGATCTCGGCTCTTTCCCAGTAGAATGAGGTGCAGGATATTCTAACTGAATACCACAATGCAAAGCAAAAGTAAACAACTATAGTGAAGTTATTGCCCTGACGCAAACTTCTGTCCAAGGGGTCACTCCCGGTGAAGGGATCTCGGCCCTTGCCTCGTCGACTGAGGTGCAGGATATTCCAACTGAATATCACTGTGCAAAACAAAAGAGAACGCCCTTGCAATAACAGCTTTTTTTGAAAAATTGTTCCAACAATATCAGAATAGGTTTGTTTAGCTTGCATTGATCCGAATCAATGCAGTCCCATCAATTGATCATACTAATAAAGAACGAAAATAATGATGTACGTATATGCCATCCGCATTCGCCACTGGGTCCCGTCATTACCCGTTAGGTTACTTAACTAACGACAGAGCGGGGACTGGACTAGCGCGGATGCAAAACATATACAACATCTACTAGTATATATATCAATATATAATATTCGCTCAAGGCGTGATAAAATGCAACATCACAGAAATGTAATAAGCATCACAGAACAATATAGATATCTAGGATCCCCGGGTTTCATAGAGCCGCTACTGAAACCCGACGTTCTCCTGGTCGTGTGGATAGCCTGTGCAATGAAATCCTAGACCCCTACGGGCGCGGCAAGTTACTCGCCAAAACCTGAAGCGAGGCAGCCCCCTTCAGCAACGTGAATGGACCACCAGCACTTCACGGAATCCGGTAACTTGGGCACCCCTCCTTGGGTCAACCTGTATCCCCTACGAGTGCGGCGAATAGCCCGTCAATTCTAGAGTGAAGTCCCCTCCGTCTCAAAGCCATGAGATGCGGGCTCGTTTCCCTCTAGAACCCGGCTACCCGTGCACCCCTCCGCGGGGTAATCTTAGTACAGAAAGTAAAATATACATACAACGGGTACATCGACCTCAGCCCGGTCGTGCCCCAAAAGAATAATATACAAACAGGCAGTGACGGCAGTCCACATGTCGGACGCTCGTCCCGCAATATCAAATGTACATAAAAATACCAAAACTGTACTAACATTGCATCCAGGCTATCCCCCACGACCAATCCGCAACATCACAGCACAACACAGAACATCAACGTGAATGTCACGTTTGCAAATCCGTCTAAAAGGGCTACAGCAGTTAGACAGGATTTACCGATCAAATGACATTCACGGTCGCAGATATAATGTAAATACTGTGAACTAACATGTTTAAAATTTTCGATCGATCAAATTTACCGAAGTGGGCCCCAAGTACTACTGTAGCACTCAAAGAAAATCTGGGCCCAAAAAGAATATTCCAAAAACCCCATTTTCAACTCAGAAGCCCACTGTAAAAATTTGATGCAATGAACAGTCAAGGTAGCGGCGGAATCGCGGCCAATGCGTCGGGTTTGGCCGCGGTTCCGCGGTGGAAAAGTGACTTCACGCGACCAAATTTTCACAGAATGCTTAGAATTCCATGCACGTATTTCTGCAATGTACTGAAAAATTTTTCGAGCCAAAACAAATTCGACAGAAAACTGATGCATGAAAAACGCGGTTTTTGGAAAATCCGATCGATCGAACTTGTAAACATGTTAGAGCAAGCTAGACTAGGTTAATGGCGTGGCTCTGATACCAGTGTAAGTGCACGGCGGCGCCCCGGCCGTCTGAATGAGGCCGGAATGCGGAAACGAAACTTTTATTTTAACTTTTAAACCGGCACCACCGCGCACTATAAAACCCGGATCGGGCTATTAACCTACTCCTAGCTAACTAGAGAAGGGGTAGAGAGATATACCGAGCGATCCGTGTCCTTCGTTCTTCTCGTCATCGTCCCGATCTCCCCGCGGAATTTTCGATCTTCATCTCCTTGTTGGAAGGGCACCACATCGCCGGGTTCTTTTACGGGCTCCTACCTATGGACCGAGGCAACTCGGACACAAAGTTGGCGAGTCGACGTGTCCAAGAATGCTCTAGGAAATCTGTAGAACTTATGTCACATCCCGCTTCTCAGAGTATGCTAAGATAGGCACGTGACATAGCCAACCATGCTACCTGTAGATAGGAAAAATCCTTCCACAGTCACATTACGGCTGTAGAGATATCAAGAACATGAAAGTAAACTAACTATCTAGTACATGTCCATAAGCCAGAGTAAAAGAGTCAAGAAATAACAATATGCGGAAGCCGAAAGATACAATAAATGAACCACTTGGAAGTGAAACTACATACCGACAGGAACTTCACCGCTTATCTAACAGCGGCAATACTCCTGATCAGTCTACAACGAGGTAGAAGAATCTGGGCCATGCAAAACCCAGACGTCAGCGCGTCATGTCATCAAGCAATAAAATATAAACAGGTGTTCCCCTCCGAAAGACGGCGGCCTGGACTGCGATGTCCTGACGCTGAGATTCGGGGCAGATGCTATTTGGTTTTATCCGTCCACTTCTCCGAAGATGCCAAGTTGATTTATGGCACCGTGTATCGGAGGTTTAGACGGATGCGGCCGATGTAGCAGACTTCGTCAGATTCCCCCTCGCTTGAGGGGTTTTTGATTGTGGGGACGCTCTTCCCTGCAGGCGCAAGCCCCTGCAGTTAATTACGCTACCGCATCGCGGTAACAACTTTCTCCTTCTCCAGAATTTCACTTCGTGTCGTATGTGTTTGTTTTGTTTGTGGTTGCCCGTGGATTGTATACGGAGACTGAGTAATGCCGTCGCCCGTAGGACGTGGATTAGTCCAAATCCATATTTACTTAGATTTGGGTTTGGTGTTTTTAGTTTAAGGATGCATTAGTCGCGTTGCGGCAAAGATCAACTTAAACGTTCGTTAAGGATGCGTTAGTCCTGTTTTGGACTAAGATCAACTTAACGTGGTGATCCATTTAATATATGGCCGTCGGGACTCATCACCTCTCTAACGTCGTTGAAGGATGACAATGATGTATGTCAGAGGAGTTCAGAGATGTACCCTTGAACCAAAGTTGATTTGGAGTTTTATCATTCATTTAAATGTCTAAGGATACGTTAGCCGTATTTGAGGCTAAGATCAACTTAAACGGGACCGTTTAGATCCGGAAAAAGAGCATTTGGAGGCTCTATTGTTCCAGTTTAGGGACATAGTGGTCCGTGCTCCAGTTTAGGGATATGGTGGTCCATATTCCAGTTTAAAGACGTGGTGGTCCGTTATTAGTTTAAGGACGTTTCGGTCCGATATTAGTTTAAGGATGTCTCGGTCCCATATTAGTTTAAGGACGTCTCGGTCCCATATTAGTTTAAGGACGTCTCGGTCCCATATTAATGCGTGTGGTCGTCGGGACCCGTCACCTCTCTGACGACGTTGAATGATTACAACGACATGTGTCAGAGGAGTTCGGAGATGTACCCTCGAACCGGTCGTAAATTGATTTAAGAGAGCAATCTTGCTCAGTCAATTTAATTTGAGGACTTACGGCCAAAATTGAGCTAAGTCCAGTTGGAAACGTCCCACATTTCGTTTGCATTTGGCCTGTTAGACCTGTGTTAGGGCTTTGCCCATGTTTAGTAATGCACATCATTTTATTCTGGTCTGCTAGGCCTTTTTGATTTGGGCTCTGTCCCTTTCTTTATGATGCAGAGCATATGTTTTGGTTTGGGCTCTGCCCTTTTATAAATGATGCAGAGCATCTATTTTTTTTGTTTGCGCTTTGCCCCCCTTTTAAAATGCATAGCATTTTTTATTAGGCCTGTTAGGCCTTTTAATTGGGCTCTGTCCCTTTTCTTTAATAATGCAGAGCATTAAATACTCTGACAGTGCCCCACGTGGCTTGTCAGGCGCTTTGCGCTAAGTAATGAGCGCAAACTCATATGGTGGTGACACGTGTCACGCTCTGGTGAGCGCAAGCGCAATAGCGCAGTGCGCTGCGCTAGTGCGCTGCGCTGTTGCACTGCTGACACGTGGCACGCTCTGGTGAGCGCAAGCGTAATAGCGTAGTGCGCTGCGCTAGTGCGCTGCGCTGTTGCGCTGCTAACACGTGGCGCGCTCTGGTAAGTTGCGCCAATTCCAGAGAGCAAAGCTCTAGCGCAGTTTGTAAGTGCAGAGCACTAAGAATCTTTTAGATTCAAAAACAGAAGTGCAAAGCACTATTTAATTTCTTGATCTAAATTAGATCAAAGAAAAATAATTTTTTTTTGTTTCAAGAACCAGAGGTTCATAAAAGTGCAAATCACTATTTTTTATTTTTGTTGTTTTCTTGTTTTTAAAGAACCAGTCGTTCAAAAAGAAGTGCAAAGCACTGTTATGTGAAAAATATTGATCTGTTTTTTTTAGATCAATGATTTATTTAAAAGAAATTTCTTCTCTCTCGTGAAGGTTCTTTACCTCTTTCTTGAAATTTTCTCAGAGTTCTCTCTGTTTGAAGCTCTTGACTTTTTTTTTTCAAGAAATGTTCATGCCTTTGAATTGAGGCCTAGGGTTCTTTTTATAGTGCCCATAAATTAGTTAAATTTGTTAAAGAGATCTTTCTCTGAGTGATTTGGGGAATTTTCCCCACCGTTGGATATTTGATCCAAGGGCTTCTGCTTTGCAGAAGAAAATCTTCTTGTTTTAACCAGAACAGAAAAGATTTCTTAGAAATTTAATTCCGTTTGGCGCAGATGCCCCAGCGCGTGACACGTGTCGCGCAGCGCAACTGCGCTAGCGCAACTGCGCTGACACGTGTCGCGCAGCGCACAGCGCAGCGCAACTGCGCGAGCGCATCTGCGCTGACACGTGTCGCGTAGCGCACTGCGCAGCGCAACTGCGCTAGCGCATCTGCGCTGACACGTGTCGCGCAACGCAGCACTAGCGCAACTGAAGCGTTGCTTCCTTTAATAGAGCTTTGCTCTGATTGGGCGCACCTTCTTGGGCACTGTGCTGACGTATCAGCGCCTGACATGTGGCTCGTTGCGCCCGAGATTTGAAGCGTTGCTTCAAAATTTTGAATTTTGAATTCGAACAGAGCTTTGCTCTGATTGGGCGAAACAAATGCCCCCCCACCGTTGCGCTCACGTGGCGCACACGTGAGTGCGGCGGTGGCAAACTCCTGATCGTTGGATCAAGGGGTGAGCTCAAGGGGCGCAAGCGCCTTATAAATAGGACCTCTGGCCCTTAGAAAAATCTTACCGTTTTAAGATTTTGATTTTCCAGAGCTTTGCTCTTGCTTAAGAACTTCAGAGCTTTGCTCGTTTCCACAGTTAGAAAACTTTTAGGTAAAATTAATTTAAATCGGATTAATTTAAATCAATCTTAACCAAAAGAGCTTTGCTCTTATAGATCTTTTGATCTAAAGAAATTCCCTTCGGGGTTTCACCAACAGAGCTTTGCTCTCATGAATCCATAGATCTACAGAGATCTTGTTCATGGGTTTTAACCCATGAGCAGAGCTTTGCTCATGGATCCAAAAATAGATCTTTTTGATCTAAAAACGAAAAACTTCTAATAGTCTTCAAAAGATTTTAATTTCTTTAGGAGTTTTAAATAAATTTTCTCATCATCATCACAGAGCTAGGCTCTTTTAAGGAATCTTATTCTCCTGAGACCAGAGTTTGACAAGTGTCACTCTGTGACAGAGCTTTGCTCTGAAAGAGAAGATTTTCTCCTTGTCTCTAGGGATTCTTCCCCCCTTTTTTATAAATAGGAAAGTTTTCCTGGGGACCGACTGACAGTCTCATCCAATGATGAGGTCGTCTTATTAACTGACGTATTGTCATCCAGATTTTACGGGTCCCCCCTTTGGTCTCTTACTCACTGCACTGCTGTGTGGTGTAACTAATTAATTTTAATTTAATTAATGCATTTTCTTTTTTTAGATGCCAAACGTTGGAATTACAACACTAACGGCTAAATTGTTCTTTTTGCAGCGATCATGTCTCTAGACACTTCATTCCCGTTCGTCCGCTCGGAGGAGGGATTTCCCGAGGCGCCCTTGGACCGTGAAGTCCTAGCCATGATTAAGGAGTACGACCCGGAATACAAGAGTCTCCATCTTTGGGGTTCGTGGTACAATCAGATCATCATGGGCCGACGGAGCTTCACATGCGCGGTGCCGTCAGAACCCATAACGGCGATTCATTACGCCAGCCCACCCCCGGTGCAGTACGCCGTAGAGATGGTGGATTGGACCGCAAACAGCTTTCTTCATCCTGCTATGGATGCGGTTCCGGTCCAACGTCCTATGGTCTTGGATATCCTAGGACGTCGTATTTGTCAAGGCGAGGCGAGACCCTGGGGGCAATCATATAACATTGGTCTGATCCCCCGTCATCCGATTGGCTACCTGCCATGGGCCCGGTACATCCTGTCGACGAAGAAGTCGCAGTTGATAAGATTAGGATTGTACACCGCGGTCTACGTCTCTCTCTTCCAGTATCCCTCGCTCCCTACCTGGTGGTTCAAGGCTTTCTTGGAGCAATGGAACATTCCCACCCACACTTTCCTTGCCATGGATCGGGAAGTGTCCATTTCTTTGGAGGAATTCGCTGAGGTATCCGGCCTACCGGTCATGGGAGAACACTATGAAGAGCTGCTCCCGACAGATGAGTACGTCTTCGGCGCTAAGCCAATGGTAAGGGGGATCACACCGGAAAATGCTGTCCAGCACCAATTCCCGAGCTTGATCAAGGTGTTGAACATCTATGAATCTCTCTTTATCGAACGCGGGAGCCGTGGAGTTAATTTTGAGGATTTCATTGCTCAGTTCCTTCATCCAAACGTCCTCTCGGCAGAAGCTGCAAAGTTTGCCACCCTTGAGGACCCTTTTGGTTTAGGTTTGGATAACCTGCCAGCGAGAGACATAGACCAGAAGGACTTTTTTCTTCCTAACTCCCCGACCATGTCTTTTGCAGAAATTGCGGCCTCCGGAATGGATGAGGAGGCCTTTTTCTTAGGATTTCTCGGACTGTGGCTGAGTTGGTTCGCGATCCCAATGCATTCTCATCGCATGCGGCCTTCTGTCTTTTACCCAGCCCACCGAATGGTCATCGGGGTAAAGGTGGCTGTGGGGATCGCTGGATTGGCGCACCTATATCATGGCCTCAGCCGAGCAGCAGATGCCAATGAGCCCGGTGTATTGCACGTGGTCTTCCCGATGCACTACTTTGCATCGTGGCTCGAGCTACACACGGCGGGTGTTTTCGGCATGCATAAAAGGCCTTCATTCTTTGACAAGTGCGGTTTTCCTCGCATCATACAGTTGATTGGCTCATCAATCGTGACCCCTCCACCACGGAACGCCAGGGGTTTACTGCTTCGCCCTCACACTGTTGGAGTCGGGATGTCCTTCATTGACAAGGTATTAACCATTGGAAAAGCGTCCACCACTGCGGTGCGACCATTACAGGACTCCTTTAAGGATGGAGCTTCAGTGTTGACAGCCCGGGAGACCCTCCACTTATATTCTATTAGACCGGGCTTCCTAGTCTTCAGGCAGGGCGGTGCGGCAATCTTCATGAGATATAACCCGCATCGTTTTGCCCAACAACTGGGCTACGATCAAGGGGTACCCTTGGAAGCTTTCTTACTGGAACCTGCTGCCAATAAAGAAGGGATGGAGAACGCGTTACATCACTTCATGCGCCTGAACACGGGTTCTCGTTTTTTTATCATCACGCCGGCCTGCGCTCCACGACTCCTTAGTAGTACAATCATGCGACGGGGGCTGTTATAAAGGAAGAGAGGCGAGTGTTGATCGACTGTAAAGAAGCACCTCCCGGCACCAACCGTAACGCTCCCTTAGTGCCAAGGACCCCGGTGGCTCCTCCTCTAAAAGATGCCGGGGGCAGACCATCGCGTGCGCAAAGTCCTCCATGTGAGCTGCCGCTCCCTGATATCACAGATGCACCTCCCGCACCCTGTGCTCCAGTGGAGACAGTGGTTGTACCCTCGCCGGAGTCTGGCGTGGGTGCGGACATCGGGACTCGTCGTCCCAAAGTGGCTGCTAAACGGAAGTCGATCCCCCGTGAGCCTAGGGTCGGAGGGCAAAAGAAAAAGAAGTCGCTCTTCGCTGCGGACATCGTGTTCGGTCAGGAACCCCATGCTCCCTATGCCGAGGGCCTGCTCGAATACGGGACTAACGAAGGATTAGTGATGTCGCCGCCGGACGATACAAACTTGGAGGCTGCTCTCAAAGCTTCAGCATGGTTGGCGAAGCGTGACGCGTGGCTAGCTAAGCTTGCGCGATCAGGTAACTACTAGTCGCCTTTTCTTTATTGCAACATATCCTCTTCATTATTTTTGACTAACGCTTTTCTTTCTTTTCTTTCAACAGGCATCACTGATGAAGAAGCCATTGTCGCTTCTCTGAAGACTTTCCAGGAGGAGGAACGTCTTAGAGCATCTATGGGCCTTAGTAAGTTTCGACTCATCAAGTTTTCATTTTCCTTGTGTTATGGTCGATCTAACCTTTCCCTTTTAATTATAGGAACCTCAATGCCGTTCCCTCCAAGTGACGCAGATGTTCTACCAGCTGCCGACGTTCCTGCTTCCTCTGGGCCACCGCAGGAGGTTCGTCTTGAAGAGCCGATGAGAGATGCCTTAAAGGCTCTAGAGGCATCCCTGAACGAGGATGACGACGCCTTGAAGGAGGCGTCACAAAGGTCCATCGCGACAGCTCGGGAGGAACGGAAGCGATCGAGGCGCGAAGCAAAGGCACGCAGAGCTGCCTTGGCTATGGGAGCGGGCCCCAGCGCCGTCCCTCGTATTGAAACTCCATCCGAAGAGGCCCCGGTCGCCCTGTCTACAGCTCATAGACAGGCGATCCGCGCCATAGAGAGGCTAACGACAAGTCTACTTCAGGTAATATATTTCCTTCAGAATTTCGTTACTAGACTCATAAAGCTGTCGGTTCTTATATATTCTATTTTGCAGGGCCGAGTCCGACCGAGGGGGAGGCGGAAACCGCTGATCCCAAGGAGACAGAGGAGGCAGTTCTTACCGAGCCTGTACCGACGGTGGGCAACGTCGCCGAGGCTTCAGGGCCCGAGAGGGAGGTTGAGGGGTCTGCAGCTGAGAGGGTCATTGATGCTCAGTCTGAAGTGGCGGCAGATGAAATGATCGTTACAACTGAACCGAGGGTGGTGGCGGACGAGGCGCTTGAGGCCGGCGATCTCGTGGTGATGGTAGACGATACAACCGTGACTACTGATCCTGAGAAAGTAGTGGGTGAGGCGGCCATGATTCCCGAGAACGAGCCAACCGCTCCTTCTCTGGAATCTGGCAATACTCCAGTCATAGCCCTCCCCGTCTATGGTCCTCCGTCGTCTCCAGGTCTCGCGAGCACCACGACGGTTCCCATTGAGTCGGGTGATGAGGCTACGGGCGGTGGTCTCATGTCAATCGAGGAGGGAATCGCCTCCGTCTCAGCCGGCAGCTCATCAGGTAAATCCCAGGTTTCTGTCTTTCTTTATCTCACAATCTTTTCTGACAAGTTCACCTTTTCGTAATGCAGGTGCAGCCAGCGCCGATGCCCCACTGCTCGAGGGAGCGCCTTCAACGACCGCCTTGGCGGTGGTCACCTCTCAACCCTCTCTCATACCCTCGAAGATGTTGGAAGGTATGTGTTTACGATTTATTAATCTTGTCTTCCAGACGTATAATTTGTGTACTAAAGTCACACTGTTGTGTTTCCAGGAGTGCTTTTTGATCACGTATATCAGATGTTGCTCCCACACTTTTCTTTCCCATCCGAGCTTGCTTCTTCTTCTGGTGGCGTTGGTGAGTATGATTTCCGTTGACATCCTTCCTTTTTTTTTCTTATTGATGAAATTACCTCTAACCCCTTTTTTTTATCTCAACTGCAGTGCTACAGATTGAAGGAGGGGATAAAAGATCAGCTGTGCTACCAGCCCTTCCGACCTTTCTACCTGTCTCAACTGGTATAGTGACCATCATATTGGTAACTTTCCTCTCTTTATTTTCTGTACTGTTATCTGATCGCATCCTGTTTCTTTTCAGCTGTCGTTCTGGCTTCGGCGCCCTTCGAGCCTCGCATTACAATGCCGGCGGGTCCTTATCTGAGGAGTTTGTCTTCAAAAGGTGCCGCGAATAGTCTGCGCATGTTGAGTGACTACGTCGAGGAACTCGACGTTGAAACTCCTACATCTGCCGCAGACTTCGCTATGGTGGTTAACCCGATGCTAGCAATACTCGTGAACTTTCATGATGAGGGCATCATTGCATCCTGGGTTAACCATTGTAAGGAGATCGAGGGTTTCCTATATCAGTTGGAGTCGCTGTGTCCCGCTCCCGAGACCTTGGCTGCCAGTAATCAAAGAACAGCGTGGATTGAGCAGAGCGCTCCTTACTTCCGCCATCTCGAACAAGAAGTCATTTCAAGGCGTAAGGAGCGTGGTGAGACTTCGAGCAAGTCTGCTCAACTGCATGCTCGGGTGGAGGCCAACGCCGCACGGCTGAAGGTTATCTTTGAGGGCCTTCTGCAATGTCTTTCCGAAGGGTTATCATTGAGGCAAAAACTTGACGTTGTCGAGCGAGCTGTACCCAGCCAGGAAGCAGCCCAGAAGGCGGCGGAGGAGCAACTTTCATCCTTCTTGCAGCAACAGGCCCAGGTGGAGGCGGAGGTGGCCGCGGCTGTCACTCGAGAGGAAGCGCTGAAGGAAGTGCGACAGCAGCTTGTGAACTTACTAAAGACACTTCCTCCTCAGTAGCTATCCATCTTTGTATCGTTTGTACTTGTAGATAAAAGAATGTATATATATATTTTTTATTCTTTAACATAATGTATCCTGTATCCAATCAAGTTTATGAATAAAAGATACACTTTTTTTTTGTAATGTGTCATTTTCTCTGTCTTTTCTTTCTTTCATTATCAGCATGCCACCTTAGTAACCATGTTTGACGGATGATTAGAACGAGTATCCTGACTTTCTTAAGAAATAGCGATGGCTTAGGCCGCAGGTTCAGATCTGCTGCCTAAGACTTTTCAACTCTATAAGCCGTGAGGGTCTCATAGAGACTTTTCTCCCTACGGATCGAGAGGATCTCGTAGGTGGGTTTTCTCCTTAGGAATCGTGGGGCTCCCTAAGTGTGGTTTTCTCTTATAAGTCATAAGGATCTTATAAGAGAATGTTTCCCTCTTACGAGTCGAGAGGACCCACAAGCGGTTGTTTCCCTCCTCGTCGAAATTCGACTTTAGAGAGTGAGACCCGTGAATAGTATGCAAGAGACCATTTTGGATTGACTTGCAGGGTCCCATGGTTCAGAAAGCAAGTTTTTTAGTCCCTGCTGCCTGAGGCTTCATTTACATGTTGAGACGAATCGGGAATTTCCCGCGGAGATACTAGTTTCTCTGCGAGCCGATGCGAATCAGAAGGCTCTCGTCAAGGAGTGTTTGTATCCGTGAATCGAGGAGTTTGCTAGGGATTATTTGTTTCCCAAGCGCCAAGGATTATTTGTTTCCTTGGGGTTTGAAACGAGTCAAGGATTCCCCACGGAGGCACTGGTGGCTCTGCGAGTCGACGCGAATCAGGAGGCTCTCGTCAAGGAGTGTTTGTATCCGTGAGTCGAGGAATTTGCTAGGGATTATTTGTTTCCCAAGCGCCAAGGGTTATTTGTTTCCTTGGGGTTTGAAACGAGTCGAGGATTCCCCACGGAGGCACTGGTGGCTCTGCGAGTCGACGCGAATCAGGAGGCTCTCGTCAAGGAGTGTTTGTATCCGTGAGTCGAGGAATTTGCTAGGGATTATTTGTTTCCCAAGCGCCAAGGATTATTTGTTTCCTTGGGGTTTCAAACGAGTCGAGAATTTCCCACGGAGGCACTGGCGGCTCTGCGAGTCGACGCGAATCAGGAGGCTCTCGTCAAGGAGTGTTTGTATCCGTGAGTCGAGGAATTTGCTAAGGATTATTTGTTTCCCAAGCGCCAAGGATTATTTGTTTCCTTGGGGTTTGAAATGAGTCGAGAATTTCCCACGGAGGCACTAGTGGCTCTGCGAGTCGACGCGGATCAGGAGGCTCTCGTCAAGGAGTGTTTGTATCCGTGAGTCGAGGTATTTTCTAGGGATTATTTGTTTCCCAAGTGATTTTTGTCAAAAATATAAAGTTTACCGCAATCAGAAACGGCGTCGCTTCGCAGCTAGCCGGTGAGTACGGGTCGATCCACAGAGACGGGTAAATTTCTTTTATGTGTTTTAACGAGTTGATTCACAATGTCGTTTTGGTTGGTTTATAAAAATCTATAAAAACTGGATCTAATTAATCTAATTAAGAGTCTTGCTAGGGTTAGGCTTAGGGGAAGTTTTGGAGATTAACGTTTTTCCTCACCGCTTTCAATGCCTTCTTTTTTAGATCTATTAGATGTTAATGTAATTATTAATAAAGTGGATCCAAATCTTTTGGGAAGATGTTTCTTCCTCTAGATTTGTATCCTTTCCTTTGTTGATAATTACCCTAACCCCCACGGAAAACGCGCGCAACCGGCTCTTTATACTACGGTTCATCGTTATCTCGAAGGGTAGGATGCCGCAGGGAGCGGTTGTGCTCGTATGTGTGGAGTTCTAATTCATTAGGTGAAAGTGGCATTGAAAGGGGTGAGAGATCTCATCTCTCAATCCTTTCCCTAAGGCTAACCCTAACAAGCGAGGAGATTACTCGCTCATCAGGGGATGAGAAAACATTTTAATTAAAAGAAGAAAAAACATAATTTACCTTACTAGGTTGACGGCTCCCTCCAAACGATATGGAACAGATCTGAATATAACTCTCAGAAAGTCTGAATTTTATTGATTGAAAAGAGGCATCGGGTTTTACAATTTTTGATTACAATTTATAAGCAAACAAGGAAACTAGGGTTACAGGCTTTCGCATATGTGCAATTACAGATTTGCCCACTGAAAATCCGAACACCCGCACCGACGCACCAATTCAGAAAGTTTGCGCCGACACGGGCATTAGACGGCCGCGGAACCGCGGCATTGGTTGGCTTGGGCCGCGGTTCCACGGCCCTTTGGTGAGCTTAGCTCACCAAACTTCAGGTCTTGGTTCATCATTTCTTGGGCTTCTTATTTTTATACTTCTTTTTCTCTGTTGGCTTCTTACTCTTCTCCAGATCTTCAGTGAAGACTTGTATTGGTCTTTTAACCGTTTCACCTTGACATGCGTTGCCTTGCATCTATGTGAACTGGGCTTGACTAGGATCCGTCTAATTGTTGGTCAAAAGTCCCTTTTTGTGTCTTTTTCACTGTATTTGCTCCAGAAACCTGTATCCTGTAATATGCAACAAACGCGCGTCAAGAGTACCTGTTTATTTATAAAAAGGATAAAAATAGGGGAATGGAAAATGCAATATTATGGTCTGAACAAATACCCCCCAAACTTACCTTTTGCTCGTCCTCGAGCAAACTTATTATTTTATTCTCTAAAATCCTAACCACACTTTCGCAAGGAAACACGATTGCACTGAGCATGTGCAACAAGCCGTTAAACCTCTAGGTGTCCCTAGTAGGAGGAGTGTTGTCTCCTGAGGGTTTTCAGCGGATTACACCCACAAAATCCTATCAACTCGGCCCATTCACTATTTTTCTCCACTTAGGTTTTCTAACAAGGAATTCTATTATCGTTGACCCGTAAATTATCCACCCACATTCTTCACACTTTCTCATTATTTAACTTAAGATTATATATATCCTATAGACTTACTTAGCTTCCGGCATCTCTTAAGTTTTCATTCTAGAGTTCCATCTCCTCTTAGGAATTTCTATCAACCCTTACTAAAGATACAAGTTTTATTCTTCATTCCTTTCTCTCATCTAAACTCTAATCACATATCCCCACGTGCGTGTAAATATCACCCCTACACTTGGAAATTCAAATCAAGCAATCGTACTCTCGTCCATTGTCCAAAGCACTTATCAATTAGTGAATTTTTAAATGAAACTTTGCTTACACATCCTTCATGCGACCGTTAATACTTCTTGAGGTACCAACAACCGATTACAAGATGCGTTTGCACTTTTAAGCGTAATTCCTAGTTTTGCAACACCCAAGGCTTTAGCAGTGACTCCCAAACCAGTTGGTCTAAGGCACTAGGTGATAAGGCACCCTTGCTAAATATTTTTCTATTTTTTACAGCCTTAAGTAATCATAAAAACCAGTGTCCATTTTTTTCTTTATTCACTTTTTTTTTCTTTTATTTTCATTGTACTAAGGACTTTAGACAAGAGCATTTCAAGGTCTCTTCTACTATTCCAAGTTTCAAGGTGTGTGATTGTGCAATTTGTAGGGTATACATTTTCAGAATCTAGACTTAAGCTAGGAACTATTTTTCAAACTTATACTTTAATAAGAACATCAATACTCTTCCCTTGTTTTGACTTAGCCCAAGAAGTGAACCCAAAATTTGCCTATTTCTAAATAAACTACAAAGGCATATACTTTCTACCGTTAAACTTTAAGGAAGGTTATCTTTAGGGTTTTAATTTACTACGTCAAAGATCTAGTTGTTCCTAGCCAGTTAACCTATCTGTCAAACTCCAGTCAATTAGCCAAAATTGAATACATTAATTTTTATAATTTTAAATTTTTTCAAATTTTTATGGGTTTTCAAATAAATATGCAAATGCAAAAATATGTAGAAATGAATTCGAAGGAAGAAAACGTACCGAGCAGACCCCCAAACTTGAACTTGACAGTGTCCTCACTGTCATGCAAAACCAAGAGGGTCAAAATACAGGCACTTCCCTGTTTATTTATTTATAATTTTTTATTGTTAAGGAAAACAAATATATATACAGAAAGGCCCTCCCCCAAACTTCATTTAAACTATGTTAGACATTACTGCCAAACTTTGCATAGACCAACACCAACCAGTTGAAGATTTTATCAGTAAAGAGTATTGGTTGGTGGAAGAATAAATTGTAGCGGTCCACAAAGAATTGGGGAAGATAGAAGTAGTGGTATGGGAGGTGTGGAGGTAAATATACAGGTGATGGTGATGCATCGAAACGAGAATGTAAATGATCAGCAATCAGTGGAGTGTTGGTATTCTCGTAGCTTATTAAAAGAAATGGGGGTATTTCAACTTCTAAAGGAGGAGGTTGACTCACCACAATACCCCCAAGATGTTCCTGTGGGTCCTCTATTGACTTGGCATCATCCATCAATTGCATATGATATTCAATTATAAGGGAACTGATCTCTTCGATGTCCGCCATAGTCCAATCAAAAACTTGCCGCCTATCTTGTAAGACCATTAAGAGGGCGTTCTCTTACTCGAGGGCTAGAGAGGCCGATATGATAATGGGAAAGGTCTCATTCTCACCTATGTAAGCAAATCTAAGGTGAGACGGCAAGGGCGTGAGTTCGAGTTTCGGAGGCGAAAGAATCATTGCGGAATCTATCTCGAACTCAAAGGACTCCAACACAGGTTCGAAATCACTGCAAACAACCGATTCGGATGGCTCGACTGACTCATCCAAAAATTCAAACGACTCATATTCGGGCTGTGAGTCGTCATCATCCAAAAAAGTGAAACATTCATAATCAACATCGGTTGTGTCAACGGTGGTAGGCTCAAGGAGGGACGCACTAGTTGCGTCAAAACTGTTTTCATTAAACAAGAATCTTTCAAGCTCGCAGTCTTCCTGCGTGATTTCATGAATCGAGCAAACTTCTCGTGTACTAGTTTTAGGCACGGGGGGCAGACTTCCCATCTTATAGATATTGAACTCACTAGACATCTTCCCAAAGGATAGTGTCATGGAGCCATTGCGACAGTTTATTACAGCATTGGAAGTGGCCAAAAATGGTCGACCAAGAATCACAGGAATTTGGTTTCTTGGGTTAACAACAGGTTGTGTATCCATAACAATAAAATCAACGGGGAATATGAACTCTCCGACTTTGATCAACACATCCTCTAGTTGACCCCTGGGATGGGTGATTGATCGATCAGCCATTTAGAGAGTGCAACGAGTGGGTTTCAACTCTCCAACCCCTAATTGTTCGTACACGGAGTAGGGAATCAGGTTAACACTAGACCCAAGATCTAAAAGTGCTCGATTAATTTTCTTATCCCCAATTGTGATTGAAATAGTAGGACAGCCGGGGTCCTTTCGTTTTTGGGGTAAGGTTTGATGGTGGTTAATAGCATTGCTCGCTGCACTAGCCACTAGCATTTTCTTGGGTACTTGAGATGCCTTTCTCTTCGAGGTGCATAAGCCCTTTAAGATTTTCGCGTATGAAGGGACTTGTTGGATAGCATCCAAGAGAGGTATATTTATGCTAACCTGCTTAAATATCTCCACAATCTTCTCCACTTGTGCATTTGGTTTATTAGGACTCAACCTGTTTGGGAATGGAGCACTCTGAAAATTCGTTGAGTCAAATGTCTGTGGAGTAGAATGTGGAGTAGGAACGGATCCCGGTGTAGATGCGTTCATGTTGTGAGAAATGGGTCCGTTCGAGCTAGAAGAAGTAGAGCCATGTGAAGGGTGGAGAATAGGCTCTAAAGAAAAAGGTGAAGAAGGAAGTGAAGAAAATGAAGAAGGGGAAGATGACGATGGAGAAAACGAAGAAAAAGAAGAAGAAGAACCACCGGCGGGGATGTCATCATGAGTTCCCACATTATTTTGCAACTCTCTTCCGGATCTCAACGTGGTCACCGCATTTACATTGTGATTGTGATATGCGTTTTGTATGTGACCGGGATTTGGCAATGGTTGAGATGGAAGCTTTCCCTTTTCTCTCTCGCTCAACGCAGCAGTTAATTGTGCAATTTGTGCCTCAATAGATTTGATACTTTGATCGTGTGAGGCATTGTTATTCATTAAAGATTGAACATAATTTTCAAATCTTGCTGCGGATTCTGTAGATTGCTTGAGAAATGCATCTAGACTTTTTTCGAGCGAGATAACCTTATCATTATTTGGTTGAACCAAATTGTTCGTTTGATTTGTATAAGGTTGTTGTTGGAAAGGTTGCTGGTTTTGAGTTTGTGAAGGTGCTTGTTGTTGTTGTGGAGGAGGAGGTCTTTGAAAATTATTATTTCCTTCGACTTGTTGATTTTGGTTCCAAGTGAAATTCGGGTGACTCCTCCACCCCGGATTGTATGTCAAAGAGTACAGATCATTTCTTTGTCGTTGCTGAAATGCAGCATTGACTTGATCCTGTCCTTGAATATGTGCATTATAAGGACACTCTTCGGTTAGATGTGATGGATTAGAACAACAAGCACAAACAGTTCGTGTGGGTAGAGTAGGGGCAGGAGAAGACGATGAGATTTTTGTCTCAATGGCTTCTAGCTTTTTCATAAGTGAGGCCATCTCGGCCTTCATAGCAATCGACATATCTATTTGATGTATGCCTGCCCTAGATTGACCAACTGAAGAAAATGATGTGGTCTTGGTACTCTCCCACTGAATTGTTTGCTCACTAAGGTCCTCAAGAAACTGCCACGCTTCGTCGCTAGATTTGGAAAGAAAATGACCTTGACATATAGTTTCTAGAAACTACTTCGTCGCTGCGTTCAATCCCTCGTATAATGTTTGGCAAAGTTGCCAACTTTCGATCCCATGATGAGGGCATTGAACGAGTAGGTCTTTAAATCTCTCGAAGCACTTCCAAAATGGTTCGGAAGGAAGCTGTGAAAATTGTATAATCTCGTTACGGACTCTAGCAGTTTTGTGATGAGGATAGAACTTTTTCAGAAAAGCTCTCACAAACTCGTCCCAATTTCTAATGAAATGTGATGCGGTGCTATATAGCCACTTCTCGGCTAGGTCACATAAGGTGAAAGGAATGACCCTTAGCCTTATTGCGTCATCACTTAATTGGGTTGTTTTCATCATAGCGCACACATTTTGGAATTTATTAATAAAAATATACGCATCTTCGGATTCCAAACCATGAAACTTAGGCAGCATATTGATGAAGTGTGGTTTTATTTCAAAGTTGTCCCCATTTGCCGGTGGGGGTGAAAGACATGTAGGTAAAGAAGTGCAGACGGGGTAGAAGAGATCCTGGAGCGCGACTCGTGCGGGCGCTACAATAGGCGGAAGATTCGGGTTATTCGCACCTAACGGAGGTGGAATCATTCCCGTCGGTAAGGTATCGTTGGGGTTGAATCCCGACATACCTTCAAAAAAAGAATTTGAAGGTGGAGGTAAGGAAATGGACGGAATGTCGACGAAGGGTTCGTCGAAGGGTTCGTTGGTCGGTACCAACGAAACACGGACTAATCGGGCGTTAGTATCCCTAGTCCAAAGTGACATACACTAAAGGAGTAGTGTAGTCAGAAAAAATAGAAAAACAGAATGTGGGGGTAAGATAACGTCAATGAAGGAGAAATGGTGAAAGTGAGGTGCAAGTTCCTTTAGCGACAAGTTGCAAGTTTTGAAAAGATTTTTTCTTTTTTTTTTGTGTGTGAGTTTTGCAAAGAGGTTTTTTTGGAAAGGGACGCGTGACACAAATGTAATCAACCACACATGCACAATCAGGCCTAGATCTAGGGTCGTCTAGGTCTGCTAGACAGCTCCTAACTAGGGCTAGAAATAGGACCTCAAACCGCCTCTTCACGGACAAATACGGCCGGGTAAGTGGGAAGGAACCACCACTACAGTGGGCCTAATTAATAACCACTAGCCTAGACACCGCAAAGTCGGTTAGGATAAACGGCCGATGCCTATACTAGTCCTTTTCCTATTGAGCTCGATGTCCTTAGGTCTGAGTCTAATCTTTTTTAATTAATTGTGGTCGATGCAAAATGCTTTAGGTGTTTTCTGGGGTCCTGGGAAGGGTGATGAAATCCCCACCCAATCTGAGTTTGGTCAATTAGCCCCTTAGAGTCCGATTAAATTATGCAAAACAATACAATTTCACTTGCAATCAATTTTTAGCGCGGCGCAAAGAAACCTGCAGAAAATCTGTTATTTAGAAGAGGGAGAAAGACTTTTTACGCAAAGAATTCCTGCAGAAAATTTTCACAGACAGAGATATGGAGGTTGCAGAGGGGAGAAGGAGGAAACAAACCAGCAAATTTTCAGGTGCTGACGTGGCCAGGGCGCGGCGGAAACGCGGCGTGGGGCCCCCTTATGCGGCGGAAGCGCGGTCGTCTGGGCTGATCTCTCTCTGAAAAAAATTGCACTGCTCTGTTACCAATTTTCCCCTCTGTTCTGATATGCACTTTTCTGATTTACCCTCTGTAAATCTTCAGATCCGCGATTCTTCGCTGTTCTGCAAGATTCAAACAATACACCCTTCAAACAGATCAAAGTTGATAATTTTTGTATTCTTTTTATATTTTCAGATTTTTATAATTTTTAAAATTTATATCAACCCGAAAATTCACAAAAAGAAAAATTACGCCGTCCCCGGCAATGGCGCCATTTGATTTGTGTCAAAAATATAAAGTTTACCGCAATCAGAAACGGCGTCGCTTCGCAGCTAGCCGGTGAGTACGGGTCGATCCACAGAGACGGGTAAATTTCTTTTATGTGTTTTAACGAGTTGATTCACAATGTCGTTTTGGTTGGTTTATAAAAATCTATAAAAACTGGATCTAATTAATCTAATTAAGAGTCTTGCTAGGGTTAGGCTTAGGGGAAGTTTTGGAGATTAACGTTTTTCCTCACCGCTTTCAATGCCTTCTTTTTTAGATCTATTAGATGTTAATGTAATTATTAATAAAGTGGATCCAAATCTTTTGGGAAGATGTTTCTTCCTCTAGATTTGTATCCTTTCCTTTGTTGATAATTACCCTAACCCCCACGGAAAACGCGTGCAACCGGCCCTTTATACTACGGTTCATCGTTACCTCGAAGGGTAGGATGCCGCAGGGAGCGGTTGTGCTCGTATGCGTGGAGTTCTAATTCATTAGGTGAAAGTGGCATTGAAAGGGGTGAGAGATCTCATCTCTCAACCCTTTCCATAAAGCTAACCCTAACAAGCGAGTAGATTACTCGCTCATTAGGGGATGAGAAAACATTTTAATTAAAAGAAGAAAAAACATAATTTACCTTACTAGGTTGACGACTCCCTCCAAACGATATGGAACAAATCTGAATATAACTCCCAGAAAGTCTGAATTTTATTGATTGAAAAGAGGCATCGGGTTTTACAATTTTTGATTACAATTTATAAGCAAATAAGGAAACTAGGGTTACAGGCTCTCGCATATGTGCAATTACAGATTTGCCCACTGAAAATCCCAACACCCGCACCGACGCACCAATTCAGAAAGTTTGCGCCGACACGGGCATTAGACGGCCGCGGAACCGCGGCATTGGTTGGCTTGGGCCGCGGTTCCGCGGCCCTTTGGTGAGCTTAGCTCACCAAACTTCAGGTCTTGGTTCATCATTTCTTGGGCTTCTTATTTTTATACTTCTTTTTCTCTGTTGGCTTCTTACTCTTCTCCAGATCTTCAGTGAAGACTTGTATTGGTCTTTTAACCGTTTCACCTTGACATGCGTTGCCTTGCACCTATGTGAACTGGGCTTGACTAGGATCCGTCTAATTGTTGGTCAAAAGTCCCTTTTTGTGTCTTTTTCACTGTATTTGCTCCAGAAACCTGTATCCTGTAATATGCAACAAATGTGCGTCAAGAGTACCTGTTTATTTATAAAAAGGATAAAAATAGGGGAATGGAAAATGCAATATTATGGTCTGAACACCAAGCGCCAAGGATTATTTGTTTCCTTGGGGTTTGAAACGAGTACAGAGGATTTCCCACGGAGGCACTGGTGGCTCTGCGAGTCGACGCGGATCAGGAGGCTCTCGTCAAGGAGTGTTTGTATCCGTGAGTCGAGGAGTTTGCTGGGGATTATTTGTTTCTTCGGAGTTGGACTGAACCGTCAAGATTTGGCTTCGTCTTCTGGCGGAGCCTGTTAGGAAGGTATGGTTCCCTCTTTGTTTACGCCCTTGGATTGTATACAGGGATCGATATGATCTTAACAGTAGGGCCAAAGTTTTATCATTTCTTTTTTTTTATTTCGGCGATACTCTATCATTTCAGCTTTTATATCACGAAGGTCGCGATTGCCCAATTATTTTGGCTATTTTTCGCGGTGCCCAATCATTTCGGCTATTTATTTTATTTTTACTCGCTGCTTTTTATTGCGAGTTGCCCAATCATTTCAGCTATTTTGCATGCATACATTTTTACTTGCTGCTTTTTATTGCAAGTTGCCCCATCATTTCGGCTATTTCCTATGCATGTGCGGCCTACTGGCTTTTTGCCGTAAGCCGATTTCGGCATCAGCACCGCTACAACTGGAATATTACCAGGAGAGAATCATCATCTGCTTCCGTCGATGTCAAACAATGGTGGCTTAGCAAACAGGGTTAGGGTCCTGTCGACTAAGGCTTTGACTTCATGAGCCGTAAGGGTCTCACAAAGTTATTTCTCCCTACAAGTCGTGAGGATCTTGTAGGTGTATTTTCTCCTTAGGACTCGTGAGGATTCCTAAGTGTTCGTTTCCTCTGTAAGTCGTAAGGATCCTACAGGAGGGTTTTCTCCTCATAAATCGAGAGGATTTATAAGGGTTGTTTACCATGCGAACATATCCCCAGTCACGGATGAGACTTGGTTAGGGAAATGTTTATTCGCGCCCGTGGATTGTATACAAGGGTCAGTATTGAGCCACTTGTAGGGAAATATCGGAAATTGTGGGGATTGCTTAAGCACAGGTTTAGGTCTCTGTAACTTAAGACTTTCAAATCCTATGAGCCGTGAGGGTCCCATAAGAGAGTTCTCCTTACTAGTCGTGAGGATCTCATAAGTGTATTTTCTCCTTAGGAATCGTGGGGATCCCTGAGTGTGTTGCTCTTATGCGAGTCATAAGGATCTCACGTGGGTGTTTTCTCCTTACAAGGTTGAGATGACCCTATAAGTGTTTTTTAACGAGGTTGCGCCCTTTCGGGTTTTCACAAACACTCGCCGGTAGTCCTGCTGTTTTTACTCACGGAGCCCTTTCGTGTTTTCATCCGTGCCCATTTTGCTTGTGGACATACCTTTTTTTTTTATTCTTTTTATTTTCTTTTTCTCTTTTTTTTTACGAGGTCGCGCCCTTTCGGGTTTTCACGAACACTCGCCGGTAGCCCTGCTGTTTTTACTCACGGAGCCCTTTCGGGTTTTCATCCGTGCCCTTTTTGCTTATGGACATACCGTTTTTATTTATTATATTTTTTTATTTTTATTCATCTCGTCAGCCTAAGGATGCTGCGGTATTAGTTTAAAGACGTTTCGGTCCGCTATTAGTTTAAGGACGTTTCGGTCCGTCATTGAGAAGGCTGGCCACTTTTTTTATAAAGCTTAAGAAGATAGCGAGCGGACATAGTCGTCGTCATCTATCATTGACCTAGGCTGTGGCTCATTAAGCATAGTATTTCTTTAGGAAGCGACCGTTTATCGGCCTGAAAGGCCTTTCACCGTGCATTTCCATGAGTAGATAGGCTCCACCCTGGTAAACTTTATCTATGATGTACGGGCCTTCATAGTTTGGCTCGAATTTTCCCCGCTTGGCGCGATTGGGGATCATAGGCCTTTTGACCATTAGCACGAGTTCGCCTTGGCGGAAGGTCCTCGGTCGGATCAATCTTTCATATGAGCGCGTCATCTTTGCTTTATAAGCTTCCAGATTTTGTTGCGCTGTGAGCCGGGTTTCATCAAGGGCATCAAGCTCCTCAAGCCGAAGGTGAGCATTTTCTTCGTCCGTTAGCTCGTAATGGACTGCCACTCGTAGAGAGGGTAACTCTATCTCGAGGGGGAGTGCTACTTCGGTACCGAACACCAACGCGTATGGCGTTGTGTTCGTGGCCGTCTTGAACGTAGTTCGATATGCCCAAAGAGCTTCTTGCAGTCTTTCGTGCCAGTCTTTCTTATTTCGGGACACCGTTTTCTTTATGATCTTTGTTAAAGTCTTATTGAAGGCCTCAGCTAGTCCGTTGGATCGCGGATTATAAACCGAGGAATATCTCCAGTCTATATTGTGCTGCTGTGCAAAGCGACTGATCTTGTGGCTTCTGTAAGCTGGCCCGTTATCGGAGATGATTCGCCTTGGCGTTCCAAACCGATATATGACATGCGTCTTGAAGAAGTGGAGGATATTTTCCGTCTTCACTTCTCTTAACGGTACTGCTTCTTCCCATTTAGAGAAGTAGTCAGTCGTTGCTAGGATGAAACGATGTCCCCTAGACGATGCTGGTTCGATGGGGCCGACTATATCAGTCCCCCACATTTCGAATGGCCAGCTAGCCACCGTTGGATGTAGTGGATTCGGATGCTGATGGATGAAGTCCCCATGAATTTGGCATGAGTGGCATTGCTTCGCATATTCGAGGCAATCCTGAATCATCGTGGGCCAGTAGTAGCCCATCCGTTTGATCTTCAACTTCATCTTTGGGCCTGCTTGGTGAGAACCGCAGAGTCCGTCGTGAACTTCCTGGACGACCCTTTTCGCTTCGTCAGGTCCCAAGCATCTCAGCCACAGAGAATCAAATGACCTTTTGTACAGAGTATCATTGACGAAGGCGAAAGACAGAGCTCGTTTCATGAGCTGATGTCTTGTGGACGCTTCTTCGGGCAATCGGTGGGACTTAAAGTAGTCTATGAAGACTTCCCTCCAATCCTCGGCCTTTTCCGGGTCTTTTATTTGCAGAGCCATTCGCTCAGTCGTTTCCTTTTCTTCGGATGATTCCAGAGATATTTCTGCTAGGGCAAGAACTCGACGGCTTTGTACCACGATTCTAACGTCGTCGAGGTTCTCGTCAGCCAGTTCTTAAGCAAGTTTGGCCAACGCGTCCGCTTTGCTGTTTTCCGCTCGCGGTATGTTTTCCAAAGTATAGGAGGGAATTTGGGTCAACAGTTGTTGCACCTTTTTCCCGTACTTTACCAATTCTGGTTTGCATGTCTGGTAGTCGCCGTTTACTTGACTAACGACCAGTTGGGAATCTCCATATATGAGGAGATTTTCAATTCCCATGTTGATGGCGATCTCGAGGCCTGCTTTCAGAGCTTCGTATTCGGCTTCATTGTTTGTCCTAGGCTCTGTTAAGGAGAAAGCGAAGCGCATTATCTCTCCTTGTGGAGTTATAAGATGAGCCCTACCCCCGATTTGATTATAGGGGTACTTTGTTTGCGCTTTTTCATGGAAGATGCTCCGTCGAAATAAAGCTCCCATCGGGTATTATCACCGTCGATCGCATCAAACGCATGTTCGTCTGGAAGATCGCAATTCAGAGGAGAATCGGCGGGTATCGGATGCTCAGCGAGGAAGTCGGCGATGGCCTGGCCTTTCACTGCCTTGAGAGGTTGATACGTTATCGAAAACTCCATCAAGAGTAGGGCCCATTTAGCGAGTCGGCCCGTCAATATGGCCTTTGACATCAAGTATTTAAGGGGGTCCACCTTTGAAATGAGACGGACCTCATGCGCCAACGCATAGTGCCTGAGCTTTGTTATAGCGAAGATCAACGCCAGGTAGTGTTTTTCAATGGGGGAGTAGTTGCTTTCTGCCCCCAGTAGAACTCGACTTAAGTAGTAAAGTGCTCTCTCTTTCCCTTGATCGTTCTCTTGTGCCCATAATGCGCCTAAAGAACCTTCGAGGGCGGTCGTGTAAAGAATGAGAGGCTTTCCCTTAACTGGAGCAGCCAACACCGGCGGGTTCTGGAGGTATTGCTTGATCTCGTCTAGTGCGCTTTGGCATTTTTGGTCCCAGACGAACGGGGTCCCCTTCTTCATCAGGTGGCTGTAGGGACGGCACTTGCCTGAAAGATTGGCTATAAATCGCCGTATGTATGCGAGCTTCCCTTGGAGAGATCGCAACTGTTTGAGAGTCCTTGGTGGAGGCATTCCCATGATCGCCTTGATCTTCGACGGATCTATTTCGATACCCCGGTGTCGGACGATGAATCCCAAGAATTTGCCCGAGGAAACTCCGAATGCACACTTGAGAGGGTTCATCTTCAAGTTGTATTGCTGAAGGCGTTGAAATACGGTCTTCAAATGCTCGAGATGTTCCTCGTATGATTTGCTTTTAACCATGAGGTCGTCGATATAGCATTCGACGATTTCGTGTATAAGGTCATTGAAGATCTTCGTCATGGCCCTTTGATAGGTGGCACCGGCATTCTTTAAACCGAAGGGCATCACCTTGTAGCAGAATATACCCAAAGGAGTCCTGAAGGTGGTGCGCTTCTGGTCTTCGGGATGCATTTTTATCTGATTATATCCTGATGAGCCGTCCATGAAGGAGAAAACTTCATGAGTGGACGTATTATCTATCATCAGTTCGGTGACTGGCACTGGGAAATCGTCTTTCGGGCAGGCTTTATTAAGATCCCGGAAGTCTACGCATATGCGCACTGTCCCATTTTTCTTCATCACCGGGACGATGTTGGCGATCCATTCGGGGTATTGAACTTCCTGGATGAAGCCAGAGTCGATAAGCTTCTTGACCTCGGCGTTGATACTCATCTCGAGCTCGAGCCGCATTCTCCTCGGCGCTTGTTTGACTGGCTTGATGTTCTGGGATATCGCCAATTTGTGTACAGCAATTTCTGGATCTAGTCCCGGCATTTCGGAATAGTTCCACACGAAGCAATCTCTATGCTGCAGAAGCACATTCTTTAACGCAGCTACCCTTTCTTCAGATAGTAACTCGCTGATGAATGTCGGTCATGGATCGTTTGCCGTCCCCAACTCAATCTTCTTAAGGTTATCTGCAGTGGTATGGATTCCATCTTCCAGCTCTTTTGGCGCTGGTGGGAATTCTGAGATTATTTCGTCGCTGCTGTTTTCGAAGCACCAAGGGAGCTCATCTATGTCCTCGGGCTCTTCTTTTAATATTGTAATCATGTGACAGGTGCGACTTCGCTTCCAATCCCAATGTGGAACCGGTTCTTCTTTCGTGTCCTTGGGCTCGTGCTTCTGTGGCGGCGCTACCCTCCAGTTGTCAGACAGAGCGAATTTACCAAGCTGATACTGATCTTCAACCCAATTCTTGAAGGTGAAGCAATCTTCGAGAGGGTGCCCTATCACCCGATGGTAAGAGCAATAATTTGGGTCAGAGACTTCGCCTGCTTGTTCGGGGTTCTTGGACTCCGGCAGTGTAAGCATTTGATGTTTTAGAGTAAGATCAAGTATCTTCTTCATCTTGTCCCGAGGAAATGAGTACACTCGACCCATTTTCTTTATGAGGGATAGATCAATAACGCTCGACTCCCGTTTACATGGCTTCCTAACCCCGCTTTGTTGCTGTTGAGCACCTTTTTGGCCTTTCGACTTGTTTCTGCCTCTGCATTGAGCCTTCTTTATAAAAGTTGACAAGGAGCGGCATTTTCATCCTTTACGGCCTGTTGGAAAAGGCGTTGTGTCATGGCTCTCTCGTAGATGGTCGTCTCGTGGTTATGATCGTCTCGGACCTTTTGACCCGCTTCCCTTATAAGCTTGTCCATTTGTTCCTCGAACGACGGACTAGGCTCCTTTGCATCTGGAACTTTCACTGGCTTAGGATTAGCGTCCTCCCATTGAGCATCCGCTTCTTCATCGAAGTCGTACCCGACATAGCAGCTGTTTAGTAGCTCCCGTTTCTTTGACCGGACGTATCCAAGCCCAATTGTTTCCATTCTCCCATGAGGCAGTTTGTGTTGAGTCCCGGGAACGTTCCAGACTTTGTCATAGAACTTGGCTTTTCGAACGGTTTGCTTGAAGGATATCCCCTGGCGTTTCAGCAGCTTTTTCAAACCTTCCGTATAATATCTGGGGAGACGGATGGGCTGAAGCCTGTCGAGTGTAGGATCCGTGCCATGCCAGATTTCTTTTTCCACCTTGGTTTCGTCAGAGCGGTAGAACAGAATTGCTTTCTCGCTTTATCGCCTGGGAGGGATATAGAATGTCCGCAACTCTTCTACACTGTAGATATTAAGTGCATCCAGTTCTTTATGGTGTTTAAGCGGCACCATGGCGACTTGTAGACTTTGTTCTTCGTCAGCGGACGTTCATATGGAAGGTCGAGCAGAGAATACAACACGGATCTCATCTTCCGAGTCGCTGCCAAAGATCAATATAGGAGTCGAAGGTCCCGGCGTGTTGTGTTAGGGCAGACCCGAATACACTATCTCCTCTTCCTCCTCGGTATCACTGCCGAAGACAGGGATGGTGGCGTTAGCTTTGTTCTCCGGCTTGTGACACTTCTCCGTGTCTTCGAAATCTGGCAAGAAGTATTTGGCATCTTCGTATTTGCGGACCTCGTTCACAGAGAACGGGTTCAGTTCTCCCGTCACGGTATACTCGAAACCATCCTTAAAATACTTCATACATTGATGTTGTGTAAAAGGGATGATGTTGTATTCGTATAACCATGGTCGGCCGAGCAAAGCGTTGTAGCATGTCTTGGAGTCTATGACGTGAAACTTAATGTCCGTGACGAGTAGCCCGAAGCGTAACGTCAGTATCACAGACCCAAGAGTTCTTGACGACTGGGAGTCGAACCCGGAGATGGTGATTTTGTCACGAGCAAGGTGCTGGACGCTCATGCAGATTTCTTTTAACACCCGCACGTTGAGGAGATTAACGGATGATCCATTGTCGATCAGGATTTTGCCTATCTTAATATCGTGGCAATATCCTGAAACATAGAGAGGGCGATTGTGTTCGCACGTCCCAAGTAGAAGGTCTTCATCGCCAAAAGTCACATCGGCCGTGTGCACTTCCTCCAATTCATCCTTCATCTTTTCCTCGGCCAGGCATGCTTGGAATTGGCTTTTGTCGGTAGTGGAGGTGTTTAGCTCCACCGGGATCGTCTCAGCTCCTTTACCAAGTCGCTGGCGCTTGGCCCTTTCAAATATAGCCGCCTCGCGTTCTCGATCAGCTTTACTTTTTAGTCGAGCTTCGTTAAGGAATGCGTCAATCATTTCAATTGATAGCTCCGGAATTTTTGATTCGGTATCTGCCCCCAGTGCTTCGGTACAAGGAGTTTCCTCATCGTTCGTGATCGAATGGAAAATGATATGACAGTTCGCCACATATTCCTCAGATTCATCCGATGAACTTTCCCCCTCATCTTCTTCTTGAAAGACGTGATTGAGGAACTCTTGGAGCGTAATGGGAGTCTGTGCCTTTTGGTTGTATTCATCCAGAGCGTCAATTTGCTTTTGTAAGTCCGTGTGCTGGTCGCCAGGCTTCACGGGCTTCTTAGATTTCTTCTTCTTCTTTTTCGAAGATTTTGACGGCTGGCTGCAAGTGCTTGAACCACCACCATCGGTCTTTGGAGTTGGACGTGGCTTCAACATCCCCTCAATGACCTGCGGTTCCAACGGGTTCTTCCACTTGATCGCTGGACATGTTTGAAGATCGTTCAGCATTCTCTTTGTCTTGGCTGATAATACGACCTCCCAAGAAGCTTCTTCAATGACGGAGCATGTTGCCCCCGGCGTATTCGTCCCCTTAGAGGTGTGGGGCTGCGGGGGATTCACCTTCCATTTGTCAGATAACGCGAACTTGCCCTGTCGGTACTGGTTTTCAAGCCAATTTTTGAAAACGTAGCAATCTTCGATCGTATGGCCCAGTACTCGATGATAAGGACAGTAGTCGGGCTCGTTGACATCACTTGGTTGCAACGGACATTTTGGATCCGGCAGATTTATGAGTCTGTTGCGCAACGCCAGCTCGAATAACCTCCTCGTTTTATCGCGGGGAAAAGAATAAGGACGCCCCATCCTATCCTCAAGGGGTACGTACGGGCGCATATTATTTTGACGAGCAACCGGCTTTGAGTCGCTCGGTTGTAGTTGAGCATTAGCGACGACGATCGCTTTTCCCTTCCCTTTGTCATTTCGGGAGTCCGGCCTTGGAAGAGGAGGTTTATGGCCCATCTGATCCATCTGTGCTAGTTTGTCGATCAAGGCTTGGAAGGTAACCGGCTTGAAAAACATCATAAACTGCGAGATGGTTGCTTGTGGATCGAGGGTTCCCACAAACATACCCACTGCGGGAGCTTCTTCAATGCGCTGCTCGTACTTCGACCATAAATTCCGCCATCGTATAGCGTACTGAACCCACGTCTCGCCTGGCTTTACCCTGGCGTTAATCAGTGCTGTCATCGGGGTGCGTTCACTGGCGCTTGCAAAACGCTGAGTAAACAACAGCTCCATCTCCGCGAAGGTTTTGATAGAGTCGTTCGGGAGCTCAGAGTACCACTCGAACGCCGTATCTGATAAACTCCCAACAAACTGGCGAAGCAACAGCTTGTCGTCACCGCCGGTGTTGCCGCAGAGTGCTCTGAACTGGGCAACATGCTGGTGAGGATTGCCCGTCTCCTTGTAGACATGGAACTTGGGAATTGTGTAACCAGGCGTGTACTTGATTTGATCGTACCAACTTGGATATGGCCGCCCCGTTTTTACGACCTGGCCGGCTGCTTCGGTCGCATGATGAACCCGTATTTATTGGGCGATGTATTCATCCAAATCAGCTTTGGAGATTGTATCCTCTTTAGCCGTCGACAGAGCTGGCGGAGGATTTGATGTCTCTCCCCTATCATCTCCAAGGACGATCGGGGGCTCTTCAGCCGGGGGATCTTGTTGTATCATCATTCCTATCATGTCCTGGAAGAGGAGGCCCATACGCTGTATGTTAGCTGCTTGTTCAGCGGCCTCTTTTTCCTTCTTTTCCAATATCCGACGAAGGAATTTGGCGTCGGTTTCTTCCTCGTGGCGCTCGTCCGAGGACGCTTCGGGGTTCTCTTTTGGCCCGGTAAGTGCAGCCATAGCATTCATCATTTCTTGGAGCTTTTGCTGTTGCTCTTGTGCCTTGGTCACTGATCGGGTGAGCGGTCGATGACCCGTAGATATGCGGCTATATCTTCTTTACCAGATGCCATGTAGACGGTATGAACTATCATGCCCCCTGACTTAGGGCGTTTGGGTTTACCATTTTTAACTTTTGCCGCTGACGCGGGAGTTTTCTCTGGCCTCCTTCTCTTGTGGGCCGTTGAGGTTGAAGGAACCGTTGAAGGGGGCACCCTAGCAGCTGCTGTCCCCTGCTGTTTAATGGGACAGTCCTTGTCTTTTTCCACCTTTGCCTTTTTTCGTTGACGGGAGTGATCCAGGTCGATCATGGAGTCTTGAACTCTCCTCCAAACTTTATAAATTCTTGAGGACAGCCGTTGATGGGGCTGTTCTTGCTTCGTTTCTGTAACTCTCTCCACAGGTGGAGGAGATCTCTTCAGTGTAGCGGTCGGAGAGTTCTTCCGTACCCTCCTCAGCAGTTCAAAGCTGTTCCCATTTGGAACAGCAGCGTTGACTTCCCCCACTGGAGCCGGTGGAGTTAGCCCTGAGGGGGAGTTGCCCCCTGCCTTCCTCACTCGTTGCCAATGGCGACGTCGAGCATGATGAGCCATTGGGACTGGCTCGGAGATTGAGACATCTTCTTTTTACCCCCTGTCTGAATGAGGCGCCGCCGGTGTTAACCTCTTAAAGACTGAGGTTGTCTCTTGAGGGGTAATATTTAACCTGTCGAAGACAGATCCTCGGGCAGGGGCAGGAGCAGGAATCGTCAGTCTTGAAAAGACTGACTCTTTTACAGGGGAAGCCGCCTTGACGACTTCTGGAGCAGTAGTTATTGCTTTCCTTGGAACAGCCAATTTAGAGTTCTGATTTAGCCTGGTGAAAACAGAGGCTGTCGGTTTGGTAGCGGGCGACCCGTTGACAGGGGCCGTCGTAGCAGTGAGCCGGTCGAAGACCGACTTTTTGTTCACTTCCGGTGCAGGTATTGGCGTAGGAAAGCTTGTAGGTGGGATCATGGTCCCGAAGAACAGGCCAGTGGTGGCTTTGGTCACCTGGTCTACTGGCAGAGCGAGGAAGGAAGCCGCTTGGGGCCCATATGCTACACCTCCCGGTGAGGTGGAGCGTCCGTTGCAGTGGCACTTCGAGCAGTTGGTGCAGTTAAAGGCCATTGATGCTTGAGTTCTGCGCCAGGCAAGAGACCAAATCTTAGTAACTTGAAATCCGAAGGCAACCATTTAACAAACCGCGATTGGTTCGCGAGGACGACACACGAAGTGTGGAGTGGAAAGAGGAAAAGGTCCCACAGGGCGTGCCAGAATCTGTTCCCCTCCGAAAGACGGCGGCTTGGACTGCGATGTCCTGACGCTGAGATTCGGGGCAGATGCTATTTGGTTTTATCTGTCCACCTCTCCGAAGATGCCAAGTTGATTTATGGCACCGTGTATCGGAGGTTTAGATGGATGCGGCCGATGTAACAGACTTCGTCAGATTCCCCCTCGCTTGAGGGGTTTTTGATTGTGGGGACGCTCTTCCCTGCAGGCGCAAGCCCCTGCAGTTAATTACGCTACCGTATCGCAGTAACAACTTTCTCCTTCTCCAGAATTGCACTTCGTGTCGTGTGTGTTTGTTTTGTTTGTGGTTGCCCGTGGATTGTATACGGAGACTGAGTAATGCCGTCGCCCGTAGGACGTGGATTAGTCCAAATCCGTATTTACTTAGATTTGGGTTTGGTGTTTTTAGTTTAAGGATGCATTAGTCGCGTTGCGGCTAAGATCAACTTAAACGTTCGTTAAGGATGCGTTAGTCCTGTTTTGGACTAAGATCAACTTAACGTGGTGATCCATTTAATATATGGCCGTCGGGACTCATCACCTCTCTAACGTCGTTGAAGGATGACAACGATGTATGTCAGAGGAGTTCAGAGATGTACCCTTGAACCAAAGTTGATTTGGAGTTTTATCATTCATTTAAATGTCTAAGGATACGTTAGCCGTATTTGGGGCTAAGATCAACTTAAACGGGACCGTTTAGATCCGGAAAAAGAGCATTTGGAGGCTCTATTGTTCCAGTTTAGAGACATAGTGGTCCGTGCTCCAGTTTAGGGACATGATGGTCCATATTCCAGTTTAAAGACGTGGTGGTCCATTATTAGTTTAAGGACGTTTCGGTCCGATATTAGTTTAAGGACGTCTCGGTCCGATATTAGTTTAAGGACGTCTCGGTCCGATATTAGTTTAAGGACGTCTCGTTCCAATATTAGTTTAAGGACGTCTCGGTCCCATATTAGTTTAAGGACGTCTCGGTCCCATATTAATGCGTGTGGTCATCGGGACCCGTCACCTCTCTGACGACTTTGAATGATTACAACGACATGTGTCAGAGGAGTTCGGAGATGTACCCTCGAACCGGTCGTAAATTGATTTAAGAGAGCAATCTTGCTCAGTCAATTTAATTTGAGGACTTACGGCCAAAATTGGGCTAAGTTCAGTTGGAAACGTCCCACATTTCGTTTGCATTTGGCCTGTTAGACCTGTGTTAGGGCTTTGCCCATGTTTAGTAATGCACATCATTTTATTCTGGTCTGCTAGGCCTTTTTGATTTGGGCTCTGTCCCTTTCTTTATGATGCAGAGCATATGTTTTGGTTTGGGCTCTGCCCTTTTATAAATGATGTAGAGCATCTATTTTTTTTGTTTGGGCTTTGCCCCCTTTTAAAATGCATAGCATTTTTTATTAGGCCTGTTAGGCCTTTTAATTGGGCTCTATCCCTTTTCTTTAATAATGCAGAGCATTAAATACTCTGACAGTGCCCCACGTGGCTTGTCAGGCGCTTTGTGCTAAGTAATGAGCGCAAACTCATATGGTGGTGACACATGTCACGCTCTGGTGAGCGCAAGCGCAATAGCGCAGTGCGCTGCGCTAGTGCGCTGCGCTGTTGCACTGCTGACACGTGGCGCGCTCTGGTGAGCGCAAGCGTAATAGCGCAGTGCGCTGCCCTAGTGCGCTGCGCTGCTGACACGTGGCGCGCTCTGATGAGTTGCGCCAATTCCAGAGAGCAAAGCTCTAGCGCAGTTTGTAAGTGCAGAGCACTAAGAATCTTTTAGATTCAAAAACAGAAGTGCAAAACACTATTTAATTTCTTGATCTAAATTAGATCAAAGAAAAATAATTTTTTTTTGTTTCAAGAACCAGAGGTTCATAAAAGTGCAAAGCACTATTTTTTATTTTTGTTGTTTTCTTGTTTTTAAAGAACCAGTCGTTCAAAAAGAAGTGCAAAGCACTGTTATGTGAAAAACATTGATTTGTTTTTTTTTTAGATCAATGATTTATTTAAAAGAGATTTCTTCTCTCTCGTGAAGGTTCTTTACCTCTTTCTTGAAATTTTCTCAGAGTTCTCTCTGTTTGAAGCTCTTGACTTTTCTTTTCAAGAAATGTTCATGCCTTTGAATTGAGGCCTAGGGTCCTTTTTATAGTGCCCATAAATTAGTTAAATTTGTTAAAGAGATCTTTCTCTGAGTGATTTGGGGAATTTTCCCTACCGTTGGATCTTTGATCCAAGGGCTTCTGCTTTGCAGAAGAAAATCTTCTTGTTTTAACAAGAACAGAAAAGATTTCTTAGAAATTTAATTCCGTTTGGCGCAGATGCCCCAGCGCGTGACACGTGTCGCGCAGCGCAACTGCGCTAGCGCATCTGCGCTGACACGTGTTGCGCAGCGTAGCACTAGCGCAACTGAAGCGTTGCTTCCTTTAACAGAGCTTTGCTCTGATTGGGCGCGCCTTCTTGGGCGCTGTGCTGACGTATCAGCGCCTGACATGTGGCTCGTTGCGCCCGAGATTTGAAGCGTTGCTTCAAAATTTTGAATTTTGAATTCGAACAGAGCTTTGCTCTAATTGGGCGAAACAACAGGGTAACAGGCAATGCAAATATAAACATGAATAAAGCAAGGGTAACAATAATATATGTCATAGCAGTGCAGGGTAGTGTGCAGTGGGTAAACTAACTGTTCTATCAGGTTTTCTGTTCTAAAGTCTTTGAAACCAAATTGATGAATCATCGATGTAACTCAATAGTATCCCGTACATACCCGGGACCATGGCCCCAGATTCTCGGGCTGAAACCGAGACATGCCGCTAGGCACAAACAGGAATGTGTACAGATGAATGATGTCAGCATCATCATTCCAAGGCTGGCCCAGACTAAAAAACTGATCAGAACAAATAGCGAACTGTTGAGTTACAAGTCAGGTTTCACTTTTGATTTCACCATACCCCCAAGTTATATGTGTAGGTCAAGTCAGGTATCCCGTAATCAAGAAACTAATGCCAACACAGGATCAGGTAAACAGGTTTGTCTGGATAGACAACAGGAACGGTCCATGAGGACTACATGTTAGGTTTGTTGGCATTAGACACAAGATCAAGTAACGGGTCAGGTCATGTACATCAGGTCAAGTCAAGCAGTATACAGTACCATGTCGGGTCAATCAATATATTTGTAGCAAGTCAGGTCAAGAAGTAAACGATATCATGGGTATGCTCTTACTCAGTTACAAAATCAAGCATGGTCATCAACAACATAGATTTAAGCAACGAATTTAACAATAAAGAAACTTCAATTAATCAGCAGTACAGTTATCGATTGTGGTTCAGAGGTGTTATCAACATTATAAGAATACAGTATGACAGTTAGGGCCATTAAATCATGTTAACCAGTTAAAGAATTTTATGGATGCAATGATATATATATATATATATATATATATATATATATGTTCCATGGATGAAATCACAGTTTTTGCAGGTTAAATGTACACATGTGTCCGAATGAAGTAAAACGATAGAGAAAGTGCCATAGGCTACATCATCAGTGAAAGTGTAATTAAAACATGTAAATGTAGTTATTAGGTTCAATACCATAATTTGCAAAAGGTAGGTTCCAAGTTTGAAAGATAAAATGACATATAACAATATTGAACACGAAAATGGGAAATGATCGTACCAAAGTTAAAACTACAAGTTTAGGGTGTCATTAATGTGTTAGTAAATATTGTTTAGCATGTAGCAAGGGGTACTTGCCTCGACGGGTCACGAACCGGGAATACGAAACGTAAAACGTCGGTGGGGAAACTCGCGACGGGCGCACGGTTCATGGAATGAACCCAAACGACAAACAGTAGAACCACACGGGTCGGGGTACCACGCTGGAACGTCGGGACACGCCGTCGGCACGGCCGGATTCCGGCGAGATACAAAACAGTGAACAGTTAAGAAAGACTTTGCATAAGGAAAGTGAAGAAGAGAAGAAGAAGATCTTACTGGTAGGGTGTTCTGAGATTTCATGGGAGTCGGCACGGGGCGACGACGATGAGGGTTGCCGGCAGGGTGATTTTCCGGCGAAGGGCAGTGGGTTACTGGTGTGCAGTCGTGGCCGTGGGGTTTGCAGAGGGAGGTGGCAGCGGTTTGAAATGCCGGAACGTGGAGAGGGATGTGAGGAGGAGACGGGGGCGATGACGGCGAGTCACCGGCGAGGTTGGGCTCACGGGGGGGGTTTGCAACAGGTAGCCTCGTCGGGTGCAGTGGATCCTCGGGAATCGCCGAAATGAAGAGAGGAGAGGAAGGAGGTGAAGAGGGCGGTCACGAGAGCGAGGAGACGAGAAGGCCGTTGATGGTGGTGTCGGCGTTGGGGCTGCGGCGGCGAGGGGAAAGGCGGCTAGTGTTGCGCTGGTGATGGGTTCGCGTTCGTGAAAAGAAAAGAAGAGGATGGAATATATATATAGGAGAGAGAAAGAGATATGGAGAGGGAGAGAGAGAGAGATACAGGGAGGGAGAGAGAGCGAGAGAGAGAGAGAGAGAGAAGAGGCGGGGCCACGGTCTTAAAGAAGAGATATGATTGGCTGGGATAAGAATTCGTGGGGTTAGGAAAATTTTAATAAAAGATTTAGGAAAAATTTATATGGTTAAATTTATATATATGACGGTTTAAAAAAATATTAGAAATTGGGATTTTGGCGCAAAATAAAATATTTCCAAATTGAGCCCGGATCGGGTCCAAAAATTTGAAATTGAAATAAGAAAATTTTAGGCGGGATCCAAAATTTAAAATGATGTATTTTACGATCAAAATGCATACCCCCAAAACGGACACACATACGTGCGCGTAGCCGTCCAAACTCGCTCGTTTCACTGAACGGGACGAGAACACGATGCACGGACGCTACAACAGGGTTAGGGGTGTCAAGCAGGCCATGACAAATATTTTTAATTTTATTTTAGATGCCTTAAATTGTTATGTGCAGAAATGAATTGTCAGGTAAAATTTATAACTAACAATAGTCCAGTAGGATCAATGAATAAATACCATACACCATTCATACGGTAACAGAAACCAGTAGCATTGGACTCGGGTGTTACAACTTATGTCTCATGGGGTTGTATGAAGTTGCCCTTTTTAGTGGAGGAATGAGATGAACTTTTGGAGATGGAGCTATGGGATTTTTACAAAGCCAAAGAGATCAAAAATCCCATACAACAATTTTGGACAGCCCCACTCCCTCTTGTGTGGCCGGCCATATCAAAGAAAAGGAGAGAGGGAGTGAACCATAATCCAAGAGAGAGAAAAGGTGATGATGAGAAGAAATGATCACAAACCAAATCCAACACTCCATCAACCATCATAACTCCAAAAGTCAAGCAATCATGAAGTAAAGAAGTCAAGGGATGGTGGAACCATCATGAAGCAACAATATACAAAGACCACCCTCCACAATGCTAATTTGCACAATTGCAAAAGAGCCCTCCTCCACCAATTTTCAGCCAAGGAAAGATACAAAGGAAAATGGCCGAAACGGAATGCAAACTGGCAACTTCAAAAAAAAACGATCCCGTAATAAATTACAGGAAAACCCCGCTACTGTATATACATACCCGCATTTGCATTCCGACCGAATACAAATGGAACGAGACAAAATCTACACGGTACAATACTAGGATCTGGCTTAAACCAAAGCCCGCTAGTATTAACCGTCCGATCATGATCCGTGCAATACCGCACGTACATGATAGAACGCTGCCATATCTCCATTCGGCCTCTACAGCGTTTCGCCCGAAACTTGAGAAAACGGTCCGTGGGGGACTCTAAAGACTCGTCAATACTTTGGCTGTGGATTTAACCACTAGCACGTCAGAGGTATTAGCCATACGTAACGGGCTACCAGGTATCGACCAAAAGGGACGTCGATGAGCGAACTCATCATGACACCCTACTGAGCCTGTCAGTGACAATATCCGTACAGTTCGGTCCGTCCGTCTATGAGCATCGCATGTCGGGTCTAGGGGGTTGGTAAAAGTCAGACCCCCAAAAGCGATACAAGTCGTGTCGGAGTGTAACCCAGAACACCCTGAGATACTACTGGATACCTACCAGTTAATCTCCTCCCTTGGCCAAGGACTTCGTGTAATGGCTCTCCTAGACACAGCGCGACCTCACTTCCAATACCGGGAGAGACGGACCCCTGCAGATCTTCTCACTGCCTCCATGTGGCTCGGGACTGTACCCAACTAAAACCTATTTGCACGTCTCCTTTGAGCGTGGTAGGGTAGTAATCAAAGTACAGTGGGAACTCACACGAGACAAATGACGATCTCAGGTCGATGAAATAACCTGTACACATGTCACCAGAGAACTGCTATCTGACGTCAGGTATAATACCAACTAGCATGTTCCCGGCGAGTCCTGTCCCGTGTACTCATAACCCAATGAGCACCTGTATACATCTTAGGCGATCCAACTGACACCAGTGGCTTGTGAGACCGGCCACCGCCCTGTGAGACCGGCCACCGCCCCTCGTCGGGGTCTCGACTGTATACACTAGTCTACTCTGGAGTATCGATGCCCTGTCTCGAAACTCCCACGACTAGGGACCTTTTAAGGATATGCTTATAGACCCCAGCTCCCACGTATATGATCGCCATCATACTGCTGGCAGTCAAGCAAGAATCTTAGGGGCTCTATCAACGTGCAATAGTGACCTGTAAGGTCACCTAAAGTAGTACACGATGATAAAGATAAACTAGATAGCATACTATCATCTTGAGTAAGACTGTCCTACCGGTATAGGTCCTCCCTCAATCATTGCAATCACGTGCCTGTGATCCAATAATTGACTCTGAGGGCACTATCTCCAACAGCAGGGGAGTTAGGGGTAACTGAAGAGGCGTGTGTGCAAAGCCCGGGGTAATTTGGCTCCATCTGAACCGTCGGCGCCGGCTATATGTTGATTTTGGCCGGTCGATCTCGAGGCATTTGCCTCGAGATTCATGCCACTTGATCAATACAGTATTTAAACCCTTTTGCACATGTTTGATTTTTCTGAACTTTTCATTTCACCGTGTATTGCACGTGCAATATTTTGGGCTACCAAAAAGTTAAAAAAATTCAGAAAAAAATAATTGTGTCTAATGGTAATCAAACACAGGGGTTACGTCACAACAGTGCAAGGCTTTACCAGTGAGCTACACGTGGCTTCTTGCTGTTATTTAACAAAAGTAACTTATAACTCAAACTCAGGCTGTAAAACTCATTTCTTGTATATTAACAGTAAAATTTTCGTACAAGATTTTATAGTCGTTACAAATACCCTGTTCATCAGATCCATGAATATTGCTGGAGTGTTAGTAACACCGAACGACATCACAAGAAACTCATAATGCCCGTATCGGGTTCGGAAAGCTGTCTTGCATATATCTTCAGCCGTTACCCTGATCTCTGGTGATAACCCGAACGAAGATCCAGCTTCGAAAATACCTTGGCACCACCCAATTGATCAAATAAGTCGTCGATGCGTGGAATGGGGTATTTGTTCTTTATCGTTACTCTGTTCAGCTCACGGTAGTCTATGCACATCCGTAGTGAGCGATCCTTCTTCTTTACCAACAAGACTGGTGCACCCCACGGTGAAGTGCTTGGGCGAATGAATCCCTTCTCTAGAAGATCTCCAATTTGCTTCTTCAATTCTGCCAATTCAACTGGTGCCATTCTGTATGGTGCTTTAGAGACTGGTGATGTACCTGGAATCAAGTCGATTGAGAATCCCAAGACGCGAGGAGGTGGTATACCTGGTAAATCTTCAGGGAACACATCAAGAAAATCCCGAACGATCTCTGGGGCTGGATTCTCATCAATCTCCATAGCCGTCAACACTTTCGGCTTGGCTCTATACTTGGCTGGCTTCAAAGATTTGCTTCCGCCTTCAAAAACAAGCCCAGGGTGAATGGGAATGCGGAAAGTCACATTCCTAGCTCGGCAATCGATGATCGCATGGAATGTACTCATCCAATCCATCCCGAGAATTGCGTCATAGCTGCTTGTCCCGATTAAAAGGAAATTCGCACAGAATTCCCTGCCGCATACTACCGCTGGACATGATCTACATTCCCGACTAGACACTATAATACCATTACCTGTATGTATTTCCAATCCCTTAGTCAATGGTTCGTGTGGTATGGAATGAGTGTCGACGAAATGTACAGATATGAAACAGTGTGATGCCCTAGAATCAAATAGTACTCTAGCTGGCATAGAATGAACGAGTAGGGTACCTATAACAACTTCGCTTGAGGCCTCTGCCTGCTCGGCCGTCAGGATGAAAGCCCGCCCCTGACCGCGATCGGTGTTGGTCTGCCTCCGCTCTAATTATCTCTACTGCTGCGGTCCAGATCCTCCCTGCAACTCTATTCGCTGGGGGAAACCACTAACCCTGTGCTGGCTAGATCCGCAAATCAAATATTGTCCCTTAGCACGGCGACAGTCCTTCTGGGTGTGCCCGGCCCTCTGACAATAGCCGCAGACTAAAGTCTTCCCCTGTGTTTGCTGCTGGGGCACGAAAGGACGCTTCATCTGCGTCATCCCCGGCCTGTGAACTAGTATGACCCCTCGGGACGATGTATGAGTACGTGTCGGGACAACTGGAGGTCTCTTGTCACTCGAGCTGGACCCCCTGCATTTATTTATTAGCTTCTCCTGAATTCGTGCAGCGTTAAGTACTTGCATGAAAGTCTGCAGCTCGAGTGACGCAATCAATTGATGCAACTCAAAGGCAAGTCCCTGCAAGAAACATCTGGCCTTGGTGGCATTTGAAGCGACCATATATGAAGCGAATCGGCTCAGACGGTTGAACTCTGCCGCATATACGTTAATGGGGCGGTCGTTTTGCTTCAGCAAGATAAATCTTTCTTCCATCTCTGCCTTGGCGGTGGTGGGAAAATAGTGGTCCAAGAAGCATTCTTTGAACCTGCTCCACTCGATCGGCCCATCGAGTCCGATCTCTTCGATGGACCACCAAGTACGGGTCTCGTCCTCCAGCTGGATCTTTATCACGTTCACCTTCTCTTCATCGGGGACTCGTGCGGCCATCAGAAGGTTCTCCACAGTGACCAGCCATTGTTCGGCCTCGAGAGGTCCGGCTAGCCCTGTAAACACAACTGGGTATAGCCTCAGGAAATCTGACACAGTGCCAGTCCAGGCAGGTGTAGCTGGTGTAATGGCGCCCTCGGGAGCGGTAATGAGAGCGGAGGGTCCTCCTAATGCGGTAATTGCCCTGAGACCCTCAGTAAGTAGGTCTGTCTTTCTATCCTGGGCTTCCGCAAGGGTCGTCAGTGTGTTCAGGATCCTCTCCGTGTGATCCCGAGAACCAGAGTCCGAGGAGAGGTCATTCGGGGAACTCATGTCGCTGAAAAAAAGATGAACGGATATGGTTAGATACAAGAATGAATGTGAAAGACAGTGAAGTGAAAATAATATAATAAAGCGTAGTTAATGTTATCCCTTAATGCTAAAACCTGGCGCTCTGATACCAACCGCCACGCCCCACTTTCCAAACTACGGAATACGAGGGGTGACTAGGCCAGCCATGCTCCTATGGTCAGGGAATAATCCTGCCGTAGTCACACTTCGGCTTCTAGCATTATATAGGAGTCAGTAAACAGTACTAGAGTAAAGGAAAATCACAGCTTACAACTTTATTACATTGCAATAAAAGCATTCGAAATACATTTATTTTGCACAAGGGAAAAACTAACCAACGAAATACAGGATGCTTAAAGCAAAAGAAATGGCGCTGATGATGCAGTCTAGACCTCCGCGATCTCGAATGGCAGGTCCTGCTCCTAGGTTGGATCCACTTCGTCCCTTGAGCATGCACACTCAGGTCGTCAGGACGACACACATAGCAATAATTATATAATGGGTGTGCAATGTTATTAAACACGAAAAGTGCAACAGAATGCAGAACATGAAAATAATGAACACCATTTGCATATGAACAGTGTGATATAAGTATCATGTCAGTAAACCAGGCAATGTGTATGTCACTACTTATCAGTCACTAAGTCAATGAAATCAATTGGTGGAAAAGATGCTCGTGTTTAACAAGGGTCTCGTGCATACCCGAGACTACGGTCCACCGTTGCCCGGGATATAACCCTGCAGCCATGCCGCTAGGCCCACGACCTAATGTGTGTGTGTGTATGTCACTAATAGCGAACGATCATCCTCTAAATCACTGTACCTCGCTAAATACGAGTTCAATTCCACTTTGATTCCCCCATTTCCTAAGTTATAGTATGAATTCAGGTATTAGATAGGTTGTGAACAAATACGTATCGCTTTCACTTTCAATCACGTTTCTACTTATTAATATCACTTTCGTATTTGCCACAACCCAATCACCAACTGATGATGCTCGATATCGGCGATCTCCCAGATCGTGACACGTGGCAGATGACGTGTCCCGAAGTTAGCAAGAAAAGACCAGGAACGGTACGTCGGTAAAATACCCCGGGTCTGCGGCCCATGGACTTAGCCGGCCCTCTGCAACCGACAACATCACTCCTGTGCCCGCCTTACAAACAACCGTTGGCTCACCTCCGAGCCAACCTACACAATTGGCCTCCTCGGCCCCCTCAGCTCGTCTCTGGGCTACCCCAGAACCAAGATACCTCAGCCTCCCGCTCGTTCCCGAGCCTCCCTCCGAGCTCATCCTCCTCAGTCCCATCGACCGACCAACGGAACCAATCGCATGCGCAACCGCCTCACCTCCGTGAATCTCGCTATGCGCGAGATATCCGCCGGTCACGTCCCGCGTTCCACACCATCACGATCCACCAGTAACGAGCCTGTCTCGTCATTAATGCGGGATCCCGCCTATCACGCGGGCGTGACGCCGGAGGCGTAACGGCCGGCGTGATTCTCACGCATGCCTGCCCGTTATTGCCGCTATATAAACCCCTCTTTCAGACGGTTCAAGGGATGATTCTTTCCTCACTAGGCCATTACTCTGCTCAAATATCTGGTCTAACTTGATCGTCGGAGGGTCCTTGATGGCACAACCAACCCGGGACTTCCTTGCAGGTAGCTCGGCCGCACCAACCTCAAACCTATTGAGATCCACAAGCTTCAGAAGGCGACCTCCAACTCAATCTCAGCCGTCCATTGCCGCTCGCAGCAGATTTACGAAAGGTAACATCTTGACGTGATCCAACCTACGTCATCTAGCGCCGTCTGTGGGGATTTCTTGATTCCTATGAACAAAGTTCATCTTCCGATCTCAACTCAATGTCGGGCGATCATCGCGACGATCCGAGCACTAACCGCCGCCTCCCTCACAACGGAGGCGCGGACGAATCTCCTCCCCCGAACTCCATCAACGCCCTAGCCGCCCGGATAGATCGACTCGCGTCTGTCTTGGATTCGCTCGTCTATGTCTGTTTCCCCCAATCAGAGCAAAGCTCTGTTCAAATTTCAAAATTTGAAAGGAAGCAGCGCTTCATAGCAGCGCCTCATAGCAGCGCCAAGTGCGCTGCACTCCAAGTAGCGCACCACGTGCAAAGCACGTGAGCGCTAGCGCTAAGAGCGCTAGCGCTCCAAGCAGCGCACCACATGCAAAGCACGTGTGCGCTAGCGCTAAGAGTGCTGCACTCTAAGCAGCGCACCACGTGCAAAGCACGTGAGTGCTAACAATAGAACAAAGTGTTCTCGGCCCTTGGATCAAAGATCCAACGAACATGATTAAAAATCATCAATTGACCAGAATAAAATTCTGTTGAGGAAACATTCCTCAGAATCTTTCCAAACAGGAAAGATTGTTCTCTGAAAATCAGAGCATCGTTGGATCAATGATCCAATGGCAATTAAAAAGCACCAAAATACAGAATAAATTCTGTATGGGAAAAGATTTCCCAATCTTGTTAAAAACAAGAAGATTGCCTTCTGTAAAACAGAAGCCCTTGGATCAAAAATCCAACGGGGGAGACATCCCCAAATCAATTAGAGACAAGATCTCTTTAACCGATTGAACAAATCAGCCTTCACAATATAAAGGCCCCAAGACTTCAAGTTTCATATAGAGGAACCCCCTATAAACTTTGAGAAATCTCAGAAAGAAGAGCAAGCTCTCGGTAGAAGAAGAACTTTTCTTTAAGGTTAAAAAAATAGAGATAAGAATAATCTCATTAAAGAAGAAGAACATAATTCTTCTCACAGATCATAGATTTATAAGACTAAGGTCTTTTACAAAAAGAGATCATGAACATATCATTATAAAATAGGGGGAGAATAATTCAATTCTCTTAGGATCACAGATCCATAAAGGCAAAGACTTTCACCAAAATAAGAGATTGAAATATCTCTTATAAAATAAGAACTTTGTTCTTAGAACCTTGAGACAAAGTCTCTTATAAACGAGAATTTATTTCTCAGATCATAAAACTGATAAGAAGCGCTTCTGCGCTCTTTGACTAGCACACAGCGCCAAGCGTAACACGTGCTCCTCACGTGTGCGCCACTTAACAAATAGCGCTTTGCGCTCATGGACTGGCGCTCAGCGTCAAGCGCACCACGTGCTCCTCACGTGTGCCACTTAACAAATAGCGCTTTGCGCTCATGGACTGGCGCTCAGCGCCAAGCGTACCACGTGCTCCTCACGTGTGCACCACTGAACAAATAGCGCTTTGTGCTCATAAACTGGCGCTTTGCGCTCATAGACTGGCGCTCAGCGCTAAGCGTGCTACGTTCTCCTCACGTGTGCGCTATATCACAGAAGCGCTTTGCGCTCATTAACTGGCGGTAGCACCAAGAGCGCCACGTGCTCCTCACGTGTGTGCTGATAGAACATAAACTATTCTTTAAATAAAGCCTTAGAGATATGATGAATGCTCAGCATTCAATAAAAGACAGAAAGGCTGTCAGAACCCAAATCAATGCTCAGCATTGTCAAATGTTTAACATTTTAACTGAGTGGGCCGAGCCCATGCTGGCCATAAACCCCTCATTCAGATTAATTGAGCCCATATGCTCATAAATCTCAGATCTTAGTCTTAATTGGACTACAGGTCTCCCAACCAAAATTGGTTCAAGGGTACATCTCTGCACTCCTCTGATATGTGTCGTTGTAATCCTTCAACGTCTTCAGAGAGGTGACGGGTCCCGACAACTAGACATTTCATGGACTGTGGGGTCCTTAAACCCATGGACTATGATGTCCTTAATCTTGGACTGTGGGGTCATTAAGCCCATGGACTATGATTTCCTTAACCTTGGACTGTGGGGTCCTTAAGCCCATGGACTATGATGTCCTTAACCTTGGACCGTAATGTCCTTAAACTAATGGACCGCAAAGTCCCTAAACTAAAGCAATAGAGCTCAAATGCTCTTTTGTTGGATCTAAATGATCCTGTTGAGTAGATCTTAGTCTAAAATTAGACTAACGTATACTCAACAAACGTTTAAGTTGATCTTAGTCTCAAATGAGACTAACGCATCTTTAAACCCAACCCCAAACCCCAAATCTAAAAAAATACGGATTTGGACTAATCCACGCCCTATGGGCGACAACATAAATTAGTCTCCATATACAATCCACGGGCAATCAAAAACAAAAAAAACACCCACGACACGAAGTGACCATCTGGAGAAGGAGAAAGTGGTTACCGCGATGCGGTAGCGTAATTAACTGTAGGGGCTTACGCCTGCAGGGAAGGGCGTCCCCACAATCAAAACCCCCTCAACTAAGGGGGAATCTGACGAAGTCTGCTACATCGGCCGCATCCGTCTAAACCTCCGATACACGGTGCCATTAATCAACTTGGCATCTTCGGAGAGATGGACAGATAACACCAAATAGCATCTGCCCCCCAGAACTCATGCCCGGACGTCCCAACGTCCCGGTCGCGTCTTTCTGGCGGCGAACAGATTCTGGCACGCCCGGTGGGACCTCTTCCTCTTTCCACTCCACACTTCGTGTGGCGTGTTCGCGAACGAATCATGGTCTAATATGGTTGCCCTTGGGTTCGAGGTACTAAGATTTGGTTTTTCTCCCGTGCAGAAAAAAGAACATCAATGGCATCTAACTGCTCCAGCTGCAACAACAACTCCCGTTCCGCCTCATCTGGAGGAGTAACCTACGGACCCCAAGCGGCCTCTCTTTTCACAATACCGGTGGAACAGGTGACGCAAGCCACCACTGGGCTGTTCTTTGGGACCATGCTCCCACCCATGAGCTTCAATGCCCCAATGCCATTGCAAGAAGCTTCAAAGAAGTCGATCTTTGATCGGCTTACAGCTACCGCGACCCCTCTCAATGGGTCGCCCAAGTCCAGTGCCTCAGTTTTCAGCAGACTGGGCCAAAGCTCAAGTGGGCCCATGAAGAAGCCCGTGATATCTAAAGCGGCCATCCCGAAGCGGATAGCCATTCTTACTCCTGAAGTCATCAAGGCGGCTTCTCCTGCTAAAGGGTCGGTCTTCACAAGACTGGCCATTTCAGCTCCTACTCCAAGCGAAGTCACGAAGGCTGCTTCCCATGTTCGAAAGTTGGCCTTCGCAAGATTGACTATCCCCTCTCAATGGACGTCAGTCTTCGACATGCTAGCGCCAATAACATCCTCTCTTCAAAGCAGGGGGCATGAGGAAGCTCATCTAACAGCGGGGGTGATCCCGACCGCACGACATGCTCGACGTCGCCACTGGCGCCGAGTGAGGAAAGCTGGGGGCAATTCCCCATCTGGACTTACCCCGCCAGCTCCAACGGTGGAAGTTGATGCTGCTGTTCCAACTGGGAATATCTTTGAACCACTCAGGAGGGTCCGCAAGAACTCTCCAACGGTCGTGCTGAAAAGGTCTCCTCCACATATGGAGAATGTCATAAAGGCGAAGCTGGAGCAGCCCCCTCAGTGGCTGTCCTCTAAAATTTACAAGGTCTGGCGTCAAGTCCAAGACTCGGTAATTGATCAAGATTACTCCCGCCGACAGAAAAAAATGAAGGTTCGGCAAGAGAAGGACCATTTTGTCGTACCACAGAAGGTGTTGTCTATCTGGGTGCCCGCTGCAACGGCCCCCTCAACTTCACCAGCCCACAAAAAGAGAAGGCCGGAGAAGACCCCTGCGTCTTTGGCAAATCACAAGGACGCTGAATCTAAATGCTCCAAGTCTGGGGGCATGGTGGTGCATACCGTCTATATGGCATCCGGAAAAGAGGATAGCCGTATCTCCACAGGTCATCGACCGCTTACGCGATAAGTGACTAAGGCTCAGGAGCAACAACAACAAAAGCTCAAAGAGATGCTAACAGCCATGGCCACACTCACGGGACCGAAAGCAAGCCCGGAGACATCCTTGGAGCAGCGCCGTGAGCAGGAAACTGATGCCGAATTCCTTCGAAGAATGCTTGAGAAGAAGGACAAAGAGGCCGCGGAACAAGCAGCCAATATAAAATAAATGGCCCTTCTATTCCAAGATATGGTGGGCATGATGATCCAGCCGGACCCTCCAGCCGAAGATCCTCCAGTAATAATTGAAGATGATAGAGGAGAGACATCAAATCCTCTGCCGGCTCTGTCAGCAGCCAAGGAGGAGACCATCTCCAAAGCCACGCTCTATGATTATATAGCTCAACAAATACGAGCTCATCAAGCGAATGAAGCGGCTGGCCAAGTCTTCAGAACTGGATGGCCCTACCTGGGTTGGTATGATCAAATAAAGTACCCGCCAGGATACACGATCCCTAAATTCCATGTGTACAAGGGGACATGCAATCCCCATCAACATATCGCTCAGCTCAGGGCTCTCTGCGGCAACACTGGAGGGGATGATAAGCTATTGCTTCGCCAATTCGTCGGCAGCTTGGCGGAAACGGCGTTCGAATGGTACTCAGAGCTTCCCAACGACTCCGTCAAAACTTTTACAGAGATGGAATTGCTGTTCACCCAGCGTTTCGTAAGAGCTAGCGAACGCACCCCAATCACCGCATTAATTAACGCCGGAGTGAAGCCAGGCGAAACATGGGTGCAATGCGCGATACAATGGCAGAATCTATGGTCGAAGTGCGAGCAAAGCATCGAAGAAGCGCCTGCGGTTGGCATGTTCGTGGGTACTTTCGATCCGCAGGCGACCATTTCGCAATTCATGATGTTCTTCAAGACAACTACTTTCCAGGCCTTGATTGACAAACTGGCCCAAATGGATCAGATGGGTCATAGAACATCTCCTTCGAAGCTGAAATCTCGAAATGAAAAAGGGAAAGGGAAAGGGAAAGGGAAAGCGACCTTCGTTGCCAATGCTCAGTAGCAGCCCAGTGGTCCAAAGCCAACTGATCGCCAAGATGAGAGACGGCGATTATTCAATGAGAAACTGAAACGCCCTTATTCGTTTCTTCGGGATAAAACGAGGAGACTGTTCGAGCTGGTGGTGCGCAACAGGCTCATCTCCTTGCCGGATCCGAAACGCCCATTGCAACCCGGTGGGACCAATAATCCCAGTTATTGCCCCTATCACCAGGTGGTAGGCCATCCAATCGAAGATTGTTTCGTCTTCAAAGGCTGGATTGAGGACCAATTCCAAAAGGGCAAATTCGCACTGTCTGAAAACTGGAAAGTAAGCCCGCTTCAACCGCACGCTCTTAAAAGGGGGACACGCCGGGGGCATCATGCTCTTTTGTAGAAGAAGCTCCATGGGAAGTCACTCTTTCAGCCAAGACGAAAAGAATGGTGAAGGATCTCAAAACATGCCCGGCGATCAGGTGGAAAAATCCGCTAGAACCCAAGGTCATCGAAGGAATGCTGAAGCCGCGTCCGACGCCGAGAATTGGTGGGGATAATCAAAACACTCGGGCCCAGCCGTCAAAGTCTTCGAAAGAGAAGAAGAAGAAGACCAAAAAGCTCGTGAAGCATGGGGACAAGCGCACGGACCTGCAAAAACAGATTGACGCATTGGAAGAATATAACCAGAAGGTGCGAACCCCAGTCACGTTTCAGGAGTTTCTCAACCACATCCTTGAAAATGAAGATAGCGACAAAGATGAGGAGGAAGACCCGTCAGATGAACCTGAAGGCTATGTGGCAAGCTGCCACATGATCTCTCACTCGATAAATGACAAAGAAGCTCCTGATGCAGAGAAACTGGGGGCAGATCCCAAGCCGGAACTTCTAGGACCGTCAGACGAAATGATTGACGCATTCTTGAACGAAGCTCTTTTGAAAAGCAAAGCTGATCGAGAGCGCGAAATGGCCATATTTGAAAAAGCCAAACGCCGGCGACTGGAAGAAATGGTTAAAACACTCCCACCAGATCAAAGCACATCCGCCACAAATAAAAGCAGGTTCAAGATGAGGAAAAGGTTCGCCAAAGCCATATCGATGGGAATGAAGCTGCCACCATCCGTAGGAAACATTCCTGATGGGATACACCCTAACGGAGAGGGTGTACATCCTAACTTCTGCTTATATCATCAGAGGATTGCACACCCTACTGAAGAATGCAACACCTTTAAAAATTGGTGGCAAGGGTATGTCGTTCACAGGCAACACTTCAAGAGGATGAAGCGTGAAGCTCTTCGACAGCGGAAAAAGGCGACGGACGAACGTGGAAGAGCTGCCGGCAACTGTCACATGGTTGATAACAGGGGATCGCAAGTTCTCACCTTCGGGAGTGATTCGGAAGAAGAAATGGCTCTCGGCCCTCTCTTCAAAGAATCCACTTCAGGAAAAGAGGAAGAAACGAAGAGCTGCAAGAACATTCAGCTGCGCAATCGTACGCTACCTGAAAAGAATCTCGGACCCGCAAACAAGGAATCGAACAAAAAGGATAAGGGGAAAGAAAATGTCCCTGAGAATATCGCCCTCGATGATCGAGTCATCGAAGAGCTTGCAGCTAAGGACCCGCCCAAGAAAAACAAGGTGGATTACAACGTTCTAGCACACCTGAGGAAGATACCATCGCAACTAAGCATTCTCGATGCCCTTCTGCTATCTAAAGAGGTAAGAGATTCTTTGATCAAGGCACTACAAGAGCCCAAGCAGTTCCAAGCTTTCCTCGCCGAAGAAAAGATGAAGGACGAGCTGGAAGAAGTGCACACGGCCGATATCACCTTCGGCGATGAAGATCTCCTCCTCGGAACATGCGAGCACAACCGTCCCCTATATGTCTCCGGGTATTGCCATGACATTAAGATAGGGAAGATCCTATTTGACAATGGGTCCTCTGTCAATCTTCTAAATGTGAGGGTACTAAAAGAAATCTGCATGAGCGTTCAACACCTCGCTCGGGATAAAATCACTATCTCCGGGTTCGACTCCCAGTCATCACGGACGCTCGGATCTGTGATACTGACGTTACGCTTTGGGCTGCTTGTCACGAACATCAAGTTTCACGTCATTGACGCCAAGACTTGCTTCAACGCTTTGCTCGGCAGGCCTTGGTTGCACGAGTACAACATCATCCCCTCTACACAACATCAGTGTATGAAGTATCTCAAGGATGGTCTCGAGTATAGTATGACAGGGGATCTGAACCCATTCTCCGTGAATGAAGTCCGAAAATACGAAGATGCAAAATACTTCTTGCCAGACTTCGAAGACACGAAAAGGTACCATTGTTTCAAAATTCAAATTTTGAAGCAACGCTTCAAATCCCGGGCGCAACGCGCCACGTGTCAAGCGCAGACACATCAGCGCAGCGCCCAAGGCAGTGCACCCAATCAGAGCAAAGCTCTATTTTAAGTAAAATTAAAGGAAGCAACGCTTCAGCTGCGTAAGCACTGCGCTGCGCGACACGTGTTAGCGCAGTTGCGCTGCGCTTTGCGCTGCACGACACGTGTCAGTGCAGATGCGCTAGTGCAGTTGCGCTGCGCGACACGTGTCAGCGCAGATGCGCTAGCGCAGTTGCGCTGCGCTTTGCGCTGTGTGACACGTGTTACGCACTGGGGCATCTGCGCCAAACAGAATTAAGATTTCAAAGAAATCTTTCTGTTCTTGTTAAAACAAGAAGATTTTCTTCTGTAAAACAGAAGCCTTTGGATCAAAGATCCAACGGTGGGGAAAATTCCCCAAATCACTCAGAGAAAGATCTCTTTAACTAATTTATGGACACTATAAAAAGAACCCTAGACCTCAATTCAAATACATCAACATTCTTGAAAAAATCAAGAGCTTCAAACAGAGAGAACTTTGAGAAAATTTCAAGAAAAAGGTAAAAAACCTTCACGAGAGAGAAGAAACTTCTTTTAATAAACCACTGATCTAAAAACCAGATCAATGATCTTCACATAACAAATAGTGCTTTGCACTTTTATGAACCTTTGGTTCTTGAAATAAAAAGAAAAAACTTGTTTTTCTTTGATCTAAATTAGATCAAGAAATCAAATAGTGCTTTGCACTTCTTTTATGAACCATTGGTTCTTGAATCTAAAAGATTCTCAAATTAATAGTGCTTTGCACTTATAAATCTGCACTGTTGCGCTCTTGGGCTGGCGCAAGCCACCCGAGAGCGCCACGTGTCAGCGTCCGAACCATTTGCACTATGCGCTTTTGAAATAGAGCTTTGCTCTCTGAAATTGGCGCAACTCACCAGAGCGCGCCACGTGTCAGCAGCGCAAGCGTAGCGCACTAGCGCAGCGCACTGCGCCTGCATGACACGTGTCATCACCACAAGCGCTTGTGCTCTTTGATTGGCACAAAGCGCCTGAAAAATGCAATGCATTTCTTTTGTTAAAGGGCCAGGCCCAAGTCAAAAAGACCTAGCAGGCCAAAATAAATTGCAAACCAATAAAAGGGCAGAGCCCAAATAAAATTGATGCTCTGCATCAGTTATAAATGGGCAGAGCCCAAAACAAATTGATGCTCTGCATCCTTTATGGGTAGAGCCCAAGTAAAAATAAAAAGAAATGTAATGCAAAAACAAATAAAAATGATAAGTATTTTCCAACTGGACTTAGCCCAATCATGGCTGTAAGTCCTCAAATTAAATTGACTGAGCACGGCTGCTCCCTAAATCAATTTATATCTGGTTCGAGGGTATATCTCCGAACTCCTCCGACACCCATCGTTGTAATCCTTCAACGACGTCAGAGAGGTGACGGGTCCCGACGACCACACATCAACATGGACTGCGGGGTCCTTAAACTCGTGGACCGAAACGTCCTTAAACTAATGTTGGACCGAAACGTCCTTAAACTAATGTCGGACCACCACGTCTCTAAACTGGAACATGGACCACCATGTCCCTAAACTGGAATACGGACCACCACGTCTTTAAACTGGAACATAGACCACCACGTCCTTAAACTGGAACATGGACCACCACGTCCCTAAACTGGAATAATAGAGCCTCCAAATGCTCTTTTACCGGATCTAAACGATCCCGTTTAAGTCGATCTTAGCCTCAATACGGCTAACGTAACTTAAACTAAAAACACCAAACCCAAATCTAAGTAAATACGGATTTGGACTAATCCATGTCCTACGGGCGACGGCATTACTCAGTCTCCGTATACAATCCACGGGCAACCATAAACAAAACAAACACCCACGACACGAAGTGAAATTCTGGAGAAGGAGAAAGTTGTTACCGCGATGCGGTAGCGTAATTAACTGCAGGGGCTTGCGCCTGCAGGGAAGAGCGTCCCCACAATCAAAAACCCCTCAAGCGAGGGGGAATCTGACGAAGTCTGCTACATCGGCCACATCCGTCTAAACCTCCGATACACGGTGCCATAAATCAACTTGGCATCTTCGGAGAGGTGGACGGATAAAACCAAATAGCATCTGCCCCGAATCTCAGCATCAGGACTTCGCAGTCTTGTGCGCCGCCATTCGGAGGGGAACAGATTCTGGCACGCCCGGTGGGACCTTTTCCTCTTTCCACTCCACACTTCGTGTGTCGTCTTCGCGAACCAATCGCGGTTTGTTAATGGTTGCCTTTGGATTTCAAGTTATTAAGATTTGGTCTTTTTCCTGGCGCAAAACTCAAGATTCAATGGCCTTTAACTGCACCGACTGCTCGAAATGCCACTGCAACGGATGCTCCACCTCACCGGGAGGTGTAGCATATGGGCCCCAAGCGGCTTCCTTCCTCGCTCTGCCGGTAGACCAGGTGACCCAAGCCACCACTGGCCTGTTCTTCAGGACCATGATCCTACCTACAAGCTTCCCTACACCAATACCTGCACCGGAAGTGAACAAAAAGTCGGTCTTCGACCGGCTCACTGTTACGACGGCCCCTGTCAACGGGTCGCCCACTACCAAACCAACAGCTTCGGTTTTCACCAGGCTAAATCAGAACTCTAAACTGGCTGTCCCAAGGAAAGCAATAAATGTTTCTCCAAAAGTCGTCAAGGCGGCTTCCCCTGTCAAAGAGTCAGTCTTTTCAAAATTGACGATTCCTGCTCCTGCCCCTGCTCGAGGATCCGTCTTCGACAGGTTGAATATCACCCCTCAAAAGACAACCTCAGTCTTTAAGAGGTTAACACTGGCGGCGCCTCATTCAGACAGGGGCAAAAAGAAGATGTCTCAATCTCCGAGCCAGTCCCAACGGCTCGTCATGCTCGACGTCGCCATTGGCAACGAGTGAGGAAGGCAGGGGGCAACTCCCTCTCAGGGCTAACTCCACCGGCTCCAGTGGTAGAAGTCAACGCTGCTGTTCCAACTAGGAACAGCTTTGAACTGCTGAGGAGGGTACGTAAGAATTCTCCAACCGCTACATTGAAAAGATCTCCTCCGCCCGCGGAGAGAGTTCCGGAAACAAAACAAGAACAGCCCTCTCAACGGCTGTCCTCAAAAATATACAAGGTTTAGCGAAGGGTTCAGGACTCCGTGATCGACCCAGATCACTCTCGTCAACAAAAGAAGATGAAGGTGCAAAAAGAAAAAGACCGTCCTATTAAACAACAAGGGACAACGATCGCTAGGGTACCCACTTCAACGGCCCCTTTAACTTCAACGGCCCCTTCAACTTCAACGGCCCACAAAAGAAGGAGGCCAGAGAAAACCCCCGCGCCGGCGATAAATATCAGAGGTGGTGAATCCAAACGCCCTAAGTAAGAGGTCATTGTAGTTCATACCGTCTATGTGGCGTCTGGTAAAGAGGACAGTCGCATATCTACGGGTCATCGACCGCTTACGCGATCAGTGACCAAGGCGCAGGGGCAGCAACAGAAGCTCCAAGAAATGATGAATGCTATGGCCGCACTTACAGGGCCAAAAGAAAACCCTGAAACGTCCTCGGATGAATGCCAAGAGGAAGAAACCGACGCCGAATTCCTTCGTCGGATATTGGAGAAGAAGGACAAAGAGGCTGCTGAACAAGCAGCCAACATACAGCGTATGGGCCTCCTCTTCCAAGACAAGATAGGGATGATGATACAACAAGATCCTCCAGTCGAAGAGCCCCCAATCGTCCTTGGAGACGATAGGGGAGAGACATCAAATCGTCCACCAGCTCTGTCGACGGCTATAGAGGATACAATCTCCAAAGCTGATTTGGATGAGTACATCGCCCAACAAATACGGGTTCATCATGCGACCGAAGCAGCCGGCCAGATCGTAAAAACGGGGCGGCCATATCCAAGTTGGTACGATCAAATCAAGTACCCGCCAGGTTATACGATTCCCAAGTTCCATATCTACAAAGGGATGGGCAATCCTCACCAACATGTTGCCTAGTTCAGGGCACTCTGCGGCAATACCGGCGGTGATGACAAGCTTTTACTTTGCCAGTTTGTTGGAAGTTTATCGGATACGGCGTTCGAGTGGTACTCTGAGCTCCCGAACGACTCTATCAAAACCTTCGCGGAGATGGAGCTGTTGTTTACTCAGCATTTTGCAAGCGCCAGTGAACGTACCCCGATGACGGCACTGATTAACGCCAGGGTAAAGCCAGGCGAGACGTGGGTTCAGTACGCTATACGATGGCGGAACTTATGGTCAAAGTGCGAGCAGCGCATTGAAAAAGCTCCCGCAGTGGGTATGTTTGTGGGAACCCTCGATCCACAAGCAACCATCTCGCAGTTTATGATGTTTTTCAAGCCGACTACCTTCCAGGCCTTGATTGACAAGCTAGCATAGATGGATCAGATGGGCCATAAACCTTCTCTTCCAAAGCCGGACTCCCGAAATGACAAAGGGAAGGGAAAAGCGATCGTCGTCGCTAATGCTCAACAACAACCGAGCAACTCGAAGCCGGTTGTGCGTCAAAATAATATGCGCCCATACGTAGACTTCGAGGAGAGACTAGGGCGTCCTTACTCTTTTCCCCGCGATAAAACGAGAAAGTTATTCGAGCTGGCATTGCGCAACAGACTCATAAATCTGCCGGATCCAAAACGTCCGTTGCAACCAAGTGACGTCAACGAGCCAAACTACTGTCCTTATCATCGAGTACTAGGCCATCCGATCGAAGACTGCTACATTTTCAAAAATTGGCTTGAAAACCTGTACCGACAGGGCAAGTTCGCGTTATCTGACAAATGGAAGGTGCCCCGCAACCCCACACCTCTAAGGGGACGAATACGTCGGGGGCAACATGCTCCGTCGTTGAAGAAGCTCCTTGGGAGGTTGTATTATCAGCCAAGACAAAGAGGATGCTAAACGATCTTCAGACATGTCCAGCGATCAAGTGGAAGAACCCGTTGGAACCGCAGGTCATTGAAGGGATGTTGAAGCCACGTCCAACTCCAAAGATCGATGGTGGTGGCTCAAACACTCGCAACCAGCCGTCAAAATCCTCGAAGAAGAAGAAAAAGAAGTCAAAGAATCCCGTGAAGCCTGGCGACAAGCGCACGGACTTGCAAAAACAAATTGACGCGCTGGAGGAATACAACCAGAAGGCACGGACTCCCATTACATTCCAAGAGTTTCTCAACCACGTCTTTCAAGAGGAAGGTGAGGGAAAAAGTTCGTCAGATGAATCTGAAGAATGCGTGGCGAGCTGTCATGTGATTTTCCATTCGTTCACGAACGATGAGGAGACTTCTTGTACTGAAACGCTGGGGGCAGACCCTGAATCAAAAAAACTGGGGCCATCAGATGAGGAAATTGACGCATTCCTCAACGAAGCTCGATTGAAAAGTAAAGCTGATCGAGAACGCGAGACGGCTATATTGGAAAGGGCTAAGCGCCAGCGACTTGATGAAAGAGCTGAGATGATCCCGCTGGAGCAAAACACCTCCGCTGCCGACAAAAGCCAATTCAAGATGAGGAAAAAGTTTGCTAAGGCCATATCAATGGGCATGAAGCTACCATCCTCTGAAGGAAACATCACCGGTGAAGTGGAAACGCACCCCTCCTATTGCTTATATCATCAAAAGATTTCGCACCCCACACAAGAGTGCAAAGCTTTCGATAGATGGTGGCAAGGATACGTTGCTCATCGACAACGCTTTAAGCGGGAAAAGCGTAAAACTCGTCGAGAGCAAAGAAATACGACCGAAGGGATTAAAAGAACTACCGGCAATTGTCGCATGGTTAACACTGGCGGGTCACAAGTGCCTACATTCGGGAGTGATTCTGATGAAGAGCTGGAACTTGCCCCTCTCTTTAAAGAATCCACTTCGGGAAAAGAAGAAGAGCCGAAGGTCTGCGAAAATATCCGGCTGCGGAATCGGACGCGGCCTGAAAAGAACCTCGGACCCTTAAACAGAAAAGATAAAGGGAAAGAAAAGGTCTCTGAAGATATCGTCTTAGATGACCAAGTAGTGGAGGAGCTAAGCGCCAAGTACCCTCCGAAGAAGAATAAGGTGGATTACAACGTCTTAGCGCATCTGAGGAAGCTACCCTCACAGCTCAGCATTCTTGACGCCCTTTTGCTATCAAAGGAGGCGAGAGATTCGTTAATCAAGGCACTACAGGATCCGGAGCAATTCCAGGCTTTCCTGGCCGAGGAAAAGATGAAGGATGAATTGGAGGAAGTGCACACGGCCGATGTCACTTTCGGCGACGAGGACCTTCTCCTTGGGACGTGCGAACACAATCGCCCCCTCTATGTCTCAGGATACTGCCACGATATTAAGATAGGCAAAATCCTGATTGACAATGGATCCTCCGTTAATCTCCTCAATGTGCGGGTGTTAAAAGAAATCTGCATGAGCGTCCAGCACCTTGCTCATGACAAGATCACCATCTCCGGGTTCGAATCCCAGTCATCAGGAACTCTTGGGTTTGTGATACTAACGCTACGCTTCGGGCTACTCGTCACGGATATTAAGTTCCACGTCATAGACGCCAAGACATGCTACAACGCTTTGTTCGGCCGACCATGGTTACACGAGTACAACATCATCCCTTCAACACAACATCAGTGTATGAAGTATTTTAAGGATGGTTTCGAGTATACCGTGACGGGAGAACTGAACCCGTTCTCTGTGAACGAGGTCCGCAATTACGAAGATGCCAAATACTTCTTACCGGATTTCGAAGATACGGAGAAGTGTCACAAGCCGGAGAATAAAGCTAATGCCACCATCCCTGTCTTCGGCAGTGATACCAAGGAGGAAGAGGAGATAGTTTATTCGGGTCCATCCCAACATAACAATCCAGGACCGTCCGCTCCTACGTTGATCTTTGGTAGCGACTCGGAAGATGAGATCCGTGTTGTATTCTCTGCTCGACCTTCAATACGAACGTTCGCTGACGAAGAGCAAAGTCTACAAGTCGCCATAATGCCGCTTAAACACCATAAAGAACTGGATGCACTTAATATTTACAATGTAGAAGAGCTGCAAACGTTCTATATCCCTCCCAAGCGAGAGAGCGAGAAAGCAATTTTGTTCTACCGCTCTGAAGAAACCAAGGTGGAAAAAGAAATCTGGCATGGCGCGGATCCTACGCTCGACAGGCTTCAGCCTATCCGTCTTCCCAGATATTATACAGAGGGTTTGAAAAAGCTGCTGAAACGTCAGGGGATATCCTTCAAGCAGACCGTTCGAAAAGCCAAGTTCTATGACAAAATCTGGAACGTTCTCGGGACTCAACGCAAACTGCTTAATGGGAGAAAGAAGACAAAAGGACTTGGATACATCCGGTCAAAGAAACGAGAGCTACTACACAGCTGCTACGTCGTAAATGACTTCGATGAAGAGGCGGATGCTCAATGGGAGGACGCTAATCCTGAGCCAGTGAAAGTTCCAGACGCAAAAGTGCCCAGTCCATCGTTCGAAGAGCAAATGGACAAGCTTATAAGGAAAGCGGGTCAAAAAGTCCGAGACGACCATAACCGTGAAATGACCATCTACGAGAAATCCAAAATGAAACGCCTCCTCTAACAGGCCGTGAAAGATGAAAATGCCGCTCCTTGTCAACCTGTTATAAAGAAGGCTCGACGCAAAAGCAGAAATAAGTCGAAAGGCCAAAAAAGCGCTCAACAGCAACAAATCAGGGCTAAGAAGCCACGCAAACGAGAGTCGAGCGTTATTGATCTATCCCTCATGAAGAAAATGGGTCGAGCATACTCTTTTCCTCGGGATAAGACGAAGAGGATATTTGATCTCGCTCTAAAACATCAAATGCTTACACTGCCAGAGTCTAAACACCCCGAACAAGCGGGCAAAGTCTCACACCCGAACTATTGCTCTTACCATCGAGTAATAGAGCATCCTCTTGAAGATTGCTTCACTTTCAAGAACTGGGTTGAAGATCAGTATCAGCTTGGCAAATTCACTCTGTCTGACAGCTGAAGGGTAGCGCCGCCACAGAAGCACGAGCCCAAGGCCACGAAACAAGAACCAGTTCCACATTAGGATTGGAAGCGAATTTGTACTTGTCACATGATAACGATATTAAAAGAAAAGCCCGAGAACATGGATGACCTTCCCTGGTGCTTCGAAAACAATAACGACGAGATAATCTCAGAATTTCCACCGGCGCCAAAAGAGCTAGAAGACGGAATTCATACCACTGCAGATAACCTTAAGAAAATTGAGTTGGGAACAGCGAATGACCCGCGACCGACATTCATCAGCGAGCTACTATCTGAAGAAAGGGTGGCCGCGTTAAAGGACGTGCTTCTACAGCATAGAGATTGCTTCGCGTGGAACTATTCCGAAATGCCGGGACTAGATCCAGAAAATGCTGTGCACAGATTGGCGATATCCCCGGACATCAAGCCAGTCAAACAGGCGCAGAGGAGAATGCGGCTCGAGCTTGAGATGAGCATCAACGCCGAGGTCAAAAAGTTAATCGACTCTGGCTTCATCCAGGAAGTTCAATACCCTGAATGGATCGCCAACATCGTCCCGGTGATGAAGAAAAATGGGACAGTGCGCATATGCGTGGACTTCCGGGATCTCAATAAAGCCTGCCCGAAAGACGATTTCCCGGTGCCAGTCACCGAACTGATGATAGACAATACGTCTACTCACGAGGTTTTCTCCTTTATGGATGGCTCATCAGGGTATAATCAGATAAAGATGCATCCCGAAGACCAGAAGCACACCGCCTTCCGGACTCCTTTGGGTATATTCTGCTACAAGGTGATGCCCTTCGGTCTAAAGAACGCCGGTGCCACCTATCAGAGGGCCATGACGAAGATCTTCGATGACCTCATACATGAAATCGTCGAATGCTACATCGACGATCTCGTAGTTAAAAGCAAATCATACGAGGAACATCTCGAGCATCTGAAGACCGTATTTCAACGCCTTAGGCAATACAACTTGAAGATGAACCCTCTTAAGTGTGCATTCGGAGTTTCCTCGGGCAAATTCTTAGGGTTCATCGTCCGACACCGGGGTATCGAAATAGATCCGTCAAAGATCAAGGCGATCATGGAAATGCCTCCGCCAAGGACTCTCAAACAGCTGCGGTCTCTCCAAGGGAAGCTCGCGTATATACGGCGATTTATAGCCAACCTTTCAGGAAAGTTCCGTCCTTACAGCCACCTGATGAAGAAGGGAACCCCGTTCGTCTGGGACCAAAAATGTCAAAGCGCACTAGACGAGATCAAGCAATACCTGCAGAACCTGTCGGTGTTGGCTGCTCCGGTCAAGGGAAAACCCCTCATTCTTTATACAACCGCCCTCGAAGGTTCCTTAGGCGCATTATGGGCACAAGAGAACGATCAAGGGAAAGAAAGAGCACTCTACTACTTAAGTCGAGTTCTGCTGGGGGCAGAAAGCAACTACTCTCCCATTGAAAAACACTGCCTGGCGTTGATCTTCGCGATAACAAAGTTCAGGCACTATGCGTTGGCGCACGAGGTTCGTTTCATTTCAAAGGTGGACCCCCTTAAATACTTGATGTCGAAGGCCATGTTGACGGGACGACTCGCTAAATGGGCCCTGCTCTTGATGGAGTTCTCGATAACATATCAATCTCTTAAGGCAGTGAAAGGCCAGGCCGTCGCCGACTTCCTCGCTGAGCACCCGATACCTGCCGATTCTCCTCTGAATTGCGATTTGCCAGACGAACATGCGTTTGACGCGATCGACGGTGGTGATACCCAATGGGAACTTTATTTCGATGGAGCATCTTCCATGAAAAAACGCAAACAAAGTACCCCTATAATCAAATCGGGGGTAGGCCTCATCTTCGTGACTCTACAATGAGGGATAATGCGCTTCGCTTTCTCCTTAACAGAGCCGAGGACGAATAACAAAGCCGAATATGAAGCCTTGATAGCAGGTCTTGAGATCGCCATCGACATGGGAATTGAAAACCTCCTCATATATGGAGATTCCCAGCTATTCGTTAGTCAAGTAAACGGCGACTACCAAACGTGCAAACCGGAGTTGGTGAAGTACGGTGAAAAGGTGCAACAACTGTTGACCCAAATTTCCTCCTATACTTTGGAGAACATACCGCGTGCGGAAAACAGCAAAGCGGACGCATTGGCCAAACTTGCTAAAGAACTGGCTGACGAGAACCTCGATGACGTTAGAATCATGGTACAAAGCCGTTGGGTGCTTGCCCCAGCAGAAATATCTCCGGAATCATCCGAAGAAAAAGGAGCGAACGAGCAAACAACCCTGCAAGTAAAAGATTGGGAAAATACCGAGGATTGGAGAGAAGTCTTTATAGATTACTTTAAATCCCACCGAATGCCTGAAGAAGCGTCCACAAGACATCAGCTCATAAAACGAGCTCTGTCTTTTACCTTCGTCAACAATACTCTATACAAGAGGTCGTTTGATTCTCTATGGTTGAGATGCTTAGGACCTGACGAAGCTAAAAGGGTCGTCCAGGAAGTTCATGATGGACTCTGCGGTTCTCACCAAGCATGCCCAAAGATGAAGTTGAAGATCAAACGGATGGGCTACTATTGGCCCACGATGATCCAGGACTGCCTCGAATATGCGAAGCAATGCCACTCATGCCAAATTCATGGGGACTTCATCCATCAGCATCCGAATCCACTACATCCAACGGCGGCTAGCTGGCCATTCGAAATGTGGGGGACTGATATAGTCGGCCCCATCGAACCAGCATCGTCTAGAGGACATCGTTTCATCCTAGCGACAACTGACTACTTCTCTAAATGGGCAGAAGCGGTACCGCTGAGGGAAGTAAAGACAGAGAATATTCTCCATTTCTTCAAGACGCATGTCATATATCGGTTTGGAACGCCAAGACGAATCATCTCCGATAATGGGCCAGCCTACAGAAGCCACAAAATCAGTCGCTTCGCGCAACAGTATAATATAGACTGGAGATATTCCTCAGTTTATAATCTGCGAGCTAACGGTCTAGCTGAGGCCTTCAACAAGACCTTGACGAAGATCATGAAGAAAACGATGTCATGAAATAAGAAAGACTGGCACGAAAGACTGCAAGAAGCTCTCTGGGCGTATCGAACTACGTTTAAAACGGCCACGAACGCAACGCCATATGCGTTGGTATTCGGTACAGAAGCAGTACTCCCTCTCGAGATAGAATTACCCTCTCTACGAGTGGCAGTCCACTACGAGCTGACGGACGAAGAAAATACTCACCTTCGGCTTGAGGAGCTTGACGCCCTTGATGAAACCCGGCTCATAGCACAGCAAAATCTGGAAGCTTATAAAGCAAAGATGACGCGCTCATATGAAAGATTGACCCGACCGAGGACATTCCGCCAAGGCGAACTTGTGCTAGTGGTCAAAAGGCCTATGATTCCCAATCGCGCCAAGCGAGGAAAATTCGAGCCAAACTATGAAGGCCCATACATCATAGATAAGGTCTACCAGGGTGGGGCCTATCTACTCATGGACATGCACGGTGAAAGGCTTTTCAGGCCAATAAACGGTCGCTTCCTAAAGAAATACTATGCTTAATGATCCACAGCCTATGTCAATGATAGATGACGATGACTATGTCCGCTCGCTATCTTCCTAAGCTCAAACTCTATCAGCAGTAGGCAGCCTTCTCAAAGTCGGACCGAAATGTCCTTAAACTAATAGCGGACCGAAACGTCCTTAAACTACTACCGCAGCATCTTTAGGCTGACGAGATATAAAAAAAACATATAAAAATAAAAAAATAAAAAAACGGTATGTGTAACACCCGAACCCAATACTACTAATTTCTGTTACCGTTTGAACGTAGTGTGCCACTCGTTTCATTTATCTTGCTTGATTGTTACTTACTGTAAAATTTTACCCGGCAAATTCATTTCTGCATATAACAATTTTGGCATCTAAAATAAAATTAAAAATATTCATCTTGTCCTACTTGACACCCCTAACCCTGCTGTAGCGTCCATGCATCGTGTTCTTGTCCCGTTCAGAGAAACGTGTGAGTTTGGACGGCTACGTGCACGTACGTGTGTCTGTTTTGGGGGTATGCTTTTTAATCATAAGACACTTGATTTTAAAATTTGGATCCCGCTTAAAATCCAATTATTTCGATTTCAAATTTTTGGACCCGACCCGGGCGTAATTTGGAAATGTTTTACTTTACGCCAAAATCCCAAATTTTAAATATTTTAAAAACCACCGTATATTATATTTTAACCACATAATATTTTCTATAATCTTTTATATCCTTTTCAACTTATCTTTTCAGCCAATCACGAGCTTCATATCTAACCGTGGGCCCCACCTCCTTAGTCTCTCTCTCTCCTCTCTCTCTATCCCCACCTTCTCTCTCTACCTCTCTCTCTCCCGTACCTTCCTCTCTCTCTCTCTTCCCTATATCTCTCTCTCTCCCCCTCATATATTTGACTTTCTTCTTCTTCACGCAGCACCCACGTTAACCCACGAACCCTTGTTACCGCCGCCTCCATCCTCGCCGCTGCAACCGTCGCCGACGACATCTCATTACCATCTCACCACCCTCATCACCATTACCTCCTCCCCTCTTCTTACTCTCTCTTCCTTCACCCCGGCGACCCAAACCCATCGACCCTGACCTCAACTTACACCCTCACCGCCGATCACCCACCACCTCGTCGACCGTACCTTGTCATTGTCACCCTCTCATCCCTCTCCTGCTTCTTCCACGACACCACTGTAGATCTCGACACCACAAACCCTAGCAGCCCTAGCCTCCAAGCACGCAGCCGCCGGCGCCCCCTTGTACACCGCCGCCGCCATCTTCCCTTAACCCTCATCCCTCCGGCAACCTTCACCCGGCTCCTAATCCATCAACTCCGCCGTTGTTGACTTTCTTCCGTAACTCCTCCCCATCGCGGCTGCCACCTGAATCTTCGTGGCCACTTTCACCCGAGCACAACACTGAACTCATCAACCTTAGCACCTTAACAACCGAGATCCCTAGCCGGGCCCAAGTACAAACCAGGAGCAAAGCTTTGATCATTCGTTGCCTCAGGTCTCCGAGCCATTTGTTTCCGTAATCGTGTCTAGCTTCGCCGGAATCCGGCCGTGCTGGCGACGCGTCCCGACGTTCCAGCGAAGTACCCCGACCCGCGTGGTTCCATTGTTCGTTGTTTGGGTTCAATCCGTGAACCGTGCGCCCGTCGCGAGTTTCCCCGCCGACGTTTACGTTCCGTTTTTCCCGGTTCGCGACCCGTCGAGGCAAGTACCCCTTGCTACATGCTATACAATATTTACATATATATTATGACACCCTAAACCTGTAAATTTAACTTGGTACGATCACTTCTCATTTTCGGGTACAATATTGCATTATATCATTTTACCGTTAAACTTGGAACCTACAGTTGCAAATTGGACCTAATAACCATATTTACCTGTTTAATCACATTTTTAATGTTAATGTAGCTTATGGCATTTATCCCTGTAGTTCTGTTCCATTCGGACACTCGTATGCATTTTAACCCGAAATAGCTGTACTGAACCGTTACATAAATCATTGCACCTCTAAGGGTTCTTAAACTTGTTAACATGACTAAACGGCTATACTTGTCTTACTGCACTCTTGTGATCATCTCTGTGACAAATTTGATAACTGTATTGCTAATTGAATGAAACTGCATATTACTTAATTCATTGCTTATCTCATGATTGTTGATACCCATGTTTGATTATATAACTGATTGTGAGCACACCCACGATATTGTTTACATCTTGACCTGACTTGCTATACCTATATATTGATATACCTGACATGGTACCGTATACTGTTGACTTGACCTGATGTACCATGACCTGACCCGTTACCTGATCTTGTGTCTAATGCCAACAAACCTGACATGTAGTCCTCATGGACCGTTCCTGTTGTCTATCCAGACAAACCTGCTTTTACCTGATCCTGTGTTGGCATTAGTTCTTGATTACCGAATACCTGACTTGACATACATAACTTGGGGGTATGGGGAAATCAAAGGTGAAACCTGACTTGTAACTCAACAGTTCGATACCTGTTCTGATCAGTCTTACGGGCTAGGCCAGCCCCGGAGTGATGATGCTGACATCACTCGCCCATACCTGCTACCTGTTACTGCCTAGCGGCACGTCTCGGTTTCAGCCCGAGAGTCCTTGACCGTGGTCCCGGGCATGCACGGGATACTATTGAGTTACATCGACGATTCATCAATTGATTTCAAAGACTCTAGAATAGAAAACCTGATAAAACAGTTTAGTTTACCCACTGCACACTACCCTGCACTGCTTGATTCATATTATTGTTACTCTCGTTTTATTCATGTTTATATTGCATTGCCTGCTACACTGTTCATATTATATTACTTGATGACATGACGCGCTGACGTCTGGGTTTTGCATGGCCCAGATTCCGTACCGCTGTTGCAGTCCGAGCAGGAGTACTTCAGCCAGCAGGCTGAGCCGTGAGGTGTCAGTATTAGTTAGTTTTTATTTCCCGCAGTTTATTCCTGATGTGAGCCCGCATTATGGGACATACATTTCAGTTATTTGTATTGGATCATTTTCTTCCGCATTTATTTATTATTGACTCCTGTTATCTTGGATTATGGACATGTTTTAGATAGTTTTATTGTGTTCTTGATATCTCTACAGCCGTAATATGACTGGGGATGGATGTTTCCTACCCACAGGTAGCATGGTTGGCTATGTCACGTGCCCATTTTAGCGTACTCTGGGAAGCGGGGCGTGACATGGTTCTTTTGGTATCAGAGCCATAGGTTAATTGGGTTGATTCTTTGTAGTTGGGTATGGTACCTAATGCACGAATCATAATACCCGTGTTTAGGAAACATGTCCTGCCACCTTGCCGTTTACCATTCTTGAATCACATTCTTCCTGATTATATCTTTTGCGATGTGCAAACTTCCTTTGCATATCGACTCGAAAACCTGATTTCTTGTTATCTCTAGGACTTAGGCGACTTGGGTGGAGTTAAGTAATTGTGGCTATGATACCGCGGAATAGTTACAATGCGGTACTCTATTTAAGTATCTTGGAGTTCTAGCCTTGATCTATATTCAGAATCTATCATCATGCTAATGTTGGGTGTTTTGATTCCAGGAGTATGGCCAGTAAGAATTTGAAGATGTACCAAAGATATGCGGACAAAGCCGCCATGCGTAGAGTTATAAGGGGATTGCTGGAGAATCTAAAGAGACAGACCGAGCTGAAACCGGCGTCTGCACTGAACCAAACGTCTGTACGTAGAAGTGTTCCGGTGAACAGACGCAGCGTAGCTCCAATGAAGAAAACAATTGTGGGTGATCGGAAGGGGAGCGTGATTTGTGACTATTGCCATGTACCCGGACATGTGCGAAAGGATTGTCGTAGGAGGCTGGGAATCTGTTTTGGTTGTGGAGCGGCAGATCACGCCGTTAGTGCTTGTCCGTCGAAGCTTCGTACAAGGGATGATATTCAGAAGCCTCCGTAGAGACCGTTCCAGGGACAGAAACAGCTGGCTCAAGGACCTAATCAGGCTCGAGCTTTTACCTTGACAGCTGAGGAAGCTAAGGCGTCAGGAGAAGTTGTTTCAGGTACTTTACTCGTTCATGGTTTTCCCGCATTGGAATTATTTGATTCTGGTGCATCCTACTGTTTTATGTCATCCAAGTTTATGACTACACACTCGATTGCCTGCACGACCCTGTCTAGTTTCTGGGACATACACACTGGGAATGGGAAAATCATATCTAGTAGGGAATGTAAAGATTGTACAGTTGTTGTGTGCGGACGGGAGTTTTTTGCAGATTTCTTGGTGATTGATACGGGCAGCTATGAAGTCATCTTGGGAATGGATTTTCTTGGCACTTTCCATGCTCACATTGACTGTAGGGCAAAGAAAGTAATTTTCCAGATTCCCGGACATCCTGAGTTTACCTTCACTGGAGGATGCAGTTCTGTTGGGCCAGTCGAGTTTAGGGCTAGGCCGACAAATGATATCCTTGCATCGATGGAAGTTGATAATGGTGAAGAGCCGGCGGTTGTTCGCGATTTTATGGATGTGTTTGAAGATATATCGGGTTTACCGCCGAAGCGAGACGTGGAGTTCGCAATTGATCTTATTCCTGGTGCAGCGCCAGTATCTAAAGCATATTATCCAATGGCACCAGTAGAGTTGGAAGAAGTCAAGAAACAGGTTGCCGAATTGCTTGAAAAGGGTTGGATTCGAACCAGTAACTCGCCTTGGGGAGCTCCAGTTCTTCTAGTAAAGAAGAAGGATGACACAAGAAGGATGTGCATTGACTATCGAGAATTAAACCGGGTGACTATTAAGAACAAGTACCCTATCTCTCGCATTGGAGAACTTTTTGAGCAGCTTAATGGCGCGAGGGTATTCTCGAAGCTGGATTTGCGATCCGGATATCGTCAGGTTCGAGTGAAAGCAGAAGATATTTGCAAGACGGCGTTCCGAACTCGGTACGGACATTACGAGTACTTAGTGATGCCCTTCGGAGTAACGAATGCGCCGACAATATTCATGGACTTGATGAACCGAATCTTTTCACCGTTCTTGGACCAGTTTATTGTGGTATTTATTGACGATATTCTAGTTTACTCGAAGAGTTTTGAGGAGCATGCTGAGCATTTGAAGATCGCACTGCGGACGTTGAGACATGAGAAGTTGTATGCAAAGATGAGTAAGTGCGAGTTTTGGCTGGAGGAAGTAAAGTTTTTGGGGCATGTTGTTTCTGGCGTTGGAATTGCCGTCGATCCAGAAAAGATTGTAGCAGTTCGAGATTGGCCGATTCCAAAGAATGTTGCTGAGATAAGAAGTTTCTTGGACTCGCCGGATACTACAGAAGATTTGTGGAGAACTTTGCTCGTCTGGCGGAGCCGTTAACCAAGCTTATGCGCAAGGAGGTACCTTTTGTATGGACGGACGGATGTGCGATAGCTTTTGATACGTTGAAGCAGAAGTTGATAACCGCCCCTATTCTGACCGTGCCAAAAAACTCCGGAGGATTGGTGATTCATAACAACGCATCTAGGAAAGGACTGGGATGTGTTTTGATGCAGCACGGTTAGGTTGTAGCATACGCATCGAGACAGTTGAAGACCCATGAGAAGAATTATCCAACTCATGACTTGGAGCTTGCGGCTGTGATTTTCGCTTTGAAGATTTGGAGACACTACCTTTTAGGCGAAAGGGTCAAAGTTTTTACAGATCATAAGAGCTTGAAGTATGTGTTCACACAGAAGGAGCTTAACATGAGGCAGCGTAGATGGTTGGAGCTGATGGCTGACTACGATCTTAATCTTAAGTACCATCCGGGAAAGGTCAATGTCATGCCGGATGCGCTTAGTCGATTACCAGTAATTCAGGTGTTAACTATGCAGAAGGAGATCGTTGCAGATTTTCGAAGATTTGACTTGGAGGTTGTGCTACCGCATTCTACGGGACAGTTGATGCAGCTGCAAATACAGTCATCGTTGATCGGGAATATTAAAGCAGCACAATCGCAGGATCCTAGACTGCAAAAGTTTCGAGGACAGGTTGAAGCCGGACTACGAACAGATTTATTGATCCACGAAGATGGTTCGTTGAAGTATGGTAGCTGTTTGTGTGTGCCAAAGGGAGATGTTCGTGAAGAGCTTATGAAGGAGGCACACAATTCAGCTTATTCTGTACATCCAGGAGGCACAAAGATGTACCGAGATATCCGACAGCATTTCTGGTGGGAAGGCATGAAGCGGGAGATTGCTCGTTTTGTGGCAAAGTGCTTGGTGTGTCCGCAAGTTAAGGCTGAACATCAAAGGGTTGCTGGTTTATTGCAACCACTTCCGATTCCTCAGTGGAAGTGGGAACATATAACCATGGATTTCGTGACGGCTTTACCGCGGAGTCCAAAAGGCAACAATGCTGTATGGGTGATTGTTGATCGGTTGATCAAGGCAGCTCACTTTATTCCTTTTCGGGTTGGTCAATCAACAGAGACTTTGGCAGAGCGGTACATGCAAGAGATTGTAAGATTGCGTGGAGTACCGGTGAGCATTGTGTCCGATCGGGACACTCGGTTCTTATCACACTTTTGGCGGAGTTTACAGGAAATTTTGGGGACTCGATTGAAGTTTAGCACAGCTTATCATCCTCAAACTGATGGTCAGTCGGAGAGAACGATCTAAATTCTTGAAGATATCACCGACTAGAGGGGTGATTCGTTTTGGAAGTCGAGGAAAGCTTAGTCCTCGATTCATTAGACCCTTTGAGATCTTGGAGCGTGTTGGTGAGGTAGCGTATCGTTTGGCGTTACCCCAGTCCTTGGCAAATGTGCACGATGTGCTTCACGTATCTCAACTACGAAGGTATGTTCGAAATGAAACGCATGTATTGGATCATTCGGAGCTAACAGTACGGGAAGACTTGACTTTTGTGGAGCGACCGATTTAAATTGTGGATCGAAGGGAAAAGGTTCTTAAGAACAAGGTTATCCCTCTTGTACTGGTTTCTTGGGGAAATCGCTCGCATGGAGAGTCCACCTGGGAACGAGAAGATGAAATTCGGCAGAAGTTTCCTCACCTTTTCCTGTAGTTTTCTATCTTTGTTTTCTTGGAATTTCGAGGACGAAATTCTTTTTGTAGTTGGGTATAATGTAACACCCGAGCCCAATACTACTAATTTCTGTTACCGTTTGAACGTAGTGTGGCACTCGTTTCATTTATCTTGCTTGATTGATACTTACTGTAAATTTTACCCGGCAAATTCATTTCTACATATAACAATTTTGGCATCTAAAATAAAATTAAAAATATTCATCTTGGCCTACTTGACACCCCTAACCCTGCTGTAGCGTCCGTGCATCGTGTTCTCGTCCCGTTCAGTGAAACGTGCGAGTTTGGACGGCTACGTGCACGTACGTGTGTCCGTTTTGGGGGTATGCTTTTTAATCATAAGACACTTAATTTTAAAATTTGGATCCCGCTTAAAATCCTATTATTTCGATTTTAAATTTTTGGACCCGACCCGGACGCAATTTGGAAATGTTTTACTTTACGCCAAAATCCCAAATTTTAAATACTTTAAAAACCACCGTATATTATATTTTAACCACATAATATTTTCTATAATCTTTCATATCCTTTTCAACTTATCTTTTCAGCCAATCACGAGCTTCATATCTAACCGTGGGCCCCACCTCCTTAGTCTCTCTCTCTATCCCCACCTTCTCTCTCTACCTCTCTCCTCTCTCTCTTCCCTATATCTCTCTCTCTCCCCCCCTCATATATTTCACTTTCTTCTTCTTCACGTTAACCCATGAACCCTTGTTACCGCCGCCTCCATCCTCGCCGCTGCAATCGTCGCCGACGACCTCTCATTACCATCTCACCACCCTCATCACCACTACCTTCTCCCCTCTTCTTCCTCTCTCTTCCTTCACCCCGACGACCCAAACCCATCGACCCCGACCTCAACCCTCACCGCCGATCACCCACCACCTCGTCGACCGTACCTCGTCGTTGTCACCCTCTCATCCCTCTCCTGCTTCTTCCACGACACCACTGCAGATCTCGACACCACAAACCCTAGCAGCCCTAGCCTCCAAGAACGCAGCCGCCGGCGCCCCCTTGCACACCGCCGCCGCCATCTTCCCTTAACCCTCATCCCTCCGGCAACCTTCACCCGACTCCTAATCCATCAACTCCGCCGTTGTTGACTTTCTTCCGTAACTCCTCCCCATCGCGGCTGCCACCTGAATCGTCGTGGCCACTTCACCCGAGCACAACACTGAACCCATCAACCTTAGCACCTTAACAACCGAGATCCTTAGCCGGGCCCAAGTACAAACCAGGAGCAAAGCTTTGATCATTCGCTGCCTCAGGTCTCCGAGCCATTTGTTTCCGTAATCGTGTCTAGCTTCGCCGGAATCCGGCCGTGCCGGCGACGCGTCCCGACGTTCCAGCGAAGTACCCCGACCCGCGTGGTTCCATTGTTCATTGTTTGGGTTCAATCCGTGAACCGTGCGCCCGTCGCGAGTTTCCCCGCCGACGTTTACGTTCCGTTTTTCCCGGTTCGCGACCTGTCGAGGCAAGTACCCCTTGCTACATGCTATACAATATTTACATATATATTATGACACCCTAAACCTGTAAATTTAACTTGGCACGATCACTTCTCATTTTCGGGTACAATATTGCATTATATCATTTTACCGTTAAACTTGGAACCTACAGTTGCAAATTGGACCTAATAACCATATTTACCTGTTTAATCATATTTTTAATGTTAATGTAGCTTATGGCATTTATCCCTGTAGTTCTGTTCCATTCGGACACTCGTATGCATTTTAACCCGAAATAGCTGTATTGAACCGTTACATAAATCATTGCACCTCTAAGGGTTCTTAAACTTGGTAACATGACTAAACGGCTATACTTGTCTTACTGCACTCTTGTGATCATCTCTGTGACAAATTTGATAACTGTATTGCTAATTGAATGAAACTGCCTATTACTTAATTCATTGCTTATCTCATGATTGTTGATACCCATGTTTGATTATATAACTGATTGTGAGCACACCCACGATATTGTTTACATCTTGACCTGACTTGCTATACCTATATATTGATATACCTGACATGGTACCGTATACTGTTGACTTGACCTGATGTACCATGACCTGACCCGTTACCTGATCTTGTGTCTAATGCCAACAAACCTGACATGTAGTCCTCATGGACCGTTCCTGTTGTCTATCCAGACAAACCTGCTTTTACCTGATCCTGTGTTGGCATTAGTTCTTGATTACTGAATACCTGACTTGACATACATAACTTGGGGGTATGGGGAAATCAAAGGTGAAACCTGACTTGTAACTCAACAGTTCGATACCTGTTCTGATCAGTCTTACGGGCTAGGCCAGCCCCGGAGTGATGATGCTGACATCACTCGCCCATACCTGCTACCTGTTACTGCCTAGCGGCACGTCTCGGTTTCAGCCCGAGAGTCCTTGACCGTGGTCCCGGGCATGCACGGGATACTATTGAGTTACATCGACGATTCATCAATTGATTTCAAAGACTCTAGAATAGAAAACCTGATAAAACAGTTTAGTTTACCCACTGCACACTACCCTGCACTGCTTGATTCATATTATTGTTACTCTCGTTTTATTCATGTTTATATTGCATTGCCTGCTACACTGTTCATATTATATTACTTGATGACATGATGCGCTGACGTCTGGGTTTTGCATAGCCCAGATTCCGTACCGCTGTTGCAGTCCGAGCAGGAGTACTTCAGCCAGCAGGCTGAGCCGTGAGGTGTCAGTATTAGTTAGTTTTTATTTCCCGCAGTTTATTCCTGATGTGAGCCCGCATTATGGGACATACATTTCAGTTATTTGTATTGGATCATTTGCTTCCGCATTTATTTATTATTGACTCCTGTTATCTTGGATTATGGACATGTTTTAGATAGTTTTATTGTGTTCTTGATATCTTTACAGTCGTAATGTGACTGGAGATGGATGTTTCCTACCCACAGGTAGCATGGTTGGCTATGTCACGTGCCCATTTTAGCGTACTCTGGGATGCGGGACGTGACAGTATGTCCATAAGCAAAAAGGGCACGGATGAAAACCCGAAAGGGCTCCGTGAGTAAAAACAGCAGGGCTACCGGCGAGTGTTCGTGAAAACCCGAAAGGGCGCGACCTCGTAAAAAAATATATATAAAAATAAAAAGAATAAAAAAAACGGTATGTCTATAAGCAAAATGGGCACGGATGAAAACCCGAAAGGGCTCCGTGAGTAAAAACAGCAGGGCTACCGGCGAGTGTTTGTGAAAACCTGAAAGGGCGCAACCTCGTTAAAGGACACTTATAGGGTCCTCTCGACCTTGTAAAGAGAAACCACCCGCGTGAGATCCTTACGACTCACAAGGGAGCAACACACTTAGGGATCCCCACGATTCCTAAGGAGAAAATACACTTGCGAGATCCTCACGACTCGTAAGGAGAACTCTCTTATGGGACCCTCACGGCTCATAAGAGTTGAAAGTCTTAAGTTACAGAGACCTAAACCTGTGCTTAAGCAACCCCCATAACTTCCGATATAGCCCTATAAGTGGTTCAATACTGACCCTTGTATACAATCCACGGGCGCGAATAAGCATTTCCCTAACCAAGTCTCATCCGTGACTGGGAATATGTTCGCATGGTGAACAACCCTTGTAAATCCTCTCGTTTTATGAGGAGAAAACCCTCCTGTAGGATCCTTATGACTTACAGAGGAAACGAACACTTAGGAATCCTCACGATTCCTAAGGAGAAAATACACCTACAAGATCCTCACGACTTGTAGGAAGAAATACCTTTGTGAGACCCTTACGGCTCATGAAGTCAAAAGCCTTAGTCGGCGGGACCTTAACCCTGTTTGCTAAGCCACCTTTGTTCGACACCGACGGAGGCAAATGATGATTCGCTCCTGGTAATATCCCAGTTGTAGCGGTGCTGATGCCGAAATCGACGTCTAATTTCAGGTTTACGGCGAAAAGCCAATAGGCCGCACATGCATACGAAATAGCCGAAATGATTGGGCAACTCGCAATAAAAAGCAGCGAGTAAAAATAAAATAAATAGCCGAAATGATTGGGCACCGCGAAAAATAGCCGAAATGATTGGGCAATCGTGACCTTCGCGATATAAAAGCTGAAACGATAGAGCATCGCGGAGATAAAACAAAAAAAAATGATGATAAAACTTTGGCCCTACAGTTAAGATCTCATCGATCCCTGTATACAATCCAAGGGCGTAAACAAAGAGGGAACCATACTTTCCCAACAGGCTCCGCCAGAAGACGCCAGAAGACGAAGCCAAATCTTGACGGTTCAGTCCAACTCCGAAGAAACCAGTGTCTTCAGTAGATACCTCAACTCAGAGAAACAAACACTACTTGACGAGAGCCTCCTGATCCGCGTCGACTCGCAGAGCCACCAGTGCCTCCGTGGGAAATTCTCAACTCGTTTCAACCCCAAGAAAACAAATAATCCTTGGCGCTTGGGAAACAAATAATCCGTAGCAAATTCCTCAACTCAGAGAAACAAACACTCCTTGACGAGAGCCTCCTGATCCGCGTCGACTCGCAGATCCACCAGTGCCTCCGTGGGAAATTCTCGACTCGTTTCAAACCCCAAGGAAACAAATAATCCTTGGCGCTAGGGAAACAAATAATCCTTAGCAAATTCCTCGACTCACGGATACAAACACTCCTTGACGAGAGCCTCCTGATCCGCGTCGATTCGCAGAGCCACCAGTGCCTCCGTGGGAAATTCTCGACTCGTTTCAACCCCAAGGAAACAAATAATCCTTGGCGCTAGGGAAACAAATAATCCTTAGCAAATTCCTCGACTCACGGATACAAACACTCCTTGACGAGAGCCTCCTGATCCGCGTCGACTCGCAGAGCTACTAGTGCCTCCGTGGGAAATTCTCGACTCGTTTCAACCCTAAGGAAACAAATAATCCTTGGCGCTTGGGAAACAAATAATCCGTAGCAAATTTCTCGACTCACGGATACAAACACTCCTTGACGAGAGCCTCCTGATCCGCGTCGACTCGCAGATCCACCAGTGCCTCCGTGGGAAATTCTCGACTCGTTTCAAACCCCAAGGAAACAAATAATCCTTGGCGCTAGGGAAACAAATAATCCTTAGCAAATTTCTCGACTCACGGATACAAACACTTCTTGACGAGAGCCTCCTGATCCGCGTCGATTCGCAGAGCCACCAGTGCCTCCGTGGGAAATTCTCGACTCGTTTCAACCCTAAGGAAACAAATAATCCTTGGCGCTAGGGAAACAAATAATCCTTAGCAAATTCCTTGACTCACGGATACAAACACTCCTTGATGAGAGCCTCCTGATCCGCGTCGACTCGCAGAGCTACTAGTGCCTCCGTGGGAAATTCTCGACTCGTTTCAACCCTAAGGAAACAAATAATCCTTGGCGCTAGGGAAACAAATAATCCTTAGCAAATTCCTCGACTCACGGATACAAACACTCGTTGACGAGAGCCTCCTGATCCGCGTCGACTCGCAGAGCCACCAGTGCCTCCGTGGGAAATTCTCGACTCGTTTCAACCCCAAGGAAACAAATAATCCTTGGCGCTAGGGAAATAAATAATCCTTAGCAAATTCCTCGACTCACGGATACAAACACCCCTTGACGAGAGCCTACTGATCCGCGTCGACTCGCAGAGCCACCAGTGCCTCCGTGGGAAATTCTCGACTCGTTTCAAACCCCAAGGAAACAAATAATCTATGGCGCTAGGGAAACAAATAATCCTTAGCAAATTCCTCGACTCACGGATACAAACACTCCTTGACGAGAGCCTCCTGATCCGCGTCGACTCGCAGAGCCACCAGTGCCTCCGTGGGAAATTCTCGACTCGTTTCAAACCCCAAGGAAACAAATAATCCTTGGCGCTAGGGAAACAAATAATCCTTAGCAAATTTCTCGACTCACGGATACAAACACTCCTTGACGAAAGCCTCCTGATCCGCGTCGACTCGCAGAGCCACCAGTGCCTCCGTGGGAAATTCTCGACTCGTTTCAAACCCCAAGGAAATAAATAATCCTTGGCGCTAGGGAAACAAATAATCCTTAGCAAATTCCTCGACTCACGGATACAAACACTCCTTGACGAGAGCCTCCTGATCCGCATCGACTCGCAGAGCCACCAGTGCCTTCGTGGGAAATTCTCGACTCGTTTCAAACCCCAAGGAAACAAATAATCCTTGGCGCTAGGGAAACAAATAATCCTTAGCAAATTCCTTGACTCACGGATACAAACACTCCTTGACGAAAGCCTCCTGATCCGCGTCGACTCGCAGAGCCACCAGTGCCTCCGTGGGAAATTCTCGACTTGTTTCAAACCCTAATGAAACAAATAATCCTTGGCGCTAGGGAAACAAATAATCCTTAGCAAATTCCTCGACTTAAGGATACAAACACTCCTTGACGAGAGCCTCCTGATCCGCGTCGACTCGCAGAGCCACCAGTGCCTCCGTGGGAAATTCTCGACTCGTTTCAACCCCAAGGAAACAAATAATCCTTGGCGCTAGGGAAACAAATAATCCTTAGCAAATTCCTCGACTCACGGATACAAATACTCCTTGACGAGAGCCTCCTGATCTGCGTCGACTCGCAGAGCCACCAGTGCCTCCGTGGGAAATTCTCGACTCGTTTCAAACCCCAAGGAAACAAATAATCCTTGGCGCTAGGGAAACAAATAATCCTTAGCAAATTCCTCGACTCACGGATACAAACACTCCTTGACGAGAGCCTCCTGATCCGCGTCAACTCGCAGAGCCACCAGTGCCTCCGTGGGAAATTCTCGACTCATTTCAACCCCAAGGAAACAAATAATCCTTGGCGCTAGGGAAACAAATAATCCTTAGCAAATTCCTCGACTCATGGATACAAACACTCCTTGACGAGAGCCTCCTGATCCGCGTCGACTCGCAGAGCCACCAGTGCCTCCGTGGGAAATTCTCGACTCGTTTCAAACCCCAAGGAAACAAATAATCCTTGGCGCTAGGGAAACAAATAATCCTTAGCAAATTCCTCGACTCACGGATACAAACACTCCTTGACGAGAGCCTCCTGATCCGCGTCGACTCGTAGAGCCACCAGTGCCTCCGTGGGAAATTCTCGACTCGTTTCAAACCCCAAGGAAACAAATAATCCTTGGCGCTAGGGAAACAAATAATCCTTAGCAAATTCCTCGACTCACGGATACAAACACTCCTTGATGAAAGCCTCCTGATCCGCGTCGACTCGCAGAGCCACCAGTGCCTCCGTGGGAAATTCTCGACTCGTTTCAAACCCCAAGGAAACAAATAATCCTTGGCGCTAGGGAAACAAATAATCCTCAGCAAATTCCTCGACTCACGGATACAAACACTCCTTGACGAGAGGCTCCTGATCCGCGTCGACTCGCAGAGCCACCAGTGCCTCCGTGGGAAATTCTCGACTCATTTCAAACCCCAAGGAAAAAAATAATCCTTAGTAAATTCCTCAACTCACGGATACAAACATTCCTTGACGAGAGCCCCCCCGATCCGCGTCGACTCGCAGAGCCACCAGTGCCTCCGTGGGAAATTCTCGACTCGTTTCAAACCCTAAGGAAACAAATAATCCTTAGCAAATTCCTCGACTCATGGAAACAAACAATCCTTGACGAGAGCCTCCTGATTCGCGTCGGCTCGCAGAGAAACCAGTGTCTCCGCGGGAATATTCCCGATTCGTCTCGACTTGCAAGATGAAGCCTCAGGCAGCAGGGACTAAAAAACTTGCTTCCTGAACAGTGGGACCCTGCAAGTCGATCCAAAAAGATTTCTTGCATACTATTCACGGGTCTCACTCTCCCAAGTCGAATCTCGACAAGGAGGGAAACAACCGCTTATGAGTCCTCTCGACTCGTAAGAGAGAAAAATTCTCTTACAAGATCCTTACGACCTATGAGAGAAAACACACTTAGGAATCCTCACGATTCCTAAGGAGAAAAACCCACCTACGAGGTCCTCTCGATCCGTAGGGAGAAAAGTCTCTACGAGACCCTCACGGCTCATAGAGTTGAAAAGTCTTAGGCAGTAGATCTAAAACCTGCGGCCTAAGCCATCACTATTTCTTAAGAAAGTCAAGATGCGTGCTCTATGATCTATTGACCATGTTTACTAAGGTGGCATGCTAATAATAAAAGAAAGAAAAGGCGGAGAAGTGACACAAGACTTTACAGAAAATGTATATCTTTTATTCATAAACTTGATTGAGTACAGGATACATTGTGCTAAAGAATAAAAAATATATATACATTTTTTATTTACAAGTACAAACGATACAAGGAGAATTACTGAGAAGGAAGCATCTTGCATAGATCTAGCAATTGTTCGCGCAATTCCTTCCCCACTTTCTCCTGATCTGCTGCCACCGCCAGCTCCGCCTCCACTTGGGCCCGTTGCTGCAAGACAGACGCAAGCCGCTCCCTGACGGCCTGATAAGAAGCTTCCCGACCTGGGGTATCGCGCTCAGCTACATCAAGCTTTCGCTTCAAGTTTATCCCATAGGAGATGCGCTCCAGAAGACCCTCAAAGATAGTCTTCACTTGGGCAGCATTCGCTTCAACCTCAGCACGCAGACGGGCCATCTCGCTCGAGGTCTCTTGGCATTCCTTTAGCTTTAAAGCTGCTTCTTGTTCCAAGTGGTGGACGTAAGAAGCGCTTCCCTCGATCCATGCTGCTCTTTCATTGCTCACGGCTAAAGTCTCGGGGGCGGGACACATCGACTCCAGCTTATGCAGGCGAGCCTCGATCTCCATACAATGATTAACCCAAGATGCGATGATACCCTCATCATGGAAATTCACGAGTATCACCAACATCGGGTTAACCACTGTAGCGAAATCCGCAGCAGAAGTAGGGGTCTCGACGTCGAGCTCCTCAATGTAGTCGCTCAACATGCGTAAGCTGTTCGCGGCGCCTTTCGAAGATGGACATCTCAGGAAAGGACCTGCCGGCATTATGATGCGAGACTCGAAGGGCGCCGAGACCGGAACGACCGCTGAAAAGAAACAGGATGTGATTAGATAACAGTTCAGGAAATAAAAAAGGGGGAAGTCATCAATGTGATAGTCGCCATACCAGCTGAGACAGGTGGCAAGGCCGGAAGGGCCGGTGGCGCAGCCGATCTTTTATCCCTTCCTTCAATCTGTAGCGCTGCAGTCAAGATGAGAAAAAAGGGGGTTATAAGTAATTCCATCAATGAAAAAAAGAAGGATATCAAAGGAAATCATACTCACCAACGCCACCAGAGGAAGAAGCGAGTTCGGATGGGAAGGAGAAGTGTGGGAGCAACATCTGATAAAGATGGTCGAAAAGCACTCCTAAAAGACATAACAGTATGATTTTAGTACACAAATTATACGTCTGAAAAGTGAGATTAATAAGTTGCAAACTCATACCTTCCAACATCTTTGACGGTATGAGAGAGGGCTGAGAGGTGACCACCGCCAAGGCAGTAGTTGAAGGCGCTCCCTCGAGCAGTGGGGCATCGGCACTGGCTGCACCTGCGTTACGAAAAAAGGTGAACTTGTCAGAAAGGATTGTGAGGTAAAGAAAGACAGCAACCTGGGATTTACCTGATAAGCTACCGGCTGAAATGGAGGGGACTCCCTCCTCTATTGACATGAGGCCACCGCCCGTAACCTCATCACCCGACTCGATGGGGACCGTCGTCGTACTCGCGCGGCCAGGAGATGGCGGAAGATCGTAGACGGGGAGGGCAATGATCGGAGCATTGCCGGACTCTTGAGAGAGAGCGGCTGACTCTTCCCCAAGAGTCGTGCCCATCTCACCCGCTACTTCATCGGGCTCCGCGATCTCCATCGGCTTATCCGCCGCCACCACAAGGCCGCCGGCCTCAAGCGCCTCGTCCGCCACCACCCTGGGCTCGGTTGTAATGATCATTTCATCTGCCTCCACTTCAGGCTCGGCATCAATGACCTTCTCGGCTACAGACCCTCCAACTTCCATCTCAGGCTCCGAAGCCTCAGCGACGTTGCCCATTATCGGCTCAGGTTCGGCAGGCGCCGCCTCCTCTGTTTCCTTGGGTTCAACGGTCTCCGCATCCCCCTCGGTCGGACTTGGCCCTGCAAGATAAAGTATATACCAACAGCTTTATGAGTCTTATTATGAAATTCTGAAAGAAGTGCTACCTTAGATAGACTTGTCGTTAGCCTCTCTATTGGCGCGGATCGCCTGTCTATGAGCGGTAGACAGAGCGACCGGGGACTCTTCTGACGGAGTGTCGGCACGAGGGATGGTGCTTGGGCCCGCTCCCGTAGCCAAAGCAGCCCTGCGTGCCTTTGCTTCGCGCCTCGACCGCTTCCGTTCCTCCCGGGCTGTCACGACAGACCTCCTTGATGCTTCCTTCATCAAAGCGTCGTCGTCCTCATTTAAAGATGCCTCCAGAGCCTTTAAGGCATCTCTCATCGGCTCTTCAAGACGAACCTCCCGCGGTGGCCCAGAGGATGCGGGAACATCGGCAGCTGGCAGAACATTTGCGTTGCTTGGCGGGAACGGCATTGAGGTTTCTGCAATAAAAAGGGAGAGATTAGATTGACTATAACACAAGGAGAATAAAAAATTGATGAATCGAAACTTACTGAGGCCTAAAGACGCTCTAAGGCGTTCCTCCTCTTGGAAGGTCTTGAGTGAAGCGGCAATGGCTTCTTCAGTGGTGATGCCTGTTGGAAGAAATGAAAGAAAAATATTAGTCAAAGGAAAAGATATGATGCAATAGAAAATGCGATTAGTGATTACCTGAATCCGCAAGCTTAGCTAGCCATGCGTCACGCCTTGCCAACCACGCTGAAGTTTCGAGAGCGGCCTCCAAGTCCGTATCATCCGGTAGTGGCATGACTAATCCCTCGTTAGTCCCGTATTCATTCAGGCCCTCGGCATAGGGAGCGTAGGGTTCCTGACCGAACGCGACGTCCGCAGCGAAGAGCGACTTCTTTTTCTTCTGCCCTCCGACCCTAGGTGCACGTGGGATCGACTTCCGTTTAGCAGCCACCTTGGGACGGCGGGTCCCGATGTCTGCATCCACGCCAGACTCCGGTGAAACTACAACCACTGTCTCCACTGGAGCACAGGGCGCTGGGGTTGCATCTGTAATATCGGGAAGCGGCAATCCGTGCGGAGGACTTTGCGCACGCGATGGCCCGGTTCTAACCTCTTTTAGAGGGGCAACTACTGGAGTCCTCGGAACCAAAGGAGCGTTGCGGTCACTGCCTGGAGGCGCACCCTTACGGTCGACCAGCAGTCGCCTTTCCTCCTTTATAACGGCTCCTGTTGCATGATTGTACCAGTCTTTGTACACATTGAGGAGTCGTGGAGCGCAAGCCGGCGCGCTGATAAAAAAATGAGAGCCTGTATTCAGGCGCATGAAATGATGCAGCGCGTTCTCCATCCCTTCTTCAGTGGCAGCGGGTTCCAGCAAGAAAGCTTCCAAGGGGACCCCTTGATCGTAGCCCAGTTGTTGGGCAAAACGATGCGGGTTATATCTCATGAAAATCGCCGCACCATTCTACCTGAAGACTAGGAAGCCCGGTCTAATAGAGTATAAGTGAAGGGTCTCCCGGGCCGTCAAAACTGATGCTCCATCCTTAAAGGAGTCTTGTAATGGTTGCACCGCGATGGTGGACGCTTTTCCAATAGTCAGCACCTTGTCAATAAAGGACATCCTGGCTCCAACGGTGTGAGAGCGAAGGAGTAAGCCCCTGGCGTTCCATGGTAATGGGGTCACAGTTGATGCGCTGATCAGCTGTATAATGCGAGGGAAACCGCACTTGTTGAAGAACGATGGCCTTTTATGCATACCGAAGACACCCGCCGTGTGTAGCTCGAGCCACGATACAAAATAATGCATCGGGAAGACCACGTGCAGTACCCCAGGCTCATTAGCATCCGCTGCTCGGCTAAGGTCATGATATAAGTGCGCCAAGCCGGTGATCCCCACATCCACCTTTACCCCGATGGTCATCCGGTGGGCTGGGTAAAAGACAGAGGGCCGCATACGATGAGAGTGCATTGGGATCATGAACCAACTCAGCCATAACCCGAGAAATCCTAAGAAAAAAGCCTCCTCGTCCATCCCAGGGGCTGCAATCTCTTCAAAAGACATGGTCGGGAAGTCCGGAAGGAAAAAACCCTTTTGATCTATCTCATTCTCCGGTAGGTTATCCGCACCTAAACCGAAAGGGTCATCCAAAGTGGCAAACTTGGCAGCCTCTGATGAGAGGACGCTTGGGCGAAGGAACCGAGCAATGAAATCCTCAAAGTTAACTCCCCGACTCCCATGTTCGATAAAAAGAGACTCATAGATATTCAACACTTTAATCAAGCTTGGGAATTGGTGTTGAACAGCATTCTCCGGTGTGAGCCCCCTTACCACCGGCCTAGCTCCAAAGACGTACTCGTCTGTCGGGAGCAACTCCTCATAGTGTTCCCTTATAACCGGTAAACCGGATACCTCTGTAAACTCTTCCAAAGAGATTGACACTTCCCGATCCATGGAGAGGAAAGTGTGGGTAGGAATGTTCCATTGCTCCAGGAAGGCCTTGAACCACCAGGTCGGGAGCGTGGGATATTGGAACAGAGAGACGTACACTGCGGTGTACAATCCTAACTTTATCAACTGCGACTTCTTCATCGACAGGATGTACCGGGCCCACGGCAGATAACCGATCGGGTGGCGGGGGATCAGACCAATGTTATATGATTGCCCCCAAGGTCGCGCCTCACCCTGACAGATACGGCGTCCTAGGATATCCAAAACCATAGGACGCTGGACCGGGATGGCATCTATAGCCGGATGAAGAAAACCCTTCGATGTCCAATCCACCATCTCCACGGCATACTGCACCGAGGGTGGGGTAGCATAGTGAATCGCTGTGATGGGTTCTGACGGCACCGCGCATGTGAAGCTCCGGCGGCCCATGATGATCTGATTATACCACGCCCCCAAAGGTGGAAACTCTTGTATTCCGGGTCGTATTCCTTGATCATGGCCAAGACTTCACGGTCCAAGGGCGCTTCGGGAAACCCTTCCTCCGAGCGGACGAACGGAAACGAGGTGTCGAGAGACATGATCGCTGCAAAAGAACAATCTAGCCGTTAGTGTTGTAATTCCAACGCTTAGCGTTTAAAAAAGAAAATGCGTTAATAAATTAATTAAATTAAAAATTAAATTAAAATTAATTAATTACACCATACAGCAGTGCGGCGGGTAGAAGACCGAAGGGGGACCCACAAAATCTGGATGACAATATGTCAGTTAATAAGACAACCTCATCATTGAATGAGATTGTCAGTTGGTCCCCACGAAAACATTCCCACTAATAATAATAATAATAAAATCCCTAGAGACAAGGAGAAAATCTCCTCTTTCAGAGCAAAGCTCTGTCACAGAATGACACTTGTCAAATTCTGGTCTCAAAGGAATAAAATTCCTTAAAAGAGCATAGCTCTGTGATAATAATGGAAAAGATCCATCAGAAAATTTTAACACTTAAAAATTTTAAAATTTTTGGGACTTTGAAAAATCCATGAAAACTTATAATGAGTTCTTCATTTTGCAGATCTAAAAGATCCACACTTGATCCAAGAGCAAAGCTCTGTTCATGGGTTAAAACCCATGAACAAGATCTCTTCAGATCTATGGATTCATGAGAGCAAAGCTCTGTTGGTGAAACCCCAATGGGGATCCCTTTAGATCAAAAGATCTATGAGAGCAAAGCTCTATTGGTTAATTAAAATTAATTTAACTCAAGATTAATTTTACCTAAAGTTTTCTAACTTGGAAAATGAAAGCAAAGCTCTAAAGTTCTGGAAACGAGAGCAAAGCTCTGAAGTTCTAAGCAAGAGCAAAGCTCTGGAATCAAAATATAGAAAATGGTGAAGTTTTCTAAATGGCCATAGGTCCTATTTATAAGGCGCTTGCGCCCCTTCAGCTCGCTCCTTGATCCAACGGTCAAGAGCTTGCTACCGCTGCACTCACGTGCGCGCCACGTGAGCGCAACGGTGGGGGAGGGGCATTTGTTTCCCCCAATCAGAGCAAAGCTCTGCTGGAAATTCAAAATTCAAATTTTGAAGCAACGCTTCAAATCCCGGGCGCAACGCGCCACGTGTCAAGCGCAGACACATCAGCGTAGCGCCCAAGGCAGCGCACCCAATCAGAGCAAAGCTCTATTTTAAGTAAAATTAAATGAAGGAACGCTTCAGTTGCGCAAGCACTGCGCTGCGCGACACGTGTCAGCGCAGATGCGCTAGCGCAGTTGTGCTGCGCTTTGCGCTGCGCGACACGTGTCAGCGCAGTTGCGCTAGCGCAGATGCGTGTCAGCACAGTTGCGCTGCGCGACACGTGTCACGCGCTGGGGCATCTGCGCCAAACGGAATTAAGATTTGAAAGAAATCTTTCTGTTCTTTGTTAAAACAAGAAGATTTTCTTCTGTAAAATAGAACCCTTTGGATCAAAGATCCAACGGTAGGGAAAATTCCCCAAATCACTCAGAGAAAGATCTCTTTAACTAATTTATGGGCACTATAAAAAGGACCCTAGACCTCAATTCAAAAGCATCAACATTCTTGAAAAATCAAGAGCTTCAAACAGAGAGAACTCTAAGAAAAATTTCAAGAAAAAGATAAAAAAACCTTCACGAGAGAGAAGAAACTTCTTTTAATAAACCACTGATCTAAAAACCAGATCAATGATCTTCACATAATAAATAGTGCTTTGCACTTTTATGAATCTTTGGTTCTTGAAATAAAAAGAAAAAACTTGTTTTTCTTTGACTAAATTAGATTAAGAAATCAAATAGTGCTTTGCACTTCTTTTATAAACCATTGGTTCTTGAATCTAAAAGATTCTCAAATTAATAGTGCTTTGCACTTATAAATCTGCACTGTTGCGCTCTTGGGCTGGCGCAAGCCACCCGAGAGCGCCACGTGTCAGCGTCCGAACCATTTGCGCTATGCGCTTTTGAAATAGAGCTTTGCTCTCTGAAATTGGCGCAACTCACCAGAGCGCGCCACGTGTCAGCAGCGCAAGCGTAGCGTACTAGCGCAGCGCACTGCGCCTGCATGGCACGTGTCATCACCACAAGCGCTTGCGCTCTTTGATTGGCGCAAAGCGCCTGAAAAATGCAATGCATTTCTTTTGTTAAAGGGCCAGGCCCAAGTCAAAAAGACCTAGCAGGCCAAAATAAATTGCAAAGCAATAAAAAGGGCAGAGCCCAAATAAAATTGATGCTCTGCATCATTTATAAATGGGCAGAGCCCAAAACAAATTGATGCTCTGCATCCTTTATGGGTAGAGCCCAAATAAAAATAAAAAGAAATGTAATGCAAAAACAAATAAAAATGATAAGTATTTTCCAACTGGACTTAGCCCAATCATGGCTGTAAGTCCTCTAATTAAATTGACTGAGCACGGCTGCTCCCTAAATCAATTTATATCTGGTTCGAGGGTACATCTCCGAACTCCTCCGACACCCATCATTGTAATCCTTCAACGACGTCAGAGAGGTGACGGGTCCCGACGACCACACATCAACATGGACTGCGGGGTCCTTAAACTCGTGGACTGAAACGTCCTTAAACTAATGTTGGACCGAAACGTCCTTAAACTAATGTCGGACCACCACGTCTCTAAACTGGAACATGGACCACCATGTCCCTAAACTGGAATACGGACCACCACGTCTTTAAACTGGAACATAGACCACCACGTCCTTAAACTGGAACATGGACCACCACGTCCCTAAACTGAAACAATAGAGCCTCCAAATGCTTTTTTACCGGATCTAAACGATCCCGTTTAAGTCGATCTTAGCCTCAATATGGCTAACGTATCCTTAAACTAAAAACACCAAACCCAAATCTAAGTAAATACGGATTTGGACTAATCCACGTCCTACGGGCGACGGCATTACTCAGTCTCCGTATACAATCCACGGGCAACCACAAACAAAACAAACGCCCACGACACGAAGTGAAATTCTGGAGAAGGAGAAAGTTGTTACCGCGATGCGGTAGCGTAATTAACTGCAGGGGTTTGCGCCTGTAGGAAAGAGCGACCCCACAATCAAAAACCCCTCAAGCGAGGGGGAATCTGACGAAGTCTGCTACATCGGCCGCATCCGTCTAAACCTCCGATACACAGTGCCATAAATCAACTTGGCATCTTCGGAGAGGTGGACGGATAAAACCAAATAGCATCTGCCCCGAATCTCAGCGTCAGGACTTCGCAGTCTTGTGCGCCGCCATTCGGAGGGGAACAGCCATAAGCCGGAGAATAAGCAGAAAGCTATCACCACTATTCCGGTCTTTGGGAGCGATACCGAAGAGGAAGAAGAGATAATCTATCCAGGACCGCCCCAATGCAACAAGCCGGGATCGTCCACTCCTATTCTGGTCTTCGGCAGTGACTCAGAAGACGAGGTCAATGCAGTATTTTCTGTTCGGCCATCAATACAAGCCTTCGCTGAAGATGATCATAGTTTGCAGATTGCCATGGTTCCGCAAGAGCATTACAAAGAGCTCGACACACTTGATACCTACAGTGTGTAAGAACTGCAGACGTTCTACGTCCCTCCCAGGCGAAAAGATGAAAAGGCAATCCTTTTTTATCAATCCACGGAAACCAAAATGGAGAAAGAAATCTGGCATGGCATAGATTCTACGCTTGACAAGCTCCAACCCATCCGTCTGCCCAGATACTACATAGAAGGATTAAAAAGGCTATTGAGGCACCAAGGCGTACCCTTTAAACAGACTGCTCGACAAGCTCAGTTCTACAACAGGATCTGGAACGTCCCCGGAACTCAGCGAAAATTGCCCAATGGGAGAATGGAAATGATCGGGCTTGGATATGTTCAATCCAAGAAACGGGAGCGATTCTATGGCTGCTACGTTATACATGACTTTGGTGAAGGAGGAGATGCTCTGATAGAAGACGCTAACCCTGAACCAAAACAAGGTCTCTCCATGAAAGTGCCAAGTCCGTTTTTCGAAGAACAGATAGATAAGCTAATAAGGGAAGCGGGTCAAAAGGTCCGGAATGACCATAGCCGCGAAATGGCCATTTACGAGAAAGCCAGGACGCAGCGCCTCCTTCAGCAGGCTACGAAAAATGACGATGCCCTTCAACGTCAACCCGTCATACAAAAGACCCGACGCAAAAGCAAAAACAAGTTAAAGAACGGTAAAAACGTTCGACAGCGGCAAAGCGGGTCCAAGAAACCACGCGATCGAGAATTGGGCAGCCGGGATCCGTCTCTTATAAAGACGATGGGTCGAGCATATTCTTTTCCTCAAGACAAGATAAGGAAGATATTCGACCTCGTCGTGAAACATCGGATGATTACGCTCCCGGGGTCCAAGCACCCCGAGCAAACAGACGAGGTCTCTCACCCAGACTATTGCTCCTATCACCGAGCAATAGGACATCCTCTCAAAGACTGCTTCACATTCAAAGACTGGGTCAAAGACCAATATCAACAAGGCAGGTTCACTCTATCCAGCAGTTGGAGGATAACCCCACCACAGAAGCATGAACCGAAAGCGATGTGTATAGCGAGAGTAGAACCAAATCAACATCGGTCTTGGAAATGATCTCGTACCTGTCACGCGATAATGCTGTCAGAAGAAGAACCCAAGAATATGGATGACCTCTCTTGGTGCTTAAGATGAGTTGATCTCAGAATTTCCACCGGCGCCAAAAGAGCTGGAAGATGGGATACATACTACTGCAGATGATCTCAGAAAAATCGACTTGGGAACGGCAAACGACCCACAGCCGATGTTCGTCAGTGAACTGTTGTCTGAAGAAAAGGTGGCCACGCTTAAAGACGTGCTCATGCAGTATAAAGATTTCTTCGCATGGAACTATTCCGAGATGCCGGGACCAGATCCAGAAATAGCCGTGCATAGATTGGCGATATCTCCGGACATCATGCCAGTAAAACAAGCACCGAGAAGAATGAGGCTCGAACTTGAAATGAGCATTAATGCCGAGATCAAGTAGCTAATCGACTCCTGCTTCATCCAAGAGGTTCAGTATCCTGACTGGATCGCCAACATCATCCCAGTGATGAAGAAAAATGGGACGGTGCGCATATGTGTGGACTTTCGGGATCTCAACAAAGCTTGCCCGAAGGACGACTTTCCAGTACCGGTTACCGAGCTAATGATAGATAATACGTCCACTCATGAAGTTTTCTCCTTCATGGTGTTAGTTATATGTATGCCCTAGAGGCCATTACTGTACATACGATGTATATTGTAGTGGATGCTAGGACATATATAGGGAGGACTTTCTTGCTCGACATGATAGTATGCTATCTGGTTGTACTTTATCTTAGCATGTACTCTGATTGTCTCTATATTACATGTTGATAAAGCCCTTAGGATATGTACTCGACTACTGGGACTATGATGAGATCATACTAGTGGAGCCACGGTAGTCGACGAATACATCCTATAACTGTTCCTAGTCGAGGGTGTATCGAGACAGGGCATCGATACACCAGAGTAGACTAGCGTATACGCATCTTGACCCATATGATGGGCGATGGATGATCCCATATCCATCGGTGTTTGACATCAAGGATGGTGTACGGGTGCTCAGTGGAGACTGGGTACACTGGACGGACTCGCCGAGAACTCCCAGATGGTATTATACCATACGTCAGATGGCAGTTCTCCGGTGACACTGGTACAGAGTAGTCTGTCGACCCGAGATCGTCATAGAGTCTTGTGTGATTCCCACTGTGCTTTGATTTCCATCATACCATGTCCAAGAGGGCGTGCAAAAAGGTGGCTTTTGGGTACAGTCCCGAATCACATGGAGGAAATGAGCGATAGGAGGGGATTCGTCTCTCCCGGTATAGGGAGTTGATGTTGTGCTGTGTTCGATTGGCTATAACCGGAAATCCCTAGCCAGGGTTGCTGAGATTTACTGGTAAGTGTTATCAGTAGTTTCTCGAACTGTTATAGACCTCAAATCGACACGACTTATCAAGCTACTGGGGTCTGACGTTTACCACCCCTAGGCGAGATATGCAACATATCAGACGACGAGACCGGACTGTACGGGAGTGTTACTGTTTGGATTCGCAGGAGAATGTACAGGCTTGCTTGTTGATCTTCTGAGCGCTCAATACCTGGGTAGCTGTTACGTTTAGCTGACCGCTTGCAGCTTGTAGGTGATTGATATGATCATCACCTACTGCCGGCGTATTGACGATTCTTTAGAGTCCTACACAGAGGTTTCTTGACTCAGGCAAAACGGAGTAGGAGCACATATGTGATATGTGCGGGACCGAGGATAATGCGATATGTGATACCGTATTATATTCTCGCGATATTTGATATCAGCCGGGTCATCGGATCAAGTGTTGATTCGATGAATCGGTACGGATAAATATTAGTCGGTTATATGCGATATAGCCGGATTGTCGGATCAAGTGTTGATTCGATAATTTAATGTATAATAATATATATGATATATTAAATTACATTAACTAATATTTGCTCACTAAAAGATTCTTTTTCTCACTCGGGTAATACATTGATATATATGCGATATATGTTAAATGTATTATTTTATTTTGTTACAATAAATATTGTATATGTGATATATAATATTGTAACATATTATAATTATTAATGCAACATGTTTAGAGGAGCTTAAACATGATTAGGGTTTGGATTAGGGTTAAACCTTCTAGTTGATTCTAGAAGCTTTACTTTGTCTTTGTTAAGATATTATGATAGATATTTACAAGTGACTCACCCTTTGACCTAACCCAAACCCTAACCCTAGTAAACTCTCTACAATGGTTACTACAACCATGGTTGCATAAATGATTATGATAACATTCTTTCTATTCATCACAAATGATTATTCATCTTCTTCCTCCTTCATTCTTTCATGAAAAGCTTACTAGTTTTTCAAAAGGTGATGAATAAATATGAGAAAAAGATAAATAAAGAGAGCAAAAATCCAACTTCATCATCCTCATCTTCCCTTGCCATTTAGATGAGGGTGTTCACATCATTTCATGAGTATTAGCTTGTGTTAAAGAAACTTCAAGGTAGATCATCTTAGTATCGAAGATCGGAAGCAAAGGTTGCGTCTTTCTCTTCGTGGAACCTCTCGAGAGTCCGGATCCCGATGATCGCAGCGAAGGGACCACAACACGGAGCATATGAAGTGAAGGACCGGATCTACAAAGGTTGTAATCCCTCTCACTTAGTGTTAAAGTGTTTAGCATACTTGTTTTCGCCTAATCGCTAGTTTAAAGTTCCGTATTCGGGTTGTTCGGCACGGCTAAATTTTTAATCGGGCATGGTTGATGCCTCGTAGACCCTTGTGCGCATGCCTAGCAACCCTACACATGGATGGCTCATCAGGATACAATCAGATAAAGATGCATCCCGAGGACCAGAAGCATACCGCTTTCCGGACCCCTTTGGGCATATTCTGCTGCAAAGTGATGCCTTTCGGTCTGAAGAACACCGGCGCTACCTATCAGAGGGCCATGACGAAGATTTTCGATGACCTCATACACGAAATCGTCGAATGCTATATCGTCGACCTCGTGGTTAAAAGCAAATCGTACGAGGAACATTGGGAGCATCTGAAAATAGTGTTTCAGCGCCTTCGGAAATACAATCTGAAGATGAAACCTCTCAAATACGCGTTCGGAGTTTCCTCAGGCAAATTCCTAGGATTCATCGTACGGCACCGGGGCATCGAGATAGACCCGTCAAAGATTAAAGCGATTATGGAAATGCCTCCGCCAAGAACTCTCAAGTAGTTGCGATCTCTCCAAGGAAAACTCGCATATATCTGGCTATTCATAGCTAACTCTCCGGCAAGTGCCGTCCTTACAGTCACCTAATGAATAAGGGAACCCCGTTCGTCTGGTATCGCAAATACCAAAGCGCACTAAACGAAATCAAGCAATACATGCAGAATCCGCCAGTACTGGCCGCTCCTGTTAAAGGAAAACCTCTCGTCCTGTACACAACAGCCCTCGAAGGTTCTTTAGGCGCGCTGTGGGCACAAGAAAATGACCAAGGGAAAGAGAGATCCCTCTACTACTTGAGTCGAGTTCTCCTGGGGGCAGAAAGCAATTACTCCCCCATCGAAAAACACTGCCTGGCGTTGATCTTCGCGATAACAAAGCTCAGACACTATGCGTTGGCACATGAGGTCCATCTCATATCAAAGGTGGATCCTCTCAAATATTTGATGTCAAAGGCCATATTAACGGGACGGCTCGCTAAATGGGCCCTACTCTTAATGGAATTCTCGGTGACATACCGACCCCTTAAGGCAGTGAAAGGCCAGGCCATCGCCGACTTCCTCGCTGAGCATCCGATACCTACCGATTCTCCTTTGAAATGTGAATTGCCCGACGAGCACGTGTTTGAAACGATCGGCGGGGAGAGAAGAGAGAATGATACCTGGTGGGAACTCTACTTCGATGGAGCATCTTCCATGAAGCGCAAACAAAGCACCCCCATAATCAAATCAGGGGTAGGCCTCATCTTCGTGACTCCACAGGGAGGGATAATACGCTTTGCCTTTTCCTTGACAGAGCCAAGGACAAATAATGAAGCCGAGTATGAAGCTTGGATAGCAGGTCTTGAGATCGCTGTCGACATAGAAATCGAAAGCCTCCTCATATACGGAGACTCCCAACTGATCGTTATTCAAGTAAACGGCGGCTATCAAACGTGCAAGTCAGAGTTGGTGAAGTACGGCGAGAGAGTGCAGCAACCGCTGACTCAAATTCCTTCCTACACCCTGGAAAGCATACCGCGTGCGGAAAATAGCAAAGCGGATGCATTGGCCAAACTTGCTAAAGAGCTGGCTGACGAAAACCTCGATGACGTGAGGATCGTTGTGCAAAGCCGTCGGGTTCTTGCACCGGTGGAAATATCTCCGGAGTCGTCTGAAGAATAGGGGACAACCGAGCAAACGGCCCTACAAATAAAAGACCAGGAAAAGGCTAAGGATTGGAGAGAAGTCTTTATAGACTACTTCAAATCCCGTCGAACACCTGAAGATGCGTCCTCAAGACATCAGCTCATGAAACGAGCTCTATCTTTCGCCTTCGTCAATGGCACTTTATATAAGAGATCATTTGATTCTCTATGGTTAAGATGCCTGGGACCTGAAGAGGCAAGGAAAGTCGTCCAAGAAACTCACGACGGACTCTGCGGTTCTCACCAAGCCGGGCCGAAGAAGAAACTGAAGATCAAAAGGATGGGCTACTATTGGCCCACGATGATCCAAGACTGCATCGAATACGCGAAGCAGTGCCACTCGTGCTAGATTCATGGGGACTTTATCCACCAGCATCCAAATCCGCTACATCCAAAGGTGGCTAGCTGGCCATTCGAAATGTGGGGAACTGACAAAATCGGGCCCATCGAACCGGCATCATCCAGAGGACATCGATTCATATTGGCGACAACTGATTATTTCTCTAAGTGGGCGGAAGCAATACCGCTAAGAGAAGTGAAGACGGAGAATATCCTCTATTTTTTCAAGACACACGTCATTTATCGGTTCGGCACTTCACGACGGATTATCTCCGATAACGGGCCAGCCTACAGAAGCCATAAGATCAGCCGCTTCGCACAACAGTATAATATAGACCGGAGATACTCTTCGGTCTATAATCCCTGAGTTAACGGTCTAGCTGAGGCTTTCAACAAGACCTTGACAAAGATCGTGAAAAAGACGGTGTCCAAAAATAAGAAGGACTGGCACGAGAGACTGCATAAAGCTCTCTGGGCGTATCGAACTACGTTCAAAATGTCCACAAACACAACGCCGTATGCATTGGTATTCGGCACAGAAGTGGCACTCCTCCTCGAGATAGAGTTACCCTCTCTACGAGTGGCGGTTCACTACGAGCTAACAGACGAAGAAAATGCTCACCTTCGGCTTGAGGAGCTCGACGCCTTTGATGAAACCCGGCTCATGGCACAACAAAACCTAGAGGCTTATAAAGCAAAGATGACGCGCTCATACGAGAGATTGACTAGGCTGAGAACATTCTGCCAAGGCGAACTCATGCTAGTGGTCAAAAGACCTATGACCCCTAATCGTGCTAAACGGGGGAAATTCGAGCCGAACTATGAAGTCCCGTACATCATAGACAAAGTTTACCAGGGTGGGGCTTACTTGCTCATGGATATGCATGGCGAAAAGCCCTTCTGGACAATAACTGGCCGTTTCTTGAAGAAATACTACGCTTGAACGAGACGTCTATAAACTACTACGGACCGTAGTATCCCAAGGCTGACAAAAAATATATATAATAAAAAAAACGGTATGTCCATAAGCGAGATGGGCACGGATGAAAACCCGAAAGGGCTCTGTGAGTAAAAAACAGCAGGGCTACCGGCGAGTATTGTGAAAACCCGAAAGGGCACAATCTCGTTAAAAGACACTTGCAAGGTCCTCTCGACCTTCTGAGGAGAAAATACCTGCGTGAGATCCTTACGACTCACAATGGAGCAACACACTTAGGGATCCCCATGATTCCTAAGGAGAAATTACACTTACGAGATCCTCACGACTCGTAAGGAGAATTCCCCTTTGAGACCCTTACGGCTCATAGGATTCAAATGCCTTAAGCTACAGGGATCTGAACCTATTTTTAAGCCATCACAATCTCCAATGTTTCCCTGCAAGCGTCTCAATATCGACCCTTGTATACAATCCACGGGCACGAATAAACATTTCCCTAACAGAGTTCACCAGCGACTAGGGATATGCTCACACGACGAACGATCCTTGTAAGTGCTCTCGACTTATGAGGAAAAAACACTCCTGTAAAATCCTTACGACTTACGAGAAACCATACACTTGGGAATCCTCATGTTTTTTTAAGGAGAAAACGCACTTACGAGATCCTCACGACTCGCAGGGAGAAATACCTTCATGAGACCCTTACGGCTCATGATGTTAAAAGCCTTAGTCGACAGGATCCTAACCCTGATTGCTAAGCCACCTTTGTTCGAACTGACAAAGGCAAATGATGATTCGCTCCTGGCAATATCCCAGTTGTAGCGATACTGATGCCTAAATCGGTATTAGATCCTAAGTCCTTTACTCGCAGCAAAGATCAGCGAGCCATAAATGCATATAAAATAGCCGAAATGATAGGGCAACTTGCAATAAAATCAGCAGGTAAAATATATGTATTCAAAAATATCCGAAATGATTGGGCAACTCGCAATAAAAAGCAGTGAGTAAATAAAACAAATAGCCGAAATGATTGGGCAACTCGCAATAAAAAGCAGCGAGTAAATAAAACAAATAGCCGCAACTCGTAATAAAAAGCAGCGAGTAAATAAAACAAATAGCCGAAATGATTGGGCACCGCAAAAAATAGCCGAAATGATTGGGCACTCGCGACTTTCGCGATATATAAGCTGAAATGATAGGGCATCGTGAAAAGAAAAATATATAAAATAAAACTTTTTGCCCTACAGTTGATATCACATCGATCCCTGTATACAATCCAGGGGCACGAACAAAGAGGGAACCATATATTCCCACCAGGCTCCATCAGAAAGAGAGCCAAGTCTCAACGGCCACATCTACCGCCTGGAGACCCACAACAGCGTTCCTCCTCATTCCAGCAGGATTCAGACGCAATAATCGATCTCGAAGATATGGCAAAGTCCCTAGTTCCAAGACTCTACGGTTCATAGACGATCTAGAGATCACCTCGACATTCGTCTTATTACAACAGACGCAACGTCAGCAAATCGGAGCCGCGACAAAGTTCCCAGTTCCATGACTCGGCGGTACACAGACAACCGAAAGCACCTCCTAGCCCCATAGAACACGGCTAAAGTCAATCCCGACCCCGTGGGAAACGACCAGAGCAAATCCTGGTCCCGTAGAACACGGCTAAAGTCAATCCTTACCCCGTGGAAAATGGCCAGATCAAATCCTGGTCCCGTAGAACACGGCTAAAGTCAATCCTGACCCCGTGGGAAACGGCCAGAGCACCTCCTGGCCCCGTAGAACACGGCTAAAGTCAATCCTGACCCCGTGGGAAACGGCCAGAGCACCTCCTGGCCCCGTAGAACACGGCTAAAGTCAATCCTGACCCCGTGGGAAACGGCCAGAGCAAATTCTGGTCCCGTAGAACACGGCTAAATTCAATCCTGACCCCATGGGAAACGGACAGAGCAAATCCTGGTCCCGTAGAACACGGCTAAAGTCAATCCTGACCCCGTGGGAAACGGCTAGAGCACCTCCTGGCCCCATAGAACATGGCTAAAGTCAATCCCGACCCCATGGGAAATGGCCAGAGCAAATCCTGGTCCCGTAGAACTCGGCTAAAATCAATCCTGACCCCGTGGGAAACGGCCAGAGCACCTCCTGGCCCCGTAGAACACGGCCAAAGTCAATCCTGACCCCGTGGGAAACGGCCAGAGCAACCCCTGACCCCATAGAACACGGCTAAAGTCAATTCTGACTCCGTGGGAAACAACCAGAGTAAACCCTCGAACTCCCCGTCAAAGCAATGCTTTAACTCGGGAGCAGGTCAACTCATCAATCACTTACGAGTCCTCTCGACTTGTAAGGAGAAAATTCTCTTGTGAGATTTTTATGACTCTCAAGAGAAAACGCACTTAGGAATCCTCACGATTCCTAAGGAGAAACCACACCTGCGAGATCCTCTCGACTCGTAGGGAGAAAAGTCTTTATGAGACCCTCACGGCTCATAAAGTTGAAAAGTCTTAGGTGACAGATCCTAACCCTGTCTCCCAAGCCATCATTGCCTCGCAGAGAGGTCAAGGTAGATTTTCTACAGGCCACACTCTCCTAAGTCAAATATCGACAAGAAAGGAAACAACCACTTACATGTCCTCTCGACTCGTAAGCAAGAAAAACTCTCTTGTGAGAGCCTCACGACTCTCAAGAGAAAACACACTTAGGAATCCTCACGATTCCTAAGGGGGGAAAAATACGCCTACGAGATCCTCTCGACTCGTAGGGAGAAAAGTCTTTATGAGACCCTCACGGCTCATAAAGTTGAAAAGCCTTAGGCAGCAGACCTGAACCTGCTTCCTAAGCCATCGCTACCTTGCAAAGAGTTCAAGATGGAAGGTTCTCTATCATCTATAGACGACGCTTGCTAAAGTAACATGCCGACAATAAAGCAAAGGAAAGAAAATGATAACACAAGATAGTACAAAAGAAATGTATCTTTTATTCATAAATTCAATTGGGTACAAGATACATCATATGAAAGAATAAAAAATGGATACATTTTATTCAAGAATTACAAATGTTTAATTGATACAAAGGAAACTACTGGGAGGGAGGCATTTTCAATAAACCAGCCAGTTGCTCGCGCACTCCCCTCAGCCCCTTTTCACGATCAGCCGCCGCGGCCAACTCCGCTTCAACCTCGGCCCGTTGCTGCAGAAATGATGAAAGTTTCTCATCAATTTCCCGCTGAGCAGCCTTTTGGCCCTGTGCAACCTGCTCAGTAAGGTTGAGCTTCTTTCTCAACACCAGACCGTCAGAAATACATCGTTGAAGGTTTTCAAAGATGGAGTTCAAATGGGCAGCATTCGCTGCGACCTCAGCGCGCATTCGGATAGACTCGGCAGAAGTCACCTCACGTTCCTTTCGTTTAAGAGTCGCCTCCTGTTTAAAATAGCGAAGGAAAGGAATGTTCTGCTCAACCCACGCAGTCCGCTGGGAGTTCGAAGCTGACACTTCTAGAGCAGGACGCCTGAGCTCAATCTCATGCAGACATGCCTCAATCTTCCTGCAGTAGTTAACCCACGACTCGACGATGCCCTCACTGTGAAAGATCACGAGCGTTGCCAGCATGGGATCAACCTCCACAGCAAAATCCGCAGCAGATGCGAAAGCTTCGGCTTCGAGATCCTCGACGAACTCGCTCAACGTCCTCAAGCTGTTCGCAGCACCCCTGGAAGATGGGCGTTTGGCAAAAGGCCCTGCCGGCATGGGAATCTGAGACACGAAGGGAGCTGAGGTCGGTATGATTACTGCGAAACTAATCATAGTCAGATATAGGCTTAAGAGATAAGAAAGATGCAAGAATTATGAAGGCTACTATACCGGTTACGGCAGGTGGCAGAGCCGGGAGTACCGGTGGCGCGACTATTCTTTCGTCCCCTCCTTCAATCTGTAGTGCTGCAGTCAAGGCAAAGAAGAATTAGCAACGACTTGGTTACCCGTAAAAGAAAGGAAAAGATATTAGCTAGAAACTGTACTCACCAACGCTACCAGATAAAGCAATCTCCGACTGGAAGGAGAAATGTGGGTGCAGCACCTGATACAAATGGTCAAAAAGGACTCCTGCAAGGGTGTAACAATGCGATGTCAGTACATAGAGTATATTGCCTACAATGAAACCGGTAAGTCGCAAACATATGCCTTCCAGCATTCCAGACGACATAGGAGAAGGCAACGGGGCAACAGCCGTCACGGCAGTGACCAAAGACGCTTCGGATGGCGCAATCTCTGCATCCACTGCATCTGCAAATAAAAAGTCATCAGAGGGGGCTGAACGGGATCAAAAAGTAAAAAGAAAACAGTGTCCTAAGATCTACCTGATAGGTCACTAATCGAAATAACGACGAGAGATTATTAGGTGCAGCGGCTTCTTCACTTTCCTCCACTGGAATGGTTTCTGCACCCACGGCTTCGTCCCCTGATTCAACGAGAGCCATCGTAATGCTCGCGATGTCCACCAATAGCAGGGAACTATAAGGAGAAAGAGCGGTGATCGGGGCAGTCCCAGACTCCTGAGAGAGAGTAGCCATTTCCATCTCAGCGATCGCCGTCTTCTCACCCGCCACCTCATCTCTAATGTTTGGCCCTGCAAGATATGGTATATCAGAATTTGTGGGTTGAATAAAAATAAAAAGACCAAGCGCTGCATTACCTGGCGATGGGTTTTCAGTCGTTTCCCGAGCCGCGCGCACGACCTGTCTATGAGCGGTAGACAGGACGACCGGGGGGTTTTCGGAAGAAATAGTGACGGATGGGATGGCGCTTGAACCTGCACCCACGGTCAAGCTGACATCATGTTCCCTCGCCACACGCTTTCTGCGTTTCCTGTCAGCCTTGGCAGTAAGAATAGACCTCTTCAAGACTTCCGTCAAAATGACATCATCGTCCGAGCCAAGAGCTACCTCTGGAGCCGTTATGGCGTCCGTCATTGGTTGCTTGAGCGAAGCCTCTTTTGGCAATACTGGGGAATCTGGGACTTCAGTAGCTGGCCCTGGAAGCGTCGTTGCACCACCCTGCGGGATTGGCACTACACTTGGGATAACCTGAGTCGAGGTAGTCCCCGCAATATAAAAATGAGTTAGTTTACCCATAAAAAAGGGGGGGCATGAAGGCACAGTGAGCCGAAATATACCAACGCCTAAAGAAACGCGAATCCTTTCCTCCTCTTCAAAAGTTTTAAGAGAAGCCGCGAGAGCCTCTTCAGTGGAAACGGCTGTTGAAGAAAAAGTGTCAGTCAAAACACAATAATAAAAATGTAATGCAGCAACAAAAAGATACGACTGAAGACTACCTGACTCAGCGAGGGTGATCAGTCCTGCTTTGTGGCTAGCTGGTCATTCGGAAGCTGCGATGGCAGCCTCCAGATCAGTATCATCCGACGTCATAAATAAACCCTCATTGGTCCCATATTCGCTTAGGCCCTCGCTATAAGGAGCATGAGGCTCCTGGCCGAGTACAACGTCTGCAGAAAGAATTGACCTGTTCTTCTTCTGCGAGCGAGTGCCGGCCGTCGGTAACACGAGCTTGCGTTTAGTAGGCAACTTCGGGTGGCGAGTCCCGATCTCCGCACCCAAGCCGGACTCAGGAGACGCCACAGGTACCACTTTGACGGGAGCACGGGGTAGCGGCAGCTCGGGCATCACACGTGGTACCACAACCGCAGCAACCTCTCTCAAAGGAGGACGAACGACGATCCGTCCGTTCAAAGGAACAGCTGGATTACCAGCAGGGGCTGCACCCTTACGATCCAGTCATAACTTCTTTTCCTCCCTGATGACAACACCCATCGCATGCTCGTACCACGCCACGTACACGTTCAACACCTTTGGGACGCAGCTTGGCTCACTGATAAAAAAGTCAGAACCGTTGTTGAGCCTCATTAAATGGTGTAGCGCGCTGCGGATGCCTTCTTCTGTGGCGGGCGGCTCAGCTAGAAAGGCCTCAAGCGGAACACCCTGATTGTAGCTAGATTGTTGGGCGAAACGATGTGGGTTGTATCTCATAAACAACGCCGCATCATTCTGCCTAAATACCAGAAAGCCCGGCCTGATCGAATATAGGTGGAGAATCTCCCGAGCTTTCAAAGTAAAGGCGCCATCTTTAAAGGTGTCCCGCAGCGGCTGCACCACCTTCGCGGATTCTTTGCCGATATTTAAGACCTTGTCAACAAAGGTCATGCCATCCCCGATGGTACGCGAGCGAAGGAGTAAGCCTCGAGCCTCTCGTGGAGTCGGTTCCAAAATAGAAGCGTCAACCAGTCGCAGCAGTCGAGGAAAGTTATATCTTTCATAAAAAAGGGGGCCTTTTGTGAATTCCAAAGGCGCTAAGCACATGCAACTCGAGCCACGAGGTGAAGTAATGCATTGAGAAGTTCACGGGCTGCACCCCCGGTTGAGTAGTATCTGCCGCTAGGCTAAGGCCGTGATACAAATGGGCTAACATAGCGACCCCGACGGCCACTTTCACCCCAATAACCATTTGATACGCCGGGTAGAAGACGGATGGCCTCATACGGTAAGGGTGCATCGGAAGCGCAAACCAGCTCAGCCATAGCCCGAGAAACTCCAAAAAGAACGTTTCCTCGTCAATCCCAGGAGCTGCAAGCTCTGCAAAAGAGATGACCGGGGTGTCGAGGAGAAAGAAACTCTTCTGATCCGCCTCCGCCGTCGGCAGGTTGCCCAAACCTAAGCCAAAAGGATCGTCAAGTTTGGAGAACTTCGCGGCTTCCTTCGACAGTACTTCCAGGTGGAGAAAACGAGCGATAAAATCCGTAAAATTAACCCCATGGCTCCCAGACTCGAGAAATAGGCCCTCGTAGATATTCAACACCTTAATCAAACTTGGTGATTGATGTTGAATGGCGTTGTCCGGGGTAAAGCCCATCATCACCGACTTGGCGGCAAAGACGTACTCATCATGAGGAAGTAGTTCCTCATAATGCTCCCCTCTAACAGGCAAGCCAGAGATCTCCGCGAACTCCTCTAAAGAGATGGAGACTTCCCGATCCAACAAAAGGAATGTGTGAGTTGGAACATTCCATTGTTCCAAAAAGGCTTTTACCCACCATGTAGGAGGCGTGGAGTACTGAAAGAGAGAAACGTAAACCGTGGGATACAACCCGAGCCTCAGCAACTGCAACCTCTTGGCGGACAGAATGTACCGGGCCCACTGCAAATATCCGGCTGGGTGACGGGGAGTCAAACCTATTGTATAAGGTTGTCCCCAAGGGCGCGACTCACCTTGATATATACGTCGCCCCAAGATATCCAACGCCATTGGAGGCTGTACGGGTATCGCAGCCAAAGAAGGTTGAAGGAGACCATCTGAAGTCCAATTAACCTCCTCCACGGCATAGTTCACCGGGGGTGGGTCGGCGTAAGAGATCGCCGAAATGGACTCCGAGGGTGCCGCGCAAGAAAAGCTCCGTCGACCCCTGATGATTTGGTTGTACCATGTTCCCCATAGATGAAGATTCTTGTGCTCCGGATCATGGTCTTTGATCAGTGCAAAAATTTCTCGGTCTACGGGCGCTTCTGGGAATCCGCCTTCCGAACGGACGAACGGGAAGGAAGTGTCGAAAGACATAGTACCTGCGCTGAAAAGAACAAATTTTCAGCCGCCAATGCTACAGATTAAGTTCTATCACTAGGTACTTTAAATCCGTACCGTACGGCAATGCAGTGAAAAGAGACCAAAGGGGACCCACATAATCTAGATAACAGTTCATCATTAATGAACAGTCTCATCATTTGAGGAGACTGTCATTAAATGAGGAAATCCTCAAAAGATTCCCATTCAATGAGGACCCCTCGGGCCAAGGAGTAAATCTCCCCTTGAGAGCAGCGCTCTGTGACAGAGTGACATCTGTCAACTCCGATGATGATAGGAATAAAAATTCCTCAAGAGCCTTGCTCTGTAAAAATGTTGGAATAACCCATCAGAAAACTTAAAATAAATTTTTTAATGAATTAAAATTCTGAGATCTTCAAGATCTATGAACAAACTCTAAGAGTTCTTCATAAGAGATTAACAAATCTATATGATTTGAAAAGAGCAAAGCTCTGTTAATGGGTTAAGAAACCCTAAGAAAAATCCCTTTAGATCTATGATTTCAAGAGAGCAAAGCTCTGTTAATAAAACCCTTAAAAAGGTTTTCTTTAGATCGAAGATCTATGAAGAGAAAAGCTCTGTTAATGGGTGAAACCCTAGATTATTAAATAATCCTTTAAAAGATTTAATCTTTACCTAAATTTTGACAGAGTTATGTCCTTAAGAAAGTTCTTAAGACAAATAGCTATGCTTTGAAGGAGAATAAAAATTCTCAGAAAGAAAGAAGATAAACAGAAATCATCTCAAGGGCCAAAGGCCCTATTTATAGGCACTGAGATGCCGTTTCAACTTCTGAGTTGATCCAATGGTAGAGATGATGCCACCGCTGCACTCACGTGTAGGCCACGTGAGCGCAACGGTGGGGGTGCATTTGTTTCCCCCAATCAGAGCAAACCTCTGTTCAAATTTCAAAATTTGAAAGGATGCAGCGCCAAGTACGCTGCACTCCAAGTAGCGCACCACGTGCAAATCACGTGAGCGCTAGCGCTAAGAGCGCTGCACTCTAAGCAGCGCACCACGTGCAAAGCACGTGAGTGCTAACAATAGAACAAAGTGTTCTCGGCCCTTGGATCAAAGATCCAACGAACATGATTAAAAATCATCAATTGACCAGAATAAAATTCTGTTGAAGAAACATTCCTCAGAATCTTTCCAAACAGGAAAGATTATGCTCTGAAAATCAGAGCACCGTTGGATCAATGATCCAATGGCGATTAAAAAGCACCAAAATACAGAATAAATTCTGTATGGGAAAAGATTTCCCAATCTTGTTAAAAACAAGAAGATTGCCTTCTGTAAAATAGAAACCCTTGGATCATAAATCCAACGAGGGAGACATCTCCAAATCAATTAGAGACAAGATCTCTTTAACCGATTGAACAAATCAGCCTTCATTATATAAAGGCCCCAAGACTTCATATCTCATATAGAGGAACCCCCTATAAATTTTGAGAAATCTAAGAAATAAGAGCAAGCTCTCGGTAGAAGAAGAACTTTTCTTCAAGGTAAAAAAAACAGAGATGAGAAAAATCTCATTAAAGAAGAAGAATATAATTCTTCTCACAGATCATAGATCTATAAGACTAAGGTATTTTTAAAAAAGGGATCATGAACATCTCATTATAAAAAGGGGGGAGAATAATTCAATTCTCTTAGAATCACAGATCCATAAATGCAAAACCTTTCACCAAAATAAGAGATTGAAACATCTCATATAAAATAAGAACTTTGTTCTTAGAACCTTGAGACAAATTTTTTTATAAAAGATAATTTATTTCTCAGATCATAAAACTGATCAGAAGCGCTTCTGCGCACTTTGACTGGCGCACAGCGCCAAGCGCACCACGTGCTCCTCACGTATGCGCCACTTAACAAATAGCGCTTTGTGCTCATGGACTGGAGCTCAACGCCAAGCGCACCACGTGCTCCTCACGTGTGCGCCACTTAACAAATAGCGCTTTGCGCTCATGGACTGGCGCTCAGCGCCAAGCGCACCACGTGCTCCTCACGTGTGCGCCACTGAACAAATACCGCTTTGCGCTCATAGACTGGCGCTCAGCGCCAAGCGCGCCACGTGCTCCTCACGTGTGCGCTATATCACAGAAGCGCTTTGCGCTCATTAACTGGCGCTAGCGCTAAGCGCGCCACGTGCTCCTCACGTGTGCGCTGATAGAACATAAACTGTTCTTTAAATAAAGCCCTAGAGCTATGATGAATGCTCAGCATTCAATAAAAGATAGAAAGGCTGTCAGAACCCAAATCAATGCTCAGCATTGTCAAATGTTTAACATTTTAACTGAGTGGGCCGAGCCCAAGTTGGCCATAAACCCCTCATTCGGATTAATTGAGCTCATATGCTCATAAATCTCAGATTTTAGTCCCAACCAAAATTGGTTCAAGGGTACATCTCTGCACCCCTCTGATATGTGTTGTTGTAATCTTTCAACGTCTTCAGAGAGGTGACGGGTCCCGACAACCAAACATTTCATGGACTGTGGGGTCCTAAACCCATGGACAATGATGTCCTTAACCTTGGACTGTGGGGTCCTTAAGCCCATGGACAATGATGTCCTTAACCTTGGACTGTGGGGTCCTTAAGCCCATGGACTATGATGTCCTTAACCTTGGACCGTAATGTCCTTAAACTAATGGACCGCAAAGTCCCTAAACTAAAGCAATAGAGCTCAAATGCTCTAAATGATCCTGTTGAGTAGATCTTAGTCTAAAATTAGACTAACGTATCCTTAACAAACGTTTAAGTTTATCTTAGTCTCAAATGAGACTAACGCATCCTTAAACCCAACCCCAAACCCCAAATCTACAAAAAATACGGATTTTGACTAATCCACGCCCTACGGGCGATAACATAAATTAGTCTCCGTATACAATCCACGGGCAATCAAAAACAAAATAAATACCCACGACACGAAGTGACCATCTGGAAAAGGAGAAAGTGGTTACCGCGATGCGGTAGCATAATTAACTGCAGGGGCTTGCGCCTGCAGGGAAGAGCGTCCCCATAATCGAAAACCCCTCAAATAAGGGGGAATCTGACGAAGTCTGCTATATCGGCCGCATCCGTCTAAACCTCCGATACACGGTGCCATAAATCAACTTGGAATCTTCGGAGAGGTGGACAGATAACACCAAATAGCATCTGCCCCCCAGAACACGTGCCCGGACGTCCCAACGTCCCGGTCGCGTCCTTCCGGCGGCGAATAATGTCCAAACGGCAGGGCAAGCTTCCTAGGTCGCCGCCCCCCCCCACCTCGTGACCGGGACCCCTATAGAGGGAGAGAAGACTCTGCTTGTGTCGGCACTGCCGACCACCGCCTCGCTGCCTCCCACGGCCGAAGATCTCCCGGGCCAACATATTCTATGATCCGCTGGGCGCCTCACAGTTCAACACCTAGGTCCGTCGCCATAGTGCTTCGCCCCGAGCCCCTTCGCGTCCATGTCCCTCCCAGCTCGCCTGCTTCCAGGCATAACCGACACCCCCTCCCTCGACAGGGTCGTGTAGATGGGACTCGTTACGGTAGCTCAAAGACTACCTCACCAGGGGACCTGAGGAACCTCATCGAAAGGAACCGGGGCCCCAGCCAGGCATAAGTTTCCAACAGCAGAGGCCAAAGATCAGAATGTGCCGAATCGTCGGGATACCACGGCCGACTCGATGCCCTCGAAAAGAAGATCGAGGGTATGCATCGGGAAGGTCATCACTCGAGCGATGGGGCTAAGCACGCCGCCGACTCGCTCACAAAACCCTTCACCGAGGAGTTGCTCGCAGTCCATGTCTCCTCCCGGAACAAGCCCCCAAAAGTCTCTCTCTTCGACGGTAAGTCTGACCCGAAGGACCATTTGGACGCATTCACCACAGGGATGAGCTTCCAAGACAACTCCGACGCCGTCCGATGCCGAGCTTTCCTGGCCACTCTCATCCGCTTCGGACGAAACTGGTTCCGAGGACTCGCGCCACGCTCGATCCCAACCTTCGACGAGCTGACCACCCAATTCTTCGGTCACTTCGTCGGGAACAAACGGCAGAAACGGACCGTCGACCATCTCTTCACAATCAAGAGCGGGGACAAAGAAACATTCAAAGGGTACGTCACCCGCTTCTACAACGCCCTTCTCGAGGTCCCAGAGCACCGGGACGAGACGGTCATTACAGCACTTAGGTCTGGTCTTAGGCACAAGGAGTGGTTATGCTCCTTTGCATTAGCGCAGTCTAAGACCATGCCCGAGGTAAAGGCCTGGACCGAGCGTGAGATCCTGCTCGAGTCCGAGGTGAACGTAAATCTCCCCAGGGCAGAGCAAACTGACCAAAAGAAAAGGGCGAGGGAAGAGAGAAAGAGACTTGACCGGCCAAAGCCCTACTCCCCGAAGTTTCAGGAGTACACCCCACTCAACGTCTCCCAGACGGTACTGCTAGAGGAGGCTAAGGGCGATGGGTTCTTCAAGCTCCCCCCGATCTCGCGCATGGCGGCAAAGCGCACCCGGGGCCCCTATTGCGGTTTCCACAGGTCGCAAGGCCACTCTACAGAGAGCTGTAAGCAGCTCTGAGACTACATCGAGGAGCTCATCCATTCGGGACACCTGGCAGCGTACTTGCGGGACAAGCGGCAAGCTGACCATGAGCAGGAGCAGCGTCCCCCTCCCGGTGAGTTGACAATCGGCCAAATCATAGTCATGTCGGCGGGGGGTACGTCGAGTACCCATGAGGCTCAGCGCTCTACTCCGATCGTGGAGGCCAACAGACATCCGAGGAGCTCAAACTGTACCAATGAAAAGAACATCTACTAGCGTGTACTTCTTTTACTAAGACAATGTAAACTTTTCTCAAGATCTTTCTGTTCATGTAATAAGAAGGGGTTAATAAAACATCGCAAGAAGAGTTTTGTTTATTCAAAAGGGTATTATAGGCTCATCAACCGTACATCGAAAAGAAAAATTACAATAGCGGGGGAAGAGGTGCAGAGAACATTGCTCGTGGTACTCCGAGGATATTTCCGCCAGCCGAGCCTTCGCGGCCTCAGACCTCTGCCTCTGATGCCGCCCGCGAATGTCGGCATCGTGCCTCAATTGGTAGCACTCAAGGATGAGCGCCACCGAGCGATCCCGCCGACCCGCGGAGATCAGGCCGAAGCGCCGCAAAGACCTTAGCTTACCAACCGCCTCGTCCTTCAGTTGTTCGGACAAGGGGTTGTGGAGCCCCGGCGATACCCTCCAGATAGAGTACATCAACAGCTGGAGCAGGGGAGAGCGCCGGGAAAGCAGTCGGCCGAAATTATCTTCAATGCGGCTTATCACTAACTGCACCGTGTCCTCGGTGCAGTACTGATCGTAGAGGTACACGTCCTCGAAGTTTAAGATGTCGGGGATGGTAAAAGGGAAATCCTCCATTCTTACATTTTGGATGTAGAGGAAGGAGTGATCAATGCTCCCTCCGTTTTATAGCCCACAATGCCCCACGAGTCCAACAGTCGCTCGTTTCACCCACAACTGTACCACCACGCGGCAGACATCCAGCCTCTCTTGGTGAAATCGAAACGACACGACTCCGGCGCTTCGCCTCCCCCACGCGTCCATGACACGTGTCGCCCGTGACTGTCCCGCTTCCCGATGCTCACACCACCAGGCTCGCCCTTGCTCGGTTATCCCTGGTTGATAGTTCCATACCCACAACGCCAGGGATCGAAGCCCTTACCAAGAGGCAACCGGGCTCGCCCTTGCTTGGTTATCCCTGACTGGTAGCTCCCTACCCACAACGCCAGGGATCAAAGCCCTCGCCAAGAGGCACCGGGCAGTAACCCTGCTCGGCCCGTCCTTAGCAGGCTCATTACGGCCCTTTCCGCGCTAAGGAGCAAAGCCCTCATCAAGAGGCAATCGGGCAGCAACCCTGTTCGGTTATCCCTGGCTGGTAGCTCCCTACCCATAACGCCAGAATCAAAGCCCTCGCCAAGAGGCACCGGGCAGTAACCCTGCTCGGCCCGTCCTTAAGGATCAAAGCCCTTGCCAAGAGGCACCGGGCAGTAACCTTGCTCGGCCCGTCCTTAGCAGGCCCATTATGGCCCCTCCCACGCTAAGGTTCAAAGCCCTCATCAAGAGGCAATCGGGCAGCAACTCTATTCGGTTATCCCTGGCTGGTAGCTCCCTACCCACAACGCCAGAGATCAAAGTCCTCGCCAAGAGTCACCGGGCAGTAACCCTGCTCAGCCCGTCCTTAAGGATCTAAGCCCTCGCCAAGAGGCACCGGGCAGTAACCCTGCTCGGCCCGTCCTTAGCAGGCCCATTACGGCCCCTCTCGCGCTAAGGATCAAAGCCCTCATCAAGAGGTAATCGGGCAGCAACCCTGTTCGGTTATCCCTGGTTGGTAGCTCCTTACCCACAACGCCAGAGATCAAAGTCCTCGCCAAGAGGCACCGGGCAATAACCCTGCTCGGCCCATCCTTAAGGATCAAAGCCCTCGCCAAGAGGCACCGGGCAGTAACCCTGCTCGGCCCGTCCTTAGCAGGCCCATTAAGGCCCCTCCCACACTAAGGATCAAAGCCCTCATCAAGAGGCAATCGGGAAGCAACCCTGTTCGGTTATCCTTGGCTGGTAGCTCCCTACCCACAATGCCAGAGATCAAAGTCCTCGCCAAGAGGCACCGGGAAGTAAACCTGCTCGGCCCGACCTTAAGGATCAAAGCCCTCGCCAAGAGGCACCAGGTAGTAACCCTGCTCGGCTCGTCCTTAGCGGGCCCCTCCCACGCTAAGGATCAAAGCCCTCATCAAGAGGTAATCGAGAAGCAACCCTGCTCGGTTATCCCTGGCCGGTAGCTCCCTACCCATAACGCCAGAGATCAAAGCCCTCGCCAAGAGGCAATCGAGCAGCTACCCTGCTTGGTCATCTATGGCTGGTGTTACGACCCACCAACGCCACGGTCCAAGCCCTCGCCAAGAGGCCATCCACATCTAAGCGATCCCCACCTCGACTCCGGGGCCATGTAGATACCGACTCTTCACCGGTCTTTGCACACTTGCCAAATGGTCGAATTCAACTCGATGTATGATCGCCAGACGAAGAACCGACCTGACATAAAAGCTGAACCGTGCAAATAACGAGTGTTCTCCACAAAAAAAATGTGCAAGCAAAGAAACTGCAAAAATATTTTTTATTCACATAAATCAAAGGTCTCTACGAAGGTATTATGGGCTCCCGGCCTAACAAAAGTGCCCGGAGGCTTACAAAATTTCAGAGCAAAGGATAGAAATAAGAAGTCGTGGGGCTTCAAGCCTCAGGGGTGTGGATGACCTCGGCGTGCGGCGCCTCCCCTACGACTACCGGGGCGACATCTTCGGGGTCGGCACAACCGGCGGGAACTTCGGCGCCGGCAGCCGGGGCGACTGACTTACCCCTTGCACTCCCACCGGGGGCCACTTTCCCTGCATCATGTCCGGGGGAGATCCCATGCGCGTTGTCGTTGAGAGGGTACACGAGCTCGGCGTCAGGGAACTCCGGCATCTGAGTCTTGACAGAGTCGAGGGCTTTGTGCCAAATGACGCCCCGGCACTGGCAAGGTCGGCGTAGAACTGATCCGACTTTTTGTAGCTCTCCACCGTCTTCCGCGCCCGGTCCTTTGCCGCCTCGTTCTCCTTTCGGAGAGTGCCCACCGTCTTCTTAATGGTAGCAACGAGCACCCGGGAGTCCTCCAATTGGGACTCGGCGGCTCGGGCGGCCTCTCGGTACCGAGCGACCTCCCTGTTCCCGGCCTCCACCCGGTCCTCAAAGGCAGCAGCCTTCTCCGTCGCTGCCCCCAGCTCCTGCCTTAAGCTCTCCTCCTGCAAGGGGAACTCGCTTGCGGCCCGCATCGCCGGAACAATCTTCTCTTCCTCCATGTGGACGACGAGGGTGACGTGCTGGAGGACCTGAAGAAAGAAAGAGGGTCAAAAAGGGGAGGGAAGCGCCCGACCACGCGGACAAAATGTTGGATGAAGAACCAGGTGAAGTGCGAACACTAACATGCACGGTCTCTTAAGCTATCACAGCCATTTGGGCCCGGAGAGTTCCTCGAGGGACCCTCCCTCTGGCCGACCTCTCCATATCCGAGAGCAGGCTGTCGGCGACAGAAAGCCCCGAGGGCACCTCGAAGCGAAGCTCCCCATCGTCCACAAGGATTGGGGAAGCCGGGGAGCAGGGCGCCCTTCTGTGAGACCTCTTGAGGGACGACGCGGGAGAACCCTCCTCGTCTCCCACCTCGGGGGCCCGAGGCTCTTGCGCCCGAGCACGCTTTCGAACCGGTGCACGACTAGACTCGGGGGCCCGGGGCTCACTTGGGCACCTGGGTGAAAGGGCCATCGGCGGGGCCGGAACGGACGGCAGGCGAGAAGGGCCAGCGCCTTAGGACTTCTTCCCCCTCTTCGCGTCGGTCACTGCCATGCGGAACTTGCTCATATCCATGGGTCCTGCATAAGACAAAAATACGAGGAGTCAAAGATACCAGGAAAAATTGAGAAAATGCACAAGTCTAAACAGGTCGCCTGAGAGCTCCCAACTTACTCGTGTACTCGGCGGGGCTGAGCCCGGCCCAACTGAGGGCCCACTCAGACAGCAGCACGTCAACCCGAGGGAGGGGCTCCCACTTTGACACCGCCACCATATCGGGATCATTCGACCGCCCCACCCGCGGACAGCTGGCCCTTTGCTACAGGGTAGGCACAGGCCAATCCTCACCCTCGAGCGGTGCAATAAAGAAAAACTTCCTCTTCCATTCATGGATGGAAGAAGGTACTACGACAATCCCCGACCCGGAAGCATCACCCCGTTGTTTTCTAAAGGAAATATATACCCAGCTCGGCTCGCCCTTGCGAGCGCCGGGATGGTTTTTGTAGCAGAGGGCGGAAACAAGGAAGCTCAGGCCGAAGGGATCTGAATCAATCTCAACCGGACCAGAAATCCGAGGAGGATCCTCCAGGAGTTTGGTACCAGCTGGCCCGAGACTAACCCAAAACAGTTCAATGCCGCAATCACCTTGAGGGCGAAGGGCAGACGCAACTCGGCCCAAAAGTCCTCCAGGTACTGGGCAATCTCATTGCCCCGTACCTGGTTTGCCCTCTCCCCGTCCTCGGCCAGCCGAAGCGAATAGCCGGGAGGAATAAGGAAACGAGTCTTGATGTTGACAAGCTCCTCCGCACGCCTCAGCGAGGACCGTATACCAAGAACACCTGAGACCCGTGCTCTGGGGACCGCCCCCGTCGCATGACCATGGGAAGCGTTACCAACCCTAGCTTCCCGAGAGGACTCCGACTCAGAAGAGGAAGCTCCAGAAGACTCCCTAGAATCTACCCGGACGACATCTACAGACTCCTTAGAAGAAGACATCTAACCTGATGGAGAGGAGTCCTCGGACGAGAAAACGCAGAGATTCGACCTAAAAAGGAGAGCGCCGAGCTAACGAGACTCTGGACGAGGAAATTACGAAGAGGTATGGGCCCTAATGGGGACCCCACCTCTGTTTATAGCTACCGGCGTACACATCTAACGGCGACAGTCATCTCCCGCCAAAACGACTCATCGCATTCGACGGCCACCATCGCTCCACCTGTTGCACGCGCATTGGTCGTACCCCATCGGACGCCGGAAATCTACGACCCGTCACTTCAGCCAACCAGCGCCAGACACGTGGGCTGTCGCTTCGGCGAACGTACGCACGATCCGGCGCATCCTTTTTAATGCTGGATCTGGCCCCTGATCCGCTGACGTCATCAAGAAAATACAGCCGATTCCCCGGGAAAGCACGCTTACTATATCTACGAAAAGGAGCTCACCTCGGGCGACCCGGCAGACCATTCTCAACCCAACCCGTGAACAGATCGGGACGAGAGTGGGGGGCTAATGATGATGCTCGATATCGGCGATCTCCCAGATCGTGACACGTGGCAGATGACGTGTCCCGAAGCTAGCAAGAAAAGACCAGGAACGGTACGTCGGTAAAATACCCTGGGTCTGCGGCCCATGGACTTAGCCGACCCTCTGCAACCGACCACATCACTCATGTTCCCGCCTAACAAACAACCGTTGGCTCACCTCCGAGCCCACCTACACAATTGGCCTCCTTGGCCCCTTCAGCTCGTCTCCGGGCTACCGCAGAACCAAGATACCTCGGCCTCCCGCTCGTTCCCGAGCCTCCCGCCGAGCTCATCCTCCTCGGTCCCATCGACCGACCAACGGCACCAATCACAGGCGCAACTGCCTCACCTCCGCGAATCTCGCTATGCGCGAGATATCCGCCAGCCACGTCCCGCGTTCCACGCCATCACGATCCCCCATTAACGAGCCTGTCTCGTCATTAATGCGGGATCCCGCCTATCACGCGGGCGTGACGCCGGAGGCGTAACGGCCGGCATGATTCTCGCGCCTGCCTGCCCGTTGCTACCGCTATATAAACCCCTCTTTCAGACGGTTCAAGGGGTGATTCTTTCCTCACTAGGCCGTTACTCTGCTCAAATATCCGGTCTAACTTGATCGTCGGAGGGTCCTCGGTGGCACAACAACCCCGGGACTTCCTTGCAGGTAGCTCGACCGCATTAACCTCAAACCCATTGAGATCTACATGCTTCAGGAGGCGACCTCCAACTCAATCTCAGTTGTCCATCGCCCCTCGCAGCAAATCTACGGAAGGTAACATCTTGACGTGATCCGACCCACGTCACCAACACTTATATATCGACAATGCAAAATAGTCGCTAGGTCTCAATGTAAACGATAACTATGCAGAAGGTATAAAGCAAGCACAAAATAGGCAGAAATGCATTGAACAACTATTCACTAAATTATAACACCCAACGCCATATGACTTGTAAATTTTACCATAAATCACACGCATAGAATCAACCAAAACAATATAAAAAGTGTACGAAGAACACTTGATTATCTAAGAAATAAAATTAATTTCATTTCAAACGGAATTCAGGTTAGGAACTTATCATCATTTTAAATTTGCGATAGATTGCTGGAATTCCAGTTTCAGAACTGGAAGTCCAACTTCGCGCGCAGTTTACTAGGAATTTTGTTCATATTCAGATGTTGCCCTAGTTGAATAAAATCTAGTTCTATCTGTTAGGTTTACAATGAATCAAACAGATTATCAATATACTTCCTGTACTAGAAGTTACGTCCTGTTCAATGTGACGGTGTAATAAATGTCACTGCAGAAACTGCAGAACACATCGACGTTCTAAAATACAAACTAAATATCAAACGACTGTGAAACTGTACGAGACAAGATCCACGTGATAGATAAATAAATTATCTATGCGACTATATGGGACTCCGTGCATTTTCAGTTTTATGTAAGGACGTGCAGGTATTTAAATTTAGGTATCCTAGAGAAATGCTGTCCCAGACTGCAGTCCAGTGCCGCATTCGCAGCCAAATATCGTTACAGTAATCTATAAATGTTGAGAAATAAACTATGAACGGTTCTAGATTATCGAGTCGGCTTCGATATTAGACATAGAACATCACATTCCAAACTGTATTGAATTTACACTGATTTTAACAAGGTAACATGCACGGTAAAATTCAGATTTAGTGCCATCTTTAGGGTGCGACTTTTATAGGTCTAACATAGATATTTTTCTCAAATCCCTACACGACCTCTACTAACAGTAAAAGGGATTTGATGATCATAAATTTCGGTAATTTAAGATAGGGTTTTCATTCATGTATCGTGTCCAACACATAAGATATGTATGGGTACCAATCGGAACATCGGTTTATAGTAATCGATCCAACTAGATCTTATTCGGTTAAACTATACATGATGTTGACACGGGATGATAAACCCTAGTCGGTCTCCAGTCAATATAATCAAACCATGAGGGTTCATTACAAAACTAATTGAATTATAAATTATCGATATATATATATATATATATATATATATATATATGCAATACTCCATATCATGTAACATCATTTTTTCGATTAAATAATATATTAATTAGCATGAGTAGGTAAGTGATTAATTTTCACTTGCCTCTGATAATCGCGACGACGATAACGATACGTCCCGGCAGTGATGACGGTGAGGGGCGGCAACGGTGACGGCGGAGGCACGCACACGGGCACGGCACGGCATGGCACGGCACAAGAAGCGGCGACGGCAGCGAGCTCGGTTGGGTTCGGATAGTGGTGACTCCGCGAGGTCGGCGGTGCGGGTGGCCGTCGAGGGTGGAAGGCGGTGATGCTCAGGCAGCTCTAGGGAAATTCTCGGCTAGGGGCAGAGATGGCGAGGTGGTGATGGGTTCGTGTCGTTGGTGGGTTTGAGCTGAAGGAGCAGGAGCTCGTCGGCTGTGAAGGGGGAGCTCCGGGGATGGAGTTGGGTCGGATTGGGAGCTCGAAGGCGTCGATGGTCGCCTGAGGTGTTTGTCGGCGATGTGGAGCTCGGATCTTGGAGCTGGGGATGGTGGAGTTGAGTTGGGGAGTGTTGATGGTGACGATGGGAGGAAGTCGGTGGTGATGACGGAGGCTGCACGGGAGCTTGAAGTCGGCGAGGGTTGAGTTGTGCAGAGATGATGTTGGCGGCGAGGAGGTGTAAGTTTTTGGGTGGCAGTGGGTAGAGAAAAGAGATGGGGTTGCAGAGGGGGAAAGAAGGGAGCGAGAGGGAAGAGATAGGGCGGGAGACGTTGAGGGGAGAGAGCCGGCGCCGATATCTCGAGAAGTCGTTGGGGAAGAGCTCGGTCATGGGTTGAGCGAGTTTCGTGGCGAGGACGAGAGAGGAGGGAAGTCGTTGGAAAAAGGATATGGTGGAGGAAATTGCGGGGGAGTCATTGGCAGGGTGGCGCGGTCGTCGCGGAGGGGCGCGAGAAGAGGGGGAGAACGAACATTGGAAATGGGCGGGAAACGAGAAGAAGTGAGGAAGAAGAAGAAAGGAAATGGGCCTGGGGGAGTCGGGTCGGGTGAGCACGGGTCGAGTATTAGGGAAAGGGTTGGGTAGATTAGGAAAATAATTTAATAAAAATATAATAAAAATATATATATAAATGGAAAAAAATGGGAAAAAATTTGGAAAAATATATACGCGGAAACTGGGGATTTACACCAACAAAATCATGTCACGCCCTGCTTCCCAAAATACGGAATACGGAAGGCGACTAGGCCATCCATGCTCCTGCGGTCAGGGAAACAATCCTGTCGTAGTCGTACTTCGGCTTTTAGCATAACACGGTAATCAGTAAACACAGCGCAGAAGTAAAGGAAACACATCACTAGTTTATTACATCAAATTTCATTGTTCACGGTTTACAATAGCTCGAAAGAAAAGAAAACTACTAATAAGTACGAATACAAGGTTGATTTATGGAAAGCGGTAAAAGTACCGATGGTACGGCCGTCTAGATCTCCTCGAGCTCGAATGGTAGGTCTGAGTTTTGGACTGGGTCCTCTCCAGGCCCTGAGCATGCATACTTAAGTCGTCAGGGCGACGCAATAGCAATATTATGGTAACAATAATGAGACAAGAAAATAAAAGTAATAACGGTGGAGACAATAAATGCAGGTAATCGATATGCCAATAGTCAATGCAATGTATGACCTGTGTTCTTGCGGGTCTCTAAGTCAGTTTTGAAATCGAGTTTGCGGAAATGAGTGATCATGTTTAACGAGAGTCTCGTGCGTACCCGAGACTACGGCCCACTGTTGCCCAGGACATAACCCTGTCAGCTGGACCGCTAAGTCCAAACCTAATATATATAAGAGTCGCTGTTCGAATGATCATTCTCTAAATCTCTAACCTCGCTAAATACAAGTTCCTTTCCACTTCGATTTCCCTTTTCCCCCAGGTTTCACTATATATAAGTATGGACTAGTTGTGTACAAGCATGCACCAATAACACTGCTTTATTCATTATCCACTGCGCTGTTCACTGTCACGAAATCGTACACTTTTTTTCCCGGCGTACTCGACACAACAAAACTTGTCACGCCCCGCTTCCTAGTATACAGGTAGAGGATGCGATGAGGCCGCTACGTATTTACTCAGAAGTAAACACGCTAAGCGTATCTAAGCAATATAAGCAAAATGCACAAGAGACAATGACAATAGATATAATTGAACAACAACTTTATTTATTAACATTCTTTTTCTTACAATACATCTGAAACGTAAATACATGGAATGGAAAGCAATGCCTAAACAGTGACATAACAGAAATGGAAAGTACTGAAATAAAATGTACAAATAACTAGAGCTCCGGGTCAAAAGCTAGCTGGTCTAAATCCTCGCTGGTGGGCTCGACCTCCTGAAGGTCCGATCCACCTGACAACATTCCAAAAAATAAAGAGAAGGAATGTCGTCAGCGAACAATCGCTCGGTAAGTCCCAAAGATGAGGGAGAAGTAGAATAGACAGAGAGAGTGTGTGTAGCTTTTAAAGTTGTATTATATTGTTATAATGTTGTATTTAATGTTAACGCTGTTGTTTGTAGCTTGGTACAGAAGAGGCCGGTGTATACGAGAGGAGTCTCAATAGACCAGAGACTACGGTAGACGGAATACAAGGAACCGTTCAGCCACGGTACAACGGCAATTGAATTCAAGTTAGGTGTCTTAATGGTTGCTGTCTCATGCCACTTCTAACACCTTCTGTACCAATCTACCCCTTATTAACCCCGCAATATCTTGATTGTATTGTTTGTATTGTATTGTCTTGTAAATTGAATTGTATAGATGGATGACTTGCCGAAACCATGATATCAGTAAATGGATGTAACTGGAGAATCATGTATATGGATTTATATCCATGGTTCGGTTCAGTCAATAGATTGAATAGATTGAACAGATTGAATATATGGATTCATGTTGTATTGTAGTTTTTACTTGAATCATATTCAAGTCAGATTGATTATATTGAGACTCAGTCTGAGTCAGGCAATTAGAAAAGAAATTGAATCCTGAATTAGGTTTTGGTGTTATCGGTAACCGCTGCACATGGACGGCAGGATTTGTGTCTTCTTCAAAGACTATTACCGTGTTGATAACACCGTTTGTTAAGTTGTCTACCTTAAATAGGCAAGCACCCATATCTCCGGCTCCCTGAGGCTCAAGAGACTGGTCCCGCTTAAACCTATGTTTACTAAGGTCCTTATTGTAATTTAGTATAACTTGAGGAGGTTTTATATAAAAATAATTTTGTATAATTTTCAAAATACACCTCAAGTATTTTATTATCGTCTTTAGAGTTTTCATGGATGTATATTTTATCAATGTGACATTTCTAGTGAATAAAACATAATTTCATAATATATGGTATCTATTTGTAATATGAATATTATTTGAATTATCATGATAGTTTCATGTAATATTTGACTTCTTTTCTTAAGTTTTGGAAACATGGAATATTATATATATTTAAAATAAGTATTTTGGTAATATTTATATATACATATTTAACGAAAATAAATTTATTAATTTTCTTGTAAAAATCTCATTTTCTAAAGAAAAATGTATAAAATCCATCGAGACCGAATGCTCCTTGTGGAGGTCTGCATCTCACTCTACTAAGCCCGAGAATGTGCGATAATACGCACCATCCCGAACGGGTTCCCCAAAATGGGTTGTAGAGGCGCATTTGTATGGAAATGTTTAATACATTTTTTTAAAGAAAAAGGTTTTATAAGTTAAAGGTATTTTACTGTAAAGTCGTATTTCCCGTATTCTATTGTCCCAAAATTCATCGTGCTATGATAGATATGAGTGTTGTGAGGATGTAGGTCATTATCTCGTGAACTATCTAAACGTATAGGAAGGAATTATAATGATTTATGTCGAACTAAACTATATGGTATTTTTCTGTAAAAGTGCGATAAAATTTGAAATATGACTTCTTTTGATATGAAACTTGTCAAGATGTTTTGTTAATGTTTAATGATCATGATGGAAGAGTTTGGTATTATTGTGTTTAAGAAAAATATGATTTTTAAGGAAAAACCAAATCGGAAGTCGGATTAACTCCACTTCCGTCGAGTTTTAGAATTTTAGATTTTTAGAATAGTAAAAAGAAAGGGAAGAAGGGACTTATAGGTTGATTGTGTAGAGGAGAGGAAAAAGAAGAAGTGGGAGGTGTCGGTGCGTCGTTTCGTCGCCGGAATCTCCTCGAATCATCGTCGGAGCTTCGCCCTTTGCTAACTCCACTTGCACACAAAAGACTTGGGATTTTTTTTGAGAGTTTGGGCAGTGATTTGGAAATGAGGAAGGGTGTTTTTAGGTGTGGTATTTATAGGAAAAAATTAGGGTTTAGGGATGTGAAAAGATGTATTAAAAATTTGTATTAAAAATGGATTAATTGTGTGTTTTAAATTGCTCTGTAAATGTGTAGAGAATTTAAATAACACAGGGGTTATGGGGAGTTATAGAGTCACAAGTTTTAACAAAAAAATGGGGTTTCAGCCGAGTTGACCCGGCGTCGCCGGCCGAGTCAGCCGCGCCGCAGGCCCGAGTCAGCCGAGTCTGGTCGCGTCTCCATGCTACGTGTCCCCTGTCGCTTGGTCTATCTCATGGACCCGTTTGTTTTATGTGTGACTCTTGGTTTTACGGGTTGTGCACGTGTAGACTCTTTGGCTTCTAAAAAGATTAAAAGAAATCAAAATAAAAAGATAATGTGGCTGATGAGATTTGAACTCTGGTGCTTTGGTTCAACAGTGCAAGATCTTACCAATGAGGTACAAGCTCCTTCTTGCTGTTCAAAAGCAAAACAAATTTATAACTTGTGCTCAGGAAAAAGTACATCTTTCTGTATTTTTTGAAAAAATAAATTGTACAGAAAGTTTAGGGTTGTTACATTCTGCCCTCCTTATAAAAATTTCGTGCTCGAAATTTTTAAAAGGAAAGTGTAACAGATTCAAGGAAAGTTTAGTGATAGGACTATTGGTAGTGTATGAAAAATATGTGAAGGAATGAAAGAATGCGAAAGGTTTGAAAAGAGTTGAGGAAATTACCATGGTTACCTTGGTCTACGGCCTCTGCATCTTCGGCCGCTAAAAGGAAAGCCTGACGTCGGGGTATATTCCTCCTAGCCGGAGGCAATTTCTCTGTTCTTGGGGCATGTTACTCTGCTCTCGAGGCATGTTTCTCTGCTCTCGAGGCATGTTCCTCAGTGCCTGATGGAGGTGGTGGAGCTGTGAGTGCAAGATGAGGTGTAGGAGCCTGGATAGATGGCCGCTGCGGGTAGTTGGTGGGTGTGTGAGTTGAGTTGCGTTTCTAAGGACAGTTTCCAATTCTGTGATTGGATGCGCCACAAACTAAACACAGGCCTTTGGCGCGCCTACAGTCCTTCCACAAGTGTCCATTCCTCTTGCAATAGAAGCAAAAATCTGAACTTGACTGGTTAATTGTTTCTTTCTGTCTCTTGGGTTTTGAAGGTTGTATAGGATAGGCTCCTCCTGCTATCTGGGTGGCAGAGCGCTTTATACCGGTTGCTTCTGCTTCTGGTCGGTTCAATAATATAGCAGTCTGCTGCTACCTGCTGCAGTCCTTCCAGTAGGCTTCAGATTGCCTCAAGCAGAACAGTTTGCTCATTGATCAGAGCAGCGATGGCAATTGTGAGCGGTAGTGGTGGGGGAGTGTTGTTGACATTTGTGCTGGTGTTGTTTGGGGAATTCATAACCTTGGAAGAAAAATTTAGGTTAGGATAGATTCAAAATATATAGAATTGGAAGATTCAAGGAATTTGAATTGTAAAGAATGTTTTCAGTTGTTGGTTCTTGTGTTATATTGCTTAGGTTGTTCACGCAGAGCTGAACTGCATGGTAGGGTTCCATACAGCTCTGACCTGCATGGGCCACCAACAAAACCTGTCACGCCCCGCTTCCCAGTATACGGGCAGAGGACGTGACGAGGCCGCTACGTATTTACTCAGAAGTAAACACGCTAAGCGTATCTAAGCAATATAAGTAAAATACACAAGAGACAATGACAATAGATATAATTGAACAGAAACTTTATTTATTAATATTCTTTTTTTTACAATACATCTGAAAAGTAAATACATGGAACGGAAAGCAATGCCTAAACAGTGGCATAACAGAAATGGAAAGTACTGATATAAAATGTACAAGTAATGTCACGCCCCGCTTCCCAGAGTACGCTAAAATGGGCACGTGACATAGCCAACCATGCTACCTTTGGGTAGGAAGTATCCCTCCACAGTCACATTACCCAGACGTCAGCGCGTCATATCATCAAGTAATAAAATATAAACAGGGTAGCAGGCAATGCAATATAAACATGAATAAAGTAAGGGTAACAATAATATAAATCAGAGCAATGCAGGGTAGTGTGCAGTGGGTAAACTAAACTGTTCTATCAGGCTCTAAAGTCTTTGAAACCAAATAATGTAATCCTCATCGTAACTCGTCGGTAGTTATTCCGTAACGCCCGGAAAGACGGCAAACAATAGGTATTCCGTAACGTCCGGAAAAACGGCAAACAATGGGTATTCCGTAACGCCCGGAAAAATGGCAAACAATGGGTATTCCGTAACGCCCGGAAAAACGGCAAACAATAGGATGGCCCTTGGAGTTACGTTCGGTTACAATACTGATTTTCCCATACCCTCAAGTTATATGTGTAAGTCAAGTCAGGTATCCCGTAATCAAGAAACTAATGCCAACACAGGATCAGGTAAAAAAGGTTTGTCTGGATAGACAACAGGAACGGTCCATGAGGACTACATGTCAGGTTTGTTGGCATTAGACACAAGATCAGGTAACGGGCCAGGTCATGGTATATCAGGTCAAGTCAAGCAGTATACGGTACCATGTTGGGTCAAGCACTATGTATGTAGCAAGTCAGGTCAAGAAGTAAGCGATATCATATGTGTATTCACAATCAGTTATATAATCAAGCATGGTTATCAACAACATGATATAAGCAATGAATTAAGCAATAGGCAGATGCACTCAGTTTGCAGTACAGTTATTAGTTGTGTCACAGAGAGGATTTCAACATTACAAGAATGCAGTAAGACAATTATAGCCATTTAATCATGTTAACAAGTTTAAGACTTCATGGATGCAATGTTATATGTATATACAGGTTCCGCGGATGAAATCACAATTTAAGCAGGTTAAATGTATACAAGTGTCTGAATGAAGTAAACGGTAGATAAGGTGCCATAGGCTACGTTATCAGTGAAGGTGAAATTAAAATCTGTAAATATGGTTATTAGGTTCACTACGGAAATTGCAACAGGTGGGTTCCAAGTTTGAAAGATAATGATATATAACAACATTGACATTAAAAAATGGGAATTATAATACTACAGTTAAAATAGCAGGTTTAGGGTGTCATTAATGAATATGTAAATATTATTTAGCATGTAGCAAGGGGTACTTGCCTCGACGGGTCGTGAACCGAGAAAAACGGAACGTAAAACGTCGGCGGGGAAACTCGCAACGGACGCACGGTTCACGGAATGAACCCAAATGACGAACAATGGAACCACACGGGTCGGGGTACCTCGCTGGAACTTCGGGTCACGTCGTTGGCATCGTTGGTTTCCGGCCGATGAAAGAACAGTGAACTATCAATACATGTAAACAAGAAGAGAAGAGGAAAACAGAGAAGAAAGGAAGTAGGATCTGAGAGGGGATGCTCACGATGATCTGTGGGACGGGTGGTGACGGTTGACCTCGTCGACGGAGCTCCGGCGGCGGCCTACGACGACAGCGGCAAGCAACAGCCGATCAAGAAGGTATCAATAGAAAAGGAAGGAGAAAGGAAAAGAGGAGGGGAGGTGAAACTCACCGAGGAGTGTGCGCGTTGGTCGGGGCTACGGGAACGAGGGTCACCGACGACGACTCACGGCGGTGCAACGCGCACAGGGGTGTGTGCAGGTGGCCACGGCTGGTGCAGGGGCACGGTCGTTGAAGCTGGGTGCAGGGTTTTGGATCTGTGGTTGAGACGAGGAAGATGGTGGTCGAAGGGGGAAACGAGATCGCCGGCGTTGGGGCTGCGGCGGCGAGGAGGTGCGCGGCTAGGGTTCGCTGAGGGTTGGGTTCTGCGTTCTTTGAAAAAGAAAAAGAGGAAGCGGGGTTTTTTATATATAGAGGAGAGAGAGAGAGTTATCGGGGAGAGAAAGAGAAATAAAGGAGAGAGAGAGATATAATGAGAGAGAGAGAGTAAAGAGGAGTGGGGGCCCACGGGATAATGGGGAATGCTGATTGGTTGAGGGGAGTTAATTGAGAAAGATTTAAGAATATTAGAAATCTTAAACAGTTAAAAATATATATAAGATTGTTAAAGAATTGAATATACGAATGGTTTAGAAATATTAGAATTTGGGATTTTGGCGCAAACTAAAACATTTCCAAATCGCGTCTGGGTCGGGTCCAAAAATTTGAAATTGAAATAATAGGATTTTAAGCGGGATCCAAAATTTAAAATGAAATGTTTTATGATCAAAAAGCATACCCCCAAAACGGACACACGTACGTGCGCGTAGCCGTCCAAACTCGCCCGTTTCACTGAACGGGACGAGAACACGACGCACGGACGCAACAACGGGGTTAGGGGTGTCAAGTAGGCCAAGATGAATATTTTTAATTTTATTTTAGATGCCAAAATTTGTTATATGCAGAAATGAATTTGCCGGGTAAAATTTTACAGTAAGAAACAATCAAGCAAGAAATAAGTGCCACACTACGTTCAAACGGTAACTGAATTTAGTAGCATTGGGCTCGGGTGTTACATTATACCCAACTACAAAAAGAATTTCGTCCTCGAAATTCCAAGAACACAAGGATAGAAAACTACAAGAAAATGTGAGGAAATTTCTGCCGGATTTCATCTTCTCGTTCCCAAGTGGACTCCCCATGCGAGCGATTACCCCAAGAAACGAGCACAAGAGGGATCACCTTGTTCTTAAGAACCTTTTTCCTTCGATCCACAATTTCAATCGGTCACTCCTCAAAAGTCAAGTCTTCTCGTACTGTTAGCTCCGAATGATCCAATACGTGTGTTTCATCTCAAACATACCTACGGAGTTGAGATACGTGAAACACATCGTGCACATTCGCCAAGGACTGCGGTAACGCCAAACGATACGCTACCACACCAACACGCTCCAAGATCTCAAAGGGTCCAACGAATCGAGGACTAAGCTTTCCTCGACTTCCAAAACGAATCACCCCCTCTAGTCGGTGATATCTTCAAGAACACCAAATCACCCACGGCGAACTCTAGAGGTCTTCTCGACGTATCTGCCCAACTCTTCTGTCTGTCTTGTGCTGCTTTCATATGATTTCTGATAGTATTAACCTTCTCAACTGTCTGCACAACCAAATCTGGTCCCAACAATTTTCGTTCACCGACATCATCCCAACAAACAGGTGAACGGCATTTACGACCATACAATGCTTCAAATGGAGCCATCTGGATAGTTGCCTGAAAACTGTTATTGTAAGAAAACTCCACCGAATGTAGATGATCCTCCCAAGAACCCTTGAAGTCCAACATGCATGCTCTCAACATGTCTTCAAGAGTTTGGATCGTTCTCTCCGACTGACCATCAGTTTGAGAATGATAAGCTGTGCTAAACTTCAATCGAGTCCTCAAACTTCCCTGTAAACTCCGCCAAAAGTGTGACAAGAACCGAGTGTCCCGATCGGACACGATGCTCACCGGTACTCCATGCAATCTTACAATCTCTTGTATGTACCGCTCAGCCAAAGTCTCTGTTGATTGACCAACCCGGAAAGGAATAAAGTGAGCTGCCTTGGTCAATCGATCAACAATTACCCATACTGCATTGTTGCCTTTTGGACTCCGCGGTAAAGCCGTCACGAAATCCATGGTTATATGTTCCCACTTCCATTGAGGAATCGGAAGTGGTTGCAATAAACCAGCAACCCTTTGATCTTCAGCCTTAACTTGCTGACACACCAAGCACTTTGCCACAAAGCGAGCAATCTCCCGCTTCATGCCTTCCCACCAGAAATGCTGTCGAATATCTCGGTACATCTCTGTGCCTCCTGAATGTACAGAATAAGCTGAACTGTGTGCCTCCTTCATAAGCTCTTCACGAATATCTCCCTTTGGCACGCATAAATGACTACTATACCTCAACGAACCATCCTCGTGGATCAATAAATCTGTTCGTAGTCCGGCTTCAACCTGTCCTCGAAACTTTTGCGGTCTAGGGTCCTGCGATTGTGCTGCTTTAATATTCTCGATCAACGATGACTGTACTTGTAACTGCATCAACTGTCCCGAAGAATGCGGTAGCACAACCTCCAAGTCAAATCTTCGAAAATCTGCAACGATCTCCTTCTGCGTAGTTAACACCCGAATTGCTGGTAACCGACTAAGTGCATCCGGCACGACATTAACCTTCCCCGGATGGTACTTAAGATCAAGATCGTAGTCAGCCATCAGCCCCAACCATCTACGCTGCCTCATATTAAGCTCCTTCTGTGTGAACACATACTTTAAACTCTTGTGATCAGTAAAAACTTTGACCCTTTCGCCCAATAGGTAGTGTCTCCAAATCTTCAACGCGAAAATCACAGCCGCAAGCTCCAAGTCATGCGTTGGGTAATTCTTCTCATGGGTCTTTAACTGTCTCGTTGCGTATGCTACAACCTTACCATGCTGCATCAAAACACATCCCAGTCCTTTTCCCGATGCGTCGCTGTGAATCACTAATCCTCCGGAATTGTCTGGCACGGTCAGAATAGGGGCGGTTATCAATTTCTATTTCAACGTCTCGAAAGCTAACGCGCATTTGTCCGTCCATACAAAAGGTACCTCCTTACGCGTAAGCTTGGTTAACGGCTCTGCCAGACGAGCAAAGTTCTCCACAAATCTCCTGTAATATCCGGTGAGTCTAAGAAAACTTCTTATCTCCGCCACATTGTTTGGAATTGGCCAATCTCGAACTGCTGCAATCTTTTCTGGATCGACGGCAATTCCATCGTCAGATACAACATGCCCCAAAAACTTTACTTCCTCCAGCCAAAACTCGCACTTACTCATCTTCGCATAAAGCTTCTCCTGTCTCAACGTTTGTAGTGCGATCTTCAAATGTTCAGCCTGCTCTTCAAAACTCTTCGGGTAAACCAGAATATCATCAATGAAAACCACGATAAACTGGTCCAAGAACAATGAAAAGATTCGGTTCATCAAGTCCACGAATACTGCCGGCGCATTCGTTACTCCGAAGGGCATCACTAAGTACTCGTAATGTCCATACCGAGTTCGGAACGCTGTCTTGCGAATATCTTCTGTTTTCACTCGGACCTGATGATATCCGGATCGCAAATCCAGCTTCGAGAATACCCTCGCGCCACTAAGTTGCTCGAAAAGTTCGCCAATGCGAGGGATCGGGTACTTGTTCTTAATAGTCACCTGGTTTAATTCTCGATAGTCGATGCACATCCTTCTTGTGCCATCCTTCTTCTTTACTAGAAGAACTGGAGCTCCCCAAGGCGAGTTACTCCTTCGAATCCAACCTTTCTCGAGCAAATCAGCAACCTGTTTCTTGACTTCTTCCAACTCTACTGGTGCCATTGGATAATACGCTTTGGATACTGGCACTGCACCAGGAATAAGATCAATTGCGAACTCCACGTCTCGCTTCGGCGGTAAACCCGAGATGTCCTTAAACTCGTCCATGAACTCTCAAACTACAGCTGGTGCTTCGTCTTTACAATCCTCCATTGATGCAAGAATATCATTCGTCGGCCTAGCCCTGAACTCGACTGGCCCGACAGAACTGCTTCCTCAAAACAGACCTCTGGATGTCCGGGAATCTGGAATTCTCTTTCTTTACTCTACGCTTAAAGTGAGCGTGGAAAGTGCCGAGAAATCCATTCCCAAGACGATTTCACAATTGCCGGTAACAAACACCAAGGAATCTGCAATTAACTCCCGACCGCCAACAATAACAGAACAATCCTTATATCTTCTATTAGTTAAGATTTTCCCTTTCCCAATGTGTATGTCCCAAAACTAAACAGGGTCGTGTAGTCAATCGAGTGTGTAGTTAAAAACTTGGATGACATAAAACAATGGGATGCACCAGAATCAAATAACGCTAATGCGGGAAAACCATGAACGAGTAAAGTACCTGAAACAACTTCTCCTGACGCCTTAGCTTCTTCCCCTGCCAAGGTAAAAGCTCGAGCCTGATTAGGTCCTTGAGTTAGCTGTTTCTGTCCCTAGAACGGTCTCTGCGGAGGCTTCTTAATATCATCCCCCGTACGAAGCTTCGACGGACAAGCACTAACGGCGTGATCTGCCGCTCCACAACCAAAACAGAGTCCCAGCTTCCTTCGACAATCCTTTCGCACATGTCCGTGTACATGGCAGTAGTTACAAATCACGCTCCTTTTCCGATCAACCACAATTGTTTTCTTCATTGGTGCTATGCTACGTCTGTTCACCGGAACACTTCTACGTACGGACGTTTGGTTCAGTGCAGACGCCGGTTTCAGCTCGGTCTGTCTCTTTAGATTCTCCAGCAATCCCCTTATCACTCTACGCATGGCGGCTTTGTCCTCAAGTCTTTGGTACATCTTCAAATTCTTATCGGCTATATTCCTGGAATCAAAATACCCAACATTAGCATGATGATAGATTCAAAATATAGATCAAGGCTAGAACTCCAAGATACTTAAATAGAGTGCCGCATTGTAACTATGCCGCGGTATCATAGCCACAATTACATAACTCCACCCAAGTCGCCAAAGTCCTAGAGATAACAAGGAATCAGGTTTTCGAGTCGATATGCAAAGGAAGTTTGCACATCGTAAAAAATATAATCGGGAGGGATGTGATTCAAGAATGGTAAACGGCAAGATGGCAGGACATGTTTCCTAAACACGGGTATTCTGATTCGTGTATTGGGTACAATACCCAACTACAAAAGAATCAACCCGACTAACCTATGTCTCTGATACCAAAAGAACCATGTCACGCCCCGCTTCCCAGAGTATGCTAAAATGGGCACGTGACATAGCCAACCATGCTACCTGTGGGTAGGAAGTATCCCTCCACAGTCACATTACGGTTGTAGAGATATCAAGAACAAAAATAAAACTATCTAAAACATGTCCATAATCCAAGATAAATCATGAGTCAAGAATAAATAAGTACGGAAGCGAAAGATCCAATACAAATAACTGGAATGTATGTCCCATAATGCGAGCTCACATCAGGAATAAAAATGCAGGAAAGAAAAACTAACTACTGCCGACACTCAAAGCTCAGCCTGTCGGCTGAAATGCTCCTGCTCAGACCGCAACAGTGGTACAGAATCTGGGCCATGCAAAACCCAGACATCAGCGCGTCATGTCATCAAGTAATAAAATATAAACAGGGTAGCAGGCAATGCAATATAAACATGAATAAAGTAAGGGTAACAATAATATAAATCAGAGCAATGCAGGGTAGTGTGCAGTGGGTAAACTAAACTGTTCTATCACGCTCTAAAGTCTTTGAAACCAAATAATGTAATCCTCATCGTAACTCGTCGGTAGTTATTCCGTAACGCCCGGAAAGACGGCAAACAATAGGTATTCCGTAACGTCCGGAAAAACGGCAAACAATGGGTATTCCGTAACGCCCGGAAAAATGGCAAACAATGGGTATTCGGTAACGCCCGGAAAAACGGCAAACAATGGGTATTCCGTAACGCCCGGAAAAATGGCAAACAATAGGATGGCCCTTGGAGTTACGTTCGGTTACAATACTGATTTTCCCATACCCTCAAGTTATATGTGTAAGTCAAGTCAGGTATCCCGTAATCAAGAAACTAATGCCAACACAGGATCGGGTAAAAAAGGTTTGTCTGGATAGACAACAGGAACGGTCCATGAGGACTACATGTCAGGTTTATTGGCATTAGACACAAGATCAGGTAACGGGCCAGGTTATGGTATATCAGGTCAAGTCAAGCAGTATACGGTACCATGTTGGGTCAAGCACTATGTATGTAGCAAGTCAGGTCAAGAAGTAAGCGATATCATATGTGTATTCACAATCAGTTATATAATCAAGCATGGTTATCAACAACATGATATAAGCAATGAATTAAGCAATAGGCAAATGCACTCAGTTTGCAGTACAGTTATTAGTTGTGTCACAGAGAGGATTTCAACATTACAAGAATGCAGTAAGACAATTTTAGCCATTTAATCATGTTAACAAGTTTAAGACTTCATGGATGTAATGTTATATGTATATACAGGTTACGCGGATGAAATCACAATTTAAGCAGGTTAAATGTATACAAGTGTCTGAATGAAGTAAACGGTAGATAAGGTGCCATAGGCTACGTTATTAGTGAAGGTGAAATTAAAATCTGTAAATATGGTTATTAGGTTCACTACGGAAATTGCAACAGGTAGGTTCCAAGTTTGAAAGATAATGATATATAACAACATTGACATTAAAAAATGGGAATTATAATACTACAGTTAAAATAGCAGGTTTAGGGTGTCATTAATGAATATGTAAATATTATTTAGCATGTAGCAAGGGGTACTTGCCTCGACGGGTCGTGAACCGGGAAAAACGGAACGTAAAACGTCGGCGGGGAAACTCGCGACGGGCGCACGGTTCACGGAATGAACCCAAACGACGAACAATGGAACCACACGGGTCGGGGTACCTCGCTGGAACTTCGGGTCACGTCTTTGGCATCGTCGGTTTCCGGCCGATGAAAGAACAGTGAACTATCAATACATGTAAACAAGAAGAGAAGAGGAAAACAGAGAAGAAAGGAAGTAGGATCTGAGAGGGGATGCTCACGATGATCTGTGGGACGAGTGGTGACGGTCGACCTCATCGACGGAGCTCCGGCGGTGGCCTACGACGACAGCGGCAAGCAACAGCCGATTAAGAAGGTATCAACAGAAAAGGAAGGAGAAAGGAAAAAAGGAGGGGAGGTGAAACTCACCGAGGAGTGTGCACGAGGGTCGGGGCTACAGGAACGAGGGTCACCGGCGGCGACTCACGGCGGTGCAACGCGCACAGGGGTGTGTGCAGGTGGTAGCGGCTGGTGCAGGGGCACGGTCGTTGAAGCTGGGTGCAGGGTTTTGGATCTGTGGTTGAGACGAGGAAGATGGTGGTCGAATGGGGAAACGAGATCGCCGGCGTTGGGGCTGCGGCGGCGAGGAGGTGCGCGGCTAGGGTTCGCTGGGGGTTGGGTTCTGCATTCTTTGAAAAAGAAAAGGAGGAAGCGGGGGTTTTTATATATAGAGGAAAGAGAGAGAGTTATCGGGGAGAGAGAGAAATAAAGGAGAGAGAGATATATAATGAGAGAGAGAGAGAGAATAGAGGAGTGGGGGCCCATGGGATAATGGGGAATGCTGATTGGTTGAGGGGAGTTAATTGAGAAAGATTTAAGAATATTAGAAATCTTAAACAGTTAAAAATATATATAAGATTGTTAAAGAATTGAATATACGAATGGTTTAGAAATATTAGAATTTGGGATTTTGGCGCAAAGTAAAACATTTCTAAATCGCGCCTGGGTCGGGTCCAAAAATTTGAAATTGAAATAATAGGATTTTAAGCGGGATCCAAAATTTAAAATGAAGTGTTTTATGATCAAAAAGCATACCCCCAAAACGGACACACGTACGTGCGCGTAGCCGTCCAAACTCGCCCGTTTCACTGAACGGGACGAGAACACGACGCACGGACGCAACAACGGGGTTAGGGGTGTCAAGTAGGCCAAGATGAATATTTTTAATTTTATTTTAGATGCCAAAATTTGTTATATGCAGAAATGAATTTGCCGGGTAAAATTTTACAGTAAGAAACAATCAAGCAAGAAATAAGTGCCACACTACGTTCAAACGGTAACTGAATTTAGTAGCATTGGGCTCGGGTGTTACAAGTAACTAGAGCTCCGGGTCGAAAGCTAGCTGGTCCAAATCCTCGCTGGTGGGCTCGATCTCCTGAAGGTCCGATCCACCTGACAACATTCCAAAGAAGAAAGAGAAGGAATGTCGTCAGCGAATAATCGCTCAGTAAGTCCCAAAGATGAGGGAGAAGTAGAATAGACAGAGAGAGTGTATAGCTTTTAAAGTTGTATTATATTGTTATAATATTGTATTTAGTGTTAACGTTGTTGTTTGTAGCTTGGTACAGAAGAGGCCTGTGTATACGAGAGGAGTCTCAATAGACCAGAGACTACGGTGGACGGAATATAAGGAACCGTTCAGCCACGGTACAACGGCAATTAATTCAGGTTAGGTGTCTTAATGGTTACTGTCTCGTGCCACTTCTACACCTTCCGTACCAATCTACCCCTTATAAACCCCGCAATGTCTTGATTGTATTGTTTGTCTTGTAAATTGAATTGTATAGATGGATGACTTGCTGAAACCATGATATTAGTAAATGGATGTAACTGGAGAATCATGTAGATAAATGTATATCCATGGTTCGGTTCGGTCATTAGATTGAATAGATTGAACAGATTGAATATATGGATTCATGTTGTATTGTAATTTGTACTTGAATCATATTCAAGTCAGATTGATTATATTGAGACTCAGTCTGAGTCAGACAATTAGAAAAGAAATTGAATCCTGAATTAGGTTTTGGTGTTATCGGTAACCGCTGCACATGGACGGCAGGATTTGTGTCTTTTTCAAAGACGATTACCATGTTGATAACACCGTTTGTTAAGTTGTCTATCTTAAATAGGCAACCACCCATATCTCTGGCTCCCTGAGGCTCAAGAGACTGGTCCCGCTTAAACCTATGTTTACTAGGGTCCTTATTGTAATTTAGTATAACTTGAGGGGGTTTTATATAAAAATAATTTTGTATAATTTTCAAAATACAGCTCAAGTATTTTATTATCGTCTTTAGAGTTTTCATGAATGTATATTTTATCAATGTGACATTTCTAGTGAATAAAACCTAATTTCATAATATATAGTATTTATTTGTAATATGATCTTGTTTGAATTATCATGGTAGTTTCATATAATATTTGACTTCTTTTCTTGAGTTTTGGAAACATGGAATATTATATATATTTAAAATAAGTATTTTGGTAATATTTATATATACATATTTAACGAAAATAAATTTATTAATTTTCTTGTAAAAATCTCATTTTCTAAAGAAAAATATATAAAATCCATCGAGACCAAATGCTCCTTACGGAGGTCTGCATCTCACTCTATTAAGCCCGACGATGTGCGATAATCCGCACCATCCCGAACGGGGTTCTCCAAAATGGGTTGTAGAGGCGCATTTGCATGGAAATGTTTAATACATTTTTTTTAAAGAAAAAGGTTTTACAAGTTATAGGAATTTTACTGTAAAGTCGTATTTCCCGTATTCTATTGTCCCAAGATTCATCGTGCTATGATAGATATGAGTGTTGTGAGGAGGGAGGTCATTACCTCATGAACTATCTAAACGTATAGCAAGAAATTATAATTATTTATGTCAACTATATGGTATTTTTCTGTAAAAGTCCGATAAAATTTGAAATACGACTTCTTTTGATATGAAACTTGTCAAGATATTTTGTTAATATTTAATGATCATTATGGGAGAGTTTGGTATTATTGTGTTTAAGAAAAATATGATTTTTAAGGAAAAACCGAATCGGAAGTCGGATTAACTCCACTTCCGTCGGGTTTTAGAATTTTAAATTTTTAGAATAGTAAAAAGAAAGGGAAGAAAGGACTTACAGGTTGATTGTGTAGAGGAGAGGAAAATTAAGAAGTGGGAGGCTCCGGTGCGTCGTTTCGTCGCCGGAATATCCTCGAATCGTCGTCGGAAGTTCGTCGGAGCTTTGCCCTTTGCTAACTCCACTTGCACACAAAAGACTTGGGATTTTTCTTGAGAGTTTGGGCAGTGATTTAGAAGTGAGGATGGGTGTTTTTAGGTGTGGTATTTATACGAAAAAATTAGGGTTTAGGGATGTGAAAAGATGTATTAAAAATTTGTATTAAAAATGGATTAATTGTGTGTTTTAAATTGCTCTATAAATGTGCAGAGAATTTAAATAACACAGGGGTTATGGGGAGTTAAAGAGTCACAAGTTTTAACAAAAAAATGGGGTTTCAGCCGAGTTAACCCGGCGCCGCCGGCCGAGTCAGCCGCGCCGCCGGCCCTAGTAAGCCGAGTCAGGCCGCGTCTCCATGCCACGTGTCCCTTGTGGTTTGGTCTATCTCGTGGACCTGTTTGTTTTATGTGTGACTCTTAGTTTTACGGGTTGTGCACGTGTAGACTCTCGGGCTTCTACAAAGATTAAAAGAAATCAAAATAAAAAGATAATATGGCTGATGGGATTTGAACTCTAGTGCTTTAGTTCAGCGGTGCAAGGTCTTATTAATGAGCTACAAGCTCCTTCTTGTTGTTTAAAAGCAAACCAAATTTATAACTTGTGCTCAGGCAAAAGTACATCTTTCTGTATTTTTTGAAGAAAAAAAATTGTACCGAAAGTTTTTACAAAACCGATTCCATACACGTTCGACAATGCATTATACACTAAGAATTTATAAGGATACTCACTATCGCTAAAGGTATCGTAGCCAGGTAAATATGCGAAATATGCCGCTAAACCAATCATATGCAATACAGGTCATTACGCGTCTTGGGGACTTAGAAAAAATCACGTTAAATAGTATTATCATAATTAAGCAAAATGATACAAAATGGTAGAAATTAAACTCAATTACCAAACCAACGAAATTTTTTTCAAGTCAAACGGATTTCGGATTTGCGAATTACGGTCATTTCTTTTTAAGTGTCATCTGCTGGAAATTCAGTTCTTGAACTGAAAGGCTCGTAACACTGTTTTCACCCTGTTGGGTTCATATTTAGACGACACTACAGTTGGATAAAGTTTAGGTCTATAAATTAGATTTCCAACGCACAATACGGATCGACAATATCCGCTGTGTGCTGGGAGATATGGGTTGTTTAAGGTCACGGTATATGCTCTGTCCCTGCTTGGGGCTGCAGTACGTATCGATAATTTAAAATATAATTAAAATAGCAAACGACGGAAAAAACTACTGGAACTACCACCACTAGTTAAATAACAGAATATCCTTCGCAGCGGTATAGGGTTTCGCATAGAACCATTTCCATACGGAGTTGTAAAAGCGCTTTAAACTATGTGTTGACAAACAGTGCTGCTCCGAACTGCAGTCCAGAGCCGCACTCCCAAATAGTTTTCGTCGTCGTCTTTAAACAAGAACGAAATATGAATTACAGAGGGCTTTAGGGTGTCGAGTCGGCTTCGAACACACCGTTCCAGTATGTATCCAAATTACTGTGATTTTTACAAGTTAGGCGTACGGAAAAATTCCAGATTTGGTGAGACTAATTAGGGATGACATTTCACGGTGTTAGGGTCTGTATTTTTATTCTAACTTTTTACATATTACTCATTATCGCTAAAGGAATATATTCGTCATAAATTCCGCCATTTTTAAAAGGGTTTTCATTCGAGTAACACATCGAGCACTTGGATCATGTCCTTGCATATTAAACGTCGTTAACTCGAACGGGTTAACTTAAAACAACAACCAATTCATGTGAATATCTAATTGGTTTCAATACGGTTTAATAAGCTCCATTGTACTTAAAACAATATTATTCTAGCTTATGGTTACAGATAAAGCTACGATGTTTTGGCAATAGGATCTTATACACACACACACTTAATTAAAAGTTATATAGTCTAATTAGAATACATATACATTTAGCATGATATAGCAAGGGATGGGATTCCACCTGCCTTACGTCGAATTGGCGCTCACGACAGTGACAGTGGCACGACACGAATACGGCCACAGCAAGGCTCGGCTATGATATGGCGCAACACGGGAGTGGGCACGGCATGGAACAGAAGCAGGGCATGGGGGTGGCACGGCGCTGGTGCGAAGGTTAGTGTGGTCGTGGTGCGTTGTGGGTACGTGAGCTGGGCACGCGGTGACACGACGGTTCAGAAAGTGGGTATGGGAGTGGGTACGAGGTGGCACGGGGGGGTGTGAGGTGGCACGAGAGTTCAGGAAGTGGGCACGGGAGCTGGCGCGAGGTGGCACGAGAGCTGGCGCGTGGCATCGAAGTTGCACCGAGGGTCGCCGGCAGTAGAGGTTGGGGCGACGGTTGAGCGTGTCCGGCGATGATGCTCCGGTGGCGGGCAGCAAGGTAATGGAGGCTAGTGGTGTTGGGGCTCGGAGTTGGGTACTCAGTGATGATGGGTTGGCGTTGGAGGATGATCGGGGCAAAGGGTTGGGAGCTCGGGGGTTGCTGTGATGTGAAGGGGAGCTGGGTTAGTGATGGTGGGATGGTTCGGTGGCAGAGCAGAGAGAGGGTGTGAGGGAGTGATAGAGAGAGCTCGTCGAAGACGACGTCGTTGGACGGAGGTGCCGTGGTCGGAGCTGAGGGATCTCGGTGGCTGGAGGAGGCTGTGGTGGTGCTGGGGGAACTCCAGTGGTTGTAAGGTAGCGTCGGTGAGGGCAGGAGGAGGAGATGGATTTTAGAGGGGGGAGAGAGGGAACTTGGGATTTTTTTTCTTGTGAGGGAGGGGTTGAAGGGAGAGGTCGGTTAAGGGTTTAGAGGAGGCGGCGCGAGATTTGTTAGGATGGTTGTTGGAGGAGCGGGTCGCGGGTGATGGGACGAGGAAGTCACGGGGCGTTAGACGAGGGAAGAGAGAACGAGAGGGTGAGGGTGTGAGGATTTAGAGGAGAAGATCTCTAGGAAATCGTTGGCCAGCGGGGAGCGGCATCGACGAGGGCCAGGTCGAGCGCGAGAAGGTGGGGAGAGTCGTTGGGGTGTGGTGGGAAAAGAAAAAGGAGGAGAAGAAGAAGTAATGGGACGGGTCGGGTCGGGCTTGGGCTGGGGTTAAGGGCCGGGTTTGGGTTTAGATTAGGGATAAATAAATAAATAAATAGAAAAAATTTATTTACAAAATATAAAAATAATAGGGAAAAATTTGGAAAAAATACGGAAAAAATATATACACGGAATTGGGGATCTACAATGTGCCTTATACACCTGCTCGAAAGATTCCCGAAAGTTCCCGCTTGATTTTGGTATACCAAATTATTTTTCAAAATAACGAACTTTGTTGGGGTATGCAAGAAAGTGAGAAACAAAATTAATTTAAAGGATTCAATGATCGTACGTACATGGGGAACATTGAGATTTCATGTTTGTTTATTTTCTTTTTCAAACCACACAGAAAATTGGGGAAAAGTGCCAAAGGATTGGAGAAGAAAAGGTTTTAAATCTTAAGATGGTAACGTGCTTCCAGTTGAATCTGCCGAAATCCTAGACGCACACAACTAAATATAAATTCTTCAAGAAATAAAAAATTGAAAAGAAAATAAAATAAAAGAAAAGAAAAGAAAATTCCTTAAAAAATTGGAGAATAAATAAATAAATTCATGCCAATCCAGATTGGATGTCTTAGTTTGATGCCTCTTTCTGTTTTGAGATCAAATAGCAGGGATACAAGTTGATTAATAAGATAAAAGACTGATCAAGTTGTTAGGTTGGATTGAGACCCATGAGTATAGACCTAAAACAACTAATTGTTGGGTCCTCTTATAGAAACCTAACGTTTGAATACATCCAGATCTAAGAGAGAAAGATGCGATAATTTTCGAGCACCTTTAAGTCAAGACGGTCTTGTATGACAAACAACCTTAATATTTTAAGATGGTTTCAGAGCAGCCCAAATTCAAAATTCATCATATTTGAAGTGTATTAATTTGAGAAAATTATTGTTGCACAAAAGTCCACGCTTCGGCCATAATGGCACCCGATCTATGAACACATATTAGAATGCCTAAATATATTCCCCAAAGCTAGTTACTATTCACAACTTTACAAGTTTTTCCCCCAAAAAACAAGATTGGTTGGACCCATTAATGCTATTTGTGTGATGAGTAGGTGTTTGAAAAGGAATTTGGTTCGTTGGTTGGTGATTACATGATAATTGTTCCACATTTTAAAATGAGCAAATCATAATTGATGGGTCATATATGTGGAACCCATGGGTTGCTATTTTTATGCATTATCAAGAAGATTTTGGCAAATCTCACACTCAATTATTCACACAAATTAATTAACCTGGCGCTTGGTGGTTGTTCTTAATATTATATTTTCTATCAAATGCTTTCCGCATATAAGGATAAAGATTAGAGTTTATGCAAAACTTTTATGATTCGGAGAAGATCATTGCAAAATAAACTGATTTTTCATTTAATTGTTTAATTTCTATCTCTAAGCGATAATTTACCATTTTATTAAGTCTAGTTTCCTACTCCCATACATTCTTTTTGAAAAATCTCTAGGCTTAGGAGACTCAATTCTAACTAGCGCTTCACCCGTGCGATGCACATGATGGAACCGAAACTTTTATATCACTTTATTTTACACGTGCCATGCACGCAGCTGAACAGAAATTTTTATGTCACTATATTTTAATGAAGAAACGCAAACATAAAAAAAAAATAATATACCTAACTTGACCTTTTTATAAATTTTGCAGGGATTCCTCTTGGAAAATGTATATGAATTTGATTATCGACAAATGCGACTCCTTGCACTTTGCCCAGTATGGCAAAACCATTAGAACAACCTAACATAAGAAGAAAAATATGTTAAGAATTATTTCAATGTTTCTTTTATCATGTATTTTGCATATATATAATTTGCTAATCGAAATTTCAAATGTCATAGGAAGAAGTTGAGATTCCTCTAAAACACCAATCCGAAATCATCTTAGACTGATTGAACATTTACGAAAAACCAATAGGATTATATTTGAACAGTGTAGAGCATGTACACGATGAAACATTTACCATATTAAATGCTTTAATTGGCTGATATACTCGATCTCATCTTATTCTACATCTTTTAAATTACTATTCATCTTCATATGCACTTTAAAAAAAAACATTAGAGATGGATAATAGAATACTAAGATAGAAGATAATGAGAGGTTATTAAAAGATAGCGGCAGCTGCATTAACTGTCTAAAGATTGAAGTGGGAAGGGGGTTTGTGAATTGGGGGTTGGATGCAAGGGTGGTAGTAAGCATATTTTTTATTTTATTTTGTTCCCCTTCTCTCTTATCATGGCAAGTCTTTGTGGAATAACTCTGATCGGAAGAAAAAAGAAGACGTTAAGAGACCTCTTGGCCCAACCCTAGACACTCTAAGATCCTTTTTTAAATCTGCTTCCATTTCGAGTCGATAGATAAATAGACACATCCCATTGCACTGATTTGGGACGCTCGTAGTGACTGAGGGGGTCGAAAATCAAGAAGTGGGTTATTTATACCAAGCATTCTTCTTATGGCTAGATCCAATCTCCTGGTCCCTGCGGAAAGGAAAAAGAATTTCACGTTCTTCTTTTCGGGAAGGGAGGATTAGGAAAATCCTATTGAGTGCCGCTTTCTCCAGACCTCCGGGAAAAGCATGAAAAAAAGGTTCGAATGGTACGATCCCTCCGTCATCCCAGAATGAAAGGGACAATCTCGTAGTTCTTGGTCTGTGAAGATGCGTTGTTAGGTGCTCCATTTTCCCATTGAGGCCGAACCTAAACCTGTGTTCGAGAGATAACTGTCCATATACTGATAAGGGATGTATGTATATTTTTTTGGCTGAAAAATGAAAAAATTGTATAGCCATTTGTGAGCCTATAAATGAAATTGGTTTATCAATTTTGGAACCCCCTCCCGTAATAGTAGAGATATATGACAATGTAAAGCAGTTTTTATCTCAAGTCAATAAGTATATTTTTTTATTGGTTATGAACTATGTCGTATCCGTTTTTGTGGTCATTTTTTTAAAACTCATCTACCGTATGTTACTCTTATTTTTACTCATAATGGTTAGACTAAACTTATCTATATTATACTACTAGCATTAACCCTTAGCTTTACGCGCAGGACCCAAAAAAAGGTTACACAAATTTATAATTGCTACAAAGACCTGCAAAATTAAATTCTATAAGAAAACATTACATTAACAGCTAAGCAGCGCGGGTATAAACCAAATGAGAAATTTTATACAAGTCCTCAAATCAACACTTAATTTCTTTATTACATACCAATGAGCACTGGCTCGGTTGGTATAGGCAATTTCTCTTTTGGAAAGAGTGCGAGGTTTGAGCCCCAAGAACCCCAAGAGGGGAAGTGACCACAAATTAACAATTTTGGGACAAATGCATGGGTTCCCTGGGTTGCGTGTGTATGGTGTGCACGGCTGTATTGTGTGTGTTTAGGTTAAAGTCTTACAGGCCAGTGAATTTTTTTCCTTTATTACATTCTAACAAAAAACTTTCAATAATATTAGTGATACTGAAAAATAAAAATATTATAATTTTTTTTATTTTTTATTTTAAGATATCTTTGATTTTTTGATATTAAGATAACAATACTACTGGTTTACTAAATTGTTTTGTGCCATACTATATGTAGTTCATATGGCTATTGCAAAAAGCTAAGTATTTCATATTAGTTAATCAAGATACAATTTATATAGAATCAGATAAGAAGAAAAATAAAATTTAGTAACATCTATAACCAGGGCATTATTCTCTAAGGAAAAAACACCCATGTTTTTCTTTTGAATAAAATAAAGCATTTCTCCATAAAAGAATTCAGTTTTATTTTTTATTTTCTGAAAAATATAATAAAATGTTAGATCATTATTCTTCACTATGGCCTAACGACTAACTTCCACCAACAATCAATTAGCTTGGCCAACCATACTCGTCATTTCTGTAAATAATTTGAGACGCTCGTAAAAAAAAGTAAGAAAAGGTAATTATTAAGAAATTTAAAAATAACTTCAACAAAAATTGCAAAAATTCCATATGTGATGACAATTTAGCATTGATTTTAGCCTATATATAAATCTTTGTAACAAAATGAAAACAGGAATATTTTCCATAGAAGACAATTTAAAAATGAGGGAAAAAATTGCTTAATTATTCATTATTAAAACCCCCTTTGCTAAGAACTTGTTAGAAAAAATATAAAATAAAAACCAAATAATTAAGGAAATAAAAACCACCAATTGCTTATTTTGTTGTGGGTCTCAAATGAATGGGCTTAAGGCAAAGGATTGGGGAATAATTATAGATAAACGTAAGGGCAAAATAGGAATGTTAAAAAATAGCGTTTTTGACTATAAAAGATTCCTCGAGCCTATCTCCAATGTATTATATTAAAAAAAGAATGACGCTTACAGCATGGTGTATGATTACAATCCGTTAGGTTTTGTAGAGTTTGATGATTATTTCTGATTTACATCCAATACAATATTCCGCACACCTATGTTCCCGGTTATGAGAGAAAGGAATAAGAACACATACCTTATCAAGCTGCCTAAAAGATGCTTGAATTCTCCATCTTTATCTCTCTCCTGCCATGCTGTATTACACCTGCCACATCCGATGTTTTTGGACTGGAAGAATGATAAAAGAATGTTCTTTTACCAAATAAAACCTCATTTATTATTAGTATTATTTGTTTAGGGTAAATTGTCAAAACGCTCGGGGAGTTTGTCTAAAAACCCCTGATATTTTCGAAATTGTTGGGATGAGCCTGCTGTTTGAAACATTATTGAGAAAATTCCTGGACTGCATTTCATTTAGATCTTTATTCTCTCCAACTGCTTAGATATTACAGTCAACTGCTTAGATTTTACATAAAACTTTTTAGACATTACAGGAGTATAAAGGGGTTTTAATTGGGTACATGTGGATTTTAACAAGAGCAAAAGGCCGGGGGCTTTTTGATAATTTACCATACATTTTTCTATGCATTAAAACTCGTTCTGTCGGTGACTCAAAAGATAGGGTAATTAGTACCCATGATTCATGGGTGTTATTTATCCAACTCACACTCTTCCTCATTCTCTCGATCTTCCTCTTTGATTTCATGCTCAAAATTCAAACTCAATATAACTCTCTCTCTCTCTCTGCTCCCAAAGCTTCAACCATGGAGTCAAAGGCTAATAATGAGCCCACACCCCCTCATCGTTCAACACTCATAGTCCTCATCCTTGCAGCACTAGTGATCACCTCCACTCTCTGGTGCTTCAACTCTCCATCATCTGCCAACACCACCACCACCTCTGTTTCATATGACCAAAGAGCCATCACCATCAATGGGCAGAGGAGAATTCTCATCTCTGGCTCCATTCACTACCCTAGAAGCACCCCTGAGGTCATTCCTGCTTCTGGGTCTCTCTCATTTTCTTCAATTTGTTATCTTTTTTTTAATTTTTTTTTTTTGCTTGTTTAGATGTGGCCTGACCTTATTCAAAAAGCTAAAGATGGAGGCTTGGATGTCATACAAACTTATGTGTTTTGGGATGGGCATGAGCCTTCTCCTGGTCAGGTATTTTTTTTATTTTATTTCTAACTTCATTATGTGTTAAATTCTTTCAAAAGGCCAAAAAAAATAAAATTACTTAATAAATTTTTTCTTAAAATTATAGTATTACTTTGAGGGGAGATATGATTTAGTTCAGTTCATCAAGCTAGTGAAGGAAGCTGGACTCTATGTTCATCTCAGATTAGGCCCTTACATTTGTGCAGAATGGAATTTTGGGTATTTTTCTTTACTGATTTTTTCTTCTTTTTATATAGTGAGTTATTTAAAATTGATACATGATTTATGAAGGGGATTTCCTGTTTGGCTCAAGTATGTACCTGGGATCAGTTTCAGAACTGATAACGAGCCTTTTATGGTTAGAAAATTCAAATCACACCCCTCTAATTGAATTTCTAATTTTAAAATATTGTTGGAAATTTGATTTGATTTTTTTTAAATAAGTGAAGGTTGAAATGGATAGATTCATAAGGAAAATTGTGAGCATGATGAAGAGTGAAGAACTATATGCTTGGCAAGGTGGCCCCATTATCCTTTCTCAGGTATCCCCACTCATTTCTTTCTTTTTTTTTCAACAGAAGATTTTTTGATTGGTAATATTACCTTTTAAAAGTTTAAAAAGAAAATTCCATGATTTGTTTCTCTATTGTTTGTTTCCGTTTGAAATTGGGAAAGATTGAGAATGAGTATGGGCCGGTCGAGTTTTATGGTGGTCCTGGCGACAAGGTTTATGCGTCGTGGGCAGCAAAGATGGCGATCGATCTAGACATTGGTGTGCCATGGATCATGTGCAAACAAGATGATGCCCCTGATCCTATTGTATGCTTCTAATTATTTTTTCCTTTCGCTTTCTTAACGCGAATTATTATTCTTATTCTGATATGTGGTGCTTGTTGAAAGGAAATTCTATATATTGATTTCAATCATGGATTCATTACTTATAGTCTATATCACTGCACCAAAACCTCAAAGCTATGGTAAAGGTTGAGTAACTTGAGTTAAACACTTTCATAATCTAATGCTGCCTCACTTGTTTTGCATGCCGATTTAGGTCAGATCTGGGTTTTTGAGCAACCCTATCTTTATAAACTGCTTATCTTTTCATTTTTAAACAAGAAAATATTAAATTGCTTGCCCGGTTGGATTTGAACTCGTTGCTTTTATCCCGTTTGTGCACCAAAACTTTACCAATAAGACATTGAAAGGGTGGAAGAGTTGGTAGAGCATGAAAATTGTGACAATGAGGTTGCAAGTCCGACAAAGTTTGAAAGAAAACAGAGGAGCTTAAATTAACCCACCTATATCAAAATAAAGAGAAAAAAAGAAAAGAAAAGAAAAGAAAAAAGAAGAAGCAAATATATACCCCAATCCTAACTGTATTCGGAATCCAATTCCAATTGTATTGCAAAATCCTAATCCAAATCGTCCTAAGTTTAACACTTCTCCTAAACATTAACATTGACTGCCTATTAAGTTAACTCATATATTTTTAATGCACTTTTATCTCATTATTTCAAGCTCTCTGTCTACAATTTGCATTTCCCTTATATTGCCAAGTTGAATTTGACTTCTAGTTTCTACTCAAATCATACGGGTCTTTTAATTACTCATGAAAATGTTGTTAAACTCCATATCAGATTGACACATGCAATGGATTTTACTGTGATGGCTTCACACCTAAAAAGCCTTACAAACCCAAGCTCTGGACTGAAGCTTGGACTGGCTGGTATGTTTATTCTAATTTGAATGGAATTTATAATCTGGGTGAAAATTTATATATCTTCATGTAATCTCAAGGTTTTTAGCATTCGGAGGTCCAATTCCTCATCGGCCTATTGAAGATTTAGCATATGCTGTAGTAAGCTTCTTACAGAAAGGAGGATCTTTAGTTAGCTACTACATGGCAAGTATTATAATCAACCACTTTATTAATTGATTACATTAGCATAGTTTTATGCATGCTTGGTTATGGATGAAATGGTAATATCCGTACCATTTCAGTATCATGGAGGAACAAACTTTGGCCGGACAGCTGGTAACTTCATAGCGACTAGCTACGACTATGACGCTCCTTTGGATGAATATGGTAAGGTTATGTCAATAACATTTTGATACAGTACTAGATCTCAAGCACCAAATTTATACCCTTATATATCTGTATAATCTAAGTATCGTATTTTATTCCGTAATGGGTTGAGTCAAGATTGATTTTCGTCATCGGTGCCCCTTTGGGCTTTGTTTTTTCAATCTCCTACGTTGGTAAAGTAAAAGCCAAACTTTTAATCGGCATGTCTCCACGCTTGACCGTGTTCATGCTGTAAACTGATGATGCTTTATGTTACACGACCATTCAAGATTAGGCCAAGTCCCTCTCTGACTCTCATTTTCATATTGTTGGGGATTCTGATCCTCTCAAACTATCGAGAACACAAAGATATCAACACAATATAACATGAAGAAGCACAACACACCGGATTTAATATGGTTCTACCTTGGCATACATCCACGGGGCAAATCTCATACGGGTTTCATTAACACATAAAAGAGATTACAAGAGAACTTACACATCCTCACTCTCATCTCTCATCTCCCATCCTTTGATCTCACATCACAAAAGAACGGCGCAACACAAAATCCACAAAATATTACATTTTGGCTTTAAGCCCCAACTCTCCAACAATAAGAGTATATATTGTGTTACTAGAAAAAACCCTAACACTACCTTCACCTATTATTAGTTGCCCACACTAATTGTAAGTCTACGGTAGCGCCCCGGCCGTCTGTCCGAGGCTAAAATGCGGAAACGAAAACTTTTTCAAAACTTGAAACCGACGCTATCACAGATTTTAATCCCGGATCGAACCATTAACCTACAGCTAGCAACTAGAAAAAAGTTGGAAAGGCTATACCGATCGATCCGTGCCCTTCAGTTTTTAGCCACCATCCCTATCTCCTCACGGCATCTCCGATCTCCGGTCTCCTCGTCGGAAAGGGCACCACATCTTCGAGTCTTTTTACGGGCTCCCGCTTCGTCCGAAGCAACTCAGACACGAAGTTTGCTAGCCGACGTGTCCAAGGTGATGTAGAGAATGTGTGTGATCACTTTGTCTCTTGCATCCATTGATTCTCAACGCATGAGAGTGTATGGATGGAGGTTGTAGATGAAGCCTTTAATGGAAATGGTGAGCTAGAGGAAGTAGAAGAAGAGGAGCCCTTCTTTTTCTTGTGTTGTATGATAAAATGAGAGAGTGAGTTGAAGAATAATACAAGAGCCAAGTGAGTTGAAGAATAATACAAGAGACAACCCTTACCATGGCTGCCCTTCTCTCTTCCTCTCATTTCAACCCATAAATCAATCACATAATGTGACACATGCATAAAGAAAGAGACCATGAGTCATCACTTGTGCATGTGTCACAATTAATGCTCCTAATGATGATTTCTAGCTCATTATTTCCATTTGTAAACATTAACCCAAATGTTTACAACAGCAAAAAGATACGGCAACATCTAAAGTAAACTCGTGACGGATCACAAGGATACCCCTCACCTGTATATACATACTTGCATCCGCATTCCGACTGAATGCGAATGCGATGAGACTAAAGTAATCCAACAAATCTAATACTAGGATCCGGCTTAAACCAAATCCCACTAGTATGATCCGTCCGATCATAATCCGTGCACTACTGCATGTATATGATCGAACCCTGCCATATATCATACGGCCTCTACAACGTTTCACCCGAAACATGAGAAACTGTCTGTGGGGGACTCTAAAGACTCGTCAATACTTTGACTGTGGATTTAACCACTAGCACGTCAGTGGTACTAGCTGTACGTAACGGGCTACCAGGTATTGACCAAAAGAGAGGTCGATGAGCGAACTCATTCTGACACCCTACTGAGCCTGTCAGTGACAATATCCGTACAGTCCGGTCCGTTCATCTATGAGCATCGTATGGCGGGCCTAGGGGGTTGGTAAAAGTCAGACCTCCAAAAGCGGTACAAGTCGTGTCGGAGTGTAGCCCAGAACACCCTGAGATAATACTGGAATACCCACCAGTAAATCTCTTGCCTTGGCCAAGGACTTCGTGTAATGGCTCTTCTAGACACAGCGCAATCTCACCCCCAATACCGGGAGAGACGAAACCCCTGCCGATCCGCTCACTGCCTCCATGTGGCTTGGGACTGTACCCAACTAAAACCTGTTTGCACGACTCCTTTGAGCCGTGGTAGGGTAGTAATCAAAGCACAGTGGGAACTCACACGAGACAAATGACGATCTCGAGTCGATGAACTAACCTGTACACATGTCACCAGGGAACTGCTATCTGACGTCAGGTATAATACCAACTAGCATGTTCCCGGCGAGTCCTGTCCGGTGTACTCATAACCCAATGAGCATCTGTATACATCTTAGGTGAACCAACTGACACCAATGGCTTGTGAGACCGGCCACCGCCCCTCGTCGGGGTCTCGACTGTATACACTAGTCTACTAATGGAGTATCGATGCCCAGTCTCGAAACTCCCACGACTAGGGGCATTTTAAGGATGTGCTTATAGACCCCAGCTCCCACATATATGATCGCCATCATACTGCTGGCCGTCAAGCAAGAATCCTAATGGCTCTATCAACATGCAATAGTGGCCTGTAAGGTCACCTGAAGCAGTACACGATGATAAAGATAAACCAGATAGCATACTATCATCTTGAGTAAGACTGTCCTACCGGCATATGTCCTCCCTCAATCATTGCAATCACATGCCTGTGATCCAATAATTGACTCTGAGGGCACTATATCCAACAATCTCCCACTTGCACTCAAGGCTAATTATTGCGATGTCGCATACTCACAGCCCGTGTGATACCGAACACCTAACTCCTCTACTAATCAATCTCACAAAGCCGGTTTGTGAAACTATTGCGTTCAAGGAATAGCCTCAGTGAGTGGATCCGCCCTGATGTTTCTTTCTATGTCTATCTTTATCTCAAGTTCGCGGAGAAAGCCATCTTCCGAAATGAGCAATATCTGTCTTAGAATATGTCTGGATATCTGATGGGAGCTAGTTCATAAATGAACTCCAAATCCAAACTTCTTAGACTATATCGTCAACTGAACTTAATCAGTATCCTGCACCACACCTCCCTCAGTATCCGCTTGGACCACCTATCCAAAATACCGCCCCTCGTCAGAGGGAAAACTATAACTCTGATAGTCACTCTGTCATCCAGGTCACCTTGGAAGCCTGGAATGATATCCGTCTCCTAAAAGAGGCTGTTGTTATCATATCCCTAGAACATCCACTTATGTTCTAAAACTGCTTCCGAACGTTTCTCCAGGATTGGATTAATATCAACTTATTGCATCTAGTGCAAAAACATCTGGTGTGGTACTTGACATCTCATGATCAACTCAATTGCCTAAGCAAGTGATCTGCCAATCATGCACATCCCTCTCCCCTTTAGTCTGTAAGCACCTTTAGAGAGGGTGACTCTATCACCTGCAGGTACACTACCGTGTCAGGAGTCGTCCATTCTAAAACACCTTTAGAATGCTGTCTAAGTACCCAGATTGGGAAACTACCCAAATCTAGATATAAAACTATAGATTTAGTAATCAGAATGTCTGATATAAAATCCATGTCCTTTGCGGAGAAACCACTGTGTGACATCCAAAGTATAACCGATCGTAGTATAGGAATTTCACTTCCTACTCTGTGTATGTCATCCAAATATCAGGACATCACACTCTACTACCTTCTTAACAGATCCATCTTCTATTCTGATGAAGTCAAACCAATGACTGTCACATCAGAAATAGATGATCTATCTCCTCTAACTCTGCTTTAGTCTATAAATAGACATAAGCTACTTGTCCACTATACTTCCGCTGCTCCTACTGACCACGACAACCCTCTGGAAGAGTTATATACACGTACACTTCTAAAACTAGTTTAGAACGACGCTATACTCATCCTCCTGCCGGGTCTCACAGTCTGAAACAACAGCAATGGCAAGTCTGGATAAACAAGAACCTCCCTGTCACCGTCCTTGAGGCTACCGGAGTACCTCTCGGGTGCTTGAGCTTATCCACCATATCTGCGGAGTGGCCAATTGAATGTCAAACCAGATCGAATCTTTAGGTTCTTATCAAATTTTCAGTAATCGTTTGCGGTTCTGGAATCACTTCCAGTTCTACCATACTCCCACTACTGTTTTCTGAAAAAATCCATATCACTAAAACTGTGGCGAGTCAAGAACAATATCACTATTGATCTTCCAGATGGTAGAAAGTCCACCATCGTCATAGCCCGGGTCAACCCACAAACAGCCATTACAGAAACGTGCCTTGAGTTATCCAGAGTCTGGTTTTAAGTATAAGCCGGACAACTCCCCGTACCTTAATATTGTTAAGATATGAACTATTCTATATCCAATATAGAAACAGAGGCATTGATTTAATTGGAACCAGATTCAAATCATGCAGCTGTCTCCTGTGCATGTCAACTAAATGGAGATATGCTGATCAGCATTACTCAACTTAGGAGTACTTCCAATTATGAGTAACCTGAAAGAGAAGCAAGTTCTCTTAATTATTACTATTAACTGAATACCATACACAAGTATCTACATCTTCGATCACCTTGAAGAATCCTGATACCTGCAACGCCTGGTTCTTTACTTTATTCTTATACCTATAACTTTTCAAAACTTAGACCTTGCATTTCTACGAAACACATGTCTAAGAACTAGAGAAGTCACAAGTAAACAGAATATAGTACGAGTACCAACCCCTCTGTCCTTATGGACACTGGACAACATACAATACTCTGTATAAGTCCCCTGAGTCTAATAACTCATTCCCTGTATGTCGTAGGTTGAAAACTGTACTTATGGTTAAGAAGAATTACACCGCTGTTTAATACTCCTTACCTAACCATCCACTGACATAGGTAAATGTCATGGACATAATTTCAAAAAGTTATATCTCACTTTATAAAAATAAACGTACAGATATATCAATTTGAAATTGGTGCATAACAACGGATATTCAAAACTAAATATTTGCCGTCCGGCAAATAACCCAGGTGATTTCCTCAAATATCACCAATTACAACGAATCCCGATGTAATGAGGATGATCACCCAATTCCCAATAACTTACTCCCACTCATCATCTGTAAAACCATACAGATGTGAGAATCAAACCTGGTAAATGCATACCGTGGAGCAAAGGCTAATTGGGAAATCAGTTTTCTTTTAACAATACACAGTGAAACAGAAACATGTAAATGTTTTGAAGGGGTATCCGGGTATTCCTAGTAATGCCTCTTCCATTATCAGATTCACAACTGTAACCGTATATTTCTTTGCCATCTCTCCAAATCCCTTTATATGTCTTTAGTCATTACCTTCTGTACACCCTCTTTAGGCCAAATGGTTTTCTTCCCTCCCTACCGTTCGGCACCAGCCTATGGTTTGGAAGAAAACTATCCAATAAGCATAATGGGTGTACTCTCCTAATCCTAGGAGTATTCGCAACCCGAGAGAAGGTAAAGATAAAAGACAACTGAATAAAACCTTATTCCTATTTCTCCTGAACCAGAATCCATCCCCGAACTGGAACAAGTTCCTTCGAGTTCGTATATAACCATACGATGGAGTATCCAAATAACTGTGGATCTTCATAGTGATACGGGATGTTCCGGAGAAATACAAAGGTGAAATAGGAGTGGCGATGAAATACTTGGTTTGGTCGTGAATAATAGTCGCAATTTACTTTGCCTTCTTACTAATCCCTTTATTTGTCTTTACTTAATACCTTATGTACACCCTTTTAGGCTAAATGGTTTTCTTCTCTCCCTACCGTTCGGCACCAGCCTATAGTTTGGATGAAGACTATCCAATTAGCGTAACAGGTGTACCGTCCTAATCCAAGGAGCACTCGCAATCTGAGAGAAGGTAAAAGGAAAAGACAATTGAATAGTCCTATTCATTTTCTCCAGAACCGGAAACCATCCTCGAATCTGGAACAAGTTCCTTCGAGTTCGTATATAACCATACGATGGTTTTATCCAATGGAAGTGGATGTTCGTAATAATACGGGGTGTCCTGAAGAAAAGGGTAAGAGTAGGAGTGACAATGAGGTATGCAACTCTGACAATCCAAAAGCCAGTGTTATAAGAAGGTTCGGTTAATCTTGGTCACTGAGTCATACTCAAGGGTCGGGTCATGGTCGCTGCCAAAGAGAGAGAGAGAGAAAAGAAACACTCAGCGTGCACTCTAACCTAGATCGGAATGGTTATCACTTTATCTAATCAGGAAACCTCCCACTGTAACCTCAAATTCTCCTCCAAACCTGAAAGAAGAATTAGTCGGGATCACCCGAGGAGTAAACCAACTCATCAGTAGGAATCGGGATCCAACTATCACCGTATGATAACGTGATGGAATCCACTCACATTATCACACTCCAGAAGGTATGCGCATATCTGGCAAGTTTCAGTTTCTTTAGAAACTCCCGATGTGATTTTTACCCCATGCTCTTATGACCTTGACTTTGGCCAACAAATCATAAGTCACATGTCAAGTTCTACCCGTCATTATCCAGATTAATTTGAACCCACCCGTACCTACCCTTGACTTTGGCCAACAAAGCAGTACGACTGTCCCAAACCAACGTATCTATCTATGCAACAGAAAAGTAACAAATAGCTACCATACACTATGCCTTGACTTTGACCAACAAACATAGCATGAATACTAAGTGCTACCCGTCTGAAATGACGGAGGGCTACGAATGGTTTTTGGCGAAAAATCTTTAACGTAATGAACTTGATATCGTTGAAGGAATCGGATAGCTTTTTATAAAAATATAGTGGCGAAAACCTTTGCTAAAGAGGTCACTCCCGGTGAAGGGATCTCGGCTCTTTCCCCGTAGAATGAGGTGCAGGATATTCCAACTGAATACCACGATGCAAAGCATAAGGCAATCGGCTATAGTGAAGTTATTATCCTGACGCAAACTTCTGTTCAAGGGGTCACTCCCGGTGAAGGGATCTCGGCCCTTGCCTCGTCGACTGAGGTGCTGGATATTCATGACCGAATACCACTGTGCAAAACAAAAAAGAACGTCCTTGCAATAACAGTTTTTTTTGAAAAATGTTCCAACAACATCAGAATAGATTTGTTTAGCTTGCATTGATCCGAATCAATGCAGTCCCATCAATTTATCACACCACAAAAGAACGAAAATACGATGTACGTATATGCCATCCGCATTCGTCACTGGGTCCCGTCATCACCCGTTAGGTTACTTAACTAACGACAGAGCGGGGACTGGACTAGCGCGGATGTAAAACATATACAACATCTACTAGTATTTATATCAATATATACTAATCGCTCCAGGTGTGATAAAATGCAACATCACAGAAATGTAATAAGTATCACAGAACAATACAGATAATCTGAGATCTCCGGGTTTCATAGAGCCGCTACTGAAAACCTGACGTTCCTCTGGTCGTGTGGATAGACTGTGCAATGAAATCCTAGACCTCTACGGACGCGGCAAGTTACCCGCCAAAACCTGAAGCGAGGCAGCCCCCTACAGCAAAGTGAATGGACCACCCAGCACTTCACGGAATCCGGTAACTTGAGCACCCTTCCTTGGGTCATCCTGTACCCCCTACGAGTGCGGCGAATAGCCCGCCAATTCTAGAGTGAAGCCCCTTCCGTCTCAAAGCCATGAGATGCGGGCCCGTTGCCCTTTAGAACCCGGCTATCCGTGCACCCCACCTTGGGGTAATTCTAGTACAGAAAGTAAAATATATACAACGGGTACATCGACCTCAGCCCGGTCGTGCCCCAAAAGAATAATATACAAACAGGCAGTGACGGCAGTCCACATGTCGGACGCTCGTCCCGCAATATCAAATGTACAAATACAACCAAACTGTACTACCATTGCATCCAGGCTATCCACCACGACAAATCCGCAACATCACAACACAACACAGAACATCAACGTGAATGTCACGTTCGCAAATCCGTCTAAAAGAACTATAGCAATTAGACAAGATTTATCGCTCGAATGACATTCACGGTCACAGATATAATGTAAGTACTGTAAACTAACGTATTTAAAATTTTCGATCGACAAAATTTCCCGAAATGGGCCCCAAGCACAAATCCAGCACTAAAAATAATCTGGGCCAAAACAAAAAATACCAGAAACCCCAATTCCAAGTCAGAGACGACTGTAGAAAATTTGATGCAGTGTAGCTACAGTACTGCGGCGGAACCGTGGCTAAAACGTGGGTACGGCCGCGGGTCCGCTGCGCTACAGTGAGATCTACCTACAAAATTTCTGCAGTGTTCTTAGAAAAGCCTGCCTGTTTTTCTGCAACACACAAAATAATTTTTTGACCACAAAAAAAATTCGACAGAAACTTCGTTTTTGAAATTGCGGTTTCGGAAATTTTGTTCGATCGAAGTTCTAAATACGTTAGAATAAGCTAGTAAAGGTTAATGGCGTGGCTCTGATACCATGTAAGTCTACGGTAGCGCCCCGGCCGTCTGTCCGATGCCAAAATGCGGAAACGAAAACTTTTTCAAAACCTGAAACCGGCGCTATCACAGACTTTAATCCCGGATCGAACCATTAACCTACAACTATCAACCAAAGAAAAGTTGGAAAGGCTATACCGATCGATCCGTGTCCTTCAGTCTTTAGCCACCATCCCTAGCTCCTCACGGCATCTCCGATCTCCGGTCTCCTTGTCGGAAAGGGCACCACATGTTCGAGTCTTTTTGCGGGCTCCCGCTTCGTCCGAAGCAACTCGGACACGAAGTTTGCTAGCCGACGTGTCCAAGGTGATGTAGAGAATGTGTGTGATCACTTTATCTCTTGCATCCATTGATTCTCAACGCATGAGAGTGTATGGATGGAGGTTGTAGATGAAGCCTTTAATGGAAATGGTGAGGAAGAAGAAGAAGAGGAGCCTTTCTTTTTCTTGTGTTGTATGATAAAATGAGAGAGTAAGTTGAAGAATAATATAAGAGCCAACCCTTACCATGGCTGCCCTTCTCTCTCTTCCTCTCATTTCAACCCATAAATCAATCACATAATGTGACACATGCACAAAGAAAGAGACCATGAGTCATCACTTGTGCATGTGTCACAATTAATGTTCATAATGATGATTTCTAGCTCATTATTTCCATTTATAAATATTAACCCAAATGTTTACAACAACAAAAAGATACGGTAACATCTAAAGTAAACTCGTGACGGATCATAAGGATACCCCTCACCTGTATATACATACATGTATCCGCATTTCGACTGAATGCGAATGCGAATGCGATGAGACTAAAGTAATCCAACAAATCTAATACTAGAATCCGGCTTAAACCAAAGCCCACTAGTATGATCCGTCCGATCATGATCCGTGCACTACTGCACGTATATGATCGAACCCTGCCATATATCATACGGCCTCTACAACGTTTCGCCCGAAACTTGAGAAACTGTCTGTGGGGGACTCTAAAGACTCGTCAATACTTTGGCTGTGGATTTAACCACTAGCACGTCAGTGGTACGAGCTGTACGTAACGGGCTACCAGGTATTGACCAAAAGAGAGGTCGATGAGCGAACTCATCCTGACACCCTACTGAGCCTGTCAGTGACAATATCCATACAGTCCGGTCCGTTCGTCTATGAGCATCGCATGACGGGCCTAGGGGGTTGGTAAAAGTCAGACCCCCAAAAGCGGTACAAGTCGTGTCGGAGTGTAGCCCAGAACACCCTGAGATGCTACTGGAATTCCTACCAGTAAATCTCCTGCCTTGGCCAAGGACTTCGTGTAATGGCTCTCCTAGACACAACGCGATCTCACCCTCAATACCGGGAGAGACGAAACCCCTGCCGATCCGCTTACTGCCTCCATGTTGTTCGGGACTGTACCCAACTAAAACCTGTTTGCACGACTCCTTTCAGTCGTGGTAGGGTAGTAATCAAAGCACAGTGGGAACTCACACGAGACAAATGACGATCTCAGGTCGATGAACTAACCTGTACACATGTCACTAGGGAACTGCTATCTGACGTCTGGTATAATACCAAGTAACATGTTCCCGGCGAGTCCTGTCCGGTGTACTTATAACCCAATGAGCACCTGTATACATCTTAGGTGAACCAACTGACACCAATGGCTTGTGAGACCGGCCACCGTCCCTCGTCAGGGTCTCGACTGTATACACTAGTATACTAATGGAGTATCGATACCCAGTCTCGAAACTCCCACGACTAGGGACACTTTAAGGATATGCTTATAGACCCCAGCTCCCACGTATATGATCGCCATCATACTGCTGGCCGTCAAGTAAGAATCCTAAGGGCTCTATCAACATGCAATAGTGACCTGTAAGGTCACCTGAAGCAGTACACGATGATAAAGATAAACCAGATAGCATACTATCATCTTGAGTAAGACTGTCCTACCGGCATAGGTCCTCTCTCAATCATTGCAATTACGTGCCTGTGATCCAATAATTGACTCTGAGGGCACTATATCCAACACAAATATATGGCACGACCCAAAAGGCGTGAGTCCAAGTTGGATTCCCCCTAGGTTCGCAAACTGATATGAGACACATCCTAACAAATATTTCCCTTGGCGATTTGACATTAATCAGGATAAAGCTACATATTACGTTGTGCAAACTTATTCACTTAAATTCTTTTCTGTGCCCAAGCTTCGCATTCAATCCTGAAAAATCGACCTAAGGAAATTTTGTTTTGATCAGGTCTGATACGTCAACCAAAATGGGACCATTTGAGACAACTGCATAAAGTTATCAAGTCCATTGAACCAGCTTTGGTTTATGGTGAGCTCACAGTTGCATCGCTCGGGGACAATCGACAGGTTAGACTACTCATTAGTTTTTATCCATTTATATTTATTTACCGTAACGTTGTAATAATTTCGTGATGACCTAAATCACACTAGTTTAGCATCTTCCATCAGTCTTATGTGTACAGATCAAAGGCGGGGGCTTGTGCTGCATTTCTTGCCAACAACAACACAAATTCCAACGCGACAATAGAATTCAATGGAATGCACTATGACCTTCCGCCTTGGTCCGCCAGCATTCTCCCTGATTGCAAAACTGAAGCATTTAACACAGCAAGGGTGAGAAATATATATTACGTGCTCCATTGATTCCTTTGGCAGATCCAAATTTGTGTGACACTAATTTTCCAATAGTGTAATGATGTCATCTTTTCTTTGTACCATCTTTGATCCGTGACGATTAATTTTGTAAGATTCTTGTTTGATCATTATACAGGTGCGGGGCAAGACCACCGAGATGAGAATGGCACGTGTTAGAGGTTTTTCTTGGAAGTCATACAATGAACAAACCGACTCAGATGACAAAAGTCGTACATTCACGACAACTGGATTTTTGGAACAGGTGAATGCGACTAGAGATCTTGTAGACTTCGATAAAAACCCTTTTATAACAACTGGATTGCTAGAACAAGTGAATGTCACAAGAGATCTTACAGATTATCTTTGGTACACAACACAGTGAGTAGCTCATCTGGCTTCTTTAATATCATTTTATCACTTGATATCATTTTATCACCTTTTTCACTTCAAACTAAAAGCAGGTTGTCCTTGTTTATGTCTTGTCTTGAATTTTTAGTGTCAACATAAGCGAAGATGAAAAGTTTCTGAAGAACGAGCAGGATCTAGTCCTCTCTGTGTCATCAGCTGGTCCCTCTTTGCATGTTTATGTCAACGGGCAACTTATTGGTTAGTAATTTCATGTTCATAAATTCTTTAAATTCTATGACTAGGGAGATTTTAGTCGATACTTCGTCATTTTGCACTCTTATGTTGAAATTGATTGCAAATTCGGAGCCCGAGATCAAGAGCCCAAAAGCCCAAGACTTGGAGGCACGTGCATAGTGCGTGCAAGTACAGCACGTGCGGAACGCGATACGTGCAGCTAGGTGTGCTCAAGAGGAATATTTTGGAGAAAATTTAATTAATCTAATTAATTAAATTCTCAAACTTATCTCTATTTGAATTAATCTCATCTCTTCGAAACCTATATATGCTCTAGATATATATTAATTAATTGAGAGTGGAACTTTGATGTAGTTTCGTTAAATCGTCGTTTAATGAAACGCGGGGGCGTGTTGCCTCGTTTTAATAAAAAAAAATTAATTGAGAGCGGAGGAAATCAATTAAATCCACAGAGCCTACATTAAGGAGGCTGCGGCCAATAATGAAGGTGCTGCTTCAATTAAAAAAAATCCACCGAGAAGAATTGAGGTCTGCGGCCAACGTTTAAAAGAAGTCTGCGGCTACAGAGAGAAGTCTGCGCGGCTGATATTAATTAGGCAGAGAGGATTTTTTAGATCGGTGGTGGCCAAGGAAGTATCCGAGAGAGAGAGAGGCAGAGAGATTTGTATTGAGAGAGATTTAGAGATTGTATTTGGGTGAGATCGAGTGAGCGGTAAATTCTCTAGTAATTTTTCATTGAATAGTGGAAGAGATTTATCGTCGGTTTGCAGGATTAGGTGCAAGTGCGTACCGAACCTGGGTAATATCTTGTGTTTTTTACTTGGTATGTTTTTTCTTTATTATTTATTGCTTTTGCGTAGTTGCCCCATATGCTTGGGATAAAAGACTCAGTTGTTGTTTGCGTAGTTGCCGCGTTTGATATTTTTCATTAGTTTCGGTTCACGTGTATCGATCATCCGCTGCGTAGTTTGGTGCTAATTTTCACATCTTATTGGTAAAGCAGGAATTGATTATGGTGGTATAGAACGTTCAACATTGGCATATACTGCAAATGTGAAGTTGCGGGCAGGCAGCAACAAGATTTCTATTTTAAGCGTGACCGTCGGACTCTATGTATGTTTCATTTTATTTGCTTGGTCCTGTACTTTGAAATATCGCTAACTGAACTTTTTTAATTTTGTCATTTTGAAAGAACGGAGGGACACACTATGAGTCATGGAATTACGGAGTTCTTGGTCCTGTCACCCTCGACGGTCTTAATGAGGGGAAAAGGGACCTGTCCATGGAAAGATGGACTTACCAGGTTAGGAGTCCTAAAATGCCACTAAATATTACGTTCTCTCATTTAAACTAACCTTATAAGCTAAAACAAAAAAAATTCATTTTTTTTCAAACCCCTTTTTATGTTCACACCCAATTATTATACATAATCCACTGTTTTATATTAATTACATTAGATATGTTTGTCATATTGGATTTTGTAATTAAGAATAGATTGGAATTAGTACAGTGCCACTAACTATAGGAATTTCCTAAAACGGTGGGACACATGGCAATACACTGTTCATCGGTTCCTCTCACTCTAACTTTTTAAATTCAAGTGCCATTAATGCATGTATTATGCCATGTCATCCGACTATGTAGGAATTGCTGAAGTGGCCCTCCCTCCCTCTCCCTCTCTCTCTGACACACACACACATGCACACGCACACACACTTTTAATAGATTTCTTGTTCAGTTTTGTGGCATGCATTTTTCATTCCCTCAATGGAATGCATTTTTCATTTCATTTTATATACATATTTGCAGATTGGTTTGAAAGGCGAGGCGCTTAATCTTCATTCCCTCAATGGAATTTCGTCTGTCGAGTGGGGAGAACCATCTAAAAACCAGCCCTTAACATGGTACAAGGTGAGAACTATGAATTTATACTATTGCTTCTTTCTTTTGGTGGCTAAATTTCACCCACTGATAACTGCAAATTTTGTTAAAGGCCTTATTTGATGCTCCTGAAGGAAATTATCCATTAGCTTTAGATATGAGTACAATGGGAAAAGGTATGGTTTGGATCAATGGACATAATATCGGTCGTTACTGGCCTCGATATACAGCACATGGCTCTTGTGGTGGTTGTGACTACCGAGGTCAACATAACGAGAAATTTTGTGTGACTAATTGCGGAGAGTCGTCTCAAAGATGGTTAGTAAGATCGTCACTTCTATAATTAGGCTAAATTGCACTAAAATACCCCAACTATATCTATTTTTCACCAAAGTACCTTAACTTTTTCCTTCTAAAGTACAGTGAATCTCTTAAACTTTGGTTTTTAAGGGATTTTGACCAAGGGAGCTTACTGTAAGGAAAACTTTAAGATATTTTAGTGAAAATGACTCGTAAGGTAGTTTCTTTTAAGCTGTTATTTCTTTTGGCCAAAGTTTTAATTTAATTTAGCCCAAGAATTAAGAGTTGGGGGGAAATTTATCTGAATAAGTTTCATTGTTTCAGGTATCATCTGCCTCGCTCGTGGCTCAACCTGAAGAATAACTTGTTGGTTGTATTCGAAGAATGGGGTGGTGATCCAACAGGAATTTCTATGGTAAAGAGATTCATCGATATAAAAGATAAACAAAATTCAAATTGAAAAGAAAAAAGACTACTCATACTCTCCATACGCGAAGCACATATACCGGAATTGATGCTGAATTTCATGTAAATTATCCGATCATTTGTTGAACACATTATTTATGGTAAATATCAAATGAATATGGGACTATGCAATTCGTTTCTTGTGCATGTAAGTAAGTTACAAGTGCAATAAAAGATGTATGGTCATTTCTTTGTAAAGAAATGAAGCTGGGATTATTTTCATGCAAGGAGTTGCTAATGTGTATATTGTTTTAGCAGTACTTTTTTTATTCAGAAATAGATTATGTTGGTTCCTTCCTCTGAAAAGAAAAACATTATAATGATGAGTTTTGTGCCTGCCGTATGGAAACCTTAAATTTAGGTATAAGGTACATCATTAAAAAAAGGGGTAAATTATCAAAAACCCAGCAGGTTTTACTGTCGACAAAAAACCCTAGGCACGAAGCAGTTGTCAATGACCTTTTGGAAAATTTCTTGCAGTATCTGTATAGTTGCCTGGTATATCTAATTAGGTCATACATATCGCAGGCAACTGCATAAATACTGCATACAACCGCATACATATAGTAAGCAACCGCATACATATCACATAGAAATTAGATATATCGGGCAACTATATAGATACCGCAGGCAGAGGGTTTTTTAATAACTGAAAACTTTTTCAAAAGGTTTTAGACAACCATTTCAAAGCCAGGGTTTTTTGTCAGCGAAAAAACTTGACGGTTTTTGTTGACAATTTACATTAAAAAAATGTTTTCCCCGTTAATACCCCTGCAATGTATCATCTTAACTATTGATGTCATTAATCAACAAAATAAAAAAGTAGAAAAAATGACATAACTCCAATAGCCAAACTTAAAAATTGAAGATGTCCACTTAATCCACGACAAAAGACAAAAATAAGAAAATGAAAAGCCACTTCGCGGATCTAATAGGCAATTTCATCCATCCGAAAGATACGGTTTTCTCATAGACATGGATCGAGAGGACTGCATCATCGCGGATGATGATCCTACTAGTTTCCAGTAGGCTTGTAGAGTGTTTTTTGTCACCCTATTAAGATAGAAGTACGCGCGTTTGTCAGACGTGTACAGATTCCTCCTGCCCAGGGTAGGCTGGGGTTTATTGATTGTGGGGATCCGAATCTCCGGACTAAGTTGACGTTAATTATCTCTCGCTCTTAGAGCGAAAAAACCTCCGATTGACGGATCAAAGTAGTCATGCGAACTCAATGTGAAGTGTCAGTGTTTGAAAGCAATGCAGAAGGGCATATTTATTTCAATTTTTTATTTATCTATTTGTGACAAAAGATTTTTTCTCAAAGAAACACGTTTTTTTATAAAAAGGTTTTATTTTACTTATTATTTATATTTTTTTACTTTATAAGAAAAAAGGGGAGAAAGCCCTTTCCCACTCACGTGAGAGGAAGGAGGGGCTCCCACTAAGTGGGAGCCTCCCTCCCGCGTAGGAGCGGAGGGTGCCCGCGGGACACATGCCATGCATGTGCCCGTGGAGAACGAGCTCTTCTTCACGTGAGAGGGGAAACTCCCACTCACCTGAGGGGAGGCTCCCACCCTCCTCCCTTTCACGTGAGTGAGAGGGAGGCCTTCTCACTTTTTTTCTTATAAAATAAAAAAGAGAATAAAATAAAAATAAAATAAATTGAATAATGAATAAAATAAAACTTTTTTTTAAAAAATAAAACCTTTTAAAAAAACCGTGTTTCTTTGAATAAAAAAATCTCCTGTCACAAATAGGATAAATAAAAAAATTGAAATAAATATGCCCTTCTACATTGTTTTCAAACACCGACATTTCACATTGAGTTCGTATGACTATTTTGACCCGTCAATCGAAAGTTTCTTTACTCTAAGAGCTATGGGTAATTAACGGCAACTTAGTCCGCGGATGCCGGAAATTCGGATCCCCACAATCAATAAATCCCAGCCTACACTGGGCAGGGGGAATCTGTACACGCCTGACAAGCACGCGTATTCCTATCTCAATAGGATGACGAAAAACACTTTACAGATTCTGGCACACTCGGCGGGACGCTTTTCTCTCCTCCCATATTTCGGGTTAAAAATTCATGCGAACTCAACCAACATATATATCGATTGCCTGTACTAAAATCATACTTCTTTATATAGGTTAACACTTTCCAATTGCAATTTTCAGACGCAACAAAATATCTCTGCAACGACCCCAAAATTTCTATATTTTCATATCATTCTTCTTTTTATAAAAATACTGTATTTATTTGTTTTTGGGTATCCCCGTATATTTATTCTCTATTAAATATATTAGTTTATCACACCTTCTATTTTTCCCATTTTATAATTTTTAGCCCTTTCATAACCTATACACGACCTTTCATTTTATCTTCCTTTTAACTCCCAATATAATTAGGATGGTTATAAATTATAATTAAGTAAAATTATTATGTAGAGTTTCAATTTTTTTAATACAAATATCTCACATCTCTTCTTCATCGTCACGCTCCTCTTCCCAGTAGACGGAAACGGTGACGTAGCAAGCCCGTAACATATTTACTATGAAATAAATACGTTAAGCGTAATTAAGCAATATAACCATGAGCAAGAATGACGAGAGTAATAAAATGAAATAATAACTTTATTTATATTCAACTTTATATACAACTGTCTGAAAATAAAAGATACAGTAAACAAAGCAACGCCTAAATAATGGCCTACAGAAAGTAAGTGCAGGAAGAACTAGTAGTCAGGCTAAGCCGTAAGCTGGTCTAACTCCTTCTGGCTCGGCTCTATCTCTTCAGAGTCCGGTCCTCTTGACGAACATTCTAAGGAAAGAAAAACAGAGAGGAATGTCGTCAGTGAACTAGCGCTCGGTAAGTCCCAAAAGAAACAAGAGAAAATAGTATATCATGTGAATAGGAACTAAAAGAACAAAGGACAGGTAAAATTGTATAAGATCATTCACAGGTATAAAATAGTTATTCTAATATGGTTGTTTGTAGTTTGATAAAGAAAGTATTCATGTATACGAGAGGAGTCCATCTTACCCCATGGACTATGGCAACATGTAGTACAAGGCTCCATCATAACCCACGGGACAACGACACATGAGTTCATGTAGGTGTCTCTTAAAGTGACCTCTCGTGCCATGATATACGTTCCGTATCAATCTACCCCTTTATCCCCGCGTATTGTATTGTATAGATTAAGATTACAGATCTTAACCGAATCCATGGATATAAAATGTTCAGGTTCATGTTCGGGATGTAATCATGTGTTCAGATAGTCATATTGAGTTCATATCACGTTATAACCATGGTTCGATCAAGTCGAGTCAAGTATACAAATTTGAGTTTGATGTTTGAATTCAAGTATTCAGGTTTATGATCAAGTATTCAAGTTCAAGTTTGATTTTGGATTCTGGTTTGAGTTTGGATTCAGATTGAGTCAGAAAATTGTGAACAGATTTAACTCTTGAATTTCTTAGGTTCGGGAGTAATCGGCAACTGCTGCATATGGACGGTAAGATTTGTGTATTTTTCCAAGATAATTACCATTGATAACTTCGTTAACTTATCTAACCTGAATAGGTAAGCAATCACTTTTTTCGGCTCCTTGGGGCTCAAGAAAAATGATACCGCTTAAACCTATGTTAATTCTATAGTCATTAAAGTATTGTTTGCATATCTCGATGGGGTTTTATGAAAAATATGTTAATATTGTTTTAAAAATAAACCCGAGGGTGATTTACAAGATTTAGGGTTTTTATGGACATGTATTTTAATTATTGGGGTAATTTAATGATAAAAACTTAGCTTTTTAAAGTTTATGATATTTTATTGAAAACTAGCTCTTTTGGTAATTTGATGGTATTTTATTAACATTTTAATCTTTCATTTTAAAAAATATAGTTTCATAATATGTTTTTATTGAAAATATGGATTTATAATTTTTATATAATTTTTCAAAAATTAGTTTTGTTTACAAAATTCAGGTTTTTTAAAAATCATATTTTATTTCCTTTCGAGATCGAATACTCTATGAGGAGTTCTGCATCTCGCTCTACTATCCCAAAGATGTGCGATAATCTGAACCATCTATTAGCGAGTCCCCTAATGAGAGTTGTAGAGGCGTATTTGCCAAGGATTACAAAATACCGCTTTAAAAAAAACTCGGTTTTGAAAAGATGTGGTATTTTAATGAAAAGTATTTCTTTGAACCAACCATATATATATAGATATCGTGTTATGAAACCAAAGTGTGCGTGTGGGGTAGATCGTTACCCCGTGAAGTTTTTCTAAAGGTATTGTTTTATCAATTATCGAGAAGAGGGTGATACTAAAGTTTAAGGTATTTTAATGAAAAAGTTCGTTTATGTTTGTTTCACCTGAAAATTTTGGTTAAATTTGAAGCTAAAAGATTGTAATCGAAGTTACAAGTAGGGTGGTAAAATTAGTTCGACTTATGTATAAGGGGAAAGGGAGTTTCAAGTTTAAAAAAAAAGTATCGGAGATAACTCCACTTTACCAATATATTTTTTAGGAGATGAATTGCGATGAAAAGAAGAAGAGATGAGAGGGACTTACGGCTTGATAATATCGAGAAGAGGGTAAAGAATAAGAGAGGGGCTTCGTGGCATCGCGGGAGCTTCGGAAATGGTTTCGATTTTCGACGAAAGGAACTTGGTTGCTAACTCCACTTGACTCCACTTGCACTTAGGAACTTTTGAGGTGATTTTGCTAGAAATTTTCAGAATAGAGAGAAGTTAGGATATAGGGTGATATTTATAGTGGAGAATTAGAGTTTGCGAATTAAAATTTTGGATTAAAAAGCATTAAAAAGATATTAAATGGTGAAATGAAGGGTCTCTGTTTGATTGCAGGAAAATCAAACAGTACAGGAGAGTTAAGGGGAGCTGAAGGGACAAGTGTGCAAAGCACGAAGAAATTTGGGCTCATCTTGAACGTCGGCGCTGGCCGAATCATGGGTTTGGGCGGTCGAATCTTGAGGCATTACTTCGAGATTCGTGCCACATGTCGATTTGGGTGTGTACACCTCATTGCGCCTGTTTGATTTTTCTGAAACTTTTCATTTCTCCGTGTATTGCACGTGCAACTCTTGGGCTTCAAAAAATTAAAAAGAAAAAATCTAAAAAAAATTGGGTCTGATAGGAATCGAATGCACAGGCTATGTCACAGTAGTGCATGGGCTTTACCAGTGAGCTACAAGTTATTTCTTGCTTTTATTAAACAAAAATAACTTTTAACTCTTACACAGGCTGTAATACTCTTTTCTGTATAATAACAAGAAAATTTCTGTACAGTGATTTTAGAGTCGTTACATTCTACCCTCCTTACAAAAATTTCGTCCTCGAAATTTACAATTTCATAGGGACTAATTTTAAAAAAGGTAAGAGTATCGTGCACGCATATCTTCTTCTCTTTTTCAAGTTGATTCTCCTGGCGAATCCTTTCTCCACATCACTCGGACCAAGTTTACCTCCTTATTCCGTAGTGTTTTCATCTTTCGGTCCAGGATCTCAACTGGTTATTGCTCGCAGGTTAGGTCGGTTTGTACTGTGAGCTCTGAGTGATCAAGTATGTGGCTGGGGTTGCTCACATATCGTCTTAGCTAAGATATATGGAATACCTTGTGGACTCCTTCCAATGAGGGTGGTAGTTGTTCACCGCCGAAATTGGAGACGAACCGTATATGATTGTCTTGTCTGAATTTGGGGGTAGATGCTATTTGGATTTATCCGTCCACCTCTCTGAATATACCAAGTTGATTTATGGCACCGTGTATAGGAGGTTTGGACGGATGCGGCCGTTGAAGCAGATTTCGTCAGATTCCCCCTCATTGTGAGAGGTTTTTGATTGTCGGAACGTTCTTCACTGCAGGCGCAAGCTCCTGCAGTTAATTATGTTACCGCGTAGCGATAACCACTTTCTCTTGCTCCAGAAGGTCACTTCGTGTCGTGTGTGTTTGTTTTTTTTGGTTGCCCGTGGATTGTATACGGAGACTAATCTATGTTGTCACCCGTAGGGCGTGGATTAGTCCAAATCCGTATATTTTTAGATTTGGGTTTGAGTTGATTTAAGGATCGTTAATCTCGTTTAAGATTAAGATCAAATTAAACGTTTGTTGAGGATACGTTAGTCTAATTTTAGACTAAGATCTACTCAATAGGATTTTGGGATCATTCAGATCTAACAAGAGAGAGCATTTGGGCTCTATTGTGTTAGTTTAAGGATGTTTCGGTCCGTGGCTAGTTTAAGGACATTGCGATCCGTATTGGGATGTATTCATTGATTTAGGAGTGCACCAAAGAGTTGTTGATTATCAGGACCCACCACTTCTCTGAAGACGTTGAAGAATTACAACGACATATATCAGAGGTGTGGAGAGATATACATTTGAACCGATTTCCGGATTGAAAGGAGGTGTGAGATGAATATCCTGTCGGAAGATCATTAGTCGTGTTTGGGACTAAAACCAGCTTGGAAAATAATGAGCACATGGGCTTGGCTGATCTGAATTAGGGATCTGGTCAATTTGGGCTCAGCCCCCTCAGTCTTTGTCATTTAAATAAAGTGCCAAGCACTTGCTTGGGCTCAGTCCCTTTTCCGTGCAAACAATACTGAGCATTTATATGGGTTCTGACATTCATACTTTATTTTACTTTCCCCCCTTTTTTGTGGAGTGTTAAACACTTTATGTTGAATAGCGCCCACGTGAGTGGCACGCTGAGCGCCAGACGCTGAGCGCCAAATATTGAGTGCTAAGCACTTTTTATTGAGCAATGCCCACGTAAGGCGTTTGGCGCGGAGCGCCAACCATTGAGTGCTAAGCACTCTTTATTGAGCAGCGCTCACGTGAGGGACACGTGAGGCCCTTGGACGATAGGTTTTCATTATATAGTCTGTTCTGAAGAGTTCAATTCTCTGTTCTTTTCTAGATCTTTGATCCCCAAGAACAAGTTCATCCCTATGAGAATTAAATTCTCATTTGTAGGAGACTTGTCTCATGGATCTCAGATCCAAAGGAAGAACTAAGTTCTTTTATAAGGGTTAAACTCTTGGATATGCAGATGAGATGCTCTGATCTCTATTATTTTTATTTACCTCAAAGAGAGGTATTCTTTTTTCTTCCCTCTTAAAACTTTCTTCTTGCTTGCTTTTTTTCTAAGTTTGAAGCTTATGGGGGGGGGGGGTTTCCTCTGTCCAAGACTTGAAGTCTTGGGTCCTTTATTTAGCAGAGGCAAGTTTGTTGATTTAGTTGAAGAAATCTCTCATTGAGAGATTTTTAATTGATTTTGGGATTTTATCCACTGTTGGATCTTTGATCCAAGGACTTCTGTTTTACATAAAATATCTTTCTTGTTTTTAACAAGATTAGGGCAATATTTTCCCATACAGAATTTATTTTGCAGATTTAATCACCATTGGATTTTTAATCCAACAGTGCTCTATTTTACAGAGAGTAATCTTTCTTGTTTAGAAAGATTTGATGAATATTTCCTTAACAGAATTTAATTCTGCGTTTTGATGATTTATCACCTCCATTGGATCTTTGATCCAACGGCTCTGTCTAACAGAGGGTTTGTAGTTCTGGCGCTGGCGCCTTCATGCGAGGCACGTGAGGCGCTGCCTAAGAGTTTTTAACTCTTGGCGCCGACGCCATCGTGCAAGGCACGTGAGGCGCTGCCTTTCAAATTTTGAACAGAGGTTTACTCTTTTGTTGGGGGAAACAAATTCCCCCCCACGATTGCGCTCACGTGGCTCACACGTGAGTACAGCGGTGGAAGCTTTTCCACCGTTGGATCTTCTTGGAAGTTGGATTATCCTCCTGTGCCTATAAGTAGGGCCTTTGGCTCTTGAGATGACTGCTGTTCATCTTCTCTTGTTCTTCTTTTTTTCTGAGAATTTCATTCTCGTTTCAGAGCTTAGATCTTTGCCCAAATGAATCCTTTCTAGAGTTAAAACTCTGCCTAAAAATTTGGTAAGGATTATAATCGAACAGAGTTTTGCTCTTCTTAGATCGTAGATCTTAAGATATATTTTAGGGTTGCTTAACCCATTAATTAGAGCATTGCTCATTTTCCATGAAGAACTCTTAGAGTTTCTAGGATTCTTCTTTCAGATCTTAAAGATCTTGGGGTTTTGCCCTGTTAAAAAGCTTTGCTTTTGAGAGTTCTGGTATATTATCCCATTGTTTTTATAGAGCATAGCTCTTAGAAATTTTTGGGGAATTTTATTCCCCTCTTAATTAAAGTTGACAGATGTGAATTCTATTGGCAGAGCACAGCTCTCGAGGGAGTTTAACTCCTTAGCCTAATGAGGTTTCTCATTAAATGAGAATCCTCTTCGGATTCCATCCTTAATGAGTGACCGCTCCATCAATGATGGGACGTCACCTTGATTTTGTGGGCTCCTCTTTGTCCCTTTCTTCTGCATTGCAACGCGGTACAATTTTTTTAAGTACCAAGTGTCAGAGTTCAGAACATAGCGTTGATAACTAACCCCCGTCTCTCTTTGTGTAGGTACTATGGCTTCCGACTCTTCTTTCCCTTTTTTACGTTCACAGAGCGCCTTCGCCGACGTGCTCGTGGATCGGGAAGTCTTCACGCTTATTAAAGATCATGACCCGGAGCAGAAATCTCTTCATCTATAGGGGTCGTGGTACAAACAGATCATCCAGGGTCGGCGCAGTTTTTCTTGTGAAGCGCCCTTAGAGCTCATTTCAGCAATTCATTACGCCGATTCGCCTCAAGTGAATTATGTTGTAGAAGAGGCTAACTGAACTTCGGAGGGTCACCTTCAGCCTTTTATGGCATCAATACCCATACAGCCGCCGATGGCTTTGGATATTTTAGGGCGTTGCATATGTCAAGGCGAGTCGCGCCCTTAAGGACAAGTCTACATGATAGGGTTAACTTCTCACCAATCAGCCGGCTACCTGTAGTGGGCCCGGTATATCTTGTCGGCCAAGAAGTCACTGCTGTTGAAGCTTGGGCTATATCCTGCCATATATGCTTCCCTCTTCCAATATCCCGCGCTTCATGTGTGGCGGGTTAAGGATTTTCTGGAATAATGGAACATCCCAACCCATACATTTCTTCTATCAGACCGGGAAGTCTCAATTTTCTTGGAGGAGTTTGCGGAAATTTCAGGCCTACCCGTCAGAGGGGAACATTACGAGAAAATACTTTCCCCTGATGAGTACATCTTTGCCACCAAATCAGTGGTAATGGGTCTCACTCCGGAGAATGCCATTCAACATCGTTTCCCGAGCCTAATCAAGATGTTGAACATTTATGAGAGTCTGTTTTAGAGTTGGGAGGGCACAGAGTCGGCTTCGCAGATTTCATCGCCCGCTTTCTTTGCCAAGAAGTGTCAAAACAAGCCACGAAATTCGCCAAGGTTGACGACCCATTTGGTTTCGGTTTGGATAACCAGCCAACGGCGGAAGCGGATCAAAAAAAAATATTTATTCCAGACACTCCGGTCGTCCCTTTTGCAGAACTTGCTGCTTTAGACGTCGATAAAGAAACGTTCTTTCTGGCGTTCATCGGCCTGCGGTTGAGCTGGTTTGTACTTCCGATACACCTCACTACATGAGACCGTCCGTCTTTTATCTGGCCCACTGCATTGTAATAGGGACACGCGTGGCCATTGGGATTGCAGAGCTAGCTCATCTATATCATGGCCTGAGCTTAGAGGCAGACACTACTCTGCCGGGGGTAAAGCCCGTACATCTTTCGTTGCACTACTTCACGTCGTGGATCGAGATGCACGTGCTAGGTGCTTTCGGTGTCCACAAATGACCCCGCTTCTACGATAGCTATAACTTTCCTCGGGTCATGTATCTGGTTGACGTTTCTGCGTCAGACCCATCGCAGCGAGAGGCTCGGCGACTGGTCCTTCGCCCGCGCATGGTTGGGGACACCATGACCTTTGTCGATAGAGTCTTGATTATCGGCAAGGACTCTACCAAGGTAGTGCAACTGCTGCGTGATACTTTCAAAGATGGGGCTCCTATGTTGAAGGCTCGGGAAATCCTGTACTTGTATTCTATTAGGCCGGGCTTTTTAGTGTTCAGGCAAAACGCCTCGGCACTGTTCATGAGGTACAACCCGCACCGCTTCGCTCAATATTCAGGTTATAATCAAGGTGTTCCTCTCGAGGCATTCATAGCCGAGCCGGTCGCTATAGAAGAGGGTATTCGCAGCGCTACACCACTTTATGCGACTAAATACGGGGTCCAATTTTCTCATCAGCGAGCCGAGCTATGAGCCGAAAGCTTCGAACGCTTATGTGGCGTGGTACCAGCATGCGACGGGTGCTGTTATCAGGGAAGAAAGGCGATTATTGCTCGATCAAAAGGATGCATTCCCCGCTAGTAATCCATCTGTCCCATTAAAGCGACGGACTGCCATTCGTCCTTCCTTAAGGGAAATTACTACAGCCGTGGTCCCTCGAGTTTTCCCTGAGAGGCCTCAATCTGATGTTCCCGTAACTACGGTAACCGTGGCATCCCTAGAATCTGGCGCTGGTACGGAAATCGGGACCCGCCGCCTGAAAATGCCTGTCAAGTGCAAGCTCCTGTCATCGGCCGCTGGTGTTCGCTCGCAGAAAAAGAAGAAGTCTCTATTTTCTGCCGATGTCATATTTGGCCAGGAGCCACATGCTCCCTACAGCGAGGTTTTGTGCGAATAAGGTACCAATGAGGGTTTATTCGACACTCCTACGACTGATACTGATCTTCAGGCTGCCCTCGCAGCTTCCGAGCGACTGGCTCACGAGGAAGCGGCGTTGATCACTATCGCGAAGTCAGCTATACTTCAGTTATATTCTTTTGCGTCTGTCCCTTTCTCGTTATTGTGCTTTTACTAACGCTCTCTTCTTCAACAGGTATTTCTGCCGAAGAGGCTCTCGCGGCTTCCTTCAGGACGTTCGAGGAGGAAGAAAGGCTCCGCGTTTCTTTGGGTCTTGGTATAAGTTGCTTTATTACACCTTTATTTTTTTTATTCATGCCCTGACCCTCTCTTTCACCTTATTGCAGGGACGACCTCAACTCAGGTTATTCCAAGTGCGGTGCTGATCCTAAGTGGCGATGCAGCAAAACTTCTAGAGCCAGATACTATAGTCACGGCCATCCCAAAGTCACCGCAGGAGGCTTTCCTGAAGCAGTCGATGATGGATGCCGTAGCGGCTCCGGAGGCAGAGTTCGGTTCGGACGACGACGTCCCCCTGTCCGCAGTCTTAAGGAGGTCGGTTCTCACTGCTTAGACTGACAGGAAGCGCGCGGCGAGGGAACACGATGCCGTTTTGGCCGCAGGTGCAGGCTCGAGCAGTTTCCTTCCCGCTGACACTACTTCGGCGGATGTTCCCTCTGCCTTGTCCACCGCCTATAGACAAGTTGCACGCGCGGCTCGGAAAGGAACCGAAAAGCTACTCCAAGGTAACGTAACGCCCAGTCTTTTATTATAACTCGGTCCTCGAATTCTGACATACGCATTTTCTTTCACGCATGGCTGAGTCCTGGCGATGGTATGGCAGGTGAAACGTTGTCGATTACAGAGCCCGAAGTGGCTACTCTTTCTCGGGAATCTGGGACTGTCCAGACCGCTGCTCTTTCTCCCTGTAGCTCCTTGGTATCGGCGGGCATCATAAGTGTTACGAAGGCTCTCGTCGAGTCAGGGGATGAAGCTATGGGCGCGGAATCTATTCCCCCGAGAGAGAGTGAAGAAGCCGTTACACCTGGTGACACCTCCGTCGCGGCTTTTGTCCATGATCTATCAGGTAGTCCTTGGGTTGCTGTTTTCGAGTTTTTCAATCCTGTTCAACCCTTCTGATTATATTTCATTTGTCTTGAGTATAGGCGCGGTGAACCCTGAGGCTATGCCGTCTGAAGAAGTGTCGCTGGTCGCTGCTCTGACGGTCGCTGTCCCCTCACCTTCTTCTGTGCCCCCTCAAATCTTGGAAGGTATGGGTTTCTCACTTATTTGTTTCGCTGTGGATACAACCTCCTTGTATTGACTGTATATTGTCGCAACTCTGCAGGAGTGCTTTTCGACCATTTATACCAGGTGTTGAACCCGCATTTTTCCTTTCAGTCGGAAATCGTTCCACCTTCTGGTATTGGTTAGTATATTCTTCAGCTAATGTTCCCCCTTCTTTTATGAATAGTCTTATTGTTGCTAAGTCTTCTTTATATTGATCACAGCGTCACGGGTCGGAGGAGGAGACGAGAGAATAGCCGCGCCTCCGGTACTCCCCATTCTGCCACCTGCCACAGCCAGTATAATAGAACCCATCCCTTATGTGTTTTCTTTATCTCCTGAGTCGAAATTTGACCGTAATTCATGTTGCAGCAATTGCACCGGCTCCAGCTCCTTTTGAGTCTCGCATTCCAATGCCCACAGGGCCCTTCGCTAAATGCATATCTTCCAGGGGTGCCGCAAATGGCCGGCGAATGTTAAGTGAGTTTATCGAAGATCTCAATGCTGAGGCCCTTACTTCTGCTACAGATTTTGCTGTTGAAGTCAATCCAATGCTGGCAACACTCGTGAACTTCCATGATGAAGATCTCGTCGGCTCTTGGGTTGATTATTGCAGAAAGATCGAGGCTTTCCTACACGAGATCGAGCTCAAGCGTCTCGCTCCTGAGGTGTTGGCCTCGAAATCCCAGCGGGTTGCGTGGGTCGAGCATAGTGTTCCTTTCATTCGCCATTTTGAACAAAAGGCGGCCCTGAGACGAAAAGAACATTAGGCGACCTCCAGCGAATCTGTCCAGTTGTGTGCCCAGGTCGAAGCGAATGCTGCACAGTTAAAAGCTATTTTTGACAAGCTCCAGCGATGTATTTCGGACAGGTTGACGTTAAGGAGGACGCTCGACTTCACCTATCGGGTCACGCAGGACTGTGAAGCTGCCCTGCTAGAAACTAATGAAAATCTTTCATCCTGTTTGCGGCAACAGAATCAAATTGAAGTGGAATTGGCCACAGTAGCTGACCACGAGAAAGGATTGAGAGGAGCGCGCGAGCGGATTGTCAATTTGTTGAAGACGCCTCCTCCTTAATAACTGTCATTGTACCTTTTTTCTTGTACCAACTGTAAACTTGTGATTCATGAATAACGTGTATTCATTCTGATTCCTTTATGAAATATATCTTGTATTCACTTGAATTTATGAATAAAAGACATATTTTATTTCATATTTGTTCCCCCAATCAGAGCAAAGCTCTGTTTGAAATTTAAATTTCAAATTGAAGCAACGCTTCAGATGCAGCGCCAAGTGCGCTGCGCCCTAAGCAGCGCACCACGTGTAAGACACGGATGTGCTAGCGCTAGGTGCGTTGCGCTCTAGGTAGTGCATCACGTGTAAGACATGGATGCGCTAGCGCTAGGTGCGCTGCGCTCTGAGCAGTGCACCACGTGCAAAGCACGTGTGCGCTAGCGCCAAGTGCACTGCGCTCTGAGTAGCGCACCACGTGCAAAGCACGGGTGCGCTAGCGCTGGAATTAAAAACACTTCACCATTAGATCAAAAGATCTAATAATAATGATAAATTATTAATTAATTAGAATTAAACTCTGTTAAGAAAAGATTCCTCAAAATCTTTCTAAATAACAAGATTGTGCTCTGTAAATCAGAGTACCGTTGGATCAATGATCCAATGGTAAATAAAAATTACCAAAAGACAGAATAAATTCTGTATGGAAAGATTTTCCAATCTTATTAAAAACAAGAAGATTGCCTTCTGTAAAACAGAAGCCCTAGGATCAGAGATCCAATGGTGGGGAAATATCCCCAAATCAATCAGAGAAAGATCTCTTTAACTGATTCAACAAATCGGCCTACCCTATAAAAAAGCCCCTAGACTTCAAGTCTCATAGAGAGATATAGAAAAAGAGAGAGAACCCCCCCCATAAACTTTGAGAAATTCAAAGATAAAGAGCAAGCCCTTGCAAGAAGATCCTTCTTCAAGGTAAAATGATAATGATGAACATAGAGATGAAATCATCTCATAAAAAGAAGAATTTACTTCTTTAAAGATCATAGATCTACAAGACCAAGGTCTTTCACAAAAAGATCAAGAGATCTCATCATGAAATAAAAAAGAAGAAGAGCATAATTCTTCTCATAGATCATGGATCTATAAAGGCAAAGCCTTTCATCAACATAAGAGATTGGAAATATCTCCTGCAAAAATAAGAACTGTTGTTCTTAGATCTTGAGACAAAGTCTCTTTTAAAAGAACATAAATTTGTTTCCCAGATCATAAAACTGATCAGATGCGCTTTGCGCTCTTGAACTGCGGTTTGCGCTCTTGAACTGCGTTTCTGCGCTCTTTGGACTGGCGCTCAGCGCCAAATGTGCCACGTATCAATCACCTATGCGCCAATTAACAACTTGCGCTTTGCGCTTCTGAAATAGCGCACCGTGCTCATGTGCTGGCGCTCAGCGCCAAGCGCACCACGTGTCACTCACGTGTGCGCCACTAAACTGAAAGCGCAATGCGCTCATGGATTAGCGCTCAGCGCTCATAAACTGGCATCATGCGCTCATTATCTGGCGCCTAACGCTGAGTGCGACACGTGTCCCTTACATGTGCGCTACTTGGCAGAAGCGCACTGCGCTTTTTGATTGGCGCAAAGCGCCTAGCGCACCACGTGTCGCGCTGACAGAACATAAATTGTTCTTTAATAAGCCCAAAGCTCTGATGAATGCTCAACATTCAATAAAAGACAAAAACATTGTCAAGATATAAATCAATGCTCAGCATGGTTAAAAGGGCCAAGCCTAAATAAAGGCTCGACAGCCCAAAATAAAATGTTAAACATTTTAACCTGATTGGACTTAGCCCAAGATTGGCCATAAGTCCTCAACTCATATTAATTGAGCTTATCTGCTCATAAATATGTTAACAGATCTTAGCCCCAAATTGGACTACAGATCTTTCAACCAACTTACATCGTTTCGAGGGTACATCTCTTTACTCCTTTGATATTTGTCGTTGTAATCCTTCAACGTCTTCAGAGAGGTGACGGGTCCCGACAACCAAACATTCTACGGACTGTGGGGTCCTTTAAAACCCACGGACTATGATGTCCTTAACCTTGACTGTGAGGTCTTTAAACTCACAGACTATGATGTCCTTAACCTTGACTGTGAGGTTTTTAAACTCACGGACTATGATGTCCTTAACCTTGACTGTGAAGTCTTTAAACTCACGGACTATGATGTCCTTAACCTGGACCGAGATGTCCTTAAACTAACATTGGACCGAGATGTCCTTAAGCTAACACTGGACCGAGATATCCCTAAACTAAACAATAGAGTCCAAATGCTCTTTTGTTGGATCTAAACGATCCCGTTAAGTTGATCTTAGTCTAAAAATTGGACTAACGTATCCTTAACCAACGTTTAAGTTGATCTTAGTCTCAAATGAGATTAACGTATCCTTAAACCCAACCCCCAAATCCAAATCTAAGAAGATACGAATTTGGACTAATCCACGCCTTACGGGCGACAACATAAATTAGTCTCCGTATACAATCCACGGGAAACCAAAAACAAAACAAACACCCACGACACGAAGTGACCATCTGGAGAAGGAGAAAGTTGTTACCGCGATGCGGTAGCGTAATCAGCTGCAGGGGCTTACGCCTGCAAGGAAGAGCGTCCCCACAATCAAAAACCCGTCAAATGAGGGAGAATCTGACGAAGTCTGCTATATCGGCCGCATCCGTTTAAACCTTCGATATACGGTGTTATAAATCAACTTGGCATTTTCGGAGAGGTGGACGGATAGCACCAATTAGCATCTGCTCCGAAATTCAGGCAAGACGGACCCGCATGGGTCCATCTCCGTGTTTTCGGCGGGGAACAGATTCTGGCACGCCTGGTGGGACCTTTTCCTCTTTCCACTCCACACTTCATGTGTCGTGTTCGCGAACGAATCGCAGTTTGCTATGGTTGACCTTGGGTTCGAGGTACTAAGATTTGGTGTCTTGCTTGGTGCAGAAAACGAAAGATCAATGGCGTCTACCGGCACAAAATGTTCCAGCTGCAACTGCAACTCCCGTTCCGCCTCATCTGGAGGTGTAACTTATAGGCCCCAAGTGGCCTCCATCTTCGCTATGCCGGTAGAGTAGGTAACTCAGGCTACCACCGGGTTGTTCTTCGGGACCATGCTCTCACCAGTGAACGTTAACATCCCGCTGCCGCAAGAAGCGCAGAAGAAGTCGGTCTTTGATCGGCTCACTACCACCACGACCCATCTCAACGGGTCATCCAATGCCAAGCCGACAGCATCAGTCTTCGATAGGCTGAGCTTGAACTCCAATGGGCCCGTCAAGAAGCCCACGATACCTGAAGCGGCCATCCCAAAACGGATAGCCATTCCTGCTCTCGAGGTCGCTAAAGAAGCTTCTCCCGTCAAAGGATCAGTCTTTACAAGGCTGGCCACTCCGGCTCCCGTTCCTGCTCAAAGGTCTGTCTTTGACAGATTGGATACTGCTGCTCAACGGACGTCGGTCTTCAAGAGGCTGGTACCAGCAGCGCCTGACCAGAACAGAGGGCATGACAATGCCATCCCCATAGCTGAACCAACACCATCTGCGCGACATGCTTGCCGTCGTCACTAGCGCCGAGTAAGGAAGGCTGGGGGCAACTCTCCGTCTGGATTTACTCCACCAACTCCAACGGTGGAAATCGATGCTGCTGTTCCAACCGGGAACAGCTTTGAACTGCTTAACAAGGTGCGCAGGAACTCTCCTACTGCAGTGCTGAAAAGATCTCCTCCACCCGTGGAGAATGCACCGAAGGCGAAGCCAGAACAGCCCCCTCAGTGGCTTTCTTCCAAAATTTACAAAGTCTGGCGACAGGTCCAGGAATCGGTGATTGACCAAGACTACTCTCGTCGACCAAAGAAGCTCAAAGCTCACCAAGAAAAGAGCCGTCTCATGATACCACAAAAGACATCATCCGCCTGGGTGCCCGCCGCAACGGCTCCCTCAACGTCAACCGCTCAAAAAAGAAGGAGGCCAGAGAAATCCCCCGTGACCGCGGCAAACCGCAAGGACGTTGAATCTAAACGCCCCAAGTCTGGGGGCATGATGGTGCATACCGTTTATATGGCTTCCGGAAAAGAGGAGAGCCGTGCTTCTACGGGTCATCGACTGCTTACCCGATCGATAATGAGGGCTCAGGAACAGCAGCAGCAGAAACTTCAGGAGATGCTGACTGCAATGGCCGCACTTACTGGGTCAAAAGAAAATCCAGATACCTCAAAGCAGCGTCAGGAACAAGAAACTGATACCGAGTTCCTCCGAAGAATGCTTGAGAGGAAAGAAAAAGAGGCTGCGGAACAGGCAGCCAACATAAAACGAATGGCTCTCTTGTTCCAAGACATGGTCGGGATGATGTTACAGCCGGATCCTCCAGCTGAAGATCCTCCGATTATTATTGAAGACGACAGAGGGGAGACATCGAACCCCTCTCCGGCTCTTTCGGCAGCCAAAGAAGAGACAATCTCTAAGGCCGCCTTGGACGACTACATCGCTCAGCAAATACGAGCTCACCAGGTGAATGAAGCGGCTGGGCAGGTCGTTAAGACTGGACGACCATATCCAGGCTGGTATGACCAAATAAGGTACCCGCCGGGATATACGATCCCTAAATTTCATGTATATAAAGGGACGGGGAATCCACATCAGCATGTCGCTCAATTCAGAGCCTTGTGCGGCAACACCGGGGGTGATGATAAACTTCTGCTCCGCCAGTTTGTTGGTAGCTTGTCGGAGATGGCATTCGAGTGGTATTCTGAACTTCCAAATGACCCTGTCAAGACATTTGCGGAGATGGAATTGCTGTTTACGCAGAGATTCGCGAGTGCTAGTGAACGCACCCCAATAACGACATTGATTAATGCCAGGGTGAAGCCAGGTGAAACGTGGGTGCAGTACGCAATACGATGGCGGAATTTGTCGTCGAAATGTGAGCAGCGCATTGAAGAAGCACCGGCAGTGGGTATGTTCGTGGGTACTCTTGACCCTCAAGAAACTATTTCCCAATTCATGATGTTCTTCAAGCCGACCACGTTCCAGGCCTTGATCGACAAACTCGCCCAAATGGACCAGATGGGTCACAGACCGTCTCCTTCAATGCCGGAGCCGTGGAACGAAAAAGGCAAGGGGAAGGTGACATTCGTTGCGAATACTCAACAGCAGCCCAGTGGCCCAAAACTAACGAATCAACTGGACGAGAGACGACGATACTATAATGAGAAAATGAAGCGTCCTTATTCATTTCCCTGAGACAAGACGAAAAGATTGTTCGAGCTAACTGTGCGCAATAGGCTCATCAATCTGCCGAATCCAAAATGACTGTCGCAAGCCGGCGAGGCTAATAGTCCCAATTATTGCCCCTACCATCAAACGGTAAGCCATCCAATTGAAGATTACTTCGTCTTCAAAGGCTGGATTGAAGATCAATACCAACAGGGCAAATTTGCCTTGCCCGAGAATTGGAAGGTGAACCCACCACAGCCATACGCTCCAAAGAAGACGGATACACCGGGGGCATCATGCTCCTTCATAGAAAAAGCTCCATGGGAGGTCGCTCTTTCGGCCAAGACGAAAAGAATGCTGAAGGATCTCCAAACATGCCCGGCGATTAGGTGGAAAAATCCACTGGAACCCGAGATCATCGAGGGAATGCTGAAACCGTGCCCAACTCCAAAAATTGGTGGTGATAGCCAAAGCACTCATACCCAGCCGTCAAAGTCTTCGAAGAAGAAGAAGACCAAAAAGCCTGTGAAGCATGGTGACAAGTGCACAGACCTGCAAAAACAGATTGACGCGCTGGAAGAGTATAATCAAAAAGCGCGGACTCCAGTCACACTCCAAGAATTTCTCAGCCACGTCCTTAAGGACGGAAATGATGACAATGGAGAAGACTCGTCGGACGAATCTGAAGGTTATGTGGCAAGTTGCCATGTGATCTCTCACTCGTCGATAGACGATGAAGAAGCTCCTTACACAAAGAAACTGGGGGGCAACTCCTGAACCGGTACTTCTAGGGCCATCAGACGAAATGATTGATGCATTCCTGAACGAAGCTCTTCTTAAAAGCAAAGCTGCTCGAGAGCGTGAGATGGCCATATTTGAAAAAGCCAAACGCCGGCGACTGGACGAAAGGGTTGAAACACCCCCGCCAGATCAAAATACATCCGCCGCAAATAAAAGCAGGTTCAAGACGAGGAAGAGGTTCGCCAAAGCCATATCAATAGGAATGAAGCTTCCACCCTCCGAATCGAACGCTCTTGGTGAAACGAAAACACATCCTAGCTACTGCTTATATCATCGAAAGATTGCGCACCCCACTGAAGAGTGCAACGCTTTTAAAAGATGGTGACGGGGATATGTTGCTCACCGGCAATATTTCAAGCGAATGAAACGCAAAACTCGTCGAGAGCAAAGAAATGCGATCGGGGAGCGTAAAATAACTACCAGCAACTGTCACATGGTCGACGCTGGGGGATCGTAAGTTCTCACCTTTGGAAGCGACTCTGATGAAGAAATGATTCTTGGCCCTCTCTTTAAAAAATCCATCTCAGGAAAAGAGGAAGAACCGAAGACCTGTGAAAATATTCAGCTGCGCAACCATACGCTGCCCGAAAAGAATCTTGGGCCCTCGAACAGCGGGTCAAATAGAAGAGATAAGAGGAAAGAAAAGGTCCCTGAGGATATCATTGTTTCGCCCAATCAGAGCAGAGCTCTGTTGAAATTCAAAAATTCAAAATTTTGAAGCAACGCTTCACATCTCGGGCGCAACGCGCCACATGTCAGGCGCTGATACGTCAGCGCAGCGCCCAAGAAGGCGCGCCCAATCAGATCAAAGCTCTATTTTTATGAAGCAACGCTTCAGCTGCGCAAGCACTGCGCTGCGCGACACGTGTCAGCGCAGTTGCGCTGCGCAGTGCGCTGCGCGACACGTGTCAGCGCAGATGCGCTAGCGCAGTTGCGCTGCGCAGTGCGCTGCGCGACACGTGTCAAGCGCTGGGGCATCTGCGCCAAACAGAATTAAAAATCCAAGAAATCTTTTCTGTTCTTGTTAAAACAAGAAGATTTTCTTCTGCAAAGCAGAAGCCCTTGGATCAAAGATCCAACGGTGGGGAAAATTCCCCAAATCACTCAGAGAAAAATCTCTTTAACAAATTTAACTAATTTATGGGCACTATAAAAAGAACTCTAGGCCTCAATTAAAAAGAAGGAACATCTTTCTAAAAAAAAAAAAGAGAAGAGAACTCTTGAGAACTCCTCAAGAACAACAGAAGGTAAAAAAAACTTTAGGAAAAAGAGAAAATTCTCTTATGGACAGATTATTGATCTAAGAACAAGATCAATAATCTTAAATAAAAAGAAAAATAAGTAATAATAGTGCTTTGCACTTTTTTTTTATGAACCTCTGGTTCTTGAAACAAAAAAGAAAAATTTATTTTCTTTGATCTAAATTAGATCAAGAAATCAAATAGTGCTCTGCACTACTGTTCTTGAATCTAAAAGATTCTTAGTGCTTTGCACTTCCAAACTGCGCTGTTGCGCTCTTGAGAGAGCGCTACGTGTCAGCTACAAAACAACTTGCGCTCTTGAAATAGAGCTTTGCTCTCTGGAATTGGCGCAACTCACCAGAGCGCGCCACGTGTCAGCAGCGCAACAGCGCAGCGCATTAGCGCAGCGCACTGCGCTATTGCGCTTGCGCTCACCAGAGCGTGATACATGTCACCACCATATGAGTTTGCGCTCATTACTTAGCGCAAAGCGCCTGACAAGCCACGTGGGGCACTGTCAGAGTATTTAATGCTCTGCATTATTAAAGAAAAGGGACAGAGCCCAATTAAAAGGCCTAACAGGCCTAATAAAAAATGCTATACATTTTAAAAGGGGGGCACAGCCCAAACAAAAAATAGATGCTCTGCATCATTTAGAAAAGGGCAAAGCCCGACCAAAACAAGAATAATGCAGTGCATTACTAAAAAGGGGTAAAGCCCTAGCACAGGCCAAAGACAAAAAAAAATATATTGAAACTGGGCTTAGCCCAATTTTGGCCATAAGTCCTTAAATTAAATTGACTGAGCAAGATTGCTCTCTTAAATTAATTTACTACCGGTTCAAGGGTACATCTCCGAACTCCTCTGACACCTGTCGTTGTAATCCTTCAACGACGTCAGAGAGGTGACGGGTCCCGACGACCACATATGAATATGGACTGCGGGGTCTTTAAACTCGTGGACCGAAACGTCCCTAAACTAATATTGGACCGAAACGTCCCCAAACTAATATTGGACCGAAACGTCCCCAAACTAATATTGGACCACCACGTCCCTAAACTGGAATATGGACCACCACGTCCCTAAACTGGCGATAGACCACTACGTCCCTAAACTGGAACAATAGAGCCTCCAAATGCTCTTTCGCCGGATCTAAACGATCCTGTTTAAGTTGATCTTAGCCCCAAACACCGTTAACGTATCCTTAAACATTCAAATGGACTACAAAATTCCAAATCAACTCTGGTTCGAGGGTACATCTCCGAGCTCCTCTGACACATGTCGTTGTAATCCTTCAACGACGTCAGAGAGGTGACGAGTCCTGATGGCCATAGATTAAATGAATCACTACGTTAAGTTGATCTCAGTCTCAAACAGGACTGACGTATCCTTAACGAACGTTTAAGTTGATCTTAGCCGCAACGCGACTAATGCGTCCTTAAACTAAAAACACTAAACCCAAATCTAAGTAAATACGGATTTGGACTAATCCACGTCCTACGGGTGACGGCATTACTCAGTCTCCGTATACAATCCACGGGCAACCACAAACAAAACAAACACACACGACACGAAGTGAAATTCTGGAGAAGGAGAAAGTTGTTACCGCGATGCGGTAGCGTAATTAACTGCAGGGGCTTGCGCCTGCAGGGAAGAGCGTCCCCACAATCAAAAACCCCTCAAGCGAGGGGGAATCTGACGAAGTCTGCTACATCGGCCGCATCCGTCTAAACCTCCGATACACGGTGCCATAAATCAACTTGGCATCTTCGGAGAGGTGGACGGATAAAACCAAATAGCATCTGCCCCGAATCTCAGCGTCAGGACATCGCGGTCCTGTGCGCCGTCTTTCGGAGGGGAACAATCATCCTTGATAACCAAGCCGTCAAAGAGCTGATAGCCAAGGATCCGCCAAAGAAAAGTAAGGTGGACTACAACGTTCTGGCACACTTGAGAAAGCTACCTTCGCAGCTAAGCATTCTCGATACCCTTCTGCTATCCAAAGAGACGAGAGATTCATTGATCAAGGCACTACAAGTGCCAGAGCAATTCCAAGCTTTCCTCGCCGAAGAAAAGATGAAGGACGAGTTAGAAGAAGTGCACACAGCCGATGTCACCTTCGGCGATGAAGATCTTCTCCTCAGGACGTGTGAGCATAATCGTCTCCTATATGTCTCCGGATACTGTCATGACATCAAGATAGGTAAAATCCTGGTCGACAATGGGTCCTCCGTCAATCTCCTTAACGTAAGAGTATTGAAGGAGATATGCATGAGCGTTCAACACCTCGCTCGGGATAAGATCACTATCTCCGGGTTCGACTCCCAGTCATCACGGACGCTCGGGTCTGTGATACTGACGCTGCGCTTTGGGCTGCTCGTCACGGACATTAAGTTTCATGTCATTGACGCCAAGATATGCTACAATGATTTGCTCGGTAGGCCTTGGTTACACGAGTACAACATCATCCCTTCTACACAACACCAGTGCATGAAGTATTTCAAGGATGGTCTTGAGTATACCGTAACAGGGGAGCTGAACCCATTCTCCGTGAATGAAGTCCGAAAATACGAAGACGCAAAATACTTCTTACCAGATTTTGAGGACACGGAAAGATATCACAGACCGAAGAACAAAGCCATCACTACCATTCCGGTCTTCGGGAGTGATACCGAGGAGGAAGAAGAACTAACTTATTCAGGTCCACCCCAGTGCAACAAGCCGGGATCGTCCACTCCTATGTTGATCTTCGGCAGCGACTCGGAAGATGAGGTCAATGCCGTATTCTCTGCTCGGCCATCAATACAAGCCTTCGCTGATGAAGATCAAAGTTTGCAAGTTGCCATGGTTCCGCCAAAGCATCATAAAGAGCTAGACGCGCTTGATACCTACAGTGTGGAAGAACTGCAGACATTCGACGTCCCTCCCAGGAGAAAAGGTGAAAAGGCGATCTTATTTTACCGATCCGAGGAAACCAAACTGGAGAAAGAAATTTGGCATGGTGCGGATTCTACACTTGACAGGTTCCAGCCCATCTGTTTGCGCAGATATTACACAGACGGGCTAAAAAGACTATTGAAACGCCAAGGTGTACACCTTAAGCAAACTGCGCGACAAGCACGGTTCTATAACAGGATCTGGAACGTTCCCGGAACTCAACGAAAGTTGCCCAATGGGAGAATGTAAACGATTGGGTTTGGATATGTTCGATCCAAGAAACGGGAGCTATTCCGCAACTGCTAAGTCATACATGACTTTGATGAAGAAGGAGATGCTATGTGGGAAGATGCTAATCCTAAACCAAAATGAGCTATCGCCGTGAAAATTCCAAGTCCGGCGTTTGAAGAACAGATGGACAAGCTTATAAGGGAAGCGGGTCAAAAGGTTCGAGATGATCATAATCACGAAATGGCCATCTACGAGAAAGCCAGGACGCAACGCCTCCTTCAACAGGTTGCGAAAAATGAAAATGCTCTTCCTTATCAACCCGTCATATAAAAGGCCCGACGCAGAGGCAAAAATAAATCAAAGAGCGGGAAAGGCGTTCGACAGCGACAAAGCGGGACCAAGAAGCCACGCGATTGGGAATCGAGCAATCCGGATTCGTCTCTTATAAAGAAGATGGGTCGAGCATACTCTTTTCCCCAGGACAAGACACAGAAGATACATGATCTTGCCATAAAATATCAAATGATTATCCTCCCGGAGTCCAAACACCCCGAGCAAGCAAGCGAAGTCTCTCACCCGGACTATTGCTCCTATCATAGGGCAATAGGACATCCTCTAGAAGACTGCTTCACATTTAAAGACTGGGTAGAAGACCAGTATCGGCAAGGCAGGTTTGCTCTATCCAGCAGCTGGAGGATAACCCCGCCGCAGAAGCATGAACCCAAAGCCACGAGAGTAGAACCGGATCAACATCGGTTTTGGAAGCGATCTCGTACCTGTCACGTGATAACGCTGTTGGAAGAAGAACCTGAGGATATGGATGAACTCCCCTGGTGCTTCGAAAATGATGACGACGAGTTAATCTCAGAGTTTCCACCGGCGCTAAAAGAGCTGGAAGATGGAATACATACTACTGCAGATAACCTCAAGAAAATTGATTTGGGGACGACAAGTGACCCGCGGCCGACGTTCGTCAGTGAGCTGTTGTCTGAAGAAAGGGTGGCTACGCTAAAAGACGTGCTCATGCAGCATAAAGATTGCTTCGCATGGAACTATTCCGAGATGCCAGGACTAGATCCGGAGATTGCTGTACACAAATTGGCAATATCCCTGGACATCAAGCCGATCAAACAAGCACCGAGAAGAATGCGGCTCGAGCTTGAGATGAGCATCAATGCCGAGGTCAAGAAGCTAATCGACTCCGGCTTCATCCAAGAGGTTCAATATCCTGACTGGATCGCTAACATCGTTCCGGTGATGAAGAAGAATGGGACGGTGCGCATATGTGTGGACTTTCGGGATCTCAACAAAGCCTGCCCAAAAGACGACTTCCTAGTGCCAGTTACCGAGCTGATGATAGACAATACGTCCACTCATGAAGTTTTCTCCTTCATGGACGGCTCATCAGGATACAATCAGATAAAGATGCATCCCGATGACCAGAAGCATACCTCTTTCCGAACCCCTTTGGGCATATTCTGCTACAAGGTGATGCCTTTCGGTCTAAAGAATGCCGGTGCCACCTATCAGAGGGCCATGATGAAGATTTTCGACGACCTCATACATGAAATCGTCGAATGCTATATTGACGATCTTGTGGTGAAAAGAAAATCATACGAGGAACATCTAGAGCATCTGAAGATTGTATTTCAACGCCTTCGGCAATACAACTTGAAGATGAACCCTCTCAAATGCGCGTTCGGAGTGTCCTCAGACAAATTTCTGGGATTCATCGTCCGACACCGAGGCATCGAGATAGACCCGTCGAAGATCAAGGCGATCATGGAAATGCCCCCGCCAAAGACTCTCAAGCAGCTGCGATCTCTCCAAGGAAAGCTCGCATATATCCGGCGATTTATAGCTAATCTCTCCGGCAAGTGTCGTCCTTACAGTCACCTAATGAAGAAGGGGACCCCTTTCGTCTGGGATCATAAATGCCAAGGTGCACTGGACGAAATTAAGCAATACCTGCAGAATCCGCCGGTGCTGACCGCTCCGATCAAGGGAAAGCCTCTCATTCTGTATATAACAGCCCTCGAAGGTTCTTTAGGCGTGCTGTGGGCACAAGAGAATGACCAAGGGAAGGAGAGAGCCCTCTACTATTTGAGTCGATTTCTACTAGGGGCAGAAAGCAATTATTCTCCCATCGAAAAACACTGCCTGGCATTGATCTTCGCGATAACGAAGCTCAGACACTATGCGTTGGCACATGAGGTCCATCTCATATCAAAAGTGGATCCTCTCAAATACTTGATATCGAAGGCCATATTAACAGGGCGGCTTGCTAAATGGGCTCTGCTCTTGATGGAGTTCTTGACAACTTATCGGCCTCTTAAGGCAGTGAAAGGCCAGGTCATCGCCGACTTCCTCGCTGAGCACCCGATACCCGCCGATTCTCCTTTGAATTGCGCATTACCAGACGAACACGCGTTTGACACGATCGCCGGGGAGAAAAAGGAAAATGATACCCGATGGGAACTCTATTTTGATGGAGCATCTTCCATGAAGAGGCGCAAACAAAGCATCCCCATAATCAAATCAGGGTCTCATCTTCATGACTCCACAAGGAGGAATAATGCGCTTTGCCTTCTCCTTAACAGAGCCGAGGACGAACAACGAAGCCGAATATGAAACTTTGATAGCAGGTCTTGAGATCGCCGTCGACATGGGAATTGAAAACCTCCTCATATACGGAGACTCCCAGCTGGTCGTTAGTCAAGTAAATGGCGACTATCAGACGTGCAAGCCTGAGTTGGTGAAGTACGGCGAGAAAGTGCAACAACTGCTGACTCAAATTCCTTCCTACACCCTAGAAAGTATACCGCGTACGGAAAATAGCAAGGCAGATGCATTAGCTAAGCTCGCTAAAGAATTGGCCGACGAGAACCTCGATGACGTGAGGATTGTTGTGCAAAGCTGTCGGGTTCTCGCACCAGCAGAAATATCTCCGGAGTCATTTGAAGAAAAAGGAGCGACCGAGCAAATGGCCCTACAAATAAAAGACTAGGGAAAGGCTATGGATTGGAGAGAAGTCTTTATAGACTACTTCAAATCCCATCGAACACTTAAAGATGCGTCCTCAAGACATCAGGTTATGAAACGAGCTCTGTCTTTCGCCTTCGTCAATGATACTCTGTATAAGAGATCATTTGATTCTCTATGGCTAAGATGCCTGGGATCTGAAGAAGCAAAGAGAGTTGTCCAAGAAGCTCACGACGGACTCTGCGGTTCTCATCAAGCCAGGCCGAAGATGAAACCGAAGATCAAAAGGATGGGCTACTATTGGCCCACGATGATCCAAGACTGCCTCGAATATGCGAAGCAGTGCCACTCGTACCAGATTCATGGGGACTTCATCCATCAGCATCCAAATCCACTAAATCTAACGGTGGCTAGCTGGCCGTTCGAAATGTGGGGGACTGACATAATTGGCCCCATCGAACCGGCATCGTCCAGAGGACATCGATTCATTTTGGCGACAACTGATTACTTCTCCAAATAAGCAGAAGCAGTACCGCTAAGGGAAGTGAAGACGGAGAATATCCTCCATTTCTTCAAGACACACGTCATTTATCGGTTTGGCACTCCGCGACGGATTATTTCCGATAACGGACCAGCCTATAGAAGCTACAAGATCAGCCGCTTCGCACAACAGCATAACATAGACCGGAGATACTCTTCAGTCTATAATCCTCGAGCTAACGGTATAGCAGAGGATTTTAACAAGACCTTGATGAAGATCGTGAAAAAGACGGTGTCTCGAAATAAGAAGGACTGGCACGAGAGACTGCATGAATCTCTCTGGGCGTATCAAACTACATTCAAAACGGCCATGAACACAACGCCGTACGCATTGGTATTCGGCACAGAAGCAGTACTCCCCCTTGAGATAGAGTTACCCTCTCTACGAGTGGCGGTTCACTATGAGCTAACAGATGAAGAGAATGCCCACCTTCGGCTTGAGGAGCTTGATGCCCTTGATGAAAACTGGCTCGTGGCGCAACAGAGTCTGGAGGCTTATAAAGCAAAGATGACGCGCTCATATGAGAAATTGATTAGGCCGAGAACATTCTGCCAAGGTGAACTCGTGCTAGTGGTCAAAAGACCTATGATCCCTAATCGTGCCAAACGGGGGAAATTTGAGCCAAACTATGAAGGCCCGTATATCATAGACAAAGTCTACCAGGGTGGAGCCTATCTACTCATGGACATGTATGGTGAAAGACTTTTCAGGCCAATAAACGGTCGCTTCCTATAGAAATACTACGCCTGACAAGTCACGGCCTAAGTCAACGATAGATGACGACACCTATGTCCACTCGCTATCTTCCTAAGCCCAAACTCTATAAGTAGTAGCCGTTTAACGGACCGAAACGTCTTTAAACTAACAACGGACCGAAATGTCCTAAAACTAACAATGGACCACTATGTCCTAAAACTGGCGTCGGACCAAATGTCCTTAAACTAACAACGGACCGAAATGTCCTAAAACTAACAATAGACCACTATGTCCTAAAACTGGTGTCGGATCGAGACGTCCTTAAACTAACGATGGACCACTTGTTTCCCCCAATCAGAGCAAAGCTCTGTTTGAATTTCAAAAATTCAAAAATTGAAGCAACGCTTCAAATCCCGTGCGCTGCGCACAACGCGCCACGTGTTAGAAGTTGATACGTCAGCGCAGCGCCCAAAGCAGCGCGCCCAATCAGAGCAAGGCTCTATTTAAAGCAAAAATTAAAGCAAGCAACGCTTCAGATGATCTGCGCTCTGCGCTGCGCGCCACGTGGCAGCGCAGTTGCGCTGCGCGACACGTGTCAGGCGCAGGTGCGTTTGCGCCAAACATGATTAAAATTCAGTAAGATCTTTCTGTTCTTATTAAAACAAGAAGATTGTCTTCTGTAAAATAGAAGCCCTTGGATCAAAGATCCAACGGTGGGGAAAATTCCCTAAATCACTCATAGAAGAATCTCTTTAACAAATTTAACAAATTAATGGGCACTATATAAAGGCCCCTAGACCCCAATTCAGAAAACATCAACATTGAGAAAACAAAAAACTCAAAAAACAGAGAGAACTTTTGAAGGATTGTGAGAGGAACTCAAGAACAAAAAAAAGGGTAAGAACCTTTATAAAAAAAAAGAGAGAAGAACTTCTTCTGAATAGATCATTGATCTAAGAACAAGATCAATGATCTTCAATAAAAAAAATAAATAATAACAGTGCCTTGCACTTGTAAATCTGCACTGTTGCGCTCTTGGGTTGGTGCAAGCCACCAGAGAGCACCATGTGTCAGCTCCATAACAACTTGCGCTATGCGCTTTTAAAATAGAGCACTGCTCTCTTAAATTGGCGCACTGTAGCGCGCCACGTGTCTGCAGTGCAACAGCACAGCACACTGGCGCAGTGCACTGCACTTGCGCTCACCAGAGCGTGACACGCGTCACTTCTACATGGACTTGCGCCTTGCGCCCCTCAATTGGCGCAAAGCGCCTGACAAGCCACGTGGCACTCTGTCAGACTAATTAATGCAGCGCATTATTAAAGGGCAAAGCCCAATTTAAAGGCCCAATGGACCAAAACAAATGCTCTGCATTATAAAAAAAAGGGGGACAGAGCCCAACTTGAAAGGCCTAGCAGGCCAGAATAAAATGCAGTGCATTATTAAACAGGAGCAAAGCCCTAGCACAGGCCTAATAGGCCAAAAATAAAAATGTTGAATATTCTCAACTGGACTTAGCCCAATCATGGCCGTAAGTCCTCAAATTAAATTGACTGAGCACGGCTGCTCTCCTAAATTAATTTACATCCGGTTCAAGTGTATATCTCCGAACTCCTCTGACACCTATCATTGTAATCCTTCAACGACGTCAGAGAGGTGACGGGTCCCGACGACCATATATTAATTGGACCACTACGTCCCTAAACTGGAACAATAGAGCCCCAAATGCCCTTTTGTCGGATCTAAATGATCCTGTTTAAGTTGATCTTAGCTTCAAAAATGGCTAACGTATCCTTAAACTTTCAAACAGACTTTAGTCCCAAATCGGACTATAAATCCCCTAATCAACTTTGGTTCAAGGGTACATCTCTGAACTCCTTTGACACCTATCGTTGTAATCCTTCAATGACGTCAGAGAGGTGACGGGTCCCGACGGCCATACATGCAATGGACCACTACGTCCCTAAACTGGAACAATAGAGCCCCTAAATGCTCTTTTGTCGGACCCAAACGATCCCGTTAAGTCGATCTTAGTCTCAAATTGGACTAACGTATCCTTAACAAACGTTTAAGTTGATCTTAGCCTCAAATATGGCTAACGTATCCTTAAACCAAAATACCAAACCCAAATCTAAGAAAATAAGGATTTGGACTAATCCACGTCCTACGGGCGACGACATAAATTAGTCTCTGTATACAATCCACGGGCAACTACAAACAAAACAAACAACCACGACACGAAGTGAAATTCTGGAGAAGGAGAAAGTTGTTACCGCGATGCGGTAGCGTAATTAACTGCTGGGGCTTGTGCCTGCAGGGAAGAGCGTCCCCACAATCAAAAACCCCTCAAGCGAGGGGGAATCTGACGAAGTCTGCTACATCGGCCGCATCCGTCCAAACCTCCGATACATGGTGCCATAAATCAACTTGGCATCTTCGGAGAGGTGGACGGATAAAACCAAATAGCATTTACCCCGAATTTCAGGCCAGACGTCCATGTCTTGGCCGCCGTTCGGAGGGGAACAGATTCTGGTACGCCCGGTGGGACCTTTTCCTCTTTCCACTCCACACTTCGTGTGTCGTGTTCGCGAACAAATCGTGGTTTGCTGTGGTTGCCTGTGGATTCGAGGTACTAAGATTTGGTGTCTTGCTCCGTGCAGAAAACAGAAGATCAATGGCTTCAAACTGCACTGCTTGCAACTACAACTCTTGCTCGGTCTCTGCTGGAGGAGTGACTTACTAGCCCCAAGCGGCCTCCCTTTTCAAGATGCCAGTGGAGCAGGTAACTCAAGCCACCACTAGACTATTCTTCGGGACCATGCTCCCACCGATGAGCTTCAATGACCCAATGACGTTGCAAGAAGCCCCAAAGAAGTCGGTCTTTGATCGACTTACCACTGCCGCGGTCCCTCTCAACGGGTCGCCCAACTCCATTACCTCAGTTTTTAACAGGCTAGGTCAGAGCTCCAACGGGCCCATGAAAAAGCCAACAATACCAAAAGATGTTATCCCGAAGCGGATAGCTATCCCTACTCCGGTTTCAGGCGAAATCACCAAGGTTTCTTCCCCAGCTCGGAAGTCTGCTTTTGACAGGTTGGCCGTCCCCATTCAACGGACGTCGGTCTTTAAAAGGCTGGTACCAGCAGATTCTGACCAACACCGGGGGCATGAGGAGGTCACCCCTGTGGCTCAATCAATTCCACCTGCGCGACGCGCTCGACGTCGCCACTGGCATCGAGTAAGGAAGGCTGGGGGCAATTCCCCCTCTGGATTTACGCCACCAGCTCCGATGATGGGGATCGAGGCTGTTGTTCCAACCGGGAACAGCTTTGAATGGCTGAACACGGTGCGCAGAAACTCTCCTACTGCGATGTTGAAACGAACTCCTTCATCTGTGAAGAATACTCCAGAGAAGAAGCTAGAGCAACCCCCTCAACGGCTGTCCTCTAAAATTTACAAAGTCTGGCGACAAGTCCAAGAGTCGGTGATTGATGAAAACTATCTCCGCCGACAGAAAAAGATGAAGGTTCGGCAGGAGGAGGATTACTTCGTCAAGCCACAAAAAGCAACAGCTACTTGGGTGCCCACTACAATGTCCCCCTCAACTCCAATCACTCAAAAGAAAAGGAGGACGCAAAAAGCCCCTGTGAACTTGGCGAACCGTAAAAGCGCTGAACACAAACGCCCCAAGTCTGGGGGCATGGTGGTGCACACTGTTTATATGGCTTCCGGAAAGGAGGAAAGCCGCGCTTCGACGGGTCACCGACCGCTCACCCGATCCGTGACAAGAGCCTAGGAGCAGCAGCAGAAGCTTCAGGAAATGATGACTGCGATGGCTGCACTTACCGAACCAAAAGAAAGTTTGGAAGTATTATCAGAGCAGCGTCACGAACAAGAAACCGATGCTGACTTCTTACGTAGAATCCTCGAAAAGAAGGACAAAGAAGCCACAGAACAAGCGGCTAACATAAAACAAATGGCACTCCTCTTCCAAGACATCGTAGGGATGATGTTACAGCCGGACCCTCCAGCTGAAGACCCTCCGATCATTATTGATGATGACCGAGCGGAGACATCGAACCCTCCTCCGGCTCTTTCAGCAGCCAAAGAGGAGACCATCTCAAAAGCTGCCCTGGATGATTACATCGCTCAGCAAATACGAGCTCACCAGGCGAATGAAGCGGCTGGGAAAATCGTTAGAACTGGACGACCCTATCCGGGCTGGTATGACCAAATCAGTTACCCGCCGGGATATACGATCCCTAAGTTCCACGTATATAAAGGGACAGGGAATCCGCATCAGCATGTCGCTCAATTCAGGGCCTTATGCGGCAATACTGGAGGCGATGACAAATTGTTGCTTCGCCAATTCGTCGGCAGCTTAGCAGAAACAGCCTTTGAATGGTATTCAGAGCTACCTAACGACTCTGTCAAAACATTTGCGGAGATGGAGCTACTGTTTACACAAAGATTCACGAGTGCTAGTGAACGCACCCCGATAACAGCACTGATAAATGCCAGGATAAGGCCAGGCGAAACGTGGGTCCAATACGCAACACGATGGCAGAACCTATGGTCGAAATGCGAACAACGCATAGAAGAAGCACCTACGGTAGGCATGTTCGTGGGCACTCTCGATCCGCAAGCAACCATCTCGCAGTTCATGATGTTCTTCAGGCCGACCACCTTCCAGGCCTTGATCGACAAATTAGCCCAAATGTATCAGATGGGCCATGGACCGTCTCCTCCAAAACCAGACTCTCGAAATGAGAAAGGAAAAGGGAAAGCGATCGTCGTCGCCAATACTCAACAACAACCGAGCAACTCAAAGCCGGTCGTTCACCAAAACAACGTGCGTCCACGCCCATCCCTCGAGGAGAGACTGGGACGTCCTTACTTGTTTCCTCAGAATAAAACGAGAAGACTGTTCGAGCTGGCAGTGCGCAACAGACTCATCAATCTGCCGAGTCCAAAACGTCTGTCGCAGCCAGGTGATCCCAATAATCCTAATTATTGCCCTTACCACCAAACAGTAAGTCACCCGATCGAGGATTGTTTCGTCTTTAAGGGATGGATCGAGGATCAGTACCTACAAGGCAAGTTTGCGCTGTCTGAAAACTGGAAGGTAAACCCACCACAGCCGCACACTCCAAAGAAGACGGACACGATGGGGGCAACTTGTTCTTTTGTTGAGGACCAAAACGATGGAGAAGACTCATCAGATGAATCCGAAGACTACGTAGCGAGTTGTCATGTGATCTCTCACTCATTGGTGGATGATGAAGAGGCTCCTTGCGCCGAGAAACCGAGGGCGGACCCTGAACCAGAAATTTTGCGGCCGTCAGACGAGATAATCGATGCTTTCCTGAATGAGATTCGTCTGAAAGTTAAAGCCAATCAAGAACGTGAGATGGCCATATTGGAAGAAGCCAAACACCGCCGACTAGACCAAAGAGTCGAGGCACTCCCGTCAAATCAAAAGTCATCCGCTGCGGATAAAAACAAATTCAAGACGAGGGAAAGGTTTGCTAAAGCCCTGTCAGCGGGGATGAAGCTACCACCCTTCGAAGAAAATACTCTCGGTGGAGTAGAGATGCATCCTAACTTCTGCTTATATCATCAGAAGATCATACATCTTACCGAAGACTGCGACTCCTTTAAGTGTTGGTGGCAAGGGTATGTCGCTCAAAAGCAACACTTCAACAGGACAAAGCATGAAGCTCGTAGACATCAGAAAAATGCGATAGATGAGCGCAAAAGAGCCGCCGCCAACTGTCACATAGCCGACTCCAAGCGATCGCAAATTATCACCTTTGGAAGCGACTCTGACGAAGAAGCTGCCCTCAACCCTCTCCTCAAGGAATCCATTTCAAAAATGAAAGAATTAAGGAGTTGCGAGAACGTTCAGCCGTGCAATCACACGCTACTCGAAAAAAATCTCGGCCTCGCAAACAAAGGATCGAGCAAAAATGATAAAGAGAAGGGAAAAATAGCCCTCGTGGCCAATACTCAACAGCAATCGAGTGGCCCTAGACCGGTTGTTTGCCGAAACAACAAGCGGCAACCCTTCCATGAAAAGTTGAAACGTCCTTACTCGTTTCCTCAAGATAAAACAAGGAAACTGTTCGAGCTGGCAGTGCGCGACAGACTCATCAATCTGCCGAGTCCAAAACGTCCGTTGCGGCCAGGCGATGTCAACGATCTCGATTATTGCCCTTACCACCAGACGGTAGGTCACCTGATCGAGGATTGCTACGTCTTCAAAAACTGGGTTGAAGATCAATACCAACAAGGCAAGTTCGTCATATCCGAAAACTGGAGGGTAAGCCCGCCACAACCGCACGCGCCAGGAAAGATGGAGACGCCGGGGGCATCATGCTCATTCATAGAGAAAGCCCCATAGACCGAGAAGTCAGTAAACTAGAGATTCGCCTCGAATACGGCGAAAACGGACCGCAACGTCCTTAAACTAACGGCGGACCGAAATGTCCTTAAACTAATGACGGACCACTACGTCCTAAAACTAGCTGTTGACCGAGATGTCGATAAACTACGGTGGATTGAAACATCACAAAGCCGATATAAAAATATAAAAAAAAATAATAATAAAAAATAAAATAAATAAACGGTATGTCCATAAGAAAAATGGGCACGGATGAAAACCCGAAAGGGCTCTGTGAGTAAAAACAGCAGGGCTACTGGCGAGTGTTCGTGAAAACCCGAAAGGGCGCGGCCTCGTTAAAAAAAAAAAATTAAAAAAAAAAAAACGGTACGTCCATAAGCAAAATGGGCATGGATGAAAACCCGAAAGGGCTCCGTGAGTAAAAACAGCAGGACTACCGGCGAGGGTTTGTTAAAACCCGAAAGAGCGCAACCTCGTTAAGAGACACTTACAGGGTCCTCTCGACCTTGTAAGGAGAAACCACCCGCGTGAGATCCTTACGACTCACAAGGGAGCAACACACTTAGGGATCCCCACGATTCTTAAGGAGAAAATACACTTGCGAGATCCTCACGACTCGTAAGGAAAACTCTCTTATGGGACCCTCACGGCTAATAAGATTTGAATGTCTTAAGTTACAGAGACCTAAACCTGTTCTTAAGCAACCCCCACAACTTCTGATACTGCCCTACGAGCGGTGCAACACTGACACTTGTATACAATCCGCGGGCGCGAATAAACATTTCCCTAACCAAGTCCCACCCGTGACTGGGGATATGTCCATATGGTGAACAACCCTTGTAAGTCCTCTCGACTTATAAGGAGAAAACCTTTTTGTAAGATCCTTACGACTTACAGGGGAACATACACTTAGGAATCCCCACGATTCCTAAGGAGAAAACACCCCTACGAGATCCTCGCGACTTGTAGGGAGAAATACCTTTGTGAGACCCTTACGGCTCATGAAGTCAAAAGCCTTAGTCGACGGGATCCTAACCCTGTTCGCTAAGCCACCTTTGTTCGACATCGACAGAGGCAAATGATGATTCGCTCCTGGCAATATCCCAGTGGAAGCGATGCTGATGCCTAAAACGGTATCAAATTCCAAGTCCTTTTACGGCAAAAGATGATTCGCTCCTGGCAATATTCCAGTCACAGCGATGCTGATGCCAAGATTGGTATCAGATCCCAAATCCCTTACTCGCGAGAAAAAAATCAGCGAGCCAAAAAAAATGCATATGAAATAGCCGAAATGATGGGGCAACTTGCAACAAAATCAGCAAGTAAAGATGTATGCATACAAAAACAGCCGAAATGATTGGGCAACTCGCAATAAAAAACAGCGAGTAAAAATAAAACAAATGGCCGAAATGATTGGGCACCGCGAAAAATAGCCGAAATGGTTGGGCAATCGCGACCTTCGCGATGTTAAAGCTGAAATGATAGAGCATCGCGGAAATAAGAAAAAAAAAGTGAATGAAAAAAAAAGAAATTTATGCCCTACAGGTGAGATTACATTGATCCCCGTATACGATCCAGGGGCACAAACGAAGAGCGAAATACGCCTTACCTCCTCAGGCTCCATCAGAAACGGAGCCAAGCCTCGACGGCTACGTCTACAATCTGGAGACCTACAACAGCGTTCCTCCTCATTCCAGCAGGGCTCAAACGCAACATCACTAAACGGAGCCACGGCTTAGTCCCTAGTTCCAAACCTCGATGGTTCAAAGACAACCTAAAGATTATCTCGACATGCGTCTCGTTACAACAGACGCAATGTCAACAACGGCGTTCCTTCGCAAGCCCACCAGGATGCAGACGCAACGTCAACAAAAGACGCAACCTTAAAATAAAGCGGAGTAACGGCAAAATCCCAGCTCCACCTTGACATTCGTCTCGTTACAACGGATGCAATGTCAATAACGACGTTCCTTCGCAGTCCATCAAGATGCAGATACAACGCCAACGAAAGACCCCATGGTCAGTAAAGCGGAGTGACGGCAAAATCCCAGCTCCACCTCAGCATTCGTCTCGATACAACAGACGAGATGTCAACAACAGCGTTCTTCCTTCGACAGGATTCGGACACACCAAAGCAAACGAAGCGAATGCCAAATTCCTAGCTTCAACATCTTGACGATAACTCATATAGAACCGGAAAGACAATCAAGGATCATCCCACATGGAGTGGTCACCACCACGACATTCATCTCGATGCAGCAGACGAGATGTCACTACAGCGTCCTTCCTCCGACAGGATTCGGACACACCAAAGCAAATGAAGCGAAGGCCAAATTCCTAGCTTCAACGTCTTAACGGCAGATCATATAAAGCCTGAAAGACAATCGGAGATCATCCCGCACCAGTGCGGAATGGTCACCACTTCGACGTTCGTCTCGACACAGCAGACGCAACATCATCAAATAACGGAGCCACGACAAAATCCCTAGTTCCAAACCTCGACGGTTCACCAGCAACCTAGAGACAACCGTGACGTTCGTCTCGAAACAGCCGACGAGATGTCACCCCAGCGTTCTTCCTCCAGCAGGGTTCAGACGCGACAATCGAACAAACGAAGCCACGGCAAAATCCCTAGTTCCCACCGCGATATTCGTCTCGATACAGCAGACGCGATGCCAGCAAATGAAGCAAAGGCTAAATTCCTAGCTTCAGGGTCTTGACGGTAACTCACATAAAACCTGAAAGACTATCGGAGATCATCCCACACCAGCGCGGAGTGGTTATGACTCATCGGGGTTCTCCAAAATGAGCCTAACCTCAAGTAAAAAGCGGCATGGCAAATCCCTAACGCTTGCTCCTCCGACGGTTAAACTGCCAAGGAGGATTTCTTGAAGACGTCTTGTCCATCCCCCGAAAGGATCAGAGACACGGCAGTCGCAGGGCTACTCGAACAGCACGATTGCCTATTGAGAAATATATCAGCTGATACGACGGTGCGACGGCCAAAACCCTAAGTACCACAGACCCTAACGGACTTCTGTCGTAAAGAGTAGAGGTTAACTGCGACGTTAGGATATTCTTGTGAGAAATGCTCGATTCGTCTCGACTTGTGAAGAAATTGATGTCTTTGCGAGAACTTCTCGATGCGGCTCAACTCGTAAGATAAAGCCTTAGGCAGTAAGGATTAAAAAACTTATTCCCTTAGCACTGGGATCCTGCAAGTCGGCCCAAAACGGTCTCTTGCATACTATCCACGGGTCTCACTGTCCAAACTCGAATCTCGACAAGGAGGGAAACAACCGCTTACGGGTCCTCTCGACTCGTAAGAGGGAAAATTCTCTTATAAGATCCTTACGACTTATAAGAGAAAATGCACTTAGAAATCCTCACGATTCCTACGGAGAAAATTCACCTACGAGATCCTCTCGATCCATAGGGAGAAAAGTCTCTATGAGACCCTCACGGCTCATACAGTTGAAAAGTCTTAGGTAGCAGATTTGAACCTGCGGCCTAAGCCATCGCTATCTCGTGAAGGAACCAAGATGCTTACTCTATTATCTGTCAACCGTGTTTATCAAGACAACATGCTGATAATAAGAGAAGAGAAAAAGCAAATAAATGATACAAGACATTGCAAAGAAAAAATGTGTATCTTTATTTATAAATTCAATCAAGTACAAGGTGCATCGTACAAAAGAATATAGAATGGATACATCTTGTTCGAAAAAGAATTTTTTTTACAATTATATTGATACAAAGGCAGCTATTGGGAAGGGAGCGTCTTAAATAGCCCTATTAGTTGTTCGTGCACTTCCTTCCATTCCTTTTCATGATCGGCCACCACCGCCAGTTCCACCTCCACTTGAGCCCGCTGCTGCAAAAAGGATGCAAGCTGCTCCCCAACGGCCCGCTGAGCTGCTTTGCGGCCTTAGGCATCACGCTCGGCGGCATCGAGCTTCCGCTTCAGTGCTAGCCCATCAGAGATACGCTCCAAAAGGCCCTCGAAGATAGCCTTCACCTGGGCAGCGTTCGCCTCAACTTCAGCACGTAGGCGAGCAGTCTCTCTTGAAGACTCTTGACATTCCTTCAGCTTTAAAGCTGCTTCTTGTTCCAAATGGCGGAAGTAAGAAGTGCTTTGCTCGATCCATGCTGCCCGTTGAGTACTCACGGCCAAAACCTCAGGGGCAGGATGCATCGACTCCAGCTGATGCAGGCGGGCCTCGATTTCCCTGCAGTGATTAACCCAATGCTCAACGACGCCTCCATCATGAAAATTCACAAGCGCCGCCAACATCGGGTTAACCTCCACAGCGAAATCCTCGGCAGAGGGGAGAGCGTCTGCGTTGAGCTCCTCGACATATCCGCTCAGCATACCTAAGCTCATTACGGCACCCTTTGAAGACGGACGTCTCAAAAAGGGGCCTGCTGGCATTGTGACATGGGACTCAAAAGGCGCTGGGATCGAAACGACAGCTGAAAAAACAAAATACGATTAGATGACAGTTCAAGAAATACAAAAAAAAAGTCATTGATGAGATAGTTTACTATACCAGCTGCAGCAGGTAGCAAGGCCGGAAGGGCCGGCGGCGCGACCGATCTTTCATCCCCTCCTTCGATTTGTAGCACTGCAATCAGGACGAGAGAAAGTTAGAAATAATTCCATTACTGAAAAAGAAAGATATCAGTTGGAAACTATACTCACCGGCACCACTGGAGGAAGAAGCAAGTTCAGATAGGAAGGAGAAGTGTGGGTGCAACACCTGATAAAGATGATCAAAAAGCACTCCTGAAAAGACAGAACAGTACGACTTCATTACATAAATTATGCGGCTGAAAGAGAAAACTAGTGGGTTGCAAATCCTTACCTTCCAACATCTTTGAGGGTACAAGGGAGGGCTGAGAGGTGACCACCGCCAAGGCAGTAGTTGACGGCGCTCCCTCGAGCAATGGAGCATCGGCGCTGGCCGCACCTGCGTTAAAAACAAAGGCAAACTTGTCAAAAATGATTGTAAGATAAAAAAGGACAGTAACCTGGGATTTACCTGATGAGCTGCCAGCCGAAACAGAGGCGTTTCCCTCCTCCATCGATACTAGTCCACCTCCCGTGGCCTCATCACCGGACTCGACAGGGGCCGTCGTCGTGCTCACGAGGCCAGGAGACGGCAAGGGACCGTAGGCGGGGAGAGAAATGATCAGGCCATTGCCAGACTCTTGAGAAAGAGCGGCCGGCTCGTCCTCAGGAATCATGCCCGCCTCACCCGCTACTCCCTCGGGCTCGGCGGTTGCCATTGTCTCATCCGCCATCACTATGAGGTCGCCGGTCTCAGGCGCCTCGTCGGCCGCTGCCCCAAGCTCAGTTATAGCGGTCGTCTCATTTGCCGCCACCTCAGGCTCGGCATTAACGACCTTCTCAGGGGCAGCTCCCTCAGCCCCCATCTCAGGCTCAGCAACTCTAGCGACGTTACCTACCGTCGGCTCGGGTTCGGCCGATGCCTCCTCCTCTGTCTCCTTGGGTTCAACGGTTTCCGCCTCCCCTTCGGTTGGACTTGGCCCTACAGGACAAGACATATAAGAACCGACGAATTTACAATTCTTACAACAAAGTCTTGAAAAGATGCGTCACCTAAGGTAGACTTATTGTTGGCACTCCGAGCTGCATGCGCCACCTGTTTGCGAGCGATGGATAAGGCAACAGGGGGCTCTTCTGAGGGAGTATCAGCACGAGGGACGGTGCTTGGGCCCGCTCCAACGGCCAAAGCAGCCCTGCGTGCCTTCGCCTCGCGCCTCAACCGCTTCCTTTCCTCCCGGGCTGTCGCGAAGGACCTCTTCGACGCTTCCTTCATCAAGGTGTCGTCATCCTCGTTTAGAGTTGCCTAAAGAGCCTTCAAGGCATCTCTCATCGGCTCTTCAAGTCGGGTCTCTCGCGGTAGCCCCGAAGAGGCCGAAACATCAGTGGCTGGCCCGGAAAGAGTCTCTGCGTCACCTGGCGGGACCGCCATTGTGGTTCCTGCGATAAAAAAAGGGGGTTAGATCGACCATAACAAAAGGAGAATAAAGACTTGATGAATCGAAATGTACCAAGGCCTAAGGACGCTCTGAGTCGTTCTTCCTCTTGGAAAGTTTTGAGGGAAGCAGCAATGGCTTCTTCAGTGGTGATGCCTGTTTGAAGAAAAGAGGGGAAAAACGTTAGTCAAAGGCAATAATAAAGATATGATGCAACAAAAAAAATGTGACTAGTAATTACCCGATTGCGCATGCTTAGCTAGCCACGCGTCGCGCCTCGCCAATCGCTCTGAAGCTGCGATGGTGGCCGCCAGGTCTGTGTCATCTGGCGGCATAACTAATCCCTTGTTGGTCCCGTACTCACCCAGGCCCTCGCTATAGGGAGCGTGAGGTTCCTGACCGAACGCAACGTCGGCTGAGAAGAGCGACTTTTTCTGCCCACCAGCCCTGGGTGCACCCGGGATCGACTTGCGCTTTGCAGGCATCTTCGGGCGGCGGGTCCTGATGTCCGCGCCCACACCAGACTGCGGCGAAGCCACAACAACCATTTCCACTGGAGCACGGGGCGCTGGTGGCACATCCGCAGTATCAGGAAGCGGCAATCCGCGTGGAGGACTCAGCACACGCGGTGGTTCGGCTCTAGCATCTTTCAGCGGAGGAACTACGGGGGTCCTTGGCACCAGAGGAGCTTTGCGATCGCTGCCGGGAGGCGCACCCTTACGGTCGACCAACAATTGCTTTTCTTCCTTTATAACAGCGCCCGTCGAATGATTGTACCACGCTGTATATGTATTGAGGATTTGTGGGGCGTAAGCCGGCTCGCTGATAAAAAAATGAGAACCCGTATTCAGACGCATGAAATAATGCAGCGCTCTCTCCATCCCTTCTTCAGTAGCAGCAGGTTCCATTAAGAAATCTTCCAATGGTACCCCTTGATTGTAGCTCAGTTGCTGGGCGAAACGTTGCGGGTTGTATCTCATGAAAAGCGCCGCACCGTTGTGCCTAAACACCAGGAAGCCCGGTCTGATAGAATATAGATGGAGGGTCTCCCGGCCCGTCAGAATTGAGGTCCCATCTTTGAAAGTGTCTTGCAATGGCCTCACTGTGGTGGTGGACGCCTTTCCAATGGTCAGCACTTTGTCAATGAAAGACATCCCGTCTCCAATGGTGTGGGGGCGAAGGAGCAAACCCCTGGCATTCCTTGGTGATGGGGTCACAATTGAGGCGCCGATCAGTCGTATGATTCGAGGGAAGCTGCACCTGTCATTGAACGAGGGCCTTTTGTGCATACCGAAGACGCCCAATGTATGTAGCTCAAGCCATGAGACGAAGTAGTGCATCGGGAAGATCACGTGCAGTACCTCAGGCTCATTAGCATCCGCCGCTTGATTAAGGCCGTGATACAGGTGTGCCAAACCGGCGATCCCGACGGCCACTTTTACCCCAATGGTCATCCGGTGAGCTGGGTAAAAGACAGAGGGCCGCATATGGCGAGAATGCATCGGAAGCGCAAACTAACTCAGCCATAGCCCAAGAAATCCTAAGAAGAATGCTTCCTTGTCCATCCCAGAGGCTGCAACCTCCGCAAAAGAGATAACCGGAGAGTTAGGAAGGAAAAAGCCCTTTTGATCTACCTCCTTCGCTGGTAGGTTGTCCAAACCTAAACCAAAAGGGTCATCAAGAGTGGCGTGCTTAGCGGCTTCTGCTGAGAGAACGTTTGGGTGAAGGAATCGGGTGATGAAATCCTCGAAACTGACCCCGCGGCTCCCACGTTCAATAAAGAGGGCCTCGTAGATGTTCAACACTTTGATCAAACTTGGAAATTGATGTTGAACAGTGTTTCCGCCAATCAGAGCAAAGCTCTGTTTGAATTTCAAAAATTCAAAATTCAAAGCAACGCTTCAAATTCCTTGGGCTGCGCGCAATGCGCCACGTGTCAAAAGCTGATACGTCAGCGCAACACCCAAGGCAGCGCGCCCAATCAGAGCAAGGCTCTATTTAAAATAAAAATTAAAGGAAGCAACGCTTCAACTGTGCAAGCGCTGCGCTGCGCGACACGTGTCAGCACAGTTGCGCTGCGCAGTGCGCTGCGCGACACGTGTCAGCGCAGTTGTGCAAGCGCTGTTGCGCTGCGCGGCGCGTGTCAGCGCAGTTGCGCAAGCGCTGTTGCGCTGCGCTGAGCGCTGTGCGACACGTGTCAGCGCAGTTACGCTGCGCTCTGCGCTGCGTGACACGTGTCACGCGCTGGGGCGTTTGCGCCAAACGGAAATAAAATTCTGAGATATCTTTCTGTTCTTATTAAAAACAAGAAGATTGTCTTCTGTAAAACAGAAGCCCTTGGATCAAAAATCCAACGGTGGGAGAAAATTCCCCAAATCACTTAGAGAAAGATCTCTTTAACAAATTTAACAAATTTATGGGCACTATATAAAGGCCCCTAGACCCCAATTCAAAGGAAAAACATTGTGAGAGATTAAGAACCTCAAAACAGAGAGAACTCTGAAGAAATTTCAAAAAAAAGGTAAAAACCTTCACAAAATAGAAGAACTTCTTCTAATAGATCATTGATCTAAGAACAAGATCAATGATCTTCAAATGATAATAGTGCCTTGCACTTTTAATGAACCACAGGTTCTTTGAAAACAAGAAAAACTTGTTTTCTCTGATCTGAAATTGATCAAAATATAAAACAGTGCCCTGCACTTGCAAAATTGGCACTGTTGCGCTCTTAGGTTGGCGCAAGCCACCAGAGAGTGCCACGTGTCAGCACCTAAACCATTTGCGCTATACGCTTTTAAGATAGAGCCTTGCTCTCTGAAATTGGCGCAACACACCAGAGCGCGCTACGTGTCAGCAGCGCAACAACGCAGCGCACTGGTGCAGCGCACTGCGCTTGCGTGACACGTGTCATCACCACAAGCGGTTGCGCTTAGTGATTGGCGCAAAGCGCCTGAAAAATGCACTGCATCATTAAAAAGGGCTGAGCCCAATTAAAAAGGCCTAGCAGGCCTAGTAAATGCCATGCATTATTTTCAAAAAGGGGCAGAGCCCAAACAAAACTGATGCTCTGCATCCTTTATAAAAGGGCAGAGCACAAACAAAATTGATGCTCTGCATCATTTATAAATGGGCAGAGCCCAAACAAAATAAAAACAAGGGCAAAACCCTAGCACAGGTCTAATAGGCCAAAAATAAGAAATAACGTTGAATATTTTCAACTGGACTTAGCCCAATCATGGCCGTAAGTCCTCAAACTAAATTGACTCAGTAAGACTGCTCTCCTAAATCAATTTACATCCGGTTCGAGGGTACATCTCCGAACTCCTCTGACCCCTATCGTTGTAATCCCTCAACGACGTTAGAGAGATGACGGGTCCCGACAACCACACATCAACACGGACTGTGGGGTCTTTAAACCCATGGACTTATGCGTCCTTAAACCAAAACACGGACTATGGGGTCCTTAAACCCGCGGACTTAAGTGTCCTTAAACCAAAATACGGACTGTGGGGTCCTTAAACCCGCCGACTTAAGCGTCCTTAAACTAAAATACGGACTGTGGGGTCCTTAAACCCGCGGACTTAAGCGTCCTTAAACTACCTATGGACCACCATGTCCCTAAACTGGAATATGGACCGCAATGTCTTTAAACTACCTATGGACCACCATGTCCCTAAACTGGAATATGGACCGCAATGTCCTTAAACTACCCATGGACCACTACGTCCCTAAACTGGAACAGTTGAGCCCCCAAATGCTCTTTTGTCGGATCCAAACGATCCCGTTAAGTTGATCTTGGTCTCAGATTAGGCTAACGTATCCTTAACGAATGTTTAAGTTGATCTTAGCCTTAAATAGGGCTAACGTATTCTTAAACTAAAATACCAAACCCAAATCTAAGTAAATACGGATTTGGACTACTCCACGTCCTACGGGCGACGACATAACTTAGCCTCCGTATACAATCCACGGGTATCCACAAACAAAACAAACACACACGACACGAAGTGAAATTCTGGAGAAGGAGAAAGTTGTTACCGCTATGCGGTAGCGTAATTAACTGCAGGGCTTGCGCCTGCAGGGAAGAGCGTTCCCACAATCAAAAACCCCTCAAGCGAGGGGGAATCTGACGAAGTCTGCTACATCGGCCGCATCCGTCCAAATCTCCGATACACGGTGCCATAAATCAACTTGGCATCTTCGGAGAGGTGGACGGATAAAAACAAATAGCATCTGCCCCGAATTTCAGGCAAGACGTCTTCATATCTGCGTCATCTTTCGGAGGGGAATAGATTCTGGCACGCCCGGTGGGACCTTTTCCTCTTTCCACTCCACACTTCGTGTGTCGTGTTCGCGAACAAATCGCGGTTTGCTGTGGTTGCCTGTGGATTCGAGGTACTTAGATTTAGTGTCTTGCTCCGTGCAGAAAACAGAAGATCAATGGCTTCAAACTGCACTACCTGCAACTGCAACTCTCGCTCCGTCCCTACTGGAAGAGTGACTTATGGGCCCCAAGCGGCCTCCCTTTTCAAGATGCCAGTGGAGCAGGTAACTCAAGCCACCACTGAGCTATTCTTGGGGACCATGCTCCCACCATTGAGCTTCAATGCCACAATGACGTTGCAAGAAGCCCCGGAGAAGTCAGTCTTTGATCGGCTTACCACTGTCGCGACTCCTCTCAACGGGTCGCCCAGCTTCAATACCTCAGTTCTCAACAGACAAGGCCAGAACGTCTGCAAGCCTGCGATACCCGAAGCTGCCATCCCAAAGCGGATAGCTATCCCGGCTCAAGCGGATGAAATCATTGGAAATGCTCATCCTTCTAAGAAGTCAGTTTTTACAAGGCTGGCCATTCTGGTTGCTGCTCCAAGCGAGGTCCTCAAAACTGCTTCCCCTACTCAGAGGGGGCATGAAGAAGCTTATCCAACAACGGAGGTGATCCCATCCGCACGACATGCTCGACGTCGCCACTGGCGCCAAGTGAGGAAGGCTGGGGGCAACTCCCTCTCTCGGATAACTACGCCAGCTCCAATGGCGGGGATCGAGGCTGCTGTTCCAACCGGGAACAGCTTTGAATTGCTGAACACGGTGCGCAGAAACTCTCCTACTGCGGTGCTGAAGCGAACTCCTTCACCTGTAGAGAATACTCCAAAAAAGAAGCCGGAGCAGCCCCCTCAACAGCTGCCTTCCAAGATTTACAGGGTCTGGCGACGGGTGCAGGACTCAGTAATCATTCAAGATCACTCTCGTCGGCAGAAGAGGGCGAAGGTTCAAGAAGAAAAGAACCGTCCTATTAAACCGCAAAGGACAACAACCACTTGGGTGCCCCTATAATGGCCCCCTCCACGTCGACCACTCAAAAGAAAAGGAGGCCGCAAAAAGCCCCCGTGAACATGGCGAGCCGTAAACGCGCTGAGCACAAACACCCCAAGTCTGGGGGCATGGTGGTGCATACCGTTTATATGGCATCTGGGAAAGAGAACAGCCGCGCTGCGACGGGTCACCGACCGCTCACCTGATCCGTGACGAAAGCTCAAGAACAGCAGCAGAAGCTTCAGGAGATGATGACTGCGATGGCCGCACTTACCGGGCCAAAAGAAAGCTCGGAGACATCATCAGAACAGCGTCACGAACAAGAAACTGACGCGACTACCTACGCAGAATCCTCAAAAAGAAGGACAAAGAAGCCGCAGAGTAAGCGGCTAATATAAAACAAATGGCGCTCCTCTTCCAAGACATGATAAGGATGATGTTACAGCCGGACCCTCCAGCTGATGACCCTCCAATCACAGTTGAAAACGATAAAGGGGAGACATCTAATCCTCCTCCGGCCCTTTCAACAGCCAAAGAGGAGACCATCTCAAAAGCTGCCCTGGATGATTACATCACTCAGCAAATACGAGCTCACCAGGCGAATGAAGCGGCTGGGCAAATTGCTAGAACCGGACGACCCTACCCGGGCTGGTATGACCAAATAAGTTACCCACTGGGATATACGATCCCTAAGTTCTATGTATATAAAGGGACGGGGAGTCCACATCAGCACGTCGCTCAATTCAGGGCCTTATGCGGCAACACTGGAGGCGATGATAAACTGTTGTTTCGCCAATTCGTCGGCAGCCTAGCAGAAACGGCCTTTGAATGGTATTCGGAGCTACCTAACGACTCTGTCAAAACATTTGCAGAGATGGAGCTACTGTTTACACAAAGATTCGCGAGTGCTAGCGAACGCACCCCGATAACAGCGCTGATCAATGCCAGGATAAGGCCAGGCAAAACGTGGGTTCAATACGCAACACGATGGCGGAATCTGTGGTCGAAATGCGAACAACGCATCGAAGAAGCATCTGCGGTAGGCATGTTTGTGGGAACTCTTGATCCGCAAGCGACCATCTCGCAATTCATGATGTTATTCAAACCGACCACCTTTCAAGCGTTGATTGACAAGTTAGCCCAAATGGACCAGATGGGCCATAGACCGTCTCCTCCAAAACTCGACTCTCGAAATGAGAAGAAAGGAAAAGCGATCGTTGTTGCCAATACTCAACAACAGCCGAACAATTCAAAGCCGATTGTTCGCCAAAACAACATGCGTCCACGCCTATCCCTCGAGGAGAGATTAGGACGTCCTTACTCGTTTCTTCAGAATAAAATGAGAAGACTGTTTGAGCTGGCAGTACGCACCAGACTCATCAATCTGCCGAACCCAAAATGTCCGTTGCAGTCAGGTGATCTTAGTAATCCCGATTATTGCCCTTACCACCAAATGGTAAGTCACCCAATCGAAGATTGTTTCGTCTTTAAGGGATGGATCGAGGATCAGTACTTACAAGGCAAGTTTGCGCTATCTGAAAACTGGAAGGTAAACCCACCACAGCCGCACATTCCAAAGAAGACGGACACGATGGGGCAGCTTGTTCTTTTGTTGAGGACGAAAGCGATGGAGAAGACTCATCAGATGAATCCAAAGATTACGTAGCGACTTGTCATGTGATCTCTCACTCATTGGCGGAGGATGAAGAGGCTCCTTGCGCCGAGGAACCGAGGGCGGACCTTGAACCAGAAATTCCGCGGCCCTCAGACGAGTTGATCGATGCCTTCCTGAATGAGATCTGTTTGAAAGTTAAAGCCAATCAAGAGCGTGAGATGACCATACTGGAAGGAGCCAAACACCGCCGACTAGACGAAAGAGTCGAGGCACTCCCGTCAAATCAAAAGCCATCCGCTGCGGATAAAAACAAATTCAAGACGAGGGAAAGGTTTGCTAAAGCCCTGTCAGCGGGAATGAAGCTACCACCCTCTGAAGAAAATACTCTCGTTGGAGTAGAGATGCATCCTAACTTCTACTTATATCATCAGAAGATTATACATCCTACCGAAGACTGCGACTCCTTTAAGTATTGGTGGCAAGGGTATGTCGCTCAAAAGCAACACTTCAACAGGACAAAGCGTGGAGCTCGTAGACATCAGAAAAATGCGATAGATGAGCGCAAAAGAGCCGGCGACGACTGTCACATAGCCGATTCTAAGGGATCGCAAATTATCACCTTTGGAAGCGACTCTGACGAAGAAGCTACCCTCAACCCTCTCCTCAAGTAATCCATTTCAAAAATGAAAGAATTGAGGAGTTGCGAGAACGTTCAGCCGTGCAATCGCACGCTACTGAAAAAAATCTCGGCCCCGTAAACAAAGGATTGAGCAAAAAGGATAAAGGGAAGGGAAAAATAGCCCTCATAGCCAATACTCAACAGCAATCGAGTGACCCTAGACCAGTTGTTTGCCGAAACAACAAGCGGCAACCCCTCCATGAAAAGTTGAAACGTCCTTACTCGTTTCCTCAAGATAAAACAAGGAGACTGTTCGAGCTGGCAGTGCGCGACAGACTCATCAATCTGCCGAGTCCAAAACGTCCGTTGTGGCCAGGTGATGTTAACAATCTCAATTATTGCCCTTACCACCAAATGGTAGGTCACCTAATTGAGGATTGCTACGTCTTCAAAAATTGGTTTGAAGACCAATACCAACAGGGTAAGTTCGTCATCTCCAAAAACTGGAAGGTGAGCCCGCCACAACCGCACGCTCCGAGAAAGATGGATACGCCGGGGGCATCATGCTCGGTCATAGAGAAAGCCCCATAAACCGAAAAGTTAATAAACTAGATATTCGCCTCAAATACGGCGACGGAGGACCTAAACGTCCTTAAACTAATGGCGGACCGAAACGTCCTTAAACTAATGATGGACCGCAATGTCCTAAAACTTGCAAGCGACCGAAACGTCTTTAAACTACTACCGCAGCACCCCCAGGCCGACGAGATAAAAAAAAGAATAAAAGAACGGTATGCCTATAAGCAAAATAGGTACGGATGAAAACCCGAAAGGGCTCCGTGAGTAAAAACAGCAGGGCTACCGGCGAGTGTTCGTGAAAATCCGAAGGGCACGACCTCGCAAAAAAAAAACGGTACGTCCATAAGCAAAATGGGTACGGATGAAAACCCGAAAGGGCTCCGTGAGTAAAAATAGCAGAACTACGGACGAGTGTTTGTGAAAACCCGAAAGGGCGCAATCTCGTTAAAAGACACTTATAGGGTCCTCTCGACCTTGTAAGGAGAAATCACTCGCGTGAGATCCTTACGACTCACAAGGGAGCAACACACTTAGGGATCCTCATGATTCCTAAGGAGAAAATACACTTGCGGGATCCTCACGACTCGTAAGGAGAACTCTCTTATGGGACCCTCACGGCTCATAAGATTTGAAAGTCTTAAGTTACAGAGACCTAAACCTGTGCTTAAGCAACCCCCACAACCTTCGATATTGCCCTACAAGTGGCTCAGCATTGACCCCTGTATACAATCCACGGGCGCAAATAAACATTTCCCTAACCAAGTTTCATCCGTGATTGGGGATATGTGCGCATGATGAACAACCCTTATAAGTCTTCTCGACTTACAAGGAGAAAAACCTTTTGTAGGATCCTTACGACTTATAAAGGAACATACACTTAGGAATCCTCATGATTCCTAAGGAGAAAATACACCTACAAGATCCTCACGACTTGTATGGAGAAATACCTTTGTGAGACCCTTACGGCTCAGGAAGTTAAAAGCCTTGGTCGATAGGACCTTAACCCTGTTCGCTAAGCCACCTTTGTTCGACATCGACAGAGGCAAACGATGATTCGCTCCTGGCAATATTCCAGTTGTAGCGATGCTGATGCTGAGATTGGCGTCGGATTCCAAATTCCACACTCGCGATAAAAGAAAATCAGCGAGCAATACATGCATACGAAATAGCCGAAATGATGGGGCAACTTGCAATAAAAATCAGCAAGTAAAAATGTATGCATGCAAAATAGCCGAAATGATTGGGCAACTCGTAATAAAAAGCAGCGAGTAAAAATAAACTAAATAGCCGAAATGATTGGGTAACTCGCAATAAAAAGCAGCGAGTGAAAATAAACTAAATAGCCGAAATGATTGGGCAATCGCGACCTCCGCGATATAAAAGCTGAAATGATAGAGCATCGCGAAAAGAAATAAACTAAAATATATATATATATAACGAAATTTATGCCCTACAGGTGAGATCACATCGATCCCTGTATACAATCCAGGGACACAAACAAAGAGGGAACTATACCTTCCCAACAGGCTCCATAAAAAAGCGAAGCCAAATCTCGACGGTTCATAGACAACCTAGAGACAACCTCGAGATTTTGTCGCAATATTGCAGACACAATGTCAACAAAAAAAGCAAAGGAAGATCCCTAGCTTCAGGGTCTCGACGTCGATATTGACAACTTAGAGATCACCAACGGCGTTTCTCCTCATTCCAACCAGATGCAGACATGACGTCAACAACCAACCTCAGAGTCGTAATGAAATGGAGCCCCGGCATAGTCCCTAGTTTGAAATCTTAACGGCAACATCTACAGCCTAAGAATCAACAAAGTCGTTCCTTCGCAGTCCATCAAGATGCAGATACAACGCCAACAAAAGACCTCGCGGTCGAAACAAAGCGAAGCAACGGCAAAATCCCAGCTTCATTGCAACAATCGTCTCGATACAGCAGACGAGATGTTAGCAACGACGTTCCTTCGCAGTCCATCAAGATATAGATGCAACGTCAACAAAAGACCCCATGGTCAATAAAGCGGAGTGACGGCAAAATCCCAGCTCCACCTCAGCATTCGTCTCATTACAGCAGACGCAATGTCAACAACAGTGTCCTTCCCCCAACAGGATTTGGACATGACAAAACAAACGAAGCGAAGACCAAATTCCTAGCTTCAAGGTCTTAACGGCAAGTCATATAAAGCCTGGAAGACAACTGGAGATCATCTCACATCAGTGCGGGATGGTCACCACTTCGACGTTCGTCTCGACACAGCAGATGCAACATCATCAAACAAATGGAGCCGCGGCAAAATCCCTAGTTCCAAACCTCGACGGTTCACAAGCAACCTAGAGACAACTACGACGTCCGTCTCGATACAGCAGAAGAGATGTCACCCCGGCGTTCTTCCTCCAGTAGGGTTTGGACGTGACAATCAAACAAACGGAGCCACGACAAAATCCCTAGTTCCAAACCTCGACGGTTCACAAGCAACCTAGAGACAACTACGACGTCCGTCTCGATACAGCAGACGAGATGTCACCCCGGCGTTCTTTCTCCAGCAGGGTTTAGACGCGACAATCAAACAAATGGAGCCACGGCAAAATCCCTAGTTCCCACCGCGACATTCGTCTCGATACAGCAGACGCGATACCAGCAAACGAAGCAAGGGCCAAATTCCTAGCTTCAGGGTCTTGACGGCAACTCATATAAAACCTAAAAGACTATCGGAGATCATCCCACACCAGCACGGAGCGGATATGACTCATCGGGGCTCACCAAAATGAGCCTAACCTCAAGTAAAAAGCGGCATGGCAAAATACCTAACGCTTACTCTTCCAACGGTCAAACTGCCAAGGAGGATTGCTTGAAGACGACTTGTCCAGCCCCCGAAGGGATCAGAGACACGGCAGTCGCAGGGCTACTCGAATAGCACGATTGCCTATCGAGGAATATATCAGCTTATGCGACGGTAAGACGGCCAAAACCCTGAGTACCACAGACCCTAACGGACTTCTGTCGTAAAGAGCAGAGGTTAACTGCGACATTAGGATATTCTTGCGAGAAATTCTCGATTCGTCTCGACTTGTGAAGAAATTGATGTTTTTGCGAGAACTTCTTGATGCGGCTCGACTCGTAAGATAAAGCCTTAGGCAATAAGGATTAAAAAAAACTTATTCCCTAAGCACCGGGATCCTACAAGTCGGCCCAAAACGGTCTCTTGCATACTATCCACGGGTCTCACTCTCCAAACTCGAATCTCGACAAGGAGGGAAACAACCGCTTACGGGTCCTCTCGACTCGTAAGAGGGAAAACTCTCTTATAGGATGCTTACGACTTATAAGAGAAAATGCACTTAGGAATCCTCACGATTCCTAAGGAGAAAATCCACCTACGAGATCCTCTTGATCCGTAGGGAGAAAAGTCTCTATGAGACCCTCACGGCTTATAGAGTTGAAAAGTCTTAGGCGGAAGATCTGAACCTGCAGCCTAAGCCATCGCTATCTCTGGGCAAAAACTAAGATGCTTACTCTATTATCTGCCAATTATGTTTATCAAGACAACATGCTGATAATAAGAGAAGGGAGAAAGCAAAAGAGCATACAAGACATTCAAAAAGAAAAAATGTGTATCTTTATTTATTAACTTCAATCAAATACAAGGTGAAGCGTACAAAAGAATAAAGAATGGATACATCTTATTCGAAAAAGAAATTTTTTTACAAGTATATGGATACAAGGGGAACTACTGGGAAGGAAGTGTCTTGCATAGCTCTAGCAATTGTTTGCGCACCTCCTTCCACGCTTTCTCCTGATCGGCCACCACCGCCAGTTCTGCCTCCACTTGAGCCCGCTACTGCAAGAAAGATGAAAGCTGCTCCCCAACGGCCTGATGAGCAGCTTCGCGGCCTGGGGTGTCACGCTCGGCGACATCAAGCTTTCGCTTCAAGTTTATCCCATGAGAGATGCGTTCCAGGAGGCCCTCAAAGATAGCCTTCACTTGGGCAGCATTCGCCTCAACCTCAGCACGCAGACGAGACGTCTCGCTCGAGGTCTCTTGGTATTCCCTCAGCCTTAAAGCCGCTTCTTGTTCCAAGCGGTGGACGTAAAAAGCGCTTTGCTCAATCCACGTTGCTCTTTGATTGCTTGCGGCCAAAACCTCAGGGACAGGACGCATCGACTCCAGCTGATGCAGGCGAGCCTCGATCTCCCTACAGTGATTAACCCAAGACGCAACGATGCCCTCGTCATGGAAATTTACGAGTATCACCAGCATTGGGTTAACCGCCGTAGCGAAATCTGCAGCAGACGTAGGAGTCTCGACGTCGAGTTTCTCGATGTAGTCGTTCAACATGCGCAGACTGTTCGCGGCGTATTTCGAGGACGGACGTCTCAGGAAAGGGCCTGCTGGCATTGTAATGCGAGGCTCGAAGGGCACCGAGATCGGGACGACAGCTAAAAAAAAGATGCGATTAGATGACACTTTAAGAAAGACAAAAAAAGAAAGGGTCATCAATGCAATAGTTTGCTATACCAGCTGCAGCAGGGGGCAAGGCCGGAAGGGCCGGTGGCGCGGCCGATCGTTCATCCCTTCCTTCGATCTGTAGCACTGTAACCAGGACGAGAAGAAGTTAGAAATAATTCCATCACTAAAAAAAAAGAAAAATATCAGTTGGAAACTATACTCACCAGCACCGCTAGAGGAAGAAGCGAGTTCAGATGGGAAGGAGAAGTGTGGGAGCAACACCTGATAGAGATGGTCAAAAAGCACCCCTGAAAAGATACAACAGTACGACTTTAGTACATAAATTATGCGGCTGAAAGATAAAACTAATAGGTTGCAAATCCATACCTTCCAACATCTTTGATGGTACGAGGGACGGCTGAGAGGCGACCACCGCTAAGGCAGTAGTCGACGGCGCTCCTTCGAGTAATGGAGCATCGGCACTGGCCGTACCCGCGTTAAAAACAAGGATAAACTTGTCAGAAAGGATTGCAAGATAAAAAAGGGGACTGTAACTCAAAATTTACCTGATGAGCCGCCGGCCGAAACGGAGGCGTCTCCCTCCTCCATCGATACAAGTCCACCTCCTGTGGCCTCGTCACCGGACTCTGTAAAAAGTCAAAATAAAAATATATTTATTATAAAATTAAATATACATATTCTAGCTATGTAATTGCTAGTATTTAGTGTTTATTGAGCCACTGGTAAAATTTCTAATTTTCTGAAAAAATTTCTGAAATTAATTATTTTAATATTATTTTAAGCCGTCACTAATACATTTAATTAGGGAAAATTACAAATTGGAATGATTTGAAACAAATTTTGTGCATCATAACACATTAAACAAAATTTTAACATGTGGTTTTTGAAATGAAATGAAGTTGTTAAACGGTGTTAGAAAATATCGAAGAAAAATGCTTAAATAGTGAATTTAGTGTAAATGGATGTTTGGGGTATAGTATTTATCATTTTCCATCACCCCACACCCATACCCACACTCACACACACCCATTTTTACTTCTCCTTGGCTGAATTTTCAGCAGCCACATCCCCCATGTCCCCACTTCTTTTGATAAAAGAAAGAAAACAAAAAGAAAAGTATAAGAAAAGAGGTATGGTTGTGTTGACTTTGGACTTCTTTGACTTGGCAATACTTTCCTCACCTCATTCTCTCTCCAATCTCCCCATCATTGGCCGACCCCCAACCTTCAGCAACAGCCCCCTTTTCACCCCCCATTTTTCTCCTCTCATTCTCATCAAAAAATTCATCTTTTTGCCTCAAAATCAAGCTAAAACCTCAATAATTCTTCAATCCAACTCTTACCCATTATTTCTTTGCCCTAGCTAACATGAATCATGGAGTAAGAGAGCAATTTGGAGGCCAAGATTTTCATGTTGGATCTCTTGAAATTTGAGGTATAATCTAAATCCTATAGTTAAATTGTTGTATTAATACTTTAAATCAAGACATAATTAGTTCGTAATATAGGTTAGATTGCAAGTTTAAGACTTCAAGAGGGAGTTTTGGAATTCAAGTGAGTGTTGTATCACTTGTTTTTGTTGGTAATGGGTAGTTTAACATATTATGTTTTGGAGAATGTAAGCTAGTAGTTAGTTTACTAATTGTTGCTTCAAAATTTGTCCAATTTCATAAATTTTGCTAACTAGGTTTTTATAATTAATATAATTAGAAGAGAGAAGAATTTAGAAATGGTTTGTGTGATTTAGTTGAGTTAATTAGTGAGCATTATGGCCACTAAAATTTGTTAAAATGTTTTATTGGTTAAAACATCAAGTTTTGAACAAAAAGGGTAATTGTGCTAACTAGATTTTGGTTTAAGGAAATTTAGCAAGATTAAAAATCTAGTAAATGTTTATGTGGCCTATTTAAGCTAATTAGTGAATATTGTGACCACTAGTTTTGCTAAAACATCAAGATTTGTATTAAAACGGTTAATTTTGCTTACTAGATTTCGGAAAAATAGCTTTTAAAGCGAATTTGAAGTTTTGATGATTTAAACCCAATTTTAAATATATATTTAGTGTGTTGTGAAACCACGAATGATGCGTTTGAGTTTTTCTCGATGGTTTGACGTTTGTACATCGACATCGAGGGTTGGTTTGGCTATTCTTACATGCGTAGACGATAGGTTTTGACCTATGCGTGATACACGTGCCGAATTGGTTTTCATATACCGTTTTGATTTCGGATTTGGTTTTTATGCGTTACGATACGTGGCGACATATAGGTACCCCAGGTGGACTTCGAGACGACAAGCAAGCGCGTGACGACGTCGGCACCGGCGAGCTTAGATCATGTGAGTAGATTTATATCTACGGGGAGAAGTCGGGTGGATGGCGTATAGCACCCCCGCAGTTCATGGTGATGTATACGAATATGTATACACACATATATTTAGTATATGTTGAATTGATATTATTGATGATAAAGATGGACTTTTGGTGTTCTGTGATTGGTTTAGTGTAGTTGCAAAACCCTAGAGTAGGGGTTGCACCTATACACACACACACGCACATACTTGCATACCTCCTTTCTTTTACATGTGCGTATATGGGATTATATATTTATGTGTTCATATGGGTATGGGACTATGTGTTCATATACTGGATTTGAGGATAGTACTTGGGATCTGAGATGAGTCGATGAGATTTGATTTGAGGCCGTGAGATCGGTGATTTGGCAGGGTTCGTATTTAAGATACGACATGACGTTATAGCGGGTCCTTTGACGTAGTGTTTCACACACGTGCATGCATACGTAGGTGGTATCAGTATTGTACTAGACATAGATCAGTACTCGGATTATGATCTTTGATAAAGGGAATACCAGATGAATAATGTGATGAATGTGATATTGACCCGTACCCAGATTTGGGATGCCGTACGACGGACTTACGTACGAGCTATATATTGATATTTGATCCGCACTCTTGACTTGGGAATATCTGATTATAGATATTGTATCGGATGTGATATTATCGAGGCGGGATCATTGATTAATATATATATATATATATATATGTATGTATGTATGTATGTATGTATGTATCGACTCAGATATTAGGTGGTTTCCTTACCTTCAGTTAGCTGGTTAGTTCAGCCGTATAGTTTAGTGTAGTTGTTAGACTAGGTTAGATTCCTATCTATTTCAAAACTAACGGATCGTGGGTATTTTAAAAGACAGGTCAAGAGATTCTATGGATATTTCAAAAGACGTATCTTTTCTTAAAAACACCGTAGCCCTTATTTTCAAAACTCCACGATTCGTGTTATTTCAAATGGCACCACTGTGGAACTCGTATTTTATTAAATGCAGATTAGTTATCATTGTGTTTAGTATTCAGCTCCCACACGTTATTGCTGTTCGCTCCGTATCGCATACTTATTTTGTGATTCTTATACCATTATTGATATCATGCTGCTAGGACACCAGCACCATTACCGATGACGCGTATGTACCACGTACACTTACTTGCCGGCTCACACACATCTTCATCGGTAATTGCCATGTCACGACCACTTTAGAAAATACTATTTCATTGACATAGTTTGTTAGCTAATCGTTTAGACATGATATTAGTGTACTTGCCTTATATGCTAGTTTAGACATTGTAGTTATTACTTGCTACTTCATGCATGTTATTATTCACTGTTATGCCGCATTCATGGATTTTTATACCTATATTCACTGTTTACATGCTATTGAGGATTTGGATTCGGATTTTTCATGAGATTTCCTGGATTTGGGGGAAAACCGCAAAAACAATTATAAACTTCTTTTCTCTCTCTTTCTAAACGAAAAGTGCGGTTTCCTATGATGTATGAGTCGTCCACCATGAGTTTGCTTATGGATTTCGAGACCCAATTTGAGGTGTTGGATGAACCGTTTCGGGTACATGGTGGGCCCGGTAAGGTACCCCGGGGCAAGAAGTTCGAGTAGTAAACGATGAGCCTGGCAGGGGAGGACTACCTACCGGTGATTTTACCCGATGCGTCGGATATCCGGAGGATACCGTCGTGGTCTTGAGATTGATGGTAGGGACCGGTCCGGACTGACGGCGCCCTAGATAGTGAGATTGAGACATTGAGATTTTGAGACATCGAGGTACTGAGATTGATGATCCAGGCCAGTCCGGATAGCCGGAGCCTGAGATATTGAGATATTGGGATTTATATTTTGTGTCGATGCTAAACACTGTTTATGCTGATTTCATTTATGATACCTCATTTTGCAACTCCAGAAGTCTCACTAAATTATGAAAGCGGTTTCTTCATTTACATGTATTCTGTTTTCATGTATTCATACCTCATCCATATGATATATTGCTACCTGAGGCACTGACACGAGCACTTGGTATTACCATTGTTTAGAGGTATACCCTAGCCATTGTTATCGGCTGTAGATTATATATTTGAGGATATATTATGATCGTATGACTTAGAATTGCGTTGTTCATGCGATTTCTATTCGTAGATGTTTTCTACTCACGAGTTGGCAACTCACCCCCGTTGTGCCACAGTTTCTTGCAGGTTTTGCCGTACAGGTTTCATTACGGCTTTGCTGGCACTGCTTCTTTTTCGGGTGACTTGCTAGCAGGTGGGTTTACTTGTATCGTACCCATCATTATACCTTGTATATTATTATTCTGTTGTATCTAGAAGTTCCATCAACCAAACATGTATTTTTTTTAGAGATAAAGACCAGTGATGTTTATTCTTTCGATCTTAGAGTCGCGCGTTGTATTTCTTTGGATTTCTTGATATTTTGAGTTTCCTTTTGAGTTTTAATACTCGCCCTTGGCGTTGTATATTATATTGCTTGCGTGGTTGTGACCGTCGATTGACGAAGAGCTAGCTCCCGCTTGGGGATGCCTTTTTATTCATTTCGTATACTATTCATGTTGTATCCTGTTTGGGGGCCAGTATTTACAAAGGAGACTCTGCCGAAATTTTCAGGAAATATTTGATATTTTTAAAAACGCATAATTCGGCTTATGTTATTAAAACTACTTGCTTTAAGTTGGCTTTTCCTTCACTCTACTGCTTCTTTGGTTTTGATTTCTGGGTTTTGGGTTACTTAGATTACGTACGCCTCGAGACGTCCGTAATTTAAGTGCCGGTCAAGTTTCGTACTTTTCGGGTCATGAAAAAGTTGGTATCAGAGCGTTAGGTTTTACCTTCGGAGCGTAGGATGACCCTTGGTTGATGGAGTAGGTGACTAATGTTAGTATATGCCCTGGGGGCCATTATTGTATCATACTAGTTTGTATATTACTTAATGGAAGCTTGGGATATTCACATGTATATAACAGTCTTGCTAAACATGGTAGTATGCTACTTGGTTTTTCTATCTTAATATGTGAGTATACGTATTGATAGAGTTCTTAGGATCTTGCTTGACTGCCAGCGTTGTGATGGCAGTCACACTAGTGGGGGCTGGGTAGTCTACAAGCACATCCTTATTCAGGTCCCTAGTCGTAGGATTATCGAGACAGGGCATCGATACTCCGGAGTAGACTAGTGTGTATGCTTCTCATCCCAGTTGGGGAGATGGTCTGTTCCACAGCCATCAGTACGTAGTACTGGAGATAATATACAGGTGCTCATTGGGTTACGGGTACACCGGACAGGACTCGCAGGGAACTGTTGGTTGGGTTTTATACCAGTCGTCAGTTAACAGTTCCCAGGTGTCATGAGTACAGCACAGTCCGCAGACTTGACACTGCTACTTCGCCTCGAGTGTGTCCCACTGTTCTAAGATTGCTACCCTACCACGGCTCAAAGGAGTCATGCAAACAGGTAGCAGTTGAGTGCAGTCCCGAGCACTTGGAGGCAGTGGCGGTTAGACAGGATTCGTCTCTCCCGGTATTGGGAGTTGATATCGCGCTGTGTCAGAGAGCCATTACGCAAAGTCCCTGGCCAGGGCAAGCGAGATTTACTGGTAGGTTCCAGTAGTTTCTCAGGGTGTAATGGGCTTCGCTCCGACACGACTTATACCACTATTAGGGGACTGACGCTTGCCGCCCCCTAAGCCCGATATGCGATAGTCTTAGACAAACAGATCGGACTGTACGGAGATTGTCACATCAGGCTCAGTAGGAGTTCGGATGGGTTTCCTCATCGGCCTTCTTATCGACATCTACCTGGGGACCGTTACGTACAGCTAGTGCCGCTTGCGGTCTGTGGTTAAACCCACTGCCAGCGTAGTAGTCGAGTCATTAGAGTCCCACACAGAGAGTTTCCTTATTCCAGGCGAAACGATATAGAGGTCGTATGGTTTTACGACAAGGGTTCGGACGCATACGTGTGTTTACGCACGTACGACATCCAGACAGTTTTTACTAGCCGGCTTTGGTTTAAGTCAGTTTCTAGTATCCGGTTATTGGATTTATATAGTCTAAAGTTTTTCCGTGTTTTCACGGATAGGAAGGGCGTTCTCGTAATTACGCGAGAAGCTTCTAGAAGATGATGACTTGGGGGTTAAGGTGGCATATGCATTAAATGAGATTAGTGAGTCATATGAGTGATTCATCCATGTCATTAATGCATCATAAATGCTTAATGACTCATGGAGATGAATCACCCTTAGATATTTATCAAGCATGGTTGTAAATCCTTTATTTTCTTTTATTGGATAAATGATAATGCTTGATATATATTATGATACATCATTATCTCATCTAATTCTCATGCTCACTTTCTCTCTCCTCAAGCTCTCTCTCTTCAAACCCTAATCCTCCCCTCTCATGTGTTGAGTACAAGGATTAGATTAGACTACTTAATCCTTAACCATTCTCTATATCACCTAGGTTGCTTAGATTAGCGATTTAAGAAACCTAGTTACCTCAAGTTAGAGGTGAAGCTTGTAGTAAAGCTCTCGGGTGGATCTTCTACACATAGAGAAGGCCGGAGAGGACGTGGAGTACGACAAGACGAAGGACTCGGATCTTTAGGTATAATCACTTATCATAGTAGTTAACTCTTCTATGGTTTCTTGTTAGTTATAGTTTAGCTTCGATTCTTGCGGTTAGTCGATGTTTAAGCAAAGAACAAGATCGTTTTTCATATTTCTGCCTCCCCGCAAGTCGTGGGGTGTTGCACATCGACTTACAGTGGTATCAGAGCCTCGCTAAACAATAATTAACTCATTAGCAAAGTCGTAAGTATTTCGAACGCAAAAAGAACCGGAGAGATCATCGTATTAACACAGTTTCTGTCGATTTTAAAACAGGCCCTAAAAATTTTTCAGGGACCTTTAGAATAACAAGCATGAAATTATAGGGCTACTGAAGAAATTTGGACTCCCAACTCGGCTAACTCACCGCGGAACCGCGGCGGATCCATGCGATCCGCCGTGGATCCGCGGCCGAGTTAGGGCCGAGTCGACCCAAATTTTTCCAGTAACCCCTTTGTGTCAACAGTGATATTTCTGGATATTTTATTTTCTGCTAAAATCTCAGGTGCACAGAGAAGTTTTGCAGTAGAATCTAAAATGTTTTGCTCGATCGAAATTTTACGATGTTTGCTAATATGATTATATCTGTGATTGTATAATGTGTTCGTAAACCTCCCCTAACTGCTAGTATGTCGGTTGGCAGGGGGTTGCACATTTCTGTAATGGTTTTTACTGTTTGTGGATGTGAACTGTATTGGAATGTTGTGATGATTAGCCTGGGTTTGAGATGGGTTGTTATATTCATTCATTCAATGTAATTATAATATGTTGTAATATTATTTTGCGGGGCACATCTAGGTTGCGGTTGTAGCCACCGTTGTATTATTTCATTTTACTGGTTTTGCTCCTAGGACAGACCCAAGGTGGGGTACACAAACTACCGGGTACTTTGAAGTGTTTAGTGGCCTACTCACTTTGTTGATGGAGACCGCTTCACTTCGGGTATTTGGCGGGTAGTTTGCTGTACCCGTAGGGGTCTAGGGTGGGGTAATGTCTATTCATCACAACTGTGTAATCCGTCTTTTGTTGCAGGCTCTAAACAAACGCGGATTGCTTGCAAATCCAATAAAGTTCATATGAAATCTGGAATGCCTATTATTGCGTCTGACGAATGTACAATATCTATATATGATAGCTATTTAGACGTCACTTATGTTTTACACCCGCGCTAGCCCAGCTCCCGCTCTGTCGTTAGTTAAGTAACCTAACGGGTGATGACGGGACCCAGTGGCGAATGCGGATGGCATAAGAGGACGTTGTATTTTCGTTGTTTTCTGCAATGATAGGTTAATGATGGGACGCAATATTTATAATGCAAAGAAAATAAACCAAAAAGATGAATCGTTGAAACAATTTAAAAGAAACCACTCGGTTATTTTAAAACAGATGATATTTTTTAAATTGCGGAGCTTTAACCACTCCTTTTAAAAGCTATCAGGTTCCTTCGGTCATATCAAGTTCACTACGTTCACGGTTTCGCCAAAACCATTCGTAGCCCTCCGTCATTTCATTTGGGTATTCAGTAGTATTCAAGCTATGTATTTTGACCTAACGCCAAGGCATAGTGTTTGGTAGCTGCTGGGTATTCATTTGTTGCATAGATAGATGAGTTAGTTTGGGACAGTCGTATTATCATTTTGGCCGAACGGCAAGGATATATACGGATGGGTTCAAATTAACAAGATAATGATGGGTAGAACTTGACATGTGACTTATGACATTTTGACCTAACGCCAAGGTCATAAGAGCATGGGGCAAAAATATATATCGGGAATTTCTAAAGAAACTGAAATTTGCAAAGAGATGCATACCATTTGGAGTTTGATGAATGTTGGTAGGATTCCTTCAACATTATCATATGATGATATTTGGATCCCGATCCTACTGTGAGCATATGCTACTTATCAGGAGATTCGTCACTTAACGATCAATGCTATAAACTAAGTAGGTGTCAAGAAAGGTGTAAGCGGGGTTACGCCCCCAGGGAAAAGAGGTTATTTAATTAAGGAACTTCGCGAAAGCGTTGGAAAACCTCCCTCGAAGTATCGACACTAGCCTGACTGAACGGTTAAGCAAGTATTGTACGGTGAGAATAGTCTTGGCTAATTCTTCTTTTATGGTTTGGGGAAGGATTCGAGAAACAGTAGGAGCCATCCAGTTTAGATAAACTAAAAACCACTCTAAACTTGCAAGAGCATCATGCTAAAGAGTTTTCTTCTCTCTCTCCTAATTGCAGCGACCCTGAAAATGACTGGACTTAAGTTACTTTTAGAGAAAAATATACTGACAGGGCCAAACTATAAAGATTGGCTGCGGAATGTTAAAATGGCTTTGACCTATGACAAATTGGGGCACGTCCTCACCGCTAAGGCACCTGCTGTCCTTGGTCCCAAATCCAGTAATGCGGATAAGGAAATCCACAAAACCTGGGAGATAGATTGCGCGAAGGCCAAGTGCATCGTGCTTGCCTCGATGAACAATGAACATCAGAGGAGGCACGAGGATATGGATCTAGAATCCATATTTCTCCATACAAAAGATCTGTATGGGGAGCAATCTCGTATAGCAAGATACGAGACCTCAAAGAACTTGTTTCGAGCGAGGTTGGCCGTCGGATCATCGGTAGGAGAACATGTCCTAAAGATGATAGGCTATATAGAAGAGCTCGCAGACCTTGGGACGACTTTGGATAATGAGCTCTATACAGACCTTATTCTCCAGTCCCTTCCTCCCACCTACGCCCAGTTTATTCTGAATTTCAACATTCAAAGAAAAGAAGTTGAACTTCCGGAACTCCTTAACATGTTGAGGAGTGTAGAGGGCACCTTGCAGAAGGTAAGGGAAACATCCGCTATGTTTGTTAGCGGTGCTTCTTCTTCCGGGTCCAAGGCTAGGGTCAAAGGAAGGAAAAAGAAGGCCGCCACCAGACCTAGAGGAGGTGTTAGTAAGGTGGGAACGAAGGGAAAGAAAAAGATTGCAGTGCCGGTAGTGGCCCAGGATGAGTGCTTCCATTGTCACAGGAAAGGGCACTGGAAGAAAGATTGCAAGGCGTGGAACGCCAAGAACCAAGGACCGAAGCAAGCTGTGGCTTCGACTTCAGGTGTGTTTGTAATTGAGAATTGTATGTCAATCAACTCTACTTCCTGGGTATTGGATACCGGATCAGGATCTCATATATGCATTGCAGGCACTGAGAAACCGTAGAGTGCTGAAGGAAGGTGATATGACCCTAAAGGTTGCTAACGGAGCTAGCGTGGGAGCTGTGTCCGTCGGGGATTATCACCTGGGATTGACAAGTGGACACATTTTGGTTTTACATAACTGTTTTTATGTACCTAGCTTAACGTGTAATATCATATCAGTTTCCTTATTATCAAATAAAGGTTATGATTTCACGTTTGTAAGTGATGTTGTTAACATCCACCTTAATCATGGTTTGATTGGGTCCGGTACACTAAATAACGGTATATATGTCTGAAACCAACTCCAGATTTTCAATGTCCAGAACACACTAAAAAGAAAGTCTCCAGATTTAAATAAAGCTTTCTTATGGCATTGTAGACTGGGTCATATCAATGAGAGAAGGTTGACTAAGTTACATAGAGAAGGATATTTGGACTCGTTCGAATATCAAACTTATGCCACTTGTCAATCTTGTCTCAAAGGAAAGATGACAAAGACTCCATTCACTGGACATGGAGTAAGAGCGAGCGAGCTCTTAGGACTCGTACACAGCGATGTATGCGGTCCAATGTCTACACATGCAAGAGGTGGTTTTTCCTACTTTATTACTTTCACGGATGATTACTCAAGGTACGGATTCATTTATCTGATGAAACATAAATCCGAGGCTTTTGAGAAATTCCAAGAGTATAAGAATGAAGTAGAAAACCAAACCGGCAAAAGTATCAAGACACTAAGATCTGATCGAGGTGGTGAATACTTGAGTGCCGAGTTCCTAGGTTACCTAAAAGAGAAAGGAATTCTCTCTCAGCTATTTCCTCCATACACTCCACAGCATAACGGTATATCGGAGAGACGGAATCGAACCCTATTGGATATGGTACGATCCATGATGAGTAATGCTGAGTTACCGCGATCTTTCTAGGGTTATGCGCTAGAATCAGCGGCATATCTTTTGAACATGGTTCCTACCAAGACTGTGCCTACCACTCCATATTAGATGTGGAGTGGAAAGAAACCCCATCTTCAGTATATAAAGATTTGGGGATGTCCAGCTTTTGTTAAAAAGCAGCATGTGGACAAGCTCGAGGCACGATCAGTAAAGTGTAAGTTTGTGGGATATCCAAAGAACTCCAGGGGATATCTATTCTATTACGCAGAGGAACAAAATGTATTTGTTTCTCGTAATGCCCATTTTCTAGAACATCAGTTTTTAGAAAAGGAAACAAGTGGGAGCGAAATAGAACTGGAAGAAATTCCAGAACCACAAACTAATACTGAAAGTTTGGTAGAACAAGTAGTTCAAGAAGAACAGGACATTCTTGCACCCCTCCGCAGAAGTAGTAGGCCGTCTCATCCGCCTGAGAGATACTACGGTTTTCTCATAGATGGGGATAGAGAGGATTGCATCATAGATGATGATGAACCTACTAGCTTCCAGCAGGCCATCCAGAGCGGCGACTCGGTACGATGGCTAGATGCAATGCGGACCGAAATGGAGTCTATGTACACCAACAAAGTATGGACTTTGGAATTTGCTCCAGATGGGGTAAAACCCATAGGATGCAAATGGATCTTCAAGAAAAAGATTGGTGTAGATGGACAGGTGGAAACCTATAAGGCTAGACTTATTGCAAAGGGTTTTCGTCAAAGACCTGGTTTGGACTATGACGAAACTTTTTCTCCAGTGGCTATGCTCAAATCCATTCGGGTCCTTCTTGCTATTGCTGCCTTCCATGATTATGAAATCTGGTAGATGGACGTAAAGACGGCCTTTCTAAATGGTAATTTAGAAGAGTGCGTCTATATGGATCAGCCAGAGGGTTTCAATCAGAGTGGGAGCAGCGGGAAAGTATGCAAGTTGCTTAAGTCCATTTATGGACTAAAGCAAGCATCGCGGAGTTGGAACATCTGTTTAGATGAGATAGTCAAAGAATATGACTTTATCAAAAATCCAGATGAACCATGTACATATAGTAAAGTTGTAGCCAGAAGTGCCGTATTCCTCGTCTTGTACGTGGATGACATTCTATTGATAGGAAATAACATTCCTATGCTACAATCTGTCAAAGGATTCTTGTCACACAGGTTTTCCATGAAAGACTTGGGTGATGCCTCTTACATTCTGGGGATCCGGATCTATCGTGATAGATCCAAGAGGATGTTGGGACTTTCGCAGTCCAGGTATATTGACACTGTACTGAAAAGATTCAGTATGGAAGATTCTAAGCGCGGTAATCTACCGGCTTGTCACGGAATCACCCTATCCAAAGAGATGTCTCCCAAGACTGATTTGGAAAGGGAACGCATGTCTATTATACCCTACGCTTCTGCGGTAGGCTCTATAATGTATGCGATGTTGTGCACCAGACCGATGTAGCTTACGCACTGAGCGTGGTAAACCGGTATCAGTCAGACCCAGGGGAGAAGCACTGGATAGCAGTAAAGAACATTCTCAAGTACCTGAGGAGGACTAAGGAGATGTTCTTGGTTTACGGCGGAAAAGACCTCAGGATGGAGGCCTATGCTGATTCCGGCTTCCAGAGTGATAAGGACGATTCCAAGTCCATGTCAGGTTATGTCTTTACCCTCAATGGAGGGGCAGTGTGCTGGAAGAGCTCCAAGCAGGACACCGTTGCTGACTCGACGATGGAAGCGGAGTATATAGCTGCTTGCGATGCCGCAAAAGAAGCAATCTGGATGAAGAAGTTCCTAACAGAACTTCAGGTGGTTCCTACCATAATTGATCCAATACCTCTGTATTGCGACAACAACGGAGCTATAGCTTTAGCGAAGGAACCAAGGTCCCATCAGAAGTCCAGACACATCTTAAGGCGGTATCACCTGATCAGGGAGATCATTGATCATCAGGATATCGAGGTTCGGAGAGTTGCTACTGAAGAGAACATTGCTGATCCATTCACGAAGGCCCTACCTCAGATTCAGTTCGAGAGGCTACTCGAGATCATCGGTCTTCGATACGCCAGTACATGGCCCTAGTGCAAGTGGGAGATTGTTAGTGTATATGCCCTAGGGGCCATTATTATATCATACTAGTTTGTATACAGTAAAACCTCTATACAGTAATATCCTTGGGACCGGGGAAAAATATTACTATAGGGGGGTTATTCTTAAGTAGAGTTTTATATATAAAAATTAGATTTTTTTTTGAAAAAATAGTAGTCAAAATTCTTAGACCTTCAAAATTCATATAGACCTTCAAACTTATTAACAAGTCAAAATTCTTAGACCTTCAAAATTCATATAGACCTTCAAACTTATTAACAAGTCAAAATTCTTAGACCTTCAAAATTCATATAGACCTTCAAACTTATTAACAAGTCAAAATTCTTAGACCTTCAAAATTCAGCCATATGCATCTTGGAAAATTAAAATTTATGGATGTGCATTTCATCAATACATTCATATAAATATAAGCTAGTTTTATCATGAATTTAACTATTATGTATATATAAAAAATTATTTAAAATTTAATGCCAATTTATTACTATATAGAGGTAAATTAGTACAGGCGGGACTTGGAAAAAGTATGGAATATCACACTGTGGAGGTTATTCTTATTTATAACTGGTCCCGAGTCGGGACCGGGACTTTTTATCACTATAGGGAGGTTATTCCTATATAGAGTATTCCTATACGGAGGTTTTACTGTATTACTTAATGGAAGCTTGGGATATTCACATGTATATAACAGTCTTGCTAAACATGGTAGTATGCTACTTGGTTTTTCTATCTTAATATGTGAGTATACGTATTGATAGAGCTCTTAGGATCTTGCTTGACTACCAGCGTTGTGATGGCAGTCACACTAGTGTGGGCTGGGTAGTCTACAAGCACATCCTTATTCAGGTCCCTAGTCGTAGGATTATCGAGACAGGGCATCGATACTCCGGAGTAGACTAGTGCGTATGCTTCTCATCCTAGTTGGGGAGATGGTCTGTCCCACAGCCGTCGGTATGTAGTACTGGAGATAGTATACAGGTGCTCGTTGGGTTACGGGTACACCGGACAGGACTCGCAGGGAACTGTTGGTTGGGTTTTATACCAGTCGTCAGTTAACAGTTCCCAGGTGACATGAGTACAGCATAGTCCGCAGACTTGACACTGCTACTTCGCCTCGAGTGTGTCCCACTGTTCTTAGATTGCTACCCTACCACGGCTCAAAGGAGTCATGCAAACAGGTAGCAGTTGGGTGCAGTCCCGAGCACTTGGAGGCAGTGGCGGTTAGACATGATTCGTCTCTCCCGGTATTGGGAGTTGATATCGCGCTGTGTCAGAGAGCCATTATGCAAAGTCCCTGGCCAGGGCAAGTAAGATTTACTGGTAGGTTCCAGTAGTTTCTCAGGGTGTAATGGGCTTCGCTCCGACACGACTTATACCGCTATTAGGGGAATGACACTTGTCGCCCCCTAGGCCCGATATGCGATAGTCTTAGACGAACAGACCAGACTGTACGTAGATTGTCTCATCAGGCTCAGTAGGAGTTCGGATGGGTTTCCTCATCGGCCTTCTTATCGACATCTACCTGGGGACCGTTACGTACAGCTAGTGCCGCTTGCGGTCTGTGGTTAAACCCACTGCCAGCGTAGTAGTCGAGTCATTAGAGTCCCACACAGAGAGTTTCCTTATTCCAGGCGAAACGATATAGAGGTCGTATGGTTTTATGACAAGGGTTCGGACGCATACGTGTGTTTACGCACGTACGACATCCGGATAGTTTTTACTAGCCGGCTTTGGTTTAAGCCAGTTTCTAGTATCCGGTTATTGGATTTATACAGTCTAAAGTTTTTCCGTGTTTTCACGGATAGGAGGGGCGTTCTCGTAATTACGCGAGAAGCTTCTAGAAGATGATGACTTGGGGGTTAAGGTGTCATATGCATTAAATGAGATTAGTGAGTCATATGAGTGATTCATCCATGTCATTAATGCATCATAAATGCTTAATGACTCATGGAGATGAATCACCCTTAGATATTTATCAAGCATGGTTGTAAATCCTTTATTTTCTTTTATTGGATAAATGATAATGCTTGATATATATTATGATACATCATTATCTCATCTAATTCTCATGCTCACTTTCTCTCTCCTCAAGCTCTCTCTCTCTTCAAACCCTAATCCTCCCCTCTCATGTGTTGAGTACAAGGATTAGATTAGACTACTTAATCCTTAACCATTCTCTATATCACCTAGGTTGCTTAGATTAGCGATTTAAGAAACCTAGTTACCTCAAGTTAGAGGTGAAGCTTGTAGTAAAGCTCTCGGGTGGATCTTCTACTACATAGAGAAGGCCGGAGAGGACGTGGAGTACGACAAGACGAAGGACTCGGATCTTTAGGTATAATCACTTATCATAGTAGTTAACTCTTCTATGGTTTCTTGTTAGTTATAGTTTAGCTTCGATTCTTGCGGTTAGTCGATGTTTAAGCAAAGAACAAGATCGTTTTTCATATTTCCGCCTCCCCGCAAGTCGTGGGGTGTTGCACATCGACTTACAACTAAAGTAGAGTGACGTACCGTGGGTATATTCCGCGGTATACTTACGATACGCTACTCCGCTTAAGAAGCCTTAGGATGAACATTTCTTTGCTCAGTATTATATTCATTCATGATCTAGCCTCATCGGTGCCAGTTATGGTTTTGCTGCTACGATTACGGGCAGGGAGAGCTACGGCCAGAGTTGTGGTCAGCACGAGCTCGTCACGAACGAGGACTGACCAGGGCGTGATTCCGGCGACACACGATTGCAGAGATGTGTCTTTTTATTGTGTTTTCATGCCACGAGCGTTTGATGGATCGCTGTATGAGATTTCTCGGACATGCAGATCAGCACCAGTGGATTGGGCCACCGACAGAGGCCAACCAGATTTTGATGACCGTTGATGTATTGCTTATTCATGATGATTGAGGCACTGTTCAGCGTGCAGACGAGTGAGCCGGTTGTTGCTGCGAACGACGAGATACCACCCAGGTGTTGGAGCTATTGCAGTACGAGTTGTACTAAGAGATGATAAAAGGTTGCTAGTTACCGAGGATGAATGACTAGGACAAGTGATTCGTTCGCCTACCCTGATGCGAGGTCATCAGATAGATTGATTCCAGCTAGAGACGATTTCACGCGGAGATGTTGAGAGTCGATAGAGGCGATCGAATGTCAGAAACCTATTATTCCAAGTTTAAAGTATTCGGAAAGACATGCAGGCAATTCTATGGACCCTCTAGAAGAATGAAACCCTAACTCGACATAATGACCGTGTGAAAGCCTTTGAACCTTAGGGTTTGCGGCAGTTCCGCGACGCCATTAGTGAGGCTTGGGTTTGCCCTTCTACGGCTGGACCACCGATGTTGTGGCATGTACTCGATACTATTAAACTGTACCCAAGATGTTGAGCTCTTGGGGGATTATGAGGTTTTGACAAATCGATCGGATGGTACGACGTCATTCGGATGCTAAGTGGTGAGATGCACTTCTTGGGAGACTCCAGATGCGAGGATAGCCGTTGGAGCTCAGATTATGCAGCCACGACTAGGCGAGTCCGAAGCAGTCGACATTAGAGAAAAGTGGAGTAAGAGGTTCGTACGAGATCTTGATGAGGTGACGTTCCACTCCGCCGACATCACAGATGTGATACGCAAGCAGGAGCATTGACTATGGATATATATTCCAGGAGGAGTCGTGATGAGTATGCAGCCGTTCTGGAACAAGAAATAGATATAGTAAAAGGATGACAACTTCCGGGCAGTTCGGCAGAAACGAGACTTGGGAGAGACTTCGACAGGACCTTTCTGGAAATACTGAACGAGAAGACCTGGACCCAGGAGCGGTCATATGACGCACACCCAGTAGGCCAGAGTTCGGCATCGTCGACGAGACATGTTATGAGTAACCATGATAGTTGGCCAGAGATCTTTAGAGGATGTGTCAGAGCGGACTGCTTTCGTTATCGTTTCTATATGGGACCGTTGAGCTGAGGAGCTATGTACTTAGCAATCTGCAGTGAGAGACGAGAGCCTAAGGGCACTAGGCGACATGCCATGATCAGAAGGCAAGTAGATATCTTGCTCTGTTAGTATTGGATGCACCGACACCTTCTCGACTTTAAGGACGGACATATCGATGACAACATTTATGATTTGTGGTTTTGTGATTGACTATCACGTATCCGTCATATTGGATTTCAGTATTTGTGGGTGATTTATTTCATGATTGAGTTTTGATGACCGAGTTTCATGATATTTGATTTCATGCCTAGGGCATGCATATGATTTGACTTATGCTTTCGGCATAGTTTTCATGCACTTTTAGTATTTGATTGGCTTTTGTGCACGCCGATGCACAGGATGGTGAGATTTTATACCACGGTATATTTGATTGGGATTTTGATTAAAGTGTGTTGCATACCGTTGATTTCGATTGTGATATTCGATATTCGTTTTCATGCACATTGTGCACTTTATTTGGATTTTGCGCATACCTAAAGCACTTGATGCGATTTAGGTGCACACCAGATGCACAAAATCGAGATTTTTCGTGCATATCAGATGCACCTGGTTTTGCTGTCAGGCACCACGTTGCCCTTGACAGCTGTTTTCGTGCACACCCGTTGCACTTAGATTTGGTTTTTGGTGCACATGTATGGCACATTCATGGATTTCGATTTCCGTGTGCACCAGACGCACATGGCATTCATATATATATTTGGGATTGATTTCTTTTGGAACCGTATATTTTTTTGATGTTTGATATTTGGTTTAGTGTTGAGCAGGACTAGTCAGAGGACAGTACCTGAATATATTTTGCATGCATTGGTAGTTATCGAAGGCATTTCCAAGGAAGAGCTATAGTCTCAGTATTTACCTACGTGTCAGTGATGACACGAAACTGTTTAAAAAAAAGGGAAACCCTTCTAAATTGTTTTCAAAACGGCGGGACGTGTATGTTAAACAAAGGATATATATATATATATATATATATATATATGGTTATTTTCTCACAATAGACGTTGATTGATATTCAAAAATATAAGTTTACCGCAATCAGAAACGGCGTCGCTTCGCAGCTAGCCGGTGAGTATGGGTCGATCCACAGAGACGGGTAAATTCCTTTTATGTGTTTTAACGAGTTGATTCAATTTGTCGTTTTGGTTGGTTTATAAAAATCTATGAAAACTGGATTTAATTAATCTAATTAAAAGTCTTGCTAGGGTTAGGCTTAGGGGAAGTTTTGGAGATTAACGTTCTTCCTCACCACTTTCAATGCCTTCTTTTTTTAGATCTATTAGATGTTAAGCTAATTATTAATAAAGTGGATACGAATCTTTTGGGAAGATGTTTCTTCCTCTAGATTCGTATCCTTCCTTTGTTGATAATTACCTAACCCCCACGGAAAACGCGCGCAACCGGCCCTTTATACTACGGTTCATCGTTACCTCGATGGGTAGGATGCCGCAGGGAGCGGTTGTGCTCGTATGCGTGGAGTTCTAATTCATTAGGTTAAAGTGGCATTGAAAGGGGTGAGAGATCTCATCTCTCAACCCTTTCCCTAAGGCTAACCCTAACAAGCGAGGAGATTACTCGCTCATTAGGGGATGAGAAAACATTTTAATTAAAAGAAACATAAATAACATACCTTCCTAAGTTGACGGCTCCCTCCAAACAAGAAGAACAGATCTGAAATTAACTCTCAGAAAATCTGAAATTTATTGATTGAAAAGAGGCATAGGTTTTTACAGATCTGGGAATACAATTTATAGGAAAACATAAAAACTAGGGTTACAGACTCTCGAACATGTGAAATTACATATTTGACCCCTAAAAATCCCAACACCCGCACCGTCGCACCGACACAAGAAGTAGGTGCCGACACGGGCACTATATGGCCGCGGAACCGCGGCAATAAGGCGCTTGGGCCGCGGTTCCGCGGCCCTTTGGTGGCTTCAAGCCACCAAACTTCTGTGACTCCTTCTTTACTTCTTGGGATTCCTATTTCCATATGTAATTTCTCTGTTGGGCTTCTTATTCTCCTCCAGATATTTCAGTGAATACTTGTAGCGATCTTTTAACCGTACACTTGACATTTTGGACCTTTCGCTGTTCTTCGTCTAGGCTTGACTAGGATCGGTCTGCTTGTTGGTCAAAAGTCCATTTTCTGTATCATCTTTCGTCTTTTTCACTGTATTCGCATCCAAGCCCTGTATCCTGTAACATGCAACAAACGTGCGTCAAGAGTACCTGTTTATTTATAAAATAGATAAGAATAGGGGAATGATAAATGTAATATTATGGTCTGAACAAATACCCCCAAACTTACCTTTTGCTCGTCCTCGAGCAAACTTATTATTTTATTCTCTAAAATCCTAACCACACTTTCGCAGGGAAACGCGATTGCACTGAGCACGTGCAACAAGCCGTTAAACCTCTAGGTGTCCCTAGTAGGAGGAGTGTTGTCTCCTGAGGGTTTTCAGCGGATTACACCCACAAAATCCTATCAACTCGGTCCATTGACTTTTGTTCTCCAATTAGGTTTTCCAACAAGGAATTCTATTATCTTATACTTGTAAATTATCCACCCACATTCTTCACACTTCCTCATCATTTAACTTAAGATTATATATGTTATGTAGACCTACTTAGCTTTCGGCATCTCTTAAGTTTTCCTTCTAGGGTTTCCATCTCCACTTAGGAATTTTCTATCAACTCTATTAAAGATACAAATTTTATCTTTCATTCCTCTCTCTTATCTAAATTCCAATCACATACCCCTACGTGTGTGTATAGATCATCCCTACACTTGGAAATTCAAATCAAGCAATCGTACTCTCGTCCTTTGTCCAAAGCACTTATTAATTAGTGAATTTTTAAATGAAATTTGCTTACACATCCTTCATGCGACCGTTAATACTTCTTGAGGTACCAACAACCGACTACAAGATGCGTTAGCACTTTAAAGTGTACTTCCTAGTTTTGCAACTCCCAAGGCTTTAGCAGTGACTCCCAAACCAGTTGGTCTAAGGCACTAGGTGATAAGGCACCCTCGCTAAATATTTTTCTATTTTTACAGCCTTAGGTAATCACAAAAACCAGTGTCCATTTTTTTTCTTTTCTTTATTCACACTTTTTTCTTTTATTTTCTTCGTACTAAGGACTTTAGACAAGAGCATTTCAAGGTCTCTTCTACTATTCCAAGTTTCAAGGTGCGTGATTGTGCAAATTGTAGGGTATACGTTTTTAGAATCTAGATTTAAGCTAGGAACTATTTTTCAAACTTATACTCTAATAAGAACATCAATACTCTTCCCTTGTTTCGACTTAGCCCAAGAAGTGAACCCAAAATTTGCCTATTCCTAAATAAACTACAAGGCATATACTTTCTACCGTTAAACTTTAAGGAAGGTTATTTTTAGGGTTTTTAATTTACTAAGTCTAAGATCTAGTTGTTCCTAACCAGTTAACCTATTTGTCAAACTCAAGTCAAATAAGACAAAATTGAATACGATAATTTTATAATTTTTCAAATTTTTCAAATTTTTACGGGTTTTCAAATAAGTATGCAAATGCAAAAATATGTACAAATGAATGCGAAGGAAGAAGACGTACCGAGTATACCCCCAAACTTGAACTTGACAGTGTCCTCACTGTCATGCTAAACCAAGAGGGTCAAACTACCGGCACTCCCCTGTTTATTTATAATTTTTTATTGTTAAGGAAAACAAATATATATACAGAAAGGCCCTCCCCCAAACTTCATTTAAACTATGTTAGACATTACTGCCAAACTTTGCATAGACCAACACCAACCAGTTGAAAAATTTATCAGTAAAGAATATTGGTCGGTGGAAGAATAAGTTGTGGTGGTCCGCAAAGAATTGGGGAAGATAGAAGTAGTGGTATGGGAGGTGTGGAGGTAAATATACAGGCGATGGTGATGCGTGAAAACGAGAATGTAAATGATCAGCAATTAGTGGAGTGTTGGCATTCTCGTAGCTTATTAAAAGAAATGGGGGTGGTTCAACCTCTAAAGGAGGAGGTTGACTAACCACAATACCCCCAAGATGTTCCTGTGGGTCCTCTAGTGAATTGGCATTATCCATCAATTGTGTATGATATTCAATTATGAGGGAACTTATCTCCTCGATGTCCGCCATAGTCCAACCGAAAACTTGCCGCCTATCTTGTAAGACCGTTAAGAGGGCGTTCTCTTGCTCGAGGGCTAGAGAGGCCGATATGATAATGGGAAAGGTCTCATTCTCACCTATGTAAGCATATCTAAGGTGAGACGGCAAGGTCGTGAGTTCGAGTTTCGGAGGCGAAAGAATCATTGTGGAATCTACCTCGAACTCAAAGGACTCCAACACAGGTTCGAAATCACTGCAAGCAACCGATTCGGATGGTTCGACTAACTCATCCAAAAATTCAAAAGACTCATATTCGGGCTGTGAGTCGTCGTCATCCGAAAAAGTGAAACATTCATAATTAACATCGGTTGTGTCAACGGTAGTAGGCTCAAGGAGGGACGCACTAGTGGCATCAAAACTGTTTTCATCAAATAGGAATCTTTCAAGCTCGCAGTCCTCCTGCGTGATTTCGTGAATAGAGCAAACTTCTCGTGTACTAGTTTTAGGTACGGGGGGCAGACTTCCCATCTTATAAATATTGAACTCACTAGACCTCTTTCCGAAGGATAGAGTCATCGAGCCATTGCGACAATTTATTACGGCATTGGAAGTGGCCAAAAATGGTCGACCAAGAATCACCGGAATTTGGTTTCTTGGGTTAGCAACAGGTTGTGTATCCATAACGATAAAATCAACGGGGAATATGAATTCCCCGACTTTGATCAACACATCCTCTAGTTGACCCCTTGGATGGGTGATTGATCGATCAGCCATTTGGAGAGTGCAACGAGTGGGTTTCAACTCTCCAACCCCTAATTGTTCGTACACGGAGTAGGGAATCAGGTTAACACTAGACCCAAGATCTAAAAGTGCTCGATTAATTTTCGTATCCCCAATTGTGATTGAAATAGTAGGACAGCCGGGGTCCTTTCGTTTTTGGGATAAGTTTTGATGGTGGTTAATAGCATTGCTCACTGCACTAGCCACTAGCACTTTCTTGGGTACTTGAGATGCCTTTCTCTTCGAGGTGCATAAGCCCTTTAAGATTTTCGCGTATGAAGGGACTTGTTGAATAGCATCCAAGAGAGGTATATTTATGCTAACCTGCTTAAATATCTCCACAATCTTCTCCACTTGTGTATTTGGTTTATTAGGACTCAACCTGTTTGGGAATGGAGCGTTCTGAAAATTTGTTGAGTCAAAAGTCTGTGGAGTAGAATGTGGAGTAGGAACGGATCCCAGTGTGGATGTGTTCGTGTTGTGAGAAATGGGTCCGTTCGAGTCAGGAGAAGTAGAGCCGTGTGAAGGGTGGAGAATAGGCTCTAAAGAAAAGGGTGAAGAAGGAAGTGAAGAAAATGAAGAAGGGGAAGAAGAACCACCGGCGGGGATGTCATCACTAGTTCCCACATTATTTTGCAACTCTCTTCCGGGTCTCAACGTGGTCACCGCATTTACATTGTGATTGTGATATGCGTTTTGTGGGTGACCGGGATTGGGCAATGGTTGAGATGGAAGCTTTCCCTTTTCTCTCTCGCTCAACGCAGCAGTTAATTGTGCAATTTGTGCCTCAATAGATTTGATACTTTGATCGTGTGAGGCATTGTTATTCATTAAAAATTGAACATAATTTTCAAATCTTGCTGCGGATTCTGTAGATTGCTTGAGAAATGCTTCTAGACTTTTCTCGAGCGAGCTAACCTTATCATCATTTGGTTGAACTAAATTGTTCATTTGATTTGTATAAGGTTGTTGTTGGAAAGGTTGCTGGTTTTGAGTCTGTAAGGGTGCTTGTTGTTGTTGTGGAGGAGGTCTTTGAAAATTATTGTTCCCTTGGACTTGTTGATTTTGGTTCCAAGCGAAATTCGGGTGACTCCTCCACCCCTGATTGTATGTCGAAGAGTACGGATCATTTCTTTGTCGTTGCTGAAATGCAGCATTGATTTGATCCTGTCCTTGAATAGGTGCATTATAAGGACACTCTTCGGTGAGATGTGATGGATTAGAACAACAAGCACAAACAGTTCGTGTGGGTAGAGTAGGGGCAGGAGAAGACGATGAGATTTTGGTCTCAATGGCTTCTAGCTTTTTCATAAGTGAGGCCATCTCGGCCTTCATAGCAATCGACATATCTATTTGATGTATGCCTGCCCTAGATTGACCAACAGAAGAAGATGATGTGGTCTTGGTACTCTCCCACTGAATTGTTTGCTCACTAAGATCCTCAAGAAACTGCCATGCTTCGTCACTAGACTTGGAGAGAAAATGACCTTGACATATTGTTTCTAGCAAATGCTTCGTTGCTGCGTTCAATCCCTCGTATAATGTTTGGCAAAGTTGCCAACTTTCGATCCCATGATGAGGGCATTGAACAAGTAGGTCTTTAAATCTCTCGAAGCACTTCCAGAATGGTTCGGAAGGAAGCTGTGAAAATTGTATAATCTCGTTTCGGATTCTAGCAGTTTTATGATGAGGATAGAACTTTTTTAGAAAAGCTCTCACAAACTCGTCCCAATTTCTAATAGAATGTGATGCGGTGCTGTATAGCCACTTCTCGGCTAGGTCACATAAGGTAAAAGGAATGACCCTTAGCCTTATTGCGTCATCACTTAATTGGGTTGTCTTCATCATGGCGCAAACGTTTTGGAATTTATTAATGAAAATATATGCATCTTCGGATTCCAAACCATGAAACTTAGGCAGCATATTGATGAAGTGTGGTTTTATTTCAAAGTTGTCCCCATTTGCCGGTGGGGGTGAAAGACATGTAGGTAAAGAAGTGCGGACGGGGTAGAAGAGATCCTGGAGCGCGACTCGTGTGGGCGCTACAACAGGCGGAAGATTCGGGTTATTCGCACCTAACGGAGGTGGAATCATTCCCGTCGGTAAGGTATTGTTGGGGTTGTGTCCCGACATACCTTCGAAAGAAGAATTTGAAGGTGGAGGTAAAGAAATGGACGGAATGTCGACGAAGGGCTCGTCGAAGGGTTCGTTGGTCGGTACTAACGAAACACGGACTAATCGGGCGTTAGTATCCCTAGTCCAAAATGACATACACTAAAGGGTAGTGCAGTCAGAAAAAAAATAGAAAAACAGAATGTGGGGGTAAGATAACGTCAATGAAGGAGAAATGATGGAAGTGAGGTGCAAGTTTTCTTAGCGGCAAGTTGCAAGTTTTGAAAAGATTTTTCTTTATTATTTTTTTTTATTAGAGAGTTTTGCGAGAAGGTTTTAGAAAATGGGACTCGTAACACAAATGTATCAACCACACATGCACAATCAGGCCTAAATCTAGGGTTGCCTAGGTCTGCTAGACAGCTCCTAACTAGGGATAGAGATAGGACCTCAAACCGCCTCTTCACGGACAAATACGGCCAGGTAAGTGGGAAGGAACCACCACTACAGTGGGCCTAATTAATAACCACTAGCCTAGACACCGCAAAGTCGGTTAGGATAAACGGCCGATGCCTATACTAGTCCTTTTCCTATTGAGCTCGATGTCCTTAGGTCTGAGTCTAATCTTTTTTTAATTAATTGTGGTCGATGCAAAATGCTTTAGGTGTTTTTTGGGGTCCTGGGAAGGGTGATGAAATCCCCACCCAATCTGAGTTTGGTCAATTAGCCCCTTAGAGTCCGATTAAATTATGCAAAACAATACAATTCACTTGCAATCAATTTTTTTTTAGCGCAGCGCAAAGAAACCTGCAGACAATCTGTTATTTAGAAGGGGGAGGAAAAATTTTTAGCGCAAAGAACCCTGCAGAAAATTTTGACAGTGGATATATTGTAGGTTACAGAGGGGAGAATGAGGGATCGAACCAACTAATTTTTATGTACTGACGTGGCGGGAGTGTGGCGGATCCACGGTCTGGGGCCCACCTATGCCGCGGAAGCGCGGTTGAAAGAGGAGATCAGCGTCTGGAAAAAATTGTGTGGTTCTGTACTTTCAATTCCTCTCTGTTCTTATGTACCAATTTTTGTTTTGCCCTCTGTAAATTTCCAGATCCTCAATTCTTCGCTGTTCCTGCAAGATTCAAAAGATACACCCTTCAAACAGATCAAAGTTGATAATTTTTGTATTTTTTTATATTTTCAGATTTTTATAATTATTAAAATTTATATCAACCCGAAAATTCACAAAAAAGAAAAATTACGCCGTCCCCGGCAATGGCACCATTTGATTGATATTCAAAAATATAAGTTTACCGCAATCAGAAACGGCGTCGCTTCGCAGCTAGCCGGTGAGTACGGGTCGATCCACAGAGACGGGTAAATTCCTTTTATGTGTTTTAACGAGTTGATTCAATTTGTCGTTTTGGTTGGTTTATAAAAATCTATGAAAACTGGATCTAATTAATCTAATTAAAAGTCTTGCTAGGGTTAGGCTTAGGGGAAGTTTTGGAGATTAACGTTCTTCCTCACCGCTTTCAATACCTTCTTTTTTTAGATCTATTAGATGTTAAGCTAATTATTAATAAAGTGGATACGAATCTTTTGGGAAGATATTTCTTCCTCTAGATTCGTATCCTTCCTTTGTTGATAATTACCTAACCCCCACGGAAAACGCGCGCAACCGGCCCTTAATACTACGGTTCATCGTTACCTCGATGGGTAGGATGCCGCAGGGAGCGGTTGTGCTCGTATGCGTGGAGTTCTAATTCATTAGGTTAAAGTGGCATTGAAAGGGGTGAGAGATCTCATCTCTCAACCCTTTCCCTAAGGCTAACCCTAACAAGCGAGGAGATTACTCGCTCATTAGGGGATGAGAAAACATTTTAATTAAAAGAAACATAAATAACATACCTTCCTAAGTTGACGGCTCCCTCCAAACAAGAAGAACAGATCTGAAATTAACTCTCAGAAAATCTGAAATTTATTGATTGAAAAGAGGCATAGGTTTTTACAGATCTGGGAATACAATTTATAGGAAAACATAAAAACTAGGGTTACAGACTCTCGAACATGTGAAATTACATATTTGACCCCTAAAAATCCCAACACCCGCACCGTCGCACCGACACAAGAAGTAGGTGCCGACACGGGCACTATATGGCCGCGGAACCGCGGCAATAAGGCGCTTGGGCCGCGGTTCCGCGGCCCTTTGGTGGCTTCAAGCCACCAAACTTCTGTGACTCCTTCTTTACTTCTTGGGATTCCTATTTCCATATGTAATTTCTCTGTTGGGCTTCTTATTCTCCTCCAGATATTTCAGTGAATACTTGTAGCGATCTTTTAACCGTACACTTGACATTTTGGACCTTTCGCTGTTCTTCGTCTAGGCTTGACTAGGATCGGTCTGCTTGTTGGTCAAAAGTCCATTTTCTGTATCATCTTTCGTCTTTTTCACTGTATTCGCATCCAAGCCCTGTATCCTGTAACATGCAACAAACGTGCGTCAAGAGTACCTGTTTATTTATAAAATAGATAAGAATAGGGGAATGATAAATGTAATATTATGGTCTGAACAAATACCCCCAAACTTACCTTTTGCTCGTCCTCGAGCAAACTTATTATTTTATTCTCTAAAATCCTAACCACACTTTCGCAGGGAAACGCGATTGCACTGAGCACGTGCAACAAGCCGTTAAACCTCTAGGTGTCCCTAGTAGGAGGAGTGTTGTCTCCTGAGGGTTTTCAGCGGATTACACCCACAAAATCCTATCAACTCGGTCCATTGACTTTTGTTCTCCAATTAGGTTTTCCAACAAGGAATTCTATTATCTTATACTTGTAAATTATCCACCCACATTCTTCACACTTCCTCATCATTTAACTTAAGATTATATATGTTATGTAGACCTACTTAGCTTTCGGCATCTCTTAAGTTTTCCTTCTAGGGTTTCCATCTCCACTTAGGAATTTTCTATCAACTCTATTAAAGATACAAATTTTATCTTTCATTCCTCTCTCTTATCTAAATTCCAATCACATACCCCTACGTGTGTGTATAGATCATCCCTACACTTGGAAATTCAAATCAAGCAATCGTACTCTCGTCCTTTGTCCAAAGCACTTATTAATTAGTGAATTTTTAAATGAAATTTGCTTACACATCCTTCATGCGACCGTTAATACTTCTTGAGGTACCAACAACCGACTACAAGATGCGTTAGCACTTTAAAGCGTACTTCCTAGTTTTGCAACTCCCAAGGCTTTAGCAGTGACTCCCAAACCAGTTGGTCTAAGGCACTAGGTGATAAGGCACCCTCGCTAAATATTTTTCTATTTTTACAGCCTTAGGTAATCACAAAAACCAGTGTCCATTTTTTTCTTTTCTTTATTCACACTTTTTTCTTTTATTTTCTTCGTACTAAGGACTTTAGACAAGAGCATTTCAAGGTCTCTTCTACTATTCCAAGTTTCAAGGTGCGTGATTGTGCAAATTGTAGGGTATACGTTTTTAGAATCTAGATTTAAGCTAGGAACTATTTTTCAAACTTATACTCTAATAAGAACATCAATACTCTTCCCTTGTTTCGACTTAGCCCAAGAAGTGAACCCAAAATTTGCCTATTCCTAAATAAACTACAAGGCATATACTTTCTACCGTTAAACTTTAAGGAAGGTTATTTTTAGGGTTTTTAATTTACTAAGTCTAAGATCTAGTTGTTCCTAACCAGTTAACCTATTTGTCAAACTCAAGTCAAATAAGACAAAATTGAATACGATAATTTTATAATTTTTCAAATTTTTCAAATTTTTACGGGTTTTCAAATAAGTATGCAAATGCAAAAATATGTACAAATGAATGCGAAGGAAGAAGACGTACCGAGTATACCCCCAAACTTGAACTTGACAGTGTCCTCACTGTCATGCTAAACCAAGAGGGTCAAACTACCGGCACTCCCCTGTTTATTTATAATTTTTTATTGTTAAGGAAAACAAATATATATACAGAAAGGCCCTCCCCCAAACTTCATTTAAACTATGTTAGACATTACTGCCAAACTTTGCATAGACCAACACCAACCAGTTGAAAAATTTATCAGTAAAGAATATTGGTCGGTGGAAGAATAAGTTGTGGTGGTCCGCAAAGAATTGGGGAAGATAGAAGTAGTGGTATGGGAGGTGTGGAGGTAAATATACAGGCGATGGTGATGCGTGAAAACGAGAATGTAAATGATCAGCAATTAGTGGAGTGTTGGCATTCTCGTAGCTTATTAAAAGAAATGGGGGTGGTTCAACCTCTAAAGGAGGAGGTTGACTAACCACAATACCCCCAAGATGTTCCTGTGGGTCCTCTAGTGAATTGGCATTATCCATCAATTGTGTATGATATTCAATTATGAGGGAACTTATCTCCTCGATGTCCGCCATAGTCCAACCGAAAACTTGCCGCCTATCTTGTAAGACCGTTAAGAGGGCGTTCTCTTGCTCGAGGGCTAGAGAGGCCGATATGATAATGGGAAAGGTCTCATTCTCACCTATGTAAGCATATCTAAGGTGAGACGGCAAGGTCGTGAGTTCGAGTTTCGGAGGCGAAAGAATCATTGTGGAATCTACCTCGAACTCAAAGGACTCCAACACAGGTTCGAAATCACTGCAAGCAACCGATTCGGATGGTTCGACTAACTCATCCAAAAATTCAAAAGACTCATATTCGGGCTGTGAGTCGTCGTCATCCGAAAAAGTGAAACATTCATAATTAACATCGGTTGTGTCAACGGTAGTAGGCTCAAGGAGGGACGCACTAGTGGCGTCAAAACTGTTTTCATCAAATAGGAATCTTTCAAGCTCGCAGTCCTCCTGCGTGATTTCGTGAATAGAGCAAACTTCTCGTGTACTAGTTTTAGGTACGGGGGGCAGACTTCCCATCTTATAAATATTGAACTCACTAGACCTCTTTCCGAAGGATAGAGTCATCGAGCCATTGCGACAATTTATTACGGCATTGGAAGTGGCCAAAAATGGTCGACCAAGAATCACCGGAATTTGGTTTCTTGGGTTAGCAACAGGTTGTGTATCCATAACGATAAAATCAACGGGGAATATGAATTCCCCGACTTTGATCAACACATCCTCTAGTTGACCCCTTGGATGGGTGATTGATCGATCAGCCATTTGGAGAGTGCAACGAGTGGGTTTCAACTCTCCAACCCCTAATTGTTCGTACACGGAGTAGGGAATCAGGTTAACACTAGACCCAAGATCTAAAAGTGCTCGATTAATTTTCGTATCCCCAATTGTGATTGAAATAGTAGGACAGCCGGGGTCCTTTCGTTTTTGGGATAAGTTTTGATGGTGGTTAATAGCATTGCTCACTGCACTAGCCACTAGCACTTTCTTGGGTACTTGAGATGCCTTTCTCTTCGAGGTGCATAAGCCCTTTAAGATTTTCGCGTATGAAGGGACTTGTTGAATAGCATCCAAGAGAGGTATATTTATGCTAACCTGCTTAAATATCTCCACAATCTTCTCCACTTGTGTATTTGGTTTATTAGGACTCAACCTGTTTGGGAATGGAGCGTTCTGAAAATTTGTTGAGTCAAAAGTCTGTGGAGTAGAATGTGGAGTAGGAACGGATCCCAGTGTGGATGTGTTCGTGTTGTGAGAAATGGGTCCGTTCGAGTCAGGAGAAGTAGAGCCGTGTGAAGGGTGGAGAATAGGCTCTAAAGAAAAGGGTGAAGAAGGAAGTGAAGAAAATGAAGAAGGGGAAGAAGAACCACCGGCGGGGATGTCATCACTAGTTCCCACATTATTTTGCAACTCTCTTCCGGGTCTCAACGTGGTCACCGCATTTACATTGTGATTGTGATATGCGTTTTGTGGGTGACCGGGATTGGGCAATGGTTGAGATGGAAGCTTTCCCTTTTCTCTCTCGCTCAACGCAGCAGTTAATTGTGCAATTTGTGCCTCAATAGATTTGATACTTTGATCGTGTGAGGCATTGTTATTCATTAAAAATTGAACATAATTTTCAAATCTTGCTGCGGATTCTGTAGATTGCTTGAGAAATGCTTCTAGACTTTTCTCGAGCGAGCTAACCTTATCATCATTTGGTTGAACTAAATTGTTCATTTGATTTGTATAAGGTTGTTGTTGGAAAGGTTGCTGGTTTTGAGTCTGTAAGGGTGCTTGTTGTTGTTGTGGAGGAGGTCTTTGAAAATTATTGTTCCCTTGGACTTGTTGATTTTGGTTCCAAGCGAAATTCGGGTGACTCCTCCACCCCTGATTGTATGTCGAAGAGTACGGATCATTTCTTTGTCGTTGCTGAAATGCAGCATTGATTTGATCCTGTCCTTGAATAGGTGCATTATAAGGACACTCTTCGGTGAGATGTGATGGATTAGAACAACAAGCACAAACAGTTCGTGTGGGTAGAGTAGGGGCAGGAGAAGACGATGAGATTTTGGTCTCAATGGCTTCTAGCTTTTTCATAAGTGAGGCCATCTCGGCCTTCATAGCAATCGACATATCTATTTGATGTATGCCTGCCCTAGATTGACCAACAGAAGAAGATGATGTGGTCTTGGTACTCTCCCACTGAATTGTTTGCTCACTAAGATCCTCAAGAAACTGCCATGCTTCGTCACTAGACTTGGAGAGAAAATGACCTTGACATATTGTTTCTAGCAAATGCTTCGTTGCTGCGTTCAATCCCTCGTATAATGTTTGGCAAAGTTGCCAACTTTCGATCCCATGATGAGGGCATTGAACAAGTAGGTCTTTAAATCTCTCGAAGCACTTCCAGAATGGTTCGGAAGGAAGCTGTGAAAATTGTATAATCTCGTTTCGGATTCTAGCAGTTTTATGATGAGGATAGAACTTTTTTAGAAAAGCTCTCACAAACTCGTCCCAATTTCTAATAGAATGTGATGCGGTGCTGTATAGCCACTTCTCGGCTAGGTCACATAAGGTAAAAGGAATGACCCTTAGCCTTATTGCGTCATCACTTAATTGGGTTGTCTTCATCATGGCGCAAACGTTTTGGAATTTATTAATGAAAATATATGCATCTTCGGATTCCAAACCATGAAACTTAGGCAGCATATTGATGAAGTGTGGTTTTATTTCAAAGTTGTCCCCATTTGCCGGTGGGGGTGAAAGACATGTAGGTAAAGAAGTGCGGACGGGGTAGAAGAGATCCTGGAGCGCGACTCGTGTGGGCGCTACAACAGGCGGAAGATTCGGGTTATTCGCACCTAACGGAGGTGGAATCATTCCCGTCGGTAAGGTATTGTTGGGGTTGTGTCCCGACATACCTTCGAAAGAAGAATTTGAAGGTGGAGGTAAAGAAATGGACGGAATGTCGACGAAGGGCTCGTCGAAGGGTTCGTTGGTCGGTACTAACGAAACACGGACTAATCGGGCGTTAGTATCCCTAGTCCAAAATGACATACACTAAAGGGTAGTGCAGTCAGAAAAAAAATAGAAAAACAGAATGTGGGGGTAAGATAACGTCAATGAAGGAGAAATGATGGAAGTGAGGTGCAAGTTTTCTTAGCGGCAAGTTGCAAGTTTTGAAAAGATTTTTCTTTATTATTTTTTTTTATTAGAGAGTTTTGCGAGAAGGTTTTAGAAAATGGGACTCGTAACACAAATGTATCAACCACACATGCACAATCAGGCCTAAATCTAGGGTTGCCTAGGTCTGCTAGACAGCTCCTAACTAGGGATAGAGATAGGACCTCAAACCGCCTCTTCACGGACAAATACGGCCAGGTAAGTGGGAAGGAACCACCACTACAGTGGGCCTAATTAATAACCACTAGCCTAGACACCGCAAAGTCGGTTAGGATAAACGGCCGATGCCTATACTAGTCCTTTTCCTATTGAGCTCGATGTCCTTAGGTCTGAGTCTAATCTTTTTTTAATTAATTGTGGTCGATGCAAAATGCTTTAGGTGTTTTTTGGGGTCCTGGGAAGGGTGATGAAATCCCCACCCAATCTGAGTTTGGTCAATTAGCCCCTTAGAGTCCGATTAAATTATGCAAAACAATACAATTCACTTGCAATCAATTTTTTTTTAGCGCAGCGCAAAGAAACCTGCAGACAATCTGTTATTTAGAAGGGGGAGGAAAAATTTTTAGCGCAAAGAACCCTGCAGAAAATTTTGACAGTGGATATATTGTAGGTTACAGAGGGGAGAATGAGGGATCGAACCAACTAATTTTTATGTACTGACGTGGCGGGAGTGTGGCGGATCCACGGTCTGGGGCCCACCTATGCCGCGGAAGCGCGGTTGAAAGAGGAGATCAGCGTCTGGAAAAAATTGTGTGGTTCTGTACTTTCAATTCCTCTCTGTTCTTATGTACCAATTTTTGTTTTGCCCTCTGTAAATTTCCAGATCCTCAATTCTTCGCTGTTCCTGCAAGATTCAAAAGATACACCCTTCAAACAGATCAAAGTTGATAATTTTTGTATTTTTTTATATTTTCAGATTTTTATAATTATTAAAATTTATATCAACCCGAAAATTCACAAAAAAGAAAAATTACGCCGTCCCCGGCAATGGCACCATTTGATTGATATTCAAAAATATAAGTTTACCGCAATCAGAAACGGCGTCGCTTCGCAGCTAGCCGGTGAGTACGGGTCGATCCACAGAGACGGGTAAATTCCTTTTATGTGTTTTAACGAGTTGATTCAATTTGTCGTTTTGGTTGGTTTATAAAAATCTATGAAAACTGGATCTAATTAATCTAATTAAAAGTCTTGCTAGGGTTAGGCTTAGGGGAAGTTTTGGAGATTAACGTTCTTCCTCACCGCTTTCAATACCTTCTTTTTTTAGATCTATTAGATGTTAAGCTAATTATTAATAAAGTGGATACGAATCTTTTGGGAAGATATTTCTTCCTCTAGATTCGTATCCTTCCTTTGTTGATAATTACCTAACCCCCACGGAAAACGCGCGCAACCGGCCCTTAATACTACGGTTCATCGTTACCTCGATGGGTAGGATGCCGCAGGGAGCGGTTGTGCTCGTATGCGTGGAGTTCTAATTCATTAGGTTAAAGTGGCATTGAAAGGGGTGAGAGATCTCATCTCTCAACCCTTTCCCTAAGGCTAACCCTAACAAGCGAGGAGATTACTCGCTCATTAGGGGATGAGAAAACATTTTAATTAAAAGAAACATAAATAACATACCTTCCTAAGTTGACGGCTCCCTCCAAACAAGAAGAACAGATCTGAAATTAACTCTCAGAAAATCTGAAATTTATTGATTGAAAAGAGGCATAGGTTTTTACAGATCTGGGAATACAATTTATAGGAAAACATAAAAACTAGGGTTACAGACTCTCGAACATGTGAAATTACATATTTGACCCCTAAAAATCCCAACACCCGCACCGTCGCACCGACACAAGAAGTAGGTGCCGACACGGGCACTATATGGCCGCGGAACCGCGGCAATAAGGCGCTTGGGCCGCGGTTCCGCGGCCCTTTGGTGGCTTCAAGCCACCAAACTTCTGTGACTCCTTCTTTACTTCTTGGGATTCCTATTTCCATATGTAATTTCTCTGTTGGGCTTCTTATTCTCCTCCAGATATTTCAGTGAATACTTGTAGCGATCTTTTAACCGTACACTTGACATTTTGGACCTTTCGCTGTTCTTCGTCTAGGCTTGACTAGGATCGGTCTGCTTGTTGGTCAAAAGTCCATTTTCTGTATCATCTTTCGTCTTTTTCACTGTATTCGCATCCAAGCCCTGTATCCTGTAACATGCAACAAACGTGCGTCAAGAGTACCTGTTTATTTATAAAATAGATAAGAATAGGGGAATGATAAATGTAATATTATGGTCTGAACAAATACCCCCAAACTTACCTTTTGCTCGTCCTCGAGCAAACTTATTATTTTATTCTCTAAAATCCTAACCACACTTTCGCAGGGAAACGCGATTGCACTGAGCACGTGCAACAAGCCGTTAAACCTCTAGGTGTCCCTAGTAGGAGGAGTGTTGTCTCCTGAGGGTTTTCAGCGGATTACACCCACAAAATCCTATCAACTCGGTCCATTGACTTTTGTTCTCCAATTAGGTTTTCCAACAAGGAATTCTATTATCTTATACTTGTAAATTATCCACCCACATTCTTCACACTTCCTCATCATTTAACTTAAGATTATATATGTTATGTAGACCTACTTAGCTTTCGGCATCTCTTAAGTTTTCCTTCTAGGGTTTCCATCTCCACTTAGGAATTTTCTATCAACTCTATTAAAGATACAAATTTTATCTTTCATTCCTCTCTCTTATCTAAATTCCAATCACATACCCCTACGTGTGTGTATAGATCATCCCTACACTTGGAAATTCAAATCAAGCAATCGTACTCTCGTCCTTTGTCCAAAGCACTTATTAATTAGTGAATTTTTAAATGAAATTTGCTTACACATCCTTCATGCGACCGTTAATACTTCTTGAGGTACCAACAACCGACTACAAGATGCGTTAGCACTTTAAAGCGTACTTCCTAGTTTTGCAACTCCCAAGGCTTTAGCAGTGACTCCCAAACCAGTTGGTCTAAGGCACTAGGTGATAAGGCACCCTCGCTAAATATTTTTCTATTTTTACAGCCTTAGGTAATCACAAAAACCAGTGTCCATTTTTTTCTTTTCTTTATTCACACTTTTTTCTTTTATTTTCTTCGTACTAAGGACTTTAGACAAGAGCATTTCAAGGTCTCTTCTACTATTCCAAGTTTCAAGGTGCGTGATTGTGCAAATTGTAGGGTATACGTTTTTAGAATCTAGATTTAAGCTAGGAACTATTTTTCAAACTTATACTCTAATAAGAACATCAATACTCTTCCCTTGTTTCGACTTAGCCCAAGAAGTGAACCCAAAATTTGCCTATTCCTAAATAAACTACAAGGCATATACTTTCTACCGTTAAACTTTAAGGAAGGTTATTTTTAGGGTTTTTAATTTACTAAGTCTAAGATCTAGTTGTTCCTAACCAGTTAACCTATTTGTCAAACTCAAGTCAAATAAGACAAAATTGAATACGATAATTTTATAATTTTTCAAATTTTTCAAATTTTTACGGGTTTTCAAATAAGTATGCAAATGCAAAAATATGTACAAATGAATGCGAAGGAAGAAGACGTACCGAGTATACCCCCAAACTTGAACTTGACAGTGTCCTCACTGTCATGCTAAACCAAGAGGGTCAAACTACCGGCACTCCCCTGTTTATTTATAATTTTTTATTGTTAAGGAAAACAAATATATATACAGAAAGGCCCTCCCCCAAACTTCATTTAAACTATGTTAGACATTACTGCCAAACTTTGCATAGACCAACACCAACCAGTTGAAAAATTTATCAGTAAAGAATATTGGTCGGTGGAAGAATAAGTTGTGGTGGTCCGCAAAGAATTGGGGAAGATAGAAGTAGTGGTATGGGAGGTGTGGAGGTAAATATACAGGCGATGGTGATGCGTGAAAACGAGAATGTAAATGATCAGCAATTAGTGGAGTGTTGGCATTCTCGTAGCTTATTAAAAGAAATGGGGGTGGTTCAACCTCTAAAGGAGGAGGTTGACTAACCACAATACCCCCAAGATGTTCCTGTGGGTCCTCTAGTGAATTGGCATTATCCATCAATTGTGTATGATATTCAATTATGAGGGAACTTATCTCCTCGATGTCCGCCATAGTCCAACCGAAAACTTGCCGCCTATCTTGTAAGACCGTTAAGAGGGCGTTCTCTTGCTCGAGGGCTAGAGAGGCCGATATGATAATGGGAAAGGTCTCATTCTCACCTATGTAAGCATATCTAAGGTGAGACGGCAAGGTCGTGAGTTCGAGTTTCGGAGGCGAAAGAATCATTGTGGAATCTACCTCGAACTCAAAGGACTCCAACACAGGTTCGAAATCACTGCAAGCAACCGATTCGGATGGTTCGACTAACTCATCCAAAAATTCAAAAGACTCATATTCGGGCTGTGAGTCGTCGTCATCCGAAAAAGTGAAACATTCATAATTAACATCGGTTGTGTCAACGGTAGTAGGCTCAAGGAGGGACGCACTAGTGGCGTCAAAACTGTTTTCATCAAATAGGAATCTTTCAAGCTCGCAGTCCTCCTGCGTGATTTCGTGAATAGAGCAAACTTCTCGTGTACTAGTTTTAGGTACGGGGGGCAGACTTCCCATCTTATAAATATTGAACTCACTAGACCTCTTTCCGAAGGATAGAGTCATCGAGCCATTGCGACAATTTATTACGGCATTGGAAGTGGCCAAAAATGGTCGACCAAGAATCACCGGAATTTGGTTTCTTGGGTTAGCAACAGGTTGTGTATCCATAACGATAAAATCAACGGGGAATATGAATTCCCCGACTTTGATCAACACATCCTCTAGTTGACCCCTTGGATGGGTGATTGATCGATCAGCCATTTGGAGAGTGCAACGAGTGGGTTTCAACTCTCCAACCCCTAATTGTTCGTACACGGAGTAGGGAATCAGGTTAACACTAGACCCAAGATCTAAAAGTGCTCGATTAATTTTCGTATCCCCAATTGTGATTGAAATAGTAGGACAGCCGGGGTCCTTTCGTTTTTGGGATAAGTTTTGATGGTGGTTAATAGCATTGCTCACTGCACTAGCCACTAGCACTTTCTTGGGTACTTGAGATGCCTTTCTCTTCGAGGTGCATAAGCCCTTTAAGATTTTCGCGTATGAAGGGACTTGTTGAATAGCATCCAAGAGAGGTATATTTATGCTAACCTGCTTAAATATCTCCACAATCTTCTCCACTTGTGTATTTGGTTTATTAGGACTCAACCTGTTTGGGAATGGAGCGTTCTGAAAATTTGTTGAGTCAAAAGTCTGTGGAGTAGAATGTGGAGTAGGAACGGATCCCAGTGTGGATGTGTTCGTGTTGTGAGAAATGGGTCCGTTCGAGTCAGGAGAAGTAGAGCCGTGTGAAGGGTGGAGAATAGGCTCTAAAGAAAAGGGTGAAGAAGGAAGTGAAGAAAATGAAGAAGGGGAAGAAGAACCACCGGCGGGGATGTCATCACTAGTTCCCACATTATTTTGCAACTCTCTTCCGGGTCTCAACGTGGTCACCGCATTTACATTGTGATTGTGATATGCGTTTTGTGGGTGACCGGGATTGGGCAATGGTTGAGATGGAAGCTTTCCCTTTTCTCTCTCGCTCAACGCAGCAGTTAATTGTGCAATTTGTGCCTCAATAGATTTGATACTTTGATCGTGTGAGGCATTGTTATTCATTAAAAATTGAACATAATTTTCAAATCTTGCTGCGGATTCTGTAGATTGCTTGAGAAATGCTTCTAGACTTTTCTCGAGCGAGCTAACCTTATCATCATTTGGTTGAACTAAATTGTTCATTTGATTTGTATAAGGTTGTTGTTGGAAAGGTTGCTGGTTTTGAGTCTGTAAGGGTGCTTGTTGTTGTTGTGGAGGAGGTCTTTGAAAATTATTGTTCCCTTGGACTTGTTGATTTTGGTTCCAAGCGAAATTCGGGTGACTCCTCCACCCCTGATTGTATGTCGAAGAGTACGGATCATTTCTTTGTCGTTGCTGAAATGCAGCATTGATTTGATCCTGTCCTTGAATAGGTGCATTATAAGGACACTCTTCGGTGAGATGTGATGGATTAGAACAACAAGCACAAACAGTTCGTGTGGGTAGAGTAGGGGCAGGAGAAGACGATGAGATTTTGGTCTCAATGGCTTCTAGCTTTTTCATAAGTGAGGCCATCTCGGCCTTCATAGCAATCGACATATCTATTTGATGTATGCCTGCCCTAGATTGACCAACAGAAGAAGATGATGTGGTCTTGGTACTCTCCCACTGAATTGTTTGCTCACTAAGATCCTCAAGAAACTGCCATGCTTCGTCACTAGACTTGGAGAGAAAATGACCTTGACATATTGTTTCTAGCAAATGCTTCGTTGCTGCGTTCAATCCCTCGTATAATGTTTGGCAAAGTTGCCAACTTTCGATCCCATGATGAGGGCATTGAACAAGTAGGTCTTTAAATCTCTCGAAGCACTTCCAGAATGGTTCGGAAGGAAGCTGTGAAAATTGTATAATCTCGTTTCGGATTCTAGCAGTTTTATGATGAGGATAGAACTTTTTTAGAAAAGCTCTCACAAACTCGTCCCAATTTCTAATAGAATGTGATGCGGTGCTGTATAGCCACTTCTCGGCTAGGTCACATAAGGTAAAAGGAATGACCCTTAGCCTTATTGCGTCATCACTTAATTGGGTTGTCTTCATCATGGCGCAAACGTTTTGGAATTTATTAATGAAAATATATGCATCTTCGGATTCCAAACCATGAAACTTAGGCAGCATATTGATGAAGTGTGGTTTTATTTCAAAGTTGTCCCCATTTGCCGGTGGGGGTGAAAGACATGTAGGTAAAGAAGTGCGGACGGGGTAGAAGAGATCCTGGAGCGCGACTCGTGTGGGCGCTACAACAGGCGGAAGATTCGGGTTATTCGCACCTAACGGAGGTGGAATCATTCCCGTCGGTAAGGTATTGTTGGGGTTGTGTCCCGACATACCTTCGAAAGAAGAATTTGAAGGTGGAGGTAAAGAAATGGACGGAATGTCGACGAAGGGCTCGTCGAAGGGTTCGTTGGTCGGTACTAACGAAACACGGACTAATCGGGCGTTAGTATCCCTAGTCCAAAATGACATACACTAAAGGGTAGTGCAGTCAGAAAAAAAATAGAAAAACAGAATGTGGGGGTAAGATAACGTCAATGAAGGAGAAATGATGGAAGTGAGGTGCAAGTTTTCTTAGCGGCAAGTTGCAAGTTTTGAAAAGATTTTTCTTTATTATTTTTTTTTATTAGAGAGTTTTGCGAGAAGGTTTTAGAAAATGGGACTCGTAACACAAATGTATCAACCACACATGCACAATCAGGCCTAAATCTAGGGTTGCCTAGGTCTGCTAGACAGCTCCTAACTAGGGCTAGAGATAGGACCTCAAACCGCCTCTTCACGGACAAATACGGCCAGGTAAGTGGGAAGGAACCACCACTACAGTGGGCCTAATTAATAACCACTAGCCTAGACACCGCAAAGTCGGTTAGGATAAACGGCCGATGCCTATACTAGTCCTTTTCCTATTGAGCTCGATGTCCTTAGGTCTGAGTCTAATCTTTTTTTAATTAATTGTGGTCGATGCAAAATGCTTTAGGTGTTTTTTGGGGTCCTGGGAAGGGTGATGAAATCCCCACCCAATCTGAGTTTGGTCAATTAGCCCCTTAGAGTCCGATTAAATTATGCAAAACAATACAATTCACTTGCAATCAATTTTTTTTTAGCGCAGCGCAAAGAAACCTGCAGACAATCTGTTATTTAGAAGGGGGAGGAAAAATTTTTAGCGCAAAGAACCCTGCAGAAAATTTTGACAGTGGATATATTGTAGGTTACAGAGGGGAGAATGAGGGATCGAACCAACTAATTTTTATGTACTGACGTGGCGGGAGTGTGGCGGATCCACGGTCTGGGGCCCACCTATGCCGCGGAAGCGCGGTTGAAAGAGGAGATCAGCGTCTGGAAAAAATTGTGTGGTTCTGTACTTTCAATTCCTCTCTGTTCTTATGTACCAATTTTTGTTTTGCCCTCTGTAAATTTCCAGATCCTCAATTCTTCGCTGTTCCTGCAAGATTCAAAAGATACACCCTTCAAACAGATCAAAGTTGATAATTTTTGTATTTTTTTATATTTTCAGATTTTTATAATTATTAAAATTTATATCAACCCGAAAATTCACAAAAAAGAAAAATTACGCCGTCCCCGGCAATGGCACCATTTGATTGATATTCAAAAATATAAGTTTACCGCAATCAGAAACGGCGTCGCTTCGCAGCTAGCCGGTGAGTACGGGTCGATCCACAGAGACGGGTAAATTCCTTTTATGTGTTTTAACGAGTTGATTCAATTTGTCGTTTTGGTTGGTTTATAAAAATCTATGAAAACTGGATCTAATTAATCTAATTAAAAGTCTTGCTAGGGTTAGGCTTAGGGGAAGTTTTGGAGATTAACGTTCTTCCTCACCGCTTTCAATACCTTCTTTTTTTAGATCTATTAGATGTTAAGCTAATTATTAATAAAGTGGATACGAATCTTTTGGGAAGATATTTCTTCCTCTAGATTCGTATCCTTCCTTTGTTGATAATTACCTAACCCCCACGGAAAACGCGCGCAACCGGCCCTTAATACTACGGTTCATCGTTACCTCGATGGGTAGGATGCCGCAGGGAGCGGTTGTGCTCGTATGCGTGGAGTTCTAATTCATTAGGTTAAAGTGGCATTGAAAGGGGTGAGAGATCTCATCTCTCAACCCTTTCCCTAAGGCTAACCCTAACAAGCGAGGAGATTACTCGCTCATTAGGGGATGAGAAAACATTTTAATTAAAAGAAACATAAATAACATACCTTCCTAAGTTGACGGCTCCCTCCAAACAAGAAGAACAGATCTGAAATTAACTCTCAGAAAATCTGAAATTTATTGATTGAAAAGAGGCATAGGTTTTTACAGATCTGGGAATACAATTTATAGGAAAACATAAAAACTAGGGTTACAGACTCTCGAACATGTGAAATTACATATTTGACCCCTAAAAATCCCAACACCCGCACCGTCGCACCGACACAAGAAGTAGGTGCCGACACGGGCACTATATGGCCGCGGAACCGCGGCAATAAGGCGCTTGGGCCGCGGTTCCGCGGCCCTTTGGTGGCTTCAAGCCACCAAACTTCTGTGACTCCTTCTTTACTTCTTGGGATTCCTATTTCCATATGTAATTTCTCTGTTGGGCTTCTTATTCTCCTCCAGATATTTCAGTGAATACTTGTAGCGATCTTTTAACCGTACACTTGACATTTTGGACCTTTCGCTGTTCTTCGTCTAGGCTTGACTAGGATCGGTCTGCTTGTTGGTCAAAAGTCCATTTTCTGTATCATCTTTCGTCTTTTTCACTGTATTCGCATCCAAGCCCTGTATCCTGTAACATGCAACAAACGTGCGTCAAGAGTACCTGTTTATTTATAAAATAGATAAGAATAGGGGAATGATAAATGCAATATTATGGTCTGAACAGACGTCCGCCACTGTGCAGTGATACACACATCGCACAGCGATTTGAAAGGGGTTTGGCATGCATTACTTCCAGATGTTTTAACGATGTAGATCGTGTTGGTTTTCGTATTGGATCTTGACATTGATGTCTTGCCTTGACTCCGATGATTGCGGGATGCTGGATGGAGTTTTGATTTTGAGTTACATGCTCATTTTTCATGCGCATGCGCTGCGCTATGATTTGTTTTATATATTTATAATTTCGGAGCCCCGACGACTTGATAGTTTTGTTTAAATGTTTTAGTATTTGGGGAGAGTTTTAATTTAAATTCGGAGACCGTTCTTTAAGGGGGGAAGATTGTAACGTTTTGAAAATCGTTTCGGTGAAATTTCGGAAAATCGGTAAAATAAGGGGGTTTTCTGTAAAAAGTCAAAATACAAATATCTTTATTATAAAATTAAATATACATATTCTAGCTATGTAATTACTAGTATTTGGTGTTTATTGAGCCACTGGTAAAATTTCTAATTTTCTGAAAAAATTTCCGAAATTAATTATTTTAATATTATTTTAAGCCGTCACTAATACATTTAATTAGGGAAAATTACAAATTGCAATGAGTTGAAACAAATTTTGTGTATCATAACACATTAAACAAAATTTTAACATGTGATTTTTGAAATGAAATGAAACTGTTAAACGGTGTTAGAAAATATCGAAGAAAAAGGCTTAAATAGTGAATTTAGTGTAAATGGATGTTTGGGGTATAGTATTTATCATTTTCCATTACCCCACACCCATACCCACACTCACACACACCCATTTTTACTTCTCCTTGGCTGAATTTTCAGCAGCCACATCCCCATGTCCCAACTTCTTTTGATAAAAGAAAGAAAACAAAAAGAAAAGTATAAGAAAAGAGATATGGTTGTGTTGACTTTGGACTTCTTTGACTTGGCAATACTTTCGTCACCTCATTCTCTCTCCAATATCCCCATCATTGGCCGACCCCCAACCTGCAGCAACAGCACCCTTTTCACCCCCCATTTTTCTCCTCTCATTCTCATCAAAAAATTCATCTTTTTGCCTCAAAATCAAGCTAAAACCTCAATAATTCTGCAATCCAACTCTTACCCATTATTTCTTTGCCCTAGATAACATGAATCATGGAGTAAGAGAGCAATTTGGAGGCCAAGATTTTCATGTTGGATCTCTTGAAATTTAAGGTATAATCTAAATCCTATAGTTAAATTGTTGTATTAATACTTTAAATCAAGACATAATTAGTTCGTAATATGGGTTAGATTGCAAGTTTAAGACTTCAAGAGAGAGTTTTGGAATTCAAGTGAGTGTTGTATCACTTGTTTTTGTTGGTAATGGGTAGTTTAACATATTATGTTTTGGAGAATGTAAGCTGGTAGTTAGTTTACTAATTGTTGCTTCAAAATTTGTCCAATTTCATAAATTTTGCTAACTAGGTTTTTATAATTAATATAATTAGAAGAGAGAGGAATTTAGAAATGGTTTGTGTGACTTAGTTGAGTTAATTAGTGAGCATTATGGTCACTAAAATTTGTTAAAATGTTTTATTGGTTAAAACATCAAGTTTTGAACAAAAAGGGTAATTGTGCTAACTAGATTTTGGTTTAAGAAAATTTAGCAAGATTAAAAATCTAGTAAATGTTTATGTGGCCTATTTAAGCTAATTAGTGAATATTGTGACCACTAGTTTTGCTAAAACATCAAGATTTGTATTAAAACGGTTAATTTTGCTTACTAGGTTTCGGAAAAATAGCTTTTAAAGCGAATTTGAAGTTTTGATGATTTAAACCCTATTATATATATATATATTTAGTGTGTTGTGAAACCACGAATGGTGCGTTTGAGTTTTTTCTCGATGGTTTGACGTTTGTACATCGACATCGAGGGTTGGTTTGGCTATTCTTGCATGCGTAGACGATAGGTTTTGACTTATGCATGATACGCGTGCCGAATTGGTTTTCGTATACCGTTTCGATTTCGGAGTTGGTTTTTATGCGTTATGATACGTGGTGACATGTAGGTACCCCAGGTGAACTTCGAGACGATAAGCAAGCGTGTGACGACGTCTGCACCGGTGAGCTCAGATCAGGTGAGTAGATTTATATCTACGGGGAGAAGTCGGGTGGATGGCGTATAGCACCCCCGCAGTTCGTGGTGATGTATTCGAATACGTATACACACATATATTTAGTATATGTTGAATTGATATTATTGATGATAAAGATGGACTTTTGGTGTTCTGTGATTGGTTTAGTGTAGTTGCGAAACCCTAGAGTAGGGGTTGCACCTATACACACACACGCACATACTTGCATACATCCTTTCTTTTACATGTGCGTATATGGGATTATATATTTATATGTTCACATGGGTATGGGACTATGTGTTCATATACTGGATTTGAGGATAGTACTTGGGATCTGAGATGAGTCGATGAGATTTGATTTGAGGCCGTGAGATCGGTGATTTGGCAGGGTACGTATTTGAGATACGACATGACGTTGTAGCGGGTCCTTTAACGTAGTGTTTCACACACGTGCATGCATACGTAGGTGGTATCGGTATTGTACTAGACATAGATCAGTACCCGGATTATGATCTTTGATAAAGGGGATACCAGATGAATAGTGTGATGTATGTGATATTGACCCGTACCCAGATTTGGGATGCCGTACGACGGACTTACGTACGAGCTATATATTGATGTTTGATCCGCACTCTTGACTTAGGAATATCTGATTATAGATATGGTATCGGATGTGATATTATCGAGGCGGGATCATCGACATATATATATATATGTATGTATGTATCGACTCAGATGTTAAGCGGTTTCCTTACCTTCAGTTAGCTGGTTAGTTCAGCCGTATAAGTGTAGTTGTTAGACTAGGTTAGATTCCTACCTATTTCAAAACTAACGGATCGTGGGTATTTTAAAAGACAGGTCAAGCGATTCTACGGATATTTCAAAAGACGTATCTTTTCTTAAAAACACCGTAACCCTTATTTTCAAAACCTCACGATTCGTGTTATTTCAAATGGCACCACTGTGGAACTCATATTTTATTAAATGCAGATTAGTTATCATTGTGTTTAGTATTCAGCTCCCGCACGTTATTGCTGTTCGTTCCGCATCGCATACTTATTTTGTGATTCATATACCGTTATTAATATCATACTGCTAGGACACCAGCACCATTACCGATGACGCGTATGTACCACGTACACTTACTTGCCGGCTCACACACATCTTCATCGGTAATTGCTATGTCACGACCACTTTAGAAAATACTATTTCATTGACATAGTTTGTTAGCTAATAGTTTAGACATGATATTAGTGTACTTGCCTTATATGCTAGTTTAGACATTGTAGTTATTACTTGCTACTTCATGCATGTTATTATTCACTGTTATGCCGCATTCATGGATTTTTATACCTATATTCACTGTTTACATGCTATTGAGGATTTGGATTTGGATTTTTCATGAGATTTCCTGGATTTGGGAGAAAACCGCAAAAACATTTATAAACTTCTTTTCTCTCTCTTTCTAAATGAAAAGTGCGGTTTTCCCATGATGTATGAGTCGTCCACTATGAGTTTGCTGATGGATTTCGAGACCCGATTCGAGGAGTTGGATGAACCGTTTTGGGTACATGGTGGGCCCGGTAAGATACCCCGGGACAAGAAGTTCGAGTAGTAGACGATGAGCCTGGCAGGAGAGGACTACCTACCGGTGATTTTACCCGACGCGTCGGATATCCGGAGGATACCGTCGTGGTCTTGAGATTGATGGTAGGGGCCGGTCCGGACTGACGGCGCCCTAGATAGTGAGATTGAGGCATTGAGATTTTGAGACATCGATGTACTGAGATTGATGATCCAGGCCAGTCCGGATAGCCGGAGCCTGAGATATTGAGATATTGGGATTTATGTTTTGTGTCGATGCTAGACACTGTTTATGCTGATTTCATTTATGATACCTCGTTTTGCAACTACAGAAGTCTCACTAAATTATGAAAGCAGTTTCTTCATTTACATGTATTCTGTTTTCATGTATTCATACCTCATCCATATGATATATTGCTACCCGCGGCACTGACATGAGCACTTGGTATTACCATTGTTTAGATGTATACCCTAACCATTGTTATAGGCTGTAGATTATATATTTGAGGATATGTTATGATCGTATGACTTAGGATTGCGTTGTTCATGCGATTTCTGTTCGTAGATGTTTTCTACTCACGAGTTGGCAACTCACTCCCTTTGTGCCACAGTTTCTTGCAGGTTTTGCCGTACAGGTTTCATTACGGCTTTGCTGGCACTGCTTCTTTTTCGGGTGACTTGCTAGCAGGTGGGTTTACATGGATCGTACCCATCATTATATCTTGTATATTATTATTCTGTTGTATCTAGAAGTTCCATCAACCAAACATGTATTTTTTTTCAGAGATAGAGACCAGTGATGTTTATTCTTTCGACCTTAGAGTCGCGTGTTGTATTTCTATAGATTTCTTGCTGTTTTGAGTTTCCTTTTGAGTTTTGATCCTCGCCCTTGGCGTTGTATATTATATTGCTTGCGTGGTTGTGACCGTCGATTGACGAAGAGCTAGCTCCCGCTTGGGGATGCCTTTTTATTCATTTCGTATACCATTCATGTTGTATCCCATTTGGGGCCCAGTATTTACAAAGGAGACTCTGCCGAAATTTTCAGGAAATATTTGATCTTTCAAAACGCATAATTCGGCTTATGCTATTAAAACTACTTGCTTTAAGTTGGTTTTTCCTTCACTCTACTGCTTCTTTGGTTTTGATTTATGGGTTTTCGCTTACTTAGATTACGTACGCCTCGAGACGTCCGTAATTTAAGTGCCGGTCATGTTTCGTACTTTTCGGGTCGTGACAGAACGGCCAGCTAGCCAATGTTGGGTGTAGCGGATTTGGATGTTGGTAGATGAAGTCCCCGTGAATTTGGCACGAGTAACACCGCTTCGCATATTTAAGGCACTCCTGGATCATTGTGGGCCAATAGTAACCCATTCTCTTGATCTTCAGCTTCATCTTCGGTCCAGCCTGATGAGAATCGCAGAGTCCGTCGTGAGTTTCTTGGATGACCCTTTTTGCTTCTTCTGGTCCCAGGCATCTTAGCCATAGACAGTCGAATGATCTCTTATAAAGAGTATCATTGACCAAGGCGAAAGACAGGGCTCGCTTCATGAGCTGATATCTTGACGATGCATCTTCGGATGTTCGATGGGATTTGAAGTAGTCTATGAAGACTTCTCTCCGGTCCTTGACCCTTTCTTCGTCTTCTATTTCGAGGACCGCTTGTCTGGTCGCTTCTTTTCTTTCAGATGACTCCGGAGATCTTTCTGCTGGCGCGAGAATCCGGCGGCTTTGCACAATGATCCTTACGTCATCAAGGTTTTCGTCGGCCAGTTCTTTAGCGAGCTTGGCTAACGCATCCGCTTTGCTATTTTCTGCACGCGGTATGCTTTCTAGGATGTAGGAAGGGATTTGCGTCAGCAGTTGTTGCACTCTTTCACCATACCTGATTAGTTCTGACTTGCACGTCTGATAGTCACCATTTACTTGGTTAATGACCAGCTGTGAGTCTCTATATACGAGAATGTTTTCGATTCCCATGTCGACAGCAATCTCAAGACCTGCTATCAAAGCTTCGTACTCAGCCTCGTTATTTGTTCTTGGCTCTGTCAATGAAAGGGCGAAACATATTATCCCTCCTTGCGGGGTCATGAAGATAAGGCCCACCCCGGCTTTAATCATGGGGGTATTGTGCTTTCGCTTCTTCATAGAAGATGCTCCATCGAAGTAGAGTTCCCATCGGGCATTATTTCCTTCCTCCTCCTTGTCAATTGTGTCGAACGCGTGTTCATCTGGCAATTCGCAATTTAAGGGAGAGTCGGCTGGTATTGGATGTTCAGTAAGAAATTCAGCGATGGCCTGGCCTTTTACTGCCTTGAGGGGTCGATAGATTATCGAGAACTCCATCAAGAGGAGGGCCCATTTGGCAAGCCTTCCCGTTAGTATGGCTCTTAACATCAAATATTTGAGAGGATCCATCTTTGATATGAGATGGACCTCATGCGCCAAGGCATAATGTCGAAGATTCGTTATCGTGAAGATCAGTGTGAGGCAATGCTTTTCGATAGGGGAGTAGTTGTTTTCTGTCCCTAGGAGAACTCGACTCAAATAGTAGAGAGCTCTCTCCTTTCCCCGATCATTCTCCTGTGCCCGTAGCGCGCCTAGAGAACCTTCAAGGGCTGTTGTGTACAGGATGAGGGGCTTTCCCTTGACCGGAGCGGTCAGCACCGGCGGGTTCTGCAGATATTGCTTGATTTCGTCCAATGCACTTTGGCATTTACAATCCCAAATGAGCGGGGTCCCCTTCTTCATTAGATGGCCGTAGGGGCGGTGTTCATATCATAATTTTGCATTATTATATTCCCCATTCTTAATCATTTTACAAATAAATAGGTGATTTTGATCCATGTCTGTTGAATAGTTGCAGGTTACAGGTTCTCAGAACAATACAGTGAAAATGATGAAAAAACGCTACAAAAGTGAGATTACGACCAACAAATAGAAGAATCTTTATAATGCTGTCTACAGTTTGAGGAACAAACGAAGTTCAGCAAAAAGTTTGATTGCACAAAGTACAAAGGCAGTGCAAGATTCAAGACTCAACACGAAACAAACGGTAAAAGTCCACAACATTCTGTACTGTGGAAATCTGGAAGAAACTAGAAGACATTCTGAAGAACTAAGTGAATAAAATAGAAGGAAAAAGCAATAGAAAGAAGCCATGAAGAAATCAGCCCACAAACCCATCAAATGGCCACAGATCCGTGGCCAAACAAGGCATATGGCCGCGGATCCGCGGCCGTGCTGTGCACGTGTCGGCGCGTGTCGGTGCGTGTCGGTGCGTCGGTGCATTGACTCGGTTTTCTTAAGGGTATTTTTGTAATTCTAGATATAGATCAGATGTAAACCTTAGGCTTTCTATTATCTATAAATAGGAACTCTACAGCTCTTTTTGGAGCGTGCCCCTTTTTGGGTGCCTCTTTTGAGATGCCTCTTTTGAGATACCTCTTTTAATTTCTAAATCTTTGATTTTCAATTCCATGTAATCTGTCAAAGAGTGCATCAATAAAGAAGTAAGTTTTTTTTTATCTTGAATTTCTTTTCTGTCGTAGTTATAAATTTTTTATCTGCCGTAGTTATAATTTTTTTTATCTTCCGTAATTATAAATTTCTTTATCTGCCATAGTTATTAAATTAAAACCATAAAAAAATGAACTCGTTTATCAATTCCCTAATGAGTGAGTAGTTCCTCACTTGTTAGGGTTAGGTTTGGGGAAGGTTTGAGAGATGAAAATCTCTCACCCCTTTCTTGTCCGTTATATATTTTAAAGTATGACTCTATGCATACATACACACACTGCTCACTACGGCACCCTATCCCACGAGGAAGCAGTGATACCATAATTAAAGACCGGTTGTGTATGTTTTCCATGGAGGTTAGGGTAAGAGTTAAGAAAGGACGGACAAAGACCTAGAGGAAGAAACCTAGTTTCTTCCCGATCGTACTAATCCCCTTTGTTAACTATTACCTTAATACCTAAAAGTTCTTAATTAGAGCAAAGAAAGCGCTGAGAATAATTGATTTTCCAAACTAAGCTAATCTTAACCCTAGCAAGCATTTTATAAACTTTTATCTCATTCTTAGATTTTAAAATAAAACCCAAAATCTTTTGGATTTAACTCGTTAAAACATAATGAAAAGGAATCCATCTCCTTGTGGACCGATCCGTACTCAACCGGCTAGCTACCAAGCGACACCGTTATTGATTGCGGTTAATTCTTTGATCACAAATAGCGTAAGCACTAAATTCCACGTTCAATCAAATGGCGCCGTTGCCGGGGAGACGGTAGTCTCTTTCTTTGTGTAATTTCGGGTTAAAAAAAAATAAAATAAAAATTTAAAAATTATAAAAATTGAAAATTTTTAAAACAAAATAAATAAATAAATAAAATAAAATAAAATTCATCTTGTTCTTCTTGAGAGGTATTGTGTGAATTGTGCAGGAAAAGAAGACGGACAGATTCAGATATAGAAAATCCCAGTGAACAAATCAAGAAACAGAAAATCTGAACAAATAGGGGAGAATCCAAACAACACAGAGAAATATTTTGGAGATCCAAACCAACTAAACCGCCGCGGAACCGCGACAAATTTAGGGGTTTGACCGCGGAACTGTGGTCAACCAGTGACGTCAGCATCCCAAAACTTCTCTGTGAGTATTTTATCTTCTCTTCTACCCTTTGAACTCAACTAAAATTTTTTCCTGCAGGGTTCTTTGCGCAAAATCTTTCTCCCTCTCCAATAAATTGTTTTTGTGCAGGATTCTTTGCGTTGCAAAATAAATTTTTTTTGAAAGTGTTTTAGATTTTTGGTGTGTTAATTGTTTTGCATATTTAAAAACGGACTTTTAAGGGGCTATAACACCAATCAAGATTGGGTGGGGATTTCATTACCCTTCTTAAGACCCCAGAAATCACAAAAAGTATTTTGCATCAATCTTCGAGTTAATAAAAAAATATTAGACTCAGCCAATAAGGACCGTCGCGCTCAATAAGACAAAGGAAAAGTTGTAGGCATCGGTCGTTTATCTAAACCAGACTTTGTGGTGCCTAGGTTAGACAAGTAGGAAAGGTAATTTTAAAAGTCCCGTCTCACGGTGATTCGTGATCGGATCCCTCCTTTCTTTATTTGTGCTTACCTGGCCACAATTGGCGGTGAAGAGGCAATTTGAGGATCTCATAACTTGCCCTTTGGAACAGTTAGGAGCAGTCTAGTTGACTTAGGAGACCCTAGCTCTAGGCTTGATTGTGCATGCTTATATTATGACTGTTTGAAAGTGTGTAGTAGTCCATAAAAATTTTGCAAAAACTCTTTCTAAAAAAAAAGAAAAAAAAAACACTTTCAAAAATTTCAAAACTCCAAAAACAAACAAATTTTTTTTAATAAAAAATTTTTTGAAAAATAAAAATAAAAATATAAAAAAATAAAAAAAACATCACATTCTTTTTTCTCCTTTCTTACATCATGGATACCCCACCTTGCAAAACTCTTGCCGACCTTTGGTACCCTCATCCAAACTTTGCTTCCTACGCGCATTGTTTTGGTCGAATTACGGACGACCCCTCCATGCCCAAAATTTCTTTGAAAGATCGAATAGACGCATCTAGGAGAAACAGTTGGACTCCGCAATCCACTTTGTATCAACCGTTTAAACCTTCACCACCTTCTTATGTTGATACCCTTTTGAGGGTCCAAAGGTAACTCCGAAACCCATGTTTATTGCTGAACATATTGAACAATCTCGTAACCGATCTTTCACTCCTTTCAACACTTCCAGTTCTTGGGATCAACAAGTCCATTCACCTTTTTATCCAAATGTTGATTCTACTCCTGTCCAACCATTCAATTCCTACCAGTCCTACCCGACTTTCGCACCTTCCCTAGACATTGTTTCTACACAGCCATTTGGGAGTTTCCAGAATCCAAACAATTTTGAATCTTTTACTGAAACCCCTTCACAACCCATGTCTAGTCTGGAACAGTCGTTGGAAGCTTATATTGTAGCAACAAACCAACAGATGAGGAATCTAGATGCGTCCATTGCCGCCCTTAATTCATCAAAACAACCTAGTGAACCGGTAGCTAGTTTCCAACTAGCTCCAAATTTTCCAATGTATGATGAGGCGGTTGGACAGATTGAGAATTTGAGTGAAGAGAGTGAGCTGCGCACCCTTCCAAATCAAACCTATCCATCCTCAATTGAATCCCATAACTCCGGTTTTGAATGTCTATCAAGTGTCCCAAATGATTCACCAGTTGAAAATAAAACATTTAATGAGTTGTGCGAATTTGTAGTGCTTGATTGCCAGATTATGAAGGGTCCCTTTCGAGTGAAACCATCACCAATCCTTTTGACCTCTACATCTCCAATCTAGAACCTGAATTGATAAATATCCATATTTTTGATGAGGTGTTCGAAAAAATTGATTTTCACTTGATTGAGGATATTGACGCAGGGAATAATTTGGATGATGAACCCGCAGATTTGGCCGATTTTTTCTCTCCAATTCATCATCCTGAATCATTAAATGTTTTTCCCGAACTTCGTATGCGTCTTGATTTTGATGAGAATAGTATGGATAAGCTAAATTTTGAGGAGAATATTGAGAAAATTATTGAGGATAAACCAGTTTTGTTTGATGAGTTGGATTTTCCAATTCATCCTGTTCTTTCCACTGACTGTATACACCCTCCTGAACCTTTAACCGTGACCCTTCCTAAATCACTCCCCTTCATCCTTTCCATCGTTCTGACCGCGCAAGAGACCGTATCGCTTTCATTTCGAATATCTGGTTTAGCAAGTTCAACGTACCCATGTTTGCTCACGAATTTTGAGAGATTTGACCTCATTTCTCAGTGGGTTGATAGATTAGCACAATCGTTTTTTACACATCGGTCATTACAAAATGTGCTAATTTATACACTCTATCTCCACCCTCAAGTTCGTATTCAATTTCTTTCTCCCACTTTCTCAGGTTCCTCTACTATTCTTTCTATAATTTCAGTGAGTGTTGATGAATCACAATCCGATAATTCAAGTTTGATCATTTCAGAAAACCAACTTGATTTGGATACTTTTAAAAATGAGGTAGATGAGTTTTTCGAGTCTCCTACCTCCATAATTTTTGACAAATCAAGTCTGATAAATTCTGGCACAAAACTTACTGACAGCAAAATGTTCAATTACATCGATGAGAGTTTTGAAGAATTTTTTGCTGACGAACCTGCATTCCTAAACGACACGGATTTTGTGATTAATCAACCTCCACCCGAAGAAGTCGAACCACCACCACCATTTGTTTTTCCCTTCCGCCATTCTTCTCCTCCACCGAGACCGTATAATGCTTCTATCTCCACACGGTCTCGTTTATTTCTCATTTCTTTTCTCTACACTCCATTATTTCACCAACCACACCATTATAACGATAAAATTTTTGAATGGTTGGTGCTAACTTTTGGGCTGTGTAAGGCCTTGTATAGCTTGATACTGTATTTTTCTCCTCCCTAACTCTGAACTTTAATGCTTTAACAGTGGAAACACTGTTTCACTTAAGTTTGGAGGGAACCTTTTGTATATATATTTTGTTTTTTTCTGTTAATAATAATAATAATAAATTATAAAAAAAATAAACAGGGGAGTGCCGACAATTTTGACCCTCTTGGTGTAGCCTAACAGTGATGACACCGTCAAGTTTAAGTTTGGGGGTGTGTTCGGTAAGCTTTCTTCTTTCGCATTCATATGTATATTTTTTGCATTTGCATACTTATTTTAAAATCCATAAAAATTGAAATTTTTTAAAAAATTATAAGAATTATAAGAAATCAATTTTGGCCATAATTGACTTAAGTTTAACAAGACGGTTAACTAGCTAGAAAAAACTAGATCCTAGACTTAGTAAATTAAAAACCCTAAAAATAACCTTTCTTAAAAATTAACGGTAGAAAATATATGTCTTTGTAGTTTACTTACAAATAGGCAAAATTTTGAGTTCATTTCTTGGGCTAAGTCAAAATAAGGGAAGAGCATTGATATTTTTATTAAAGTATAAGTCAGAAAAATAATTCCTAAGCTTAAGTCTAAATTCTGAAAATGTATACCCTACAATTTGCACAAACACGAACCTTGAAACTTGGAATAGTAGTGGATACCTTGAAATGCTCTTGTCTAAAGTCTTTAGTATGAAGTAAAATAAAAAATAAAAGTATGGATAAAGAGATAAAAAAAATGAACACTGGTTTTGTAATTGCTTAAGGCTGCATAAATAGAAAAAATATATAGCGAGGGTGCTTTATCACCTAGTGCCTTAGACCAACTGGTTTGGGAGTCACTGCTAAAAGCGTTAGGTATTATAAGATGAGGAATTACGCCTTAATACGCAAACACATTTTGTAATCGGTCATTAGTACCTCAAGAAATATTAACGGTCGCATGAAGGATGTGTGAGCAATTTCATCTAAAAAATTCACCAACTAAAAGTACTTTGGACAATGGACAAGAGTATATGAGCTTGAATTGAATTTCCAAGTATAGGGGTGATACATACACACACGTAGGGGTATATGATTGGGGTTTGGATGAGAGATATGAATGAAAAATAGGACTTATATCTTTAGTAGAGATGATAAAAATTCCTAAGTTGAGATGGAACCTTGGAAGGAAAACTCAAAAGATACTGAAAGCTAAATAAATTTACAGAACATATACATTCTTAAGTTAATTGATAAGGAAGCGTGAAAAATACGGGTTGATAATTTCTGAGTTGAAGATAATAGAATTTCTTGCTAGAACACCGAATTGAAAAATGAAAGTCAATAGGCTAAATTGATAGGATTTTGTGGGTAGTATCCGCTGAAAACTCTCAGGAGACAATACTCCTCCTACTAGGGACACCTAGAGGTTTAACGGCTTGTTGCACGAGCTCAGTGCAATCGTGTTTCCTTGCGAAAGTGAGGTTAGGCTTTTTCGAGAATAAAATTAGTTTTGCTCGGGACGAGCAATAGATAAGTGTGGGGGTATTTGTTCATATCATAATTTTGCATTATTATATTCCCCATTCTTAATCATTGTACAAATAAATAGCTGTTTTTGATTCATGTCTGTTAAATAGTTGCAGATTACAGGTTCTCGGAACAATACAGTGAAAATGATGAAAAAACGCTACAAAAGTGAGATTACAACCAACAAATAGAAGAATCTTTATAATGCTGCCTACAGTTTGAGAACAAACGAAGTTCAGCAAACAGTTTGATTGCATAAAGTACAAAGGCAGTGCAAGATTCAAAACTTCAACACGAAGCAATCGGTAAAAGTCCACAACATTCTGCACTGTGGAAATCTGGAAGAAACTAGAAGATATTCTGAAGAACTAAGTGAATAAAATAGAAGGAAAAAGCAACAGAAAGAAGCCCTGAAGAAATTAGCCCACAAGCCCATCAAATGGCCGCGGATCCGCGGCCAAACAAAGCATATGGCCGCGGATCCACGGCCGTGCTGTGCACGTGTCGGCGCATGTCGGTGCGTCGGTGTATTGACTCGGTTTTCTTAAGGGTATTTTTGTAATTCTAGATATGGATCAGATGTAAACCCTAGGGTTTCTATTATCTATAAATAGGAACTCTACAGCTCTTTTTGGAGCGTGCCTCTTTTTGGGTGGCTCTTTTGAGATGCCTCTTTTAATTTCTAGATCTTAGATTTTCAATTTCATGTAATCAGTCAAAGAGTGCATCAATAAAGAAGTAAGTTTTTTATCTTGAATTTCTTTTCTGCCGTAGTTATAAATTTTTTATCTGCCATAGTTATTAAATTAAAACCATAAAAAAATGAACTCGTTTATCAATTCCCTAATGAGTGAGTAGTTCCTCACTTGTTAGGATTAGGTTTGGGGATGGTTTGAGAGATGAAAATCTCTCACCCCTTTCTTGTCCGTTATACATTTTAAAGTCGGACTCTATGCATACATACACACAACGCTCACTACGGCACCCTATCCCACGAGAAAGCAGTGATATCATAGTTAAAGACCGGTTGTGTATGTTTTCCATGGAGGTTAGGGTAAGAGTTAAGAAAGGACGGATAAGGACCTAGAGGAAGAAACCTAGTTTCTTCCCGATCGTACTAATCCCCTTTGTTAATTATTACCTTAACACCCAAAAGTTCTTAATTAGGGCAAAGAAAGCGGTGAGAATAATTGATTTTCTAACCTAACCTAATCTTAACCCTAGCAAGCTTTTTATAAAATTTTATCTCATTCTTAGATTTTAAAATAAAATCCAAAATCTTTTGGATTTAACTCGTTAAAACATAAAGAAAAGGAATCCATCTCCCTGTGGACCGACCCGTATTCAACCGGCTAGCTACCAAGCGACACCGTTATTGATTGCGGTTAATTCTTTGATCACAAATAGCGTAAGCACTAAATTCCACGTTCAATCAGGCGGCATTTTCCTGAGAGGTTAGCTATGAACCGTCGGATATACGTGAGCTTTCCTTGGAGAGACCGCAGTTGCTTAAGAGTTCTTGGCGAGGGCATTTCCATAATCGCCTTGATCTTTGATAGGTCTACTTCGATGCCTCGGTGTCGTATGATGAATCCTAGGAATTTGCGTGAGGAGACTCCAAACGCGCATTTCAGAGGGTTCATCTTCAGGTTATATTTTCGAAGACGCCGGAACACTATTTTCAAATGCTCCCGGTGCTCTTCGTACGATTTTCTTTTCACCATGAGGTCGTCGATATAACATTCGACAATCTCATGTATGAGGTCATCGAAGATTTTCATCATAGCCCTTTGATAGGTAGCGCCTGCGTTCTTCAAGCCGAAGGGCATCACCTTATAGCAGAATATGCCTAGTGGGGTTTGGAAGACGGTGTGCTTTTGGTCTTCGGGATGCATTTTTATTTGATTATAGCCTGAAGATCCGTCCATGAAGGAGAAGACCTCATGAGTGGACGTGTTATCTATTATCAGCTCCGTAACCGGTTTAGGAAGTCATTCTTTGGACAAGCTTTATTGAGGTCCCGAAAGTCTACGCAGATGCGTACTGTCCCATTTTTCTTCATTACTGGGACAATGTTGGTGATCCAGTCAGGATATTGAATTTCTTGGATGAAGCCGGAGTTGATTAGTATTTTGACTTCGGCATTGTTGCTTATATCGAGTTCGAGCCACATTCTTCTTGGCGCCTGTTTGACTGGTTTGACGTTCGGTGATATTGCCAGTTTATGCATAACTATTTCTGGATCTAGTCCTAGCATCTCGGAGTAGTTCCATGCGAAACAATCTTTATACTGCATAAGCACGTCCTTTAGTGTGGCCACCTGTGTTTCAGATAACAGCTCACTGACGAACGTTAGCCTAGGATCGTTTTCTGCCCCTAAGTCAATTTTCCTCAGATTATCGGCCGTGGTGTGTATCCCATCTTCCAGCTCATTTGGCGCTGGTGGAAATCCCGCGATTACTTCATCCTCATTCTCGTCTGCAAAGCAGTGGGAGAGGTCGTCCATATTCTCGTGCTCCCCCTTCTTTGAGAATGTTATCACGTGGTAGGTACGAGTTCGTTTCCAAGCCCGATATTGATCTGGACCTACCCTCGCAATATAGGTTGCTTTTGGCTCATGCTTTCATGGCGGGGCTACCCTCTAACTGTCAGATAGAGCAAACCTGCCTTTCTGATACTGGTCTTTGACCCAATCTTTGAAAGTAAAGCAGTCTTCAAGAGAATGTCCTATTGCTCGGTGGTAGGAGCAATAAGTCGGATGATGGACCTTGTTTATTTGCTCGGGGTGCCGAGTCTCTGGGAGCGTCATCATTTGATGCTTCATGACACGGTCGAATATTTTCCTCATTTTGTCTTGAGGGAAAGAGTATTCCCGACCCATCTTCTTCATAAAAGACGGGTTCCAGCTGACTTTTTCTCGATCGTGTAGCTTCTTAGATCCGCTTCGCTGTTTTTGAATGTTATTCCCTTTCTTCACCTTGTTATTGCTTCTGCATTGGGCTTTTTCCTTGCCACGAGAGCGCACAGCAGGCTGAGGGTGAAGAGCGTCGTCATCTTTCGTAGCCTGCTGAATGAGATGTTGCGTCCTGGCTTTTTTGTAAATGGCCATTTCGCGGTTGTGGTCATCCCGAACCTTTTGACCCGCTTTCCTTATTAGCTTGTCAATTTGTTCTTCGAATGACAGGCTTGGCATTTTTACGGCGGAATCCCGCTTTGGCTCGATATTGGCGCTATCTGGAAAAGTATTCCCTTCTCCTCCGGAGTCATTTATAACATGGCAGCCATAGAAACGCTCCCGTTTCTTAGACCGAACGTATCCAACCCTAGTTGTCTCTATCCTCTCGTTGGGCATCTTTCATTGAGCCCCGGGAACGTCCCAAATCTTGTTGTAGAACTGGGCTTGTCGAGCAGTTTGTTTAAAGGGTACACCCTGGCATTTTAATAGCCTCTTCAATCCCTCTGCATAGTACCTGGGCAGACGGATTGGTTGCAGCCTATCAAGCACAAGATCGGCACCATGCCAGACTTCTTTCTCCACTCTGGTCTCCGTAGATTGATAAAAGAGGATCTCCTTTTCACCTCTTCGTCTGGGAGGAACGTAGAAGGTCTGCAGCTCTTGCACGCCGTATGTATCGAGCACATCACAATTCAAGAGTGCGTCACTTGCGTTGGTAGATTCTATTATTCCTTGCATCATAGATAATTCCCCGGCCTCAATCGCCGGGGGCTCGCAGCATGCGCCAAGGCCGGTCCGAAAGGGATCGTTCGTTTCGCTCTCTTGCCGGAACCGGAAACTCCTGTAATGCCGTTACGGAACTATGGTAATTTGTAAACTCTGATTAGTTCCAGCGAAGGTTTATGCTGATGGGCGAGTGGAGAACACGACGTTGACCTTGTCCTCAGAGTCACTACCGAAGACCAACATAGTAGTAGCTAGCCTTAGCCTGTTGCCTTGGGGTTGCCCCGAGAAGACTATCTCTTCATCCTCCTCGGTATCGCTCCCAAAGATCGGGATAGTGGCTACGACTTTTTGTTTATTCTCCGGTTTATGACATCTTTCCGTGTCTTCGAAGTCTAGTAGGAAGTACTTGGCGTTTTCATATTTGCGGACTTCATTTACGGAGAATGGGTTTAGCTCCCCTGTAACTGTGTACTCGAGGCCGTCTTTGAAGTACTTCATACACTGATGTTGTGTAGAAGGGATGATGTTGTATTCGTGTAACCAAGGCCGGCTGAGCAGAGTGTTATAGCAAGTCTTGGCGTCAATGACATGAAATTTGATGTCAGTGATGAGCATCCCAAAGCATAATGTCAGTATCACAGACCCAAGCGTCCGTGATGACCGCGAGTCGAATCCGGAGATGGTAATTTTGTCCCGAGCCAGGTGCTGAACGTTCATGCAGATCTCCTTTAGCACCCTCATATTGAGAAGGTTGACGGAGGACCCGTTGTCAACCAGGATCTTCGCTATCTTGATATCGTGGCAGTACCCAGTCACATATAACGGACGGTTGTGCTCGCACGTTCCAAGGAGGAGGTCTTCATCGCTGAAGGTGATGTCAGCTGTGTGAACTTCTTTTAGCGCGTCTTTCATCTTTTCTTCCACAAGGATGGCTTGAAACTGATCGGGCTCTTGCAACGCCCTGATCAGAGAATCTCGTGCCTCTTTAGACAAGAGAAGGGCATCCAAAATGCTCAATTGTGAGGATATCTTACTCAGATGTGCCAGAATATTATAATCCACCTTGTTTTTCTTAGGCGGTTTCTTGGCTGCGAGCTCTTTGACGACTCTATCATCGAGGGCAATTTCCTCAGGGACTTTTTTCTTCCCCTTGTCTCTTTTGCTTGGACCTTTGTTTGTAGGCCCGAGGTTCTTTTCAGGCAACGTACGGTTGCGTAGCTGAATGTTCTCGCAGTTCTTCTCATCTTCTTATTTTCCATAAGTGGATTCTTTGAAGAGAGGGCCGAGGGTTGTTTCTTGCTCAGAATCACTCCCGAATGTAAGAACTTGAGATTTTCCTTTTGTCGAAATGGTATCAACCATACGACAGTTACCGACCGTTCCTTCACGCTCATCTGTCGTGCTTCTCTGCTCCCGATGGGCTTTGCGCTTCATCCGCTTGAAGTGTTGTCGGTGAGCAATGTATCACTGCCACCACTTCTTGAAGGCACTGCACTGTTCAGTGGGGTGTGTAACTCTCCGATGGTATAAGCAATAGTTCGGATGTAAATTCGATTCGTCGAGGCACATACTCCCAGGAGTATTTCCTTTGAAAGGTGGCAGCTTCATTCCCATTGATAGGGTTTTGGCAAACCGTTTCCCTGTCTTAAACCTATTTTTTTCCACGGGTGAGCTTTGATCTGGTTAGAGTACTTTGTGACTCTTCCTCGCCGCAGCTTATTCATCCTGAAGCCGACGCTTGGTCTTTTCGTAAATGGCTGTTTCACGTTCTCGGTCAGCTTTGCTCTTTTGAAGGGCTTCGTGTAGAAACCTGTCAATCAAGTCGTCTGACGGCTCCAGAGATCTTGGGACCGATCCTACCCCCAGTTTCCTCGCGTTGCTCTCCGACGCCGAGGGAGTTTTTTCGTCTTTTAACGACGAGTGAGAAACAATGTGGCAACTCGCTATGTAATCCTCGGATTCTTCTGACGAGTTGTTCCCCTCATCATTGTCGCTGTCTCCGTTCTTAAGGATATGATTGAGAAACTCTTCGAGAGTGACTGGGGTCCGCACCTTTTGGTTGTACTCCTCCAACGCGTCAATGTACTTTTACAGGTCCGTAAGCTTGTTATCCGGCTGTATGGGCTTCTTGGTCTTCTCCTTTTTCCTCGAAGACTTTGAAGGCTTGACCTGGGTGTTTTGCCCATCGTTATCAGCTTTTGGTATTGGGCGTGGTTTAAGCATCCCCTCAATGATCTCAGGCTCCAGCGGGCTTTTTCATTTGATCGCCGGACATGCTTGAAAATCCTTCAGCATTCTCTTAGATTTAGCTGAAAGGACAACTTCCCACGAAGCTTCTTCTACAAATGAGCATGATGCCCCCGGCGTATCCACCTTTTTAGGAGCGTGCTACTGTGGCGCGTTTACCTTCCAGTTTTTGGACAGCATGAACTTGCCTTGTTGGTATTGGTCTTCAACCCAGTTTTTGAAGACGTAACAATATTCGATTGGGTGACCCATTACTCTGTGGTAGGGGGAGTAGTTGGGACTGTTGACATCACCAGGCTGAAGTGGGCATCTTGGATCCGGCAGAGTGATGAGCCTATTTTGCACCGCCAGTTCGAACAGTCTCCTCGTTTTATCTCGGGGAAACGAGTAAGTACGTCTCAACAGCTCTTCGAGGGATCGGCGTGTGTTGCTTTGGTGAGCAACCGGTTTCGGGTCATTCGGTTGTTGTTGAGCGTTGGTAAAGAAGGTCGCTTTCCCTTTGCCCTTTTCATTTCGGAGATCCGTTTTTGAAGAGGACGGCCTATGGCCCATCTGATCCATTTGGGCCAGCTTGTCAATCAAGGCCTGGAAGGTAGTCAGCTTGAAAAACATCATAAATTGGGATATAGTTTCCTAAGGATCAAGGTTCCCCACAAACATGCCCATGGCAGGAGCTTCTTCTATGCGATGTTCGCATTTTGACCGTAGGTTCCGCCATTGAATTGTGTATTGAACCCAGGTCTCTCCTGGCTTCACCCTGGCATTGATTAATGTCGTGATTGGGATGCGCTCGCTTGCGCTTGTGAACCGCTGTATGAATAGTAATTCCATCTCCGTGAATGTTTTGACAGAATCATTTGGGAGCTCGGAGTACCATTCAAATGCCGTCTCCGACAAGCTGCCAACAAACTGGCGAAGCAGCAGTTTATCGTCGCCTCCAGTATTACTGCACAAAGCTCTGAATTGAGCAACTTGCTGGTGTGGATTGCCCGTCCCCTTATACACATGGAACTTAGGGATCGTATATCCTGGCGGGTACTTGATTTGATCGTACCGGCCTGGATAAGGTCGCCCAGTTCTGACGACTTGGCCAGCCGCTTCACTCGCTTGATGAGCTCATATTTTTTGAGCTATGGAGTCATCAAGGGCATCCTTGGAGATTGTCTCTTCCTGGACTGCTGAGACAGCCGGAGGATGGTTTGACGTTTCCCCTCTATCGTCTTCGATGATTATCGGAGGGTCTTCGGCTGGAGGTTCCGGCTGGACCATCATCCTAATCATGTCTTGGAACAGAAACGCCATCTGTTTTATAATAGAGGCATGTTCTGCGGCCTCCTTATCCTTCCTTTCCAGCACCCTTCACAAGAACTCGGTGTCATTCTCTTGTTCATAGCGCTGCTCAGACGTTGATTCCCGGCTTTCTTTTTGCCCAGTGAGTGCTGACATTTTCATTAGCATTTCTTGGAGCTTTTGTTGCTGCTCCTGAGCTTTTGTCAACGACCGAGTAAGTGGTCGATGGCCTACAGAAGCACGGCTTTCCTATTTCCCGGAAGCCATGTACACCGTGTGCACGATCATGCCCCCAGACTTGGAACGTTTGGATCCATCGCCCTTGGGATTTGCCGCCGGTGGTGGTGGATTCTCTGGCCTTCTCATTTTGTAAGAAGTCAAAGTCGAAGGAGCTACTGTGACAGGCGCCCGAGAAGTCCCTCGCTGCATGCTTGAGGGATGACTTCCCTTTTGTCGAGCCTTCATTTTCTCTTGTCAACAAGAATAGTTCTTGTTGATCACAGAATCCTGAACTTTCCGCCCGACTCTGTGGATTCGGGAGGACAGCCGCTGAGGAGGCTGCTCCGGCTTTTCCTGTACCATGTTTTCAACATGTGGAGGCGAATTCTTTAGTACAGCGGTTGGAGAGTTCTTTCGCACCCTCCTGAGCGGCTTAAAGCTGTTCCCAGTTGGAACAGCAGCGTCAATTTCCACCATTGGAGCTGGTGGAGTAAGTCCAGAGGGGGAGTTGCCCCCAGCTCTTCTCACATAGCGCCAGTGGCGACATCGAGCATGACTTGCCGATGGGATTGCTTCAGTTATGGGAATGGCTTCGTCATTCCCCCTGCTCTGATGAAGGGCTACTGCTGGTGCCAGTCTATTGAAGACTGACGTCCGTTGAGAGAGGACGGTCAATCTTTCAAATGCCGACATTTTGGTAAGGGGAGCAGTCTTGATGACTTCGCCGGAAGCAGGAGTTGGAACGGCCAATTTTGCGAAGACCGATCCTTTAGTAGGAGAAGCCCCTTCGATGAATTTATCTGCCGAAACTGGAATGGCTATCCGCTTTAGGATAACCCCTTTAGGTATCGTGAGCCTCTTTGCGGGCCCACTGGAGCTTTGGCTCAGTCTGTCAAAGACCGAGGTGGTAGATTTGGACGACCCATTGAGAGGGGCCGTGGTGGTTGCAAATCGATCAAAGACCGACTTCTTCAGAGCTTCCTATGATGGCATTGGGGCACTGAAGCTTGCTGGTGGGATCATGGTCCCAAAGAACAGTCCAGTGGTGGCCTGAGTCACCTGTTCCACTGGAATTTCCAAGATGGAGGCCACTTGGGGCCCATAAGTCACTCCTCCCGCGGGGACGAAGTGGGAGCTGCTGTTGCAGGTGCAGTTGGAAGCCATCGATCTACTTTTCTTTGCACAAGAGCAAGACACCAAATCTTAATACCTCGAATCCAGGGGCAATCATATTAAACCAGGATTTATTCGCGAACACGACACACGAAGTATGGAGTGGAAAGAGGAAAAGGTCCCACCGGGCGTGCCAGAATCTGTTCACCGCCGAAATCGGAGACGAATCGTGTTGGATCGTCTTGCCTGGATTTTGGGGCAGATGCTATTTGGATTTATCCGTCCACCTCTCCGAAGATGCCAAGTTGATTTATGGCACCGTGTATCGGAGGATTGGATGGATGCGGCCGTTGTAGCAGACTTCGTCAGATTCTGTCACGCCCCGCATCCCAGTATACGAGTAGAGGATGCGACGAGGCCGCTACGTATTTACTCAGAAGTAAACAAGCTAAGCGTATCTAAGAAATATAAAATAAAATGTATATAAGAGACAAGATGTAAAAAAACAGCAACTTTATTTATTAAACATTCTTTTTACAATACAACTGAAATGAAAATACATAGAATGTATTAGTTATATGTATGCCCTAGAGGCCATTACTGTACATGTGATGTATATTGTAGTGGATGCTTGGACATATATAGGGAGGACTTTATTGATCGACATGATAGTATGCTATCTGGTTGCTCTTTATCTTAACATGTTGACTTGTATAAGTGATGTTGTCTTGCTCTCACATGTTGATAAAGCCCTTAGGATGTGTACTTGACTACCAGGACTATGATGGAGATCATACTAGTGGGGCTAAGGGTAGTCCACAAGTACACCCTATAATTGTTCCTAGTCGTGGAAGTATCGAGACAGGGCATCGATATTCCAGAGTAGACTAGCGTATGCGCTTCTTGACCCATATGATGGGCGATGGATGATCCCACATCCATTGGTGTTTGACATCAGAGAAGGTATACGGGTGCTTAGTGGAGATTGGGTACACTGGACGGACTCCCCGAGAACTCCTAGATGGTATTATACCTATCGTCAGATAGCAGTTCTCTGGTAACACTGGTACATGTTAGTCTGTCGATCCGAGATCGTCATAGAGTCTTGTGTGATTCCCACTGTGCTTTGATTTCCACCTAACCACGGTCAATAGATCATACAAAACGGTGGTTTTTGGGTACAGTTCGAGCCACATGGAGGTAATGAGCGATAGGAGGGGATTCTTCTCTCCCGATATTAGGGGTTGATGTTGCGCTATACTCGATTGGCCATAACATGAAATCCTTGGCCAGGGTTGCTGAGATTTACTGGTAAGTGTTATCAGTAGTTTCTCGAACCGTTATGGACCTTGCATCGGCGTGACATATCAGGCTATTGGGGTCTGATGTTATACCACCCCCAGGCTGTGATATGCGACATATCAGACGAAGATACCGGATTGTACGGTGGTGTTACTGATTGGATTCGCAGGAGTTTGAGCAGGCTTGCTTGTTGATCTTCTGATCGCTCAATACCCGAGTGGCCGTTACGTTTAGCAGACCGCTTGCGGCTTGTGGGTGTTTGATATGATCATCACCTACTTTCGGCGTATTGACGAGTCTTTAGAGTCCTACACAGAGGTTTCCTGGTTCATGCGAAACGGAGTAGGAGCACATATGTTATATGTGCGGGGCTGAGATTGATGCACGTATGTGATACCGCATTCTATTCTCGCAATTTATGATATCGGTCGGTTATATGAGATATAGCCGGGTTATCGGATCAAGTGTTGATTCGATAAGTTGATTCATAAGATATTAGTCGGTTATATGTGATATAGCCGGATTATTAAATCAAGAGTTGATTTGATAATTTAATGTATAATTATATATGTGATATATTAATTTACATTAACTAATATTTGCTCACTAAGTATTCTTTTTCTCACTTGTGTGCATATAGTATATATGTGATATATATTAATGTACATTTTATTGTGTCATGCTTGATGATACATGTTACATGGGTGTATGAGACTTACACTATAGTTAGGATAATCTTAGGGTTTTTATTTATCAAAGTAATTCTAAAAATGGTGGAATTTTTTCATGGTAGAAGCTTTGGATAACCATTGACCAAATCCACTCTTTTTGTTTTCCTTGAGATATTTATTAACCCAATCTTTATCCTTACCCTAGTTAAGTCTTTACATGAGTTAGTGCATGACACTAACTTACCCATGGTTTATATTCTCTCCTCATGAGTTCATGCTCTTCACTTGATTTCATTCTTCACTTGAGCTTCTTTTTCCTCATGAAAAGCTTTCTGGCTTTTGAAAATGGTGAGAAAATATTGTGAGAAGAAGAAAACTAAAGAGAGCCCATTTCTTACTTCATCATCCTCTACTATTAGCCATTTAGTTTAGGGTGTTTCCTTCACTAAACCCTAATTTAGTGAAGAGCTAGTATGAGCTTGAGTCTCCTCGACGTAGATCATCTTCGGCCTCGAAGACTTCGAGCAAATTTGCATCTTTCACCTTGTGGTGCCTCTCAAGAGTTCGGGAGATCATACTCGTAGTGAAGGGACATCGACACAAAGCATTTTAAGTGAAGGACCAGTCTACAAAGGTTTTATTCCGCATTCACTTAGACTTGCAAAGTTGTTTGCATGATGTATTGTTTAAAACTCTAGTTAAGATTCTTAGTTAGGGTTATTTAGAACGGCAAATTTTTGAAAACGGCATGGACGATACCACCCGAAACCTTGCTGCCTTGCGAAGTAACCCTACAGTGGTATCAGAGTCAAGCAAGAGATTTAAGCGATGTTTGTTAGATTACGAAATCGAAACTGCTCCGAAACTTGAAACACTAAATCTGGTTTCTGTCGAATTTTTTAAGGTGTCAAATTTTTTTTTAAATAACTGCAGAATGTTGTATGTGATATAACATGAACACTGTAAAAATTTGGAGCAATTTGGTGCAAAAGTGGCCAGCCACATCAGCCTAAAAACCGGCCACCTCGGGTCTTTTAAGGAATTTTGGCTTCAAATTTTCATGGTGTTCCAGTGTCTCGGTTTTGGTGTTTCAGGTATTGTTTGTTTTTGCTAAATTTGCATGTGATGTTAACTTTCTGCAAAGGCAACTCGGAGTGTTTCGCAGTCATAATTCTAACATGTATTCGGGTTATTTAGACGATGTTAAAAGTTCGAACGGATATCAATAACTCATTTTTTCCCTTGCCGGAAATTTTCCAAGTGTTGGATTTTTTCTTAGTTTAAAACTTTCAGAAAATTATGCAAGCGATTCTGTGAACCCTCTAGAAGAACAAAACCTTAACTCGATTATGTGACCGTCAGAACCGCCACTAAACCCTAGGGTTTGTGGTAGTTCAGCGGTGCCACATGTGAGGCATTGGTTGACCCTTCTACGGCTGGTTCATAGGAGTTGTGGCGTGTTCTGGGCACTTTTTGAACTCCGCTCAAGTGTTGAGCTTGTAGGGAAATTTTGGGTGCTTGCTTATTCGATCGAAAAGTTTAACTTCGTCTAGCTATCTGGGATTGTGATAAAATATTTGGAATCCACATAATTAGTTTGAATTTTATAAATCTATCAGTTTAGTCTCATTTGATCTGTTGCCACGGGATTTTGATGTGATCAAAAGTCCGTCGCAATCACGTAGCATACGCGGATACTCGCCGGGTAACCTTACTAGATACCTATAGCCCCGACCAAGTGACTGTAGGAGAACCCCATCGCTAAAAGCATCCGTTCGGGTGCTCGCGGCAGCGGTGTTCTTCCTTAGTGCACTTTGTCGACGGCATCGGGGGTGCGGCCGTCTACTAAAGTTTCCGTCGAGCATTCGATCAGGTTATCGGGAATCTTGTTGAATTACCTGACAGGTTATTGAAAAGTGTTTCCAATATCGAGACTAAAATGCAGGGTTTATAATTGTTAGGCATGTGATGTCTAAGGAATTCTTGGTTAGGCATGAAATCCAATGTATGTGATGCGTTGGGTTTATGATGTCTAAGGTGGTTGCGGATTCTAACTATTGTAGTTTTTCACTTTCTTTTCTGCGACCATAAGTGTAATATGTGGTGTATCGCCGGTTTCGTTGCTATATGTCAACGACAACTGGGATACGCATATTTATTTACGTTGATGACATGTGATGTTATGTGTTGCTGTGATATGTTATATTGGATCGTCGTGTTCTGAATAGCCGGGTTTTTTTTATGTGAGATGGGATTTTTTCATTTTTCATTCATGTAAAATCTTGTATGTAATATTCTTTTATTGGGGCACTTCCGGGTTGAGGATGATGTCACCATTGATGTATATTATTTACTTTTCCGCATTAGGATAGACCCAAAGAGGAGAGCACAAGTAACCGGGTTCTAGGTTCCAGTGGGAGACCATCTCGAGGAGTCGAGACCGGGTCTCCTAACTCTAGAATTAGAAGGGTTACTTGCCGCTCTCGTAGGGGTCTAGGGATGTTGGTTTGGCTATTCATCGTGACCGTGGAATCCGTGTTTTATACTGGCTTAAATTAAAACGCGGAATTTCTAGTTTATCCAATATTTCATATATGTTCTTCTGCTGCTGATATTCTGTGATGTGATCACTTGATATTCTGAGACGAATGATTATATTATATATATGATGATATTGTTAGTGTATATGCCCTAGAGGCCATTACTGTATCATACTAGTTTGTATATTACTTAATGGAAGCTTGGGATATTCACCTTGTATATACAATCTTGCTCAAAATAGTAGTATGCTACTTGGTTTGTTTCTACTTCAATGTGTACATGCGTTTATTTTAGTATATCACCTATACACATTAGTGGAGCCCTTAGGATCTTTGCTTGATTACCAGCGTTGTGATGGCTGTCACACTAGTGGGGGCTGGGTAATCTATAAGCACATCCTTATGCAGGTCCCTAGTCGCAGGACTATCGAGACAGGGCATCGATACTCCGGAGTAGACTAGCGTATGCACTTCTCATCCCAGTATGGGAGATGGTCTGTCCCACAGCCATCAGTACGTCGTACAGGACTCATCGGGAACTGACCGGTTGGTATTATACCTATCATCAGTTATCAGTTCCCAGGCGACATGAGTACAGCTTAGTCCGCTGACTTGACACTGTCACTTCGCCTCGAGTGTGTTCCCACTGTACTTTGATTACTACCCTACCACGGCTCAGAGGAGTCGTGCAAACAGGTAGTCTTTGGGTGCAGTCCCGAAGCACTTAGAGGCAGTGACGGTTAGACAGGATTCGTCTCTCCCGGTATTGGGGGTTGACATCGCGCTGTGTCTAGGAGAGCCATTACACGAGTAGTCCCTGGCCAGGGCAAGCGAGATATACTGGTAGGCTTCCAGTGTTATCTCAGGGTGTTTTGGGCTTCACTCCGACACGACTTGTACCGCTATTAGGGGACTGACGTTTACCGCCCCTAGGCCCGCCATGCGATGTATCAGACGAACAGACCGGACTGTACGGAGACTGTCATATTCAGGCTCAGTAGGAGTTCAGATGGGTTTCACCTCGTCAGTCTTCTTGTCGGCATCTACCTGGGGACCGTTACACACAGCTAGTGCCGCTTGCGGTCTGTGGTTAAACCCACTGCCAGCGTAGTGTCGAGTCTTTAGAGTCCCACACAGAAAGCTATTCGCCTTTAGGCAAAAGAGTAGAGGTCGCATGGTTTTGCGACAGGGTTCGGTCACATCCGTGCACTTGTGCACGTACAGTGTCCGGACAGTTAACACTAGCGGGCTTTGGTTTAAGCCAGATCCTAGTGTACGTTTTGGGATTGGTTTTATCTCTTTTGTATTCGTGTTCCTCGGAACGCGGATGCGGGTGTGTATGCACAGTTAACAGAGAGACAGAGGCAGAGTATTCTCATTGGGGTTGTTGACTGTTGACTGTTGACCATTGAATTTTGCTTAACCCTAATGAGAATAAGATATATGATTAACATTAATATTAATTAAGTATTATAGTGACATGGTTGTTGAGGGGTTGACTTTGTTGACTTGTTGACTTTGTTGACCGGTTGACTAGGTTGGACTAGTTGACCATCATCATGACAATGGCTATCATTCCATGGCAAAGACTTTTGCTTGCTTGTTTATTTATGCAAAATGAGTGCATGAAATGATATAGCCATTTTGACTTAAACCATTTACACAATACTTGATTACTATTTTTGTTACGATGGCTTTTGGATTATGAGAGGTGAGAATGAGAAGAGTATGGTTCATTCTATCATTTTGCTTTCTCTCTCTTGAGCTCTCTCATTCTCAAGCTCTCCCTCTTCCTCTTGCTCTCTCTACCTCAAGGCAAACCATTCTCATGTGTTGAGACTCATTGCCTTAGAGATAAAAAGACACCAAAACATTCCTCTACTCATTCTAGTTCACAAGGCCTAGCAAGCCAAGTGATCTAGTTTCTTCAAAGTTCGAAGAAGAAGCCAAAGGTAGAAGCTTTCGGGTGGATCCATCTTCGGCGCAAGGAGACGACGAGGTGAGGCCGATCCGTACACCGGAAGGAGTCGAAGACGAAGGAGTTCAAGAAAGGTATAGCCCCCTAACCGAGTAGGTAAACTCTTGTTAGGTTGTTAGTTAGTAGTTTAACAAAGATCCGGTTTCGAGTCCATGTTACCGCCTCTAGAAAATTGTTTTTCATCAAATTCCGCATGCCCGAAAGTACCGGGAGAGGTAGCATGGACTTACAGATATATAGTAAATATTGATGCTTTCGTTTCTTCTGTGATGCTTGGGAAGCATAAGATTGATGGGACTTCATTAATGAGATTAGTGATATAAAAGAAACCTAAAGATGTTGTAGAAACTTGTTAAAAAACTGGTAGCTCTAGTTCTTACTTTGCATAGCGGTATTCCTTGTAGAATATCCAGCACCTTATTCGATAAGGAAAGAGCCGAGATCTCTTCACCGGGAGTAACCTCTTTAGCGAAACTAGCAGATACTACAACCCACTCGGTTTGTCTTTTGATTGCTTCTATAGTTTTTGCTTTGCATAGTGGTATTTGTGAAATATCCTGCACCTTATTCGATAAGGAAAGAGCCGAGATCTCTTCACCGGGAGTGACCTCTTTAGCAAAACTAGTAAAAGCTTCAAAAACACTCCTTTTCAAAATCACTCGATTCTACAACGATATCAAGTTTACTACGCAAATTTTTTTCTTAAAAACCTGTCGTAGCCCTCCGTCATTTCAGATAAGTATTATTTAGCATTCGTGCTATGTTTGTTGACTATATTAAGGCGTAGTGTGCGGTAGCTGATTAGTGCTTATCAGCTTAAGCATATGATGCGATTGGATTAGGGTAGTCATACGACTGTTGACCATGTTAAGGGTCGTGCGGGTGGGTTTAATTCAATCAGGAAATGACGAGTTGAACTTGGCTAGCGCTTATGATTTGTTAACCATGTTAAGGTCATAAGTCGCTGGGGCAAAAATATTATCGGGAATTTCAAGTGTTGAAATTTGCAATAAGATTGCATACCGTCTATGAGATAGTTGGATCCCGATACCCACTGTGAGTAAGAGTTACTCTTGAAAGAGTTTTACACATTACAATTAGCCGATCAAGTAGGTGTCTAGAAAGGTGTTAACGGGGTTACGCCCATGGAAAAACGAGGTTTATTTTAATTAGGTCCGTGCGAAAGCATGGGAAACCTCCCTTAAAGTACCGACAACGGCCTGGCCGAAAGATTGGTGAACTTGTAGGGTGTAATTAATCCCGGTTAATCTTACCTTTTAGGGTTTGAAAGAAGATTTGATAAAAATGGTGGGAGCCATTCTGATTAGATAAAATAATAACCAATCTAATCTTGCAAAGAGCGCATACAGAGTGCTTTCTTCTCTCTCTCTCCTGGTAGCGACCATGTCACGCCTTAATCAAGATAATTATATGGATGCATTGACCGAACCTGCTTATTATACTGAGTTAGGAAATATTGGTTCCGCTCTATCTTATAACTGTTATATGTCCGAGCAGGAAATAGGGGAATTTCCGGATTCCCATGCCATCCAATCGAAGAAAGTGCATGTTGATGCATCTTCTTCGGGTGTGTTCTTTACCGAGAACTGTTTCTCAGTATGCTCTACGTCCGGGGTATGTGATACCAGATCAGGATCCCGCATATGTAATATGTTACATAGGCTACAGAAAGGTAGAGAACTGAGAATGGGTGATATATCTCTAAGTGTAGAGAATGGTGCAAGTATTGCAGCCAAATCAGTTGGAAAATATCACCTTGTATTAATACATTGATTCTGAACGAATGTTATTACATACCGAACCTGATATACAGCATTACATCGGTTTCTATAATGAGTTAAAGAAGGATATAATTCTGTATTGGAGGAATGTTGTGAACATTTTCCTGAATTAAGAGTTGATTGCATCACGCACGTTATATAATAGCATATACGTTCTAAATCAAACCACAGTTCAATGTATATAGAACACACACAAGAGGAGTAGTTCAGAAATGAATGAATCCTTTTTATAGCATTGTAGACTAGGTCATATCAATGCGACATGACCAGCTAAGTTACATAAGGATGAATATTAGAATTTGTTCGAATTTTCATTTTATGATACTTGTCAGTCTTGTCTCAAAGGTAACATGACCAATACTCCGTTTACTGGAAACAGAGAAAGAGTTATTGAACTCTTGGGACAGATACATGATGATGTATACGGTAATATGTCTACAAATACCAAGATTGGTTCTTCGTACTTCGTTATATTCACTGATCATCTCTCAGGATTCGGACATATGTTCCTGTTGAAACACAAGTCTGAAACTTTTGAGAAATTCAAGAAATATAAGCTTGAAGTTAAAGAACTAGATGGGTAGAAGTATTAAGTCCTTTGATGTGATCGACGAATAGAATACTTGGGCATGGAGTTCCTGGATTAATTAAAGGAGAATGTGATTCTCTCAGCTTACTCCTTCGTATACACCACAACACAACGGTGCATCGGGGCGGAGGTATCGCACCCTATGAGATATGGTGCGCTCTATGATGAGTACTGCTGAGTTACCCGTTTCCTTTTGGGTGTTAAGCACTTGAGAAGCTGCATACCTATTGAATGGGGTTCTGTCCAAATCAGTGCCTACCACTACATATGAGATATGGAATGGGAAGAGACCATGTCTTAAACGAGTTAAGATATGGGGTTGTCCGGCTTATGTTGAAAAGAAAAATCCGGACAAGCTTATGGCAAGGTCAGTTCTGTATAAGTTTGTTAAGATATCCCAAACATTTGCGAGGGAATATCTTCTACCACTCTGAGGAGCAAAAGGTGTTTTGATTCTCAGCATGCCACCTTTTTAGAAAAGTAATTTCTTGTGAAGAAATTAGTGGACATGAGGTAGAACTGGAAAGAGTTCCAGCTAGACAAACTACCAGCTGATAATTTGGTGAAAACAAAGGATTCAATAGTCTCCAACGAACCTCAGCCTCTCCGCGAATCTGGTAGGGTTCCTCATCCACTTGAGAGATACTACGGTCTTCTCGGTGACAGTGGGAGGATGATTGCATCATGATTGATGATGGATCAACTAGGTTCAGGCAGGCCATCACGAGTGGCGACTCTATGTAAAGGCTGGATGCTATACGATCAAAGATAGAATCCATGTACACCAGCAAAGTATGACTTTGCATGTTGCACCTGAAGGGGTAAAATCCATTAGGAGCAAATGGATCTTGAAAAGATTATTGGTGTAGATGGAAAAGTTGAGACTTTCAAATCTATGCTTAAGTCCATCAGGATTAAAGCAAGCATCACGGAGATGGAACATCTGTTTTGATGTGGTAGTCAAAATTTGACTTTATCAAAATGGTAGATGGACCTTGTATATACAAGAAAGTTGTAGAGAGTGTGGTTGTCTTACACGTATTGTACGTAGATGACATACTCTTCATAGGAAAGGGTTTCCTATACTACACTTGGTCAATCTCCTCTTATCATAGGGATTCTCCATAGAAGATCTGGATGATACCTACTACATCTTGTTGTTTATGATCTATGGTGATAGATCTAAGTGGATGTTGGGAGTGTCCTAAATCCAGACTAGATGTAGATGGCTCACTAGGTGTAGTGATCAAGAATCAATCGGATCTTGGGAGAATCACTGGACAGCTGTGGAGGACATTCTTAAGTACTTGAGAAGCACTAAAAGAAAGTTCTTGGTTCCAGCTTACAGAGTGATAAGTTCGACTGAGAGTCAGTCACAGGCATTGTCTTTACCCTCAGTGGAGGGACGGTATGTTGGAAGAGTTCCAAGCTATATATCGAGGCATACTAGACGATAAAAGCTGAATACATTGCTACCAATGATGCTGCCAAAATGGTTGTCTGGGCATTTCTTGTTCATGAGATGAACAAATTTCCTACCATTGAGTGTCCAATAACTGTTATTGTGACAACAATGGAGTTGTGGTTTTGGCCTAGGAACGCTGGTCCCATCAGCGATCCAGACATATTCTGAGGCAAGTATCACCTGATCAGGGAGATGGTTGATCTCAAAGGGATTGAGGTAAGGAGAGTAGATTTTAAGGTTAACACGGCGGATCCACTCACCAAGGCCTGCTTTCCCAAATACTATTTGAGATATTTTAGGATGGTTGAGTATGGGATACTACAACCACCATTATATCGTTGAGTATGAGATACTGCAACAAATGGCCTTAGTGCAAGTGGAAGATTGTTAGTTATATGTATGCCCTAGAGGCCATTACTGTACATGTGATGTATATTGTAGTGGATGCTTGGACATATATAGGGAGGACTTTCTTGCTTGACATGATAGTATGCTATCTAGTTGCTCTTTTTCTTAACATGTTGACTTGTATAAGTGATGTTGTCTTGCTCTCACATGTTGATAAAGCCCTTAGGATGTGTACTTGACTACCAGGACTATGATGGAGATCATACAAGTGAGGCCAAGGGTAGTCCACAAGTACACCCTATAATTGTTCCTAGTCGTAGGAGTATCGAGATAGGGCATCGATACTCCAGAGTAGACTAGCATATGCGCTTCTTGACCCCTATAATGGGCAATGGATGATCCCACATCCATTGGTGTTTAACATCAGAAAAGGTATACGGGTGCTCAGTGGAGACTGGGTACACTAGACGGACTCGCCGAGAACTCCTAGATGGTATTATACCTATCGTCAGATAGCAGTTCTCTGGTGACACTGGTACAGGTTAGTCTGTCAACCCGAGAACGTCATAGAGTCTTGTGTGATTCCCACTGTGCTTTGATTTCCACCTTATCACGGTCAAGTGATCGTGCAAAACGGTGGTTCTTGGGTACAGTTCGAGTCACATGGAAGCAATGAGCGATAGGAGGGGATTCGTTTCTCCCGGTATTGGGGGTTGATGTTGCGCTATGCTCGATTGGCCATAACATGAAATCCCTGGCCAGGGTTGCTGAGATTTACTGGTAAGTGTTATCAGCGGTTTCTCGAACCTTTATGGACCTTGCATCGGCATGACTTATCAGGCTATTGGGGTCTGACGTTATACTACCCCCAGGCTGTGATATGCGACATATCAGACGAAGAGACCGGACTGTACGGTAGTGTTACTGTTGGAGTCACAGAAGTTTGAGAAGACGTGCTTGTTGATCTTCTTCTCGCTCAATACCCGGGTGACCGTTACGTTTAGCAGACTGCTTGCGGCTTGTGGGTGTTTGATATGATCATCACCTACTGCCGGCGTATTGACGAGTCTTTAGTGTCCTACAAAGAGGTTTCCTGGTTCATGCGAAACGGAGTAGGAGCACATATGTGATATGTGCAGGACCGAGATTGATGCACGTATGTGATACCGCATTCTATTCTCGCGATTTGTGATATCGGACGGTTATATGAGATATAGCCGGATTATCGGATCAACTGTTGATTCGATAAGTTGATTCATAAGATATTAGTCGGTTGTATGTGATATAGCCGGATTATTAAATTAAGAGTTGATTTGATAATTTAATGTATAATTATATATGTGATGTATTAATTTACATTAACTAATATTTGCTAACTAAGTATTCTTTTTCTCACTTGAGTGCTTATAGTATATATATGATATATATTAATGTACATTTTATTGTGTCATGCTTGATGATACATGTTACATGGGTGTAAGAGACTTACACTATAGTTAAGATAATCCTAGAGTTTTTATTTATCAAAGTAATTCTAAAAATGGTGGAATTTTGTTATGGTAGAAGCTTTGAGAAAGCTTTGGATAACCATTGACCAAGTCTACTCTTTTTGTTTTCCTTGAGATATTTATTAACCCAACCTTTATCCTTACCCTAGTTAAGTCTCTACATGAGTTAGTGCATCACACTAACTCACCCATGGTTTATTTTCTCACCTCATGAGTTCATGCTCTTCACTTGATTTCATTCTTCACTTGAGCTTCTTCTTCCTCATGAAAAGCTTTCTAGCTTTTGAAAATGGTGAGAAAATATCGTGAGAAGAAGAAAACTAAAGAGAGCCCATTTCCTACTTCATCATCCTCTACTATTAGCCATTTAGTTTAGGGTGTTTGCTTCACTAAACCCTAATTTAGTGAAGAGGTAGCATGAGCTTGAGTCTCCTTGACGTAGATCATTTTCGGCCTCGAAGACTTCGAGCAAGTTTGCATTTTTCACCTTGTGGAGCCTCTCAAGAGTTCAGGAGATTATACTCGCAGCGAAGGGACATTTACACGGAGCATTTGAAGTGAAGGACCAGTCTACAAAGGTTGTATTCCGCATTCACTTAGACTTGCAAAGTTTTTTGCATTATGTATTGTTTAAAACTCTAGTTAAGATTCTTGGTTAGGGTTGTTTAGAACAGCATGGACGATGCCACCCGAAACCTTGCTGCCTTGCTAAGTAACCCTACAGAATGAAAGCAATGCCTAAATGATGGCATAACAGGAATGAAAATGAAATGTAATGTACAAGTGAATCTAAAACTCTGGGTATTCAGTAAACTGATCCAAGTCTTCGCTGCTGGGCTCGATCTCCTGTGAGTCCGAATCACCTGATGACATTCCGAAGAAAAATAAAGATAATGTCGTCAGCAAACAAATCGCTCGGTAAGTCCCGTAGATAGATAAGAATAGAATAGACAGAATAGAGTATAGATGTTTTTATTTAGTGTTAACGCTGTTGTTTGTAGCTTGGTACAGAAGAGGCCGGAGGATACGAGAGGAGTCTCATTATACCAAAGACTACGGTATACGGAGTACAAGGAACCGTTCAGCCACGGTACAACGGCAATGGAGATTCAGATTAGGTGTCTTATGGTTGCAGTCTCGTGCCACTTCTAACACCTTCCGTACCAATCTACCCCTTATAAAACCCCGCGATGTCTTGATTTGTGTTGATTGTATTGTATTGTCTTATATTGTAAATTGTATAGATGGATGACTTGCTGAAACCATGATATCAGTAATGGAACGGATATAATGGATGATCATGTAAATGGAATATTTCTATGGTTCGGTTCAGTGAATATAGATTGATTAGATTGAATAGCCGGATTCATAGATCCATGTTGTATTGTAGTTTGATACTTGAATCATATTCAAGTCTGATTGATTATATTGAGACTCGGTCTGAGTCAGATAATTAGAAAAGAAATTAAAGTCCTGAATTATGTTTTGGTGCTATCGGTAACTGCTGCACATGGATGGCAAGATTTGTGTATTTTTCAAAGACAATTACCGTGTTGATAATACCGTTGGTCAAGTTGTCTACCTTAAATAGGCAAGCACCCATATCTCCGGCTCCCTGAGGCTCAAGAGACTGGTCCCGCTTAAACCTATGTTTACTAGGGTCCTTATTGTAATTTAGCATAACTTGAGAAGGGTTTATGTAAAAATAATTTGTATAATTTTCAAAATACACCTCAAGCATTTAATTATCGTCTTTAGGGTTTTTATTGATGTATATTTTATCAATGTGACATTTCTAGTGAATAAAAGCTAATTTCATAATATATGGTATTTATTTGTAATATGGATGTTGTTTTGAATTATCATGGTAGTTTCATGTAATATTTGACTTCTTTTCTTGAGTTTTGGAAACATGGAATATTATATATATTTAAAATCAGTATTTTGGTAATAATTATATATAAATATATATTTAATGAAAATAATCTTATTTATTTTCTTGTAAAAATCTCATTTTCTAAAGAAAAATGTATAAAATTCCATCGAGACCGAATGCTCCTTGCGGAGGTCTGCATTTCGCTCTACTAAGCCTGAGAATGTGTGATAATCCGCAGCATCCCAAACAGGGTCCCCAAAATGGATTGTAGAGGCTTAATTGCATGGAAATATTTTAATACATCTTTTAAAGAAAACAGTTTTTATAAGTTAAAAGGATTTATTTGCAAAGTCTTATTTCCCGTATTCTATTATCCTAAGATTCATCGTGCTATGATAGATATGTGTGTTGTGATAAGGTAGGTCATTACCCCGTGAACTACCTAAAGGTATAGCAAAGAAAATAAATTATAATGTCAAAATGAAACATGAAGGTATTTTAATGTAAAAGTGCGATAAAAGTTACCACAATAATTATTTTGAGATGAAACTTGATTTACTAGTTTTGTTAATATTTTCTTAACAATATGTGAGAATATGAAGTTATCTTGATTAAGAAAAAATCTAGTTTTCAAAGAAAACCGAATCGGGAGTCGGATTAACTCCGCTTCCGTCGGGTTTTAGAAATAGAACTTTTTAGAGATCAAGATGAGAGAGAAGAATGAGACTTATTGGCTTAAGAGAGAGGAGAGAGATAGTGGAAGAGGTGGGAAGTGCCGGTGCGTCGTTTCGTTGCCGGAAACTCCTTGTATCGTCGCCGAAATTTCGTCGGAGTTTCGCCCTTTGTTAACTCCACTTGCACACTATAAGAACTTGGAAATTTCTTGAGAGTTTTGGCAGGGAATTATGAGTGAGGAGGTGTGAAATGAGGGTGGTATTTATAAGGAAAAATTAACGTTTAGGGTGTTTAAAGAATGCATTGAAATATACATTAAAATGAGGTTAACTGGGCATTTTATTGTTCTCTGGATTAGTTCAGCGTAAACAAGCAATGAGGGAGTAGTGGGGTAGCTGAAAGGGTGCAGGGGGTAAATTTTGGGAGCATATGGGATGGGGGAGACCGACGTCTCCGGTTTTATTGCCCATGTCGTCGGCTGATTGAAAGAATTAAAGTTAACCGCAATCAAGACGGTGTCGCTATGCAGCTAGCAGGTTGAGCACGGGTCGATCCACAGGGAGATGGTTGTATGTCCGTTCTTGTCTTAGACGAGTCAATAAAGAATGAGTATGTGTTTGCTCAGTCTAACCTATGTGTATTATTTGCAAGTATAAAGTTGTTAAGAAAAGATACGAAAATGTAAGCTAAAGAAATCCGTACTCAAAACCTTTGAGCCGAGTCTTGACCAGTTGAAGCTAGAGCAATCGGCAACAACGTGGATTAGAGGATTTAAGTGCGGTATTCGTGGAATCCGGCTTATTTACCCTTGTCCTTCCGTTCTTGTCTCTTGCTTTCGCCTCCGGCCAAACCGAACGCAACCGTTCGCGGTTAGGAATCACCGTTACCTTGTTAGGGTAGAGTGCCTAACGGAGCGCTTGCGTAACGTTTGGGCGGAGTTCAATGGAAAATAACGGGAAAAGGAAATGAGCAAAGAAACGTTAACTTACAATACCGTATTTATTCTTAACAACGACAATAATTACAACCATTCACAAGAAGAACCAAAAAGAGAGAACAAAAAGAACAAAGAAAAGGAAAGATTACAAGTAAGTAAGGGCATGGAATTTAAATTGCAAGAAAATAAAGCAAGGTAATAAAAAGCAAGTAATAAAGAGCAAGAAAGAAAACTAGAAACTAGAACTCAAGACAAGCATGGGATCAATAGCCAACCCTTAAACTTGCAAGCTCAATCAAGAGGTTGCAAGATCAAGAGAAGGGTAAAGAACGCATGTGAAATGAAGCACTAATTCCATAAGAAAAATACGACCCTTGAGATCAATAACTAACCCTTAACCTTTCAAGCTCAATGAAGAGGTTGAAAGATCAAGAGGAATCAAAAATCTCAAGGGGAAGCTAAACAAATAAGAATGATACAAAAACCCTCATCTTCATTCACATCCACTCAATACTCTCACTACATTTCCATGGAGGAAGAATGAAGAAGAAGAAGAAGAACAAATCCTAACAAAAAGAGGCTAAAGAAATTAACACCTTGGCTTGGCTCAGATCTGGGGTATTTATAGGCAGGGAACTGGAAACCTAGGGCAAGAATCGGGCTCCATATGAAAGTACCAAACTGCCCCCAAAAAACGACAGAGAGAAGAGTCTACATGGCCGCGGTTCCGCGGCCTAAGCGCGCTAATGCCGCGGAACCGCGGCGCTTTAGAAGGGTTAGGCCATAGGATTTTGTGGAGTTCCCTGGTTTGATGTCTTCTTCAGTGTGGTATATGACTTTTCTCAGAAACTCTTCACAATTCTTCCAGAATTTCAGTAGATCAAAAGGTGATGTGATGTGGATCTTTTGCCATGATTTCCTCGAGCTCCGCGTAGATTTCTTGGATTTTGTGTTGCCATTGAGCTTTGTGCATGAAGATGACAATCGATTTGCCATTTTGTCCCCTAAACTGGTATGTGGCAACACACGGATAGAGAGCGGAGACCCGTGTTTTATCTGTGTTGGCAGTAATCCGGAATTTGACGTGCTTTTTCATGATATTCACTGTTTAGAGCTGAGACTAGTATCCTGCAATTATGTAGCAAACACTGATCAAAAGCACCTGCCTATAAACAAACGAGCGTAAGAATGGGCGGTATAAAATGCAATATTCTGGTATGAACAAATACCCCCAAACTTAACTTTTGCTCGTCCCGAGCAAAACCAATTATTCACAAAAATAAAATCCTAACCGCACTTTCGCAGGGAACGCGATTGCACTGAGCACGTGCAACAAGCCGTTAAACCTCTAGGTGTCCCTAGTAGGAGGAGTGTTGTCTCCTGAGGGTTTTCAGCGGATTACACCCACAAAATCCCGTCAAGCTAGTGTTATAAGTTAACATCGATTCTACTCCTACAATTTAGTATTTACGTTAGAAATTCTATCATCCTAAGTTAGAAATATCCAACCCTTATGTTTCACACCTCCTATCTGTTTAACTTTAGATCCTATACGTTCCAAAAAAGTTTAGAAAGATGTTGGTTCTCCTGAGTTTTCCTTCTAAAGTGCGGCCTCAAATCAGGGATTTTTATCAACTTTACAGAAAACACAAGTCTTATTCTTTATTTCTATCTCTTATCCAAACATCAATTGTATACCCCTACGTGTGTGTATATTTGCACCCCTACACTCAAGAATTCAATTCAAACTATAATACCCTTGCCCTAATACCTAATACTACTTCTTTTCTTTTAATGATGGACGGTGTTGCTCACACACTTTTCATGCGACTATTAATGCTTCCTGAGGCACTAACGGCCGATTACTGAATGTGTGAGCTTAAAGTGTAAATAGCAGTTTACAGGTCTTGACTTTATTCTATTTTTCTTTTTATTTTTCTTTTACTTTTTTCTTTTTCAAGACCGGATATATTTTTCAACATGCTCTTTTGGTGTTTAGCTTTAAATACCGTTTTTTCTTTCATACTGGGCTTTCAGGCAAGAGTATTTCAAGGTATCCTCTACTATCCCAAGTTTCAAGGTGCGTGTAAGTGCAGTTTGTAGGGTATATACTTTCTAAATTTGAACTCGAGAAAAGAAAATATTTTTCAGACTTATCCTCCAGTAAAGCTTCAATATTTTCCTTTCATCTTGACTTGACTCAAGAACTGAACTCAAGATTACCTATTTCTCAAAAAAAAAAATGTAAGGACGTATACTTACCAAAGTTAGACAGAATGAGGGTTATTTTTAGGGTTTTCAATCCCTAAGCCTAGAGTTTAGTTATTTCTATCATATCAACTAAACTTTCGGAATAAAGATCTAAGTTACCCTATTAGCTAACTTGACGACAAAGTTTTTATATTTTTTGGAAAATTTTCAATTTTTGTGGGTTTTTAATAAGGTATGCGAATGCAAAATATACAAATGAATGCGAAGGAAGAAAGCTTACCGAGCACACCCCCAAACTTAAACCTGACAGTGCCCTCACTGTCAGGCTACACTAAGAGGGTCAAAATTGTCGGCGCTCCCTAGAAACAAATTATATACAAAACAAAAAGGAAAACAAAAAATATATACAAAAAAGGAGTCCCCCCCAAACTTAAGTAAAACAGTGTTTTCACTGTTAAGCGTTGAAGTTCAGGATTAGGGGGGAAAGAACAGTATCAAGCTATACAAGGCCTTACACAGGCCAAAAGTGAGCACCAACCATTCAAAGATCTTATCATGATAAAGCAGTGGTTGGTCAAAGAAGGCGTAGAGAAAAGAAATGGAGAATACGCGAGACCGTATGGAGATAGAAGCGGGATACGGTCTCGGTATATCAGAAGAAGAAGAATGGCGGAAGGGAAAAAGAAGTGGAGTACGAACTTGAGGGTGCAAATGGAGTGAATAGATTAGCACAATTTGTGATGAGCGATGTGTAAAAAGCGATTGTGCTAATCTATTAACCCGTCGAGAAATGGGGTCAAATCCCTCAAGATTCGTGAGAAACCATGGGTACGCCGAACTTGGTAAACCAGACATATGAAATGAAAGTGAGACGGGTTCTTGCAAGGTCGGAACGATGGAAAGGATGGAGGTAGGTGATTGAGGAAGGTTATCGGTTAAAGGTTCAGGAGGGTGTACACAGTCAATGAAAGGAACAGGATGAATTGGAAAATCCGATTCATCAATTAAAACTGGTTCATCCTTAAAGCTATCCTCAAAATTCTCCTCAAAATTTAGCGCATCCATGCAGTTCTCTTCAAAATCCAGACGCATATGGGGTTCGGGAAAAATATTTAATGACTCGGGATGATGAATTGGAGAGAAAAACTCTGCCAGATCTACAGATTCATCATCCAAAATATTCCCGGCGTCAATATCCTTAATCAAGTGAAAGTCAATTTTCTCAGACACCTCATCAAAAGCATGGATTTCAATCAATTCAGGTTCTAAGATGGAGGTGTAGAGGTCAAAATGATTGTGTGTGGTTTCACTTGGCAAGGTCCCATCACAATCTGGCAAATCAAACACTACAAAGTCGCACAACTCATTAAACATTCTATCTTCAATTGATAATTCAGTTGGGACACTTGATAGACTTTCAACACAGGAGTTGTGGGATTCAATTTGAAACGGGTAGGTTTGATTTGGAAGGGGGTACAGCTCACTCTCTCCACTCAAATTCTCAATCTGTCCAACCGCCTCATCATACATTGGAAAATTAGGAGCTAGTTGGAAACTAGCTACCGGGTCAGTAGGTTGTATGAGGGTGGCCATGGACGCATTCAAATCCATCATCTGTTGGCATGACACTACCCTAAAGTCTTCCAACGACTGTTCCAGACTAGACATGGGTTGGGAAGGGGTTTCAGTAAAAGATTCAAAGTTGTTTGGATACTGAAAACTCCCAAATGGCGGTTCTGAAGCAATGTCTAGGGAAGGTGCAAAGGTAGGGTAGGATTGGTAGGAATTGAATGGCTGGACAGGGGTAGGATCAACATTTGGATACGAAGGTGAATGGAAGTGTTGATCCCAAGAATTTGAAGTGGTGAAAGGAGTGAAAGATCGGCTATGAGATTGTTCAATACGTTCAGCGATGGACAAAGGACGACTTGCAAAAGTGGTATCAACATAAGCGGGTGCGGGAGGTTGAAAAGGTTGATACAAAATGGAATGCGGAGGGCAAGTGTTTGTCCTAGACGCGTCTATGCGATCTTTCAATGACATTTTGCGCATGGAGGGGTCGTTCGATGTTCGGCCAAAGCAAGAACCGTAAGAAGTAATGTCTGGTTGTGGGTACCAAAGTTTGGCAAGAGTTTTGCGAGATGGGGTACCCATGATATGAAGAGAGAAAGAAAGAAAGGCAGAGAAAAGGAGGGGAAATATTTTTTTTTTGATTTTTTTTGATTTTTTTGATTTTTTTTTTAGGTAGATATTAACAAAAGAATGAAATATATATACAAAAAGAATTTGGACAAAAACAATCACGACACAAAAATACCACACACCTAATCGTTCTAGGGTTCACCTAGGTCAACTAGACCTGCTCCAGAACTTGATTGTCGAAGTAAAACTGTGTCGAGAAACGGGCTCAAGATACACTGATCACGAGGTCAGGTAAGTGCAGAGATAAGGGGAGGTTTTCCAACGCTTTCGCGAAGTTCCTTAATTAAATAACCCTTTCTCTTTTGGCGGTTTCACCGTTAACACTTTCCTAGACACCCCGTAAACAATGTACCGTTAAGCGATGTTCTAAACACGGTTAACTTCTCCTAATGAGCGCGAAGTTCTTAAGGCTTAAAGTCTAATTTCTTTTTAAAATTTGTACGGGTAAACGTTATGCTCAAGTTCATGATTTGTGGGCCACGGAAAAAGGTGATGAAATCCTTTACCGTATGTTGTGGGGTTCGCTTGCCCTTAAATCCGTATTAATGTATGCAATGCACAATTCAATAAAAATTCTATAAAGAATCAAACAATCGTTTTTTATTTTAAGCACGGCACTGCAACAAATACGGGTTAGTCACTTTTTAGCGTTTGCTAGCGAACTTGCAAAGAATCCTGCAAAGAATAGTATATTGGATGCGTCGGATTTGAGAAGAAGGTGTTAGTAAAGTACGTACCGTTAAGTTTTTGGTTAGGAAACCCCCGTTGAATCAAATCCGGTAAGCTTGAAAACGCTAAAAAGGGTCAAACTACCCGGATCTTTGGCACTGTACTTTGCAATCACCTTAGCCTTGAATGCACACTTTGCTCCCCACCATCGCAGTTTGCAAATCTGCAAAAATCTGCACTCTTGCCCACAAAAATGATCAAAAATAACAAAAAGATTTTTTTTATTTTTTATTTTATATATATACAAAAAGAATATTAACCCAAATAACAAGAAAAGAAATACGTTACCGTCTCCCCGGCAACGGCGCCATTTGATTGAAAGAATTAAAGTTAACCGCAATCAAGACGGTGTCGCTATGCAGCTAGCCGGTTGAGCACGGGTCGATCCACAGGGAGATGGTTGTATGTCTGTTCTTGTCTTAGACGAGTCAATAAAGAATGAGTATGTGTTTGCTCAGTCTAACCTATGTGTATTATTTGCAAGTATAAAGTTGTTAAGAAAAGATACGAAAATATAAGCTAAAGAAATCCGTACTCAAAACCTTTGAGCCGAGTCTTGACCAGTTGAAGCAAGAGCAATCGGCAACAACGTGGATTAGGGGATTTAAGCGCGGTATTCGTGGAATCCGGCTTATTTACCCTTGTCCTTCTGTTCTTGTCTCTTGCTTTCGCCTCCGGCCAAACCGAACGCAACCGTTCGCGGTTAGGAATCACCGTTACCTTGTTAGGGTAGGGTGCCTAACGGAGCGCTTGCGTAACGTTTGGGCGGAGTTCAATGGAAAATAACGGGAAAAGGAAATGAGCAAAGAAACGTTAACTTACAATACCGTATTTATTCTTAACAACGACAATAATTACAACCATTCACAAGAAGAACCAAAAAGAGAGAACAAAAAGAACAAAGAAAAGAAAAGATTACAAGTAAGTAAGGGCAAGGAATTTAAATTGCAAGAAAATAAAGCAAGGTAATAAAAAGCAAGTAATAAAGAGCAAGAAAGAAAACTAGAAACTAGAACTCAAGACAAGCATGGGATCAATAGCCAACCCTTAAACTTGCAAGCTCAATCAAGAGGTTGCAAGATCAAGAGAAGGGTAAAGAACGCATGTGAAATGAAGCACTAATTCCATAAGAAAAATACGACCCTTGAGATCAATAACTAACCCTTAACCTTTCAAGCTCAATGAAGAGGTTGAAAGATCAAGAGGAAGCAAAAATCTCAAAGGGAAGCTAAACAAATAAGAATGATACAAAAACCCTCATCTTCATTCACATCCACTCAATGCTCTCACTACATTTCCATGGAGGAAGAATGAAGAAGAAGAAGAAGAAGAACAAATCCTAACAAAAAGAGGCTAAAGAAATTAACACCTTGGCTTGGCTCAGATCTGGGGTATTTATAGGCAGGGAACTGGAAACCTAGGGCAAGAATCGGGCTCCATATGAAAGTACCAAACTGCCCCCAAAAAACGACAGAGAGAAGAGTCTACATGGCCGCGGTTCCGCGGCCTAAGCGCGCTAATGCCGCGGAACCGCGGCGCTTTAGAGGAGTTAGGCCATAGGATTTTGTGGAGTTCCCTGTTTTGATGTCTTCTTCAGTGTGGTATATGACTTTTCTCAGAAACTCTTCACAATTCTTCCAGAATTTCAGTAGATCAAAAGGTGATGTGATGTGGATCTTTTTCCATGATTTCCTCGAGCTCTGCGTAGATTTCTTGGATTTTGTATTGCCATTGAGCTTTGTGCATGAAGATGACAATCGATTTGCCATTTTGTCCCCTAAACTGGTATGTGGCAACACACGGATAGAGAGCGGAGACCCGTGTTTTATCTATGTTGGCAGTAATCCGGAATTTGACGTGCTTTTCCATGATATTCACTGTTTAGAGCTGAGACTAGTTTCCTGCAATTATGTAGCAAACACTGATCAAAAGCACCTGCCTATAAACAAACGAGCGTAAGAATGGGCGGTATAAAATGCAATATTCTGGTATGAACATCGGCCCAATTCCGACGGGGGGTGTTGGTTTTTGGGCCACGTGTCTCTGTCGCTTCAATTTCCCCCGTGTTTATGTTTGTTTATTCTGTAACTTACCCTATTACGTGTGTTGCACGTGTAGACTCTTGAGCTTCTAAAAGGTTAAAAGAATTTAAAATAAAAAGATATTATGGCTGATGGGATTTGAACTCTGGTGCTTTGGTTCAATAGTGCAAGGTCTTACCAGTGAGCTACAAGCTCTTTCTTGCTGTTCAAAATTGAATCAAATACTTATAGTACTCACAGAAATTGTAAATACTTCAATTGTACATTAACTTTAAATGAATTTTATGTACATAGAAATTGGAGTTGTTACAGATTCCCCCTCGACGTGAGAGGTTTTTGATGTGGGGACGCTCTTCCCTACAGGCGCAAGCTCCTGTGGTTAATTACGTTACCGCGTAGCGATAACCACTTTCTCCTGCTCCAGAAGGTCACTTCGTGTCATGTGTATTTATTTTATTTTTGGTTGCCCGTGGATTGTATATAGAGACTAATCTATGTTGTAGCCCGTAGGGCGTTGATTAGTCCAAATCCGTATATTCTTAAATTTGGGGTTGGGCTGATTTAAAGATCGTTAATCTCGTTTGAGATTAAGATCAACTTAAATGTTTGTTGAGGATACATTAGTCTAATTTTAGACTAAAATCTACTCAATAGGATTTTGGGATCATTCAGATCCAACAAGAGAGAGCATTTAAGCTCTATTGTGTTAGTTTAAGAACGTTTCAGTCCGTGGCTAGTTTAAGGACATTGCGATCCGTATTGGGATGTACTTATTGATTTGGGAGTGCACCAAAGAATTGTTGGTTATCGGTACCCACCACCTCTCTGAAGACGTTGTAAAATTACAACGACATATATCAGAGGTGTGGAGAGATGTACCCTTGGACCGATTTCCGGATTGAAGGGAGGTGTGAGATGAATATCCTGTCGGAGGATCAGTAGTCGTGTTTGGGACTAAGACCAACTTGGAAAATAATGAGCACATGGGCTCGGTTTATCTGAATTAGGGATCTGGTCAATTTGGGCCCAGCCCTCTCTGTCTTTGTCATTTAAATTAAGTGCCAAGCACTTGCTTGGGCTTCGTCCCCTTTCTATGCAAACAATGATGAGTATTTATATGAGTTCTGACACTCACACTTTATTTTACTTTCCCCCTTTTTTATTTTTTTTGTGGAGTGTTAAACCCTCTTTATGGTGCTCACGTGAGGCGCTAGGCGTTGGGCGCTGGCTGATGAGTACCAAGCGCTTTATGTTGAATACCGCCCATGTGAGGGGCACGTGGGGCGCTTGACGCTGAGCGCCTGACGTTGAGCGCCAAACATTGAGTGCTAAGCACTTTTTATTGAGCAACACCCACATGAGGCGCTTGGCGCTGAGCGCCAACCATTGAGTGTTAAGCACTCTTTATTGAGTAGCGCCCACGTGAGGGACACGTGAGACGCTTGGACGCTAGGTTTTCTTCGTATAGTCTGTTCTGAAGAGTTCAATTCTCTGTTCTTTTCTAGATCTTTGATCCCCAAGAACAAGTTCATCCCTATTAGAATTAAATTTTCATTTGTGGGAGACTTGTCTCATGGATCTCAGATCCAGAGGAAGAACTAAGTTCTTTTATAAGGGTTAAACCCTTGGATATGTAGATGAGATGCTCTGATCTCTATTATTTTTATTTACATCGAAGAGAGGTATTCTTCTTTCTTCCCTCTTAAAGCTTTCTTCTTGCTTGCTTTTTTTTTAAAGTTTGAAGCTTTTGGGGGGGTTCCTCTGTTCAAGACTTGAAGTCTTGGGTCATTTATATAGTAGAGGCAAGTTTGTTGATTTAGTTAAAGAAATCTCTCATTGAGGGATTTTTAAATGATTTGGGGATTTTATCCACCGTTGGATCTTTGATCCAAGAACTTCTGTTTTACAGAAGATATCTTTCTTATTTTTAATAAGATTATGGAAATATTTTCCCATACAGAATTTATTCTGCTGATTTAATCACCATTGGATTTTTAATCTAACGGTGCTCTGTTTTACAGAGAGTAATTTTTCTTGTTTAGAAAGATTTGAGGAATATTTCCTCAGCAGAATTTAATTCTGCGTTTTGATGATTTATCACCTCCGTTGGATCTTTGATCCAACGACTTTGCCTAACAGAGGGTTTTTAGTTCTGGCGCTTGCGCACTCATGCGAAGCACGTGAGGCGCTGCCTAAGAGTTTTTAACTCTTGGCGCTGGCGCCCTCATGCAAGACACGTGAGGCGCCTCCTCAGAGTTTTTAACTCTTGGTGCTGGCGCCATCGTGCAAGGCACGTGAGGCGCTGCCCTTCAATTTTTGAACAGAGCTTTGCTCTTTTATTGAGGGAAACAGTAGTGATAAACGGTATGCCACTTCTCCAACTCATTAGAGTATATCGAACGGTCCGATGTACCTTGGACTTAACTTACCTCTTTTGCCAAAATGGATCACTCCTCTTTTTGGAGAGATCTTCAGGAATATATAGTCTCCAGATTGAAATTCCAAGTGTCGACGCTTTGCATCTGCCCAATGTTTCTGTCGATCTTGAGCTATTCGCATCCTTTCCCTGATCGTGCGGACTACGTCTACAGTTGCCACGATCATCTCTGGTCCAAGGAGTTCACGATCTCCAATGTCGTCCCAACTTAGCGGTGAGCGACAATTCCGTCCGTAGAGTGCTGTGAAAGGTGCCATCCTAATGCTTGCCTGATTGCTGTTGTTGTATGAAAACTTCACAAGGTGTAGGTGATCTTCCCACAAACCTCCGAAGTCTAGCATACAGGCTCTTAGCATGTCTTCCAGAATCTGAATTGTTCGCTCGGACTGTCCGTCCGTTTATGGATGATATGCCGTACAGAAATTCAGACTCGTTTTCAGGCTAGCTTGCAGACTCTTCCAAAATTGTGATCGGAATCTTGTATCACGATCGGAGACGATGAAAACAGGTACTCCATATAATCTCACGATCTCCTGCATGAGCTTATGGACATCAAATATGGTACATCTTGAAGGTTTAAATCTTATTTTAGATTTATGCCCACCTCCATGTACTTCTTTGTTAACGTCTCAGTTGACTGGCCAACTCGAAATGGAATAAAGTGAGCCGACTTGGTGAGTTGATCCACAAAAACCTAAATTGCATTGTTACCCTTCGTGCTGTGAGGGAGAGCAGTCACGAAGTCCATGGTAATGTGCTGCCATTTCCATTCTGGAATTGGTAACGGCTGAAGTAGACCAGCAGTTCTGTGATATTCAGCCTTCACTTGTTGACACACCAAACACTTGGCTACGCTCCTTGCTACTTCTCGTTTCATTCCATGCCAACAGTAGTGTTGCTGTCGATCCATGTACATCTTTTTACCACCGGGGTGTACCGAATACGGAGAGCCGTGAGATTCTTTCATCAACTTTTCTTGAATAGATCCGATTGGTACGCATAAACGACTACCTATCGCAAGGATCCATCTTCGTGGATGATGAAGTTAGTTCGAAGTCTACTTTCTACTTGTTCTCGGATTTTTTGTAGCTTGGCATCATTTTCTTGAACTGCCTTGATCTGATTTACAAAAGTGGACTGGACTTATAAGTTCATCAAATATGAAGCGTTACCCGGCATAACTACTTCAATTCCCAATATGCAATTCTTGATGTAGCTTCCACTGAGCGGTGAGGTTCATTGCTAATGGCTGGCGACTAAGTGCATCATAAACTACGTTCACCATCCCAGAATGATACTGTAGGTTGATGTCGAAGTCCGCCATGAGTTTTAACCATCTTCTCTGCCGCATGTTGAGTTCCTTTTGAGTGAATACATACTTCAGACTTTTATGGTCAGTTTATATATCCACTCGTTCATCCAAAAGATAAGGGCGCCAAATTTTGAGTGCGAAGATAACGGCTGCCAATTCTAGATCATGTGTTGGATAGTTGCGTTCATGGACCTTTAACTGTCTTGATGCAAAAGCCATAACTTTTCCATGCTGGTATAGAACACATCCTAATCCTTTACCGGACACATCACAATACACAACGAATCCGCCAAATTGATCTGGTATTACAAGGATAGGAGCAGAGGTTAATCTCGACTTGAGTTCTACAAAAGCTTTTTCACATGCTTCTGACCACACGAATGCTTCGTCTTTACGTGTGAGGTTGGTCAGGGGTGCTTCGATCTTTGAGAATCCTTCAATGAATCGTCGGTAGTATCCTGCTAATCCCAAGAAACTTCGTATATCTTTCACCGTCTTTGGTGTCGGCCACTCACTGACAGCTGACACTTTAGCTGGATTTACAGAGATTCCTTCGTCTGAAACAATATGTCCGAGAAATCCGACTTGATCTAGCCAAAATTCACACTTGCTGTATTTGGCGTAGAGTTGGTGTTGTCGTAATGTCTCCAGGACAATGCGTAAGTGCTCGGCGTGTTCTTTCCGATTCATTGAACACACCAGGATGTCGTCGATGAAGATGACAACGAACCTATCTAAGTACTCTCGGAAAACTTGGTTTATCAGGTTCATAAAGATGGCAGGTGCATTGTCACTCCAAATGGCATTATGAGATATTCATAATGACCATAACGAGTCCTAAACGTCGTCTTCGGAATGTCGGACTCTTTGACCTTCACCTGATGATAACCCGAATAAAGATCTAGTTTTGAAAATACACAAGACCCACTTAACTGATCGAAAAGGTCATCGATGCGCGGTAGTGGATACTTGTTCTTGATCGTCATTTCGTTCAGAGCTCAATAATCTACACACATCCTATAGGAACCTTCTTTCTTCTTCACTTGTAACACCGGAGTCCCCAAATTGAAGTACCGGGTCGGATCCAACCTGTCTTCGGTAGTTCGTCCAACTGAATGCGGATCTCCTTCAATCCCTCCGGATTTAATCGGTATGGAGCTTTGATTACAGGTTGTGCACCAGGTTGTAAATCAATACTAAATTCAAGAGCTCGATCGGGAGGCAAACCTGATATGTCTTCAGGGAACACATTCTCGAACTCTCAAACTATTTCAGGCTTTTCTTCTTCTGCAGGTAGAGAGAACACTTTTGGATTATTTGGTTTAGCATCGTAGCTTCCTGGCTCCAAGGTTCTATCTTCACTCTTGAAATAGAAGACTGGGTGATCTGGTATCTCAAATACTACACTTCTTTGATGTCGGTCAATAGTAGCATAGAATATTCCCAACCAATCCATTCCCAACACAATATTAAAATTTGGCTTGTCCAGTACTTTGAAATTTGTGTGGAATTATCGACCGCAAACTACAACAGGCACTGATCATATCCCAAAGTTGCCTTCAAGACTCCATTCCAGGAACTGACATTCCAACTTGAAATGGGTGGTTTCACGGGAATCGCGTGCGTTCTCATGAATCGTTGTGACATGAAGCAGTGTAAAGCTCCAGTGTCGAAAAGTATGAGTGCATGAAGGGTGACTACTAGTATAGTACCTAAGTTGTGCGAGATCGTGTTTAGATATAGGGAAAGTATAACTATATATAAGGATTGAAAGGTTGAAAAGATAGGGGATTTACCAGTGATGACTTGTCCTGTGGTTTCGGCCTCCTCGACCATCATTGTAAAAGCCTATCATCTCGGTACATTCCTCCTCGCCGGAGGCACATTCCTCTGCCCTTGACGCACGTTTCTTTGTTCCTGGTGGAATGGACGATGAGGCTGTGCAGGTGGTCCATGTAGAGCTAGTGCAGGAAGAGCTAGGCGAGGTGCAGGAGCTTGAATGGCTAACCTCTATGGGGCTGTGATTGCGGGTCTGGGTGCTGGTGCTGTGTTGATACGATAAGGGCATGCTCCTATCGCATGAGTAGATGCGCCACAAATCAAACACAGGCCATTTGCACGCCTGCAGTTTTTCACCAAGTGTCCAGTTCTCTTGCAGTAGAAACAGAAATCTGGACTGGACCGGTTAAACAATCCTCCTGGCCTCTTGGGTACAAAAGTCGGCCTAGAAGAGGCTCCTCCTGTCATATGTGTAGTAGGACATTTGATTCCGGCTGTTTGGGGCTTACCCTTTTTCTTAACCACAGCTTCGTAACGACGTGCTGCATTTAGGGCGAGTTCATGAGTTGGGTAGTTGCATGTGGCTAATGCCGCCTGAATCTCCGGGTCTAAGCCCTGTTGGAATCGTCTATCCCGAATTTCATCGGTCGGGATCAAGTGTGCCACGAACCTGATAAGATATTGATGTCAGGATAGTAATGTGTTTTACGGAACATAATTTGATACGAATTCTTTATCTGCTAAGCATGATGAATTCAGCATCATATTCATCCACTGATTTTACCTATATAGAACCTTGTTGTAGGTGGATGAACTGTTGTTCCATCTCAAAACGGGCAGTCTCGGGGAAGAAGTTCGCATCGAACAGATCGCGGAACGTCTATAGGTTATGTGAGACGGCTTTCTACCAGACTCTTGCGTTGTCGGTGAGCTGGAGCTTGGCTACACGAACCTAAGCTATGTCTGGTACCTGTGCTGTGGCAAGGTCGTCCTCTATACTCTTGGCCCATTCTTTATCCTCAAGAGGACTCTCTCTCCCTGAAAAGTTCCTGGAATGCAATGCATGAAATTGCTTTACTCCAGGTGTTTCGGCTTCTGGATGGTTCATAAGAATAGCAGTCTGCTGCCGGTGGCCCTCCAGAAGACTTTTGATAGCTTCTAGAAGCACCGTATGTTCGTTGATTGGAGCAGCAACGGTAGAGGGATGTAGTAAAGTAGGTGGTGGTGTGTTGCCATTGACATTGGTGCTGGTGTTGTTGGGAGAATCCATTACCTTGATAGAAAAGGAAAGGTTAGGATAGATTCAAGAAATTTGAAATGCAAAGAATGTATAGTTGCTGGTTCTTATAATTCTTGTGATATATTGCTTAAGATTTCATGCAGAACTGATCTGCATGGGCCACCAACAAAACCTGTCACGCATCGCTTCCCAATAGACGGAAACGGTGATGTGGTAAGCCCGCAACGTATTTACTATGAAATAAATACGTTAAGCGTAATTAAGAAATAAACCATGAATTAGAATGAAAAGAGTAATAAAATGAAATAACAACTTTATTTACATTCAACTTTACATACAACTGTTTGAATATAAAAGATACAATAAACAAAACAATGCTTAAACAATGGCCTACAAAAAGTAAGTGCAGGAAGAACTAATAGTCAGGCTAAGCTGTAAGCTGGTTCAAGTTCTCCTGGCTCAGCTCTATCTCCTCAGAGTCTGGTCCTCCTGAAGAACATTCTAAGGAAAGAAAAATAGAGAGGAATGTCGTCAGCGAACCAGCGCTCTGTAAGTCCCAAAAGAAACAAGAGAAAATAGTATATCATGTGAATAGGAACTAAAAGAAAAAAAGACGGGTAAAATTGTATAAGATCATTCACAGGTATAAGATAGTTATTCTAAAGTGGTTGTTTGTAGTTTGATAAAGAACATATTCATGTATACGAGAGGAGTCCATCTTACCCCGTGAACTATGGTAACATGTAGTACAAGGCCCTGTCATAACCAACGGAACGTGAATTCATGTAGGTGTCTTTTAAAGTGACATCTCATACCACGATATACATTCCGTACTAATCTATCCCTTTATCCCCGCGTATTGTGTAATAACCAGTTTTCTATATGTTTTCTCGTATTTTAATAAATATTTCATTTTAACAATTTTCCTAAATATTTTCTCTATCATTCCTTTTTAATTATTCCTAATTAAATTTCCTATATTCTGCCTATTTCATTTTCCTTTAAATTCTTAAAATTAAAAATCTAACCCAAACCCAAAACCCAAACCTAAGTTAAACCCCAACCCATCTCTCATTCTTTCCCCTATTCTGTAAGCCCGACCCAACCCGATCCCATCTCCCCCTCTATTTTCTCTCTTATCTCTTTTCCTTTACCCTTTCTCTCTCCTCTCGATCTTAGCCCCTCCCTCTTCGCAATGGCTCCACCATGACCGCGTCTCCCTCGCAACTGCCCTCGACTCTCACGCCCGCCTCCCTCTATTCTCTTAACCGACCTCTCTCTATCTCAACATATCTCTCAATCTCCCTCACTCCCTCTCTCCCCCTCACACCTCACTGGAGCCACCGTCACCGTCATCGCGATCACCCTCACCATCGATGAGCTTCCCAACACCTCCAAGAGCTCCAACCACTTCCACCACCTTCTCCTTTCTCCCAACAAATAAAACCCACCGAGCCCCCATTTCTTCCTTTGCACAACACCACCGCCGCGGCTATCCATCGCCGAGGAACCCCTCGTCGTCTCCACCAACACCTCCATCGACGACGAGCCACGACCACCGCAACCTTCGAGCTCCCATTACTGTGCCCACCTCGCTCCACCTCCAAGCACTCCGGCCATGCCTCTGAACCGCCGATGATCTCCGCAACCCCGTTGCCACCATCGTCGACATCAAGCCCCCTGAATCCATCACCGCGGTCGCCACCAACTCCTCCATCCTCCCCATCTGCGGCCTAGCCAACCTCCAACTCCACAGAGCTTCGAGCTGAGTTAACACCCCAGGGCCTTACCGTGCTGTCGTCTCTCCTCTGCAACCCCGCGCCCGAGCCCTACCTCCTTTTCCCTCACCTCCAGCAACCACCATCGTCAGTCGCTGTTGACCCTACCTCTACAGCCTCCGTGCCGTGCCATGCCAGCCTCCAATGCATAAACCGTGCCCACTCCCACACCAGCATCGCGTCCGGTACCGTGTCGCGCCGTGCCATACCCGCAACATGCACCGAACCAAGACAGTGCCTAGTACCCGCTACCGTGTCATGTCCGCATCGTTACCGTATCCAGTACTGGGTCACCGCGCATCGCGCCCGCATCACGCACCGTGTACAGCTTCACATCGTCTCGGGTGTCGAAACGGATCCCGCACGTGGTGTCACTTCTATAGCAGCGACCGAAGGCAAGTGAACCCTTTCACTTGTTCATCATGATATAGTAATCGCTAGATATAATATAAGATGATATATGTATAAGTATAGATATTTTTACATATACATTGTTTGCGAAGTCAAGATCGAACAAGTACCATCATCGTAAATTTTAGTGTTTGAGACCCGACTTGGGTCGATTATGCCATAGTAATATCATATAGAAACTCATGAATTAATTTCGTGTTGATCGGGTAAAAGAAATCGATATTTCGATCGATAACCGTTTGCATAGTTTAAGTGTTCGATATAGAACCCTATGCGATAACTTAAGTGAATATGGTGGAACCCATGATCATTATACCCTATTACTGTTAATGTATACCCGGTAGAGATTGGACGGCAAAACGACGTTGTTTCACCCATGAAACGTTACCCTCGATAAACTTTGCAAAAACTGAATTTTCCTGGACAAGCTGAACGGTTAAATTCATAATAAATTATTTATATATCGGATCTTAGCGTTCTATGGCTCGTATCGAAGCCAACAGATAAACCTACAGTATCCCATAGTTCATATCTCTGTTTTAATAAGTTATGACAATAAAAAAAATGAGGCAATTTTTGGCTCTGGACTGCAGTCTAGAGCAAGAATCTCGGCCTTTACCTGCTTTAGAACGCATAATTTTCACTGTTTAGGTGTTCAAGTGTGTGGAACCATATATGGAAGCGTGAAGAATTTAATTATCTTTATAACGGTACTGGTCTCATTGCATTCCATTGTCTTTGTTATTTATAACACCTTTAAAACCGTCGATGTGTGCTGTAGTCTAATGCAGAGACAAAATGTGTACCTTAACCTTAAACGGTGTATATCTTCCTGCATACAATGGATATTATCAATCCATCTAATGTGTTGGAAACATAAAAGATAAATCTAAATATTATCTAATTGTAGCGTCGCCTAATTATGATCCTAATAGGGAGTAAAATGTGTTACGAAATAGACTTCCAGTCCAGAAACTGGATTTCCAGCAGTAAACACTGAAAATAGAATGGCCGTAACTCGCAAATATGAAATCCGATTGAATCAAAACCAATTTTGCTGTACGGATAATCAAATATACTATTTTCCCCTTTTATATTGTTTTTCTTAATTCTGCACGTATGATTTATAGTAAATTTTGTGAGTTATTTGACACCGGCTGCAATATTCTATTTGTATCATATTTGATTGCATTCTTTATCATATCATGTAGCGGTTATACCCTCATTGAATAGTGGTCGTATACATTGATATCCTAGTGACCGTGTTAGATTACTAAATGATAAGTATTAGTAATTGGATTGTGGCATGTACGTTAGTGAAAAGGCGTGATTGAATAGTGGAAGTGAAACGTACTTATACATAATCAGCAGAACCATTTAGTTATTGCATTGTCAACACCTATGAGACATATATAAGTGTAACTATAACTGGTATGGAAAGGGCATGGAAGCACTTATATTAGTGTCATAGGTAAGACATCGAGGGATGTCCACTTATCTTGGGTACCAGTCGAGACATGCTTGATAGAGACCCTGTCTCTAATTCTTGCGTAGTCTTGTCATGGAGCGACCAGTACTTAGATTCATGGTCGGTGTTTGATGTAGACCATGGGTGTAGGGTAGTTTGAGTGTGGGTTCAATCAATGGAATCTCAGGAGTCTTACTGCCGGCATATTTCGTGATTTCATGATTTTGACACTGATCGTATTACTGATTCTTACTGATCGTGATTCGGGCCCGTGTTTCCCTACCCCTGGGGCTTACCTTTCGGTTGGAATACTCCTGCGGTGGTTGACGCTCATACTCGTACCGACGATAGGTTCTCAGTGACATGGACATTGCATTGATTATTGATTTGATACACATGTTTTACTGTTTACCTGTACCGGTTATTTCATACTCACGTCATTACTCTATGCTTACCGCTTTATGTTTATCATCATTACACATTATATATGTATACATTGCTATTGTGTTGCTCTGATGACCTGAGTTTGCATGCTCAGAGGAAGAAGTGGACCTAACTAAATTCGAGAAGATCGCGGAGATCCAGACCAGTGAACCAACAGTATCATTCCTCTGATATCACTGATTAGTTGTCTCTTTGGTTTGTATCCGTTGTGCTCGGTTTCTTTACATATGATAGTTCTAGTGACTGTATTTCTTTTTATCCGTGCCGTGTTTTACTGATTACCATGTAATGCTAGAAGCCGAAGTGTGATTACGGCAGGATATTTCCTTGACCGTAGGAGCATGGTCAGCCTTGTCACCCCTTGTATTCCATATTTTGGGAAGTAGGACATGACATGGTTTTGTTGGTATCAGAGCCACGTTAGAATGAGATTACAGTTTCCGACCAGGGTTCGACTGTTTATGTCGCCCAACTCGGTCTAGTTTGTAAACTTGTTGTCCTTGAATAGGACTCTTCTAAGGGCGTCATGCTATATATTTTGATCTTATCTGGTATATTTTTGGGTAACTTGATAGAATTATGTAATTGTAACTATAAACTGCAGTATAGTTACAAATACGGTATTCTGCTTAAGTGACTTGGAGTTCTACACTTGATTCCTTCTTGATTGAGTTTCACCACACCACAATTCTTTTTTAGTTTTCAATCTACATTTGATTCTGATTCTTATATCTTATACCGTCGCCCAAAATTTTGTTGTTTCAGAATCATGGTTTCCCACGACTCTTCTTCCACCTCCGCTTCCCAGAATCACACCGTCGAGATTTTGGGTATACCGCAAGGCTTGAGGGAAGCCCAGGAGAGGACGAACGATATTTTAGCTCAGGAGTTAAGGAGACAACTAGTTCGAGCACCCGAAGGAGCCCCCGATCGCGATGGAATCTCTTTTAGTTAAAGAGGAGGTGTGCAGATGAAGCGTCCATTTGTTCCTCAGCACCAGATGCAGTGGGGAACCCAAATTTGTGGTTATTGTAAGAGGCCAGGACACCTTCAGAGGGACCGTCGCTGGGCCAAAGGGCAGTACTTGATTTGTGGATCCGGCGAACAACTTGTCAATGGTTGCCCTAAAAGGAAAGAGCTGTAAGGAAGAGATCCGTTAACACTTTCCATATCTGCTTGAGTAACTTGGTTGTTTTCGTACCTTCAATTTCAGGAATGGTACGGACCCAACACATGATTCAGACTCGTTTTACGAGATCGCAGAGACCTACATATCAACACGGGGTTATCACCCTTCCCACTTCTAATAAAGACATTGTTATTTTATTGGATTAGTTGTTTCTTTTCATTTAAATCTTGTATCTGTTAAATCCCTTGGTTTAAATGCGTTAAAAAAAATTGTGATTTGTGATTAAATACTTTTGTTTTCCCCACCTTCTCTAAGTACTCTACTATTTTTAAAAAATTTCATAGTTCTAACCTACACTGTATATTTTATTTTCTAAGTGAGTTTTCCTCTTAATGCTTTCATACTATCGTCCTTTTATTTTGCAATTCCATTCTTCGTGTCTTTTGCTTAGATTTTTATCTGCTTTAATTACAGAATGTCATTTCTGGTCATTTGCTACTCTATATTTCCTTTAACGTTTTATTGTTTATTATAGTGTTATCATTCATATTCATTTCGTTTGTTTGTGTTCCTTTATTTAACTTTCAAAGTTTATATTATTAGCGGTTTGGATATTTTAGAATGAGTTTCATCTTGATTTTCTACACAGTATTCCCTTTTCTACTGATCATATTTATGCTAACTATCCTTTATTTTCGTATTTACGTTTACTTACGTATACTTGTGCTCCAATCGATTTAAAATTTCTATTTACTGAAATATAAATTATGGTTATTTCGTATGCCAATACATTTTATTTACTTGTACATATATCATCATTATCTCGGTATTATCTTATTTTCTTTTGTATTATATTATCTTCATACTTTTGCATATACAGTTTAGTCTTGGCCATTACGTTAATTGTTGATATCTAGTTTGTTTACCAGCCCACTTATTTTTCGTTTTATTTTTTTCTATATTTTACCGTATGAGTATTCTCAAGTTATTTTATAATTGATTGATTTGTAGTTTTACTAAATTAGTTTTGTTTTTTAAGACCTATCAGTCAATCATTCACTATTATTTATTAATGTTATTCTATTTTTCATTGTATTTGTATATATATAGTTTATTACCATTATTTGTTATTTATTTTGACCTTACATATGATTTTTTTCCTGCTTTATTTGCTTACATATAAATGTTCGATTTTCAAGTAGTTGCTTTTCGCATGACTTTTATAGCTTATTGTTTATTTTAATTTCGTGGACGAAATTTTATTTAAGAGGGGTATGATGTAATAACCGGTTTTCTTGTCTATGTTTTCTCGTATTTTAATAAATATTTTATTTTAACAATTGTCCCAAATATTTTCTCTACCTTTCCTTTTTAATTATTCCCAATTAAATTTCCTATATTCTTCCTATTTCATTTTCCTCTAAATTCTTAAAATTAAAATCTTAACCCATACCCAAAACCCAAACCTAAGCTAAACCCCAACCCATCTCTCATTTTTGTTTCCCATATTCTGAAAGCCCGACCCGACCCGACCCGATCCCATCTCCCCCTCTCTTTTCTCTCTCATCTCTTTTCTTTTACTCCTTCTCTCTCCTCTCGATCTCAGCCCCCTCCTCCTTCGCAACGACTCCTCCACGACCGCGTCTCCCTCGCAACTTCCCCCGACTCTCGCGCCCACCTCCCTCTCTTCTCTCAACCAACCTCTCTCTATCTCAACATATTTCTCAATCTCCCTCACTCCCTCTCTCTCCCTCACACCTCACCAGAGCTACCCTCACCGTCATCGTGACCACCCTCACCATCGAAGAGCTTCCCAACACCGCTAAGATCTTCTCAACACCGCCAAGAGTTCCCACCACTTCCACCACCTTCTCTTTTCTCCCAATAAATAAAACCCACCGAGCCCCCATCTCCTCCTTTGCACAACACCACATCCGTGGCTACCCATCGCCGATGAACCTTTTGTCACCTCCACCAACTCCTCCATCGACGATGAGCCGCGACCACCGCAACCCTCGAGCTCCCATTACCATGACCACCTTGCTCCACCTCCAAGCACTCCGGCCATGCCTCTGAACCGCCGACGATCTCCGCAACCACGCTGCCACCATCGTCGACATCAAGCCCCTGAATCCATCACCGCGGCCACCACCAACTCCTCCTTCCTCCCCATTTGCAGCCTAGCTGACCTCCAACTCCACAGAGCTCTGAGCCGAGCCAACACCCAAGGGCCTTACCGTGCCGTCGTCTCTCTTCTGCAACCCAACGCCCGAGCCCTACCTCTTTCGCCCTCACCTCCGGAAACCACCACCGTCAGTCGCCGTCGACCCCATCTCAACAGCCTCCATGCCACGCTGTGCCCCGGTCCAGTGCACACACCGTGCCCACTCCCACACCAGCATCGCGTCCGGTACTGTGTCGCGCCGTACCACATTCGCACCACGCACCGAGCCAAGATCATTCCTAGTACCGTGTCCCGCCTGCGTCATCACCGCTCCCGCTACCATGTCATGCCCGCGTAGTTACCGTGTCCAGTACCGAGTCACCACGTATCGCGCCCGTATCACGCACCGTGTCCAGCATCGCATAGTCTCGTGTGTCGAGACGAATCCCGCACGTGGTGTTGTTCATATCATAATATTGCAATTCATACGCCCCATTTTTATTCATTTTATAAGTAAACAGGTATTCTTGATGCACGTTTGTTGCATATTACAGGATACATGCTCTTGGAGCGAAGACAGTGAGAAAAGACAGAAGATGATACAAAAGAGAGAGTTTTGACCAACAACTAGATGGATCCTAGTCACGAAGAACAATTTACAATTGTATAAGGCAATGCAGTCCGAAATGTCAAAGTGAACGGTCAAAAGATCCTTACAAGTTTTCACTGAAGATCTGGAAAAGACCAAGAAGCCAAACAAAGAAAAATAGTGAAGACTAAACAAGCCCAAATACCCAGCATGAAGACCAGAAAATTTGGTGAGCTGAGCTCATCAAAGGGCCGCGGAACCGCGGCCCAAGGCCCATCATTGCCGCGGTTCCGTGGCCATTAAGTGCGCACGTCGGTGGATTTTTCTTCTGTCGGTGTGTCGGTGCGGGTGTTGGGATTTTCAGTGGGCATATCTGTAAAATCATGTGTGCGAGAATCTGTAACCCTAGCTTCCCTGTTCACTTATAAATTGTACTCATAAATCTGTAAAAAGGCTATGCCTCTTTTCAATCAGTAAAATTCAGAATTGTTGGAAGATCTAGAGCATCACTTTTGTAAGTTTTTATTCTTTTAATTCCTGCCTTAGTTCTAATTTAATTCTTGCCCTAGCTATCTAGTATCATTCTTGCAGTAGAGTAATTTTATCACTTTCCTTAGTTAACTTAGTGTAGCTCCTTTTAATCTGAAGTAAGTAAGTAATAATTTTATGTCTAAACAAAACACATTAAACATTAAAAAAGATGTCATTTTTAGAAGATCCCCTAATGAGCGAGTAAAATCCTCGCTTGTTAGGGTTAGGAATAAAGGAGGGAATGAGAGATGATTATCTCTCATCTCTTTCAATGCCGAATATTTTTAAATAGAACTTCATGCACGCATGCATGATCCGCTCCCTACGGCAACCTACCCACGAGATAACGGTGACACCGTAGTATAAAGGACCGGACATGCGTGACGTCCTTGAAGGTTATAGCCATTAGTAGGAAAGGACGGACAAGGATCAAGAGGAAGAAACTTCGTTTCTTCCCAATCATCCTAATCCCCTTTGCTAATAATTGTTATAACTTCTAAAACAGGTTTGAATCAAAAAGCATTGAAAGAGGTGTTAATCTTTATCTACTCAACCCTACTTTAGACCTAATCCTAACAAGTTCTTTAATATCGTATTAATTAGTTTTAAATCAATCAAAAAAAACCAAACCACCATCGGAATCAACTCGTAAAAACACAAATCAGAAAATTACACATCTCTGTGGATCGACCCGTACTTACCGGCTAGCTGCAAAGCGACGCCGTTTCTGATTACGGTTAAACTTATAATTTTTGGAGAAAATCAAATGGCGCCGTTGCCGGGGATGGCGTAATATTTCTTTTTGTGTAATTTCGGGTTGATATAAATTTTAAAATTATAAAAATCTGAAAATATAAAAAAGTACAAAAAATTTTATCAATTTTTATCTGTTTGAAGGGTTTATTGTTTGAATCTTGCAGGAACAGCGAAGAATCGCGGATCTGGAAATTTACAGAGGGCAAAACAGAAGTTGGTACATAAGAACAGAGAGGAATTGCAAGTACAGAGCAGCACCAATTTTTTCAAAGCCTGATCACTCCAGGAGACCGCGCTTCCGCCGCATAAGTGGGCTTCCCACCGCGGATCCGCCGCGTGGCTGCCACGTCAGCACATCAAAATTGCATGGTTTGCTTTCTCATTCTCCCCTCTGTCAACCCCATATATCTCTCTGTAAAAACTTTCTGCAGGAATTCTTTGCGCTAAAAATTCTTTCTCCCCCTTCTAAATAACAGATTTTCTGCAGGTTTCTTTGCGCCGCGCTAAAAAAAAATTGATTGCAAGTGAATTTTATTGTTTTGCATAATTTAATCGGACTTTAAGGGGCTAATTGACCAAACTCAGATTGGGTGGGGATTTCATCACCCTTCCCAGGACCCCAGAAAACACCTTAAAGCATTTTGCATCGACCACAATTAATTAAAAAATACTAGACTCAGACCTAAGGACATCGAGCTCAATAGGAAAAGGACTAGTATAGGCATCGACCGTTTATCCTAACTGACCTTGCGGTGTCTAGGCTAGTGGTTATTAATTAGGCCCACTGTTGAGGTGGTTCTTTCCCACTTACCTGGCCGTACTTGTCGGTGAAGAGGCGGTTTGAGGTCCTATTTCTAGCCCTAGTTAGGAGCTGTCTAGCAGACCTAGGTGACCCTAGATCTAGGCCTGATTGTGCACGTGTGGTTGATACATTTGTGTCACGAGTCCCTTTTCAAAAAACCTTTTTGCAAAACTCTCACATAAATAAAAGAAAAAAGAAAAAAATCTTTTCAAAACTTGCAACTTGCCGCTAAGAAAACTTGCAACTCACTTCCACCACTGACGTTATCTTACCTCCACATTCTGTCTTTCTTTTTTGACTACACTACCCTTTAGTGTATGTCACTTTGGACTAGGGATACTAACGCCCGATTAGTCCGTGTTTCGTTGGTACCGACCGACGAACCCTTCGACACCGAAGTCGACATTCCGTCCACTTTCTTACCTACACCTTCAAATTCTTCTTTCGAAGGCATGTCGGGATTCAACCCCAACAATACCTTACCGGCGGGAGGGATTCCACCTCCGTTAGGTGCGAATAACCCGAATCAGCCGCCTGTTGAAGCGCCCGCTCGAGTTGCGCTCCAGGATCTCTTTTACCCCATCCGCACTTCTTTACCTACCTGTCTTTCACCCCCACCGGCAAATGGGGACAATTTTGAAATAAAACCACATTTCATCAATATGCTGCCAAAATTTCATGGTTTGGAATCTGAAGATGCATATATCTTTATCAATAAATTCCAAAATGTGTGCGCTATGATGAAAACAACCCAATTAAGTGATGACGCTATAAGGCTAAGGGTCATTCCTTTCACCTTATGCGACCTAGCCGAGAAGTGGCTATACAGCACCGCATCACATTCCATTAGAAATTGGGACGAGTTTGTGAAAGCTTTTCTGAAAAAGTTCTATTCTCATCACAAAACTGCTAGAATCCGCAATGAAATAATTCAATTCTCACAACTTCCTTCCGAACAATTTTGGAAGTGCTTCGAGAGATTTAAGGACCTACTCGTTCAATGCCCTCATCATGGGATCGAAAGTTGGCAACTTTGCCAAACATTATACGAGGGATTGAACTCGGCAACGAAGCAGTTGCTAGAAACCATATGTCAAGGTCATTTTCTCTCCAAGTCTAGTGACGAAGCGTGGCAGTTTCTTGAGGATCTTAGTGAGCAAACAATTCAGTGGGAGAGTACCAAGACCACATCATCTTCTTCTAGTGGTCAATCTAGGGCAGGCATACATCAAGTAGAGATGTCGATTGCCATGAAGGCCGAGATGGCCGCTCTTACGAAAAAGCTAGAAGCGATTGAGACCAAAATCTCATCGCCTTCTTCTGCCCCTGTTATGCCCCCACGAACTGTCTGTGCTTGTTGTGCGGATCCATCGCACCTAATCGAAGAGTGTACTTATAATGCATCTACTCAAGAAAAGGATCAAGTCAATGCTGCATTTCAGCAACGACAAAGAAACGATCCGTACTCTTCGATATACAATCCGGGGTAGAGGAGTCACCCAAATTTTGCTTGGAACCAAAATCAACAATTCCAAGGAAATAACAATTTTCAAAGACCTCCTCCTCCACAACAACAACAAGCATCTTCACAAACTCAATTTCAACCGCAACAATTTCAACAGCAACCTTACCCTAATCAGGTGAACAATTTTGTGCCTAACAATGCTTACCAGCCAAACAATTATGTTCAACCTAATAATGATAAGGTTAGCTCGCTCGAAAGAAGTCTAGATGCGTTCCTTAAGCAATCTACATAGTCTACAGCAAGACTTGAGACTTCTATTCAATCTTTGGTGCAAAATAGTGCCTCACACGATCAAAGCATCAAATCTATTGAGGCACAAATTGCACAACTCAATGCAGCTTTGAGCGAGCGCGAAAAAGGAAAACTCCCTTCTCAACCACTGCCCAACCCCGATCACGCACACGCTACATATCAACAACAGAATCATAACGTGAATGCTGTGACCACGTTGAGATCGGGAAAAGTGTTGCAAAACAATGTGGGAATTAACAATGACACCCCTGTCGGTGGCCCTTCTTCATCTTCTTCACCATCTACTTCTTCTTCAGAGCCTACTCTCCACCCTGCACACGGCTCTACTTCTTCTAGCTCGAACGGACCTAATTCTCACAACACGAACACATCTACACGGGGTGCCGTTCCAACTCGAAAATCTGATCCGCAAAAATTGGACTCAACCACCTTTCAAAATGTTCCTTTTCCTAATCGGTTGAGATCCAATAAACCAACTCCACAGATGGAAAAGATTGTTGAGTTGTTCAAACAGGTTAGCATAAATATCCCTCTTTTGAATGCAATCCAACAAGTTCCTTCATATGCAAAAATTTTAAAGGACTTATGCACCAAAAAGAGGAAGTCGCAAGTGCCAAAGAAAGTTTTTGTGGCTAGTGCTATTAGTGATGCTCTTGTAAATTCCTTACCCCCAAAGCAAAAGGACCCCGGGTGTCCGACCATTTCGATAACAATTGGGGACAAGAACATCAATAGAGCACTATTAGATCTTGATGCGAGTGTCAATTTGCTACCCTATTCTGTGTACGAGAAATTGGGCGTTGGAGAGCTTAAGACCACTCACTGTACTCTCCAAATGGCCGACCGGTCAATCACTCATCCTAGGGGAGAGCTGGAGGATGTGTTAATTAGAGTAGGGGATTTCATTTTCCCCGTTGACTTTATTGTGATGGATACACAACCTGTCGCTAACCCCCGGAATCAAATTCCGGTAATACTTGGTCGACCATTTCTGGCTACTTCCAACGCAGTAATAAATTGTCGTAACGGTTCAATGAACCTATCTTTTGGCAATATGACAATTGAGCTCAATATTTTCAAGTTGGGAAGTCAGCCTGCTGAGCCTAATGCTAGCGTACTCGATGTTTGCTCGATCAATGAGATCGCGGAGGAGGACTGTGAGTTCGAGAATTTTTTGTTCGATCACAGCAATGATAACGCCACTAGTGCGTTCCTCCTAGAATCCGACACAGCTTTCACGGCGGATAACGATTTTGAGTGTTTTACCTTCGTTGACGATTTTGAAGACTCATCACCTGAATTGGAGTCTTTTGCTTTTTCGGATGAGTTAGTCGAACCATCCGACTCTGTTGCGTACACTTGGTTCGAACCTTTGATGGAATCCTTCGAGTTTGAAACAGTTACCCTACCATCTATTGTTTCACCTCCTAAACTCGAATTGAAGCTTTTGCCGTCGCACCTAAAATATGCTTATCTAGGTGATAATGAGACCTTACCCGTCATTATATCAGCCTCTCTAGCTCTTGAGCAAGAGAAGGCTCTTTTGATGGTCTTACATAATAATCGGCAAGCTTTCGGCTGGTCTATGGTGGACATTAAGGGGATTAGTCCCCTCATAGTCGAACATCATATACACTTAATGGATGATGCCAAGCCGGCACGGGATCCACAAAGACGCCTCAACCCCATCATGAAAGAGGCTGTTAAGAAGGAGATTGTCAAGTGTCTGGATAGTGGTATCATTTACCCTATCTCGGATAGCCAATGGGTTAGCCTAATCCACGTCGTGCCAAAGAAATCGGGCATTACGGTCATTACCAATGAGGCAAATGAGTTAATTCCCACACGCACACAAACTGGGTGGCGAGTCTGCATAGACTATAGGAAACTCAATGCTGCAACAAGGAAAGACCACTTTCCTTTACCTTTCATTGACCAAATGCTCGAGCGATTGGCAGGGCACGAGTTCTATTGCTTTCTAGATGGCTATTCCGGTTACAACCAAGTCCCCATCACCAAAGAGGATCAAGACAAGACAACATTCACTTGTCCCTTTGGCACTTTTGCTTATCGTCGCATGCCTTTTGGGTTATGCAATGCACCCGCGACATTTCAGCGGTGTATGATGGGGATCTTTTCAGACATGGTTGAAAAGTTCTTGGAGATCTTTATGGATGATTTCTCCATCTTTGGCGACTCCTTCGACGAGTGTTTACAACATTTTGATGCAGTTCTTACCCGCTGCAGGGATAAGAACCTAACATTGAATTGGGAGAAGTGCCATTTCATGGTGCGAGAAGGCATTGTCTTAGGACATATCATCTTGCAAAACGGCATCGAGGTTGATAGAGCTAAAATCGAAGTGATTTCTAACCTCCCTCCCCCTAAATGCATCAAAGATATCAGAGCCTTTCTTGGCCACGCTGGTTTTTACAGACGGTTCATCAAGGACTTTAGCAAGATCGCTAGACCCTTGACTCTCTTACTGGCCAAGGACACAACTTTTGATTTCGACTCCACTTTCATTGAAGCATTCGAGTCTTTGAAACATTCCCTCATCTCTGCGCCCATCCTCTCATCTCCCGACTGGACGCACCCTTTCGAAATCATGTGCGACGCATCAGATTTTGCAATTGGCGATGTTCTTGGACAGCACATTAATAAGATGCCGCACGTAATTTATTATGCTAGCCGAACACTAAATGAGGCCCAACTAAACTACACAACAACAGAGAAAGAGTTTTTAGCTGTTGTGTTTGCACTCGAAAAATTTCGGCCTTATTTAATTGGCTCTCCAGTCGTTGTATATACTGATCATTCAGCTCTTCGCCACCTTTTTGCGAAGAAGGATGCTAAGTCAAGGCTAATACGTTAGATCCTTTTATTACAAGAATTTGACCTTGTCATTAAGGACAAAAAAGGATGTGAAAACGTAGTAGCTGATCACCTATCACGACTTCCTTCTTCGCCCACGCTCGATCTTCCAATCACTGATGTTTTTCCCGACGAGCAACTCTTGACCGTTTCTTGCAAACCATGGTTCGCCGATATTGTAAACTACTTAGCCATCGGCCTGATACCTAATGATTGGTCGAAACAGGATAAACTTCGATTTTTGTCCCAAGTAAAGCATTTTTACTGGGATGAACCCTATCTTTTTAAATACTGTTCCGACCAAATCATTCGTCGGTATGTGCCTGAAAGTGAGGTCAAGAGCATGCTGTCTTTTTGCCACGATCAAGCATGTGGCGGGCACTTTGGCCCAAAGAAGACAGCCGAAAAAGTTTTGCAGTGTGGTTTCTATTGGCCACGACTCTTCAAAGATACTTACGAATACTGCAAAACATGCTCCCGGTGCCAACACTTGGGCCGGATATCGCGGAGAAACGAAATGCCGCTCCAACCAATTTTGGTTGTGGACATTTTTGATGTAGATTTCATGGGACCATTTCCTAACTCTTTTGGAAATGTGTATATTCTTTTGGCGGTTGACTATGTTTCAAAGTGGGTCGAGGCTGTGCCCAGCCGAACGAACGATAATAAGGTTGTCATTCGGTTTCTTAAAGAACACATATTTTCTCTATTTGGGTACCCTCGGGCGATAATAAGTGATAATGGTTCTCAATTTTGCAATAGGACTTTCGAGTCCTTAATGCGCAAATACTCTATCACCCACAAACTGTCAACGCCATATCACCCCCAAACATGTGGGCAAGCCGAGGTTTCAAATCGGCAAATAAAGCAAATCTTGGAGAAAAACGGTTTCTAAAAACCGTAAAAATTGGTCACTTAAACTGATTGATGCACTATGGGCTTTCCGTACTGCATATAAGACCGATCTTGGTATGTCTCCATACCGGCTTGTTTACGGGAAGGCTTGCCACCTCCCAGTGGAGATTGAGCATAAAGCTTTTTGGGCTATCAAAGAGCTAAATTTATCTTTAGGAGATGCGGGCAGCAATCGAAAGCTGCAGTTGAATGAACTAGAAGAGCTGAAAGATGAGGTATATGATAATGCCCTAATTACTAAAAACCGAGCTAAGGTGTTCCACGATAAACACATTTTGCGAAAAACTTTTGAACCTGGTCAACATGTTTTACTTTATGACACTCGGTTACATTATCATCCCGGCAAGCTCCGTTCCAGATGGAGAGGACCTTTTGTAGTCCGCACCGTTTATCCGCACGGTGCAGTTGATCTTGAAAATCCTGAAGACGATACCTTATTCAAAGTGAATGGGCATCGACTGAAACCGTTCTTCACAGCGGACCCTTCGGAGGAGCTCCTGTTCTTGCAGGAGCCGATCTACACTGAGTGATATTCCTCCACTTTCACCCCCAAATTTCTTTTTCCCAAAACATTATTTCAAATAAGTTTGGGGGTGTGTATATTATTTGTATATATATATATTTCCAAAATACCATAAAAAAAATAATAATAAAAAAAATTAAAAATTTTGGACCTAATTGCAAATTTGCAGATTTAAGAGCTGATTTTTTTTTTATAAAACCCTCATTGAGAGGGTGTTTTCTACAAATAACCCTCCCATCCCCTATTTATATGCCCTGAGCCCCCCTGTTCTCTTACCCTAAATTTTTCCTCTTCATAAAACCCTAGCCGCCGTCCCCAACCTGCTCCAGAAAAATCTCGCCGTGCCGCCGCCAAACCGCCGCGCTTCCGCCGCCGTTGCTGCCTCCCGCCGCGCTTCCGCCGCCGTCTGGTGTCGTCGCCCCCTGAAATTTTCAGGGGAGGTAACTCTGTAGATTTCCTCTCTGTTCCTGCATATTATTTTTCTGGAAAATCTATATGGCACATAAAATGCAGTTTGAAAGGGATTTTTTCCCGGTTTTCACACACGAAGTATACGGTAGATATTTTGCACATGAAATCGAGCAAAGGGGCTGGAATTTCCTGCTCTATAATCACTCCTCTGCGTTTGCCCTACCTAACCTAGTTGCCCTATTTTATGAATCAATGGAGGATAATAGTTTAGACAACTTAGGCTACATTAAAATAAATTGGGGAGATCGTGTAATTCACATTGATAGGGATATGATCCACGAGGTTACACTCATACCACGTGTACCCGCACATGAACACCCATTGCACTTTGAGGATTATATGCCCTTGATGGGGAATGACTGCGCACGAGAGCCGCGTAAGGGTATCCAAGCACGGACCCTTTTTGCGAACGTTTTTACTGTGTGCCGGTGGGCACAAAACAATATCTTTGGTAGTTCGCACAACACGACTTTTTTCACCCCTTCATTACATGTCGTACATACACTTATGACGAAAAATCAACGGTTCGACATGTGCACTGTATTGCTCCAGTCTATAGGTACGGGGAAACGAGGTACCGTCAACCCATGTCCCATGCTTGTCACCCAACTCTGCCGTTATTTCCTCCCCGTCGAGGAATTTGACTCATACATGCTAGACGGTGTTCCGGTTCGACCACTCGTAGAGGGCATTACGTCGTCCTACTCTAGACTTACTGATATTTGGACACGAACGGAACCGGCAGAAAATATTCCCGCACACACCCCTAGCTCGAGCTCGACATCGAGCGGGGAAGAACTAACCCCTCAGGAGCATGCGCGATTGATGCGGAGAAGAGGGAGAAGAATCAATTCTTTGAGGGATGAGTTTCGGGCGACAGCACGAGATCACGACCGTCGGTTGACGGAAATTGAGAGGGGAATTCAAACACTTTTGGCTAGAGGGGAACGATCACGTTCACGCTCACGAGCGCGACGTGGGGCCGGGCAGTGAGGGCACTGCTTTGCTCAAGTTTGGGGGAGAGGGTAATGTATATAGTATCTTTTGCATTGCATATTGTATATATTTTTTCTTTTCCTTTTGCATATTTAATTTCTGCATTGCATCTTTATATAAAAAATCATAAAAATTTAAAAATTTGAAAAAAAAAATTTAGAAAACTGAAAAACCCATAAAAATTGAAAAAATTCAAAAAATTATAAAAATTATTGTATTCAATTTTGGCTAATTGACTTGAGTTTGATAAAAAGGTTAACTGGCTAGGAAAAACTAGATCTTAGACTTAGCAAATTAAAAACCCTAAAAATAACCTTCCTTAGAGTTTAACGGTAGAAAGTATATGTCTTTGTAGGTTATTTAGAAATAGGCACATTTTGGGTTCACTTCTTGGGCTAAGTCAAAATGAGGGAAGAGTATTGATGTTCTTATTAGAATATAAGTTCGAAAAATAGTTCCTAGCTTAAGTCTAGATTCTGAAAACATGTACCCTACAAAATGCACAATCACGCACCTTGAAACTTGGATTAGTAGAAGAGACCTTGAAATGCTCTTGTCTAAAGTCCTTAGCACAATGAAAATAAAAAGAAAAAAAAGTGAATAAAGAAAAAATGGACACTGGTTTTTGTGATTACTTAAGGCTGTAAAAAAAAAAAGAAAAATATTTAGCGAGGGTGCTTCATCACCTAGTGCCTTAGACCAACTGGTTTGGGAGTCACTGCTAAAAGCCTTGGGTGTTGCAAAACTAGGAAGTACGCTTTAAAGTGCTAACGCATCTTGTAATCGGTTGTTGGTACCTCAAGAAGTATTAACGGTCGCATGAAGGATGTGTAAGCGAAAGTCAAGGAAAAAAATTCATAAGTGCTTTGGACAATGGACGAGAGTACGATTGCTTGATTTGAATTTCCAAGTGTAGGGGTGACAATTACACACACGTGGGGATATGTGATTAGAGTTTAGATAAGAGAAAGGAATGAAGAATAGAACTTGTATCTTTAATAGAGTTGATAGAAATTCCTAAGTGGAGATGAAACTCTAGAAGGAAAACTTAAGAAATGCTGAAAGCTAAGTAATTTTATAGAACATGTATAATCTTAAGTTAAATAATAAGGAAGTGTGAAGAATATGGGTGGATAATTTGCGGGTCGACGATAATAGAATTCCTTGTTAGAAAACCTAATTGGAGAGCAAAAGTCGAAAAACCAAATTGATAGGATTTTGTGGGTGTAATCCGCTGAAAACCCTCAGGAGACAACACTCCTCCTACTAGGGACACCTAGAGGTTTAACGGCTTGTTGCACGTGCTCAGTGCAATCGCGTTTCCCTGCGAAAGTGCGGCTAGGTTAGAATAAAATAATAAGTTTGCTCGAGGATGAGCAAAAGATAAGTTTGGGGGTATTTGTTCATATCATAATATTGCAATTCATACGCCCCATTTTTATTCATTTTATAAGTAAACAGGTATTCTTGATGCACGTTTGTTGCATATTACAGGATACAGGCTCTTGGAGCGAAGACAGTGAGAAAAGACAGAAGATGATACAAAAGAGAGACTTTTGACCAACAACTAGACGGATTCTAGTCACGAAGAACAGTTTACAATTGTATATGGCAATGCAGTCCGAAATGTCAAAGTGAACCGTCAAAAGATCCTTACAAGTTTTCACTGAAGATCTGGAAAAGACCAAGAAGCCAAACAAAGAAAAATAGTGAAGACTAAACAAGCCCAAATACCCAGCATGAAGACCAGAAAATTTGGTGAGCTGAGCTCACCAAAGGGCCGCGGAATCGCGGCCCAAGGCCCATCATTGCCGCGGTTCCGCGGCCATTAAGTGCGCACGTCGGTGGAATTTTCTTCTGTCTGTGTGTCGGTGCGGGTGTTGGGATTTTCAGTGGGCATATCTGTAAAATCATGTGTGCGAGAATCTATAACCCTAGCTTCCCTGTTCACTTATAAATTGTACTCATAAATCTGTAAAAAGGCTATGCCTCTTTTCAATCAATAAAATTCAGAATTGTTGGGAGATCTAGAGCATCACTTTTGTGAGTTTTTATTCTTTTAATTCCTGCCTTAGTTCTAATTTAATTCTTGCCCTAGCTATCTAGTATCATTCTTGCAGTAGAGTAATTTTATCACTTGCCTTAGTTAACTTTGTGTAGCTCCTTTTAATCTGAAGTAAGTAAGTAATAATTTTATGTCTAAACAAAACACATTAAACATAAAAAAAGATGTCATTTTTAGAAGATCCCCTAATGAGTGAGTAAAATCCTCGCTTGTTAGGGTTAGGAATAAAGGAGGGAATGAGAGATGATTATCTCTCATCTCTTTCAATGCCGAATATTTTTAAATAGAACTTCATGCACGCATGCATGATCCGCTCCCTACGGCACCCTACCCACGAGGTAACGGTGACACCGTAGTATAAAGGACCGGACATGCGTGACGTCCATGAAGGTTATAGCCATTAGTAGGAAAGGACGGACAAGGATCAAGAGGAAGAAACTTCGTTTCTTCCCAATCATCCTAATCCCCTTTGCTAATAATTGTTATAACTTCTAAAACAGGTTTGAATCAAAAAGCATTGAAAGAGGTGTTAATCTTTATCTACTCAACCCTACTTTAGACCTAATCCTAACAAGTTCTTTAATATCATATTAATTAGTTTTAAATCAATCAACAAAAACCAAACCACCATCGGAATCAACTCGTAAAAACACAAATCAGAAAATTACACATCTCTGTGGATCGACCCGTACTCACCGGCCAGCTGCAAAGCGACGCCGTTTCTGATTACGGTTAAACTTATAATTTTTGGAGAAAATCAGGTGCCGCTTCTATATCAGCGACCGAAGGCAAGTGAATCCCTTCACTTGTTCATCATGCTATAGTAATCACTGGATATAATATATGATGATATATGTATAAGTATAGATATTTTTACATATACATTGTTTGCGAAATCAAGATCGAACAAGTAGTAATATCATATAGAAACTCATGAGTTTTAGTGTTTGAGATCCGACTTGGGTCAATTATGCCGTAGCAATATCATATAGAAACTCATGAATTAATTTCGTGTTGATCGGGTAAAAGAAACCTATATTTCGATCGATAACCGTTTGCATAGTCTAAGTGTTCGATTTAGAACCCTATGCGATAACTAAAGCTAATATGGTGGAACCCATGATCATTATACCCTATTACTGTTAATGTAAACCCGATAGAGATTGGACGGCAAAACGATGCCGTTTAATCCATGAAACGTTACCCTCGATAACCTTTGCAAAATCTGAATTTTCCCGGACAAGCTGAACGGTTAAATTCATAATAAATCATTTATATATCGGATCTTAGCGTTCTATGGCTCGTATCTAATCCAACAGATAAACCTACAGTAATCCATAGTTAATCTCTGTATTTTAATAAGTTATGAAAATAAAAACTGAGGCGATTCGTGGCTCTGGACTGCAGTCCAGAGCAAGAATCTTGGCCTTTACCTATTTTAGAATGCATACTTTTCATTATTTAGGTGCGCAAATGTGCAGAAATATATATGGAAGCGTAGAGAATTGAATTATATTTCTAACGGTACTGGTCTCATTGCATTCCAGTGTCGTTTGATATTTATAACACCTTTAAAACCGTCGATGTGTGCCGCAATCTTATGCAGAGACAGAATGTATATCTTAACCTTAAACAGTGCATATCTTCTTGCATACAGCTGATATTATCAATCCGTCTAATGCATTGGAAACATAACAGATAAATATAAATATTATCTAACTGTAGCGTTGCCAAATTATGATCCTAATAGAAAGTAAAATGTGTTACGAAATGGACTTCCAGTTCAGAAACTGGATTTCCAGCAGTAAACACTGAAAATAGAATGGCCGTAACACGCAAACCTGAAACCCGATTGACTCGAAACCAATTTATATTAAATTTTGCGAGTTATGCGACACCGACTGCCATATTCTATTTGTATCATATTTGATTGCATTCTTTATCATATTATATAGCGGTTATACCCTCATTGAATAGTGGTCATATACATTGATATCCTAGTGACCGTGTTATATTACCAAAAGATAAGTGTTAGAAATTGGATTGTGGCATGTATGTTAGTGAAAAGGCGTGATTGCATAGTGGAAGTGACACGTACTTATACACAATCAGTGGAACAATTTAGTTATTGCATTGTCGACACCTATGAGGCATATATAAGTGTAACTATAACTGGTATGGGACGGGTATGGAAGCACTTATATTAGTTTCATAGGTAAGACATCAAGGGCTGTCCACTTATCTTGGATACCAGTCGAGACATGCTTGATGGAGACCCTGTCTCCAATTCTCGCGTAGACTTATTATGGAGCGAATAGTACTTAGATTCATGGTCGGTGTTTGATGTAGACGTGGGTGTTCGGTAGTTTGAGTGTAGGTTTGATCAACGGAATCTCAGAAGTCCCACTGCCGGAATATTTCGTGATTTCATGATTTTGACACTGATCGTATTACTGATTCTTACTGATCGTGATTCGGGCCCGTATTTCCCTGCCCGTGGGGCTTACCCTTGAGTTGGGAATACTCCTGCGGTGGTTGACACTCATACTCGGACTGACGATATGTTCTTAGTGACATAGATATTGCATTGATTACTGATTTGATACACATGCTTTACTGTTTACCTGTACCGGTTATTTCATACTCACGTCATTACTCTATGCTTACCGCTTTATGTTTATCATCATTACACATTATATATGTATGCATTGCTATTGTGTCGCTCTAACGACCTGAGTTTGCATGCTCAAAGGAAGAAGTGGACCTGACTAAATTCGAGAAGATCACGGAGATCCACACCAGTGAACCAACGATATCTTTCCTCTGATATTGCTGATTAGTTGTCTCTTTGGTTTGTATCCATTGCGCTCGGTTTGTTTACATCTGATAGTTCTAGTGACTGTATTTCTCTTTATCCGTGCTATGTTTTACTGATTACCATGTAATGCTAGAAGCCGAAGTGTGACTACGACATGATATTTCCTTGACCGTCGGAGTATGGCTGGCCTTGTCAACCCTCTTATTCCGTATTTTGGGAAGCGGGGCGTGACATATTGTATTGTATAGATTAAGATTACAGGTCTTGGCCAAATCCATGGATATAAAATGTTCAGGTTCATGTTCAAGATGTAATCATGTATTCAGGTAGTCATGTCGAGTTCATGTCACGTTATAACCATGGTTCGGTCAAGTCGAGTCAAGTTTACAAGTTTGAGTTTGATGTTTGAATTCAAGTATTCAAGTTCATGATCAAGTATTCTAGTTTAAGTTTGATTTTGGATTCTGGTTTGAGTTTGGACTCGGATTGAGTCAGAAACTTGTGAACGGATTTAACTCTTGAATTTCTTAGTTTCGGGAGTAATCGGCAACTGTTGCATATGGACGGCAGGATTTGTGTCTTTTTCCAAGACAAGTGCCACTGATAACTCCGTTAAGTTGTCTAACCTGAATAGGCAAGCACTCACTTTCTCCGGCTCCCTGGGGCTCAAGGGAAATAATATCGGTTAAACCTATATTAATTCTATAGTCCTTAAAATATTGTTTGCATATCTCGTGGGGGTTTTATGAAAAATATGTTAATATTGTTTTAAAAATAACCCCGAGGGTGATTTACAAGATTTAGGGTTTTCATGGACATGTATTTTAATTATTGGGGTAATTTAATGATAAAAGCTTAGCTTTTTAATGTTTATGGTATTTTATTGAAAACTGGCCCTTTTGGTAACTTGATGGTATTTTGTTAATATTTTAATCTTTCATTTTAAAAAATATAGTTTCATAATATATTTTTATTGAAAATACGGATTTATAATTTGTATATAATTTTAAAAAATTAATTTTGTTTAGAAAATCCGCGTTTCTTAAAACCCGTATTTTATTTCCTTTCGAGATCGAATACCCCGTGAGCAGTTCTGCATCTCGCTCTACTATCCCAAGGATGTGCGATAATCCACACCATCCATTAGCGGATCCCGTAACGTGGGTTGTAGAGGCGTATTTGCCAAGGATTACAAAATACCTCTTTAAAAGAAACCCGGTTTTGAAAAGTTGTGGTATTTTAATGAAAATCATTTCTTTGAACCAACCCTATATATATATACACACACACACACACACACACACACATCGTGCTATGAAACCAAAGTGTGCGTGTGGAGGAGGTCGTTACCCCGTAAAGTTTTCCTAAAAGTATTGTTTTATCAATTATCGAAAATAGGGTGATACTAAAGTTTAAGGTATTTTAATGAAAATGTTCGTTTATATTTGTTTCACATGAAAATTTTGGTTAAACTTGAAGCTGAAAGACTGTAATCGATGTTACAAGTAGGATGGTAAATTTAGTTTGACTTATGTATAAAGAAAAAGGGAGTTTCAAGTTTAAAAAGAAAAGTATCGGAGGTAACTCTATTTTACCGATATATTTTTAGGAGATAAATTGCGATGAAAAGAAGAAGAGATGAGAGAGACTTATGGCTTAGTAATATCGAGAAGAGGGTAAGGAAGAAGGGAGGGGCTTCGTGGCGTCGTGGGAGCTCCGGAAACGGTTTCGATCTTCGACGAAAGGAGCTTGATTGCTAACTCCACTTGCACTTAGGAACTTTTGAGGTAATTTTGCTAGAAGTTTTCAGAATATAGGGGAGCTAGGGCATGGGGTGGTATTTATAGTGGAGAATTAGGGTTTGAGAATTAAAATTTTTAGATTAAAAAGTATTAAAAAGGTGTTAAATGGTTAAATGAAGGGTTTCTGTTTGATTGCAGGAAAATCAAACAGTGCAGGGGAGTTAAGGGAAGCTGAAGAGACAAGTGTGCAAAGCACGGAGCAATTTTGGCTTATCTTGACCTTCGGCGCCGGCCCAATCATGGGTTTGGGGGGTCGGATCTTGAGACATTGCCTCGAGATTTGTGCCATGTGTCGATTTCGGTGTGTACACCTCATTGCGCTTGTTTGATTTTTCTAAAACTTTTCATTTCTCCGTATATTAAACGTGCAACTCTTGGGCTTCCAAAATTTAAAAAGAAAAAATCTAAAAAAAATAATTGGGTCTAATAGAAATCGAACGCACAGGCTATGTCACAGCAGTACAGGAGCTTCACCAGTGAGCTACAACTTGTTTCTTGCTTTTATTAAACAAAAATAACTTTTAACTCTTACACAGACTATAATACTCTTTTCTGTACAATAACAAAAAAAATTTAGGTACAGTGATTTCAGAGTTGTTACATTCATCCCACTTTAGCCATTTTCCTTTTGATCCGTTCTTAAATAAAATAAAATATATTAAAAAAATCTTCTTTCTCTTGAGCTTGGAGAGGCATCGGTTCCATCAAGTTTCAAAATCTCGGTTGAGGATTTTATCAAAATGGTGAGCCAGTTGTTATACCGACTCACACAACCCGTAAGTCCCCCTCCCCCTCTTCTTCTTGTCGTACTCTTTTATAAATTCGGCGCCGTATCTTGTCGTAATCCCTAATGATATGTATTTTCTTTAGAAGTTTCATAAGTTGTGATTATGTATTTTCAGCGGTTTTTTTTGTATACCCCTCATCCAATGTGCTGCCAGTATAAAGAGCTCACTAGATTATTGCCTATATAAAAGCATATATCTTTGTGCAGATTTGGAATATTACTTATTATATAGAACTTCAAATGTGCATTTGGTTTTACTCGATAAAGTTTGTGTTTTAATATCTCCCAAAATAATAGCAATAGTATTGTCAATTTTAATTCTTATAACATCGATGGGTTTTTTTTTTGCAGTATAGTACCTTTACTGGAGAACCTTTGCTTTTAAAATTGAGTTATATTAAATTCATATAACTTCTGGTATTTAATTATTTGGTTAGCAAGATAAAATGTTTGAGCCTGTCATCTTCAGAAAGGAATTAAATGGAAATGGTTGAACTGGTCAAGATTTTTGAAACCATTCTACCAATCCCCCAGAGTTGTCTGAAAGATAATAGTAACATACTAACATACTACTCATTATTTAATAATACCATACTATTCTACTGCTAATATTAAAACTATATATTTTAATATGAATTTCTTTAGAAACGGTATTGTTGAAATTTTTATACATATTTTTAGTTGATACCACACGTGGTAACAACCTACCCCCCAATCTAAACTACTTGTAAAATCTATGGTCAAGAGTTTTTATTAAAATACCTTCTAGTTTTAAAAATAGATTTAATATCTTTTCTTTGCAATTACATCTCCACAACCCTCTTTTAGGGGAACTCATTTATGGATGATGCGGGTTGTCGCACGTCCTTGGGATAGTAGAGTGAGATACAGAACTACTCATGGAGAATTCGGTCTCGAAAGAAAATAAAAATACGGTTTAATGAAATACAACCTTTTAAAACAAATTAAAACTTTGGAAAATTTATATAAAATTATGAATCCGTATTTTCAATAAAAATAAATTATGAAAATATACTTTTAAAAGGAAGATTAAAATTTTAATAAAATACCATCAAATTTCCAAAAGTAGTAGTTTTCATAAAAATACCATAAACTATTAAAAGTTAGGTTTCATCACTAAAATACCACTAAAACTAAAATAAATTTTTATAAAAACTCTTAATATTATAAATCACTCTTGAGATTTATTTTTAAAACAATATTATAATATTTTCATAAAACCCCCTCGAGCAATGCAAACAATATAAATACATAATAAACAATTTGAATAAATCTTTAAGGATCCTAAATTAATATATGTTTAAGCGGTATCATTTCTCTTGAGCCCCAGAGAGTCGGAGAAGGTGAGTGCTTTCCTATTCAGATTAGATAACACTGCAAATTAACGGAGTTATCAATGACAATTGTCTTGAAAAAAGACACAAATCCTGCCGTCCATGTGCAGGGGTTGTCCGATTTCTCCCGATCATAAGATTTTTATCAGTTTAAATCAATTCATATAAAAATGACCTGAACTCGAATCCAAACTCGAATCTAAACTTGAATTTGAACACAAACACAAACTCGAACTCTAACTCAACTCGAATCTAAACTTGAATATGAACTCGAATCCAGTCTCCTCAAACTAACTTGACTCGATCCAAGATTGCAATTGTCATGGATCGCATTTCACTCGACTTCATTCTACACCTTTTGCAATCTAATGTTTCGATCAAGAAATATTAATCAATCAATCAAATCAATTAAGTATATTAACCAGTTATAATATATTATACTCGGGGTGTTTGGGATAGTTTCTTGTATGAATCCAACGGAGCTTCAGGAGTCCCGTATTAACCTTTTTTTATTTTACTCGAATATTAGTCGGGTTGACTCATCCACAGCTCAGAACCCCAATGCTAACACATGAAATGGGCCCGTGTTTCCTTGCTCCTGGGGCCCCACTCTTTAGCTTGTGAATACTTCTACGGTTGCGTTGACATTCACACTTGGAACTTAACGTTAACATAGTGACCATATAGAGACCTATATAACATAATTACCCATGATCATATACTCTTACTCGTCATATAAATATTCTACAATTGTTAATTTTCTTATTTTTACTTATCTTTGGGACTTACCGAGCGCTAGATCGCTGACGGGCATTCCACCCACTATTCTTCTCTAGGAATGTTCTTCAGATACGGTCGAGACGGAGGAAGTGGAAGCCACAGAGGATGACTACAACTAGATCGCTACTCAGGGCTAGCTCAGCTTCATTTCCTTCAGTTTATGTATGCCACTTGTTTAGGCATTTTTCTTATTGTATTTACTTTCCAGTATAAACTCATGTATTTGTAAATATTGGAAGTTGAATGTAAATAAAGATATTTGTTGAAAATTTTTATAGTCTTCATTTATTCATGCATTGTGTATTATTGTTTCAATACGCTTAGTATATTTATTTAGGGAATGAGCTTCTCTGGATAAATATGCCGCGGGCTTGCCACGTCACCGTTTTCGTCTACTGGGATGCGGGGCGTGACAATCTCTAAGGACAAGCTCAGCTCTCAACATAGATCTCATCTTCTACACGATGAAGATGGACGCCGGGACGATCCTTCCGGCCAGTCTCGGGTGACAGTGGGAGGAGCCGCTGCTACCATTTGGCTCTATTCTGTTCGTACCAGCCAACGCCATCCCAGCTCCTCAAGCTCCGGTAACAGAAAGACCAGCCTCAAAAGGCAGAAGGCCAAATGTGGTGATCTCGAGGGCACCACTAACCAAACGCAAGTCGGTGTCTGAACAACTTTCCTTGGCCCCAGCTGGGGGCAAGGCCATCAACACCAATAAAGCAATAAGGCATCTCGAGCAAGTTCCAGGGGTGCCCCTGACAACTGCTCGATCGGGTATCTTCTCTCAGCTTCCCGTCAATCGACTCATGATGGCTTCCTGGATAATGGATGCCCGCCAAGCCCTCAAAATCGAGAAGCTAAGACAGAAAAGGTTCAGATACAGAGCCAACAAAAGAGCTAGGGCTCCTGCTAGTCTGAAGTTCATGGGGTTCCAAGAATGAGATCACCCCTCAACAATAGCTGAATTGGCTGTAAGTCTCTCTAACTCATTCAAACAGCTGAAATTGGTTTAGAAGAATGCTATGACCGCAAGAGTCAAGAAAACTGTGATCCGGACCATGCTATCTAAGGACCCAGCCAGGCCAACCGTCTTCAGTGGCCCGTTCTCTCCCGAAGAGGAAGTGTAACAACCCTAATTTTCTTATACCCTTTTTCTATACAAATTTTTAAATTAATTTTTTTCAAAATCCACAAAGGGGTATTTTAGCCTGAGCACAAGATATAGGTAATTATTTTATTTTTAATTACAAGCTACAAGAATATAATAACTCCATTTTTAGTGTACAAGAAATTATTTTAAATTTAATGTATAGTAGGAGTATTTATTCTTGCTACTATCATTTTAAGTAATTAAATACCAAAATAATTACAAGAAGGAGCTTGTAGCTCATTGGTAATACCTTGCACTGCTGAACCAAGCCACCATAGTTCAAATCCCCTGCCCCACATTATTTTTATATTATTTTTGTTTTAAATTTCTTGGAAGCCCAACAGTCCACAGGTCATAACTCCCAAAAGTTGAACTGAACATTAAAAACTAAAAATACCAGAGCCTTAACCCGGAGACCTCCCACCTACCCACGCCCCGACACGGCCCGACTCGGCCGAGTCTGCCGGCGGACCGGCCGACTCGGTCCGGCGCCGCCGGCCGAACTCGGCCGGCCGGACGAGTCCCCAACATGAAAGTTGGGGCTCTTCACCTACCCTACCCCGTGTATACTCCAATTTAATGGATTGGTTCCCGAGAGTTTATTACACCCCATTTACTATAATTTTTAATGATTTTTCTATAATTTTTACATTTTTTTTAAAAATAAAAACCTTTCACCTACCCTATCCTAGTCTACCCTATAAATACACCCCTACCCTGTACCCTCTCATTCCAAAACCCTAAGCTCACTCTCTCAAAATTTTCCAAGAAGAGTGTACTTTGAAAACAAGTTCGCGGTGAAGCTCCGACGAAATTCCGGCGGGAATTCCGGCGACGTTTTTAGAAACAACCGGCGACGAAGCAACGTCTCGGCAACTCCTTTAGTTCCCCTACACTCCTTAGTATAGATCGAAACCCCCTCTTTCTTATTCTCTAAAATACGAAATTACGAAACCCGACGGAATCGGAACAAATCCGATTTCCGACTCGGTCTTCTATAAAATTTCACTTCTAATCAATTCAATCATACTTAAACATCTCTATGTTGACTATTAAACATTCAACGAATAATTTGAACAAGTTTTCTCACTTGAAATAATAACCTTTCCAATCTATCGTATTTTTCACTTTTATACCATCATGTTTCAATTTCACATTTAACCCCTTAACCTTACTATATATTTAAAGTAGAGCACGAGGTAATGACCTACCTCCACACACACGCAAATACAACCCTAAACGACATCATCAAAACTTAGAATACGATAAAACGAAACTTTCATTTAAATACCATAATCTTAATAAAACCATTCTTAAAAGTTTTAGATTTGATACACTTTTAAATAAATACCTTGTATTAGGAAAATACGATAAGTTGTGAACATCGATCGTTTATCTAAACCTGACTTTGTGGTGTCTAGGCTAGGCAAGTGAGCTTAGGTAATTTTAAAAGGCCCGTCTCACGATTCGTGAGCGGATCCCTCCTCCCTCACTTGTACTTACCTGGCCACAATTGGCAGTGAAGAGGTAATTTGAGGCTTCTAACGACTTGTCGTTTAGACCATTTAGAAATAGGCTAGTTGGCTTAGAAAACCCTAGAATCTAAGATTCGAAAATTACACTTTGCAAATAAATACCTTTTACTTTATAAAACCGTTTTCTAAACGATTAGTATTTTACAATCTTTGCAAAGCGCCGTTACAACCCATCCTTAGGGAACCCGTTAGGGATAGTACGGTTTATCGTGCACTCTCGGGATTAGTAGTGTGAGATTCAGACCTCCGCAAGGAGCATTCGGTCTCGAAAGGTTTAAAATATGACATCTTAAGAAAATGAGATTTTTGGAATATAAAATATTTATTAAAATTATTTTTGTATAAACATATGTATATTTATCATTTAAATATCTATTTTATTATAATATAGATTTTCCACCTTTTCCTAAAAATCACAATACTAAATTTTACACTAAAATACCATGAACTTCAAATAATCAATATTACATATAAATACCATTATTTATGAAACTAGGATATTCTCACTAGAAATGTCACAATATAAAATCCACTCTCATTACAACTCTAAAGAAGAGTAATAAATACTTGAGGTGTATTTTGAAAACTATACAAAATTATTTTTACATAAAACCCCCTCAAGTTCTATAAATTTCCCTAAGGACCCTAGCAAATTCTAGGTAAGAATTAATCAAAACTTTGAGTTACATTTCTAATTGTCTGACTCGGATTTGAGTCTGATTATATTTGACTTGAATATGATTCAAGTACAATATACAATCTTCAATATTACAATTCAACATGAATCCATGAATCCAATTATCAATCTATACAACTTGACTGAACCGAACCATGGATATACATTCCATTTACATGGTTCTCCAATTATTCCATTTACATGACTCTACAGTTATATCCGTTTACCGATATCATGGTCTCAGTCAGTCAATCAATTATACAATCAATACAATTTACAAGACAAACAATACAATCAAAACACTGCGGAGTTTAAGGGGTAGACTGGTACGAAATATGTTAAAGTTGGCACGAGGTGGTCACTTAAGACGTAATTACATCCATGCCGTTGTTCCGTGGTATTATCGACGGAGCCTTGTACTACAGATTACCAAGGTCCCCGGTGTAAGTGGGACTCCCCTCGTATACACTGGCATCTTCTGTACCAGGCTACAAACAACAGCGTTAATACAACCTTACAATATTATAATACAATATTAAAAGCTACTCTCTCTCTCTCTTTCTTACTCTCTGTCTATTTCTCCCTTATCTTTGGGACTTACCGAGCGACCTGTTCGCTGACGACATTCTATTTCTTTCTTCTTTGAATGTCGTCAGGTGGTTTGGACCTGGCAGAGATCGAGCAATCGCAAGAAGACTTGGAGCAGTTTGCCGAAGACCTTGCACTTTAGTTTCATTGTACACTTTTCTTTTCAGTACTTTTCATTTCCTGTTATGCCACTGTTTAGGCATCTTTTATTTCAGTTGTATTTTCTTTTTCATGCATTGTATAAAAGAATGTTAATAAATAAAAATTTCTGTTTTTATTCTCTCTTGTCTCTTGTGTATTTATTTTATATTGCTTAGATACGCTTAGCGTATGTACTTCTGAGTATATACGTAGCGGACCTCGTCGCGTCCCCTTCGCCGTACAATGGGAAGCGGGGCGTGACAGGTTTTGTTGGTGGCCCATGCAGGTCAGAGCTGTATGAATCCGTATCATGCAGTTCTGTTCTGCGTGAACAACCTAAGCAATATAATACAAGAACCAACAACTAAAACATTCTTTACAATTCATGTTCCTTGAATCTTGCAATTTCATATTCCTTGAATCGTATTATTTCATGTACTTGAATCTGTCCTAACCCAAATTTTTCTTCAGGGTTATGGATTCCCCGAACAACACCAGCACCAATGTCAACAACACACCTCCACCACTACCACTCACACCTGCCGTTCCTTCTCCACTCAACGAGCAAACGGTTCTGCTTGAGGCAATCCGCAGCCTCCTAGAGGGACAACAACAGCTCTTAAGCCGTCCCGAGACTGAAGCACCTGGGGTGAAGCAATTCAGAGCTTTACATCCCAAACAGTTCTCAGGAAAGGGAAGCCTATTGGAAGCTGAGGAATGGGCTCAAAGTATCGAGGATGATCTGGCAGCAGCACAAGTGCCAGAACTAGCTTGGGTCCGAGTTGCAAAGCTGCAACTCACGGACAATGCACGGAACTGGTGGAAGGTGGAAGAAAGCCGTCTTGATCAGCCCATTGAATGGAAGACTTTTCGCGAGAAGTTCGACGCGAAATACTTCCCTGTGACTGCCAGGTTTGCCATGGAGCAGCAGTTCATTCATCCACAACAAGGTTCGATGTGGGACAGGTCAGTAGATGAGTATGACGCTGAATTCACCATGCTTGGTCGGTAAGATATGTCACAGTATTTTAAATTTTTGATATCACATAATACACAGCTAACACAAGACCGTAACAGATTTGCGGCGCACCTGATACCGACGGATGAGATCAGAGCCCGTCGATTTCAACAAGGTTTGGACACGGAAAACCAGGCTGCACTAGCCACAGGGAAATTTCTGACTCACGAGGATGCTCTGGAAGCTGTCCGCCGTTATGAAGCAGTGATAAAGGTAAGGGGCAGACCTCACTCTGCAGGAGTGAAACGCCCTGCTACTCAACTGGCAGGAGGGGCCTCTTCAAGGCCAGCTGTCGAACTCAGAAGACTAGAAGAAGTCAAGGATCGGCCAAGACCCGATTTTTGTTTTTATTGCAGGAGAGAAGGACACTTGTGGAAGGACTGTAGGCGCGCAAAAGGCCTATGCTTGGTTTGTGGCGCGTCCAATCACAGAATTGGAAACTGTCCTTATAGACGCAACCCAGCACACACAACCGTCAACTACCCACAGCAGCCAGCTATCCAGGCTCCTGCAACTCGTCCTGCACTCCCAGCACCACCTCCACATGGATTCCCTGCTCAGCCAAATCGCCAATTCCATCAGGCACTGAGAAACATGCCTCGGGTATAAGGGAATATGCCTCCAGCTAGGAGGAACGTGCCGAGACGCCAGGCTTACAATTTGGCGGTCGTAGAAGCTGATACGGTTGTTCAGGATAACCCTGGTAATTCTCTTCAACCTTTTTCACACCCTTGCATCACCTTGTCATTCTTCACAATCTCACCAATCCTTCCTTGAATCTGTTACACTTTCCTTTTACAAATTTCGAGGACGAAATTTTTATAAGGAGGGTAGAATGTAACAACCCTAATTTTCTTATACCCTTTTTCTATAAAAATTTTTAAATTAAATTTTTTCAAAATCCACAAAGGGGTATTTTAGCCTGAGCACAAGATATAGGTAATTATTTTGTTTTTAATTACAAGCTACAAGAATGTAATAACTCCATTTTTAGTGTACAAGAAATTACTTTAAATTTAATGTATAGTAGGAGTATTTATTCTTGCTGCTATCATTTTAAGTAATTAAATACCACAATAATTACAAGGAGCTTGTAGCTCATTGGTAATACCTTGCACTGCTGAACCAAGCCACCAGAGTTCAAATCCTCTGCCCCACAGTATTTTTATATTATTTTTGTTTTAAATTTCTTGGAAGCCCAACAGTCCACATGCCATAACTCCCAAAAGTTGAACTGAATATTAAAAACTAAAAATACCAGAGCCTTAACCCGGAGACCCCCCACCTACCCACGCCCCGACTCGGTCCGGCGCCGCCGGCCAGACTCGGCCGAACGGCCGAGTCCCCAACATGAAAGTTGGGGATCTTCACCTACCCTACCCCCCTGTATACTCCAATTTAATGGATCGGTTCCCGAGAGTTTATTACACCCCATTTACTATAATTTTTAATGATTTTTCTATAAATTTTACATTTTTTTTAAAATAAAAACCTTTCACTTACCCAACCCTAGTCTATCCTATAAATACACCCACTACCCACTACCCTCTCATCCCAAAACCCTAAGCTCACTCTCTCAAAATTTTCCAAGAAGTGTGTACTTTGAAAACAAGTTCGCGGCGAAGCTTCGACGAAATTCCGGCGGGAATTCCGGTGACATTTTTAGAAACAACCGGCGATGAAGTAACGCTTCGGCAACTCCTTTAGTTCCCCTACACTCCTTAGTATAGATCGAAACCCGTAAGTCCCATTCTATCCCTCTTTCTTATTCTCTAAAATACGAAATTACGAAACCCGACGGAATCGGAACAAATCCGATTTCCTACTCGGTCTTCTATAAAATTTCACTTCTAATCAATTCAATTATGCTTAAACATGTCTATGTTGACTATTAAACATTCAACGAATAATTTGAACAAGTTTTCTCACATGAAATGATAACCTTTCCAATCTATCGTATTTTTCACTTTAATACCATCATGTTTCAATTTCACATTTAACCCCTTAACCTTACTATACATTTAAAGTAGAGCACGAGATAATGACCTTCCTCCACACACACGCAAATACAACCCTAAACGACATCATCAAAACTTAGAATACGATAAAACGAAACTTTCATTTAAATACCATAATCTTAATAAAACCATTCTTAAAAGTTTTAGATTTGATACACTTTTAAATAAATACCTTGTATTAGGAAAATATGATAAGTTGTGGACATCGATCATTTATCTAAACCTGACTCTCAGGATTAGTAGTGTGAGATTCAGACCTCCGCAAGGAGCATTCGGTCTCGAAAGGTTTAAAATACGACATATTAAGAAAATGAGATTTTTGGAATATAAAATATTTATTAAAATTATTTTTGTATAAACATATGTATATTTATCATTTAAATATCTATTTTATTATAATATAGATTTTCCACCTTTTTCTTAAAAATCACAATACTAAATTTTACACTAAAATACCATGAACTTCAAATAATCAATATTACATATAAATACCATTATTTATGAAACTAGGATATTCTCACTAGAAATGTCACAATATAAAATCCACCCTCATTACAACTCTAAAGACAAGTAATAAATACTTGAGGTGTATTTTAAAAACTATACAAAATTATTTTTACATAAAACACCTTCAAGTTCTATAAATTTCCCTAAGGACCCTAGCAAATTCTAGGTAAGAATTAATCAAAACTTCGAGTTACATTTCTAATTGTCTGACTCGGATTTGAGTCTGATTATATTTGACTTGAATATAATTCAAGTACAATCTACAATCTTCAATATTACAATTCAACATGAATCCATGAATCCAATTATCAATCTATACAACTTGACTGAACCGAACCATGGATATACATTCCATTTACATGGTTCTCCAGTTATTCCATTTACATGACTCTACAGTTATATCCGTTTACCGATATCATGGTCTCGGTCAGTCAATCAATTATACAATCAATACAATTTACAAGATAAACAATACAATCAAAACACTGCGGGGTTTAAGGGGTAGACTGGTATAGAATATGTTAAAGGTGGCACGAGGTGGTCACTTAAGACGTAATTACATCCATACCATTGTTCCATGGTATTATCGACGGAGCCTTGTACTACAGGTTACCAAGGTCCCCGGTGTAAGTGGGACTCCCCTCGTATACACTGGCATCTTCTGTACCAGGCTACAAACAACAGCGTTAATACAACCTTACAATATTATAATACAACATTAAAAGCTACTCTCTCTCTCTTTCTTACTCTCTGTCTATTTCTCCCTTATCTTTGGGACTTACCGAGCGACCTGTTCGCTGAAGACATTCTATTTCTTTCTTCTTTGAATGTCGTCAAGTGGTTTGGACCCGGCAGAGATTGAGCCATCGCAAGAAGACTTGGAGCAGTTTGCCGAAGACCCTGCACTTTAGTTTCATTGTACACTTTTTTTCCAGTACTTTTCATTTCCTGTTATGCCACTGTTTAGGCATCTTTTATTTCAGTTGTATTTCCTTTTTCATGTATTGTACAAAAGAATGTTCCTAAATAAAAGTTGCTGTTTTTATTCTCTCTTGTCTCTTGTGTATTTATTTTATATTGGTTAGATACGCTTAGCGTATGTACTTCTGAGTATATACGTAGCGAACCTCATCGCGTCCTCTTCGCCGTACAATGGGAAGCGGTGCGTGACAGGGTCCGCCGGCCGACTCGGCCGAGTCGGGGCTTAGATAGGTGGGGGGTCTCCGGGTTAAGGCTCTGGTATTTTTAGTTTTTAATATTCAGTTCAACTTTTGGGAGTTATGGCCTGTGGACTATTGGGCTTCCAAGAAATTTAAAACAAAAATAATATAAAAATAATGTGGGGCAGGGGATTTGAACTCTGGTGGCTTGGTTCAGCAAGGCAAGGTATTACCGATGAGCTACAAGCTCCTTCTTATAATTATTGTGGTATTTAATTACTTAAAATGATAGCAGCAAGAATAAATACTCCTACTATACATTAAATTTAAAGTAATTTCTTATACTCTAAAAATGGAGTTATTACATTCTTGTAGCTTGTAATTAAAAACAAAATAATTATCTATATCTTGTGCTCAGGCTAAAATACCCCTTTGCGGATTTTGAAAAAATTTAATTTAAAAATTTGTATAGAAAAAGGGTATAAGAAAATTAGGGTTGTTACAGGAAGGGCCACGACGATGGTCCAAAAGATCAATCGCTAAAGATAAAGAGATGGCTGGATATATAGTCTACACTGTCTACATGGTGGGCATACGCAGCAAGAGAAAGGATGGGGCCATCACATCTCAAATCCAATCTAGTGTGAATGTGGCCGCCACTTTCCAAGACCATCCTCCTCTGAAAGGTAATGAAAACCTTTCTAGTGAGACTGATAAGTAGAGAAATCTCTCGGTTCATGAGAAGTCGGCTCGGAAAGCGAAGAGGAGCCAATCTTCCATCCCAAGACCGTAGAGCAACAACTTCTCCTAGAGCTTCAGAAGCAGCTCAGAAACAAGGATAAGGAGATGGCCAAGCTTTACTCAAAGATTGACGACTTGACAAATGTCGTCTTACAGCTCACGGTCCAAGTTGCCTCTCAGCCGCCCAATCAAGCATAGGTCTCTGCTCATGAACCAGGAAACGGTGTCCCAAAGCAGCCGACGCCTATTCCCTCAAATCCAAAAATGGGCGAACCGCATGAAAATCGGCCAAATTCTGCCTCAAGAAATGTCTTGACTATCGACGACAGCCGCCCGCCAACACAGGATCAGATCATGGATTTGATCACCAACAAAGTCAAAACTTTGGTGGCCGAGGCCGAGACACAAAAAGAGGTCGGCAGCAGTGGGAGACCATATCCTGCATAATACGATCTTGTAGAGTTTCCCAATGGCTATGTCATCCCCAAATTCGAAAGGTTCGATGGGACGGGAAATGCGAACCGGCATGTTGCCCAATTTAAAGCATCATGCGCGAATACTGAGGGCAATGATGCGCTCCTTCTCCGTCAGTTTGCCAATAACTTGAACGATGTTGCTTTCGATTGGTATGTAAGCATACCAGATGACCCGATTATGACGTTCGCTCAAATAGAATCTCTGTTCAAGTAAAGGTTCGTGAGTGTCAGCGATAAAATCACCATTGCCGACTTTGTAAGGACCGAACCAAAGAACAACGAAAGCAGTATGGATTTTATAGTCCGATGGCGCAATCTCTCTGTCAAATATGAACCGCCGTTGGAACAAGACCAATCCGTCAATCTTCTTATAGAAAATCTGAACAACTGGATGAAAGTTTTCTTGTGCACCGCAGGCCTCAAAACATTCCAAGAGTTGACCAAGAAGGTTCAAATGTTAGAACGTTCAAAGCCCGAGTCCACTCAGGATCTCCAATTTATAAATAGACCGAGACATCGGAGGGAAGACAACCGGAAAGGCGAAAGTTCCAACAGCACCAATTCTCTCAATAGGCAGAGAGCAGGCGGAGCGAAGACTAACAAATCTCGAGAGCCAACTTTGGAGGAAGGGAGAAATAAGGTATACTCTTTCAGAAGAGACAAGATTTACAAAATATTCAAAGATGCTTTGAGGAATGGTTTACAATTGCCGAACCCAAAGAGGCCACATGAAGCAAGCATGACCGAAAACCCTCTGTATTGCCCATACCATAAAATGCTGGGTCATGTCATCGAGGATTGCTACGTATTCAAAGATTGGGTAGAGAAATAGTACAAGGCAGTAAAAATCTTATTGTCTCCTGGCGTGTTGACAAACGATCAGTCTACAACCGCCAACTTCGTACAGACAGAAGCTGAAGCCCCTCGGAGGCATGCCGCTGGACCATCTGCCCCAAGAAATAAGTACAATGTGTCGTAACCTCCGTGGGATGTATACATATCCAAGAAGACGTAGAGGATGCTAAAACTGCTCCAGGAAGAACTCAAAGTCGGGTAGGAAGGGCAAAAGGAGCCCACACTGTTCCGTCCACCAATCCGAGACGGGCAGGCTTGAAGTCCAAGAAACTCAGAAAGAAGAAAAAGAAAGACGCGGCTCGACACGAAGAAGAGTGTGCGAGGAGAACGACCATTCAAAAATACGTCGATTCTCTCGAAAACTATGTATAAAAGGAAAGAACTCTTATCCAGCTGAAGGAGTTCTTCCCTATGGAAGCCACAGAAATCTTGGAAGAATTGGAAGATAGCGTCGATGATGGGGCCTCTACTGTGACTTGCTACGCCATCCATCTCGGCAGCGACTCTACGGAGGAGCTCTGTTTTCCCGAAAAGGACGATGGGCTCGCCAGAAAAGCCAACCAAATCGAGCTCAGAAGTGGCAAGGCTCTAGCGCTAAGTCAAGGCAACGCACCAAAAGAAAAGGAAAATAAGGTGGCTAATGAAGAAGACGGCAGAGATCCGACTTATGGAGATTCGAGCTCTTCCTTGGTAGACTATAACGTCTTGGCTCACCTCCAGAAGCTTCCATCCCTCTTAAGTATCTATGATGCTCCGATTCTATCCAAGGAGCTTAGAGACGTCCTTATCTATACTCTACAAAACCCCGAGTGGTACCAGGCGCGCTTCACAGAGATCAATATGGAAGAGGTCCAGTACGCTCTATACACAGATGCGGTCGCATTTAAAGATGAAGACCTGCTATTAGGGACAGCTGAGCATAACCGACTGCTTTACGTGATAGGGTATAGCGATGGAGATTGGATTAATCGCATGTTAATTGATCCGGGGTCCTCAGTGAACATCATGAACTTGCGAACTCTAAAGAGTTTATCAATGGACGTCCGACACCTGTAAAGGGAGAGTTGTTTCCCCTAATCAGAGCAAAGCTCTGTTTAAAATTCAAATTTTGAAATGAAGCAACGCTTCAGATGCAGCGCCAAGTGCGCTGCGCCCTATGCAGCGCACCACGTGCAAAGCACGGGTGCGCTAGCGCTGGAACTAAAAGCTCCCCACCGACAGATCTAAGATCCAATAATAATGATAAATCATTAATTAAATTCTGTTAAGAAAAGATTCCTCAAAATCTTTCCAAACAACAAGATTGTGCTCTGTAAATCATAACACCGTTGGATCAATGATCCAATGGTAATTAAAAATCACCAAAATACAGAATAAATTCTGTATGGAAAAGATTTCCCAATTTTGTTAAAAACAAGAAGATTGCCTTCTGTAAATCAGAAGCCCTTGGATCAAAGATCCAACGGTGGGGAAATCCCCAAATCAATTAGAGAAAAGATCTCCTTAACTGATTGAACAAATCAGCTTGCCTTATAAAAAGGCTTCCAGACTTCAATTCTCAAGGGACAGAAGCATAGAGAGGAACCCCCCAGAAGCTTTGAGAAAATCTTAGAAAGAAAAGCCAAGCTCTCGATAGTAGAACTTCTTTTCTTCAAGGTAAAATAACAGAGAGATGAAATCATCTCATAATTAAAAAGAAGAATTCACTTCTTTCTTTAAGATCATAAATCTACAAGACCAAGGCCTTTTACAAAGAGATCAAAAGATTTCATCATAAAATAAAAGAAGAATTTGATTTTTTTCTCACAGATCATAGATCTATAAGACTAAAGTCTTTCTCAAAGAGATTATGAACATCTCACTATAAAAAGGGGGGGAGAATAATTCAATTCTCTTAACGATCACAGATCCATAAAGGCAAAGCTTTTCATCAATATAAGAGATTAAAACATCTCCTGTGAAGCTAAGAACTTTATTCTTAGATCTATGAGACAAAATCTCTTGAAAGAGGATTTAATTCTCAGTGCATAGCGTTACATAAAAGAGCCTTAGCGCTCTGTATTAAAAAGCGCTTCAGCGCACCGGAACTAGCGCACAACGCTGTATAAAAAGAGCCTTAGCGCTCCATATTAAAAAGAAGCATCTCAGCACTCCTGATCTGGCGCAAAGCACCGAGCGCACCATGTGCTCCTCACGTGTGCGCCACTCAACAGTTAGCGCTCTGCGCTTTTGAACTAGCGCTTTGCGCTCATAAGACTGGCGCTTAGCGCTAAGCGCACCACGTGCTCCCCACGTGTGCGCCACCATACAAGTAGCGCTTGCGTTCATAAGATAGCACTCTGCGCTCATAAGCTGGTGCAATGCGCCAATCATCTGGCGTTTAGCGCCAAGCGCAACACGTGTCCCCCATGTGCGCGCTACCCAGCAGAAGCGCACTGCGCTCATAAACTAGCGCACTGCGCTCTTTGATTGGCGCAAAGCGCCAAGCGCACCACGTTCCCCTCACGTGTGTGCTGATAGAACATAAATTGTTCTTTAATAAGCTCCAGAGCTATGATGAATGCTCAGCATTCAATAAAAGACAAAAATATTGTCAGAACTCAAATCAATGCTCAGCATTGTCAAATGTTTAAACATTTTAACTGAGTGGGCCGAGCCCAAATTGGCTATAAACCCCTCATTCAGATTAATTGAGCACATATGCTCATAAAACTTTTAACAGATCCTAGCCCCAAATTGGACTACAGATCTTTCAACCAAATTTGGTTCAAGAGTACATCTCTTTACTCCTCTGAAATTTGTCGTTGTAATCCTTCAACGTCTTCAAAGAGGTGACGGGTCCCGACAACCACACATTTCATAGACTATGACGTCTTTAAAATGGACTGTGGGGTCCTTAAGCCTATGGACTATGATGTCCTTAACCTCGGACTGTGGGGTCCTTAAACCCATGGACCACGATGTCCTTAACCTTGGACCACCATGTCCTTAAACTGGTAATCGACCGCAATGTCCCTAAACTAAACAACAGAGGCCAAATGCTCTCTTGTTGGATCTAAACGATCCCGTTAAGTTGATCTTAGTCTGAAATTAGACTAACGTATCCTTAACATACGTTTAAGTTGATCTTAGTCTCAAATGAGACTAACGTATCCTTAAACCCAACCTCAAACCCAAATCTAAGAAAATACGGATTTGGACTAACCCACGCCTTACGGGTGACAACATAAATTAGTCTCCGTATACAATCCACGGGCAACCAAAAACAAAACAAACACCCACGACACGAAGTGACCATCTGGAGAAGGAGAAAGTGGTTACCGCGATGCGGTAGCGTAATTAACTGCAGGGGCTTGCGGCTGCAGGGAAGAGTGTCCCCACAATCAAAAACCCCTCAAATGAGGGGGGATCTGATGAAGTCTGCTACATCAGCCGCATCCGTTTAAACCTTCGATACATGGTGTCATAAATCAACTTGGCATCTTCGTAGAGGTGAACGGATAGCACCAAATAGCATCTGCCCTGGAAATTCAGGCAAGACGGACCTACGCGGTCGCGTCTCTGTGTTCGGCATGAACAGATTCTGGCACGCCCGGTAGGACCTCTTCCTCTTTCCACTCCACACTTCGTGTGTCGTGTTTGCGAACGAATCGCGAATTAATATGGTTGCCCTTGGATTCGAGGTACTAAGATTTGGTTTTGCTCTCGTGCAGAAAAAAGAAATGACCTATAACTGCTCCGGCTGCAACCGCAACTCCCGTTCCACCTCATCTGGAGGTGTAACCTACAGGCCCCAAGCGGCCTCCCTGCTCAAGATGCCAGTGGAGCAAGTAACTCAGACCACCACTGGGCTGTTCTTTGGGACCATGATCCCACCGATGAGCTTCAATGCCCCGCTGCTGTCGCAAGAAGAACCAAAGAAGTCGGTCTTTGATTGAGTTACCACTGCCGCGACCCCTCTCAACGGGTCGCCCAAATCCAAAGTCTCAGTTTTCAGCAGACTGGGCCAGAACGCCAACAAGCCCGCGATACCTGAAGCAGCCATCCCAAAGCGGATAGCCATCCCGGTTCAAGCAGACGAAATCATCAGAGAGGATTCTATTGCTAAGAAGTCAGTCTTCACAAGGCTGGCCATTATGGCTCCCGCTCCAGGCGAAGTCCTCAAAGATGCTTCCCCTGCCCGGAGGTCTATCTTTGACAGATTGGATATTGCTTCTCAACGGACATTGGTCTTTAAGAGGCTGACGCCGGCAACAACCCTTCTCCAAAACAGGGGGCATGAAGAACTCACCCCTACAGCTGAGACGATCCCATCCACACGACATGCTCGCCGTCGTCACTGGCGCCGAGTAAGGAAGGCTGCGGGAAGCTCCCCTTCTGGACTGACTCCGCCAGCTCCCATGGTGGAAGTTGATGTTGCTGTTCCAACTGGGAACAGTTTTGAATTACTTAACAGGGTACGCAGGAATTCGCCAACTGCTGTGCTGAAATGATCTCCTCCACCAATGGAGAACGCTACAAAGACGAAGCTGGAGCAGCCCCCTCAGCGGCTGTCCTCCAAAATTTACAAAGTCTGGCGACAGGTCTAGGAGTCCGTGATTGACCAGGACTACTCTCGCCGACCAAAGAAGATTAAAGCTCGGCAAGAAAAGAGCCATCCCGTGGTACCACAGAAGATGTCATCCGTCTGGGTGCCCGCTGCAATGGCTCCCTCAACTTCTACCGCTCACAAGAGAAGGAGGCCGGAGAAAGCCCCTGTGACCGCGGCGAACCGCAAGGACGCTGAATCTAAACTCCCCAAGTCTGGGAGCATGGTAACACATACCGTTTATATGGCTTCCAGAAAAGAGGAAAGCCGTGTTTCTATGGGTCATCGACCGCTTACCCGATCAATAACAAATGCTCAAGAGCAACAGCAGCAAAAACTTCAGGAGATGCTAACTGCAATGGCCACACTCACTGGGCCGCAAGAAAATCCAGAGACCTTAGAGCAGCGTCAGGACAAGAAACTGATGCTGAATTCCTCCGAAGAATGCTCGAGAGGAAAGAAAAAGAGGCCTCGGAACAGGCGGCCAACATAAAACGAATAGCTCTTTTGTTCCAAGACATGGCCAGCATGATGTTACAGCCAGAACCTCTAGCTGAAGACCCCCCGATTATCATTGAAGACGACAGAGGGGAGACATCGAACGCTCCTCCGGCTCTTTCAACAGCCAAAGAGGAGACCATCTCCAAGGCTGCCTTCCGGATGATTATATCGCTCAGCAAATATGAGCTCAGCAAATATGAGCACACCATGCGTGCGAAACGGCTGGGAAGATCGTTAAGACTGGATGACCCTATCCGGGCTGGTATGACCAAATAAGGTACCCGCCGGGATATATGATCCCTAAATTCCATGTATATAAAGGGACGGGCAATCCCCACTAGCATGTCGCTCAGTTCAGGGCTCTATGTGGCAACACTGGAGGTGACGATATACTGCTACTTCGCCAGTTCGTCGGCAGCTTGTTGGAGACAGCGTTCAAATGGTATTCTGAACTCCCGAACGACTCTGTCAAGTCATTTGCAGAAATGGAGCTGTTGTTCACACAAAGATTCGCAAGCGCTAGCGAGCGTACTCCGATTACTGCACTAATTAATGACAGGGTGAAGCCGGGAGAGACGTGGGTCCAATACGCAATACGATGGCGGAATCTGTGGTCGAATATATGATACCGCATTCTATTCTCGCGATTTTTGATATCGGTCGGTTAGATGAGATATAACCGGATTATCGGATCAAGTATTGATTCGATAAGTTGATTCATAAGATATTAGTCGGTTGTATGTGATATAGCCGGATTATTAAATTAAGAGTTGATTTGATAATTTAATGTATAATTATATATGTGATGTATTAATTTACATTAACTAATATTTGCTAACTAAGTATTCTTTTTCTCACTTGAGTGCATATAATATATATGTGATATATATTAATGTACATTTTATTGTGTCATGCTCGATGATACATGTTACATGGGTGTAAGAGACTTACACTATAGTTAGGATAATCCTAGGGTTTTTATTTATCAAAGTAATTCTAAAAATGGTGGAATTTTGTCATGGTAGAAGCTTTGAGAAAGCTTTGGACAACCATTGACCAAGTCTACTCTTTTTGTTTTCCTTGAGATATTTATTAATCCAACCTTTATCCTTACCCTAGTTAAGTCTCTATATGAGTTAGTGCATCACACTAACTCACCCATGGTTTATATTCTCACCTCATGAGTTCATGATCTTCACTTGATTTCATTCTTCACTTGAGCTTCTTCTTCCTCATGTAAAGCTTTCTAGCTTTTGAAAATGGTGAGAAAATATCATGAGAAGAAGAAAACTAAAGAGAGCCCATTTCCTACTTCATCATCCTCTACTATTAGCCATTTAGTTTAGGGTGTTTGTTTCACTAAACCCTAATTTAGTGAAGAGGTAGCATGACCTTGAGTCTCCTCGACGTAGATCATCTTCGGCCTCGAAGACTTCGAGCAAGTTTGCATCTTTCACCTAGTGGAGCCTCTCAAGAGTTCAGGAGATCATACTCGCAGCGAAGGGACATTTACACGGAGCATTTGAAGTGAAGGACCAGTCTACAAAGGTTGTATTCCGCATTCACTTAGACTTGCAAAGTTTTTTGCATGATGTATTGTTTAAAACTCTAGTTAAGATTCTTGGTTAGGGTTCTTTAGAACAGCAAATTTTTGAAAACGGCATGGACGATGCCACCCGAAACCTTACTACTTTGCTAAGTAACTCTACAGAATGAAAGCAATGCCTAAATAATGGCATAACAGGAATGAAAATGAAATGTAATGTACAAGTGAATCTAAAACTCTGGGTATTCAGTAAACTGATCCAAGTCTTCGCTGCTGGGCTCGATCTCCTGTGAGTCCGAATCACCTGACAACATTCCAAAGAAAAAGAAAGAAAATGTCGTCAGCGAACAAATCGCTCGGTAAGTCCCGTAGATAGATAAGAATAGAATAGACAGAATAGAGTATAGCTATTTATTGTTGTTATTTAGTGTTAACACTGTTGTTTGTAGCTTGGTACAGAAGAGGCCAGTGTATACGAGAAGAGTCTCACTATACCAGAGACTACGACATACAGAGTACAAGGAACCGTTCAGCCATGGTACAACGGCAATGGAGATTCAGGTTAGGTGTCTTATGGTTGCAGTCCCGTGCCACTTCTAACACCTTCCGTACCAATCTACCCCTTATAAAACCCCGCGATGTCTTGATCTGTGTTGATTGTATTGTATTGTCTTATATTGTAAATTGTATAGATGGATGACTTGCTGAAACCATGATATCAGTAATGGAACGGATATAATGGATGACCATGTAAATGGAATATATCCATGATTCGGTTCAGTGAATATAGATTGATTAGATTGAATAGCCGGATTCATAGATCTATGTTGTATTGTAGTTTGATACTTGAATCATATTCAAGTCTTATTGATTATATTGAGACTCCGTCTGAGTCAGACAATTAGAAAAGAAATTGAAGTCCTGAATTATGTTTTGGTGCTATCGGTAACTGCTGCACGTGGATGGCAAGATTTGTGTATTTTTCAAAGACAATTACCGTGTTGATAACACCGTTGGTCATGTTGTCTACCTTAAATAGCCAAGCACCCATATCTCCGGCTTCCTGAGGCTCAAGAGACTGGTCCCGCTTAAATCTATGTTTACTAGGGTCCTTATTGTAATTTAGCATAACTTGAGGGGGTTTATGTAAAAATAATTTGTATAATTTTCAAAATACACCTCAAGCATTTAATTATCGTCTTTAGGGTTTTTATTGATGTATATTTTATCAATGTGACATTTCTAGTGAATAAAACCTAATTTCATAATATATGGTATTTATTTGTAATATGGATGTTGTTTTGAATTATCATGGTAGTTTCATGTAATATTTGACTTCTTTTCTTGAGTTTTGGAAACATGGAATATTATATATATTTAAAATCAGTATTTTGGTAATAATTATATATAAATATATATTTAATGAAAATAATCTTATTTATTTTCTTGTAAAAATCTCATTTTCTAAAGAAAAATGTATAAAATTCCATCGAGACCGAATGCTCCTTGCGGAGGTCTGCATTTCGCTCTACTAAGCCCGAGAATGTGCGATAATCCGCAGCATCCCAAACGGGGTCCCAAAAATGGGTTGTAGAGGCTCAATTGCATGAAAATATTTTAATACATCTTTTAAAGAAAACAGTTTTTATAAGTTAAAGGGATTTATTTGCAAAGTCTTATTTTGCATATTCTATTGTCCCAAGATTCATCGTGCTATGATAGATATATGTGTTGTGATAAGGTAGGTTATTACCTCGTGAACTACCTAAAGGTATAGCAAAGAAAATAAATTAAAATGTCAAAATGAAAGAAGAAGGTATTTTAATGTAAAAATGCGATAAAAGTTATCACAATAATTATTTTGAGATGAAACTTGATTTACTAGTTTTGTTAATATTTGCTTAACAATATGTGAGAATATGAAGTTATCTTGATTAATAAAAAATCTAGTTTTCAAAGAAAACCGAATCGGGAGTCGGATTAACTCCGCTTCCGTCGGGTTTTAGAAATAGAACATTTTAGAGATCAAGATGAGAGAAAAGAATGAGACTTATTGGCTTAAGAGAGAGAGGAGAGAAAGTGGAAGAGGCGAGAAGTGCCGGTGCGTCGTTACATTGCCGGAAACTCCTTGTATCGTTGCCGGAATTTCGTCGGAGTTTCGCCCTTTGTTAACTCCACTTACACACTATAGGAACTTGGAAATTTCTTGAGAGTTTCGGCAGGGAATTTTGAGTGAGGAGGTGTGAAATGAGGGTGGTATTTATAAGGAAAAATTAGGGTTTAGGGTGTTTAAAGGATGCATTGAAATATGCATTAAAATGAGGTTAACTGGGCATTTTATTGTTCTCTGGATTAATTCAAAGTAAACAAGCAATGAGGGAGTAGTGGGGTAGCTGAAAGGGTGCAGGGGGTAAATTTTGGGAGCATTTGGGATGGGGGAGACCGACATCGCCCGTTTTATTGCCCATGTCGTCGGCCCAATTCCGACGGGGGGTGTTGATTCTTGGGCCACGTGTCCCTGACGCTTCTATTTCCCTCGTGTTTATGTTTGTTTATTCTGTAACTTACCCTATTATGTGTATTGCACGTGTAGACTCTTGGGCTTCTAAAAGGTTAAAAGAATTTAAAATAAAAAGATATTATGGATGATGGGATTTGAACTATGGTGCTTTGGTTCAACAGTACAAGGTCTTACCAGTGAGCTACAAGCTCTTTCTTGCTTTTCAAAATTGAATCAAATACTTATAGTACTCACAGAAATTGTAAATACCTCAATTGTACATTAACTTTAAATGAATTTTATGTACATAGAAATTGGAGTTGTTACAGATTCCCCCTCGTCGTGAGAGGTTTTTGATTGTGGGGACGCTCTTTCCTGCAGGCGCAAGCCCCTGCAATTAATTACGTTACCGCGTAGCGATAACCATTTTCTCCTGCTCCAGAAGGTCACTTCGTGCCATGTGTATTTGTTTTATTTTTGGTTGCCCGTGGATTGTATACGGAGACTAATCTATGTTGTCGCCCGTAGGGCGTTGATTAGTCCAAATCCGTATATTCTTAAATTTGGGGTTGGGCTGATTTAAGGATCGTTAATCTCGTTTGAGATTAAGATCAACTTAAATGTTTGTTGATGATACATTAGTCTAATTTTAGATTAAGATCTACTCAATAGAATTTTGGGATCATTCAGATCCAACAAGAGAGAGCATTTGGGCTCTATTGTGTTAGTTTAAGGACGTTTCAGTCCGTGGGTAGTTTAAGGACATTGCGGTCCGTATTAGGATGTACTTATTGATTTGGGAGTGCACCAAAGAATTGTTAGTTATCGAGACCCACCATCTCTCTGAAGACGTTGAAGAATTACAACGACATATATCAGAGGTGTGGAGAGATGTACCCTTGGACCGATTTCCGGATTGAAGGGAGGTGTGAGATGAATATCCTGTCAGAGGATCAGTAGTCGTGTTTAGGACTAAGACCAACTTGGAAAATAATGAGCACATGGGCTCGGTTGATCTGAATTAGGGATCTGGTCAATTTGGGCTCAGCCCTCTCTGTCTTTTTCATTTAAATAAAGTTCCAAGCACTTGCTTGGGCTTAGTCCCCTTTCTGTGCAAACAATGCTGAGTATTTATATGGGTTCTGACATTCACACTTTATTTTACTTTTCCCTTTTTTTTATTTTTTTGTGGAGTGTTAAACCCTCTTTATGGTGCTCATGTGTGGAGCACGTGAGGCGCTAGGCACTGGGCGCTGGCTGATGAGTACCAAGCGCTTTATGTTGAATACCGCCCATGTGAGGGGCACGTGGGGTGCTTGACTCTGAGCGCCTGACGTTGAGTGCCAAACATTGAGTGCTAAGCATTTTTTATTGAGAAACACCCACGTGAGGCGCTTGGCGCTGAGCGCCAACCATTGAGTGTTAAGCACTCTTTATTGAGCAGCGCCCACGTGAGGGACATATAAGGCGCTTGGACGCTAGGTTTTCTTCGTATAGTCTGTTCTGAAGAGTTCAATTCTCTGTTCTTTTCTAGATCTTTGATCCCCAAGAACAAGTTCATCCCTATGAGAATTAAATTCTCATTTATGGGAGACTTGTCTCATGGATCTCAGATCCAGAGGAAGAACTAAGTTCTTTTATAAGGGTTAAGCCCTTGGATATACAGATGAGATGCTCTGATCTCTATTATTTTTATTTACATCGAAAAGAGGTATTCTTCTTTCTTCCCTCTTAAAGCTTTCTTCTTGCTTGCTTTTTTTTTAATGTTTGAAGCTTATGGGGGGGTTCCTCTGTCCAAGACTTGAAGTCTTGGGTCCATTATATAGTAGAGGCAAGTTTGTTGATTTAGTTAAAGAAATCTCTTATTGAGGGATTTTTAATTGATTTGGGGATTTTATCCACCGTTGGATCTTTGATCCAAGGATTTCTGTTTTACAGAAGATATCTTTCTTATTTTTAACAAGATTAGGGAAATATTTTCCCATACATAATTTATTTTGCTGATTTAATCACCATTGGATTTTTAATCTAACGATGCTCTGTTTTACAGAGACTAATCTTTCTTGTTTAGAAGGATTTGAGGAATATTTCCTCAGCAGAATTTAATTCTGCGTTTTGATGATTTATCACCTCCGTTGGATCTTTGATCCAACAACTCTGTCAAACAGAGGGTTTTTAGTTCTAGCGCTAGCGCTCTTATGCGAGGCGCGTGAGGCGCTGCCTAAGAGTTTTTAACTCTTGGCGCTGGCGCCCTCATGCAAGGCACGTGAGGCGCCGCCTCAGAGTTTTTAATTCTTGGTGCTGGCGCCATCGTGCAAGGCACGTGAGGCGCTGCCCTTCAAATTTTGAACAAACCTTTGCTCTTTTATTGGGGGAAACAGTAGTGATAAACGGTATGCCACTTCTCCAACTCGTTCGAGTATATCGAACAGTCCGATGTACCTTGGACTTAACTTACCTCTTTTGCCAAAACGGATCACTCTTCTTTTTGGAGAGATCTTCAGTAATTTATAGTCTCCAGGTTGAAACTCCAAGTGTCGACGTTTTGCATCTGCCCAATGTTTCTGTCGATCTTGAGCTATTCGCATCCTTTCCCTGATCGTGCGGACTACGTCTACAGTTGCCACGATCATCTCTGGTCCAAGGAGTTCACGATCTCCAATTTCGTCCCAACTTAGCGGTGAACGACACTTCCGTCCGTAGAGTGCTATGAAAGGTGCCATCCTAATGCTTGCCTGATAGCTGTTGTTGTATGAAAACTTCACAAGGTGTAGGTGATCTTCCCACAAACCTTCAAAGTCTAGCATACAGGCTCTTAGCATGTCTTCCAGAATCTGAATTGTTCGCTCGGACTGTCTGTCCGTTTGTGAATGATATGCCGTGCTGAAATTCAGACTCGTTTCCAGGCTAGCTTGCAGACTCTTCCAAAATTGTGATCGGAATCTTGTATCACGATCGGAGACGATGAAAAAAGGTACTCCATGTAATCTCACGATCTCTTGCATGAGTTTATGAATATCAAATATGGTACATCTTGAAGGTTTAAATCTTATTTTAGATTTATGCCCACCTCCATGTACTTCTTTGTTAACATCTCAGTTGACTGGCCAACTCGAAATGGAATAAAGTGAGCCGACTTGGTGAGTCGATCCACAATAACCTAAATTGCATTGTTACCCTTCGTGCTGTGAGGGAGAGCTGTCACGAAGTCCATGGTAATGTGTTGCCATTTCCATTCTGGAATTGGTAACGGCTGAAGTAGACCAGCAGTTCTGTGATATTCAGCCTTCACTTGCTGACACACCAAATACTTGGCTACGCTCCTTGCTACTTCTCATTTCATTCCATGCCAATAGTAGTGTTGCTGTAGATCCATGTACATCTTTTTACCACTGGGGCGTACCGAATACGGAGAGCTGTGAGCTTCTTTCATCAACTTTTCTTGAATAGGTCCGATCGGTACGCATAAACGACTACCATATCGCAAGGATCCATCTTCGTGGATGATGAAGTTAGTTCGAAGTCCACTTTCTACTTGTTCTCGGATTTTTTGTAGCTTGGCATCATTTTCTTGAACTGCCTTGAACTGATTTACAAAAGTGGACTGGACTTGTAAGTTCATCAAATATGAAGCGTTACCTGGCACAACTACTTCAATTCCCAATCCATGCAATTCTTGATGTAGCTTCCACTGAGCGGTGAGGTTCATTGCTAATAGCTGGCGACTAAGTGCATCATAAACTACGTTCACCTTCCCAGAATGATGCTGTAGGTTGATGTCGAAATCTGCCATGAGTTCTAACCATCTTCTCTGCCGCATGTTGAGTTCCTTCTGAGTAAATACGTACTTCAGACTTTTATGGTCAATTTATATATCCACTCGTTCTTCCAAAAGATAATGGCGCCAAATTTTGAGTGCGAAGATGACGGCTGCCAATTCTAGATCATGTGTTACATGGTTGCGTTCATGGACCATTAACTGTCTTGATACAAATGCCACAACTTTTCCATGCTGGTGTAGAACACATCCTAATCCTTTACCGGACACATCACAATACACAACGAATCCGCCAAATTGATCCGGTATTACAAGGATAGGAGCAGAGGTTAACCTCGACTTGAGTTCTACAAAAGTTTTTTCACATGCTTCTGACCACACGAATGCCTCGGCTTTACGTGTGAGCTTAGTCAGGGGTACTTCGATCTTTGAGAATGCTTCAATGAATCTTCGGTAGTATCCTGCTAATCCCAAGAAACTTCGTATATCTTTCACCGTCTTTGGTGTCAGCCACTCACTGACAGCTGACACCTTAGCTGGATTTACAGAGATTCCTTCGTCTGAAAAAATATGTCCGAGAAATCTGACTTGATCTAGCCAAAATTCACACTTGCTGTATTTGGCGTAGAGTTGGTGTTGTCGTAATGTCTCCAGGACAATGCGTAAGTGCTCGGCGTGTTCTTTCCGATTCATTGAATACACCAGGATGTCGTCGATGAAAATGACAACGAACCTATCTAAGTACTCTCGGAAAACTTGGTTCATCGGGTTCATAAAGATGACAGGTGCATTGTCACTCCAAATGGCATTATGAGATATTCATAATGACCATAACGAGTCCTAAACGCCGTCTTCGGAATGTCAAACTCTTTGACCTTCACCTGATGATAACCCGAACGAAGATCTAGTTTTGAAAATACACAAGACCCACTTAACTGATCGAAAAGGTCATCGATGCGCGGTAGTGGATACTTGTTCTTAATCTTCACTTCGTTCAGAGCTCAATAATCTACACACATCCTATAGGAACCTTCTTTCTTCTTCACTTGTAACACCGGAGTCCCCAACTTGAAGTACCGGGTCGGATCCAACCTGTCTTCGTTAGTTCATCCAACTGAATGTGGATCTTCTTCAATCCCTCTGGATTTAATCGGTATGGAGCTTTGATTACAGGTTGTGCACCAGGTTGTAAATCAATACTAAATTCAAGAGCTCGATCGGGAGGCAAACTTGATATGTCATCAGGGAACACATTCTCGAACTCTCAAACTATTTCAGGCTTTTCTTCTTCGGCAGGTAGAGAGAAAACTTTTGGATTATTTGGTTTAGCATGGTAGCTTCCTGGCTCCAAGGTTCTATCTTCACTCTTGAAATAGAAGACTGGGTGATCTGGTATCTCAAATACTACCGTTCTTTGAAGTCAGTCAATAGTAGCATAGAATATTCCCAACCAATCCATTCCCAACACAATATCGAAATTTGGTATGTCCAGTACTTTGAAATTTGTGTAGAATTATCGACCGCAAACTACAGCAGGGCACTGATCATATCCCAAAGTTGCCTTCAAGACTCCATTCCCGGAACTGACATTCCAACTTGAAATGAGTGGTTTCACGGGAATCACGTGCGTTCTCATGAATCGTTGTGACATGAAGTAGTGTGAAGCTCCAGTGTCGAAAAGTGCGAGTGCAGGAAGGGTGACTACTAGTATAGTACTTAAGTTGTGTGAGATCGTGTTTAGATATAGGGAAAGTATAACTATATATAAGGATTGAAAGGTTGAAAAGATGGGGGATTTACCAGTGATGACTTGTCCTGTGGTTTCGGCCTCCTCGACCGTCATTGTAAAAGCCTGTCATCTCGGTACATTCCTCCTCGCCGGAGGCACATTCCTCTGCCCTTGAGGCACGTTTCTCTGTTCCCGGTGGAATGGACGATGAGGCTGTGCAGGTGGTCCATGTGGAGCTGGTGCAGGAAGAGCTAGGCGAGGTGCAGGAGCCTGAATGGCTGACCTCTACGGGGCTGTGATTGCGGGTCTGGGTGCTGGTGCTGTGTTGATGCGATAAGGTCATGCTTCTATCGCGTGAGTAGATGCACCATAAATCAAACACAGGCCATTTGCACGCCTGCAGTTTTTCGCTAAGTGTCCAGTTCTCTTGCAGTAGAAACAGAAATCTGGACTGGACCGGTTAAATGATCCTCCTGGCCTCTTGGGTACAAAAGTCGGCCTAGAAGAGTCTCCTCCTGTCATATGTGTAGTAGGACATTTGATTCCGGCTGTTTGGGGCTTACCCTTCTTCTTAACCACAGCTATGTAACGACGTGCTGCCTTCAGGGCGAGTTCATGAGTTGGGTAGTTGCCTGTGGCTAATGTCGTCTGAATCTCCGTATCTAAGCCCTGTTGGAATCGTCTATCCCGAATTTCGTCGGTCGGGATCAAGTTTGCCACGAACCTGATAAGATATTGATGTCAGGATAGTGATGTGTTTTACGGAACAAAATTTGATACGAATTCTTTATCTGTTAAGCATGATGAATTCGGCATCATATTCATCCACTGATTTTACCTATATAGAACCTTGTTGTAGGTGGATAAACTGTTGTTCCATCTCAAAACGGGCAGTCTCGGGGAAGAAGTTCGCATCGAACAGATCGCGGAACGTCTATAGGTTATGTGAGACGGCTTTCTACCAGACTCTTGCGTTTTCGGTGAGCTGGAATTTGGCTACACGAACCTAAGCCATGTCTGGTACCTGTGTTGCGGCAAGGTCGTCCTCTATACTCTTGGCCCATTCTTCATCCTCAAGAGGACTCTCTCTCCTTGAAAAGTTCTTGGAATGCAATGCATGAAATTGCTTTACTCCATGTGTTTCGGCTTCCGGATGGTTCATAAGAATAGTAGTCTGTTGCTGCTGGCCCTCCAAAAGACTTTTGATAGCTTCTAGAAGCGTCGTATGTCCGTTGATTGGAGCAGCAACGGTAGAAGGAGGTAGTAAAGTAGGTGGTGGTGTGTTGCCATTGACATTGGTGCTTGTGTTGTTGGGAGAATTCATTACCTTGATAGAAAAGGAAAGGTTAGGATAGATTCAAGAAATTTGAAATGCAAGGAATATATAGTTGCTGATTCTTATAATTCTTGTGATATATTACTTAAGACTTCATGCAGAACTGATCTGCATGGGCCACCAACAAAACCTGTCACGCATCGCTTCCCAATAGACGGAAACGGTGATGTGGTAAGCCTGCAACGTATTTACTATGAAATAAATATGTTAAGCGTAATTAAGAAATATAACCATGAATAAGAATGAAAAGAGTAATAAAATGAAATAAAAACATTATTTACATTCAACTTTACATACAACTGCCTGAAAATAAAAGATATAATAAATAAAACAATGCTTAAACAATGGCCTACAAAAAGTAAGTGCAGGAAGAACTAGTAGTCAGGCTAAGCTGTAAGCTGGTTCAAGTTCTCCTGGCTCGGCTCTATCTCCTCAGAGTCCGGTCCTCCTGAAAAACATTCTAAGGAAAGAAAAACAGAGAGGAATGTCGTCAACGAACTAGCGCTCGGTAAGTCCCAAAAGAAACAAGAGAAAATAGTATATCATGTGAATAGGAACTAAAAGAACAAAAGACGGGTAAAATTGTATAAGATCATTCATAGGTATAAGATAATTATTCTAACGTAGTTGTTTGTAGTTTGATAAAGAAGATATTCATGTATACGAGAGGAGTCCATCTTACCCCGTGAACTATGGTAACATGTAGTACAAGGCCCTGTCATAACCAACGGGACAACGGAACGTGAATTCAGGTAGGTGTCTTTTAAAGTGACCTCTCATGCCACGATATACATTCCGTACTAATCTATCCCTTTATCCCCGCGTATTGTGTAATAACCAGTTTTCTATATGTTTTCTCGTATTTTAATAAATATTTCATTTTAACAATTGTCCTAAATATTTTCTCTATCATTCCTTTTTAATTATTCCTAATTAAATTTCCTATATTCTGCCTATTTCATTTTCCTTTAAATTCTTAAAATTAAAAACCTAACCCAAACCCAAAACCCAAACCTAAGCTAAACCCCAACCCATCTCTCATTTTCCCCCTATTCTGTAAGCCCGACCCGACCCGATCCCATCTCCCCATCTATTTTCTCTCTTATCTCTTTTCCTTTACTCCTTCTCTCTCCTCTCGATCTCAGCCCCTCCCTCTTCGCAACGGCTCCTCCACGACCGCGTCTCCCTCGCAACTTCCCTCGACTCTCACGCCCGCCTCCCTCTTTTCTCTCAACCGACCTCTCTCTATCTCTACATATCTCTCAATCTCCTTCACTCCCTCTCACTCTTCCTCTCTCCCCCTCATACCTCACCGGAGCCACCCTCACTGTCGTCACGACCACCCTCACCATCGATGAGCTTCCCAAAACTTCCAAGAGCTCCGACCACTTCCACCACCTTCTCCTTTCTCCCAACAAATAAAACCCACCGAGCCCCCATTTCCTCCTTTGCACAACACCACCGCCGCGGCTATCCATCGCCGAGGAACCCCTCGTCGCCTCCACCAACTCCTCCATCGACGACGAGCCACGACCACCGCAACCTTCAAGCTCCCATTACTGTGACCACCTCGCTCCAACTCCAAGCACTCCGGCCATGCCTCTGAACCGCCGATGATCTCCGCAACCCCGTTGCCACCATCGTTGACATCAAGCCCCCTGAATCCATCACCGTGGCCGCCACCAACTCCTCCGTCCTCCCCATTTGCAGCCTAGCCAACCTCCAACTCCACAGAGCTCCGAGCTGAGCCAACACCCCAGGGCCATACCGTGCCGTCTTCTCTCCTCTGCAACCCCGCGCCCGAGCCCTACCTCCTTCTCCCTCACCTCCAGCAACCACCATCGTCAGTCGCTGTCGACCCCACCTCAACAACCTCCGTGCCACGCCACGCCATCCTCCAGTGCATAAACCGTGCCCACTCCCACACCAGCATCGCGTCCGGTACCGTGTCGCGCCGTGCCACACCCGCACCATGCACCGAACCAAGACAGTGCCTAGTACCGTGTCGCGTCCGCGTTGCCACCGCGCCCGCTATCGTGTCATGTCCGCTTCGTTACCGTATCCAGAACTGGGTCACCTCGCATCGTGCTCGCATCACACACCGTGTCCAGCTTCGCATCGTCACGTGTGTCGAAACGGATCCCGCACGTGGTGTCACTTCTATATCAGCGACCGAAGACAGGTGAACCCTTTCACTTGTTCATCATGCTATAGTAATCGCTAGATATAATATAAGATGATATATGTATAAGTATAGATATTTTTACATATACATTGTTTGCGAAGTCAAGATCGAACAAGTACCATCATCGTAAATTTTAGTGTTTGAGACCCGACTTGGGTCGATTATGCCATAGTAATATCATATAGAAACTCATGAATTAATTTCGTGTTGATCAGGTAAAATAAATCGATATTTTGATCGGTAACCGTTTGCATAGTCTAAGTGTTCGATATAGAACCCGATGCGATAACTTAAGCGAATATGGTGGAACCCATGATCATTATACCCTATTACTGTTAATGTATACCCGGTAGAGATTGGACGGAAAAACGACGTTGTTTCACCCATGAAACGTTACTCTCGATAACCTTTGCAAAAACTGAATTTTCCTGGACAAGCTGAACGGTTAAATTCATAATAAATCATTTATATATCGGATCTTAGTGTTCTATGGCTCGTATCGAAGCCAACAGATAAACCTACAGTATCCCATAGTTCATATCTCTGTTTTAATAAGTTATGACAATAAAAAAAAATGAGGTGATTTATGGCACTGGACTGTAGTCTAGAGCAAGAATCTCGGCCTTTACCTGCTTTAGAACGCATAATTTTCACTGTTTAGGTGTTCAAGTGTGCGGAACCATATATGGAAGCGTGGAGAATTTAATTATCTTTATAACGGTACTGGTATCATTGCATTCCATTGTCTTTGTTATTTATAACACCATTAAAACCGTCGATGTGTGCTGCAGTCTAATGCAGAGACAGAATGTGTACCTTAACCTTAAACGGTGTATATCTTCCTGCATACAGTGGATATTATCAATCCATCTAATGCGTTGGAAACATAAAAGATAAATCTAAATATTATCTAAGTGTAGCGTCGCCTAATTATGATCCTAATAGGGAGTAAAATGTGTTACGAAATAGACTTCCAGTCCAGAAACTGGATTTCCAGCAGTAAACACTGAAAATAGAATGCCCGTAACTCGCACATATGAAATTCGATTGAATCGAAACCAATTTTTATGTACGGATAATCAAATATACTGTTTTCCCCTTTTATATTGTTTTGCTTAATTCTGCACGTATGATTTATAGTAAATTTTGTGAGTTATTTGACACCGGCTGCCATATTCTATTTGTATCATATTTGATTGCATTCTTTATCATATCATGTAGCGGTTATACCCTCATTGAATAGTGGTCGTATACATTGATATCCTAATGACCATGTTACATTACCAAATGATAACTATTAGTAATTGGATTGTGGCATGTACGTTAGTGAAAAGGCGTGATTGAATAGTGGAAGTGACACGTACTCATACATAATCAGCAGAACCATTTAGTTATTGCATTGTCAACACCTATGAGACATATATAAGTGTAACTATAAATGGTATGGGAAGGGTATGGAAGCACTTATATTAGGATCATAGGTAAGATATCGAGGGCTGTCCACTTATCTTGGATACCAGTCGAGACATGCTTGATGGAAACCATGTCTCCAATTCTCGCGTAGACTTGTCATGGAGCGACTAGTACTAAGATTCATGGTCGGTATTTGATATAGACCGTGGGTGTTGGGTAGTTTGAGTGTGGGTTCGATCAACGGAATCTCAGGAGTCCCACTGCCGGCATATTTCGTGATTTCATGATTTTGACACTGATCGTATTACTGATTCTTACTGATCGTGATTCGGGCCCGTGTTTCCCTGTCCCTGGGGCTTACCTTTAGGTTGGGAATACTCCTGCGGTGGTTGACGCTCATACTCGTACCGACGATAGGTTCTCAGTGACATGGACATTGCATTAATTATTGATTTGATACACATGTTTTACTGTTTACCTGTACCGGTTATTTCATACTCACGCCATTACTCTATGCTTACCGCTTTATGTTTATCATCATTACACATTATATATGTATATATTGCTATCGTGTTGCTTTGATGACCTGAGTTTGCATGCTAAGGGGAAGAAGTGGACCTGACTAAATTCGAGAAGATCGCGGAGATCCAGACCAATGAACCAACGGTATCATTCCTCTGATATCACTGATTAGTTGTCTCTTCTGTTTGTATCTGTTGTGCTCAATTTCTTTACATATGATAGTTCTAGTGACTGTATTTCTCTTTATCCGTGCCGTGTTTTACTGATTACCATGTAATGCTAGACGCCGAAGTGTGATTACGGCAGGATATTTCCTTGACCGTAGGAGCATGGTCAGCCTTGTCACCCCTTGTATTCCATATTTTGGGAAGTAGGGCGTGACATAGTTTTGTTGGTATCAGAGCCACGTTAGAATGAGATTACAGTTTCCGACCAGGGCTCGACTGTTTATGTCGCCCAATTCGGTCTAGTTTGTAAACTTGTTGTCCTTGACTAGGACTCTTCTAAGGGCGTCATGCTATATATTTTGATCTTATCTGGTATATTTTTGGGTAACTTGGTAGAATTATGTAATTGTAACTATAAACTGCAGTATAGTTACAAATACGGTATTCTGCTTAAGTGACTTGGAGTTCTACACTTGATTCCTTCTTGATTGAGTTTCACCTCACCATAATTCTTGTTTAGTTGTCAATCTACATTTGATTCTGATTCTTATATCTTATACCATCGCCCAAAATTTTGTTGTTTCAGAATCATAGTTTCCCATGACTCTTCTTCCACCTCCGCTTCCCAGAATCACACCGTCGAGATTTTGGGTATACTGCAAGGCTTGAAGGAAGCCCAGGAGAGGATGAACGATATTTTAGCTCAGGAGTTAAGGAGACAACTAGTTCGAGCACCCGAAGGAGCCCCCGATCGCGATGGAATCTCTTTAAGTAAAAGAGGAGGTATGCAGATGAAGCGTCCATTTGTTCCTCAGCACCAGATGCAGCGGGGAACCCAAATTTGTGTTTATTGTAAGAGGCCAGGACACCTTCAGAGGGACCGTCGCCGAGCCAAAGGGCAGTACTTGATTTGTGGATCCGATGAACAACTTGTCAATGGTTGCCCTAAAAGGAAAGAGCTGTAAGGAGGAGATTCATTAACACTTTCCACATCTGCTTGAGTAACTTGGTTGTTTTCGTACCTTCAATTTCGAGAATGGTACGGACCCAACACATGATTCAGACTCGTTTTACGAGATCGCAGAGACCTACATATCAACGCGGGGTTATCACCCTTCCCACTTCTAATAAAGACATTGTTATTTTATTGGATTAGTTGTTTCTTTTCATTTAAATCTTGTATTTGTTAAATCCCTTGGTTTAAATGCGATAAAAAAAATTGTGATTTGTGATTAAATACTTTTGTTTTCCCCACCTTCTCTAAGTACCCTACTATTTTCAAAAAATTTCATAGTTCTAACCTACACTCTATATTTTATTTTCTAAGTGAGTTTTCCTTTTAATGCTTTCATACTATCGTCCTTTTATTTTGCAATTCCATTCTTCACATCTTTTGCTTAGATTTTTATCTGCTTTAATTATAGAATGTCACTACTGGTCATTTGCTACTCTATATTTCCTTTAACATTTTATTGTTTATTATAGTGTTATCATTCATATTCATTTCGTTTGTTGGTGTTCCTTTGTTTAACTCTCAAAATTTATATTATTAGCGGTTTGGATTTTTTAAAATGAGTTTCATCTTGATTTTCTACATAGTATTCCCTTGTCTTCTGATCATATTTATGCTAACTATCCTTTATTTTCGTATTTACGTTTACTTACGTATACTTGTGCTCCAATCGATTTAAAATTTCTATTTACTGAAATATAAATTATGGTTATTTCGTATGCCAATACATTTTATTTACTTGTACATATATCATCATTATATCGGTATTATCTTATTTTCTTTTGTATTATATTATCTTCGTACTTTTGCATATACAGTTTAGTCTTGGCCATTACGTTAATTGTTGATATCTAGTTTGTTTACCAGCCCACTTATTTTTCGTTTTATTTTTTCTATATTTTACCGTATGAGTATTCTCAAGTTATTTTATAATTGATTGATTTGTAGTTTTACTAAATTAGTTTTGGTTTTTAAGACCTATCACTTAATCATTCACTATTATTTATTAATGTTATTCTATTTTTCATTGTATTTGTATATATATAGTTTATTACTATTATTTGTTATTTATTTTGACCTTACATATGATTCCTGCTTTATTTGCTTACATATAAATGTTCGATTTTTCTAGTAGTTACTTTTCGCATGACTTTTATAGCTTATTATTTATTTTAATTTCGAGAACGAAATTTTATTTAAGGGGGGTATGATGTAATAACCGGTTTTCTTGTCTACGTTTTCTCATATTTTAATAAATATTTTATTTTAACAATTGTCCTAAATATTTTCTCTACCTTTCCTTTTTAATTATTTCCAATTAAATTTCCTATATTCTTCCTATTTCATTTTCCTCTAAATTCTTAAAATTAAAATCTTAACCCATACCCAAAACCCAAACCTAAGCTAAACCCCAACCCATCTCTCATTTTTGTTTCCCATATTCTGTAAGCCCGACCCGACCTGACCCACTCCCACACCAGCATCGCGTCCGGTACTATGTCGCGCCGTGCCACATCCGGACCATGCACCGAGCCAAGATCGTGCCTAGTATCGTGTCATGCCTGCTTCATCACCGCTCCCGCTACCATGTCATGCCCGCGTAGTTACCATGTCCAGTACCGAGTCACCGCGCATCGCGTCCGCATCACGCACCGTGTCCAACTTCGCATAGTCTCGTGTGTCAAGACGGATCCCGCACGTGGTGTCGCTTCTATATCAGCGACCGAAGGCAAGTGAATCCCTTCACTTGTTCATCATGCTATAGTAATCGCTAGATATAATAAATGATGATATATGTATAAGTATAGATATTTTTACATATACATTGTTTGCGAAATCAAGATCGAACAAGTAGTAATATCATATAGAAACTCATGATAGAAACTCATGAGTTTTAGTGTTTGAGACCCGACTTGGGTCGATTATACCGTAGCAATATCATATAGAAACTCATGAATTAATTTCATGTTGATCGGGTAAAAGAAACCGATATTTCGATCGATAACCGTTTGCATAGTCTAAGTGTTCGATATAGAACCCTATTCGATAACTTAAGCTAATATGGTGGAACCCATGATCATTATACCCTATTACTATTAATGTATACCCGGTAGAGATTGGACGGCAAAACGACGTCGTTTCATCCATGAAACGTTACCCTCGATAACCTTTGCAAAAGCTGAATTTTCTCGGATAAGCTGAACGGTTAAATTCATAATAAATCATTTATATATCGGATCTTAGTGTTCTATGGCTTGTATCTAATTCAACAGATAAACCTACAGTAACCCATAGTTAATCTCTATATTTTAATAAGTTATGACAATAAAAGCTGAGGTGATTCGTGGCTCTGGACTGCAGTCCAGAGCAAGAATCTCGGCCTTTACCTGTTTTAGAATGCATACTTTTCACTATTTTGGTGTACAAGTGTGCAGAAACATATATGGAAGCGTGGAGAATTGAATTAGATTTCTAACGGTACTGGTCTCATTGCATTCCAGTGTCGTTTGATATTTATAACACCTTTAAAACCGTCGATGTGTGCCGCAATCTTATGCAGAGACAGAATGTATATCTTAACCTTAAACAGTACATATCTTCCTGCATACAGCTGATATTATCAATCCTTCTAATGCATTGGAAACATAACAGATAAATATAAATATTATCTAACTGTAGCGTTGCCTAATTATGATCCTAATAGAGAGTAAAATGTGTTACGAAATGGACTTCCAGTTCAGAAACTGGATTTCCAGCAGTAAACACTGAAAATAGAATGGCTGTAACATGCAAACCTGAAATCCGATTGACTCGAAACCAATTTTGATGTACGGATAATCAAATATACTGCTTGACCCTTTTATATTGTTTTGCTTAATTCTGCACGTGTGGTTTATAGTAAATTTTACGAGTTACGTGACACCGACTGCCATATTCTATTTGTATCATATTTGATTGCATTCTTTATCATATCATATAGCGGTTATACCCTCATTGAATAGTGGTCATATACATTGATATCCTAGTGACCGTGTTACATTACCAAATGATAAGTGTTAGTAATTGGATTGTGGCATGTACGTTAGTGAAAATGCGTAATTGCATAGTGGAAGTGACACGTACTTATACACAATCAGTGGAACAATTTAGTTATTGCATTGTCGACACCTATGAGGCATATATAAGTGTAACTATAACTGGTATGGGACGGGTATGGAAGCACTTATATTAGTTTCATAGATAAGACATCGAGGGCTGTCCACTTATCTTGGATACCAGTCGAGACATGCTTGATGGAGATCTTGTCTCCAATTCTCGCGTAGACTTGTTATGGAGCGACTAATACTTAGATTCATGGTCGGTGTTTGATGTAGACATGGGTGTTGGGTAGTTTGAGTATAGGTTTGATCAACAGAATCTCAGAAGCCCCACTGCCGGCATATTTCGTGATTTCATGATTTTGACGCTGATCGTATTACTGATTCTTACTGATCGTGTTCGGGCCCGTATTTCCCTGCCCCTGGGGCTTACCCTTGAGTTAGGAATACTCGTGCGGTGGTTGACACTCATACTCGTACTGACGATATGTTCTTAGTGATATGGATATTGCATTGATTACTGATTTGATACACATGCTTTACTGTTTACCTGTACCGGTTATTTCATACTCACGTCATTACTCTATGCTTACCGCTTTATGTTTATCATCATTACACATTATATATGTATACATTGCTATTGTGTCGCTCTAACGACCTGAGTTTGCATGCTCAAAGGAAGAAGTGGACCTCACTAAATTCGAGAAGATCACGGAGATCCACACCAGTGAACCAACGGTATCTTTCCTCTGATATCGCTGATTAGTTGTCTCTTTGGTTTGTATCCATTGCACTCAGTTTGTTTACATCTGATAGTTCTAGTGACTGTATTTCTCTTTATCCGTGCTGTGTTTTACTGATTACCATGTAATGCTAGAAGCTGAAGTGTGACTACGACATGATATTTCCTTGACCGTAGGAGCATGGCTGGCCTTGTCAACCCTCGTATTCCGTATTTTCGGAAGCGGGGCATGACATATTCTATTGTATAGATTAAGATTACAGGTCTTGGCCGAATCCATGGATATAAAATATTCAGGTTCATGTTCAAGATGGAATCATGTATTCAGGTAGTCATGTCGAGTTCATGTCATGTTATAACCATGGTTCGGTCAAGTCGAGCCAAGTTTAAAAGTTTGAGTTTGATGTTTGAATTCGAGTATTCAGGTTCATGATCAAGTATTCAAGTTTAAGTTTGATTTTGGATTCTGGTTTGAGTTTGGACTCAGATTGAGTCAGAAACTTGTGAACGGATTTAACTCTTGAATTTCTTAGTTTCGGGAGTATTCGGCAACTGTTGCACATGGACGGCTGGATTTGTTTCTTTTTCTAAGACAAGTGCCACTGATAACTCCGTTAAGTTGTCTAACCTGAGTAGGCAAGTAATCACTTTCTCCGGCTCCCTGGGGCTCAAGGGAAATAATACCGCTTAAACCTTTATTAATTCTATAGTTCTTAAAATCTTGTTTGCATATCTCGAGGGGGTTTTATGAAAAATATGTTAATATTATTTTAAAAATAACCCCGAGGGTGATTTACAAGATTTAGGGTTTTCATGGACATGTATTTTAATTATTGGGGTAATAATGATAAAAGCTTAGCTTTTTAATGTTTATGGTATTTTATTGAAAACTAGCCCTTTTGGTAACTTGATGGTATTTTGTTAATATTTTAATCTTTCATTTTAAAAAATATAGTTTCATAATATATTTTTATTGAAAATACGGATTTATAATTTGTATATAATTTTTAAAAAATTAATTTTGTTTAGAAAATCCGCATTTCTTAAAACCCGTATTTTATTTCCTTTCGAGATCGAATACCCCGTGAGCAGTTCTGCATCTCGCTCTACTATCCCAAGGATGTGCGATAATCTACACCATCCATTAGCGGATCCCGTAACGTGGGTTGTAGAGGCGTATTTACCAAGGATTACAAAATACCTCTTTAAAAGAAATCCGGTTTTAAAAAGATGTGGTATTTTAATGAAAATCATTTCTTAAAGGTATATATATACACACACACACGCACACGCACACACATCGTGCTATGAAACCAAAGTGTGCGTGTGGAGGAGGTCGTTACCCCGTAAAGTTTTCCTAAAGGTATTGTTTTATCAATTATCGAAAATGGGGTGATACTAAAGTTTAAGGTATTTTAATGAAAAAGTTCGTTTATGTTTGTTTCACCTGAAAATTTTGGTTAAACTTGAAGCTAAAAGATTGTAATCGATGTTATAAGTAGGATGGTAAATTTAGTTTGGCTTATGTATAAAGAAAAATGAAGTTTCAAGTTTAAGAAGAAAAGTATCGGAGGTAACTCTATTTTACCGATATATTTTTTGGAGATAAATTGCGATGAAAAGAAGAAGCGATGAGAGAGACTTATGGCTTAGTAATATCGAGAAGAGGGTAAGGAAGAAGGGAGGGGCTTCGTGGCGTCGCGGGAGCTCCGGAAATAGTTTCGATCTTCGACGAAAGGAGCTTGAATGCTAACTCCACTTGCACTTAGGAACTTTTGAGATAATTTTGCTAGAAGTTTTCAGAATAGAGGGGAGTTAGGGCATGAGGTGGTATTTATAGTGGAGAATTAGGGTTTGAGAACTAAAATTTTGGATTAAAAAGTATTAAAAAGGTGTTAAATGGTGAAATGAAGGGTTTCTGTTTGATTGCAGGAAATTCAAACAGTGCAGAAGAGTTAAGGGAAGCTGAAGAGACAAGTGTGCAAAGCACGGAGTAATTTTGGCTTATCTTGACCTTCGGCGCCGGCCTAATCATGGGTTTGGGCGGTCGGATCTTGAGGCATTGCCTCGAGATTCGTGCCACGTGTCGATTTTGGTGTGTATACCTCATTGCGCTTGTTTGATTTTTCTGAAACTTTTCATTTCTCTGTATATTAAACGTGCAACTCTTGGGCTTCCAAAATTTAAAAAGAAAAAATCTAAAAAAAATAATTGGGTCTAATGGAAATCGAACGCACAGGCTATGTCACAGCAGTACATGGGCTTTACCAGTGAGGTACAAGTTGTTTTTTGCTTTTATTAAACAAAAATAACTTTTATCTCTTACACAGATTATAATACTCTTTTCTGTACAATAACAAAAATAATTATGTACAGTGATTTTAGAGTCGTTACATTTATCCCACTTTAGCCATTTTCCTTTTGATCCATTCTTAAATAAAATAAAATATATTAAAAAAATCTTCTTTCTCTTGAGCTTGGAGAGGCATCGGTTCCATCAAGTTTCAAAATCTCAGTTGAGGATTTTATCAAAACGATGAGCCGGTTGTTATACCGACTCACACAACCCGTAAGTCCCCATCCCCCTCTTCTTCTTGTCGTACTCTTTTATAAATTCGGCGCCTTATCTTGTTGTAATCCCTAATGATATGTATTTTCTTTAGAAGTTTCATAAGTTGTGATTAGGTATTTTCAGCGGTTTTTTTTTTGTATACCCCTCATCCAATGTGCTGCCAGTATAAAGAGCTCACTAGATTATTGCCTATATAAAAGCATATATCTTTGTGCAGATTTGGAATATTACTTATTATATAGAACTTCAAGTGTGCATTTGGTTTTGCTCGACAAAGTTTGCGTTTTAATATCTCCCAAAATAATAGCAATAGTATTGTCAATTTTAATTCTTATAACATCGATATTTTTTTTTTGCAGAATAGTACCTTTACTGGAGAACCTTTGCTTTTAAAATTGAGTTATATTAAATTCATATAACTTCTGGTATTTAATTATTTGGTTAGCAAGATAAAATGTTTGAGCCTGTCATCTTCAGAAAGGAATTAAATGGAAGTGGTTGAACTGGTCAAGATTTTTGAAACCATTCTACCAATCCCCCAGAGTTGTCTGAAAGATAATAGTAACATGCTAACATACTACTCATTATTTAATAATACCATACTATGCTACTGCTAATATTAAAACTATATATTTTAATATGAATTTCTTTAGAAACGGTATTGTTGAAATTGTTATACATATTTTTAGTTGATACCACACGGGGTAACGCACTACCCCCCACGCACGAAGGAAATCTAAAGGGTTTTTTTTGGAAATAGGATGGTTTTAAATTTATATTATTAAAATAGGGCAGTTAAAATTTTTTTTATGAAAATAGGACGGTTTCGTGGACCCCATCCCCCTCCCCGGTTTAGAGGGCGGGTTCTAGGAACCCGCCCTCTACCTATTATAGGGGAGGGCGGGTTCCTAGAACCCGCCCTCCCCTTATATTTGAAGAGGGCGGGTTTTGAGAACCCGCCCTCTTTAAAAAAAAAATTTTTTACTTCTGTGGGCCCCACAAACCACCCTATTTTCATTAAAAAAAAATTTACTACCCTATTTTAATAATATAAATTTAAAATCACCCTATTTCAAAAAAAAACCCAAATCTAAACTACTTGTAAAATCTATGGTCAAGAGTTTTTATTAAAATACCTTCTAGTTTTAAAAATAGATTTAATATCTTTTCTTTGCAATTACATCTCCACAACCCTTTTTTAGGGGAACTCATTTATGGATGATGCGGGTTGTCGCACGTCCTTGGGATAGTAGAGTGAGATATAGAACTCCTCACGGAGAATTCGGTCTCGAAAGAAAATAAAAATATGGTTTAATGAAATACGACTTTTTGAAACAAATTAAAACTTTGGAAAATTTATATAAAATTATGAATCCGTATTTTCAATAAAAGCAAATTGTGAAAATATACTTTTAAAAGGAAGATTAAAATTTTAATAAAATACCATCAAATTTTCAAAAGTAGTAGTTTTCATAAAAATACCATAAACTTTTAAAAGTTAGGTTTCATCACTAAAATACCACTAAAACTAAAATATATTTTTATAAAAACTCTTAATATTATAAATCACTCTCAAGATTTATTTTTAAAACAATATTATAATATTTTCATAAAACCGCCTCGAGCAATGCAAATAATGTAAATACATAATAAACAATTTGAATAAATCTTTAAAGATCCTAAATTAATATAGGCTTAAGCGGTATCATTTCTGTTGAGCCCTAGAGAGTTGGAGAAGGTGAGTGCTTGCCTATTCAGATTAGAAAACACTGCAAATTAACGGAGTTATCAATGACAATTGTCTTGGAAAAAGACACAAATCATGCTGTCCATGTGCAGCGGTTGTCCGATTTCTCCCGATCTTAAGATTTTTAACAGTTTAAATCAATTCATATAAAAATGACCTGAACTCGAATCTAAACTTGAACTCGAACACAAACACAAACTCAAACTCTAACCCAACTCGAATCTAAACTTGAATATGAACTCGAATCCAGTCTCCTCGAACTAACTTGACTCGAACCAAGATTGCAATTGTCATGACTCGCATTTCGCTCGACTTCATTCTACACCTTTTGTAATCTATGGTTTCGATCAAGAAATATTAATCAATCAATCAAATCAATTAAGTATATTAACCAGTTATAATATATTATACTCGGAGTGTTTGGGATAGTTTCTTGTGTGAATCCAACGGAGCTTCAGGAGTTCCGTATTAACCTTTTTTTTTTTATTTTACTCGAATATTAGTCGGGTTGACTCATCCACAGCTAAGAACCCCAATGCTAACACATGAAATGGGCCCGTGTTTCCTTGCTCCTGGGGCCCCACTCTTTAGCTCGTGAATACTTCTACGGCTGCGTTGACATTCCCACTTGGAACTTAACGTTAACATAGAGACTGTCACGCCCCGCTTCCCACTGTACGGCGAAGGGGACGCGACGAGGTCCGCTACGTATATACTCAGAAGTACATACGCTAAGCGTATCTAAACAATATAAAATAAATACACAAGAGACAAGAAATAAGAAGAACATCAACTTTTATTTATTAACATTATTTGTACAATGCATGAAAGGAAAATACAACTGAAATAAAAAGATGCCTAAACAGTGGCATAACAGGAAATGAAAAGTACAGAAAGGAAAAGTGTACAATGAAACTAAAGTGCAGGATCTTCAGCAAACTGCTCCAAGTCTTCTTGCGATGGTTCGATCTCTGTCGGGTCCAAGACACCTGAAGACATTCAAAGAACAAAGAAACATAATGTCGTCAGCGAACAGGTCGCTCGGTAAGTCCCAAAGGTACGAGGAAAGTAGAAAAGACAGAATAAGGAGATATATTTTAAAGTGTATACTATTGTTGTAATGTTATGTTAACGCTGTTGTTTGTAGCTTGGTACAGAAGCATGCCAGTGTATACGAGGGGAGTCTCTATATGCCAGAGACTAGAGACACGTATAGTACAAGGAACCGTTTATGCCACGGTACAACAACAACTGGATTCATGTTAGGTGTATTAAATCTGACCACCTCGTGCCACCTTTAACACCTTCCGTACCAATCTACCCCTTAAATCCCGCGATATCTTGTTTGTATTGTTATCTTGTAAAATTGTATTGATTGTATGAGTGCTTGACTGGCTGACCGAAACCATGATATCAGGAAATTGTTATAACCGTAGGGTCATATAAATGGAATACCGAGAATCATGTAAAAGGAATATATATCCATGGTTCGGTTCGGTCAAGTTGTATAAATTGATAATTGTATTCATAGATTCATGTGTTCATATTGAATTGGAAACTTGTAGATTATAAATTGACTTGAATCATATTCAAGTCAGATTAATCAGACTCAAACCCGAGTCAGACAATCAGGGATATGAATCGAAGTCTTATAATTGCTAGGGTCCTTAGGGTAATTTATAAAATTTGAGGGGTATTTATGTAAAAATACTTTTATATACTTTTCAAAATACACCTCAAGTATTTATTGTTCGTCTTTAGAGTTGTAATGAGGATGGATTTTATGGTGTGACATTTCTAGTGAAAATATCCTAATTTTATAAATAAGGGTATTTATCTATAATATTGATTATTTGACATGGTATTTTAGTGTAAACTTTATTCTTGTGATTTTTAGAAAAAGGTGAAAAATTTATATTATAATAAAATAGGTATTTAAATGATAAATATACATATGTTTATACAAAAATAATTTTAATAAATATTTTATATTCCAAAAATCTCATTTTCTTAAGATGTCGTATTTTAAACCTTTCGAGACCGAATGCTCCTTGCGGAGGTCTGAATCTCGCACTACAAAGCCCGAGGGTGCACGATAACCGTACTATCCCTAACGGGTTCCCCAAAGGTGGGTTGTAGTGGCACTTTGCAAAGATTGTAAAATACTAATCCTTTAGAAAACGGTTTTATAAAGTAAAAGGTATTTATTTGCAAAGTGTAATTTCCTTATTTTAGCTTCTAGGGTTTCCTAAGTCAACTAGCCTATTTCTAAATGGTCTAAACGACAAGTCGTTAGAAGTCTCAAATCGCCTCTTCACCGCCAATTGTGGCCAGGTAAGTACAAGTGAGGAAGGAGGGATCCGCTCACGAATCGTGAGACGGGCCTTTTAAAGTTACCTAAGCTCACTTGCCTAGCCTAGACACCACAAAGTCAGGTTTAGATAAACGATCGATGTCCGCAACTTATCGTATTTCCTAATGAGAAGTATTTGTTTAAAAGTGTATCAAATCTAAAAGTTTTAAGAATGGTTTTATTAAGAATATGGTATTTAAATGAAAGTTTTGTTTTATCGTATTCTAAGTTCTTGATGATATCGTTTTAGGGTTGGATTTGCGTGTGTGTGGAGGTAGGTCATTACCTCGTGCTCTACTTTAAATGTATAGTAAGGTTAAGGGGTTAAATGTGAAATAGAAATATGATGGTATTAAAGTGAAAAAATACGGTAAATTGGAAAGGTTATCATTTCATGTGAGAAAACTTGTTCAAATTGATTTTTAAAAGTTTAATAGTCAAGATAAAAAAATTTAGGCATGAATGTATTGGTTAGAAGTGAAATTTTATAGAAAACCGAGTCGGAAATCGGATTTGTTCCAATTCCATCGAGTTTCGTAATTTCGTATTTTAAAGAAATAGAAAGGGGGATAGAATGGGACTTACGGGTTTCGATCTATACTAAGGAGTGTAGGGGAAACAAAGAAGTTGCCGAGGCGTTGCTTCGTCGCCTGTTTTTTCTAAAAACGTCGCCGGAATTCCCGCCGGAATTTCGTCGGAGCTTCGCCGCGAACTTGTTTTCAACGTACACACTTCTTGGAAAAATTTTGAGAGAGTGAGCCTGGGGTTTTGGGGGTGAGAGGGTAGTGTGTAGGGTTGGTATTTATAGGGTTAGGGTAGGGTTAGGGTAGATGAAAAGTAAAAAGTAAAAATGTGATAAAATGTAATAAAAATGTATTAAAAGTGGAGTAATTTGGGTTTTTAAAGAGCTATGGAAGTGGTCTGAGGCTAAAATTTTGCAGGTGCATAAGGAATATGAAAAGACACAACATTCATGTTGGGGCCGTCGCCGGAATCGGCCGACTCGGGGGTGACTCGGCCGTGACTCGGTCGGAGCACTGAGTAGGCCGAGTCGAGGCCGAGTTGTCCGATTCCCGGACGAGTCCGGCGGCCAGGATCCCCCCTGACGGTTCATCTAACTCCTGCAAGTGTTACATCTTTGGGTGTAGTGGGGTTTTTGTGAGATATGCACGTGTAAACTCTTGGTATTCTAAAGGTTTTAAAAAAATCAATATAAAAAATAATGTGGGGTATGGGATTTGAACTCTGGTGGCTTGGTTCAGCAGTGCAAGGTATTACCAATAAGCTACAAGCTCTTTCTTGTAATTATTGTGGGAAAATAAATACTTAAAGTGGTAACAACAACATTAAATACCCCAAGTATACTTCAAATTTAAATGAATTTTATGTATACAAAAAATTGGAGTTGTTACAATCTACCCTCCTTACAAAAATTTCGTCCTCGAAATTTACAACTTTTATTTGAGGACTAGTTTACAAAGAGGTGAGGATATCTTGCACGCATTTTATCTTCCCTTTCCCAAGTGGATTCTCCTGGAGTGTCTTTCCTCCACATTACCCGGACCAAGTTAACTTCCTTGTTCCGAAGTGTCTTCACTTTCCTGTCCAGGATCTCCACAGGTTGTTGCTCACAAGACAAGTCGGGCTGTATAGTGAGCTCGGAATGATCAAGAATATGGCTGGGGTCACTCACATACTTTCTGAGTTGGGATATGTGGAACACGTTATGCACTCCTTCCAATGAGGGTGGAAGCGCTAAGCGGTATGCCACTTCACCGACTCGTTCGAGTATGTCGAACGGTCCAATGTATCTCGGACTCAATTTACCCCGTCTTCCAAATCGGATCACTCCGCAGTTCGGAGATATCTTCAAGAATACGTGATCTCCTGGTTGGAACTCTAAGTGTCGTCTCTTTGCATCAGCCCAGTGCTTCTGTCGATCTTGGGCTATGAGCATCCTTTCCTTGATAGTACGAACCACATCAACGGTCGCTACTATCATCTCTGGTCCAAGAAGTTCCCTATCTCCGATGTCATCCCAACTTAATGGTGATCGACACTTCCTTCCGTACAATGCTGCAAAAGGTGTCATTCCTATGCTTGCTTGGTAGCTGTTATTGTACGCGAACTCCACAAGATGCAGGTGATCTTCCCACGATCCTTTGAGGTCTAGCATACATGCTCTGAGCATATCCTCCAAGATCTGAATAGTTCATTCCGACTGACCATCTGTTTGTGGATGATAAGCCGTGCTGAAGTTCAGACTTGTTCCCAAGCTTGCTTGCAGACTCTGCCAAAATTGCGATCGGAACCTGGTGTCACGATCGGAGACAATGCAGACCGGTACTCCATGAAGTCTTACAATTTCCTGTATGAGTTCATGGGTATCAGAGATAGTACATTATGAAGAGTTTAAATCTTAAATAGATTATTACCTCCATATACTTCTTTGTTAGTGTCTCAGTTGATTGGCCAACTCGAAATGGGATGAAGTGAGCCGAATTTGTGAGTCGATCCACAATGACCCATATAGCATCGTTACCCTTTATGCTGCGAGGAAGAGCAGTCACAAAGTCCATCGTGATGTGCTGCCACTTCCATTCTGGGATTGGTAACGGTTGAAGCAGTCCAGCTGTCCTGTGATGTTCAGCCTTTACTTGCTGACACACCAAACATTTTGCGACGTTCTGGCTACTTCACGCTTCATTGCATGCCACCAATAATTCTGACGTAGATCTTTGTACATTTTGGTACCTCCAGGATGTACTGAGTAGGGAGAGCTGTGAGCTTCTTTCATTAACTCTTCCCGAACAGGACCTTTTGGTACACACAACCTGTTGCCGTATCTCAAAGATCCGTCTTCATGGATGATGAAGTCTGTTCTGAGTCCATTCTCCACTTGTTCTCTGATCCTTTACAACTTAGCGTCACTTGCCTGAGCTGCTTTGATCTGATTGACAATAGTTGTTTGAACTTATAGATTCATCAAACTTGAAGTATTACCTGGCATGACTACTTCAATCTCCATCTGATACAAGTCTTGCTGAAGCTTCCACTGAGCGGTGAGATTGGCGACTAAGAGCATCAGGTACTACGTTCACCTTCCCTGGGTGATATTGCAAGTTGATGTCAAAGTCCGCCATGAGTTCTAACCATCTTCTTTGCCATATATTCAACTCCTTCTGGGTAAACACGTACTTCAGACTTTTATGATCTGTGTAGATGTTCACTCGTTCACCAAGTAAATAATGGCGCCAAATCTTGGGAGCAAAGATGACGGCTGCCAACTCCAGATCATGCGTCGGATAATTGGGCTCATGTGTCTTCAGTTGTATTGAAGCATAAGCCACAACCTTACCGTGCTGATGTAGAACACATTCTAATCCCTTACCGGATGCATCACAATGCACTTCGAATCCTCCAAATTGATCCTCTATTACGAGAATAGGTGCAGATGTCAATCTTGACTTGAGTTCTACGAAAGCTTGTTCGCATGCTTCTGACCACACAAATTCTTCATCTTTTCGTGTGAGCTTGGTCAGGGGTGTTGCTATCTTTGAGAATCCTTCAATGAACCTTCTGTAATATCCAGCTAAACCCAAGAAACTCCGAATGTTCTTCACTGACTTTGGTGTAGGCCATTCGCTAACTGCTGAAACTTTGGCTGGATCCACAGAAATTCCTTCTCCTGATACGATATGTCCAAGAAAACCAACTTGATTTAGCCAAACTCGCACTTGCTGTACTTGGCATAAAACTTATGTTGCCGAAGAGTTTCCAGGACAATTCGTAGATGTTCTGCATGCTCTTTCCGACTCTTAGAATACACCAGCATGTCGTCGATGAAGATGACAACAAACCTGTCTAAGTACTCCCGGAAAACCTGATTCATTAGGTTCATGAATATTGCTGGTGCATTGGTCACTCTAAATGGCATCACTAAAAATTCGTAATGTCCATAGCGAGTTCTGAAAGCTGTTTTGTGAATATCAGCTTCCTTGACCTTCACTTATGATAACCTGAACGAAGATCCAATTTAGAGAACACACAAGATCCACTTAGCTGATCGAATAAATCATCGATGCGTGGTAGTGGATACTTGTTCTTTATAGTGGCTTCATTTAAGGCCCTATAATCGATGCACATTCTGTATGAACCTTCCTTCTTGTTCACAATTAGTACAGGTGCTCCCCAACTTGAAGTGCTGGGACGAATCCATCCTTTCGCCGATAACTCGTCCAACTGTGTTCAGACTTCCTTCAATCCTTCCGGACTTAATCTATAAGGTGCTTTGATTACCGGTTGGGCTCCTGGTACTAGATCAATACTGAATTCAAGAGCTCGATCGGGAGGCAAGCCTGATATATCGTCGAACTCTCGAACTACCTCTGGTCTTAATTCTTCTTCTGCTTGAGCTGCTGCAACTACTGCTTCTCTTGGCTTCGCTTTGTAGGTACTTGGCTCCAGGGTACGGTCTCCGCTCTTGAAATAGAAGACCGGATGGTCTGGAATCTCGAATACTACCCTCCTTTGACGACAGTCGATGGTAGCATAAAAAGTTCCAAGCCAATCCATTCCTAGAACCACATCGAAGTTCGGTATGTCCAGTACTTTGAAGTCAGCATAAAACTCTCGGCTGCAGACGACGACTGGACACAAGATGTATCCTATGGTTGCCTTTAGAATGCCATTTCCGGAACTGACATTCCAGCTGGATACAAGCGGTGAGACTGGAATCGCATGGGTTCGGACAAACCGTTGCGACATAAAGCAGTGGGATGCTCCAGTATCAAACAGTGCAAGTGCAGGTAGTGAGGCTACTAGGATTGTACCTAAGATATATGGGATATGTTTTAGGTATAGGGAAAGTGTGTATATAACCAAGACTAAAACATAAGTTTGAGAAAGAAGGTTTACCAGTAATGACTTGGCCAGTGGCATCAGCTTCTTCCACAGACATCGTGAAAGCCTGGCGCTTTGGCACATTCCTCTTAGCCTGAGGAGCATTCCTCGGAACGTTCCTTTGAGCTTGATGGAACTGACGAAGAGGTGGTGCAGCTTGTGGTCCTCTGGGTGGTGCAGGTAGTGCAAGTCTTGGAGCAGGGGCTTGGATGGCTGGACGCTGTGGATAATTGTTTGCTGGCCTGGGTGCAGCAACTGGGTTTTGTTTATAAGGACAAGCCCCAATACCATGAGCAGCTGAGCCGCAGATCAAGCAAAGGTTGTTAGCACGCCGGCAATCTCTCGCCAGATGCCCATTTCTCTTGCAGTAGTTACAAAAGGCTGGGCTGGGCCTGTTGATTGGTGCTCCGGGACGTCTTGGCACAAAAGGTGGTCTGGACGGGCTCCACCTGCTATCTGGTTGGCAGGGCGCTTGACTCCTGCAGACTGAGGTCTGCCCCTTGCTTTTATCACTGCCTCATAACTGCGGGTAGCTTCCAGAGCATCCTCATGAGTCAAAAATTTTCCTGTGGCTAGAGCAGCCTGAATCTCCGTGTCCAGTCCTTGTTGAAAGCGACGGGCTCTGATCTCGTCCGTCGGTATCAAGTGTGCCGCGAATCTGTTTAAGGATAGTGTTAGCAGTGTAGTATGTGATATTTAAAAATTGAACTATTGCGACATATCTTACCGGCTTAACATGGTGAATTCAGCGTCGTATTCATCTACTGATTTGTCCCACATCGATTCTTGTTATAGATGAATGAACTGCTGCTCCATGGCAAACCTGGCAGTCACAGGGAAGTATTTCGTGTCGAACTTCTCGTGAAAAGTCTTCCATTCAATAGGCTGTACAAGACGGCTTTCTTCCGCCTTCCACTAGTTGCGAGCATTGTCCGTGAGCTGTAGTTTCGCCACACGGACCCAAGCTATGTCTGGCACTTGAGCTGCTGCCAGATCATCTTCTATGCTTTGTACCCATTCTTCAGCTTCAAGAGGGCTTCCTTTTCCAGAGAACTGCTTCGGATATAAAGGTCTGAATTGCTTTACCCCAGGAGCATCAGTCTCGGGACGGTTCAAGAGTTGTTGCTGCCCCTCGAGAAGGCTGCGGATCGCCTCAAGTAGCACTGTTTGCTCGGTAGGTGGCGCAGGAACAGCTGGTGTGAGAGGTAGTGCTGGAGGTGTGTTGTTGACGTTGGTGCTGGTGTTGTTCGGAGAATCCATAACCCTGAAGAAAAATTTGGATTAGGACAGATTCAAGTACATGAAATGATAAGATTCAAGGAACATGAAATTACAAGATTCAAGGAACATGAATTGTAAAGAATGTTTTAGTTGCTGGTTCTTGTGTTATATTGCTTAGGTTGTTCACGCAGAACAGAACTGCATGATAGGGATTCATACAGTTCTGACCTGCATGGGCCACCAACAAAACCTGTCACGCCCCGCTTCCCAGTGTACGGCGAAGGGGACGCGACGAGGTCCGCTACGTATATACTCAGAAGTACATACGCTAAGCGTATCTAAGCAATATAAAATAAATACACAAGAGACAAGAAATAAGAAAAACAGCAACTTTTATTTATTAACATTCTTTGTACAATGCATGAAAGGAAAATACAACTGAAATAAAAAGATGCCTAAATAGTGGCATAACAGGAAATGAAAAGTACAGAAAGGAAAAGTGTACAATGAAACTAAAGTGCAGGGTCTTCAGCAAACTTCTCCAAGTCTTCTTGCGATGGTTCGATCTCTGTCGGGTCCAAAACACCTGAAGATATTCAAAGAACAAAGAAACATAATGTCGTCAGCGAACAGGTCGCTCGGTAAGTCCCAAAGGTACGAGGAATGTAGAAAAGACAGAATAAGGAGATATCTTTTAAAGTGTATACTATTGTTGTAATGTTATGTTAACGCTGTTGTTTGTAGCTTGGTACAGAAGGATGCCAGAGTATACGAGGGGGGTCTCTATATGCCAGAGACTAGAGGCACGTATAGTACAAGGAACCGTTTATGCCACGGTACAACAACAACTGGATTCATATTAGTTGTATCAAATCTGACCACCTCGTGCCACCTTTAACACCTTCCGTACCAATCTACCCCTTAAACCATGATATCAGGAAACGGTTATAACCGTAGGGTCATGTAAATGGAATACCGGGAATCATGTAAAAGGAATATATATCAATGGTTCGGTTCAGTCAAGTTGTATAAATTGATAATTGTATTCATGGATTCACGTGTTCATATTGAATTGTAAACTTGTAGATTATAGATTGATTTGAATTATATTCAAGTCAGATTAATCAGACTCAAACCCGATTCAGACAATTGATTGAGTGATTTAGCGTGCTTGCGCTTTCTAAAAGATAGATCAAAAATACTTGTAACCGCAATCAAGAACGGCGTCGCATGAAGCTAGCCGGTGAGTAGGGGTCGGTCCACAGGGATTTTGTGAATTTCCGATTCGTTCTTACGAGTTAATTCCGAAGGGTGTTCGGATTGATTATTAAATCTAAAATCCTAAATTATTCTACCTAGGGCAATTAATTGAAAGTTATAACTAGGGCAGAGAAATAAAATCTATACTAGGGCAGGAAAATAAATTTAATCTAGGGCATGAATTGAAATTATCTTGGGCAAGAAAATAAACAAATCTACTTACTTTACAGATGCATTTCTCCAATCATCCATGCAGGGTTGTCAGATCTGAATTTCAGAATTGAAGAGAGGCACCGATGCTCTCCAAAAAGGATTTTGGAATTTTTATTAAAAGGAGGCATAGGGAGGCATGAAAAGAATACAATGATTTGGGCTTCTATTTATAGGAGATAGAAACCCTAGGTTACAATTGATTCGCATGTCTACATTTACCAAAATATCCTTAGGAAGACCTAGTCAAAGTAGACTTCAAGCTTTGGTAAAATTTTATGTCTCTTTAAAAGAAAGTATTGGGCCTTGGATCTTTGGGCTTCCTTATTATTTGGTTCTTTATTAAAATAGCTTCTATGTTTCTTCCAGATCTCCAGTGAATAATTGCGGTGGACTTTTAACCGTTCGCTTTGTAATCTTGGATCTTGCATTGCCTTGTACTTTGTGAATTTTATCTTTGATGTCGGCTTAATCAAGAGTCTTCTGTTTGCTGGTCAAAGTCCACTTTTTCATCGTCTTTTCATCGTTTTCACTGTTTTTTGTCCAAGAACCTGTAACCTGTAATATGTAGCAGACATGCGTCAAAAGCACCTGTTTATTTGTAAAAAGAATAAGAATGGGGAATATAATAATACAATATTATGGTGTGAACAAATACCCCCAAACTTATCTTTTGCTCGTCCTCGAGCAAACTTATTTTTTTATTCTAACCTAGCCGCACTTTCGCAGGGAAACGCGATTGCACTGAGCACATGCAACAAGCCGTTAAACCTCTAGGTGTCCCTAGTAGGAGGAGTGTTGTCTCCTGAGGGTTTTCAGCGGATTACACCCACAAAATCCTATCAATTTGGTTTTTCGACTTTTGCTCTCCAATTAGGTTTTCTAACAAGGAATTCTATTATCGTCGCCCCGCAAATTATCCACCCATATTCTTCACACTTCCTTATTGTGTAACTTGAGATTGTACATGTTCTATAAAATTACTTAGAATTCAGCATTTCTTAAGTTTTTCTTCTAGAGTTTCATCTCCACTTAGGAATTTCTATCAACTATATTAAAGATACAAGTTTTATTCTTCATTCCTTTCTCTTATCTAAACTCTAATCACATATCCCTACGTGTGTGTAATTGTCACCCCTACACTTAGAAATTCAAATCAAGCAATCGTACTCTCGTCCATTGTCCAAAGCACTTGTGAATTTTTCTTAACTTTCGCTTACACACCCTTCATGTGACCGTTAATACTTCTTGAGGTACCAACAGCCGATTACAAAATGCGTTAGCACTTTAAAGCGTATTTCGTAGTTTTGCAACACCCAAGGCTTTTAGCAGTGACTCCCAAACCAGTTGGTCTAAGGCACTAGGTGATGAAGCACCATCGCTAAATAATTTTCTAGCCCTAAGTAATCACAAAAACCAGTGTCCATTTTTTTTTATTCACTTTTTTTTTCTTTTTATTTTCACTGTGCTAAGGACTTTAGACAAGAGTAATTCAAGGTCTCTTCTACTAATCCAAGTTTCAAGGTGCGTGATTGTGCATTTTGTAGGGTATACATTTTCAGAATCTAAACTTAAGCTAGGAACTATTTTTCGAACTTATACTCTAATAAGAATATTAATACTCTTCCCTCATTTTGGCTTAGCCCAAGAAGTGAACCCAAAATTTGCCTATTCCTAAATAACCTACAAAGACATATATTCTCTACCGTTAAACTCTAAGGAATGTTATTTTTAGGGTTTTTAATTTGCTAAGTCTAAGATCTAGTTTTTCCTAGCCTGTTAACCTTTTTATCAAACTCAAGTCAATTAACCAAAATTGAATACAATAATTTTTATAATTTTTGAATTTTTTTTTTTCAATTTTTATGGGTTTTTCAGTTTCCTAATTTTTTTATTTTTCAAATTTTTTTATGATTTTTTTTATATAAAAATGCAATGCAGAAATTAAATATGCAAAAGGAAGAGAAAAATATATACAATATGCAATGCAAAAGATAACTATATACATTACCCTCTCCCCCAAACTTGAGCAAAGCAGTGCCCTCACTGCCCGGCCCCACGTCGCGCTCGTGAGCGTGAACGTGATCGTTCCCCTCTAGCCAAAAGTGTTTAGATTCCCCTCTCAATTTCCGTCAACCGACGGTCGTGATCTCGTGCAGTTGCCCGAAACTCATCCCTCAAAGAGTCGATTCTTCTCACTGTTCTCCGTATCAATCGCGCATGCTCCTGGGGAGTTAGTTCTTCCCCGCTCGAAGTCGAGCTCGAGCTAGGGGGTGTGCGGGTACATTTTCTGCCGGTTCCGTTCGTGTCCAAATATCAGTGAGTCTAGAGTAGGACGACGTGACGCCCTCAACAAGTGGTCGAACCGGGACACCGTCTATCATGTATGAGTCAAATTCCTCGACGGGGAGGAAATAACGGCAGAGTTGGGTAACAAGCATGGGACATGGGTATACGGTTCCTCGTTTCCCCGTACCTATAGATTGGAGCAAAACAGTGCACATGTCGAACCTTGGATTTTTTCATCATCAGTGTGTGTACGACATGTAATGAAGGGGTGAAAAAAGTCGTGTTGTGGGAACTACCAAAGATACTGTTTTGTGCCCACCGGCACACAGTTAAAACGTTCGCGAAAAGGGTCCGTGCTTGGATACCCTTACGCGGCTCTCGTGCACAGTCATTCCCCATCAAGGACATATAGTCTTCAAAGTGCAATGGGTGGTCATGTGCGGGGACGCGTGGTATGAGTGTAACCTCGTGGATCATGTCCCTATCGATGTGAATTTTACGATTTCCCCAATTTATTTTAATGTAACCTAAGTTGTCAAGGCTATTATCCTCCATCGATTCATAAAATAAGGCAACTAGGTTAGGTAAGGCAAACGCAGATGAGTGATTATAAAGCAAGAAATTCCAGCCCCTTTGTTCGATTTCATGTGCGAAATATCTACCGTATACTTCGTGTGTGAAAACCGGGGAAAAATCCCTTTCAAATTGCATTTTATGTGCCATTACGATGTTTACAGTAAAAAGATATGCAGGAACAGAGAGGAAACACTCAGATTTACCTCCCCTGAAAATTTCAGGGGGCGACGACTCCAGATGGCGGCGGTTGCGCAGCGGGAGGCGGCAGATGCGGCGGTTGCGCGGCGGTTTGGCGGCGGCACGGCGAGATTTTTCTGCAGCGGGTTGGTGGCGGCGGCTAGGGTTTTTTAGAGAGGAAAAATTTAGGTTTAAGAAAACAGGGGCTCGGGTTCCTTTAAATAGAGGGGGAAAGAAGGATATTTGTATAGAACACCCTCTAAAACGAGGGTTTTATTTGTAAAATCAGCTCTTAATCTGCAAATTTGCACTTAGGTCCAAAAATTATTATTATTATTTTTTTTTATTTTATTTATTTTTTATGGTATTTTGGAAATATATATACAAATAATATACACCCCCCCAAACTTATTTGAAATAATGTGTTGAGAAAAGAAATTTAGGGGTGAAAGTGGAGGAATATCACTCAGTGTAGATCGGCTCCTGCAACAGCAGGAGCTTCTCTGAAGGGTCCGCTGTGAAGAACGGTTTCAGTCGATGCCCATTCACTTTGAATAAGGTACCGTCTTCAGGATTTTCAAGATCAACCGCACCGTGCGGATAAACGGTGCGGACTACAAAATGTCCTCTCCATCTGGACCGGAGCTTGCCGGGATGAAAATGTAACCGAGTGTCATAAAGTAGAACCTGTTGACCAGGTTCAAAAGTTTTTCGCAAAAGGTGTTTATCGTGGAACACCTTAGCTCGGTTTTTAGCGATTATGGCATTATCATATGCCTCATCTCTCAGCTCCTCCAATTCATTCAATTGCAGCTTTCGATTGCTGCCCGCATCTCCTAAAGATAGATTCAGCTCTTTGATAGCCCAGAAAGCTTTATGCTCAATCTCCACTGGGAGGTGGCAAGCCTTCCCGTACACAAGCCGGTATGGAGACATACCAAGATCGGTCTTATATGCAGTACGGAAAGCCCATAGTGCATCCATCAGTTTAAGTGACCAATCTTTACGGTTTTTGGAAACCGTTTTCTCCAAGATTTGCTTTATTTGCCGATTTGAAACCTCGGCTTGCCCACATGTTTGAGGGTGATATGGCGTTGACAACTTGTGGGTGATAGAGTATTTGCGCATTAAGGACTCGAAAGTCCTATTGCAGAAGTGAGAACCATTATCACTTATTATCGCCCGAGGGTGCCCAAATCGAGAAAATATGTGTTCTTTAAGAAACCGAACGACAACTTTATTATCGTTCGTTCGGCTGGGCACAGCCTCGACCCACTTTGAAACATAGTCAACCGCCAAAAGAATATACACATTTCCAAAAGAGTTAGGAAATGGTCCCATGAAATCTATACCCCAAACATCAAAAATGTCCACAACCAAAATAGGTTGGAGCGGCATTTCGTTTCTCCGTGATATCCGGCCCAAGTGTTGGCACCGGGAGCAAGTTTTGCAGTATTCAAATGCATCCTTGAAGAGTCGTGGCCAATAGAAACCACACTGCAAAACTTTTTCGGCTGTCTTCTTTGGGCCAAAGTGCCCGCCACATGCTTGATCGTGGCAAAAAGACAGCACGCTCTTGACCTCACTTTCAGGTACACACCGACGAATGATTTGGTCGGAACAGTATTTAAAAAGATAGGGTTCATCCCAATAAAAATGCTTTACTTGGGATAAAAATCGAAGTTTATCCTGTTTCAACCAATCATTAGGTATCAGGCCGGTGGCTAAGTAATTCACAATATCGGCGAACCATGGTTCGCAAGAAACGGTCAAAAGTTGCTCGTCGGGAAAAACATCAGTGATTGGAAGATCGAGCGTGGGCGAAAAAGGAAGTCGTGATAGGTGATCAGCTACTACGTTTTCACATCCTTTTTTGTCCTTAATGACAAGGTCAAACTCTTGTAATAAAAGGATCCAACGTATTAGCCTTGACTTAGCATCTTTCTTCGCAAAAAGGTGGCGAAGAGCTGAATAATCAGTATATACAACGACTGGAGAGCCAATTAAATAAGGCCGAAATTTTTCGAGTGCAAACACAACGGCTAAAACTCTTTCTCTGTTGTTGTGTAGTTGAGTTGGGCCTCATTTAGTGTTCGGCTCGCATAATAAATCACGTGCGGCATCTTATTAATGTGCTGTCCAAGAACAGCGCCAATAGCAAAGTTTGATGCGTCGCACATGATTTCAAAAGGGTACATCCAGTCGGGAGATGAGAGGATGGGCGCAGTGATGAGGGAATGCTTCAAAGACTCGAATGCTTCAATGCAAGTGGAGTCGAAAGCAAAAGTTTTGTCCTTGGCCAGTAAGAGAGTCAAGGGTCTAGCAATCTTGCTAAAGTCCTTGATGAACCGTCTGTGGAAACCGGCGTGGCCAAGGAAGGCTCTGATATCTTTGACGCATTTTGGGGGAGGGAGGTTAGAAATCACTTCGATTTTAGCTCTGTCAACCTCGATGCCGTTTTACGAGATGACATGTCCTAAGACAATGCCCTCTCGCACTATGAAATGGCACTTCTCCCAATTCAATGTTAGGTTCTTATCCCTGCAGCGGGTAAGAACAGCATCAAGATGGCGTAAACACTCGTCGAAGGAGTCGCCAAAGATGGAGAAATCATCCATAAAGATCTCCAAGAACTTTTCAACCATGTCTGAAAAGATCCCCATCATACACCGCTAAAATATCGCAGGTGCATTGCATAACCCAAAGGGCATGCGACGATAAGCAAACGTGCCAAAGGGACAAGTGAATGTTGTCTTGTCTTGATCCTCTTTGGCGATGGGGACTTGGTTGTAACCAGAATAGCCATCGAGAAAGCAATAGAACTCGTGCCCTGCCAATCGCTCGAGCATTTGGTCAATGAAAGGTAAAGGAAAGTGGTCCTTCCTTGTTGCGGCATTGAGTTTCCTATAGTCTATGCAGACTCGCCACCCAGTTTGGGTGCGAGTGGGAATTAACTCATTTGCCTCATTGGTAATGACCGTAATGCCCGATTTTTTTGGCACGACATGGATTGGGCTAACCCATTGGCTATCCGAGATAGGGTAAATGATACCACTATCCAGACACTTGACAATCTCCTTCTTAACAGCCTCTTTCATGATGGGGTTGAGGCGTCTTTGTGGATCCCGGGCTGGCTTGGCATCATCCAGTAAGTGTATATGATGTTCGACTATGAGGGGACTAATCCCCTTAATGTCCGCCATAGACCAGCCGAAAGCTTGCCGATTATTATGTAAGACCATCAAAAGAGCCTTCTCTTGCTCAAGAGCTAGAGAGGCTGATATAATGACAGGTAAGGTCTCATTATCACCTAGATAAGCATATTTTAGGTGTGTTGGCAAAAGCTTTAATTCGAGTTTAGGAGGTGAAACAATAGATGGTAACAATGGGGTAGTTGTTTCAAACTTGAAGGATTCCATCAAAGGTTTGAACCGAGTATACGCAACAGTGTCGGATGGTTCAACTAATTCATCCGAAAAAGCAAAAGACTCCAATTCAGGTGATGAGTCTTCAAAGTCATCAACGAAGGTAAAGCACTCAAAATCGTTATCCGCTGTGAAAGCTGCGTCGAATTCTAGGAGGAACGCACTAGTGGCGTTAACATTGCTGTGATCGAACAAAAAATTCTCGAATTCACAGTCCTCCTCCGCGATCTCATTGATCGAGCAAACATCGAGTACGCTAGCATTAGGCTCAGCAGGCTGACTTCCCAACTTGAAAATATTGAGCTCAATTGTCATATTGCCGAAAGATAGGTTCATTGAACCATTACGACAATTGATTACTGCGTTGGAAGTAGCCAGAAATGGTCGACCAAGTATTACCGGAATTTGGTTCCGGGGGTTAGCGACAGGTTGTGTATCCATCACAATAAAGTCAACGGGAAAAATGAAATCCCCTACTCTAATTAACACATCCTCCAGCTCTCCCCTAGGATGGGTTATTGACCGGTCGGCCATTTGGAGAGTACAGTGAGTGGGCTTAAGCTCTCCAACACCCAATTGCTCGTACACAGAATAGGATAGCAAATTGACACTTGCGCCAAGATCTAATAGTGCTCTATTGATGTTCTTGTCCCCAATTGTTATCGAAATGGTAGGACACCCGGGGTCCTTTTGCTTGGGGGTAGGGAATTTACAAGAGCATCACTAATAGCACTGGCCACAAAAACTTTCTTTGGCACTTGCGACTTCCTCTTTTTGGTGCATAAGTCCTTTAAAATTTTTGCATATGAAGAAACTTGTTGGATTGCATCCAAAAGAGGGATATTTATGCTAACATGTTTGAACAACTCAACAATCTTCTCCATCTGTGGAGTTGGTTTATTTGATCTCAACCGATTAGGAAAAGGAACATTTGGAAAGGTGGTTGAGTCCAACTTTTGCGGATCAGATTGTCGAGTTGGAACGGCACCCCGTGTAGATGTGTTCGTGTTGTGAGAAATGGGTCCGTTCGAGCAAGAAGAGGTAGAGCCATGTGAAGGGTGGAGAATAGGCTCTGAAGAAGAAGAAGAAGGTGAAGAAGGGCCACCGGCAGGGGTGTCATTGTTCATGCCCACATTGTTTTGCAACACTTTTCCCGATCTCAACATGGTCACAGCATTTACGTTATGATTTTGCTGTTGATATGCAGCATGTGCGTGACCGGGGTTGGGCAGTGGTTGAGACGGGAGTTTTCCTTTTTCGCGCTCGCTCAAAGCTGCATTGAGTTGTGCAATTTGTGCCTCAATAGATTTGATGCTTTGATCGTGTGAGGCACTATTTTGCACTAAAGATTGAATAGAAGTCTCAAGTCTTGCTGTAGACCGTGTAGATTGCTTAAGGAACGCATCTAGACTTCTTTCGAGCGAGCTAACCTTATCATTATTAGGTTGAACATAATTATTTGGCTGGTAAGCGTTGTTAGGCACAAAATTGTTCACCTGATTAGGGTAAAGTTGTTGAAATTGTTGCGGTTGAAATTGAGTCTGTGAAGGTGCTTGTTGTTGTTGTGGAGGAGGAGGTCTTTGAAAATTGTTATTTCCTTGGAATTGTTGATTTTGGTTCCAAGCGAAATTTGGATGACTCCTCCACCCCGGATTGTATGTCGAAGAGTACGGATCGTTTCTTTGTCGTTGCTGAAATGCAGCATTGACATGATCCTGTCCTTGGGTGGATGCATTATAAGGACACTCTTCGGTTAGGTGCGATGGATCCGCACAACAAGCACAGACAGTTTGTGGAGGCACAACAGGGGCAGGAGAAGGCGATGAGATTTTGGTCTCGATCGCTTCTAGCTTTTTCGTAAGAGCGGCCATCTCGGCCTTCATAGCAATCGACATCTCTACTTGATGTATGCCTGCCCTAGATTGACCACTCGAAGATGATGTGGTCTTGGTACTCTCCCACTGTATTGTTTGCTCACTAAGATCCTCAAGAAACTGCCACGCTTCATCACTAGACTTAGAGAGAAAATGACCTTGACAGATGGTTTCTAGCAACTGCTTCGTTACTGAGTTCAATCCCTTGTATAATGTTTGGCAAAGTTGCCAACTTTTGATCCCATGATGAGGGCATTGAACTAGTAGGTCCTTAAATCTCTCGAAGCACTTCCAAAATGGTTCGGAAGGAAGTTGTGAGAATTGAATTATTTCATTGCGGATTCTGGCAGTTTTGTGATGAGGATAGAACTTTTTCAGAAAAGCTTTCACAAACTCGTCCCAATTTCTTATGGAATGTGATGCGGTGCTGTATAGCCACTTCTCGGCTAGGTCACATAAGGTGAAAGGAATGGCCCTTAGCCTTATAGCGTCATCACTTAATTGGGTTGTTTTCATCATAGCGCACACATTTTGGAATTTATTGATAAAGATATATGCATCTTCAGATTCCAAACCATGAAATTTTGGCAGCATATTGATGAAATGTGGTTTTATTTCAAAATTGTCCCCATTTGCCGGTGGGGGTGAAAGACAAGTAGGTAAAGAAGTGCGGATGGGGTAAAAGAGATCCTGGAGCGCAACTCGTGCGGGCGCTTCAACAGGCGGCTGATTCGGGTCATTCGCACCTAACGGAGGTGGAATCCTTCCCGTCGGTAAGGTATTGTTGGGGTTGAATCCCGACATGCCTTCGGTGAAATAATTTGAAGTTGAGGGTAAGAAAGTGGACGGAGTGTCGACTTTAGTGTCGAAAGGTTCGTCGGTCGGTACCAACGAAACACGGACTAATCGGGCGTCAGTATCCCTAATCCAAAGTGACATACACTAAAGGGTAGTGTAGTCAGAAAAAGAAAAAAGATAGAATGTGGAGGTAAGATAACGTCAGTGAGGGAAAGTGGTGGAAGTGAGTTGCAAGTTTTCTTAGCGACAAGTTGCAAGTTTTGAAAAGATTTTTTTTTTTTATGTGAGAGTTTTGCAAAAAGGTTTTTGGAAAGGGACTCGTGACACAAATCAACCACACATGCACAATCAGACCTAGATCTAGGGTCACCTAGGTCTGCTAGACAGCTCCTAACTAGGGCTAGAAATAGGACCTCAAACTGCCTCTTCACGGACAAGTACGGCCAGGTAAGTGGGAAGGAACCACCACTACAGTGGGCCTAATTAATAACCACTAGCCTAGACACCGCAATGTCAGTTAGGATAAACGGCCGATGCCTATACTAGTCCTTTTCCTATTGAGCTCGATGTCCTTAGGTCTGAGTCTAGTCTTTTTTAATTAATTGTGGTCAATGCACTTGCTTTAGGTGTTTTCTGGGGTCCTGGGAAGGGTGATGAAATCCCCACCCAATCTGAGTTTGGTCAATTAGCCCCTTAAAGTCCGATTAAATTATGCAAAACAGTAAAATTCACTTGCAATCAATTTTTAGCGCGGCGCAAAGAAACCTGCAGAAAATCTGTTATTTAGAAGGGGGAGAAAGAATTTTTAGCGCAAAGAATTCCTGCAGAAATTTTTTTTACAGTGGATATATGGAGGTTGCATAGGGGAGAAGGAGAGATCTAACCATGCAAATTTGAGTTGCTGACGTGGCTAAATAGCCGCGGTTCCGCGGTCTGGGGCGCTCCTGGGCCGCGGTTCCGCGGTCGTCTAGAGGGATCACTCTCTGGAAAAAATTGTACTGCTCCTTTGTGCCACTCCTCCTCTGTTGTGATGTTCACTTTCCTGATTTGACCTCTGTAAAATTCCAGATCCGAGAGTCTTTGCTGTTCCTGCAAGATTCAAACCATAAAACCCTTCAAACAGATAAAAATCGATAAAATGTTTTTGTATTTTTATATTTTCTGATTTTTATGATTTTTCAAAAATTTATATCAACCCGAAATCATACAAAAGAAAAAATTACGCCATCCCCGGCAACGGCGCCATTTGATTGAGTAATTTAGCGTGCTTGCGCTTTCTAAAAGATAGATAAAAAATACTTGTAACCGCAATCAAGAACGGCGTCGCATGAAACTAGCCGGTGAGTACGGGTCGGTCCACAGGGATTTTGTGAATTTCCGATTCGTTCTTACGAGTTAATTCCGAAGGGTGTTCGGATTGATTATTAAATCTAAAATCCTAAATTATTCTACCTAGGGCAATTAATTGAAATTTATAACTAGGGCAGAGAAATAAAATCTATACTATGGCAGGAAAATAAATTTAATCAGGGCATGAATTGAAATTATCTAGGGCAAGAAAATAAACAAATCTACTTACTTTACAGATGCATTTCTCCAATCATCCATGCAGGGTTGTCAGATCTGAATTTCAGAATTGAAGAGAGGCACCGATGCTCTCCAAAAAGGATTTTGGAATTTTTATTAAAAGGAGGCATAGGGAGGCATGAAAAGAATACAATGATTTGGGCTTCTATTTATAGGAGATAGAAACCCTAGGTTACAATTGATTCGCATGTCTACATTTACCAAAATATCCTTAGGAAGACCTAGTCAAAGTAGACTTCAAGCTTTGGTAAAATTTTATGTCTCTTTAAAAGAAAGTATCGGGCCTTGAATCTTTGGGCTTCCTTATTATTTGGTTCTTTATTAAAATAGCTTCTATGTTTCTTCCAGATCTCCAGTGAATAATTGCGGTGGACTTTTAACCGTTCGCTTTGTAATCTTGGACCTTGCATTGCCTTGTACTTTGTGAATTTTATCTTTGATGTCGGCTTAATCAAGAGTCTCCTGTTTGCTGGTCAAAGTCCACTTTTTCATCGTCTTTTCATCGTTTTCACTGTTTTCTGTCCAAGAACCTGTAACCTGTAATATGTAGCAGACATGCGTCAAAAGCACCTGTTTATTTGTAAAAAGAATAAGAATGGGGAATATAATAATACAATATTATGGTGTGAACAACAATCAGGGATGTGAATCGAAGTCTTATAATTGCTAGGTTACTTAAGGTAATTTATAAAACTTGAGGGGGTTTTATGTAAAAATACTTTTATATACTTTTCAAAATACACCTCAAGTATTTATTGTTTGTCTTTAGAGTTGTAATGAGGGTGGATTTTATGGTGTGACATTTCTAGTGAAAATATCCTAATTTTATAAATAAGGGTATTTATCTATAATATTTTTGAAGTTCATGGTATTTTAGTGTAAACTTTATTCTTGTGATTTTTAGAAAAAGGTGGAAAATTTATATTATAATAAAATAGGTATTTAAATGATAAATATACATATGTTTATACAAAAATAATTTTAATAAATATTTTATATTCCAAAAATCTCATTTTCTTAAGATGTCGTATTTTAAACCTTTCGAGACCGAATGTTCCTTGAGGAGGTCTGAATCTTGCACTACTAAGCCCGAGGGTGCACGATAACCGTACTATCCCTAACGGGTTTCCCAAAGATGGGTTGTAGCGACGCTTTGCAAAGATTGTAAAATACTAATCTTTTAGAAAACGGTTTTATAAAGTAAAAGGTATTTATTTGCTAAGTGTAATTTCCGTATTTTAGCTTCTAAGGTGTCACGCCACGCTTCCCAAAGTACGCCAAAATAGGCACGTGACATAGCCAACCATGCTACCTGTGGTTAGGAAAAATCCTTGCACAGTCACATTACGGCTGTAGAGATATCAAGAACAGGAAAGTAAACTAACTATGTAGTACATGTCCATAAGACAAAGTAAAGGAGTCAAGAAATACTATAGTATGCGGAAGCAAAAGACCAAATAAACACCTGGAAAGTAAGAATGGATACCGACAGGATCCCTACCGCTCGATCTAACAGCGGCAATATTCCTGATCAGTCTGCAACAAAGGTAGAGAAACTGGGCCATGCAAAACCCAGACGTCAGCGCGTCAAAACATCAAGCAATAATATGTAAACAGGGTAGCAAGACATGCAAGTATAATCATAAAAGGTATAGCAAGTGTAACAGCAATATAAATCAGGGTAGTGAAATGAAGTGTGCAGTGAGTAATCTAAACTGGTCTATTGGGTTAAATACTTTCAAGTCTTTGAAATCAATTTGATGAATAATCGATATAACTCAATAGTATCCCGTGCATGCCCGGGACCACGGTCTAAGACTCTCGGGCTGAAACCGAGACGTGCTGCTAGGCACTAAAAGGAAAAGGGTACAGACCAACGATGTCAGCAGCATCGTCACGAGGCGGGCCTAGCCTCTAAAACTGATCAGTAAAAGCAAGCAACTGTCGAGTTACAAGTCAGGATTTCATCATTGATTTTCCCATACCCCCAAATTATGTATGTCAAGTCAGGTATTCAGTAATCAAGAACTAATGCCAACACAGGATCAGGTAGGAGCAGGTTTGTCTGGATAGACAACAGGAACGATCCGTGAGGACTGCATCTCAGGTTTGTTGGCATTAGACACAAGATAAGGTAACAGGTAATACCATAGTACATCAGGTCAAGCTAGGTAATGTATAAAGGGGTCATGTCATGTCAAGAGTGTACGGTACCATGTCAGGTCAAGTAATATGTGTAGCAAGTCATGTCAGGGTGTACAAGATATCATGTGGATGCTCATAATCGACTAGCATAATCATGGTTATGAATAAACAAGTATGGTACTATCAGAATAATAAACAAGCACAGTAACATGATAGCAATAGGTGCATATTAACTACTTAGTTGTACGGTTATCCGTTTGGTTTAAGGAATGGTTCTAAAATTGCAGGAATGCAGTATTACACATGTGGATGATAAAACTCATATTAATATGTATTAAAACCATCTAGAGATGCAATTAAACGTGAATAAGGCTAAATGGATGCAATCGGTCGTCCGATAGGGTAAAACTACAAAAAGGGTAATATGGCTATAAAACAATTGTGATTATGTGATCTAACATATAAATGTGATTACTAGGTATATTTAACTAAATGCAACAATCTGGTTTCAAGTTTTAGATCTGAAATATATAAACGGAACCTTGTACTGTTAATCTGGAATTCAAAACATTAGATTTTATCTATAGATTTAATAGGAAAATAGATAGATTGATATATGAATAGTATGACTAGCATTTAGCAAGATTAACTTGCCTCGACGGATCACAAAGCGGTAAACGGAACGTCACGCGTCGGCGGAAAAAGTCGTGACGCGCGCACGGTACACGGAATGAGTCCAAACAACGAACAGTGGGATCACACGAGTCAGATGTCCTCGTGGGTCGTCGAGATCGTCGACGGCCCGACCGGATTTCGGCGATCTAAAAACAACAGTGAATAAAAGAGAACAGAAAATGCACAAAGAAACAAGAAGAGAAGAAGGGAAAGAAAGGAAAAGGAATGAGACTAAACTGGCTTACTGGGTTGTAGTGGGGTGATCTGGTGATGGCGAGATGAGGAGACGACGACGAGGCGACGGGCACAGGAGAAGAAGGAAGGCGGAAAAGAAAAATATAATGAGGAAGACGAAGAGGGAGGAGAGAGAGACGTGTTAATATTTAAGGGTAACAAATCTTTTATGCATGTGCAAAGAGAGAAAGAGAGAGAGATATAAACTGTTTTAAAAATATAAAATATTTTTTTTTAGAGATAGAGAGAAAATCAAGAGAGAGAGAGAGATGAGAAAGGGAGAGAATCAGGAGAGAGAGAGACGAGACGAGACAGAGAGAGAGACGAGAGAGAGAGAGAATCAGGAGAGAGAGAGAGAGAGACGAGAGAGAGAGAATCAGGAGAGAGAGACGGGAGAGAGAGAGATATGTTAATTTTTTTAAATGATTATAAAATATTTATATAGTTAAAGAAGGTTTGAATAATATTATAATATTAGTCCGTTTTGAGATTTTGGCAAATACAAATTTACTTCAAAACACGCCCGGGTCAGGTCTAAAAATTCAGATTTAAAATATGAAAAATATATGCGACTTCCGAATTTCAAAACGAGTGCTCAGGTAACGAAAAAGTATACCCCCAATAACGGATGCACGTACGTGCGCGTAGCCATCCAAACACGTCCGTTTCACTGAACGGGACGAGAACAAGATGCGCGGATGCTACCACGGGGTTAGGGATATCATGCAGGCTATAAAATGCAATTTTAAATTATTTTACGTGATTTAAATTGTTATATGCTAAAGATGCGATACTAGATAAAATACCAATATATACTAACTCATGAGATGCACTAGTCCATGCAACAAGTCAAGGTAATTTATAAATAAGAGTCAAACAGATTCAAGCAAGCGGGTCGGGTCGAATGCAATATAAAGTGTAAAATACCATTCGTATCCAAGATACGCTAAATCAAGAAATATCACGAATAAAGAAAATACGGGAACTGGAATTGGTATAAATGAACTCGGGTATTACATTATACCCAACTACAAAAGAATTTCGTTCTCGAAATTCCAAGAACAAGATATGATAAACAAACAAGATATTTCAAGAATAGATGTGGAAACTTCTGCCGGATTTCATCATCTCGTTCCAAATTTGGTCCTCCATGCGAGCGATTACTCTAAGAAACAAGTAGAAGAAGGATAACTTTGTTCTTAAGAACCTTTCTCTTCGATCCATAATTCGACATCGGTCGCTCCTCAAACGTTAAATGTTCTCGTACAGTCAGTTTCGAATGATCCAACACATGTATTTCATCTTGAGCATACTTATGGAGTTGAGATACGTAACACACGTCATGAACATTCTCCAAAGATTGTAGTAACACCAAACGATATGCCACTTCTCCAACATGCTCAAAATCTCAAAAAGTCCAACGAATCGAGGACTAAGCTTTCCTGGACTTCCGAAACGAATCACCCCTCTAGTCAGTGATATCTTCAAGAATACCAAAACACCCACGGCGAACTCTAGAGGTCTTCCCGGCGTATCTGCCCAACTCCTTCTGTCGGTCTTGTGCTGCTTTCATATGATTCCAAATAGTATTAACCTTCTCAACTGTCTGCACAACCAAATCTGGTCCCAATAATCTTCGTTCACCAATATCGTCCCAACAAACGGTGAACGACACTTGCGACCAAATAAAGCCTCAATGGAGCCATCTGAATAGCTGCCTGGAAATTGTTGTTGTAAGAAAACTCCACAAAATGTAGATGATCCTCCCATGGACCCTTGAAGTCCAACATGCAGCTCTCAACATGTCTTCAAGAGTTTGGATCGTTCTCCGACTGGCCATCAGTTTGAGAATGATAAGCTGTGCTAAAATTCAATCGAGTCCCCAAACTTTCCTGTAAGCTCCTCCAAAAGTTTGATAAGAAACGAGTGTTACGGTCGGACACGATGCTCACTGGTACTCAATCTCCTGTATGCACCGTTCTGCCAAAACTTATGTTGATTGACCAACCCGAAAAGGAATGAAATGAGCTGCCTTGGTCAAACGATCAACAATCACCCAAACTGCATTGTTGCCTTTTGGACTCCGCGGTAGAGCAGTCACGAAATCCATGGTTATATGTTCCCACTTCCACTGAGGAATCGGAAGTGGTTGCAATAAACCAACAACCCTTTGATGTTCAGCCTTAACTTGCTGACACACCAAGCACCTTGCCACAAAGCGGGCAATCTCCCGTTTCACGCCTTCCCACCAGAATTGCTGTCGTAGATCTCGGTATATCTTCATGCCTCCTGGATGTACGGAATATGCGGAACTGTGTGCCTCCTTCACAACTTCTTCACAAAAATCCCCCTTTGGCACACACAAACGGCTACCATATCGCAACGAACCATCTTCATGGATCAACAAGCCCGTTCGAAGTCCAGCTTCAACTTGTTCTCGAAACTTCTGCAATCTTGGGTCCTGCAATTTCGCTGCTTCTATTCTCGATCAACGACAACTGTACTTGCAGCTGCATCAACTGTCTTGAAGAATGCGGTGGCACAATCTCCAACTCGAATCTCTGAAAAATCTTCAATAAATTCCTTCCGTGCAGTCAACATCTGAATTGCTGGCAACCGACTAAGCGCATCCGGCACAACATTAACTTTCCCGGATGGTAATCAAGGTCAAGATTGTAGTCAGCCATCAGCTCCAACTATTTACGCTGCCTCATGCTAAGCTCCTTCTGTGGGAACATGTACTTTAGGCTTTTGTGATCGGTGAAAACTTCGACCCCTTTCGCCCAATAAGTAGTGTCTCCAAATTGACACAGCAAAAGAAATACCGCTGCTAGCTCCAAGTCATGAGTTGGGTAATTCTTCTCATGGGTCTTCAACTGTCTCTACGCGTAAGCTACAACCTTCCCACGCTGCATCAAACACATCCCAATCCTTTCCCCGATGCGTTGCTGCGAAACACCAATCCTCCGGAACTGTCCGGCACGGTTAAGACAAGAGCGGTTATCAATTTCTGCTTCAACGCCTCAAAAGCTGACACACACCTATCCGTCCACACAAAAGGTACCTCCTTACGCGTAAGCTTGGCCAACGGCTCCGCCAGACGAGCAATGAAATTCTCCACGAACCTTCTATAGTATCCTGCAAGTCCAAGAAACTTCTGATCTTTACAACGTTCTTCGGAATCGGCCAGTCTTGAACCGCTGCCATCTTCCCTGGGTAAACGGCGATTCCATCTCCTGCTACGATATGCCCCAAAACTTTACTTCTTCAAGACAAAACTTGTACTTGCTCATCTTTGCATATAATCTTTCTTGCCTCAATGTCTGCAGTGCGATCTTCAAGTGTTCTGCATGCTCTTCAATGCTCCTCAAGTAGACCAGAATATCCTCAGTGAACACTACTATAAACTGGTCCAAGAATGGTAAAAAGATTCGGTTTATCAAGTCCATGAATATCGCTGGTGCATTCGTAACTCCGGAGGGCATCACCAAGTACCCGTAATGTCCATACCGAGTTCGGAACGCCGTCTTGCAAATATCCTCTGCTTTCACTCGGACCTGATGATATCCGGATCGCAAATCTAACTTCGAGAATACCCTCGTGCCACTAAGCTGCTCAAATAATTCGCCAATGCGAGAGATAGGGTACTTGTTCTTAATAGTCACCCGGTTTAATCCTCGATAGTCGATGCACATCCTTCTTGTGCCATCTTTCTTCTTGACTAGAAGAACTGGAGCTCCCCAAGGCGAGTTACTGCTTCGAATCCAACCCTTCTCAAGTAATTCGGTAACCTGCTTCTTAACTTCTTGCAACTCCACTGGTGCCATTGGATAATACGCTTTAGAAACTGGCGCTGCACCAGGAACAAGATCAATCGCGAACTCCACGTCTCGCCTCGGAGGTAAACCTGATATGTCTTCAAACACATCCATGAATTCTCGAACTATAGCTGGTGCTTCTTCCTTATCATCTTCCATCAACGAAAGAACCTGGTTTGTCGGCCTAGCCCTAAACTCGACTGGCCCGACAGAACTACTTCATCCAGCAAAATAACCTCCGGATGTCCGGGAATCTGGAAATTCACTTTCTTTGCTCTACAATCAATGTGAGTGTGGAAGGTGCTAAGAAAATCCATTCCCAAGACAACAACAAACAAGGAATGAACCGGAAATGAATGATTCCAATGCGGGAATGATATGAACAAGTAGGATAACAAGATGACTTCATCCGAAGTCAAGATACCGAAGAGGATTAAGCACGGGAAACATGATTCAAGCTGGCGATAAAATAATAGCTGGTAAGCAATGAAACCGAGAAAAACAAGGTAATATAACGATCATGAAATAAGGAAGTGAATCAAGACCAGGACTCCAAGTTACTCAAATAGAGTACCGCATTGTAACCATGCTGCAGTTCATGGGTACAATTACATAACTCCACTCAAGTCGCCCAGATCCTAGTATCAGAATCAAGGAACAGGGAGAGACAATAGTGAACCCAAAAGGTTTCAAGCCGAGATGCAAAGTCGTTTGCATATCGTCAAGACAAGGATCAAAAGAAAGAAATGATTCAAGAATCACGATAACAAGGTGACAGGACATGTTCCTAATCACGAGTATTCTGATTCGTGTATTGGGTCCAATACCCAACTACAAAAGAATCAAACCCGATTAACCTATATCCCATGGCTCTGATAAAGGCCTGTTCCCAGAGAGAGATTTTTATGGGATGGTTGAGTATGAGATACTACAACCACTGCTATCAGATGGCCCTAGTGCAAGTGGGAGATTGTTAGTTATATGTATGCCCTAGAGGCCATTACTATACATAGGATGTATATTGTAGTGGATGCTTGGACATATATAGGGAGGACTTTTTTGCTCGACATGATAGTATGCTATCTGGTTGATCTTTACCTTAACGTGTATACTGTTTGTCTCTCTGTTACATGTTGGTAAAGCCCTTAGGATGTGTACTTGACTACCTGGACTATGATGTGGATCATACTAGTGGGGACATGGTAGTCCATAAGTACATCCTTCAAAGTCCCTAGTCGTGGGTGTATCGAGACGGGGCATCGATATACCAGAGTAGACTAGCGTATACCTTCTCGACCCATACAGATGGGCGATGGATGATCCCATATCCATTGGTGTTTGACATCAGAGATGATATACGGGTGCTTAGTAGAGACTGGGTACACTGGACGGACTCGCCGAGAACTCCCAGATGGTATTATACCTCACGTCAGATGGCAGTTCTCTGGTGACACTGGTACAGAGTAGTCTGTTGACCCGAGATCGTCATAGAGTCTTGTGTGGTTCCCACTGTGCTTTGATTTCCATCTTACCACGTCCAAGAGGGCGTGCAAAACGGTGGTTTTTGGGTACAGTCCCGAGTCACATGGAGGCAATGAGCGATAGGAGGGGATTCGTCTCTCCCGGTATAGGAGGTTGATGTTGCGCTGTGTTCGATTGGCTATAACAGGAAATCCCTGGCCAGGGTTGCTGAGATTTACTGGTAAGTGTTACCAATAGTTTCTCGAATTGTTATAGACCTCATATCGACACGACTTATTGAGCTATTGGGGTCTGACGTTTACCACCCCTAGGCAAGATATGCGACATATCAGACGATCAGACCGGACTGTACGGTAATGTTACTGGTTGGATTCACTGGAGTGTGAGCGGGCTTGCTCGTCGATCTTCAGATCGCTCAATACCCGGGTGGCCGTTACGTTTAGCAGACCGCTTGCGGCTTGTGGGTGTTTGATATGATCATCATCTGCTGCCGGCGTATTGACGAGTCTTTAGAGTCCTACACAGAGGTTTCCTGGCTCAAGCGAAACGAAATAGGAGCGCATATGAGATATGTGCGGGACCGAGAATAATACGTGTATGTGATACCGTATTCCATTCTCGCGATGAATGTGTCGAATGGTTGTATGCGATATAACCTAGTTATCGAATCGAAGATTGATTCGATAAGCCGATACATAGGATACTAGCCGGTTATATGCGATATGACCGGATCGTTAAATCAAGTGTTGATTTAATGATTTAATGCATAATTATATATTTGATATATTACTTTGCATTAACTAGTATCGGTTCACTTAAGATGGATTTTCTCACTCGGTTGTGCGCATTGCATATGCGATATGATTTTGTGCACATGCTTGTATCATGTTTGATGATACATGCTTTTTGGTTAAGTGTAAAGAATTAAACCTTGGTTAATGAAATGGTTAGGGTTTACTATTTCCTTATTCATTTTATTCATTTATTTATTCTTTTGGAAAAAGAAAAGAAAATGAGAAAATGGTGGCTTGTTTTGTTTTGTTCATGAAGCTTCATGAAGACTTTGACCAAGTGACCATTTTGTCTCATGCTTAACCCTAACCATTCCATTCAACCATGATTAACTCTCTACACATTACCATGGTTACATTATGATAAGTATTCTTATTATTTCCTTTTTGAAAAAAGACTTATCATATTATTCATCTTCTTCTTCTTCATCTTCAACCTTGAAGAAAGCTTTCTACCAACAATGGTGGAATGTGAAAATGAGTGAGAAATCCAATTCTAAAGTGAACCCACTTCCTATTTCTTCATCCTCTACCTCTTGCCAAGTAGTAGAGTGTGTTTTCTTCACAAGTTTCTTGACTTGGTGAAGTGAGAGCTTGATCTAGCGATGCTTCGACGTAGATCATCTTCGGCATGGACATCGACGACCTAGCTCGCCTATTCTCCGATGAAGCCGACGCTAGAGCCCGGATTTTGATTTGGACAGCGGAGAGGACTTCATCACGGAGCCGTGGAGGTGGAGGACCGGATCTACAAAGGTTGTATTTCCGTTCCTTTAGTTTAGATGTAAACTAGTTTATTGTTTCGCCTAGAAATCTAGCCAACGATCCGTATTAGGGTTTCTCGGCACCGTTTAAATTCGAAATTGGCATGGTTGATGCCTTGTGAGACCTCCTTAGTGTGCCTAGGAACCCTACAGTGGTATCAGAGACTAGCTAGAGCCTTAGGCGAAGTCTAGACGGAATTTGAAGTCCGAACAACCCGAAAACCCAAACCTAAACATGCTCTCTGTCCTTTTTCTAAAAACAGGGATTTTTGTGAATTAAAAATTGCCAAAAAATTCAAAAGGGAAACCTATGAGTTACTGTGAAGCACGTGGCTCTAAATCGATCAAAGAGCCGCGGAACCGCGGCCCCACCATGGGTTTAGCGGCGGTTCCGCGGCCATGTTGGTGATTTAGACCACGTGTCTTGCACAGTAATTCTTATGTCATAGTGCTGAGTCTTCTGGAAATTTTTATATTTTTATTCAAGAGTTGAATTTTCAGGGGTTGTTTTGGGGATTTGGTATTTCGATCGGAGTATCAGATTTTGTCTATGTGGCTTTCCGGATAATTTTTAGAATATGTTAAAAAGTTCGACCGGATATAAATACCCAATTTTTCCCCTGTCGGAAAATTTCCAAGTGTTGGATTTTTCCGAAGTTTAACGACGTTCTAAGTAGTGCAAGTAACGCGATGGACCCTCTAGAAGACAACAAACCTTAACTCGATTATGCAACCGTCTTGAACTGCCCTTTGAACCTTCGGGTTTGGGGCAGTACGGCGTGCCACATGTGAGGCGTTGGCTTGACCCTTCTACGGCTGGACCGTTGGTACTGAGGCACGAACTGAATGTTTTTAGACTTGTTTCATGTGTTGATCTGTATCGGGAAAACTTAGGTGTTCGAATGTTCAATCGAAAAGTTTAACATTTTCTATTTATCTGGAATGTGATAGAATAATTGGAATTCACAAGAAGTTATGAGATAACTGAATGAATGTTATAAACATAGCACTTTAGTCTCACTTGATCGGTTGCCACGGAATTTTGATGCGATCAAAAGTCCGTCGCAATCACGTAGCGTACGCGGATACTCGCCGGGTAAACTTAATAGACAGCCTCACTCCATATCCCCGACCAAGTGACTGTAGGAGAACCCCGTCGCCGAAAGCATCCGTTCGGGTGTTCGCGGTAGCGGTGTTCCGCCTTGGTGCACTTCGTCGACGGTATCAGGGGTGCGGCCGCCTACTAAAATTTGCGACGAGCATTCGATCAGTTTTTCGGGAATCCTGTTGAATTGCCCGACTTGATATTGAAAAGAGTTTTCGATTTTGAGACTAAAATGCGGGGTTTATAATTGTTAGGCATGCGATGTCTAAGGAATTCATTTGGTCAGGCATGCGATGTCTGAGGTGGTTGCGGATTCCAACTGTTGTAGTTTTACACTTTCTTTTCTGTGACCGTAAGTGTAATATGTGATATCGCCGGTTTCGTTGCTATATGTCAACGACAATTGGGATGCGCATATTTACTTACGTTGATGACATGTGATGTTATGTGTTGCTGGATATGTTATATTGGATCGTCGTGTTCGAATAGCTGGGGGTTTTTATGTGAGATGAGTGTTTTCATTTTCATTCATGTAAAAACTTGTATGTAATATTCTTTTATTGGGGCACTTCCAGGTTGCGGAAGATGTCACCCTTTGTATATTATTTACTTTTCCGCACTAGGATAGACCCAAGGAGGGGAGCACAAGTAACCGGGTTCTAGAGTCCAGAGGGAGACCAACTCGAGGAGTCGAGTCCGGGTCTCCTAACTCCAGAATTGGTAGGGTTGCTTGCCGCTCTCGTAGGGGTCTAGGGGTGTAGGTTTGGCTATTCATCGCGACCGTGGAATCCGTGTTTTATACTGGCTCGTATTGAAAACACGGACATCCTAGTATATCCAATATTTCATATGTTTCTTCTGCTGCGATATCTGTGATGTGATCATGTGATGTTCTGTGATAGATACAGTATATAGTATATATGATATATTATATATAGACGTTACTTATGTTTTATACCCGCGCTAGCCCTGCCCCGCTCTGCCGTTAGTTACCTAACCTAACGGTGCACGAGGGGACATCGAGGCAAATGCGGATGGCATAAGTGTACGTCGTATTTATCTGTGATGTTTAGGTACATAAATGATGGGATTTCATTAATGTGATTAATGAAATAAAAGAAACCTAAGATGTTGTTGAATCGAATTTCAAAATAAAACAGGTAGCTACAGTTCTTGCTTTGCACAGCGGTATATATGATATATCCTGCACCTTATTCGATGAGGAAATGACCGAGATCCCTTCACCGGGAGTGACTCCTTTAGCAATAACTGGCAGATGCTACACACTCGGTTTGTCTTTTGATAGCATTTAAGTGTTTTTGCTTTGCACAGTGATATATATGATATATCCAGCACCTCATTCGACGAGGAAAGGACCGACGATCCCTTCACCGGGAGTGACTCCTTTAGCAAAACTAGAAAAGTCCTAAAAGCACTCCATTTTAAAATCATTTGATTCTACAACGATATCAAGTTCATTACGCAATAGGTTTTCAGAAAAACCTGTCGTATCCCTCCGTCATTTCAGATAAGTTGTATATAGTATTCGTGCTGCATTTGTTGGCTTTCGTCAAGGTGCAGTGTGCGGTAGCTATATGCTGCTTATCTGCCAGCATACGATGCGATTGGATTAGGGTAGTCGTGCGGCTTTGTTGGCTTTCGTCAAGGGTCGTGCGGGTGGGTTTAATTCGATCAAGAAATGTACGGGTTGAACTTGACTAGCGGGCTATGGTTTGTTGGCTTTCGTCAAGGTCATAGCACGTTAGGGGCAAAATATTATCGGGAATTTCAAGTGTTGAAATTTGCAATGAGATTGCATACCTTCTATGAGATAGTTGGATCCCGATACCCGCTGCGAGTAAGAGTTACTCCTGGGAGAGTTTTACACATTACAATTAGCCGATCAAGTAGGTGTCTAGAAAGGTGTCAACGAGGTTACGCCTCTGGGAAAACGAGGTTTACATTAATTAGGTTCGTGCGAAAGCACGGGGGACCTCCCTCAAAGTACCGACACTGGCCTGGCTGAAAGATTGGCGAACCTGTAATGTGTAATTAATCCCGGCTAGTCTTTCCTTTTTGGGTTTGAAGGAAGATTTGATAAAAAGCAGTGGGAGCCATCCTGATTAGATAAAATAATAACCAATCTATTCTTGCAAGAGCGCACGCTGAGTGTTTTCTTCTCTCTCTCTCCTGGTAGCGACCATATCACGCCTTAATCAAGATAATAAAACGGATTATTGACCGAACCCGCTTGTTATACTGAGCTGGGGAACGTTGGTCCCGCTCCAACTTATAAATGTTATAAGACAGAGCAGGAAATTGGGGAATACCAGATTTCCCGTGCCGCCCAAACGAAGAGAGTGCATGCTGATGCATCATCTTCGGGTGTGTTCATTATACAGAACTGTTTCTCAGTATCCTTTACGTCCTGGGTATGTGATACCGGATCAGGATCCCAGATATGTAATATGTTACATATGGCTACAGATAGGTAGAGAACTGAGAACGGGTGATAAGTTTCATGAGACAGAAAACGGGGCAAGTGTTGCAGCCAAGTCTGTTGGTCACTGTCACCCTGTATTATCAATACATTGATTCTGAACGAATGTTATTAGATACCGAACCTGATATACAAAATCATATCAGTCTCTTTATTAGTAAAGAAATGATAAAATTTTGTATAGTTGGATAATGTTTTGAACATTTCCTATATCAAAAGTTGATCGGTTCAGGCACGTTATCTAAAAGCATTGATGTTCTAAATCAAACTACAGTTCTTAGTATATGGAACACACACAAGAGGAACAGTTCAGAAATGAACGAAACCTTCTTGAGGTATTGTAGACTAGGTCAGATCAATGTGACCCGACTAGCTGAAGTTACATGTAGATGCATATTTAAATCAGTTTGAATCTACATCTTGTGAAACTTGCCAGTCATGTCACAAAGATATAATGACACCAGCTCTGTTTATTGGAAATAGAGAAAGAGTTAGTGAACTCTTGGGATAATACATGTTGATGTATGTAGGTCCCCAGTCTACACATGCCAAGACCGGTTCTTATTACTTCATTATATTCTCTGATAATCTCTCAAGATTCAGTCATATGTTCCTGCTGAAACATGAGTCCGAACCTTTTGAGATATTCACAGAATATGAGCGAGAAGTAGAGAACCAAAATACGGGTATAAGTATTATGTCCTATGATGAGATCAGGGAGGAGAATACTTGTGCATGGAATTCCTGGACTATTCTAAAGGAGAATGAGATTCTCTCTCAGCATTACTCCTCTATATACACCATAGCACGATGGTATATCGGGGTGGAGCAATTACACCCTATGTGATAAGGTGTGCTCTAAGATGAGTACTACTGAGTTACCTATTTCCTTTTTGGGAGTTATGCACTTGAGAAGATGCATACCTATTGAATAGGGTTCAAACCAAATCAGTTGCTTACCACTTCATATATGATATGGAAAGGGAAGAGCCCATGTCTTAAGTTAGTTAAGAGTTGGGGTTGTCCAGCCTATGTCTGAAAAGCAAAATCCGGACAAGCTCGAGGCAAGATCTGTTATGTAGAACTGGAAAGGTTCCAGCTATACAAACTGCAGCTGATGATTTGAAAGAACCAAAGGATTCAATAGTTACCAACGAACCTCAGCCTCTCCGCCGATCTAGTAGGATTCCTCACCCACCTGAGAGATACTTCTGTTTCTCTATGACAGTGGGAGCGAGGATTGCATCATGAGATGATGACCCAACTAGTTTCGAGCTGGCCATCAGGAGTGAGACTCTGTAAGAATGGCTGGATGTTTAGCGATCTGAGATGGAATCCTTATACACCAACAAAGTATGGACTTTGGTTGCTATATCTGAAGGGTTAAATCCCCATCAGGAGCAAGTATATCTTAAGAAGATTACTTAGTGTACATGGAAAAGTTGAGACTTTCAAAGCTAGACTTGTTAAAGGTTTTCGTCATCGACCAGGCGTGGATAATGATGAAACCTTTTCCAGTGGCTATGCTTAAGTCCATTCAGATCCTACTTGCCACGGCTACATACCATGACTACGATATCTGGTGGTTGGGTGTCATGACAGCTTTTCTAAATGATGTTTTAGAAGAGTGCGTCTATAAGTACACAGCCAGAGGGCTTCGTAGACAGTGGGAGCAGCGGAAACGTATGCAAGATGCTTTATAGGATAAAGCAGGCATCGCGGAGTTGGAACATCTGTTTTGATGAAGTAGTCAAAGAGTTTGACATCATCAAAATGGTAGATGAACCTTGTATAAACAAAAAGGTAGTAGGGAGTATGGTGGTGATCCTCGTAGAGTACGTGGATGACATACTCTTGATAAGAAAGGAGTTTCTTATGCTACGCTCGATCAATCTCCGCTTATCACAATGATTCTCCATTAAGGATCATAATGATACCTACTAAATCCTGGATTTTGGATCTATGAGATAGATCTAATTGGATGTTAGGATTCTCACTAGTTGTAGTGAGATGGTATCAATTGATCCTGGGGAGAATCACTGGAAGGGTTCCAGGATGATAAACACGACTGAATGTCAGTCGCAGGCATTGTCTTTACCCTCAGTAAAGGGACGGTATGTTGGAAGAGTTCCAAGCTAGATACCGTGACATACTAGACGATAAAGGCTGGATACATCGCTACTTAAGATGCTACCAAAGAGGCTGTTTGGGTGTATATTAGTTCATGAGATGAACTATGTTCCTCCCATTGTGTGACAATGGAGTTGTGGCTTATGCCGAGGAACGCCGGTCCCATCAGTGATCCAGACATATTCTAAGGCAGTGTCACCTGATCATGGAGATGGATGATCTCCAGGGTGATCTAGGTTTGGAGAGTAGACTCAGAGGACAACACAGCGGATCCACTCATAAAGGCCTGTTCCCAGAGAGAGATTTTTATGGGATGGTTGAGTATGAGATACTACAACCACTGCTATCAGATGGCCCTAGTGCAAGTGGGAGATTGTTAGTTATATGTATGCCCTAGAGGCCATTACTATACATAGGATGTATATTGTAGTGGATGCTTGGACATATATAGGGAGGACTTTCTTGCTCGACATGATAGTATGCTATCTGGTTGATCTTTACCTTAACGTGTATACTGTTTGTCTCTCTGTTACATGTTGGTAAAGCCCTTAGGATGTGTACTTGACTACCTGGACTATGATGTGGATCATACTAGTGGGGACATGGTAGTCCATAAGTACATCCTTCAAAGTCCCTAGTCGTGGGTGTATCGAGACGGGGCATCGATATACCAGAGTAGACTAGCGTATACCTTCTCGACCCATACAGATGGGCGATGGATGATCCCATATCCATTGGTGTTTGACATCAGAGATGATATACGGGTGCTCAGTAGAGACTGGGTATACTGGACGGACTCGCCGAGAACTCCCAGATGGTATTATACCTCACGTCAGATGGCAGTTCTCTGGTGACACTGGTACAGAGTAGTCTGTTGACCCGAGATCGTCATAGAGTCTTGTGTGGTTCCCACTGTGCTTTGATTTCCATCTTACCACGTCCAAGAGGGCGTGCAAAACGGTGGTTTTTGGGTACAGTCCCGAGTCACATGGAGGCAATGAGCGATAGGAGGGGATTCGTCTTTCCCGGTATAGGGGGTTGATGTTGCGCTGTGTTCGATTGGCTATAACAGGAAATCCCTGGCCAGGGTTGCTGAGATTTACTGGTAAGTGTTACCAATAGTTTCTCGAATTGTTATAGACCTCATATCGACACGACTTATTGAGCTATTGGGGTCTGACGTTTACCACCCCTAGGCAAGATATGCGACATATCAGACGATCAGACCGGACTGTACGGTAGTGTTACTGGTTGGATTCACTGGAGTGTGAGCGGGCTTGCTCGTCGATCTTCAGATCGCTCAATACCCGGGTGGCCGTTACGTTTAGCAGACCGCTTGCGGCTTGTGGGTGTTTGATATGATCATCATCTGCTGCCGGCGTATTGACGAGTCTTTAGAGTCCTACACAGAGGTTTCCTGGCTCAAGCGAAACGAAATAGGAGCGCATATGAGATATGTGCGGGACCGAGAATAATACGTGTATGTGATACCGTATTCCATTCTCGCGATGAATGTGTCGAATGGTTGTATGCGATATAACCTAGTTATCGAATCGAAGATTGATTCGATAAGCCGATACATAGGATACTAGCCGGTTATATGCGATATGACCGGATCGTTAAATCAAGTGTTGATTTAATGATTTAATGCATAATTATATATTTGATATATTACTTTGCATTAACTAGTATCGGTTCACTTAAGATGGATTTTCTCACTCGGTTGTGCGCATTGCATATGCGATATGATTTTGTGCACATGCTTGTATCATGTTTGATGATACATGCTTTTTGGTTAAGTGTAAAGAATTAAACCTTGGTTAATGAAATGGTTAGGGTTTACTATTTCCTTATTCATTTTATTCATTTATTTATTCTTTTGGAAAAAGAAAAGAAAATGAGAAAATGGTGGCTTGTTTTGTTTTGTTCATGAAGCTTCATGAAGACTTTGACCAAGTGACCATTTTGTCTCATGCTTAACCCTAACCATTCCATTCAACCATGATTAACTCTCTACACATTACCATGGTTACATTATGATAAGTATTCTTATTATTTCCTTTTTGAAAAAAGACTTATCATATTATTCATCTTCTTCTTCTTCATCTTCAACTTTGAAGAAAGCTTTCTACCAACAATGGTGGAATGTGAAAATGAGTGAGAAATCCAATTCTAAAGTGAACCCACTTCCTATTTCTTCATCCTCTACCTCTTGCCAAGTAGTAGAGTGTGTTTTCTTCACAAGTTTCTTGACTTGGTGAAGTGAGAGCTTGATCTAGCGATGCTTCGACGTAGATCATCTTCGGCATGGACATCGACGACCTAGCTCGCCTATTCTCCGATGAAGCCGACGCTAGAGCCCGGATTTTGATTTGGACAGCGGAGAGGACTTCATCACGGAGCTGTGGAGGTGGAGGACCGGATCTACAAAGGTTGTATTTCCGTTCCTTTAGTTTAGATGTAAACTAGTTTATTGTTTCGCCTAGAAATCTAGCCAACGATCCGTATTAGGGTTTCTCGGCACCGTTTAAATTCGAAATTGGCATGGTTGATGCCTTGTGAGACCTCCTTAGTGTGCCTAGGAACCCTACACATTCATGGCCCTATAATCGATGCGCATTCTGTTTGAACCTTCCTTCTTGTTCACTAGTAGTACAGGTGCTCCCCAACTTGAAGTGTTGGGACGAATCCATCCTTTCGCCAATAACTCGTCCAACTGTGTTCGGACTTCCTTCAATCCTTCCGGACTTAATCTATAAGGTGCTTTGATTACCGGTTGGGCTCCTGGTACTAGATCAATACTGAATTCAAGAGCTCGATCGAGAGACAAGCCTGATATATCGTTAGGAAATATATCGTCGAACTCTCGAACTACCTCTGGTCTTAATTCTTCTTCTGCTTGTGCTGCTGCAACTACTGCTTCTCTTGGCTTCGCTTTGTAGGTACTTGGCTCCAGGGTACGGTCTCCGCTCTTGAAATAGAAGACCGAATGGTCTGGAATCTCGAATACTACCCTCCTTTGACGACAGTCGATGGTAGCATAAAAAGTTCCAAGCCAATCCATTCCTAGAACCACATCGAAGTTCGGTATGTGCAGTACTTTGAAGTCAGCATAAAACTCTCGGCTGCAGACGACGACTGGACACAAGCTGTATCCCATGGTTGCCTTTAGAACGCCATTTCTGGAACTGACATTCCAGCTGGATACAAGCGGTGAGACTGGAATCGCATGGGTTCGGACAAACCGTTGCGACATAAAGCAATGGGATGCTCCAGTATCAAACAGTGCAAGTGCGGGTAGTGAGGCTACTAGGATTGTACCTAAGATATATGGGATATGTTTTAGGTATAGGGAAAGTGTGTATATAACCAAGACTAAAAGATAAGTTTGAGAAAGAAGGTTTACCAATAATGACTTGGCCAGTTGCATCAGCTTCTTCCACAGACATCGTGAAAGCCTGGCGCTTTGGCACATTCCTCCTAGCCTGAGTAGCATTCCTCGGAACGTTCCTTTGAGCTTGATGGAACTGACGAAGAGGTGGTGCAGGTAGTGCAAGTCTTGGAGCAGGGGCTTGGATGGCTGGACGCTGTGGATAATTGTTTGCTGGCCTGGGTGCAGCAACTGGGTTTTGTTTATGAGGACAAGCCCCAATACCATGAGCAGCTGAGCCGCAGATCAAGCAAAGGTTGTTAGCACGCCGGTAATCTCTCGCCAGATGCCCATTTCTCTTGCAGTAGTTATAAAAGGCTAGGCTGGGCCTGTTGATTGGTGCTCCGGGATGTCTTGGCACAAAAGGTGGTCTGGACGAGGCTCCACCTGCCATCTGGTTGGCAGGGCGCTTGACTCCTGCAGACTGAGTTTTGCCCCTTGCTTTTATCACTGCCTCATAACTGCGGGCAGCTTCCAGAGCATCCTCATGAGTCAAAAATTTTCCTGTGGCTAGAGCAGCCTGAATCTCCGTGTCCAGTCCTTGTTGAAAGCGACGGGCTCTGATCTCGTCCGTCGGTATCAAGTGTGCCTCGAATCTGTTTAAGGATAGTGTTAGCAGTGTAGTATGTGATATTTAAAAATTAAACTATTGCGACATATCTTACCGCTTAACATGGTGAATTCAGCGTCGTATTCATCTACTGATTTGTCCCACATCGATCCTTGTTGTAGATGAATGAACTGCTGCTCCATGGCAAACCTGGCAGTCACAGGGAAGTATTTCGCGTCGAACTTCTCGCGAAAAGTCTTCCATTCAATAGGCTGTACAAGACGGCTTTCTTTCGCCTTCCACCAGTTGCGAGCATTGTCCGTGAGCTGTAGTTTCGCCACACGGACCCAAGCTATGTCTGGCACTTGAGCTGCTGCCAGATCGTCTTCTATGTTTTGTACCCATTCTTCAGCTTCAAGAGGGCTTCCTTTTCCAGAGAACTGCTTCGGATGTAAAGCTCTGAATTGCTTTACCCCAGGAGCATCAGTCTCGGGACGGTTCAGGAGTTGTTGATGTTCCTCGAGAAGGCTTCGTATCGCCTCAAGTAGCACTGTTTGCTCGGTAGGTGGCGCAGGAACAGCTGGTGTGAGAGGTAGTGCTGGAGGTGTGTTGTTGACGTTGGTGCTGGTGTTGTTCGGAGAATCCATAACCCTGAAGAAAAATTTGGGTTAGGACAGATTCAAGTACATGAAATGATAAGATTCAAGGAACATGAAATTGCAAGATTCAAGGAACATGAATTGTAAAGAATATTTTAGTTGCTGGTTCTTGTGTTATATTGCTTAGGTTGTTCACGCAGAACAGAACTGCATGATAAGAATTCATACAGTTCTGACCTGCATGGGCCACCAACAAAACCTGTCACGCCCCGCTTCCCAGTGTACGGCGAAGGGGACGTGACGAGGTCCGCTACGTATATACTCAGAAGTACATACGCTAAGCGTATCTAAGCGATATAAAATAAATACACAAGAGACAAGAAATAAGAAGAACGGCAACTTTTATTTATTAACATTCTTTGTACAATGCATGAATGGAAAATACAACTGAAATAAAAAGATGCCTAAACAGTGGCATAACAGGAAATGAAAAGTACAGAAAGGAAAAGTGTACAATGAAACTAAAGTGTAGGGTCTTCAGCAAACTTCTCCAAGTCTTCTTGCGATGGTTCGATCTCTGTCGGGGCCAAAACACCTGAAGACATTTAAAGAACAAAGAAACATAATGTCGTCAGCGAACAGGTCGCTCGGTAAGTCCCAAAGGTACGAGAAAAGTAGAAAAGACAGAATAAGGAGATATCTTTTAAAGTGTATACTATTGTTGTAATGTTATGTTAACGCTGTTATTTGTAGCTTGGTACAGAAGGATGCCAGTGTATACGAGGGGAGTCTCTATATGCCAGAGACTAGAGGCACGTATAGTACAAGGAACCGTTTATGCCACGGTACAACAACAACTGGATTCATGTTAGGTGTATTAAATCTGACCATCTCGTGCCACCTTTAACACCTTCCGTACCAATCTACCCCTTAAACCCCGCGATGTCTTGTTTGTATTGTTATCTTGTAAAATTGTATTGATTGTATGAGTGCTTGACTGGCTGACCGAAAACATGATATCAGGAAACGGTTATAACCGTAGGGTCATGTAAATGGAATACCGGGAATCATGTAAAAGGAATATATATCCATGGTTCGGTTCGGTTAAGTTGTATAAATTGATAATTGTATTCATGGATTCACGTGTTCATATTGAATTGGAAACTTGTAGATTATAGATTGATTTGAATTATATTCAAGTCAGATTAATCAGACTCAAACCCGAGTCAGACAATCAGGGATGTGAATCGAAGTCTTATAATTGCTTGGGTCCTTAGGGTAATTATAAAACTTGAGGGGGTTTTATGTAAAAATACTTTTATATACTTTTCAAAATACACCTCAAGTATTTATTGTTCATCTTTAGAGTTGTAATGGGGGTGGATTTTATGGTGTGACATTTCTAGTGAAAATATCCTAGTTTTATAAATAAGGGTATTTATCTATAATATTGATTATTTGAAGTTCATGGTATTTTAGTGTAAACTTTATTCTTGTGATTTTTAGAAAAAGGTGGAAAATTTATATTATAATAAAATAGGTATTTAAATGATAAATATACATATGTTTATACAAAAATAATTTTAATAAATATTTTATATTATAAAAATCTCATTTTCTTAAGATGTCGTATTTTAAACCTTTCAAGACCGAATGCTCCTTGGGGAGGTCTGAATCTCGCACTACTAAGCCCGAAGGTGCACGATAACTGTACTATCCCTAACGGGTTCTCCAAAGGTGGGTTGTAGCAGCGCTTTGCAATGATTGTAAAATACTAATCTTTTAGAAAACGGTTTTATAAAGTAAAAGGTATTTATTTGCAAAGTGTAATTTCCGTATTTTAGCTTCTACGGTGTCACGCCCCGCTTCCCACAGTACACCAAAATAGGCACGTGACATGGCCAACCATGCTACCTGTGGTTAGGAAAAATCCTTCCACAGTCACATTACGGCTGTAGAGATATCAAGAACAGAAAAGTAAACTAACTATCTAGTACATGTCCATAAGCCAGAGTAAAAGAGTCAAGAAATACTATAGTATGCGGAAGCAAAAGATCAAATAAACACCTGGAAAGTAAGAATGGATACCGACAGGATCCCTACCGCTCGATCTAACAGCGGCAATACTCCTGATCAGTCTGCAACAAAGGTAGAGAAACTGGGCCATGCAAAACCCAGACGTCAGCGCGTCATAACATCAAGCAATAATATGTAAACAGGGTAGCAAGACATGCAAGTATAATCATAAAAGGTATAGCAAGTGTAACAGCAATATAAATCAGGGTAGTGAAAGGTAGTGTGCAGTGAGTAATCTAAACTGGTCTATTGGGTTAAATACTCTCAAGTCTTTGAAATCAATTTGATGAATCATTGATGTAACTCAATAGTATCCCGTGCATGCCCGGGACCACGGTCTAAGACTCTCGGGCTGAAACCGAGACGTGCCACTAGGCACTAAATGGAAAAGGGTACAGACCAATGATGTCAGCAGCATCGTCACGAGGCGGGCCTAGCCTCTAAAACTGATCAGTAAAAGCAAGCAACTGTCGAGTTACAAGTCAGGATTTCATCATTGATTTCCCCATACCCCCAAGTTATGTATGTCAAGTCAGGTATTCAGTAATCAAAAACTAATGCCAACACAGGATCAGGTTGGAGCAAGTTTGTCTGGATAGACAACAGGAATGGTCCGTGAGGACTGCATGTCAGGTTTGTTGGCATTAGACACAAGATCAGGTAACAGGTAATACCATAGTACATCAGGTCAAGCCAGGTAATGTATAAAGGGGTCATGTCATGTCAAGAGTGTACGGTACCATGTCAGGTCAAGTAATATGTGTAGCAAGTCACGTCAGGGTGTACAAGATATCATGTGGATGCTCATAATCGACTAGCATAATCATGGTTATGAATAAACGAGTATGGTACTATCAGAACAATAAACAAGCACAGTAACATGATAGCAATAGGTGCATATTAACTACTTAGTTATACGGTTATCCGTTTGGTTTAAGGAATAGTTCTAACATTGCTGGAATGCAGTATTACACATGTGGATGATAAAAATCATATTAATATATATTAAAACCATCTAGAGATGCAATTAAATGTGAGTAAGGCTAAATAGATGCAATCGGTCGTCCGATAGGGTAAAACTACAAAAAGGGTAATATGGCTATAAAACAATTGTGATTATGTGATCTAACATATAAATGTGATTACTAGGTATATTTAACTAAATGCAACAATCCGGTTTCAAGTTTTAGATTTGAAATATATAAACGGAACCTTGTACTGTTAATCTGGAATTAAAAACAATAGATTTTATCTATAGATTTAATAGGAAAATAGATAAATTGATATATGAATAGTATGACTAGCATGTAGCAAGATTAACTTGTCTCGACGGATCGCGAAGCGGTAAACGGAACGTCACGCGTCGGCGGGAAAAGTCGTGACGCGCGCACGGTACACAGAACGAGTCCAAACAACGAACAGTGGGATCACACGGGTCAGATGTCCTCACTTGGTCGTCGAGATCGTCGACGGTCCGACCGGATTCCGGCGATCTAAAAACAACTGTGAATAAAAGAGAACAAAAAATGCACAAAGAAATAAGAAGAGAAGAAGGGAAAGAAAGGAAGAGGAATGAGACTAAACTGGCTTACTGGGTTGTAGTGGGGTGATCTGGTGATGTCGAGGTGAGGAGACGACGACGAGGCGACGGGTGCGGGCGAAGAAGGAAGGCGGAAAAGTAAAATATAATGGGGAAGACGAAGAGGGAGGAGAGAGAGACGTGTTAATATTTAAGGGTAACAAATCTTTTATGCATGTGCAGAGAGAGATAGAGAAAGAGATATAAACTGTTTTAAAAATATAAAATATTTTTTTTTTAGAGATAGAGAGAAAATCAGGAGAGAGAGAGAGACGAGAAAGAGAGAGAATCAGGGGAGAGAGACGAGACAGAGAGAGAGAGAATCAGGAGAGAGAGAGAGAGACGAGAGAGAGCGAGAGAATCAGGAGAGAGACGAGAGAGACGAGAGAGAGAGAGATATGTTAATTTTTTTAAATGATTATAAAATATTTATATAGTTAAAGAAGGTTTGAATAATATTATAATATTAGTCCGTTTTGAGATTTTGGCAAATACAAATTTACTCCAAAACACGCCCAGGTCGGGTCTAAAAATTCAGATTTAAAATATGAAAATTATATGCGACTTCCGAATTTCAAAATGAGTGCTCAGCTAACGAAAAAGTATACCCCCAATAACGGATGCACGTACGTGCACGTAGCCATCCAAACACATCCGTTTCACTGAACGGGACGAGAGCAAGATGCGCGGATGCTACCACGGGGTTAGGGGTATCATGCAGGCTGTGAAATGCAATTTTAAATTATTTTACGTGATTTAAATTGTTATATGCAAAAGATGCGATACTAGATAAAATACCAATATATACTAACTCATGAGATGCACTAGTCCATGCAACAAGTCAAGGTAATTTATAAATAAGAGTCAAAAAGATTCAAGCAAGCGGGTCGGGTCGAATGTAATATAAAGTGTAAAATACCATTCGTACCCAAGATACGCTAAATCAAGAAATATCACGAATAAAGAAAATACAGGAACTAGAATTGGTATAAATGAACTCGGGTGTTACATTATACCCAACTACAAAAGAATTTCGTCCTCGAAATTCCAAGAACAAGATATGATAAACAAACAAGATATTGCAAGAATAGATGTGGAAACTTCTGCCGGATTTCATCATCTCGTTCCAAATTTGGTCCTCCATGCGAGCGATTACTCCAAGAAACAAGTACAAGAGGGATAACTTTGTTCTTAAGAACCTTTCTCTTCGATCCATAATTCGACATCGGTCGCTCCTCAAACGTCAAATCTTCTCGTACAGTCAGTTTCGAATGATCCAACGCATGTATTTCATCTCGAGCATACTTACGGAGTTGAGGTACGTAACACACGTCATGAACATTCTCCAAAGATTGTAGTAACACCAAACGATATGCCACTTCTCCAACACGCTCAAAATCTCAAAAGGTCCAACGAATCGAGAACTAAGCTTTCCTCGACTTCCGAAACGAATCACCTCTCTAGTCAGTGATATCTTCAAGAATACCAAAACACCCACGGCGAACTCTAGAGGTCTTCCCGACGTATCTGCCCAACTCCTTCTGTCGGTCTTGTGCTGCTTTCATATGATTCCAAATAGTATTAACCTTCTCAACTGTCTGCACAACCAAATCTGGTCCCTATAATCTTCGTTCACCAACATCGTCCCAACAAACGGTGAACGACACTTGCGACCATATAAAGCCTCGATGGAGCCATCTGAATAGCTGCCTGGAAACTGTTGTTGTAAGAAAACTCCACTAAATATAGATGATCCTTCCATGGACCCTTGAAGTCCAACATGGAGCTCTCAACATGCCTTCAAGAGTTTGGATCGTTCTCCGACTGGCCATCAGTTTGAGAATGATAAGCTGTGCTAAACTTCAATCGAGTCCCCAAACTTTCCTGTAAGCTCCTCCAAAAGTGTGATAAGAAACGAGTGTCACGGTCGGACACGATGCTCACTGGTACTCAATCTCCTGTATGCACCGTTCTGCCAAAACTTCTGTTGATTGACCAACCCGAAAAGGAATGAAATGAGCTGCCTTGGTCAAACGATCAACAATCACCCAAACTGCATTGTTGCCTTTTGGACTCCGCGGTAGAGCAGTCACGAAATCCATGGTTATATGTTCCCACTTCCAATGAGGAATCAGAAGTGGTTGCAATAAACCAGCAACCCTTTGATGTTCAGCCTTAACTTGCTGACACACCAAGCACCTTGCCACAAAGCGGGCAATCTCCCGTTTCACGCCTTCCCACCAGAATTGATGTCGTAGATCTCGGTATATCTTCATGCCTCCTGGATGTACGGAATATGCGGAACTGTGTGCCTCCTTCACAACTTCTTCGCGAAAATCCCCCTTTGGCACACACAAACGGCTACCATATCGCAATGAACCATCTTCATGGATCAACAAGCCCGTTCGAAGTCCAGCCTCAACTTGTTCTCGAAACTTCTGCAATCTTGGGTCCTGCATTTTCGCTGTTTCTATTCTCGATCAACGACAACTGTACTTGCAGCTGCATCAACTGTCTTGAAGAATGGGTGGCACGATCTCCAACTCGAATCTCTGAAAAATCTTCAATAAATTCCTTCCGTGCAGTCAACATCTGAATTGCTGGCAACCGACTAAGCACATCCGGCACAACATTAACTTTCCCCGGATAGTAATCAAGGTCAAGATCGCAGTCAGCCATCAGCTCCAACTATTTACGCTGCCTCATACTAAGCTCCTTCTGTGGGAACACGTACTTTAGGCTTTTGTGATCGGTGAAAACTTCGACCCCTTTCACCCAATAAGTAGTGTCTCCAAATCGACACAGCAAAAGAATTATCGCTGCTAGCTCCAAGTCATGAATTGGGTAATTCTTCTTATGTGTCTTCAACTGTCTCTACACGTAAGCTACAACCTTCCCACGCTGCATCAAACACATCCCAATCCTTTCCCCGATGCGTTGCTGCGAAACACCAATCCTCCGGAACTGTCCAGCACGGTTAAGACAAGAGCGGTTATCAATTTCTGCTTCAACGCCTCAAAAGCTGACACACACCTATCCGTCCACACAAAAGGTACCTCCTTGCGCGTAAGCTTGGTCAACGGCTCCGCCAGACGAGCAAAGAAATTCTTTACGAACCTTCTATAGTATCCTGCAAGTCCAAGAAACTTCTGATCTTTACAACGTTCTTCGGAATCGGCCAGTCTTGAACCGCTACAATCTTCCCTGGGTAAACGGCGATTCCATCTCCAGCTACGATATGCCCCAAAACTTTACTTCTTCAAGCCAAAACTTGCACTTGCTCATCTTTGCATATAATCTTTCTTACCTCAATGTCTGCAGTGTGATCTTCAAGTGTTCTGCATGCTCTTCAATCCTCCTCGAGTAGACCAGAATATCCTCAGTGAACACCACTATAAACTGGTCCAAGAATGATGAAAAGATTCGGTTCATCAAGTCCATGAATATCGCTGGTGCATTCGTAACTCCGGAGGGCATCACTATGTACCCGTAATGTCCATACCAAGTTCGGAACGCCGTCTTGCAAATATCCTCTGCTTTCACTCGGACCTGATAATATCCGGATCGCAAATCTAGCTTCGAGAATACCCTCGTGCCACTAAGCTGCTCAAATAATTCGCCGATGCGAGGGATCGGGTACTTGTTCTTAATAGTCACCCGGTTTAATCCTCGATAGTCGATGCATATCTTTCTTGTGCCATCTTTCTTCTTGACTAGAAGAACTGGAGCTCCCCAAGGCGAGTTACTGCTTCAAATCCAACCCTTCTAAAGTAATTCGGTAACCTGCTTCTTAACTTCTTGCAACTCCACTGGTGCCATTGGATAATACGCTTTAGAAACTGGCGCTGCACCAGGAACAAGATCAATCGCGAACTCCATGTCTCGCCTCGGTGGTAAACCTGATATGTCTTCAAACACATCCATGAATTCTCGAACTATAGCCGATGCTTCTTCCTTATCATCTTCCATCAACGAAAGAACCTGGTTTGTCGGCCTAGCCCTAAACTCGACTTGCCCGACAGAACTACTTCCTCCAGCAAAACAACCTCCGGATGTCCGGGAATATGGAAATTCGCTTTCTTTGCTCTACAATCAATGTGAGTGTGGAAGGTGCCAAGAAAATCCATTCCCAAGACAACAACAAACAAGGAACGCACCGGAAATGAATGATTCCAATGCGGGAAAGATATGAACAAGTAGGATACCAAGATGACTTCATCCGAAGTAAAGATACCGAAGAGGATTAAGCACGGGAAACATGATTCAAGCTGGCGATAAAATAATAACTAGTAAGCAATGAAACCGAGAAAAACAAGGTAATATAACGATCATGAAATAAGGAAGTGAATCAAGACCAGGACTCCAAGTTACTCAAATGGAGTACCGCATTGTAACCATGCTGCAGTTCATGGGTACAATTACATAACTCCACTCAAGTCTCCCAGATCCTAGTATCAGAATCAAGGAACATGGAGAGACAATAGTGAACCCAAAAAGTTTCCAGCTGAGATGCAAAGTCGTTTGCATATCGTCAAGACAAGGATCAAAAGAAAGATATGATTCAAGAATCACGATAACAAGGTGACAGGACATGTTCCTAATCACGAGTATTCTGATTCGTGTATTGGGTCCAATACCCAACTACAAAAGAATCAAACCCGATTAACCTATATCCCATGGCTCTGATACCAAAAGAACCATGTCACGCCCTGCTTCCCAGAGTACGCCAAAATAGGCACGTGACATAGCCAACCATGCCACCTGTGGTTAGGAAAAATCCTTCCACAGTCACATTACGGCTGTAGAGATATCAAGAAAACGAAAGTAAACTAACTATCTAGTATATGTCCATAAGTCAGAGTAAAAGAGTCAAGAAATACTATAGTATGCGGAAGCAAAAGATCAAATAAACACCTGGAAAGTAAGAATGGATACCGACAGGATCCCTACCGCTCGATCTAACAGCGGCAATACTCCTGATCAGTCTGCAACAAAGGTAGAGAAACTGGGCCATGCAAAACCCAGACGTCAGCGCGTCATAACATCAAGCAATAATATGTAAACAGGGTAGCAAGACATGCAAGTATAATCATAAAAGGTATAGCAAGTGTAACAGCAATATAAATCAGGGTAGTGAAAGGTAGTGCGCAGTGAGTAATCTAAACTGGTCTATTGGATTAAATACTCTCAAGTCTTCGAAATCAATTTGATGAATCATCGATGTAACTCAATAGTATCCCGTGCATGCCCGAGACCACGGTCTAAGTCTCTCGGGGTGAAACCGAGACGTGCCGCTAGGCACTAAAAGGAAAAGGGTACAGACCAACGATGTCAGCAGCAGCATCACGAGGCGGGCCTAGCTTCTAAAACTGATCAGTAAAAGCAAGCAACTGTCGAGTTACAAGTCAGGATTTCATCATTGATTTCCCCATACCCCCAAGTTATGTATGTCAAGTCAGGTATTCAGTAATCAAGAACTAATGCCAACACAGGATCAGGTAGGAGCAGATTTGTCTGAATAGACAACAGGAACGGTCCGTGAGGACTGCATGTCAGGTTTGTTGGCATTAGACACAAGATCGGGTAACAGGTAATACCATAGTACATCAGGTCAAGCCAGGTAATGTATAAAGGGGTCATGTCATGTCAAGAGTGTACGGTACCATGTCAGGTCAAGTAATATGTGTAGCAAGTCACGTCAGGGTGTACAAGATATCATGTGGATGCTCATAATCGATTAGCATAATCATGGTTATGAATAAACGAGTATGGTACTATCAGAACAATAAACAAGCAAAGTAACATGATAGCAATAGGTGCATATTAACTACTTAGTTGTACGGTTATCCGTTTGGTTTAAGGAATAGTTCTAACATTGCAGGAATGCAGTATTACACATGTGGATGATAAAAATCATATTAATATGTATTAAAACCATCTAGAGATGCAATTAAATGTGAATAAGGATAAATGGATGCAATCGGTCGTCCGATAGGGTAAAACTACAAAAGGGATAATATGGCTAAAAAACAATTGTGATTATGTGATCTAACATATAAATGTGATTACTAGGTATATTTAACTAAATGCAACAATCCGGTTTCAAGTTTTAGATCTGAAATATATAAACGGAACCTTGTACTGTTAATCTGGAATTCAAAACTTTAGATTTTATCTATAGATTTAATAGGAAAATAGATAGATTGATATATGAATAGTATGACTAGCATGTAGCAAGATTAACTTGCCTCGACGGATTGCGAAGCGGTAAACGGAACGTCACGCGTCGGCGGAAAAAGTCGTGACGCGCGCACGATACACAGAATGAGTCCAAACAATGAACAGTGGGATGACACGGGTTAGATGTCCTCGCTGGGTCGTCGAGATCGTCGACGGCCCGACCGGATTCCGGCGATCTAAAAACAACAGTGAATAAAAGAGAACATAAAATGCACAAAGAAACAAGAAGAGAAGAAGGAAAAGAAAGGAAGAGGAATGAGACTAAACTGGATTACTGGGTTGTAGTGGGGTGATCTGGTGATGGCGAGGTGAGGAGACGACGACGAGGCGACGGGCGCGGGCGTAGAAGGAAGGCGGAAAAGAAAAATATAATGGGGAAGGCGAAGAGGGAGGAGAGATAGACGTGTTAATATTTAAGGGTAACAAATCTTTTATGCATGTGCAGAGAGAGATAGAGAGAGAGATATAAACTGTTTTAAAAATATAAAATATATTTTTTTAGAGATAGAGAGAAAATCAGAAGAGAGAGAGAGAATCAGGAGAGAGAGAGAGACGAGAGAGATATAGAATCAGGAGAGAGAGAGAGGGGGGAGAGAGAGAGAATCTGGGGAGAGAGAGAGAGACGAGAGAGAGAGAATCAGGAGAGAGAGAGAGACGAGAGAGAGAGAGATATGTTAATTTTTTAAAATGATTATAAAATATTTATATAGTTAAAGAAGGTTTGAATAATATTATAATATTAGTCCGTTTTGAGATTTTGGCAAATACAAATTTACTCCAAAACACGTCCGGATCGGGTCTAAAAATTCAGATTTAAAATATGAAAAATATATGCGACTTCCGAATTTCAAAACGAGTGCTCAGGTAACGAAAAAGGATACCCCCAATAACGGATGCACGTACGTACGCGTAGCAATCCAAACACGTCTGTTTCACTGAACGGGACGAGAACAAGATGCGCGGATGCTACCACGGGATTAGGGGTATCATGCAGGCTATGAAATGCAATTTTAAATTATTTTATGTGATTTAAATTGTTATATGCAAAAGATGCGATACTAGATAAAATACCAATATATACTAACTCATGAGATGCACTAGTCCATGCAACAAGTCAAGATAATCAATAAATAAGAGTCAAACAGATTCAAGCAAGTGGGTCGGGTCAAATGCAATATAAAGTGTAAAATACCATTCGTACCCAAGATACGCTAAATCAAGAAATATCACGAATAAAGAAAATACGGGAACTGGAATTGGTATAAATGAACTCGGGTGTTACATAGGGTTTCCTAAGTCAACTAGCCTATTTCTAAATGGTCTAAACGATAAGTCGTTAGAAGCTTCAAATCGTCTCTTCACCACCAATTGTGGCCAGGTAAGTACAAGTGAGGAAGGAGGGATCCGCTCACGAATCGTGAGACGGGCCTTTTAAAATTACCTAAGCTCACTTGCCTAGCCTAGACACCACAAAGTCAGGTTTAGATAAACGATCGATGTCCACAACTTATCGTATTTCCTAATGAGAGGTATTTGTTTAAAAGTGTATCAAATCTAAAACTTTTAAGAATGGTTTTATTAAGAATATGGTATTTAAATGAAAGTTTTGTTTTATCATATTCTAAGTTCTTGATGATATCATTTTAGGGTTGGATTTGCGTGTGTTTGGAGATAGGTCATTACCTCGTGCTCTACTTTAAATGTATAGTAAGGTTAAGGGGTTAAATGTGAAATTGAAACATGATGGTATTAAAGTGAAAAAATACGATAAATTGGAAAGGTTATCATTTTATGTGAGAAAACTTGTTCAAATTGATTTTTAAAAGTTTAATAGTCAAGATAAAGATGTTTAGGCATGAATGTATTGGTTAGAAGTGAAATTTTATAGAAAACCGAGTCGGAAATCGGATTTGTTCCAATTCCGTCGGGTTTCGTAATTTCGTATTTTAAAGAAATAGAAAGGGGGACAGAATGGGACTTACGGGTTTCGATCTATACTAAGGAGTGTAGGGGAAACAAAGAAGTTGTCGAGGCTTTGCTTCGTCGCCGGTTGTTTCTAAAAACGTCGCCGGAATTCCCGCCGGAATTTCGTCGGAGTTTCGCCGCGAACTTGTTTTCAACGTACACACTTCTTGGAAAAATTTTGAGAGAGTAAGCCTAGGGTTTTGGGGGTGAGAGGGTAGTGTGTAGGGTTAGTATTTATAGGATTAGGCTAGGTTTAGAGTAGATGAAAAGTAAAAAATAAAAATATGATAAAATGTATTAAAAGTGGAGTAATTGGGGTTTTTAAAGAGCTCTGGAGGTGGTCTTAGGCTGAAATTTTGCAGGTGCATAGGGAATATGAAAAGACACAACTTTCATATTGTGGCCGTCGTCGGAATCGGCCGACTCGGGGGTGACTCGGCCGTGACTCGTCGGAGCACTGAGTCGGCCGAGTCGAGGCCGAGTTGGCCGATTCCCGGCCGAGTCCGGCGGCCAGGATCCCCTCCCCCTCGACGGTTCATCTAACTCCTGCAAGTGTTACATCTTTGGGTGTAGTGGGGTTTTTGTGAGATATGCACGTGTAAACTCTTGGTATCCTAAAGGTTTTAAAAACATCAATATAAAAAATAATGTGGGGATGTGATTTGAACTCTGGTGGCTTGGTTCAGCAGTGCAAGGTATTACCAATGAGTTACAAGCTCTTTCTTGTTATTATTGTGGGCAAATAAATACTTAAAATGGTAACACCAACATTAAATACCCTAAGTATACTTCAAATTTAAATGAATTTTATGTATACAAAAAATTGGAGTTGTTACAATCTACCCTCCTTACAAAAATTTTGTTCTCGAAATTTACAACTTTTATTTGAGGACTAGTTTATAAAGAGGTGAGGATATCTTGCACGCATTTCATCTTCCCTTTCCTAAGTGGATTCTCCTGGAGTTTCTTTCCTCCACATTACCCGGACCAAGTTAACTTCCTTGTTCCGAAGTGTCTTCACTTTCCTGTCCAGGATCTCCACAGGTTGTTGCTCACAAGATAAGTCGGGCTGTATAGTGAGCTCGGAATGATCAAGAACATGGCTGAGGTCACTCACATACTTTCTGAGTTGGGATATGTGGAACATGTTATGCACTCCTTCCAATGAGGGTGGAAGCGCTAAGCGGTATGCCACTTCACCGACTCGTTCGAGTATGTCGAACGGTCCAATGTATCTCGGACTCAATTTACCCTGTCTTCCAAATTGGATCACTCCGCGGTTCGGAGATATCTTCAAGAATACGTGATCTCCTGGTTGGAACTCTAAGTGTCGTCTCTTTGCATCAGCCCAGTGCTTCTGTCAATCTTGGGCTATGCGCATCCTTTCCCTGATAGTACGAACCACATCAACGGTCGCTACTATCCTCTCTGGTCCAAGAAGTTCCCTATCTCCGATGTCATCCCAACTTAATGGTGATCGACACTTCCTTCTGTATAATGCTGCAAAAGGTGTCATTCCTATGCTTGCTTGGTAGCTGTTATTGTACGCGAACTCCACAAGATGCAGGTGATCTTCCCACGATCCTTTGAGGTCTAGCATACATGCTCTGAGCATATCCTCCAAGATCTGAATAGTTCATTCCGACTGACCATCTGTTTGTGGATGATAAGCCGTGCTGAAGTTTAGACTTGTTCCCAAGCTTGCTTGCAGACTCTGCCAAAATTACGATCGGAACCTGGTGTCACGATCGGAGACAATGCAGACCGGTACTCCATGAAGTCTCACAATTTCCTGTATGAGTTCATGGGTATCAGAGATAGTACATTATAAAGAGTTTAAATCTTAAATATATTATTACCTCCATGTACTTCTTTGCTAGTGTCTCAGTTGATTGGCCAACTCGAAATGGGATGAAGTGAGCCGACTTTGTGAGTCGATCCACAATGACCCATATAGCATCGTTACCCTTTGTGCTGCGAGGAAGAGCGGTCACAAAGTCCATCGTGATGTGCTACCACTTCCATTCTGGGATTGGTAACGGTTGAAGTAGTCCAGCTGTCCTGTGATGTTCAGCCTTTAGTTGCTGACACACCAAACATTTTGTGACGCTTCTGGCTACTTCACGCTTCATTGTATGCCACCAATAATTCTGACGTAGATCTTTGTACATTTTGGTACCTCCAGGATGTACTGAGTAGGGAGAGCTGTGAGCTTCTTTCATTAACTCTTCCTGAACAGGACCTTTTGGTACACACAACCTGCTGCCGTATCTCAAAGATCCGTCTTCATGGATGATGAAGTCTGTTCTGAGTCCATTCTCCACTTGTTCTTTGATCCTTTGCAACTTAGCGTCAATTGCTTAAGCTGCTTTGATCTGATTGACAATGGTTGATTGAACTTGTAGATTCATCAACTTGAAGTATTACCTGGCATGACTACTTCAATCTCCATCTGATGCAAGTCTTGCTGAAGCTTCCACTGAGCGGTAAGATTCATCGATAATGGTTGGCGACTAAGAGCATCAGGTACTACGTTCACCTTTCCTGGGTGATATTGCAAGTTGATGTCAAAGTCCGCAATGAGTTCTAACCATCTTCTTTGCCGCATATTCAACTCCTTCTGAGTAAACACGTACTTCAGACTTTTATGATCTGTGTAGATGTTCACTCGTTCACCAAGTAAATAATGGCGCGAAATCTTGAGAGCAAAGATGACGGCTGCCAACTCCAGATCATGCGTCGGATAATTACGCTCATGTGTCTTCAGTTGTCTTGAAGCATAAGCCACAACCTTACCGTGCTGATGTAGAACACATCCTAATCCCTTACCGGATGCATCACAATGCACTTCGAATCCTCCAGATTGATCCGCTATTACGAGAATAGGTGCAGATGTCAATCATGACTTGAGTTCTACGAAAGCTTGTTCGCATGCTTCTGACCACACAAATTCTTCATCTTTTCGTGTGATCTTGGTCAGGGGTGTTGCTATCTTTGAGAATCATTCAATGAACCTTCTGTAATATCCAGCTAAACCCAAGAAACTTCGAATGTCCTTCACTGACTTTGGTGTAGGCCATTCGCTAACTGCTGAAACTTTGGCTGGATCCACAGAAATTCCTTCTCCTGATACGATATGTCCAAGAAAACCAACTTGATTTAGCCAAAACTCGCACTTGCTGTACTTGGCATAAAGCTTATGTTGTCGAAGTGTTTTCAGGACAATTCGTAGATGTTCTGCATGCTCTTTCCGACTCTTAGAATACACCAGGATGTCGTCGATGAAGATGACAACAAACCTATCTAAGTACTCCCGGAAAACCTGATTCATTAGGTTCATGAATATTGCTAGTGCATTGGTCACTCCAAATGGCATCACTAAAAATTCGTAATGTCCATAGCGAGTTCTGAAAGCTGTTTTGTGAATATCAGCTTCCTTGACCTTCACTTGATGATAACCTGAACGAAGATCCAATTTAGAGAACACACAAGATCCACTTAGCTGATCGAATAAATCATCGATGCGTGGGAGTGGATACTTGTTCTTTATAGTGACTTCATTCAAGGCCCTATAATCGATGCACATTCTGTATGAACCTTCCTTCTTGTTCACTAGTAGTACAGGTGCTCCCTAATTTGAAGTGCTGGAACGAATCCATCCTTTCACCAATAACTCGTCCAACTGTGTTCGGACTTCCTTCAATCCTTCCGGACTTAATCTATAAGGTGCTTTGATTACCGGTTGGGCTCCTGTTACTAGATCAATACTGAATTCAAGAGCTCGATCGGGAGGCAAACCTGATATATCGTCAGGAAATACATCGTCGAACTCTCGAACTACCTCTGGTCTTAATTCTTCTTCTGCTTGAGCTGCTGCAACTACTGCTTCTCTTGGCTTTGCTTTGTAGGTACTTGGCTCCAGGGTACGGTCTCCGCTCTTGAAATAGAAGACCGGATGGTCTGGAATCTCGAATACTACCCTCTTTTGACGACAGTCGATGGTAGCATAAAAAGTACCAAGCCAATCCATTTCTAGAACCACATCGAAGTTCGGTATGTCCAGTACTTTGAAGTCAGCATAAAACTCTCGGCTGCAGACGACGACTGGACACAAGCTGTATCCCATGGTTGCCTTTAGAACGCCATTTCCGGAACTGACATTCCAGCTGGATACAAGCGGTGAGACTGGAATCGCATGGGTTCGGACAAACCGTTGCGACATAAAGCAGTGGGATGCTCCAGTATCAAACAGTGCAAGTGCAGGTAGTGAGGCTACTAGGATTGTACCTAAGGTATATAGGATATGTTTTAGGTATAGGGAAAGTGTGTATATAACCAAGACTAAAAGATAAGTTTGAGAAAGAAGGTTTACCAGTAATGACTTGGCCAGTGGCATCAGCTTCTTCCACAGACATCGTGAAAGCCTGGCGCTTTGGCACATTCCTCCTGGCCTGAGGAGCATTCCTCGGAACGTTCCTTTGAGCTTGATGGAACTGACGAGGAGGTGGTGCAGCTTGTGGTCCTGTGGGTGGTGCAGGTAGTGCAAGTCTTGGAGCAGGGGCTTGGATGGCTGGACGCTGTGGATAATTGTTTGCTGGCCTGGGTGCAGCAACTGGGTTTTGTTTATGAGGACAAGCCCCAATACCATGAGCAGCTGAGCCGCAGATCAAGCAAAGGTTGTTAGCACGCCGGCAATCTCTCGCCAGATGCCCATTTCTCTTGCAGTAGTTACAAAAGGCTGGGCTGGGCCTGTTGATTGGTGCTCCGGGATGTCTTGGCACAAAAGGTGGTCTGGACGAGGCTCCTCCTGCCATCTGGTTGGCAGGGCGCTTGACTCCTGCAGACTGAGATCTGCCCCTTGCTTTTATCACTGCCTCATAACTGCGGGCAGCTTCCAGAGCATCCTCATGAGTCAAAAATTTTCCTGTGGCTAGAGCAGCCTGAATCTCCGTGTCCAGTCCTTGTTGAAAGCGACGGGCTCTGATCTCGTTCGTCGGTATCAAGTGTGCCGCGAATCTGTTTAAGGATAGTGTTAGCAGTGTAGTATGTGATATTTAAAAATTGAACTATTGCGACATATCTTACCGGCTTAATATGGTGAATTCAGCGTCGTATTCATCTACTGATTTGTCCCACATCGATCCTTATCGTAGATGAATGAACTGCTGCTCCATGGCAAACCTGGCAGTCACAGGGAAGTATTTCGCATCGAACTTCTCGCGAAAAGTCTTCCATTCAATAGGCTGTACAAGACGGCTTTCTTCCGCCTTCCACCAGTTGCGAGCATTGTCCGTGAGCTGTAATTTCGCCACACGGGCCCAAACTATGTCTGGCACTTGAGCTGCTGCCAGATCGTCTTCTATGCTTTGTGTACATTCTTCAGCTTCAAGAGGGCTTCCTTTTCCAGAGAACTGCTTCGGATGTAAAGCTCTGAATTGCTTTACCCCAGGAGCATCAGTCTCGGGACGGTTCAGGAGTTGTTGCTGTCCCTCGAGAAGGCTGCGTATTGCCTCAAGTAGCACTATTTGCTCGATAGGTGGCGCAGGAACAGCTGGTGTGAGAGGTAGTGCTGGAGGTGTGTTGTTGACGTTGGTGCTGGTGTTGTTCGGAGAATCCATAACCCTGAAGAAAAATTTGGGTTAGGACAGATTCAAGTATATGAAATGATAAGATTCAAGGAACATGAAATTGCAAGATTCAAGGAACATGAATTGTAAAGAATGTTTTAGTTGCTGGTTCTTGTGTTATATTGCTTAGGTTGTTCACGCAGAACAGAACTGCATGATAGGGATTCATACAGCTCTGACCTGCATGGGCCACCAACAAAACCTGTCACACCCCGCTTCCCAGTGTACGGCGAATGGGACGCGACAAGGTCCGCTACGTATATACTCAGAAGTACATACGCTAAGCGTATCTAAGCAATATAAAATAAATACACAAGAGACAAGAAATAAGAAGAACAGCAACTTTTATTTATTAACATTCTTTGTACAATGCATGAAAGGAAAATACAACTGAAATAAAAAGATGCCTAAACAGTGACATAACAGGAAATGAAAAGTACAGAAAGGAAAAGTGTACAATGAAACTAAAGTGTAGGGTCTTCAGCAAACTGCTCCATGTCTTCTTGCGATCGTTCGATCTTTGTCGGGTCCAAAACACCTGACGACATTCAAAGAAGAAAGAAACAGAATGTCGTCAGCGAACAGGTCGCTCGGTAAGTCCCAAAGGTACGAGGAAAGTAGAAAAGACAGAATAAGGAGATATCTTTTAAAGTGTATACTATTGTTGTAATGTTATGTTAACGCTGTTGTTTGTAGCTTGGTACAGAAGGATGCCAGTGTATACGAGGGGAGTCTCTATATGCCAGAGACTAGAGGCACGTATAGTATAAGGAACCGTTTATGCCACGGTACAACAGCAACTGGATTTATGTTAGATGTATTAATCTGACCACCTCGTGCCACCTTTAACACCTTCCGTATCAATCTACCCCTTAAACCCCGCGATGTCTTGTTTGTATTGTTATCTTGTAAAATTGTATTGATTGTATGAGTGCTTGACTGGCTGACCGAAAACATGATATCAGGAAACGGTTATAACCGTAGGGTCATGTAAATGGAATACCGGGAATCATGTAAAAGGAATATATATCCATGGTTCGGTTCGGTTAAGTTGTATAAATTGATAATTGTATTCATGTATTCACGTGTTCATATTGAATTGGAAACTTGTAGATTATAGATTGATTTGAATTATATTCAAGTCAGATTAATCAGACTCAAACCCGAGTCAGACAATCAGGGATGTGAATCGAAGTCTTATAATTGCTAGGGTCCTTAGGGTAATTTATAAAACTTGAGGGGTATTTATGTAAAAATACTTTTATATACTTTTCAAAATACACCTCAAGTATTTATTATTCGTCTTTAGAGTTGTAATGAGGATGGATTTTATGGTGTGACATTTCTAGTGAAAATATCCTAGTTTTATAAATAACGGTATTTATCTATAATATTGATTATTTGAAGTTCATGGTATTTTAGTGTAAAATTTATTCTTGTGATTTTTAGAAAAAGGTGGAAAATTTATATTATAATAAAATAGGTATTTAAATGATAAATATACATATGTTTATACAAAAATAATTTTAATAAATATTTTATATTCCAAAAATCTCATTTTCTTAAGATGTCGTATTTTAAACCTTTCGAGACCGAATGCTCCTTGCGAAGGTCTGAATCTCGCACTACTAAGCCCGAGGGTGCACGATAACCGTACTATCCCTAAAGGGTTCCCCAAAGGTGGGTTGTAGCGGCGCTTTGCAAAAATTGTAAAATACTAATCTTTTAGAAAACGGTTTTATAAACTAAAAGGTATTTATTTGCAAAGTGTAATTTCCGTATTTTAGCTTCTAGGGTTTCCTAAGTCAACTGGCCTATTTCTAAATGGTCTAAACGACAAGTCGTTAGAAGCCTCAAATCGCTTCTTCACCGCCAATTGTGGCCAGGTAAGTACAAGTGAGGAAGGAGGGATCCGCTCACGAATCGTGAGACGGGCCTTTTAAAGTTACCTAAGCTCACTTGCCTAGCCTAGGCACCACAAAGTCAGGTTTAGATAAACGATCGATGTCCACAACTTATCGTATTTCCTAATGAGAGGTATTTGTTTAAAAGTGTATCAAATCTAAAACTTTTAAGATTGATTTTATTAAGAATATGGTATTTAAATGAAAGTTTTGTTTTATCGTATTCTAAGTTCTTGATGATATCGTTTTAGGGTTGGATTTGCGTGTGTGTGGAGATAGGTCATTACCTCGTGCTCTACTTTAAATGTATAGTAAGGTTAAGGGGTTAAATGTGAAATTGAAACATGATGGTATTAAAGTGAAAAAATACGGTAAATTGGAAAGGTTATCATTTCATGTGAGAAAACTTGTTCAAATTGATTTTTAAAATTTTAATAGTCAAGATAAAGATGTTTAGGCATGAATGTATTGGTTAGAAGTGAAATTTTATAGAAAACCGAGTCGAAAATCGGATTTGTTCCAATTCCGCCGGGTTTCGTAATTTCGTATTTTAAAGAAATAGAAAGAGGGATAGAATGGGACTTACGGGTTTCGATCTATACTAAGGAGTGTAGGGGAAACAAAGAAGTTGCCGAGGCGTTGCTTCGTCGCCGGTTGTTTCTAAAAACGTCGCCGGAATTCCCGCCGGAATTTCGTCGGAGCTTCGCCGCGAACTTGTTTTCAACGTACACACTTCTTGGAAAATTTTTAAGAGAGTGAGCCTAGGGTTTTGGGGGTGAGAGGGTAGTGTGTAGTGTTGGTATTTATAGGGCTAGGCTAGGGTTAGGGTAGATGAAAAGTAAAAAATAAAAATGTGATAAAATGTAATAAAAATGTATTAAAAGTGGAGTAATTGGGGTTTTTTAAGTGCTCTGGAAGTGGTCTGAGGCTGAAATTTTGCAGGTGCATAGGGAATATGAAAAGACACAACTTTCATGTTGTGGCCGTCGTCGGAATCGGCCGACTCGGGGGTGACTCGGCCGTGACTCGTCGGAGCACTGAGTCGGCCGAGTTGGCCGATTCCCGGCCGAGTCCGACGGCCAGGATCCCCCCCGACGGTTCATCTAACTCCTGCAAGTGTTACATCTTTGGGTGTAGTGGGGTTTTTGTGAGATATGCACGTGTAAACTCTTGGTATCCTAAAGGTTTTAAAAAAATCAATATAAAAAATAATGTGGGGTATGGTATTTGAACTCTGGTGGCTCAGTTCAGCAGTGCAAGGTATTACCAATGAGTTACAAGCTCTTTCTTGTAATTATTATGGGCAAATAAATATTTAAAGTGGTAACATCAATATTAAATACCCTAAGTATACTTCAAATTTAAATGAATTTTATGTATACAAAAAATTGGAGTTGTTACAGTGACCATATAAAGACCTATATAACATAATTACCCATGATCATATACTCTTACTCGTCATATAAATATTCTACAATTGTCAATTTTCTTATGTTTACTTATCTTTGGGACTTACCGAGCGCTAGCTCGCTGACGGGTATTCCACCCACTATTCTTCTCTTGGAATGTTCGTCAGATACGGTCGAGACGGAGGAAGTGGAAGCCACAGAGAATGACTACAATCAGATCGCTATTCAGGGCTAGCTCAGCTTCATTTCCTTCAGTTTATGTATGCCACTTGTTTAGGCATTTTTCTTATTGTATTAACTTTCCAGTATAAACTCATGTATTTGTAAATATTGGAAGTTGAATGTAAATAAAGATATTTGTTGAAAAATTTTATAGTCTTCATTTATTCTTGCATTGTGTATTATCGTTTCGATACGCTTAGTATATTTATTTAGGGAATGAGTTTCTCTGGATAAATATGCCGCGGGCTTGCCACGTCACCGTTTTCGTCTACTGGGAAGCGGGGCGTGACAATCTCTAAGGACAAGCTCAGCTCTCAACATAGCTCCCATCTTCTACACGATGAAGATAGACGCCAGGAAGATCCTTCCGGCCAGTCTCGAGTGACAGTGGTAGGAGCCGCTGCTACCATTTGCCTCTATTCTGTTCGTACCAGCCAAAGCCATCCCAGCTCCTCAAGCTCCGGTAACAGAAAGACCGGCCTCAAAAGGCAGAAGGCCAAATGTGGTGATCTCAAGGGTACCACTACCCAAACGCAAGTCGGTGTCTGAACGACTTTCCTTGGCCCCAGCTGGGGGTAAGGCCATCAACACCAATAAAGCAATAAGGCATCTCGAGCAAGCTCCAGCGGTGCCCCTGACAACTGCTCGATCGGGTATCTTCTCTAAGCTCCCCGTCAATCGACTCATGATGGCTTCCTGGATAACGGATGCCCGCCAAGCCCTCAAAATCGAGAAGCTAAGAAAGAAAAGGTTTAGATACAGAGCCAACAAAGAGCTAGGGCTCCTGCTAGTCTGAAGTTCATGAGGTTCCAAGAATGTGATTACCCCGCAACAATAGCTGAATCGGCTGTAAGTTTCTCTAACTCTTTCGAACAGCTGAAATTGGTTTAGAAGAATGCTATGACCGCAAGAGTCAAGAAAACTGCGATTCGAACCATGCCATCTAAGGACCCAGCCAGGCCAACCGTCTTCAGTCACCCGTTCTCACCCGAAGAGGAAGGGCCACGATGATGGTCCAAAAGATTAGTCGCTAAAGATAAAGAGATGGCTGGATATGTAGTCCACACTGTCTACATGGTGGGCATACGCAACAAGAGAAAGGATGGGGCCACCACATCTAAAATCCAATCTGGTGTGAATGTGGCTGCCACTTTCCAAGACCATCCTCCTCTGAAAGGTAATGAAAACCCTTCTAATGAGACTGATAAGCAGAGAGATCTCTCGGTTCATGAGGAGTCGGCTAGGAAAGCGAAGAGGAGCCAATCTTCCGTCCCAAGACCACAGAGCGGCAACTTCTCCAAGAGCTTCAGAAGCAGCTCAGAAACAAGGACAAGGAGATGGCCAAGCTTTACTCAAAAATTGACGACTTGACAAATGTCGTCCTACAGCTCACGGTCCAAGTTGCCTCTCAGCCGCCCAATCAAGCCTAGGTCTCTGCTCATGAACTGGGAAACGGTGTCCCGAAACAGTCGACGCCTATTCCCTCAAATCCAAAAACGGGCGAACCGCATGAAAATCGGCCATATTCTGCCTCAAGAAATGTCTTGACTATCGACGACAGCCGCCCGCCAACACAGGATCAGATCATGGATTTGATCACCAACAAAGTCAAAACTTTGGTGGCCGAGGCCGAGACACAAAAAGAGGTCGGCAGCAGTGGGAGACAATATCCTGCATAATACGATCTTGTAGAGTTTTCCAATGGCTATGTCGTCCCCAAATTTGAAAGGTTCGATGGGACGGGAAATGCGAACCGGCATGTTGCCCAATTTAAAGCATCATGCGTGAATATTGAGGGCAATGATGCGCTCCTTCTCCGTCAGTTTGCCAATACCTTGAACGATGTTGCTTTCGATTGGTATATAAGCATACCAGATGACCCGATTATGACGTTCGCTCAAATAGAATCTCTGTTCAAGCAAAGGTTCGTGAGTGTCAGCGATAAAATCACCATTGCCGACCTTGTAAGGACCGAACCAAAGAACAATGAAAGCAGTATGGATTTTATAGTCCGATGGCGCAATCTCTCTGTCAAATGTAAACCGCCGTTGGAACAAGACCAATCCGTCAGTCTTCTTATAGAAAATCTGAACAACTGGATGAAAGCTTTCTTGTGCACCGCAGGCCTCAAAACATTCCAAGAGTTGACCAAGAAGGTTCAAATGTTAGAACACTCAAAGCTCGAGTCCACTCAGGATCTCCAATTCATAAATAGACCGAGACATCGGAGGGAAGACAACCGGAAAGGCGAAAGTTTCAACAGCACCGATTCTCTCAATAGGCAGAGAGCAAGCGGAGCGAAGACTAACAAATCTCGTGAGCCAACTTTGGAGGAAGGGAGAAATAAGGTCTACTCTTTCAGAAGAGACAAGATTCACAAAATATTCAAAGATGCTTTGAGGAATGGTTTACAATTGCCGGACCCAAAGAGGCCGCATGAAGCAAGCATGACCGACAACCCTCTGTATTGCCCATACCACAGAATGCTGGGTCACGTCATCGAGGATTGCTACGTATTCAAAGATTGGGTCGAGAAATAGTACAAGGCATGAGAAATCTTATTGTCTCCTGGTGTGTTGACAAACGATCAAGCTACAACCACCAACTTCGTATAGACAAAAGCTGAAGCCCCTTGGAGGCATGCCGCTGAACCATATGCCCCAAGAAATAAGTACAATGTGTCGCAACCTCCGTGGGATGTATACATATCCAAGAAGACGTAGAGGATGCTAAAACTTCTCCAGGAAGAACTCAAAGTCGGGTAGGAAGGGCAAAAGGAGCCCACTGTTCCGTCCACCAATCAGAGACGGGCAGGCTTGAAGTCCAAGAAGCTCAGAAAGAAGAAAAAGAAAGACGCAGCTCAACACGAAGAAGAGTATGCGAGGAGAACGACCATTCAAAAATACGTCAATTTCCTCGAAAACTATGTATAAAAGGAAAGAACTCTTATCCAGCTGAAGGAGTTCTTCCCTATAGAAGCCACAGAAATCTTGGAAGAATTGGAAGATGGCGCCGATGATGGGGCCTCTACTGTGACTTGCTACGCCATCCATCTCGGCAGCGACTCTAAAGAGGAGCTCTGTTTTCCCGAAAAGGACGATGGGCTCGCCAGAAAAGCCAACCAAATCCAGCTCAGAGGCGGCAAGGATTTAGCGCTAAGTCAAGTCAACGCACCAAAAGAAAAGGAAAATCAGGTGGCTAATGAAGAAGACGGCAGAGATTCGACTTACGGAGATTTGAGCTCTTCCTTGGTAGACTATAACGTCTTGGATCACCTCCAGAAGCTTCCATCCCTCTTAAGTATCTATGATGCTCCGGTTCTATCTAAGGAGCATAAAGACGTCCTTATCTATGCTCTGCAAAACTCCGAGTGGTACCAGGCGCGCTTCACAGAGATCAATATGGAAGAGGCCCAGTACGCTCTACACATAGATGCGGTCGCATTTAAAGATGAAGACCTGCTATTAGGGACAGCTGAGCATAACCGACTGCTTTACGTGATAGGGTATAGCGACGGAGATCGGATTAATCGCATGTTAATTGATCCGAGATCCTCAGTGAACATCATGAACTTGCGGACTCTAAAGAGTTTATCAATAGACGTCCGACACCTGTCAAGGGAGAGTTGTTTCCCCCAATCAGAGCAAAGCACTGTTTAAAATTCAAATTTTGAAATGAAGCAACGTTTCAGATGCAGCGCCAAGTGCGCTGCGCCCTAAGCAGCGCACCACGTGAAAAGCACGTGTGCGCTAGCGCTAGGTGCGCTGCGCTCTAAGCAGTGCACCACGTACAAAGCACGGGTGCGCTAGCGCTGGAACTAAAAGCTCCCCACCGACAGATCTAAGATCCAATAATAATGATAAATCATTAATTAATCAGAATTAAATTCTGTTAAGGAAAGATTCCTCAAAATCTTTCCAAACAACAAGATTGTGCTCTGTAAATCAGAGCACCGTTGGATCAATGATCCAATGGTGATTAAAAATCACCAAAATACAAAATAAATTCTGTATGGAAAAGATTTCCCAATCTTGTTAAAAACAAGAAGATTGCCTTCTGTAAATCAGAAGCCCTTGGATCAAAGATCCAATGGTGGGGAAATCCCCAAATCAATTGGAGAAAAGATCTCCTTATCTGATTGAACAAATTTGCTTGCCCTATAAAAAAGCTCCCAGACTTCAAGTCTCAAGGGACAGAAGCATAGAGAGGAACCCCCTCAGAAGTTTTGAGAAAATCTCAGAAAGAACAGCCAAACTCTCGATAGAAGAACTTCTTTTCTTCAAGGTAAAAGAACAGAGAGATGAAATCATCTCTGTTTCCCCCAATCAGAGAAAAGCTCCGCTTTAAATTCGAAATTCAAAATTTGAAGCAACGCTTCAGATCCAGCGCTCTGCGCTGCACGCCACGTGTCAAACACAGGTACGCTAGCGCAGTTGCGATGCGCTCTGCGCTGCGCGCCACGTGTCAAACACAGGCACGCTAACGCAAGGTGCGCCAGCGCTGGAATTTAAGAACTCCTCACCGTTAGATCAAAAGATCTAATAATAAATTATTAATTAATCAAAATTAAAATTTTGTTATGGAAAGATCTTTCCGATCTTGTTATAAACAAGAAGATTATCTTCTGCAAAGCAGAAGCCTTAGGATCAAAGATCCAACGGTGGGAAATATTCCCAAATCAATCAGAGAAAGATCTCTTTAACTGATTTATCAAATCAATTTGCCCTATATAAAGGCCCCAAGACCTAAAGTCTGATATAGAGAAACCCCCTACAAACTTTGAGAAAACTCAAAGAAAGAAAAGTAAGCTTTTAGAAAAAGAAGATCATTTTCTTCAAGGTAAAGAACATGATTCTTGAACACAGAGATGAAATCATCTCATAAAAAGAAGAACTATCTTCTAAAAAAGATCATAGATCTATAAAGACTAAGGCCTTTGATAAAAAAGAGAAATTAAAAAGATCTCATCATAAAAACCAAAAAGAAGTATTTACTTCATTCACAGATCGTCGATCTACGAAGGCAGAGCCCTTTTATAAACAAGAACTTTTGTTCTTGAATCTTGAGGCAAAGCCTCCTTTAAAAGAACATAAACTTGTTCTCTGATCATAAATTTGATCAATTGCGCTCTGCGCTATTGAAAAGTGCCTTGCACTCATGAACTGCGCTTTTGCGCTCCTTGGACCGGCGCTCAGCGCCAAAACATGCCACGTGTCAATCACAGACACAGCTTGCGCTTTGCGCTTCTGAAATAGCGCGCTGCGCTCATGGGCTGGCGCTTGGCGCCAAATGCAACACGTGTCATCCACGTATGCGCCAGCGCAATGCGCTCATGGACTAGCGCTCAGCGCTCACAAACCGGCATCTGCGCTTAGCGCAGAGCGCACCACTTACATGCGCGCCACGTGGCAGAAGCGTACTGCACCCTTTGGATTGGCGCTAAGCGCCTAGCGCACCATATGTTGCGTTGAATGAATACAAATTGTTCTTTATCAGAGCCAAGGCTCTGATGAATCTATCCATTCAATACAAGACAAAAGATGTCAGGATCCAATACTCAACATTATTAAAAGGGCCAAGCCCAAATAAAGGCTCAATAGCCCAGAACAAAACATTTTAATCTTATTGGACTTAGCCCAATATTGGCCATAAGTCCTCAACTTATATTGAACTGAGCTCATCCGCTCACGAATATTTAACAGATCTCAATCCCAAACTGGACTACAGATCTTTCAACCAACTCACACCATTTCAAGGGTACATCTCTTTACTCCTCTGATATCTGTCATTGTAATCCTTCAACGTCTTCAGAGAGGTGATGGGTTCCGACAACCACACATTTCACGGACTGTGGGGTCCTTAAACTCATGGACTACGATGTCCTTAAACTTCATAGACTACGATGTCTTTAAACTACGGACTGTGGGGTCCTTAAACTCATAGACTACGATATCCTTAAACCTCATAGACTACGATGTCTTTAAACTACGGACTGTGGGGTCCTTAAACTCATGGACTACGATGTCCCTAACCTCGGACTGTGGGGTCCCTTTTAAACCCACAGACTATGATGTCCTTAACCTGGACCGAGATGTCCTTAAACTAACAATGGACCGTAATGTCCTTAAACTAACATTGGACCGAGATGTCCTTAAACTAACAATGGACCGTAATGTTCTTAAACTAACATTGGACCGCAATAGAGTCCAATTACTCTCTTGTTGGATCTAAACGATCCTGTTAAGTTGATCTTAGTCTAAAAATTAGACTAATTTATCCTTAACAAACGTTTAAGTTGATCTTAGTCCCAAATGGGGCTAACGTATCCTTAAACCAACCTCCAAACCCAAATCTAAGAAGATACGGATTTGGACTAATCCACGCCCTACGGGCGACAACATAAATTAGTCTCCGTATACAATCCACGGGCAACCACAAACAAAACAAACACCCACGACACGAAGTGACCATCTGGAGAAGGAGAAAGTTGTTACCGCGATGCGGTAGCGTAATTAACTGCAGGGGCTTGCGCCTGCAGGGAAGAGCGTCCCCACAATCAAAAACCCCTCAACGAGGGGGAATCTGATGAAGTCTGCTACATCGGCCGCATCCGTTTAAACCTTCGATACACGGTGCCATAAATCAACTTGGCATCTTCGGAGAGGTGGACGGATAGAACCAATTAGCATCTGCCCTCGGAATTCAGGCCCTGACGTCTCAACGTCCCGGTCGCGTCTTTCGGCGGGGAACAGATTCTGGCACGCCCGGTGGGACCTTTTCCTCTTTCCACTCCACACTTCGTGTGTCGTGTTCGCAAACGAATCGTGGTTTGATATGGTTGCCCTTGGGTTCGAGCTACTAAAATTTGGTTTCTTGCTTTGCACAGAAAATGAAACATCGATGGCGTCCACTTGCGTGAAGTGTTCCAACTGCAATTGCAACTCACACTCTGCCTCATCTGGAGGCATAGCTTACGGACCTCAAGCGGCCTCCCTGTACACGATGCCGGTGGAACAGGTCACTCAGGCCACCACTGGATTATTTTTCGGGACCATGCTCCCGCCAACGAGCTTCAGCGCTCCTATACCAACACAAGAAGCTCCCAAAAAGTCGGTCTTTGATCGGCTTGCAACTACAGCGGCCCCCCTCAAATGGTCGTCCAGCTCCAGCGCCTCAGTCTTTGCCAGATTGGGCCAAAGATCATGTGGGCCCATAATGAAGCCTGCAATTCCAGAAAAGATTGTTCCGAAGAGGATAGACACCCTCGCTCCTGAAGTCGTCAAGGCGGCTTCTCCTACCAAAGGGTCGGTCTTCACAAGACTGACTGTTCCGGCTCCCACTCCGGCTCCCGTTCCTACTCAAAAGTCTGTCTTTAACAGATTGGATACCGCTACTCAACGGACGTCGGTCTTCAAGAGGCTGATACCGGCAGCGCCTCACCTGAACAGGGGTCAAGACGAAGTCACCCCTCAAGCTGAAACCATCCCAACAGCTCGACGCGCTCGACGTCGCCACTGGCGCCGAGTAAGGAAGGCTGGGGGCAACACCCCCTCTGGGCTAACTCCACCAGCCACAACGGTGGAAGTCAATGCTGCTGTTCCAACAGGGAACAGCTTTGAACTGCTGAACAAGGTGCGCGGGAACTCTCCTACCGCCGTACTAAAAAGATCTCCTCCACCGGTGGAGAATGTTATAGAAACAAAGCCGGAGCAGCCCCCTCAGCAGCTGTCCTCCAAAGTTTACAAAGTCTGGCGAAGGGTCCAGGAGTCGGTGATTGATCAAGACTATCCTCGCCAACAGAAAAAGCTGAAGGTTCAACAGGAAGAGAACCGTCCTGTCAAGTCGCAAAGGACAACAACTACCTGGGTGCCCGCTGCAACGGCCCCCTCAACGTCAACTGCTCAAAAGAGAAGGAGGCCAGAGAAATCCCCTGTGACTACGGCAGACCACAAAGACGCTGAGCCCAAACGCCCCAAGTCTGGGGGCATAAAGGTGCATACTGTTTACATGGCTTCCGGAAAAGAGGAAAGCCGCACTTCGACGGGTCACCGACCGCTCACCCGATCCGTGACCAAAGCCCAGGAGCAACAACAGAAGCTTCAGGAAATGCTGACGCAAATGGCTGCACTCACCGGGCCAAAAGAAAGCCCGGAGGCATCATCAGAGCAGTGTCACGAACAAGAAACCGATGCTGACTCCCTACGCAGAGTCCTCGAAAAGAAGGACAGAGAAGCTACAGAAAAAGCTGCAAACATAAAACGAATGGCGCTTCTCTTCCAAGACATGGTCAGGATGATGTTACAGCTGGATCCTCCAGCTGAAGACCCTCCGATCATTATTGAAGACGACAGAGGGGAGACATCGAACCCTCCTCCGGCTCTTTCAGCAGCCAAAGAGGAAACTATTTCCAAGGCCGCTCTGGATGACTATATTGCTCAGCAAATACGAGCTCACCAGGCGAATGAAGCGGCCGGCCAAGTCGTTAAAACTGGGCGACCATATCCAGGCTGGTATGACCAAATAAGTTACCCGCCGGGATATACGATCCCCAAATTCTATGTGTACAAGGGGATAGGAAATCCCCACCAGCATGTCGCCCAGTTCAGGGCTCTTTACGGCAACACCGGAGGTGATGATAAACTTCTACTTCGCCAGTTCGTCGGTAGTTTGGCAGACACAACTTTTGAATGGTACTCGGAGCTTCCCGACGACTCCGTCAAAACGTTTATAGAAATGGAGTTGCTATTCACTCAACGGTTTGCAAGCGCTAGTGAACGCACCCTGATCACGGCATTGATCAACGCCAGAGTAAAGCCGGGAGAGACGTGGGTGCAGTATGCAATCCGGTGGCGGAACCTATGGTCGAAATACGAACAACGCATAGAAGAAGCTCCTGCCGTGGGCATGTTCATGTGGACCCTTGATCCTCAGTCGACTATCTCCCAATTCATGATGTTTTTCAAGCCGACCACCTTCCAGGCCTTGATCGACAAGCTGGCCCAAATGGATCAGATGGGCCATAGGCCTTTCTCTTCAAAAATGGGCTTCCGAAATGAAAAAGGTAACGGGAAAGCGACCGTTGTCGCCGACACTCAGCGACAGCCGAGTAACCCAAGACCGTCTGTTCGTCAGAGCAGCAAGCCGTGATCCCTCGATGAGAAGTTGAAACGTCCTTACTCATTTCCCAGGGATAAAACAAGGAGACTATTCGAACTGGCAGTGCGCAAGGGACTCATCACTCTGCCAGATCCAAAACATCCATCGCAACCGGGTGACGTTAACCATCCTAACTATTGTCCCTACCACAGAGTAATGGGCCACCCACTCGAAGATTGCTACGTCTTCAAAGGCTGGATTGAGGATGAATACCAAAAAGGCAAATTCGAGTTTTCTGACAACTGGAAGGTGAACCCGCCACAACCACATGCTCAGAAAAGGATGGACACGCCAGGGGCATCATGCTCTTTTATAGGGGAAGCTCCATGAGAAATTGTTCTTTCGGCAAAAACTAAATGTGTGCTGAAAGATCTTCAAACATGTCCGACCTATGAACAAAGAGACCGAAACGTCCTAAAACTGGCAACAGACCGAAACGTCCTTAAACTAATGATGAACCACTATATCCTAAAACTAGCTGTTGACCGAGACGTCGATAAACTACTGTGGGTTACAGCATCCCAAAGCTGATACAAAAAAAGAAAGAAAAAAAAACGGTATGTCCATAAGCAAAAAAGGGCACGGATGAAAACCTGAAAGGGCTCCGTGAGTAAAAACAGCAGGGCCACCGGCGAGTTTTGTGAAAATCCGAAAGGGCGCAACCTCGTTAGAATAAAAAAAAAAGAGAAAAAGAAAAAGAAAACAGTATGTCCATGAGCAAAAAGGGCACGGATGAAAACCCGAAAGGGCTCCGTGAGTAAAAACAGCAGGGCTACCGGCGAGTTTTGTGAAAACCCGAAAGCGCGCAATCTCGTTAAAAGAAACTTGCAAGGTCCTCTCGACCTTGTGGGGGAGAAACCACCTTCGTGAGATCCTTACGACTCACAAGGGAGCAACACACTTAGGGATCCCCACGATCCCTAAGGAGAAATTACACTTGCGAGATTCTCACGACTCGTAAGGAGAACCCTCTTGTGAGACCCTCACGGCTCATAAGATTTGAAAGTCTTAAGTTACATGGATCTAAACTTGTTCTTAAGCGGCCACCACAACCTCCAACACTGCCCTACAAGCGGTTCAGTATTGACCCTTGTATATAATCCATGGGCGCGAATAAACATTTCCCTAACAAAGTTCCATCCGTGACTAGGGATATGTCTACATGGTGAACAACCCTTGTAATTCCTCTCGACTTATAAGGAGAAAGCACTCTTGTAAGATCCTTACGACTTATAAGAGATCATACACTTAGGAGTCCTCACGACTCCTAAGGAGAAAACGCACCTACGAGGTCCTCACGACTCGTAGGGAGAAATACCTTTATAAGACCCTTACTGATCATGAAGTCAAAAGCCTTAGTCGACAGGATCCTAACCCTGTTCCCTGGGCTACCTTTGTTCGGCATCGACAGAGGCAAATGATGATTCGCTCCTGGTAATATCCCAGTTGTAGCGGTGCCGATGCCGAAACCGGTGTCTAATTCCAAGCTTGCAGCGACAAGCTAGCGAGCCACACATGCATACGAAATAGCCGAAATGATGGGGTAACTTGCAACAAAATCAGCAAGTAAAAATTTATGCATGCAAAATAGCCGAAATGATTGGGCAACTCGCAATAAAAAGCAGCGAGTAAAAATAAAATAAATAGCCGAAATGATTAGGCACCGCGAAAAATTGCCGAAATGATTGGGCAATCACGACCTTCGCGATATAAAAGCTGAAATGATAGAGCATCGCAAAAAGAAATAAAGAAAAATGAAATTTATGCCCTACAGGTGATATCACATCAATCCCTGTATACAATCCAGGGGCGCAAACAAAGAAGGAATCACACCTTCCCTCCCCAGGCTCCATCAGAAAACGAAGCCAAATCTCGACGGCTCAGGGATAGCCTAGAGATCATCAACGGCGTTCCTCCTCATTCCAGCAGGATTCAGACGCTACAGTCAATCCTGGAGCCACGGCAAAGCCCCTACTCCAAATCTCGATGGTTCACAGACAACCTGGAGACCACTTCGATATTCTTCTCATTACAACAGACGCAACGTCATCCACATGACCCGCTCAGAAATACGCCATCCATATGACCTCGTCTCGGAAATACGTCATCAACATGACCCCATTTCGGAAATACGTCATCCACCATGACCCCATCGCGGAAATACGTCATCCACATGACCCCGTTTCGGAAATACGTCATCCATATGACCCCGTCTCGGAAATACGTCATCCACATGGCCCCGTCACGGAAATACGTCATCCACATGACCCTGTCTTGGAAATACGTTATCCAATGACTCCGTCTCGAAAACAAGTCAACCAACCCCAGGAAAATCAGTGTCCTTGGCAACCTCCTCGATTCAAGGAAATCAGCGTCCTTGACGAGAGCATCTCGATTCGCGTCGACCCGCATAGAAATCAGTGTCTTTGCGGGAATACCTCGATTTGTCTCAACTCCGAGGAAATCAGCGTCCTTGGCCAAAAACCTCGATTCAGGAAAATCAGTGTCCTTAACGAGAGCATCTCGTTTCACGCCAACCCGCAGAGAAATCAATGTCTCTGCAGGAAGATGCAACGTCAACAAAAGACCTCACGATCGAAACAAAGCGGAGTGACGGCAAAATCCCAGCTCCACCGCAGCATTCATCTCGTTACACCAGACGCAATGTCAACAACGGCGTTCCTTCGCAGTCCAGCAGGATGCAGATGCAACATCAATGAAAGACCTCACGGTCAAAACAAAGCGGAGTGACGGCAAAATCCCAGCTCCACCTCGACGTTCGTCTCGATACAGCAGACGAGACGTCATTACAGCGTCCTTCCTCCAACAGGATTCGGACACGCCAAAGCAAATGAAGCAAAGGCCAAATTCCTAGCTTCAAGGTCTTGACGGCAAATCATATAAAACCTGAAAGACTATCGGAGATCATCCCACGCTAGCGCGGAGTGGTCACCACCTCAACGTTCGTCTCGATACAACAGACGAGATGTCACTACAGCGTTCTTCCTCCAGCAGGATTCATACGCGACAATCAAACAACGGAGCCACGGCAAAATCTCTAGTTCCAAACCTCGACGGTTCACCAGCAACCTAGAGACAACCGCGACATTCGTCTCAATACAGCAGACGCAATGCCAGCAAACGAAGCGAAAGCCAAATTCCTAGCTTCAGGGTCTTGACAGCAACTCATATAAAACCTGAAAGACTATCGGAGATCATCCCGCGCCAGCGCGGAGTGGTTATGACTCATCGGGGCTCTCCAAAATAAGCCTAACCTCAAGTAAAAAGCGGCATGGCAAAATCCCTAACGCTTGCTCTTTCGACGGTAGTATCACCTGGAAGATTGCTTGAAGACGTCTTGTCCAGCCCCCGAAGGGATCAGAGACACGACAGTCGCGGGGCTACTCGAACAGCAAGATTATGCGTCGAGGAATACACCAGCCAACGCGATGGTGCGACGGGTAAAAAACCCTAGTACCACAGACCCTAACGAACTTCTATTAGCAGGAGTTAACTGTGACGTTAGGAAATTCCTGCGAGAACTGCTCGATTCGTCTCGACTTGTGAGGAAATTAGTGTCTTTGCGAGAACTTCTCGATTCGTCTCGACTCGTAGGGAAAAGCCTTAGGCAATGGGAATAAGGACCTGTTTCCTAAGCACCGGGGCCTTGCAGGTCAGTCTAAAACGGACTCTTGCATACTATTCATGGGCCACACTCTCCAAAGTCGAATCTCGACAAGGAGGGAAACAACCGCTTACGAGTCCTTTCGACTTGTAGGAGGGAAAATTCTCTTGTGAGATCTTTACGACTCTCAAGAAAAACGCGCTTAGGAATCCTCACGATTCCTAAGGAGAAAATACACCTACGGGATCCTCACGACTCGTAGGGAGAAAAGTCTTCAAGTGACCCTCACGGCTCATGAAGTTGAAAAGTCTTAGGTAGCAGACCTGAACCTGCTTCCTAAGCCATCACTACCCCTCAAAGAAGCCAAGACAAGATGCTCACTCTATCATCTGCCGGCTATGTTTGCTAAGGTGACATGCTGATAACAAAAGAAAGAAGAAAGCAGAGAGACGACATAAGACATTGCGAAAAGAAATGTATCTTTTATTCATGAGTTCAATTGGGTACAAAATACATCATATGAAAGAATAAAAGAATGAATGCATTTTATTCAAAATTACAAATGGTACAAAAAAAATTATTGAGAGGGAAGCCCTTTCAATAATTCGATCAGCCGCTCGCGCACTTCCCTCAGCCCCTCTTCTTGATCAGCTGCTGCGGCCAACTCTGCTTCGACCTGGGCTCGCTACTGCAAGTAAGATGAAAGTTGTTCCTCGACGGCCCGCTGAGCTGCTTCCCGATTTTGTGCATCCCGCTCGACGACGTCGAGCTTCTGCCTCAGTGTTAACCCGTCAGAAATGCATCGCAGAAGGCCTTCGAAGATAACTTTCAACTGGGCAGCATTCGCATCAACCTGATCATGCAGTCGAGTAGATTCTCTTGAAGTTTCTTTACATTCCTTCTGCTTTAAAGCCACTTCTTGTTCAAGATGGTGGAAGTAAGAAGTACTCCGCTCGATCCACGCAGCCCGTTGAGTGCTCACAGCCAGAACCTCAGGAGCAGGACGCCCAAGCTCAAGCTCGTGCAGGCAAGCCTCAATTTCCCTGCAGCGATTAACCTAAGACTCGACGATGCCCTCACCATGAAAGTTCACGAGCGTCGCCAGCATAGGGTTAACCTCTGCGGCAAAATCCGCAGCAGATGTGGGAGTCTCCACGTCGAGCTCCTAAATATAGTCGCTCAGCATGCGCAGACTATTCGCGGCGCCTTTCGAGGATGGACGTCTGGTAAAAGGCCCTGCCGGCATCATAATGTGAGACTCGAACGGGGCTAGAGCCGATGTGATTGCTAAAAAATAAATCATAGTCAGATGTCGGCTCAGGAAATAAAGAAAATACACGAAAAATAGAGTCTACTATACCGGCTGCAACAGCGGGCAGAGCTGGGAGTACTGGTGGCGCAACGATAGCCTCATCTCCGCCTTCGATTTGTAAGGCTACAAGCAATACAAAGAGAGATTAGGAATAATGTGACTGCCCATTAAAGAAAGGACGTCGTTTAGAAAAGATACTCACCAACAACACCAGGCGGACTAATCTCTGACAGGAAGGAGAAGTGTGGGTGCAGCACCTGATACAGGTGGTCAAAAAGGACTCCTGCAAGGACGCAGTAATGCAATGTCAGTACATATGTAATACCCAATTTTCGACGTAGTGTTTTACATATTCGAATGAAATAATTTTCCTATATTTTTATCCTATTTATGTTCTATTCCTTTACGGTAATCCCCTAAAATTTTACTGGATTTTTCCAATTCCTATTTTACTATTTAATCTAAATCCAATCTCTCTCTCTCTCTTGGCCAGGCCCATCTCCTTTTCCCAATTTCTTTCCTCACTCCCAAATCGCCGGCCTAGAACATAAAATAAGTTAAAACCAATTAACACCCTTCAATCCAAAACCAAAACTAAATTAATTAAACGAATTTCCTATCCAAGCCCAGCCCATATCCATTTCCCTTTTACCAAATTTAATTAAAACTAAATACATATTAATTTCCCCGGCCCAAACCCCTTAAGCCGGCCCAGCCTTCCCCTAACACCCGCGCCTTACCCGCTCCAAACCCGACCCGACCCGCTCCCTTCTCCTTCCCCACTCCACTCATTTTTCCCGCTCGATCGCCTACTGCCCCACGTCGTGTGCGCCCACGTCGCCAACGCCGCGTCGTCGCCCACGTTCCCACGACCACGCGCCCCCGCTCCTCAACCCCTCCTCGTCTCTCCCCAACACCCTCGTTGCTCACTCTCGACCTCTCGCAAACCCATACTCTCCCCTCTTTCCACACTCCCTGCAGCCTCTCTCCCACGACGACGACGACGACTGTCACCTCGTCGACTCCCTCACTCCCTCTCACAAACCCAAACCACCACCTCTCCCCTCACTGCCTCACCGAGTCTCCTCTGCACCTCCACATCACCGCAACCACCACACAACACCCCAAACCCACCGAGCTCCCTCTTCTATTCCTCCTCACTGCAGCCGCCGCCGGTGACCCCATCTCCCTTTACCTCAACCACACGCCGCCGTCCTCCTCCCTGAACCCACTACCGACAGCACCGCACCACCCCGTCTCCTCCATCGCAACATCTTACTATCCCATCTCCGCTCTTTACTCCTCAACACCATCACCATCTCCGCCATACATTGAACGAGCTCCCAGAGGCCATCACTTCCACCTGCAACACCTCGACGGCACCTCATTATTGACCCTGTCACCACCATTGCCTCGCCAGCAGCCTCATCCCTCTCGAACTCCTCAAAGCCAAGCTCAACCCCCGTCAAATACTTAGTTGCCATCACCATAACAGCCACCGTTGACGACTTTATCATCGACGCTGTTGTCATTGCCATCTCTGTGGTCATCACCGTCACCGTAGTAATCGCCGTCGCACCCACCGAGCCATCGAATCCAAGAGCCCAAGCACGAGCCGAGGCCGTGAACCCTAGCCGCGCCGTTCGTCGTGCGTTTGTGCTATTGCCGCTGCCGTGCATCGCCAAAGCGTTTCCAGGCAAGTACCCTACTTGCTACATGCTAGTTTATTTCCGTTACAAACTAAAATCGTATTAATTCCATATTTACAATTCACGAAAACTTATATGACATAACTGTTCGATGCAAAATCCGAATGAAAACCTTCATTTAATTTGACGGAACTTGATTGCATATTCTGGCCCGTGTGGCAATGAGCACTGTGTAGAAATTTTACTGGAAAATAGGATTGTTAACGGCTTAAACGAACACCCCCAAATACACCCGTAAAAACTGGGAATTTCCCATACCTGAAACTTGTTAAAATTATAATTAATTCTGTACATATTGAAATGAGGCGTTCGAGGGCTCAAATCGAATCCTACTCGACGACCTGTAACCCTATGCAAGTTCTTAATTGTTTCTTTACTGATATTATGACGAGAATTGGTTCGGAGAGCGTCTCTGGACTGCAGTCCAGAGCAGCTCTGGTTGCTGTTTCCTGTCTCGTAATGCCTACCTCTTCGCTGCCTGAACTTGTATGTTGCGGAACCCTACACTTTATCGAAGATGAATCTGTTAGATAAATAACGCAAGTGACTTCACCCCTTTATATCGTCGTTTACTATTTAAACTGCAATTTCAAAGATCGGGACATATAGCAGTCCCAAACAGAACCAGAACTGATACTCTAGGGTTGAACAGTGCATAACTTCTGACGTAGAGACGCGATTGAGAATCCGTCTGGTGCTTCAGAAACCTTATTTAAAACCCTAAATTTCATTCAACTGTAGTGTCGCTAAATTCTGTTCCCAACAGGGATTAAAATGCGTTACGAAACGGACTTCCGATTCTGAAACCGGATTTCCTGCAGTGAACGCTTAAAATGAATTGGCCATATCTAGTGATCCTGAAACCCGATTGACGTGAAACCAATTTTGACGGATAGATAATTAAACATACTATTTACCCTTTTCACATTGTTCCGCTAAATTTTGCATGTATGGTTTATAATAAATTATGCAAGTGGTAGGTTATCGACTTATGACATCTTAATTATGCCTGAATTATCGTATTCTCATCACGGTATATATATGTTATTGCATTGGTAACCTAGCGAATCATGTGCATTACCCAGTATTAGGTATTAGTGGTGATTGTGGCAAGTACGTTAGTGTTGAGTATGAATGGATAAGTGAAAGTGACTCGTACTTGTACACAATCAGTGGACCCTATTGATTCATTGCATTGTCGACGTCTGTGAGACATGTATAAGTGTGACTATAATTGGTATGTGACAATTATGGAAGCACTTGTATGGGTGTCACAGGTAAGGCACCAAACATTATCCATTTATCTTGGTTATCAGTCGGGACAGGCTTGATGGAGATCCTGTCTCCAGTTCTCGCGTAGACTCGTCATGGACCGGCTGGTATTTGAGCTTATGGTTGGCGTTTGATGTAGACCACGGGGTGTGGGGTAGTTTGAGTGTGAGTTCAACAGATTCTCGGGAGTCCCATGCCATCACATATGGAGATATATGGAGATATATAGGGATATCACTGATTATTATGAACGACTCGGGCCCGTGTTCCCTTGTCCTTGGGTCCTACCCTTGGGTGGAGGATACTCACGAGTGGTTGACTCTTACACTTAGACTGACGATAGGCTTAGTGACCTATACAGTGAGACTTAGAGACTGATAGGGATAGTGACATTGACATGCATTGCTTACTGAATCGACACACCTGACATACTATTTTACTGCTTTACTGATCACCTGCTCTATTAGACACTCGCATTGGCTACTTCATGTTCACACCTTTACTATCTTGAGTTACTATTATATATTCATTATTACTATACAAGTACCACTTGCATCTATATATATATTGCTATCGCGTCGCTCTGACGACCTGAGTATGCATGCTCAGAGTGAGAAGTGGGTCTAGCTTGGACCAGAACCAGACGTACCTCGTGGACATCTTGATCAGCTATCCAGAGCTATACTCTTTTGATCTCCATCAGGTTAGTTCTTTGTATTTGTGTTGTTTCAGTTATTGCATTTCTCATTACCTGTGCATTGCTTACTGATTACCACGAAAAGCTAGAAGCCGAAGTGTGACTACGGAGAGATATTACCTCGACCGTAGGAGCATGGCTGGCCTTGTCAGCCCCTCATATTCCGTATTTTAGGAAGCGGGGCGTGACAACATAAGTCATACAGCCTAGAAGTAGGATTGATGGGTCACAAATCCGTACCTTCCAACATCTGAGATGGTACGAGAGAAGGTAGAGGAGTGCTGACCGTCAAGGTGGTAATTGATGGCGCCGCCTCGGGTAGCGCAACCTCAACACTCGCCGCACCTGCATTAGAAACAAGATAAATACTGTCAGGAAAGATTGAAAAGGATTGCAGAATAAAAAGAAAAGCAACGTCCCGGTCGCGTCGTCCCGGTCGCGTCTTTCGGCGGGGAACAGATTCTGGCACGTCTTGATCCATCATGTGGGAGGAGCAGAATATTGGAACAACGAAGCATAGACCGCAGGGTATAGGCCGAGCTTTAGCAGCTGCGATTTCTTCGCCGACAAGATGTACCTGGCCCACTGCAAATACCCAGCCGGATGACAGGGAGTTAGCCCGATATTGTAGGGTTGTCCCCAAGGGCGCGACTCGCCCTGGCATATGCGCCGCCCTAGGGTATCCAAAGCCGCCGGCGGCTGCATGGGTATGGCGGCAATCGAAGGTTGAAGAAGACCCTCCGAAGTCCAATTGACAACCTCCACGGCATAGTTCACCAGGGGTGCATCTGCATACGGAATCGCCGAGATAGGCTCCGACGGCGTCGCACAAGAGAAGCTTTGACGACCTCTGATAATCTGGTCGTACCATCTACCCCACAAGTGAAGATTTTTGTGTTCCGGGTCACGGTCTTTGATGATCGCGAGAACCTCCCGGTCCACAGGTGCCTCAGGGAATCCTCCCTCTGAACGGACGAATGGAAACGTAGCATCAAAAGACATGTCGCCTGCAAGGAGGGACAGAAGTCAACTGTCAATGCTTTAATTTAATCTTAAAAATTCTGGCACTCGGTACTTTAAAATTTATACCACACTGTAATGCAGTGGAAAGGGGACCAAAGGGGGACCCACAAAATCTAGATGACAATGCATCAATTAATAAAACAGCCTCATCATTGGATGAGACTGTTAATTAATGAGGAAATTCTCAAGAAAATTCTCATTGAATGAGAGATCCCCCGGGAAAAGGAGAAAATCTCCCTTTGAGAGCAAAGCTCTATGACAGAGTGACACTTGTCAAACTCTGATCATGAAGGAATAAAATTCCTTAAAGAGCCAGGCTCTGTAATGATGATGGAAAAACCCATCAGAAAAGAAAATTAAAATCAATTAATTTTTATGAATTAAAAATTCTGGGATCTTCAAGATCCATGAAAAAACTCTTAAGAGTTCTTCATCAAAGATTAAGAAATCTACAGAGCAGAGCTCTGATTCATGGGCTAAGAAACCCAAGAAAAGATCTTTTTAGATCAATGGGTTCATGAGAGCAAAGCTCTGCTAATGAAACCCTAAATGAGTTTTCTTTAGATCAAAGATTTATGAAGAGCAAGGCTCTGTTAATGGGTAAAACCCTAATTTATTAAAAGTTCTTCACTTTACCTAAGTTTTGACCGAGTTTTACTCTTAAAAAAGTTTTAAACAGAAGAGTTGCGCTCTGAACAAGAATTCTTAAAGAAAGAAGATGATAGTCATCTAAGGGACCAAAGGTCCTATTTATAGGCGTTGAACCGCCTCTTCAACTTCTGAGTTGATCCAAGGGCTTAGATGCTGCCACCGATGCACTCACGTGTGCGCCACGTGAGCACAACGGTGGGGGGGCATTTGTTTCGCCCAATCAGAGCAAAGCTCTGCTTTAAATTCGAAATTCAAAATTTGAAGCAACGCTTCAGATCCAGCACTCTGCGTTGCACGCTACGTGTCAAGCACAGGTGCGCTAGCGCAGTTGCGATGCGCTCTGCGCAGCGCCACGTGTCAAACGTAGGCGCGCTTGCGCAAGGTGCGCCAGCGCTGGAATTTAAGAACTCCTCACCAATAGATCAAAAGATCTAATAATAAATTATTAATTAATCAAAATTAAAATTTTGTTATGGAAAGATCTTTCCGATCTTATTAAAAACAAGAAGATTATCTTCTACAAAGTAGAAGCCTTAGGATCAAAGATCCAACGGTGGGAAATATTCCCAAATCAATCAGAGAAAGATCTCTTTAACTGATTTATCAAATCAATTTGCCCTATATAAAAGGCCCCAAGACCTAAAGTTTGATATAGAGAAACCCCCTACAAACTTTGAGAAAACTCAAAGAAAGAAAAGTAAGCTTTTAGAAAAAGAAGATCATTTTCTTCAAGGTAAAGAACATGATTCTTGAACACGGAGATGAAATCATCTCATAAAAAGAAGAACTATCTTCTAAAAAAGATCATAGATCTATAAAGACCAAGGCTTTTGATAAAAAAGAGAGATTAAAAAGATCTCATCATAAAAACCAAAAAGAAGTATTTACTTCATTCACAGATCGTCGATCTACGAAGGCAGAGCCCTTTTATAAACAAGAACTTTTGTTCTCGAATCTTGAGGCAAAGCCTCCTTTAAAATAACATAAACTTGTTCTCTGATCATAAATTTGATCAAGTGCGCTCTGCGCTATTGAAAAGTGCCTTGCACTCATGAACTGCGCTTTTGCGCTCCTTGGACCGGCACTCAGTGCCAAAACATGCCACGTGTCAATCACAGACACAGCTTGCACTTTGCGCTTCTGAAATAGCGCGCTGCGCTCATGGGCTGGCGCTTGGCGCCAAGCGCAACACGTGTCATCCACGTATGCGCCAGCGCAATGCGCTTATGGACTAGCACTCAGCGCTCACAAACCGGCATCTGCGCTTAGCGCAGAGCGCACCACTTACATGCACGCCACGTGGCAGAAGCGCACTGCACCCTTTGGATTGGCGCTAAGTGCCTAGCGCACCATATGTTGCGTTGAATGAATACAAATTGTTCTTTATCAGAGCCAAGGCTCTGATGAATGCTATGCATTCAATACAAGACAAAAGATGTCAGGATCCAATGATCAGCATTATTAAAAGGGCCAAGCCCAAATAAAGGCTCAATAGCCCAGAACAATAAAATGTTAAACATTTTAATCTTATTGGACTTAGCCCAATATTGGCCATAAGTCCTCAACTTATATTGAACTGAGCCCATCCGCTCACGAATATTTAACAGATCTCAATCTCAAACTGGACTACAGATCTTTCAACCAACTCACACCGGTTCAAAAGTACATCCCTTTACTCCTCTGATATCTGTCGTTGTAATCCTTCAACGTCTTCAGAGAGGTGATGGGTCCCGACAACCACACATTTCACGGACTGTGGGGTCCTTAAACTCATGGACTACGATGTCCTTAAACTTCATAGACTACGATGTCTTTAAACTACGGACTGTGGGGTCCTTAAACTCATGGACTACGATGTCCTTAAACCTCATAGACTACGATGTCTTTAAACTACGGACTGTGGGGTCCTTAAACTCATGGACTACGATGTCCCTAATCTCGGACTGTGGGGTCCCTTTTAAACCCACGGACTACGATGTCCTTAACCTGGACCGAGATGTCCTTAAACTAACAATAGACCGTAATGTCCTTAAACTAACATTGGACCGAGATGTCCTTAAACTAACAATGGACCGTAATGTCCTTAAACTAACATTGGACCCAATAGGGCCCAATTACTCTCTTGTTGGATCTAAACGATCCTGTTAAGTTGATCTTAGTCTAAAAATTAGACTAACGTATCCTTAACAAACGTTTAAGTTGATCTTAGTCCCAAATGGGGCTAACGTATCCTTAAACCCAACCTCCAAACCCAAATTTAAGAAGATACGGATTTGGACATATCCATGCCCTACGGGAGACAACATAAATTAGTCTCCGTATACAATCCACGGGAAACCACAAACAAAACAAACACCCACGACACGAAGTGACCATCTGGAGAAGGAAAAAGTTGTTACCATGATGCGGTAGCGTAATTAACTGCAGGGGCTTGCGCCTGCAGGGAAGAGCGTCCCCACAATCAAAAACCTCTCAACGAGGAGGAATCTGACGAAGTCTGCTACATCGGCCGCATCCGTTTAAACCTTTGATACACGGTGCCATAAATCAACTTGGCATCTTCGAAGAGGTGGATGGATAGCACCAATTAGCATCTGCCCTCGGAATTCAGGTCCGGACGTCCCAACGTCCCGGTCGCGTCTTTCGGCGGGGAACAATCTCATAATTAAAAAGAAGAATTCATTTCTTTCTTTAAGATCATAGATCTACAAGACCAAGGCCTTTTACAAATAGATCAAAAGATCTCATCATAAAATAAAATAAGAATTTACTTCTTTTTCACAGATCATAGATCTATAAGACTAAAGTCTTTCTCAAAGAGATCATGAACATCTCACTATAAAAAAAGAGGGGAGAATAATTCAATTCTCTTAAGGATCATAGATCCATAAAGGCTAAGTTTTTCATCAATATAAGAGATTAAAACATCTCCTATGAAGCTAAGAACTTTATTCTTAGATCTATGAGACAAAATCTCTTAAAAGAGGATTTAATTCTCAGTGCATAGCGCTGCATAAAAGAGCCTTAGCGCTCTGTATTTAAAAGCGCTTCAGCGCACCGGAACTAGCGCACAGCGCTGTATAAAACGAGCCTTAGCGCTCCATATTAAAAAGAAGCGTCTCAGCGCTCCTGATCTGGCACCGAGCGCACCACGTGCTCCTCACGTGTGCGCCACTCAACAGTTAGCACTCTGCGCTCTTGAACTAGCTCTTTGCGGTCATAAGGCTGGCGCTTAGCGCTAAGCACACCGTATGCTCCCTACGTGTGCGCCACTATAAAAGTAGCGCTTGCGTTCATAAGATAGCGCTCTGCGCTCATAAACTGGCGCAATGCGCCCATCATCTGGCGCTTAGCGCCAAGCGCAACACGTGTCCCCTATGTGTGCGCTACCCAGTAGAAGCGCAATACGCTCATAAACTAGCGCACTGCGCTCTTTGATTGGCGCAAAGCACCAAGCACACCACGTGCCCCTCACGTATGCGCAGATAGAACATAAATTGTTCTTTAATAAGCTCCAGAGCTATGATGAATGCTCAACATTCAATAAAAGACAAAAATATTGTCAAAACTCAAATCAATGCTCAGCATTGTCAAATGTTTAAATATTTTAACTGAGTGAGCCGAGCCCAAATTGGCTATAAACCCCTCATTCAGATTAATTGAGCCCATATGCTCATAAATCTTTTAACAGATCTTAGCCCCAAATTGGACTATAGATCTTTCAACCAAATTGGTCCAAGGGTACATCTCTTTACTCCTCTGATATTTGTCGTTGTAATCCTTCAACGTCTTCAGAGAGGTGACGGGTCCCGACAACCACACATTTCATAGACTATGACGTCCTTAAACTGGACTGTGGGGTCTTTAAGCCCATAGACTATGATGTCCTTAACCTCGGACTTTGGGGTCCTTAAACCCATGGACTATGATGTCCTTAACCTTGGACCACCATGTCCTTAAACTGGTAATCGACCGCAATGTCCCTAAACTAAACAACAGAGGCCAAATGCTCTCTTGTTGGATCTAAACGATCCCGTTAAGTTGATCTTAGTCTGAAATTAGACTAACGTATCATTAACATACGTTTAAGTTAATCTTAGTCTCAAATGAGACTAGCGTATCCTTAAACCCAACCACAAACCCAAATCTAAGAAAATACGGATTTGGACTAACCCACGCCCTACGGGCGACAACATAAATTAGTCTCCGTATACAATCCACGGGCAACCAAAAACAAAACAAACACCCACGACACGAAGTGACCATCTGGAGAAGGAGAAAGTGGTTACCGCGATGCGGTAGCGTAATTAACTGCAGGGGCTTGCGCCTGCAGGGAAGAGCGTCCCCACAATTAAAAACCCCTCAAATGAGGGGGAATCTGATGAAGCCTGCTACATCGGCCGCATCTGTTTAAACCTTCGATACATGGTATCATAAATCAACTTGGCATCTTCAGAGAGGTGAACGGATAGCACCAAATAGCATCTGCCCTCGAAATTCAGGCAAGACGGACCTATGCGGTCGCGTCTCTGTGTTCAGCGGGAACAGATTCTGGCACACCCGGTGGGACCTCTTCCTCTTTCCACTCCACACTTCGTGTGTCGTGTTCGTGAACGAATCGCGGTTTAATATGGTTGCCCTTGGATTCGAGGTACTAAGATTTGGTTTTGCTCTCGTGCAGAAAAAAGAAATGGCCTATAACTGCTCCGGCTGCAACTGCAACTCCCGTTCCACCTCATCTGGAGGTGTAACCTACGGACCCCAAGTGGCCTCCCTGTTCAAGATGCCAGTGGAGCAAGTAACTTAGGCCACCACTGGGCTGTTCTTTAGGACCATGATCCCACCGATGAGCTTCAATGCCCCGCTGCTGTCGTAAGAAGCCCCAAAGAAGTCGGTCTTTGATCGACTTACCATTGCCGCGGCCCCTCTCAACGGTTCTCCCAAATCCAATGTCTCAGTTTTCAACAGACTGGGCCAGAACGCCAACAAGCCCACGATACCTGAAGCAGCCATCCTAAAGCGAATAGCCATCCCGGTTCAAGCGGACGAAATCATCAGAGAGGCTTCTTTTGCTAAGAAGTCAGTCTTCACAAGGTTGGTCATTCCGGCTCCCGCTCCAGGCGAAGTCCTCAAAGCTGCTTCCCCTGCCCGGAGGCCTATCTTTGACAGATTGGACATTACTTCTCAACGGACATCGGTCTTTAAGAGGCTGACGCCGGCAACAACCCTTCGCCAAAACAGGGGGCATGACGAAGTCACCCCTACAGCTGAGACGATCCCATCCACACGACATGCTCGCCGTCGTCACTGGCGCCGAGTAAGGAAGGCTGGAGGTAGCTCCCCTTCTGGACTGACTCCGCCAGCTCCCATGGTGGAAGTTGATGCTGTTGTTCCAACTGGGAACAACTTTGAATTACTTAATAGGGTACGCAGGAATTCGCCAACTGCTATACTGAAAAGATCTCCTCCACCAATGGAGAACGCTACAAAGACGAAGCTGGAGCAGCCCCCTCAGCGGCTGTCCTCTAAAATTTACAAAGTCTGGCGACAGGTCCAGGAGTCGGTGATTGACCAGGACTACTCTCGCCGACCAAAGAAGATTAAAGCTCGGCAAGAAAAGAGCTATCCCGTGGTACCACAGAAGATGTCATCCGTCTGGGTGCCCGCTGCAACGGCTCCCTCAACTTCAACCGCTCACAAGAGAAGGTGGCCGGAGAAAGCCCTTGTGACCATGGTGAACCGCAAGGACGCTGAATCTAAACGCCCCAAGTCTGGGGGCATGGTAACACATACCGTTTATATGGCTTCCGGAAAAGAGGAAAGTCGTGCTTCTACGGGTCATCGACCGCTTACCCGATCAATAACAAAGGCTCAAGAGCAACAGCAGCAAAAACTTCAGGAGATGCTGACTGCAATGGCCGCACTCAGTGGGCCAAAAGAAAATCCAGAGACCTCGGAGCAGCGTCAGGAACAAGAAACTGATGTTGAATTCCTCCGAAGAATGCTCGAGAGGAAAGAATAAGAGGCCGTGGAACAGGCGGCCAACATAAAACGAATGGCTCTTTTGTTCCAAGACATGGCCAGGATGATGTTACAGCCAGAACCTCCAGCTGAAGACCCCCCGATTATCATTGAAGACGACAGAGGGGAGACATCGAACCCTCCTCCGGCTCTTTCAATAGCCAAAGAGGAGATCATCTTCAAGGCTGCTCTGGATGATTACATCACTTAGCAAATACGATCTCACCATGCGAGCGAAACGGCTCAGCAGATCGTTAAGACTGGACGACCCTATCCGGGCTGGTATGACCAAATAAGGTACCCGCCGGGATATACGATCCCTAAATTTCATGTATATAAAGGGACGGGGAATCCCCACCATCATGTCGCCCAGTTCAGGGCTCTATGTGGCAACACTGGAGGTGACGATAAACTGCTACTTTGCCAGTTCGTCGGCAGCTTGTCGGAGACAGCGTTCGAATGGTACTCTGAACTCCCGAACGACTCTGTCAAGACATTTGCAGAAATGGAGTTGTTGTTCACACAAAGAATCGCAAGCGCTAGCGAGCGTACTCCGATTACCGCACTAATTAATGCCAGGGTGAAGCTGGGCGAGACGTGAGTCCAATACGCAATACGATGGCGGAATCTGTGGTCCAAATGTGAGCAGCGCATCGAAGAAGCGCCAGCAGTGGGCATGTTCGTGGGTACTCTTGATCCGCAGGCGACCATCTCCCAGTTCATGATATTTTTCAAGCCCACCACCTTCCAAGCCCTGATTGAAAAACTGGCCCAAATGGACCAGATGGGCCATAGGCCTTCGTCTTCGAAGCCGGAGCCGCAGAATGAAAAAGGGAAAGGGAAAGCGACCTTCGTCGCCAATGCTCAACAGCAGCCAGTGGTCCAAAATTAACTGATCGCCTAGACGAGAGACGGCGATTCTATAATGAGAAAATAAAGCGCCCTTTTTCGTTTCCCCGGGACAAAATGAGGAGATTGTTCGAGCTGGCAGTGCGCAACACGCTCATCAATTTACCGAGTCCAAAATGCCCATTGCAACCCGGTGAGGCTAATAATCCTAATTATTTCCCCTATCACCTAACGACGGGCCATCCAATCGAAGATTGCTTCGTCTTTAAAGGCTGGATCGAAGATCAATACCAACAGGGCAAATTCGCACTGTCCGAGAATTGGAAAGCCGCAGCCGCACGCTCTTAAAAGGGGGGACACACCGGGGGCATCGTGCTCGTTGGTCGAAGAAGCTCCATGGGAGTTCACTTTTTCAGCCAAAACGAAAAGAATGCTGAAAGATCTCCAAACATGCCCGGTAATCAGATGGAAAAATCCATTGGAACCCGAGATCATCGAGGGAATGCTGAAACCGCGCCCAACTCCAAAAATTGGTGGTGATAGTCAAAGTGCTCACACCCAGCCGTCAAAGTCTTCGAAGAAGAAGACGAAGACCAAAAAGCCCGTGAAGTTAGTGACGAGCGCACGGGCCTGCAAAAATATATCGACGCGCTGGAAGAATATAACCAGAAGGCGCGGACCCCAGTCACACTCCAAGAATTTCTCAGCCACGTGCTTGAGGACGGAGATGATGACAATGGAGAAGACTCGTCGGATGAGCCTGAAAATTATGTGGCAAGCTGCCATGCGATCTCTCACTCGTCGATAGACGATGAAGAAGCTCCTTACGCAGAGAAACTGGGGGTAGATCCTGAGCCGGAACTTCTAGGACCATAAGACGAAATGATTGATGCATTCCTGAACGAAGCTCTTCTTAAAAGCAAAGCTGATCGAGAGTGCGAGTTGGCCATATTTGAAAAGGCCAAACGCCGGCGACTGGACGAAAGGGTCGAAACACTCCCACCAGATCAAAGTACATCCGCTGTAAATAAAAGCAGATTCAAGACAAGGAAAAGATTCGCCAAATCCATATCGATGGGAATGAAGTTGCCACCCTCCGAAGGAAACACTCCTGATGAAGCGGGTATACATCCTGGTTACTGCTTATATCATCGAAAGATTGCGTACCCCACCGAAGAGTGCAACGCTTTTAAAAACTGGTGGCAGGGATACGTTGCTCACCGACAATATTTCAAGCGGATGAAACGCGAAACTCGTCGGGAGCAAAGAAATACAACTGATGAGCATAAAAGAGCTACCGGCAACTGTCACATGGTTGATAACAGGGGATCGCAAGTTCTTACCTTCGGGAGCGATTCTGAAGAAGAAATGACTCTCGGGCCTCTCTTCGAAGAATCCACCCTAGGAAAAGAGGAAGAACCGAAGAGTTGCGAGAACATTTAGCTGCGCAACCGCACGATACCGGAAAAGAATCTCGGACCTACAAACAAGGGCTTGAACAAAAAGGATAAGGGGAAAGAAAAGGTCCCTGAGGATATCGCCCTCAATGATCGAGTCATCGAAGAGCTGACAGCCAAGGACCCGCCAAAGAAAAGTAAGGTGGACTATAATGTTCTGGCACACTTGAGGAAGCTACCTTCACAGCTAAGCATTCTCGATGCCCTCTTGTTATCAAAAGAAGCAAGAGATTCTCTAATCAAGGCGTTAAAAGTGCTCGAACAGTTCCAAGCTTTCCTCACCGAAGAAAAAATGAAGGACGAGCTGGAAGAAGTGCATACGGCCGATATCACTTTCGATGATGAAGATCTCCTCCTTGGGATGTACGAGCACAACCGCCCCCTTTATGTCTTCGGGATACTGTCATGATATCAAGATAGACAAAATCCCGGTCGACAATGGGTCCTCCGTCAACCTCCTCAATGTAAAAGTATTGAAGGAAATCAGCATAAGCATTCAGCATCTCACCCGTGATAAAATCACCATCTCCGGTTTTGACTCCCAGTCGTCACGGACGCTCGGGTCTGTGATCCTGACGTTATGCTTTGGGCTACTCGTCACGGACATCAAATTTCACGTCATTGACGCTAACGCTTTGCTCGGCCGGCCTTGGTTACACGAGTACAACATTATCCCTTCTACACAACATCAGTGTATGAAGTACTTCAAAGATGGTCTCGAGTACACTGTGACAGGGGAACTAAACCCATTCTCCGTGAACGAAGTCTGCAAATTTGAGGATGCCAAGTACTTCCTTCCAGATTTCGAAGACACAGAAAGATGTCGCAAATCGGAGGACAAGAACAAAGCTATCACCACTATTCCAGTCTTTGGGAGTGATACCGAAGAGGAAGAAGAGATGGTCTATTCGGGACCACCTCAATACAACAAACCGGGACCGTCAACTCCTATTCTGGTCTTTGGTAGTGACTCTGAAGATGAGGTCAACGCAGTATTCTCGGCTCGTCCATCAGTGCAAGCCTTCGTCGTAGATGATCAAAGTTTGCAGATCGCCATGGTTTCGCAAGAGCATTACAAAGAGCTCAACGCACTCGACACCTATAGTGTGCAAGAACTGCAGACGTTCTATGTCCCCCCCCAAGCGAAAGGGTGAAAAGGTGATCCTATTCTATCGATCCGGGAAAACCAAAATGGAAAAAGAAATTTGGCATGGTGCGGATTCTACACTTGACAGGCTCCAGCCCATCCGTTTGCCCAGATACTACACAGATGGATTAAAAAGACTGTTGAGGCGCCAAGGCGTACCCATTAAACAGACTGTTCGACAAGACCAGTTCTATAACAGGATCTGGAACGTCCCCGGAACTCAACGAAAGTTGCCCAATGGGAGATCGGGCTTGGATATGTTCAATCCAAGAAACGGGAGCGATTCTGCGACTGCTACGTCATATATGACTTCGATGAAGAAGGAGATGCTCTGTGGGAAGATGCTAACCCTGAACCAAAACGAGCTCCCGTCGTGAAAATGCCAAGTCCGTCGTTCGAAGAACAAATGGACAAGCTTATAAGGGAAGCGAGTCAAAAGGTTCAAAACGACCATAATCGCGATTGGCCATCTACGAGAAAGCCAGAACGCAGCGCCTCCTTCAGCAGGATACAAAAAGTGATGATGCCCTTCGTCGCCAATCCTTCATACAAAAGACCCGACGCAGAGGCAGAAATAAACCCAAGAACGAAAAAAGTGTTCGACAGCGACAAAGCGGGACCAAGAAGCCACACGAGCGAGAATCGAGCAACCAGAATTCATCTCTTATAAGGAAGATGGGTTGAGCGTATTCTTTTTCCCAAGACAAGATTAGAAAGATACTTGATCTTGTCATAAAACATCAGATGATTACCCTCCCGGAGTCCAAGCACCCCGAGCAAGCAGGCAAGGTCTCTCACCCGGATTATTGCTCTTATCACCGAGTGATAGGACATCCTCTCGAAGACTGCTTCACATTCAAAGACTGGGTAGAAAACCAGTATCAGCAAGGTAAGTTCGCTTTATCCAGCAGTTGGAGGGTAACCCCGCCGCAGAAGCATGAATCGAAAGCCACAAAAGCAGAGCCGGATCAATGTCGGTCTTAGAAGCGATCTCGTACCTGTCATATGATATCGCTGTCAGAAGAAGAACCCGAGAATATGGATGACCTCCCCTGGTGCTTCGAAAACGATGATGACGAGGTGATCACAGAGTTTCCACCGACGCCAAAAGAGTTGGAAGATGGGATATATACTACTGCAGATAACCTCAAGAAAATTGACTTAGGGACGGCAAGTGACCCACGGCCGACATTCGTCAGTGAGCTATTGTCTGAAGAAAGGGTGGCTACGCCAAAAGACGTGCTCATGCAGTATAAAGACTGTTTCGTATGGAACTATTCCGAGATACCCGGATTGGATCCAGAAATAGCCGTCCACAAATTGGTGATATCTCCGGACGTCAAGCCGATCAAACAACCACTGAGAAGAATGCGGCTTGAGTTTGAGATGAGCATCAATGCCGAGGTCAAGAAGCTAATCAACTCCGGTTTCATCCAAGAGATTCAATATCCTGATTGGATCGCCAACATCGTCCCAGTGATGAAGAAAAATGGGATGGTGTGCATATATGTAGACTTTCGGGATCTCAACAAAGCTTGTCCGAAAGATGACTTTCCAGTACCGGTCACCGAGCTGATGATAGACAACACGTCCACTCATGAAGTTTTCTCCTTCATGGACAGCTCATCAGGATACAACCAGATAAAGATGCATCCCGAAGACCAGAAGCATACCGCTTTCTGGACCCCTTTGGGCATATTCTGCTACAAGGTGATGCCGTTCGGTCTAAAGAACGCCAGTGCCGCCTATCAGAGAGCCATGAAGAAGATTTTTTACGACCTCATACATGAAATTGTCGAATGCTATATTGACAACCTTGTGGTGAAAAGAAAATCGCACGAGGAGCATTGGGAGCATCTGAAGGTCGTGTTTCAACGCCTTCGGAAATACAACTTAAAGATGAACCCTCTCAAATGTACGTTCGGAGTTTCCTCGGGCAAATTCCTAGGATTCATCGTACGGCACCGAGGCATTGAGATAGACCCATCAAAAATCAGGGCGATCATGGAAATGCCTCTGCCCAGGACTCTCAAGCAGTTGCGGTCTCCCCAAGGAAAACTCGCATATATCCAGCGATAAATAGCCAATCTCTCCGGCAAATGTCGTCCTTACAGTCACCTAATGAAGAAGGGAACCTTGTTCTTCTGGGATCACAAATGCCAAAGCGCACTGGACGAAATCAAGCGATACCTGCAGAATCCGCCAGTATTGGCCGCTCCCGTTAAAGGAAAACCTCTCGTCCTGAACACAACAGCCCTCGAAGGTTCTTTAGGCGTGCTGTGGGCACAAGAAAATGACCAAGTGAAAAAAAGAGCCCTCTACTACTTAAGTCAAGTTCTATTGGGGGTATAAAGCAATTACTCCTCCATCGAAAAACAATGTCTGCGTTGATCTTCGCAATAACGAAGCTTAGACACTACGCATTGGCACACGAGGTCCATCTCATATCGAAGGTGGATCCTCTCAAATATTTGATGTGAAAGGCTATATTAACGGGACGGCTCGCTAAATGGGCCCTTCTCTTAATGGAATTCTCGATAACTTATTGTCCTCTTAAGGCAGTGAAAGGCCAGGCCATCGCCGATTTCCTCGCCGAGCATCCTAAACCTGCCAACTCTCCCTTGAACTGTGAATTGCCAGACGAGTACGCGTTTGACACGATTGACGGGGAGAGAAGAGAGAATGACACCCGATGGGAACTCTACTTCGATGGAGCATCTTCCATGAAGAAGCGCAAACAAAGCACCCCCATAATCAAATCTGGGATAGGCCTCATCTTCATAACTCCACAAAGGGGGATAATGCGCTTCGCCTTCTCCTTAACAGAGCCGAGGACGAACAATGAGGCCGAATATGAAGCTTTGATAGCAGGTCTTGAGATCGCTATCAACATAGGAATAGAAAACCTCCTCATATACGGAGATTCCCAGCTGGTCGTTTGTCAAGTAAATGGTGATTATCAGACGTGCAAACCAGAATTGGTGAAATACGGCGAGAGAGTGCAGCAACTGCTGACTCAAATCCCTTCCTACACCCTGGAAAGCATACCGCGTGCGGAAAATAGCAGGGCAGATGCATTAGCCAAGCTTGCTAAAGAACTGGCCGACGAGAACCTCGATGACGTGAGGATCGTTGTGCAAAGTCGTCGGGTTCTTGCACCGGCAGAAATATCTCTGGAGTCGTCCGAAGAAAAGGGAGCGACCGAGCAAACGTCCCTGCAAATAAAAGACCAGGAAAAGGCTATGGATTGGAGAGAATTCTTTATAGACTACTTCAAATCCCGTCGAACACCTGAAGATGCGTCTTCAAGACATCAGCTCATGAAACGAGCTCTATCTTTTTCCTTCGTCAATAATACGCTGTATAAGAGATCATTTGATTCTCTGTGGCTAAGATGCCTGGGACCTGAAGAAGCAAAGAGAGTCGTCCAAGAAACTCATGACGGACTCTGCGGTTCTCACCAAGCCGGGCCAAAAATGAAGCTGAAGATCAAAAGGATGGGCTATTATTGGCCCACAATGATCCAAGACTGACTCGAATACGCGAAGCAGTGCCACTCGTGCCAGATTCACGGGGACTTTATCCACCAGCATCCAAATCCGTTACATCCAACGGTGGCTAGCTGGCCATTTGAAATGTAGGGAACTGACATAATCGGGCCCATCAAACCGGCATCATCCAGAGGACATCGGTTCATATTGGCGACAACTGATTATTTCTCTAAGTGGGCATAAGCAGTACCGTTAAGAGAAGTGAAAACGGAGAATATCCTCCACTTCTTCAAGACCTACGTCATTTATCGGTTCGGCACTCCGTGACGGATTATCTCCGATAACGGGCCAGCCTATAGAAGCCACAAGATCAGCCGCTTCACACAACAGCATAACATAGACTGGAGATACTCTTCAGTCTATAATCCCCGAGCTAACGGTCTAGCTGAGACTTTCAACAAGACCTTGACGAAGATCGTGAAAAAGACGGTGTCTCGAAATAAGAGGGACTGGCATGAGAGACTGCATGAAGCTCTCTGGGCATATCGAACTACGTTCAAAACAGCCACGAACACAATACCGCATGCATTGGTATTTGGCACAGAAGCGGTACTCCCCATCGAGATAGAGTTACCCTCTCTGCGAGTGGCGGTTCACTACGAGCTAACAGACGAAGAAAAAGCTCATCTTCGGCTTGAGGAACTTGATGCCCTCGACGAAACCAAGGCTCATGGCGCAGCAAAACTTGGAAGCGTACAAAGCAAAGATGACGCGCTCATATGAAAGATTGACTAGGCCGAGAACATTCCGCCAAGGCGAACTCGTGCTACTGGTCAAAAGACCTATGATCCCCAATCGTGCCAAGCGGGGGAAATTCGAGCCGAACTATGAAGGCCCGTATATCATAGACAAAGTTTATCAGGGTGGAGCCTATCAACTCATGGACATGCATGGTGAAAGACCTTTCAGGACAATAAACGGTCGCTTCCTAAAATATACTACGCCTGACGAGTCACGGCCTAGGTCAACGATAGATGACAACGCCTATGTCCGCTCGCTATCTTCCTAAACCCAAAACTCTATAAGTAGTAGCCGGTAAACGGACCGAAATGTCCTAAAACTAATGACAGACCAAAATGTCCTAAAACTAACGACGGATCGAAATGTCCTAAAACTAACGACGGACCGAAACGTCCTTAAACTAACGATGGACCACTATGTCCTAAAACTGGCTGTTGACCGAGACGTCGATAAACTACTACGGACCGCAGCATCCCAAGGCTGACACAAAAAAAATATTAAAAAAAGAAGAAAACGGTATGTCCATAAGCAAAATGGGCACGGATGAAAACCCGAAAGGGCTCCGTGAGTAAAAACAGCAGGGCTACTGCCGAGTTTTGTGAAAACCCGAAAGGGCGCAATCTCGTTAAAAGACACTTGCAAGGCCCTGTCGACCTTGTGAGGAGAACCACCTGCGTAAGATCCTTACGACTCACAAAGGACCCATACACTTAGGGATCCCCACGATTCCTAAGGAGAAATTACACTTACGAGATCCTCACGACTTGTACGGAGAATTCCCCTTTGAGACCCTCACTGCTCATAGGATTCAAAAGCCTTAATCTACAGGAATCTGAACCTATTCTTAAACCATCACAACCTCCAGTGTTGCCCTACAAGCGGTTCAATATCGGCCCTTGTATACAATCCACGGGCGCGAATAAATATTTCCCTAGCAAAGTCCCATCCGTGACGTGGGATATGTTTACACAGTGGACAGCCCCTGTAAGTCCTCTCGACTTATAAGGAGAAAACGCTCTTGTAAGATCCTTACGACTTATAAGAGACCATACACTTAAGACTCCTCACGATTCATAAGGAGAAAATACACCTACGAGATCCTCACGACTCGTAGGGAGAAATACCTTTATGAGACCCTTACGGCTCGTAAAAGCAAAAAGCCTTAGTCGACAGGATCCTAACCCTGTTCACTAAGCCACCTTTGTTCGACATCGACGGAGGCAAATGATGATTCGCTCCTGGCAATATCCCAATTGTAGCGATGCTAATGCCTAAATCGGTATCAGATCCCAAATCCCAAATTCGCAGTGAAAAGCCAGCGAGCCATAAATGCATATGAAATAGCCAAAATGATGGGGCAACTTGCAACAAAATCAGCAAGTAAAATATATGCATAAAAAATAGCCGAAATGGTTGGGCAACTCGCAATAAAAAGCAGCGAGTAAATAAAATAAATAACCGAAATGATTGGGCAATCGCGACTTTCGCGATTTAAATGCTGAAATGAAAGAGCGTCGCGGAAAGAAAAAAATATATAAAATGAAACTTTTGCCCTACAGATGAGATCACATCAATCCCTGTATACAATCCAGGGACACAAACAAAGATGGAACCATACCTTCCCACCAGGCTCCATTAGAAAAAGAAGCCAAATCTCGACGGTTCACAGACAGCCTGGAGATCATCTCAACATTCGTCTCATTACAACAGACGCAACATCAGCAAAGCGGAACCGTGGCGATTCCCAGTTCCATGACTCGGCGGTGCACAGACAACCGAGAGTCAACCCCCGACTCCGTGAAATGCGGATAAAGTCAACCAATCCTGGTCTAGTGGAACACGGCTTATGTCAATCCTGACCCAGTGGAAAGCGTTCAGAACGGATCCTGGTCCTTGCGGAACATGGCTAATGTCAATCCTGACCCGTGGGAAGCGTCCAGAACGGATCCTGGTCTTTGCGGAACACGGCTAATGTCAATCCTGACCCCGTGGGAAGCATCCAGAGCAAATCCTGGTCTAGTAGAGCACGGCTTATGTCAATCCTGACCCCGTGGGAAGCGTCCAGAGCGGATCCTGGTCCTTGCGGAACACGGCCAATGTCAATCCTGACCCTCTGGGAAGCATCCAGAGCAAATCCTGGTCTAGCGGAACACGGCTTATATCAATCTTGATCCCGTAGGAAGCGTCCAGAGTGGATCCTGGTCCTTGCGGAACACGGCTTATGTCAATCCTGACCCGTGGGAAGCATCCAGAATAAATCCTGGTTTTGTAGAACACGACTTATGTCAATTCTGACCCCGTGGGAAGCGTCCAGAGCGGATCCTGGTCCTTGCGGAACACGGCTTATGTCAATCCTGACCCTGTGGGAAGCATCCAGAGCAAATCCTGGTCTAGTGGAACACGGCTTATGTCAATCCTGACCCCGTGGGAAGCGTTCAGAGCAGATCCTGGTCCTTGCGGAACACGGCTAATGTCAATCCTGACCCCGTGGGAAGCATCCAGAGCAAATCCTGGTCCTAGTTGAACATGGCTTATGTCAATCCTGACCCCGTGGGAAGCGTCCAGAGCGGATCCTGGTCCTTGCGGAACACGGCTAATGTCAATCCTGACCCTGTGGGAAGCATCCAGAGTAAATCCTGGTCTAGTGGAACACGGCTAATATCAATCCTGACCCCATGGGAAGCGTCCAGAAAGGATCCTGGTCCTTGCAGAACACGGCTAATGTCAATACTGACCCCGTGGGAAGCATCCAGAGCAAATCCTGGTCTAGTGGAACACGGCTAATGTCAATCCTGACCCCGTGGGAAGCATCCAGAGCGGATCCTGGTTCTTGCGGAACACGGCTAATATCAATCCTGACCCCGTGGGATGCGTCCAGAGCAAATCCTGGTCTAGTGGAACACGGCTAATGTCAATCCTGACCCGTGGGAAGCATCTAGAGTGGATCCTGGTCCTTGCGGAACACGGCTAATGTCAATCCTGACCCTGTGGGAAGTATCCAGAGCAAATCCTGGTCTAGTGGAACACGGCTAATGTCAATCCTGACCCCGTGGGAAGCGTCCAGAGCGGATCCTGGTTCTTGCGGAATACAGCTAATGTCAATCATGACCCCGTGGAAAGCGTCCAGAGCAAATCCTGGTCCTAGTGGAACACGGCTAATGTTAATCCTGAACCAGTGGGAAGCGTCCAGAGCAAATCCTGGTCCTGTGGAATACGGCTAAAGTCAATCCTGACCCCGTGGGAAACAGCCAGAGCGAATCCTGGTTCTGTAGAACACGGCTAAAGTCAATCCTGACCCCGTGGGAAACGCCCAGAGCAACTTCTGACTCCGTGAAATGTGGATAATGTCAATCTCATCAATCACTTATGGGTCCTCTCGAGTCGATAGGAAGAAAATTCTCTTGTAAGATCCTTACGACTCCCAAGAGAAAACATACTTAGGAATCCTTACAATTCCTAAGGAGAAAATACACCTGCGAGATCCTTTCGACTCGTAGGGAGAAAAGTCTTTATGAGACCCTCACGGCTCATAAAGTTGAAAAGCCTTAGGCAGCAGATTTGAACCTGCTTCCTAAACCGTCGCTACCTCTCAAAGAGTTTAAGATGGAATGCTCTCTCTATCATCTATAGGTTACACTTGCTAAAAGCAACATGCCAGCAACAAAGAAAAAGAGAAGAAAGCGACAGTTAGGAGAATATTTGATTTGCATTCAGTTAAGCATTCAAAGTGCACCCATTCATGCATGAGCGAAAAAGTTTAATGCATAAGATAAACACATGGAAATGGAAAAGCTTGCTATTCATACTTCAGAAAATTCTTACATTGATGAAAACGGTAAACAAAAACGCCATTAAAATGTTTACAAAGGCAAAACATCAAATCCAGGGCATGGATTGAGAAATTCAAAAGTGAGGCCATCCAAAAATTTTCGGGCCTCTCGGACCATCTTCGTGTGCATCCTTTCACGATCACAGGTGTCAGGATCCCCACTGATGTCCTCCACCCTTTGATAGGCAGCGAGTATTGCCGCCTGCTGAAAAGCTTGATGCAGGATATCAATAAGGTTGTCTCGCCTTTTCTTTGAGATTAAGCCCATCAGATACACCGAGTGCACCTTATCTTCGGCGTCGTCCAATGCTTTAAGCGGCATGCCGGCATAGAATAGAGGAAGTGCTCCCCAGATCGCTCCCACAATAAGCTTCAAGAGAGAGGAACGACGAGGAAGCAGTTGGCCATTTTATGCATCAAAGCGACCCATAATTTCAGCACACTGGGCATTTTTGAATTCCTGGTTCTGAGAATGGCCGAGTGCACGAATGTCTCCATAAGAAATAATCTCGTCGAGATCATACATATGAGCGTCTATAACGTCTGAAAAGGAAAATCAGTGAGAGTTAGTAGACAGACTGACTAAGAAAAAGCTTATTGAAACAGACACGGGGTTTAAAAAACTCTTGATATCCCCAAGAAGAAAATAAGTGCTAATTAAATCCCCCAATGAATTTAATTCTGTGCAATTAAGAAAGGAATCCTAAAAAGGATTTCGCATTTAATAAAAAGGTTCCTCGAGCAAAGGAGTTAAATTCCTCGAGAGCAATGCTCCGCGGACGGGGATGATACCTGTCAAATTCAATTATGAGGAGAATTAAAAAATTCTCCGGGAATTCTAAGAGCCTTTCTCTGTAAAAATGATGGAATAATCCATCAGAAAAATTGAAATAAATAAATTTTTAATGAATTAAAATTCTGAGATCTTCAAGATCCATGAACAAACTCCTAAGAGTTCTTCATAAGAGATTAACAAATCTCCACTATTCAAGAGAGAAAAGCTCTGTTGATGGGTAAAACCCTAAAAAAACATTTTGAGATCTATGATCTGAGGAAGAGTAAAGCTCTATGGATAAAGTTCAAATCTTATAAAAATTTGGCAGAGTTTTGGCTCTTGAAGGTTCTTAAAATGAAGAGCTATGCTCTACAAGAGAATAATAATTCTCAAAAGGAAGAAGATGAACAAAAATCATCTCAAGGGCCAAGGGTCCTATTTATAGGCATTGAGATGCCGTTTCAACTTCTGAGTTGATCCAAGGGCGCAGATGTTGCCACCGTTGCACTCACATATGGGCCACGTGAGCGCAACGGTGGGGGGGCATTTGTTTCCCCCAATCAGAGCAAAACTCTGTTTAAAATTCAAATTTTGAAATGAAGCAATGCTTCAGATGCAGCGCCAAGTGCGCCGCACCCTAAGTAGCGCACCACGTGCAAAGCACGTGTGCACTAGCGCTAAGCGCGCTGCGCTCTAAGCAGCGCACCACGTGCAAAGCACGGATGTGCTAGCGCTGGAACTAAAAGCTCCCCACCGACAGATCTAAGATCCAATAATAACGATAAATCATTAATTAATCAGAATTAAATTCTGTTAAGGAAAGATTCCTCAAAATCTTTCCAAACAACAAAATTGTGCTCTGTAAATCAGAGCACCGTTGGATCAATGATCCAATGGTGATTAAAAATCACCAAAATACAGAATAAATTCTGTATGGAAAAGATTTCCCAATCTTGTTAAAATCAAAAAAATTGCCTTCTGTAAATCAGAAGCCCTTGGATCAAAAGATCCAACGGTGGGGAAATCCCCAAATCAATTGGAGAAAAGATCTTCTTAACTGATTGAACAAATCAGCTTGCCCTATAAAAAGTCTCCCAGACTTCAAGTCTCAAGGGACAGAAGCATAGAGAGGAACCCCCCCAGAAGCTTTGAGAAAATCTCAGAAAGAAGAGCCAAGCTCTCGATAGAAGAACTTCTTTTCTTCAAGGTAAAAGAACAGAGAGATGAAATCATCTCATAATTAAAAAGAAGAATTCACTTCTTTCTTTAAGATAATAGATCAATAAGACCAAGGCCTTTTACAAAGAGATCAAAAGATCTCATCATAAAATAAAAGAAGAATTACTTCTTTCTCACAGATCATAGATCTATAAGACTAAAGTCTTTCTCAAAGAGATCATGAACATCTCACTATAAAAAGGGGGGAGAATAATTCAATTCTCTTAAGGATCACAGATCCATAAAGGCAAAACCTTTCATCAATATAAGAGATTAAAACATCTCCTGTGAAGCTAAGTACTTTATTCTTAGATCTATGAGACAAAGTCTCTTAAAAGAGGATTTAATTCTCAGTGCATAGCGCTGCATAAAAGAGCCTTAGCGTTCCGTATTAAAAAGCGCTTCAGCACACCGGAACTAGCGCATAGCGCTGTATAAAAAGAGCCTTAGCGCTCCATATTAAAAAGAAGCATCTCAGCGCTCCTGATCTGGCGCAAAGCGCCTAGCGCACCACGTGCTCCTCACGTGTGCGCCACTCAACAGTTAGCGTTCTGCACTCTTGAACTAGCGCTTTGCGCTCATAAGACTGGCGCTTAGCGCTAAGCGCACCACGTGCTCACCACGTATGCGCCACTATACAAGTAGCGCTTGCATTCATAAGACAGCGCTATGCGCTCATAAACTAGCACAATGCGCCAATCATATGACGCTTAGCGCCAAGCGCAACACGTGTCCCCCACGTGTGCGCTACCCAGCAGAAGCGCAATGCGCTCATAAACTAGCGCACTGCGCTCTTTGATTGGCGCAAAGTGCCAAGTGCACCACGTGCCCCTCACGTGTGCGCTGATAGAACATAAATTGTTCTTTAATAAGCCTCAGAGCTATGATGAATGCTCAGCATTCAATAAAAGACAAAAATATTGTCAGAACTCAAATCAATGCTCAGTATTGTCAAATGTTTAAACATTTTAACTGAGTGGGCCGAGCCCAAATTGGCTATAAACCCCTCATTCAGATTAATTGAGCCTATATGCTCATAAATTTTTTAACAAATCTTAGCCCCAAATTGGACTATAGATCTTTCAACCAAATTGGTCCAAGGGTACATCTCTTTACTCCTCTGATATTTGTCGTTGTAATCTTTCAACGTCTTCAGAGAGGTGACTGGTCCCAACAACCACACATTTCACAGACTATGACGTCTTTAAACTGGACTGTGGGGTCCTTAAGCCTATGGACTATGATGTCCTTAACCTCGGACTGTGGGGTCCTTAAACCCATGGACTATGATGTCCTTAACCTTGGACCCCCATGTCCTTAAACTGGTAATCGACCGCAATGTCCCTAAATTAAACAACAGAGGCCAAATGCTCTCTTATTGGATCTAAACGATCCCGTTAAGTTGATCTTAGTCTGAAATTAGACTAACGTATCCTTAACATACGTTTAAGTTGATCTTAGTCTCAAATGAGACTAATGTATCATTAACATACGTTTAAGTTGATCTTAGTCTCAAATAAGACTAACGTATCCTTAAACCCAAGCACAAACCCAAATCTAAGAAAATACGGATTTGGACTAACCCACGCCCTACGGGCGACAACATAAATTAGTCTCCGTATACAATCCATAGGCAACCAAAAACAAAACAAACACCCACGACACGAAGTAACCATCTGGAGAAGGAGAAAGTGGTTACCGCGATGCGGTAGCGTAATTAACTGCAGGGGCTTACGCCTGCAGAGAAGAGCGTCCCCACAATCAAAAACCCCACAAATGAAGGGGAATCTGACGAAGTTTGCTACATCGGCCGCATCCGTTTAAACCTTCGATATATGGTGTCATAAATCAACTTGGCATTTTCGGAGAGGTGAACGGATAGCACCAAATAGCATCTGCCCTCGAAATTCAGGAAAGACGGACATACGCGGTCGCGTCTCTGTGTTCGGCGGGAACAAGAGTATTGTCATCCAGGGCTTCAATCAAAACTGCCAGCAAGTTCTGGGATCTATAGCTTTGCCAATCAAGTTTAGGGACCTGCAAGCCGAAACTAAGATATACGTGATCGACGCCGACACGTCCTATAAGATTCTCCCGGGACGACCGTAGCTTCACGATTATGGTATCGTTCCATCAACACTCCATCAATGCATGAAGTATACCAAAAATGGCGAAGAAAAACGCATTGACGGAGATATACGGCCGTTTAGTGTACATGAAGTCCGATATAAAGATTCTAGATACTTTATGAAACCCCAGAATGCTGAGCCGCGGTCGACTAGAGACAAGAGGGCCCAGAGTCTCAAAAGCAAATCTGAGCCGCGGTCAACTAAAAACAAGAAGGCCCAGAGTCTCAAAAACCAATCTAAGCCGGTCGTCACCCTTAAAGTAAAAATCCTTAAGCGTGCCCACGTTTTGGCAGTGACACTGATGAGTCTAACGCTAGAGGTCCATCCTTCCATAAAAATCATCCCTATTTCGGTAACGATACAGACGAGTCTGATATTGAGGGCTCATCCGGCAACAAAGATCGCCCTCATCTCGGCAGCGATACCGAAGAGTCAGAGGAGGACCCATTTTGCAACAGTTGCACAGGCCGAACTCTCAAGCAAAAAGCATAGCTAAGAGAGACTTTTAAAGTCATAGAGAGATCCCTGGCCATCACCAAAGTTCTGGAACCGATGTTTAAAGAGCTCGACGTGTTGTCGGTCTCCACCGTGGACCAACTGACAACTTTCTACGTCCCCGGAAGAAACAACAGATAAAAAGGCCGTAACGACTCTGATATATGTACAAAAAATTTCAGTTTAATGTACAGAAAGGAGTTTACAAGCCTAAGTACAAGTTATAAGTATATTTTGTTTAAGAACAGCAAGAACAAGCTTGTAGCTCACTGGTAAAACCCTTGCACTGCTATGACGTAGCCCCTGTGTACGAATCCCATCAGACACATTTATTTTTTCTGATTTTATTTTTAAACTTTTTGGAAGCCCAAAAGTTTACACGTGCAATTGACATAAAAATGAAAAGTCTGAAGAAATCAAACATGTGCACAATGGAGTTAACACAGGCATGAACATGTGGCAAGAATCCACTGGCCTCAACCCTCAAAACGACCGGCAGATCTTTCTTAGGGGCCGACGTCGACGGTTCATTGGTGGCCAAGTGTCCCGGGCTTTGTACATACGACCTTTCTCCTACCCCTGTCACCCCTGCACTGTTTGATTGCTCTGCAATCAAACAGAGACTTTTAAACCAAATTTTAATGCATTTTAATTCACTCTTTTACTTCTAAAACCCTAATTCCACACTATAAATACTACCACATGCCTTAGCCCTTCATCATTCTGAAATTCCTAGCCAAAACTCTCAAAATTTTCTGAGTACAAGTGGAGTTAGCAAGAGATCAACTTCCGGTGAGGATCGAAGTAAATTCCGGCGACCCCACGACGCCACGGCGACAACCCTCCCTCCTTCTACCTTCTTTTAATCTAAATAGCTTGTAAGTCCTTCTCAATCCCTCTTCTTCTTCTTTAAACTTCTCTTTTCAAAATAAATATCGGAAGTGGAGTTAATACCGACATCTTCTTCTAAAACTCTATAATTCTACTTTTTCTTACATATTCTTCATTCATATTCCTACAATATATTTGTTAACATAAAACTAATGCTTAGAACCAACTTTTAATCAAAAATATCATGCAAAATATCTTTAAATTAACATTTCCATTAAAATACCATAAAGTTTGTATATACCATCTTTATTTGTTTTGCTTAAACATAACTTTAGGAAAATTCACGAGGTAACGACCTACCTCTCACATACACACATGGTTCCATAGCACGATACTCTTCGAACGTATTTTTATTACGATTACAATATTACATTAAAATACCATTTACTATAAAACCGATTTTCTTTTAAATTGTATTTTTAACTTCTTTACAAATATGCCTCTACAACCCTATTTAAGGGACCCGCTATTGGATGGTACAGATTATTGCACATCCTTGGGCTAGTAGAGAATGATGCAGACCTCCTCACGGAGCATTCGGTCTCGAGATGTTTTAAATACGGTTTTTAAGAAAAACGCATTTTCTACATAATTAAAAATTTAATTGTTAATAATTATATAAATATTATAAAATCCATATATTTTCAAAATATAATAAACTTACATTTTGTACAGTGAAAGAATTTCAAGTTTCATCAAAATACCACAAAAGTCAATCTTTACAATAAAATACCATGAACTATCCAAGCTATGTAATTATCACTAAAATACCTCAAATCCTTTAAATTTATATCCATGAAAACCCTAAATAATATAAATAACTTCTCGAGGTTATTTTGAAACTATATTAAAAATATTTTTCATAAAACCCTCTCTAGTTATATAAACAACAGTTAAGGACTTTAGTAAATATAGGTTTAAACGGGATCAATTCTCTTGAGCCCCAGGGAACCGGAGAAAGTGAGTGCTTGCCTATTTAAGGTAGAAAATTTAACGGTGTTATCAATGGTAATTGCTTTGGAAAAAGACACAAATCTTGCCGTCTATGTGCAGCAGTTACCGATAACTCCCGAATCTAATTCAGGATCTAAATCAGTTATAAGTGTTTGACTCAAGTCTGAGTCTAATTCAAACCTGAATCTAAAACCAAACACGAAAACTTGATCATGAATATTTGAATTCAAACATCAAAAGCAAACAGGAATACTTGATTATAACCTTGAACACACGAAATCAACATCGAACTCAAATAAGTATACTTGACCGTTGATCATGAATCGGAATACTTGAACTTGACTAAAGTAAAACATGAATATTTGAACACTATGACTTGACTCGAACTATGAATACAACTTGATATGAATACATGAATACTTGATATATACCTGAACTCAATCTTACAACTTGATGTATTCATGGATTCGGGCAAGGCTGGTAATTTTTACTGTAACTTAGCATACTCGGGGGTCGGGGTAGTTCACGAGTGAATCCAATGAAATCTCAGGAGTCCCACTAGATCATAAATCCATGTCTACTAACACAAGCAAGCTATTATGAAGGCCCGTGTTTTCTTGTTTCTGGATTACAGCCTGTTGAGTTTGGAATACTTCAACACTAGGTTAAAGTCCCGTTACTAACACTTGATTCGGGCCCGTGGTTCCTTACCCTTAGATTACAGCCTGTTGGGTTCGATAACACTCTTGAGATTGGTTAATATTCACCCTTGAACTTACGTTAAATTAGTATACTCAGGTAGAGACCGTTAAGACACTTATATTCATTTCATGTTCACTATATTTACACTACATGGCCATGTTATACTCTACTCATGTTAGTTTCCATGATATAAATAACTGCATGCTAAATAAACTTGCCATGTTTACATTAAGCGACATGCCGACACATTATACTTCATAATCAATTGTTCTTGATATACAATTTTTCTTTATCATTACATTTTATATTTCACTTCATTTCTTGGGGACTTACGGAGCGAAAGTTCGCTGACGCGCATTCCACCCACCTTTGTTTTCTTGGAATGTTTGTCAGATATCATGGAGACCGAGGAGGTAGACATTTCAGAGGAGGAGCACGATCAGATCGCAAACCAGGCCTAGACCAGTTATCTTTTTCTCAGTTTATGTATGCCATCTGTTTAGGTATTTCTATTCTTATATTTTCTTTCAGTTGGAATCATGTATTGAAAATGAATCAAGTTGAATTGTAAATAAAGTTATTGAAATATAGATCCCGTGTTAATCTCCTTGTCATTTTTATATTGCTTCTTTTACGCTTAGCGTATTTATTCCGGGAAATGATTTTCTCGAAATAAATACGTCACGGGCTTGCCACGTCACCGTTTCCATCTACTGGGAAGCGGGGCGTGACGAGGGCATCCTGTTTTATGGGTCGAACCCTGTCGTGCACCAGGACGATTTGTCCACAACATGCTTTCCCTATGAGAGAAGTATAAGAGTCGTCTTAAACCCCAGATATTATGCACCCAGGATGCGGGAATATTTTAAAAGGTGCGGATGTCGGTTATACCAGACAGACTCAGAAGCAAAGTTCTATGAGAGGTTATGTCACCCGCCTTAGGTTCGATCGCTCATCGAGGGGCGAGTCCCGGATAGACGGGCCTAGGTTATGTGCAACCCGACACCAAATCATGCTACATGATCCACGTTAGCGAAACCAGCGAAAGGTCGAATGATGACGGTGAGCTAGCCGAGCCAGGAGAAGCCCCTCAAGAGCTCGAAGATGGCGGACATACATCATTCGACGAGTTTACCGAGATTGATTTGGGTACGCCCGATTATCCAAGGCCGATCTACATCAGCTCGCCCTTGTCATAGGAAACGAAAGAGCAGATAATCACCTTGCTGTGTGAGTTCGTCGACTTCTTCACATGGACATACAAAGAAATGCATGGCCTCTCCCCCGAAGTGGTTGTGCATAAGCTGGCTATTTCTCTTGAAGCCAAGCCAGTCAAATAAGCTCCTCGAAGAATGAGAAGAGAGTTGGAGGAAAAATTCATTGAGGAAACCAAGAAACTCATCGATGCCGACTTCATCAGAGAAGAGAAATACGCAGACTGGATCGCATGCATCGTCCCAGTAAAGAAGAAAAATGGGCAAATCCAGGTTTGTGTCAATTTCAGGGACCTTAACAAAGCGTGCCCTAAAGATGATTTTCCACTTCCGGTCATGGAAATGATGATCGAAGAAACCTCAAATTACGAGCTGTTCACTTTCATGGATGGTTCTTCTGGGTATAATCAGATAAAAATGTTGCCTGAAGATGAGAGGCATACAGCATTTTGAACCCCGATAGGCATATGCTATTACAAAGTGATGCCGTTTGGACTGAAGAACGTAGGCACCATATATCAAAGGGTAATGACCAAGATCTTTGACGACTTAATCCATAAATTCGTTGAATGTTATGTTGATGATTTGGTCATCAAGACTAAATCCAAAGCTAATTACATCCAAGATCTCCGAACTGTCTTCACCAGACTAAGAGAGTACAATTTGAAGATGAATCCTCTAAAGTGCGCCTTCGGTGTATCATCGAGGAAATTCTTAGGCTTCATAGTCCGATACCGAGGGATCGAGATCGACCCGTCGAAGATAAAAGCAATCGTGGAGATGCCCCCTCTAAAGAATCTGACGCAACTAAGATCCTTCGAAGGCAGGCTCGCGTACATAAGAAGGTTCATCTCAAACCTATCAGGAAGATGTCGATCTTTTCAAAGCTCATGAAGAAAGGAGCCCCTTTTGTCTGGGATGTCGAATGTCAAGAAGCATTCGACAGCAACAAGCAGTATCTATTGCACCCTCCAGTGCTCGCTGCCCCCATTTCAAATAAACCACTGATCCTCTATACCGCCGCGTTGGAAGAATCACCCGGCGCCCTCCTCGCTCAAAACAACGAGGAGGGAAATGAAAATGCCTTCTACTACTTCAGCCGAACATTAGTCGGGACAGAGCATAAATACTCCCCAATTGAAAAGCAATGTTTAGCCTTGATATTTGCCGTAAAGAAGTTGATGCATTATCTGCTGGCTTACAGGGTTATGCTGATCTCCAAGATCGACCCGCTGAAGTATTTGATGACCAAGGCAGGTCTAACTAGTAGAATGGTCAGATGTGCTGTCATGCTGCTTGAGTTTGACATAGTCTATATTCTTCAGAAAGCAGTAAAAGGGCAAGCCCTCGCCGACTTTCTAGCTGCTCATTCCATACCTGAAGGGTCACCGCTAAATTACGAATTGCCCGATGAACAAGTGCTACATTTCGAAGATGACGAGCCATGCTGGAAGCTCTATTTCGATGGATCCTCATCAATAAGGACCTCCAGCAAATCAAGCATCCCGTAAATAAAAGCAGGAATAGGATTGGTGTTCATTACACCATCGGAAGGAACCCTGCGACGTTCTTTCGCTTTTACCGAGTCTCGTACAAACAACGAGGCTGAGTATGAAGCTCTGAAAGTTGGTTTGGAGCTCGCTATAAAAATGCAGATCCCTCAGCTTTGTGTCTACGGCGATTCCCAGCTAGTCGTCAACCAAGTAAGCGGTGAATACAAGATATATAAGTCTGAATTAACTTGATACAAAGACCGAGTGGTGGAGCTCATGAAGCGTTTCACCCATATTAAACTGACGAGAGTTCCTAGGGCGCTGAACGGAAAAGCCAACATACTCGCTCACCTAGCCAAGGAGCTGGTTGATCCCTGACATGGATGAAAATCCGATCATAGTCAGGAGCCGGCAAATCCTGCCTCCTGTCTTTTTACGAGAAGAAGAAATCATAGAACAAAAGAATGGTCTTACTGAAGAAGCTCAGGTCATCGGAGACGAGCCAGATTGGAGAGAACCCTTCGTAGAATATCTCCGATATAACAAGCCACCTGAGGAAAATTCACGAGGGTTAAGTTGAAGAAGAGAGCTCTCCGATATGTGTTTGTGAATGACACGTTGTACCGTAGGTCATACGACCATCTTTGGCTTAGGTGTCTGTCCCCGACCGATGCTCGAGAAATTATGAAAGAAATCCACTCGGGCGTCTGTGGAGCTCACCAATCTGGCCCTAAAATGCGGCTTCAAATCAAACAGCTTGGATATTACTGGCCTACCATGATAAAGAATTGCGAAGAGTATGCAAAGAAATGTCATTTATGCCAAATTCACGGTGACTTCATTCACAAGCACCCCCAATGCGCCGCACCCTACCGTGGCATCCTGGCTTTTCAAAATTTGGGGCACCGACATAGTTGGCCCGATTGATCCTCAATCATCCAAAGGACACCGGTTCATATTAGCCGCGACGGACTACTTCTCCAGATAGGCTAAAGCTGTCTCGCAAAAAGAAGTTAAGACATAAGACGTTTTGAAATTCTTCCGGTATAATGTTCTATATCGTTTCGGTATGCCGAGAAGAATCATATCTGACAACGGGCCTTCTTTTAAGAGCTTCAAAGTCTCAACGTTTGCTACTTAATATAAGATAGACTGGAGATATTCTTCCATCTATAATCCAAGGGTGAAAGGGTTAATCGAAGCCTTCAATAGAACCCCGTGCAAGCTCCTGAGGAAAAATGCCTCAGCCAATAAACGAGACTGGGATCTGAAGCCCTACGAGGCGTTGTGGGCATATCGTACCACGCACCGCACTCCGATGCAATACACTCCATACTCACTGCTCTTCGGAGTGGAGGCAATCCTCCCTCTAGAAGTCGAAATTCCAAGCTTAAGGATGGTTGTCCAGCACAATCTGACGAAAAAGGAAAACGCTTTCCTTCGGCTCGAAGAGCTCGATGCGCTCGAGGAAAAGAGGCTCACAGTACGACAAAATATGGAGCTATACCGAGCCCAAATGTCATGGGCCTATGATAAGATGACCCGTCTCCGTGCTTTCAAGAAAGGAGAATTAGTGTTGGTCTTCAAAAGACCGATCATCCCCAATCGATATGCCAAGCGAAAATTCGAACCAAATTGGGAAGGGCCATATGTCATTGAGAAAGTGTTCGACGGAGGATTCTACCAACTAATAAGCTCGAAAGGCCCATTCCACCCATCAACGGCCGATACCTCAAGAAATTCTACGCGTGAATGCTCCAGGTCACAGACGGATCAAGCACACTGGCCCTACGGTCTGGATCATACATCCTGTAAAACCGTATACAATCCACGGGCGCAAATGCTCCTATCTCTCCCAAGTCCTACCGGTGAGACTATATCTGAAGTCCTACCAGCGATGAAACAAAAAAAACGGTATGTCCATAAGCAAAATGGGTATGGATGAAAACCCGAAAGGGCTCCGTGGGTAAAAACAGCAGGACTGCCGGCGAGTTTGTGAAAACCCAAAATGGGGCAAACTCGTGAAAAGAGAAGAAATACACTCGCAAAGTCCTCTTGACCTTGTGAGGAGAAAATTCTCACGTGAGATCCTTACGACTCACAAAAGAGAAACACACTTAGGAATCCTCACGATTCCTAAGGAGAACATACACTTGCGAGATCCTCTCGACTTGTAAGGAGGAAATGCTTTTATGAGACCCTTACGGCTCATAAAATTGAAAAGTCTTAGGTGATAGAGATCTAAACCTGTCTTCTAAGCCATCGCTCCCCCCAACGGGCAAACGCAAATGATGAGTCGCTCCTGGCATTACATTTCAGTGTTAGCGGTGTTGATGCCGACCCAAAACCCAAATCCAAAGTTTTTCCAAAAGGCAAATGATGAATCGCTCCTGGCATTACGCTTCAGTGTTAGCGGTGCTGATGCCGACCTAAAACCCAAATTCCAATTTTTCCCAAAAGACAAATGATGAGTTGCTCCTGGTATTACGTTTTAGTATTAGCGATGCTGATGTCGATCCAAAACCCAAATCCTAAGTTTTTCCAAAAGGCAAATGATGAGTCGCACCTGGCATTACGCTTCAGTGTTAGCGGTGCTGATGCCAACCCAAAAACTCAATCTTAAATCTTCCTAGGGGAAATGATGAGTTGCTTCTGTCATTATTCCAGTGCAGTGATACTGATACCAAACAAAATCTAAATTCCGAGTTTCTCTCAAATTCAAAATTCCTGCCAAATAAGGCAGAAATTAAACATATCAAATCAACGTACCACCCGACAGCACTTCCAAGCTCAAAAGTCTCACCGGACGGATAGAGAACTCCTAAAACAAATCAAAATACCAGTCAACCAATGACCTCCCTAGCGGAATCAAGATCCACCTCGGAAACAAATCAAACCTCGACACCACAGAAAACGGAGCAAGTTAAATCAAATCCCGACACCGCACGAAGCGGGGAAAGTCAAATCAAGTAACAACCGTCCACGTCGCAAAAATGGCAGAGTCGACCGTCCACGTCGCAAAAATGGCAGAGTCGACCGTCCACGTCGCAAAAATGGCAGCGCCGACCGTCCACATCGCAAAAATAGCAGCGCCGACCCTCCGCAAGGAACCAAACCAAATCAATCCCCATATAGAATAAGGTCCATCAATTTCATGCACATAGCCCATACACGCGATGTGCATTTATTGATGGAGAGCACTTTGTTGAGGTCAAAAATTATACCCCGGTTGACCAGGTCAAAGTCAAAGTCAACCCCAAGCCATGCCCGAACCCAAGTCCAAGTAGGTGGACCCATGCCCAGGTCAAGCCCAAGTATGAAGAGGTCGGCCCCCATGTCAAAAGAATAATTGTTAAAGCATAAATAGGCTTAATATAATTTTTATGAATAAATGTAGTAAAATAGGCAACAAACCCAAATTATGTAAAAGCCCATGGCTTTTGTGCAAAAGAAAATAAAAAGCACATGGTATGGGAAAGGCACGTGTGCCATTTTTAAAAAAAAACAATGAGCCAAATGTAAAATGTAAAGCCTATATAATGTATCATGATAAATGATAACAAACAAGATTCCTCCCATAACAACCAAGCATTTTGTGTTTCCTTTTTCAAGGTTCAAAGCCTCTTTCTTCTTCTTTTTTTGAATTAAATCAAGAGCTTAACCCTTGTTTTCTCAAAAGGAAATAGTTTTCCATCATTAAACCTTTAAAAGGGAGCCCAAATATCCTGTCAAATCCTTAGAAGGGGAGATTTTAAATTTCACCATCTTTCTCCAAGATCCGAAAAAAAGGAGAAAGAAGAAGACCCATCCCTAAAAAAATTCCTCATCTTGGAGCGGATCCAAGGCTCAAAGAAAAGAAAGGGGACTCTTTCTCATCATCCAAGATATAGATTTTGAAGTTTCAAGAAACTCTCTTTTGGTCTTCTTTTCAAATAAAATCCTTTTTAGGAGTTTAACTACAAAATAAAATCTTTTGGGAGTTTAATTTCAAATAAAATTGTTTTGGGAGTTCAACTCTATATTTTAAAATTTCTTTTTTGGAGTTTAACTCCATAATAATAAGAAGAAAAAGAGAATCTTTTGGAGTTTAACTGAGTGAGACCTTTCGCTTAAAATTTTTTTGGGTGTTCAACAAAATATAAAATCTTTTAGGAGTTTAACTCCAAATAAAATTGTTTTGGGCGTTTTAACTCCAAATAAATTTTTTTGGGAGTTTAACTCCACATAAAAACTTTTGAGAGTTTAACTCCAAATAAAATTGTTTTGGAAGTTCAACCCCATATAAAATTTTTTGGGAGTTTAATTCCATATAAAATCGTTTTGGGAGTTTAACTACAAATAAAATTGTTTTGGGAGTTTAACTCCACAATACAAATTCTCTTGGGAGTTCAACTCCATTTAAAATTTTGAAGTTTAACTTCATAATAAGGTCTTTTTCAGGAGTTTAACTCTAAAACAATATTTTTTTTTGGAGTTTAACTCTATATCCCAGGGCTAAACTCTCAAACTAATTTTATTTGGAGTTAAACTCCCAAAAGTTTTTATATAAGATTAAACTTCCAAAACAATTTTATTTGGAGTTAAAACTCCAAAAACAATTTTATTTGTCCCCCCCCTCACGTGAGGAGGGGGAAGGGGAATGGAGAATACCCACGGGTTTAGAGCTAAACTTTAAAATATTCTCTTTTTCTTCTTCTTATTATTATGGAGTTAAATTCCAAAAAAGAAAATTTAAAATATAGAGTTGAACTCCCAAAACAATTTTATTTGGAGTTAAACTCCCAAAAAATTTTATATGGATTTAAATTTCCAAAACAATTTTATTTGAAGTTAAATTCCCAAAAGATTTTATTTTGGAGTTAAACTCCTAAAAAGAATTTTATTTGAAAAGAAGACTAAAAGGGAGTTTCTTGAAACTTCAAGATCTATGTCTTAGATGATGAGAAAGAGGCCCATTTTTTTTAAGCCTTGGATCCGCCCCAAGGTTAGTTTTTTTTAGGGATGGTTCTTCTTCCTCTTCTTTTTTTCAGATCTTGGAGAAGAGTGGTGAGATTTAAAATACCCTCTTCCAGGGATTTGACAGGATATTTAGGCTCCCTTTCAAAGGTTTTATGGTGGAAAACTATTTCCTTTTGAGAAAATAAGAATTAAACTCTTGATTTAATTCAAAAAAAAAGGAAAGAAGAAGGAGCTTTTGAATCTTGAAGAATGAGGCACAAAACTCTAGGTTGATATGGGAGGAATTTTGTTTGTTATCATTCATCATGGTGCCTTATATAGATTTTACATTTTACATTTGGCCGCTTAGGCTTTTTTAAAAAAATGGCACATGTGTTTTTCCTATGCCATGTGCTTTTACATAATTTGGGTTTGTTGTCCATTTTACTACATTTATTCATAAAATTTACAAAAAGTTTATTAATGTTTTAACAATTATTCCTTTGGCATGGGGGGCCGGCCTCTTCATGCTTGGGCTCAACCTGGGCATGAGCCCACTTGCTTGGACTTGGATTCGGACATGGGCCCACTTGTCTTGCGGTTGACTTTGAATTTGACCTGGTCAACCGGGGTGTAATTTTTGATCCCAACAAGGCTATCAGAAGTAGGGATCCGGTGAAGTGGCTGGATACTATAAGATCCGAAATGAAATCTATATACACTAACAAAGTTTGGATTTTGGACATTGCACCTCCTGCGATAAAACATGTTGGATGCAAGTGGATTGTATTGTGATAAAAATAGAGCTGTAGCATTAGCGAAGGAACCACGGTTCCATCAGAGATCCAGACATATTTTGAGACGGTATCATTTGATCAGGAAGATTGTAGATCGCAAAAAGATCGAAATACGGAGGGTGGATACAAAAGAAAATCCAGTGGATCCATTCACGAAGGCCATTCTCCAAGTATAGTTCGAGCGACTCTTCGGATTGTTGGGTATGAGATACGTCAATAACTAGGCCTAATGCAAGTGAGAGATTGTTAGATATGTATGCCTTAGAGGCCATTATGTCCGCCGCTCAACACTCGACCGCTCCTTGTTCGGGGGAGCGGCGAGGCGGTTTCCACCGCTTGATTCGAGTGGTTGGAAAGCTAACCCACGGCAGTTTTTCACACCCTCCGGTCAGCGGTGGGAACCTCACATGGGCCGCCCCTGATTTTTTTATTAAAAATTTCAAGGGTAATGGCCAATTTTATTTTATTTTTTTTGTAATTTACATTTAAAATCATGATTACAAAAGCATGATTTAGGTTATCCAAATATCCTATAATTACAAAACCATGATTTCACACTGCTCTACCGAACACAGCTCAAAATATGGTTTGTTTACAAAACCATGGTTTCATACCGCTCATCTGAACAAAGCCTAAATTACCACTCGGACCTTCCCAATTAGGGTTTCATTCATGCAAAATGAAATAAGATAAGAAGAATAGATGATGAAGAGCAGGGCCTTTTCCCTTTTATGCATGTTCATTTTGGTGCCCTTTCCATATTTTTTTTCTTTCTTTTTTTGCAACAACCGGTAAGCATTTGGAAACCCCTAAGTCCGTTGGAAATTGCTCCATATATTTGTCCAAAAATTCCCCTTTCAGAATATGAACTCTACATATAAATAAAAATAAAGGTACTTTGTATCGGAGTCTGGTATTTATTTTGGAATTGAAAAAACCGCACTCATCTCCTTAGAACATTCAAGCCTCCAATGTCATCAGGACCGGAAAAAGCGCATTTATTTTGACGGTGTTGACTTTCTAGCAAATGTTGGGGCGGTGGAGCATGGATGGTTTTGTCAGGTTTTATATATCTTCATTTTGTGTGAGATTTTAAACTCCAAGCTCATGCATGATATGGTTTTTCTTGCTATGTTTTTGAACTCCAAGTTTTATTTTTGATCTCTAAATTTGTACTGCTTCCTAAACTTATGTTTTGATTAAAAAAAGCAATTGCATCTTCTGAGTTCGATCTTGTATTGCAACAAAGCTTGAAACTTGCGTCTAATTCATGTTCTGCTTGAATTTGATGGCCTATACTACAATCTTCGGTTGAACTCTTATTTTCAATGGACCAACTAAATAATATGATATGCTTGACTGATACGGGCTACTTGGAATCCCACGCCCACAGAATTTGTACAGAGATGATGCAGATGGTAAAGTCATAATAAGATGTCTTTAATGTTGTATTCCGATCTCCTCTAACCCATCACGGCGAACCATGAGTGGATCACACAAACCGATCGTGTACAAGCGGTACGGCGCGGCGGAAAACTACACAGGATCGCGTGCAAACAAAAACGATGAAAAAGAACTATCCGACGACTATCATAACATACCACAAACAAATAGAAAAGCACACAAAACAACCAAGAACACAACGATATATCTAGATTAAGTGCAAACTCGCACATAATCCAGTCTTCACAACGAGAACTTACACTTGAGTATGGATTACACGAGTTACACTCAAATCCCCATAAATCCAATGCGGTAACTCTCCGAATCTTTCCACAAAACCTCTCCTTTCTCCCTCAAACCCCTTGTTTTAATGGATGCCTTCTCTCTCTAAATAGATACAATATTTGGCGGCCTTTCTCAAATCCCAAACTATTGGCTATATATTTATAGCCTACATGTTGTTTATAGATAAGAATAAGATTTAAACTTCGATTTTGACCCTATCCATTTTTCTCAATTTTTTTTTTACCCTGCTTTCATCTGTTCACCTGATCATCTCCTAGTTTAAATTAAGGAGTAACATACCTTTTTTTATTCAAAAGAACAACCTTAATCCCAAAATTCCTTGGGATATTTACGTGAATCTTCTTTTTCCAAATATATAGTTGAAGTCAGTTAAATGGACTTTAGCACCCTTTCTTTATACCTCATTAGCAGTTATAATCCTTAAACCGATGAATCGACTTACCAGCAACGGCCCCTGTAATTGGTCTGACGGTTGAAGGGCCGGGTATAGGGCCAATGGTCTAGATCAAGACCAACTCCTGGAGCGTCATTTGCTAATAAGGTAGTTGCCAGGCTACAGGTGCCGATTGAGGTACACATGAAGGGTGTGTCATATGCAATTAACTCACTAAATTAGCAACATATATGTCGTTCTTCAAGTGCTAGCTAGCTAGTTTGAATTTGCGAGTTTCACTATAGGATAGCAGTTAAGTTGTTCGCTGTCAAGCAAGTGGCCCGTGTTCAAGTTCTGCTTGCATCGCTAAGTAGAATACTCGATGTAAATTAGTTTTGTGATTACGAATATAACACCATTCATTTATACCCATTCAGGACTTGCAAGTCTAACTCGAGCGAACACGACTTTCTTATGGATTATAACAACCAACATGCCTTTTTAAATGCTTTCATCCATGTTTATTTAGAATTGTGCATTGATGATGTACCAGGTGATCGACTATATATCAAAGCTAAGTTTTTATGCCAAGTTTATATCGTTGAATAGAAGTTTTATGTTAAATGTTGAGTGGGTGATTGATCCTCCACTAGTCCAATATGCCCACATTGTATGTACATATTCCCGATAGTGATACCAGATATGTCCGAGTCTGATATTGACACCCTGTATATATACTTTAATATTGACACCCGATGTGAACGTTTGCTATTACTCGTATGAGTGATTTATCGTCCGCTATCCGCTATCCAATATTGAAAACACACAACCAATATCGAAAAAACCTAACCAATCAACTCTATATACATGGTCAAATAATATTTGGCATTAAATATACTTCATTGCAAGATAACAACATTCAAGAACAATGCTTAGTCTAATATAATTTATATCACTCCTTTAAAATTTAAAACTACCAGCTAATACCGGTCTTCATGTTGAAAATCAGTAGTTATTATGTTCCGAGAAGTCCTGAGAAGTAAGCTTCTTATTCACGAGCAATGCATGTCAAGCTCTCAAACATTCATCTCCTTAAAGTCATTGAACCTCGCTTCTTTATTTGAAAACTTGGTCTTAGTGTAGAAGTTGAGATAATCTTGGAAACGATATCCGCTAGGATACAAAAGCTTCGAAGCCGGTGAAATAACGGAATCAGCCCCAGGGTTGTAGAATGTAGCAATAGATAAACGGCTCCCGTCCTTGTCAGCAAGGACACGATGCCAGACACTCTTATAGATCCCATTACTCACCACTTCCAATTGATCTCCTAGGTTCACAAAGATCCAATTCTCTTTCGTTGGAGTTATCGGAACCCACTCGTTATCCTTCAAGAATTCTAGTCCGGGCACCGTATCGTCCTGGAGTAGTAGGATAATTCCGCCGGCGTCGGTGTGGGCCCGGAGACCTGTAACTAACTCTGGGTTGGGGCATTTTGGGTAGATTGCTACTTTTGTTCCCACGGATGGTTCGGAAAATGCCTTCTTTATGTGGTCTTTCTCTAATCCAAGGTTTTCGCTCATGGCTTCTGCGAGCGTCTCAGCTAATGTGATCAGTTGAACGACGTACTTCTTCATTGCTTCACTGCATCATTAAATGGTTGTTAGCTTCTGGGAAAATTAGAAAGAGGAGACATTTTATATAACACCATTGAACTTTTTGAGTTTTCCGTAAAACATAGTGTATAACTTTAAGAATTAAGCACCATTGAATAGGTAAAAATTGTATTAAAATTTACATAAAACCTGCAACCTAGCCCAACTTTAACAACCACTAGTTCTGCTAATTTTCGTCTTCCTAAATTTCCTCCGATTTTCTGCCACAAAATATTCTCAGGCATTAATTGTATATATGATAACTTCCACTGATGATTTGGAAAGAAAAAATTGGACGAAACAAAAAAAAAAGTTAACCAACACAAGCAAATGTGGAGGAGGTTTCTTGCAATTTGGACTATATATCTGAAACTAACCAAAGTTTCTCGTTCGGGTTTGAATTTGGTGGATGGCGAACGAAGAAGCTGCTCTCCCAATCAATATCGGCGAACTTGTTATGAGATTGAGGTCCCAATTCTTTAGCTAGCTCCGAGTTGTAGAATTTATCTCTCAACTTCTCCTCATAGTGATGGTTCACAAGTTCCTTTACCTTTTCTGTTAGTTCCTCGCATATCCCATGATTACTAACCTGCCAATTTTGGAAACAAAAAAAAATTGCAAAAGTTATTGACAGTTGACAAACAAGCAAACAAATATGCACTTCTTACTTCTAACAGTCGCTCTTACCGCAACAAAACTTTTTTTGTGATGCATTTTAGGTGTCAGTATTGCTACCGTTTTACGGTTTTACGGTCCTTGACACTACATCAAAACTTAATGATACTATGACGACGGTTGAGGAATTTATTTTGATATTCTAACACACTACTTACCCAAAAGAAGCCCCATCGAGCACAAGCTTCATGCAACATTGGCATTGTTTCATTCCTCCTCTTCCCACTGAGCGCTTCAAGGTCGATAACTGGGATCTCCATTGATCAATCTACAACTCAAACTGAATTGATTTCTGGATATTTGCAAATGCACACTCGGGAGCAGCATTTATAGTATTGGTAAATATGTCCAAGTGCAACTGACCTGTTGCATGTGATGCTACATTTTTGTATTTGTCATATCAATTGTTGTTTATTCAAACCTTGCTTAAGCTCAACTCTTTCCTTGAGTATTAAATTCGCGGAAACGCGACAAGCTGGCTGGCATCGATCCGAATGCATGAAAACAGAGTTGGTATATAAGAAATAGCTCGCTGTCTCCTGTTGGTTTACGATCTATTACATTGCATTGCACTCTTGTCATCATTTTTCTTCTCTATTGACCATAGCTTGCAATTAAAGAAACAGGAAGAGGCCAGTGCATCCCCTCTTATTTTTCGGTGGGTGAGCAGAATCTTTTGATGGATTCATCCTCACAAATTTTTTCCTGAAGTCAAATATTGTAGAAAATGGGATGGATTTCACATAATGAAGAAGCTCTTGTCCTTTTGTTGATTTAGATCTATAGCTTTTCCTTGTTTAGTCAATCTTTGTAAGGAATTCAAGGTTTAGTCCTAAATGTACTATCTTTGCTGTTGTACAAGCTTTGCTTCAATGGTAATGTTTCGTTAACGTCCATCGATTACGCTGATCAAGCAGTTTGGATTTGTTGTATATTAGGTGCAGAAAATAGTTTAGAAAGAAAGCAACTGAAATTGTTAAGAGTTCGAGACATAGCTATTGTTTTTTTTTTTTCAAAGGCTATAGTTTACTTGGTCTAAATATATAATTATGTAGCACATAGATAACCAGTTATGAGACCATGGCTGTTTGTTTTGCATGAACAGATTAGAATTGCATGAAATATAAATTCAGTGTGCTTCTTTGTCAAGTGTTTGGAATCTTTAAATGATTAGTTAATATCCGATGTAAGCGGATAGTTTGTAGATGTGTTATCATATCTGTATCTCGTAGTGTAGTCCTAGATGCTATGCAATTTAGAATCCAAAAAACTATTCTTCCAAACAAAGAGTTGCTTTCCTTGTGTTTGACTCATTAATTTATACACAACATTTCTTTACTACTCAAGGTTTCCTCATATTCTCAACACTCCATTTCTGGTTTCACATTCTTTACTTTAATCACAAGATTTCCAAATATATTAGTCAATCAAGAAAATTTGGTAAGATTATTTAATTATTGAAACGCCAATCCTTTTTTTGTTAAATGAAGAAATTAGGATATAGTGAAATTGTTTACGTATTGGCCCAGAAACTCTGAGATATGACAGGCTGATCAAATGAACATATAAATTAACCAATTGTAGAAAGCTCTCATGATAGAAAGCTACATTAGAGAAAAATTCTTGGAATATTTTTCTTCAAGCTTCAACTTTAGTAGAGATTTTTTATCTAACCCCGTATTTAATTTTGTTACCATCTTCGGGGTCTTGTAAAAAAAATTTATGGACTTCCTATTTAATATTTATCACTCTTTATACCCTACAGTCAAACTTCGAGCGGCCTCCTTCTTTAAAATCTCTTTCTATTTTTTCTTTCACCACCTAGCTAGGTTTTAGTAGCAAAATTTATAAAAAAAAAATGCATGATTTTTGTGTGGCATTCAAAATGCTGAAAAATTGGAACAAAGAAAAAAATTTACAGTTAAAAATTTTGCGATTTTTCTTTTGTATTGAAAAAAAATATATAGAAAAATCATATTAAACTGAAATTTTTGTATTTTTTGAAAAAATTGCCATTTTCATATGCTATAACATATAAAATATTAAATTTTTGAAGGAAACAGAAAATCCGAGATTTTTTAAAATGTCATGATTTTCGATTTCTATGTAGCTTCACTACTACAATATGGGGTTACGGATGATGAAATCCGTAGGGGCAGATTTTTCTTGCCCCTACGGACTAAGCCGTAGGGCCAAATGGTTGTCCCTACGGTGCCCGACATTTTAATTTAAAAATATTAAATCTTAATTTGTTGTTTGGCCCTACGGATCCGCAAACCAATAACCTACGGTTATGTCCGTAGGGGCATCTAAATGGGAATTTAATAAAAAAAGGCACAGAAATGCCCTACGCCTCGATCTCTTTCCCTCTCGTTCCCAAAATTTTCTCTCGTTCCTGCGTCTCCAATTTTCTCTTCGTCGCCACCGCGCGCCCTCCGTTCTCAGCCCGCCACCACCTTCCGTTCTCGGCCCACCACCGCCCTCGTTCTTCCTCGTCGAGTTCCTCGTTGCCGATTGCGTGCGTCGTCAACCGCCAAGCGTCTCCGTCGTCTCCTCCACTGTCTACAGGTAAGTAAATCTCCAATTAAACATAATTGTGTTAATGTTAGGGCTAGTGTTCAGGGGTCGGGTAGGGATGAGGGTTAAGGTTAGGCATCGGGTTCAGTTTATGTTAGGGTTAGGGTTAGGGTTAGGGTTGGGGCTCGGCTAAGGTTGGGGCTGGGGTTGGGGTTTAGCTGGAGCTGGGTCTGGGGTTAGGGTTAGGTTGGGGCTGGGGTTGGGGTTGGGGTAGGGCTGGGCTGGGCTGGGGCTGGGGTTAGGATTAGGTTGGGGTTGGGGTTTGCTGAATTTGGCAAACCTGAGAAGAATTTCCAGCAATTTTAGCCTAGTTTGATTACTATAATTATTGTTGATCGAGAAAATCTTGGGTCCTTCTAATCAAACATTGTTTGTTACTGTATGTCAACGAGTACTGATAAAAGAAAAAACCGATTTCAAGTGGAAATTAGGTATGTACAATATTCTAATATAAAAATTAAGAAATCCCTTTTATTTAAATATAAAGCATATGTTTCATGTTAACAATAGGAGTTTGGCTTCAGCATGGTTAATTATATATGGATCTATGTTTATAATTATGAAAAAGAGTATCAACTTAGAACTATCATACTATCATGTTGATCTGCATGGTGATCTGATGAATGTGTCTAAATTTTATATAATCTCCTAGAAATACCTTGATGCCTTGTATCGATAAATTTCAGGTTAATTATTTAATTAGGCATATGGATTGTTATATTATAGGTGAGCCGAATATCAAGAAATTGTAGAATTATTGGATTTATGAGTTTTGATAAACATTGATTTGATAAAAAAAATGGTAATTTGTAATATCTTAGTTTTTCCCAAGTTAGGGCTTTAAGCCAAGGTTGTTCTCCTCGTCGCCACCGCCGGTTTCGTCGCCACTGCAGTTCTCGTCGCCACCACGGTTCAGGTCGTCGCCACCGCCGTTCAGGTCGTCGCCCCAGCCCCAGCAGCCGTTCAGGTGAGTAAATCTCGAGGTAAGTTAAAGAATTTATTGGATTATTTTAGGCTTAGGGTTCATGGCGTGCGAGTTGGGGTTGGGCTGGGGTCGCGGTCGCGGTCGCAGTCGGGGTCGGGTTAGGGTTGGGGCAGGGGCTGGGCTGCGGGGTCGGGTTCGGGGTCGGGGTAGGGTTAGGGTCGGGGTCGGGGTCGGGGAAGGGTCAATTTATCAAATTTTTTATTGGGGGTGCGGCTGGGGCTGCGGGCTGGGGCTAGGGCTGGGCTGCGGCTAGGGCTAGGGTTGGGGCTGGGGCTGGAGCTGCGGCTAGGGCTGTGCGTCCTCCAGAGGGCGATCATAGAATCGGTGAAGTGAGGTGGCTGGATATGAGATACGATGGATTTCCATGTGTTCAATGGAATGCTGAGGGTCAGAGTCGGTTATTCATATATCTCCCAAAAAAGAATGAGTTTGTTATCAAAGGTGTATTGACTTCTACATCAAGGAATATCAGTTATATGTCATCCAGTGACTAAGTCTGTTTCTGGCCCAACCATATTTATGAATCGTTGCTTCTTTTTCCTTCTTACGTATATTTACTAGTTCAGACTGTATGTACCTCTGCAATCAACGCCGAGAACTTGTACATTATAGGTTAATAGACATATGCTATGAAATCACGGTGCATATCGAATTCATGATATGTTATAGTCCCTCATTATTTTTACTGTGGTGAGAAAGCAGTCGCTGGTGGCGAAAGTTGTTCAGATGAAATTCTAATTCTGGTGGAATTGAAACCGATAACCGGTTCATATGGTGATTTAGGCTGCTTCAGTGATATTTGTGCCTACATTGATGCCTCAAGCAACGAATCAAATGATGTGGATCACAAACTAATTAAATAAATTTTGAATACCAATCTGGACTGGGATTTGAATACCAATCCTAGTTTGCTACATTTTTTATATATAGTAGATGGTGATACTTCTTTAAGTAAAAACAACCCTACACTTAAGCGAAATCATAAATCGAACACACATATATAGAATACAACTCATACATGGGTATCCTCAAATCTAACTTTCATTGAATTTGCACGCGCACTTAAAATAACAACCTTTATACTAAAAAATTATGTATGCCATTACTTAGTAGTTTATGGTTTTTAGACGCAAAAGTCATTTGAGAAATACTTTTCCTACCCACTATTAATCCATATTCTCAATATAGTCATTGAATTTGCACACGCACATAATAAGAAGGAGAAGACAGTAATGTGGCAGAAGGAGAAGACAGTAATGTGGCAGAAGAAGAAAAAAATGACATTCCTTGTTCTCTGTTTCAGCATCAATCTTCTGATATGAACTAATGATGGCTTTCACATAGGCTTTTCCCTTTAGAGACTTCTTAGTGTCCAATGGAAAGCATACATCAGATTTGTGCAGGTCAGGTTCTTCTATGACTTTCAAGAGTCTCAACTGATTCTGTAAATTACACCCTAGTTGGGTGATACTTTTACCACTTCTCAGTGCAGGTGCGCTCTCTAATATCCATTTTGAATATAATATTATCGATATTCAAAATGGATATTAGAGAGCGCACCTGCAGTGAGAAGTGATAAAAGTATCACCCAACAAGACCTGCACATATATCCGTAGGGGCAAAAATTTAACCGTAGGGGCAAGTTCAGGCCCTCAACTTGCACCTGCGGCCTTTGCACCTACGGGGTATTTTTTCGCCCCTACGTATATATCCGTAGGGGCAGTGGGTTGCCCCTACGGATAAATCCGTAGGGGCAACCCTTCTTTGTAGTAGTGCTTGCATAATATTGATAAAACTGAAGAAAATAAAATCTTTTGAGAGTTTTGAAAATTTTGTGATTTTCTTATATCATAGCATTCAAAATATAGATAAACAAAAAAAATAGAAAATTTTGAAAATTTTGAAATTTCACGATTTTCGTGTGCTGTATATAGAAAATGAAAAATATTAATAACAAAGAAAACAATAAATTCTTGATTTTTTAATGAGTTTATGATTTTCGTATGCTATATAACAAGTAAATTATTGAAAAACCAAATGAAAACATAAAATTTTAAGATTTTTGAAAATTTCGTGATTTGCATGTTCTACAACATGCAGAATATTTGAAATTCGAAAAAAAAAAAATTATAATTTTTGAAAATTTTGTGATTTTTGTATATTGCCAAAGGTTCTCAATCACTCGAGTCTAAGTCACTCGCTCCAGATTTTCTTATTCTGTTAGCTTCTTAGTAACAATTGGCTACCCTTTTTCTTTAATTCACAAAGTTTTTTGTTTTGTTAATACCCGGAAGTTCTCCAGAAATATAAGTAGGTAAGATATTGAAAAATCGAAAAAAAACAGAAAATTCTGAGATTTATGAAATTTCGTGATTTTCGTGTGCTATTATAGCATGCGAAATAATAAAAAAGGAAGAAAACAAAATGGTTTTAAAAGTTTTAAAAATTTTACGATTTTCATGTGCTATATTTTGCAAAATAAAAAAAGTATAGAAACATAAAATTCTAGAGATTTTCTGAAAATTTGAAAAGTATTGAAAAACCAATACAAAACAAAATTTGTTTGGATTTTTAAAAACATTATAATTTTCATCTTTGTATAGAAAGCAAACTAAATTATAAAAAACTAAAGAAAACATGAAATTTTGAGATTTTTGAAAATTTCACGATTTTCGTATACGCACACGGAGATGACAAAATTTTCAAAAATATAAAAATTTTCTAGGAAGCAAAATATTGAAAAACCGAATGAAACAAAAAATATTGATAGTTTTGAAAATTTCGCGATTTTTGTGCAAAATATTAAAAAAGATTTAGCATGCAAAATATTAAAAAATTGAATAAAGCAGATTTTTTTTTTAAATTTTTAAGATATCGCGATTTTAGTGAGCTATAATAAGCAAAATATTGAAAATCCGTAAACTACATACAATTTTGAGATTTTTGAATTTTCATGATTTTCGTGTGCTATAACAAGCAAAATATTGAAAAATTAAAGAAAATCAATTTTTTTTTGAGATTTTTAAAATTATGATTTTCGTGTTCTATACAAAAAGCAAAAATATTGAAAACCGAAAAAATAGAAAAGTTTGGTATTTTAAAAAATTACGCAATTCTCGTGTGGGAGAAAAATATTGTTAATTTGAAGAAAACAAATAATTTTGTGATATTTATAAATTTTATAATTGTCATGTGCTATATAGCATGCAAATATTAAAAACCAAAGTTAACGGTAAAATTTGAGAATTTGGGAGAAGATAGAAAAATTTGCGATTTTCATATGATATATAATAGAATATATAAATAACCGAAGTAATAAAAATTTTGAGATTTTTAAAAGTTCGCCATATTCGTTTGCTATAGCGTATAAAATGTTGAAATTTCGAAGAAAAAAATCGATTTTTATAAGTTCCGCTATTCTTGTGTGGTAAGCAAAATATTGAAAAACGAAGAGAAAAGAAAATTTTGAGATTTTTAAAACTTTCATGATTTTCCTATGCTAAATTGCTGAAGAAAAATGTTGAAGTATTTGAAAGCATATATAAAGTCCATAGATATGAGCTTATAAATCATATAATAATAAATTTTTGAATCTATATGATATTTTTTTGATTTTGAATTCCTTACCTGTGCATTGTCTGAGGGCTCTTGCTAGTAGTCATTTATAAGCCAATTACCTCAAACTGTTCTCTACACCGCCATTAATTAAATCATAGCAGTAAAATTATGGAATTACTAATATATACAATGTTTGTATTTTTTTTATATTTAAGTCCACTTGATAAATTAGTGTTTTTTATAGGGATGTGTTATCCTCTGTTTTTTTTTTTCCTTTCGTCGTTTTTGAAAGACTTTGATGTAGTTTCGTTAAATCGTCGTTTAATAAAACGCGGGGGCAGTTAGCCTTCGTTTAAATCGCAAAAAAAAAAAAAGTTGACCTGATAAATGTGTTAGAGATCTAAAAATCCTCATGAATTGTTATACATAAACTATCTAAAATATGCACGATGGCTTATATGGATTGATGAAAATTCAGTGTGGCCTCAAATTTAAAAAAATAGGCCAAGCCTTATTTTCTAATATAAGGCCAACTCCTCAAACACACAACCTGCCGTGTTTATCAGCGATTCATATCAGTCATCATGATCTACATGTCTTGGATGGGTTATGTATCAAAATTAATAAGATTTGAAGCATTTTTACACATCCATCAAGTAGACTAAAAATTAACGGCTTTTCGGTACACCGCTTGATGGTTGTATTAAAGGTCGCCAACTCTCGTAATTTTTCGTACATATGCATTTTAATACATGCAGATCGTGGTTACCAGTATGGACCAATGAAAATCATAGCAAGGCTGTGTATTTGAGGAGTTGGCTTCATATTCGAAAATGAGGCGTGGTCTCAATGGGTCACACACACACACATGTACATACATCCTTGTACCGTAAACAAAAGCTCGGCTCTCGCTGCGAGCTCGACTATGAAAAGGTCTAGAATAACCATAGGAGCTCGGTAATCGAGTTCGGCAAATAGTACAGATGGCTCGAACAAGTGATGCAGATCGGGGTGACTAAATTCAAGTCACATGTAGCAACTTCATAGTTAAAGCATGTTTCCGCAAAAAAAAGTCAATCTTATCGTTGGTCATTGAAATTGAAACTTGCTAATTTAAATGCACAAAATAACCCTTATCGCCCGTCTGACTGAGATGAACACAGCAACAAATCAAGTGTAGGGCAAATTTTACCATTAAACATTAATGATATAACTCTTCCAGTTATTTTTTGTGCCAAAAAAAAAATAAAAAAATAAAAACTCTTTCAGTTTTCCAGTATCAGAAGATATCCATGAGAATACATGCTGAGCAAATTTCCTTCTTAAACATTTTTTATAAGTATTTCCCAGCTTCATAACTTTCCAGAAAATACGCCCCATAAACTTCAATTTATAACTTAAATCATTTTTTTACCACTCTTGCTTGTATTAACCAGCAAGAAAAATAAAAATTCTGTCATTGTGAGCATCTCATCAGTATATAACTCATAGCACAAAAATAACATGTTTAGTAATCAGTTACATAAAATAATTCTTCGTAGTGTCAATGAGATCGGAATCTAAGAACATAAATAAATGTTTTCACAGAATATAGATTTGATATCAGAATCTCCTTTCTCACTGTTCTAGCCTTAGAACACAAGTTCCTCTTGCTCCTCCCATATAAAATAATAGAACATAAACAATCATCGAAAATTCATTCAAGTAACTGAAAAATACACATAACACATATACATAATTGAGGATCTCTTAGCTCAATGCATAATTAAACATACTTACACAAAAGTTTATATACTGTAAACACAATCATGCATCAAATCACTTTTGTATCAGATTACAGTTAACTTGTATAATATTCACAGGCCGCATCCTGGCAAAAATTATACATTTAGAAATTTCTATATACTCCCTAAAAAGAAGAAATCAGTTCTTGAAAGATGCCCATCTCTTATTTTTCTGAACCAGTCGAGATTTCTTCAAAACGCCAGCAAATTTCTTCAGCTCAATCTTTTCAGGACTATCAATATCCTCACTGTAACCAGAACTCCCTTGACTTGCAACCGTGGAGCTCTCGTCCAAAGAGCTCATTCTCTGAAAGCTATAGGATCTTCCAATATCACTCTTATATTGTTCACATTTTCTATCCTCTTCGAGATTTAGCTTCCTTAATCTTTGTATATCTAATGATGGCCTGCAATGAGACTGTACACATTTTTCCTCAATTCCAATTTCTGATGGTGAGAGGCTATGGCATGAATCTTGTCCAATCATATCATCGACAGAATAAGTAGAAAATGATACTGTCCTATCAGAATCTGCACAACTAGTAGGAGTTCTATTGCCATGAGACTCTTTTCCTAAAACCAATTTTTTAAGTTTCGCGAAAAATTTAGACTTGTTCGATCTAGTTTTAGCTGCGCTGTAGGAGTTATCATTGGAAGTGTCGTCAGATTCGCCTGCGGATGCTTGTGAAGAAGAATAGTAGTTGACGTCGAAGTCGACAAGGCTCAAGCTTTTCTCGTCAGTGTTTGAATTTGCATATTCAATGATTAGTTGTTTGGCTTTTTCTTCGGACTTGGGGCTTAATGTTTTGCTTAAATCTTTTGCTACAGTTTTGCCAGGCTGAGGCTGATAGTTCCTCAGCTCGTAGCGAAGGCAAGCGTTGACCCAACGGAGATAAACTAATTCTTCTATATCTGTACAGCGATCGGTTTGGAGCTGTTCAATTTCTTTCTTCAACATTTCGTTGGCTTCTCTCAATTGTTTCGCTTCCTCCAAATCCCCGACCTGAATTTTTTAAGAAAAAGAAACTGGTTACAACCACTGCACAAACTGGATAAAATATGGGACAATTTATATAGTGGGAATCATATCCAATTTAGAGATCTTCCGGCGGAAGATGTAGGACCAAAATGGAATGACAACAATACAAGAAAGAAATGCAAACTCTGACACAGACACGGTGTCATGCATGACATCCTCCAGAATCCAACCTCAAAGATCTGAATACGTAAGTGCATTAAAATATGGGGTTTTTTTGGGGTGGGGTGGGGGGGGGGGAGGGTTGGGTTGGAGATGAGTGGCCCTAAGGTGACTCCTTAGGTTGAGTTGGTCTAAAATTTCATGGACATTTTTACGCGGCCATTTAGAGCATGTATATTATGATGGATGGTGTGGATCCTCTATTTTGATCGTGTATCATAGGATTTCATGCCGACTCTTTTCATTGCAGCCACCTTAGGGCTATTTTACCCGCACGCGCACGTGCGCACACATAAATATACACATATACATACATATCCATATGTAGATACATATATAGACATGCATATCTACATACATGTATGGATACATATGTACATAGATACGTGTGTGCGTGTGTGTGTGTGTATGCATACATAGATATGTCTGAAGGTATCTACACAGATATGTATGTATATGTATGTAGATACATATGTATGTACTCATAGGTGGGATCTTGTTGGTCCAGGTCTAAACTAAACAATTCACACACCAGTTCATAACTGCAAAATATGGAATTTTCGACGATCCGAATCGTTCATCTTGATCTACAAGGTTCGAAACATAGGGACGCCAAAATTCATGTGGGTTTGGAATCGATTGTATATAGATCTAATAGTTGCAAACTCGATGGTTTTTAGCTCATTGATAAACCATTGATTTTTATATCCTTTAAACTGTATGAAAATGATTTCAAATCCACTCAAAATTCGGTGTAACCATGTAGATGAAGATGAACCATTCGTATCAACCAAAAATGTGCATATTTTGTAGCTATATAGTTGTAATCCACCAAGTTTCATACAAAACATAAAGCCATAGAATCCTATCAAGATAGTGTCCACAACAAAATAAAATACATAAAACTTGCATGATAGCAATAAAGCATAAACATCCCGGCATAGTAATAACTAAGCAACCTAAACTATCATAATATAGCTAATACACCCACAAAATAATACCCCATGCTCCATGGCCCATTTGACCACATGCTCCATATCCTTACCTCAAAGATATGTATAGTTAACTTGTGTAAGAGGCTGTTTGGTTGATTGGATTTGAAATTGCATGCAACATTTGTTTGAGGGGGGCCCCGTAATTTTCAATGTTCGATTAGCAACAATTGGAGTTGGAAATGGAAATGGAGGTGCAAAAAAGTAACAAATTCTTGCAACATTTGTTGCAATCAAAATGGTTGCAACAAATGTTGCAACTTCGAAAAATGTGAACATAACATTTATTAGGGGTGCCACATAATATTATCATTTGTCACCTAAGAAAAATTGCAACAAAAGTTGCAATTACTCTTGTTTTTTTATTCAACCAAACACAAAAGGCTGTTTGGATTTGGAAATCCAACCACAAAAGTTGGATACAACCACAAAAGTTGGATACAACCAAACAATGGATTTGAGACCTTTTCCTTTGCAACAAATGCTTCATGAAACACTTGTCGCATGTACTAAATGTTGCATTTCCTATTGTTTCAAACCAAACAGCCGCTAAATGGAGTAATGTTGTGTTGCTATTTGCATATGAAGAACTTACAATAGTCAACAACAACAAGCTTTTATCCCAAAACTTTGGCTCGGCTATTTGGATATGTTTCTTTCATTATGCTTTGTTAAGAACCATCTCCTCGATTTAATGAGCAATTAACATATCATTTTTATTTGCCTTTATCCATATTTGTTTAGGTCTACCTCTAATTCTTGTTGCATTATTAACTAAAATTTTGTTACTTTTCTTAATTGGAGCAATAATTGAACTCCATTGCACATGTCTAAACCATCTCAAACTCTCTAATCTTACTTTCCATGCGAGTAACCTTCATCTTGTCATGAACACACTCATCCCATATCCTCTCTTTTAGAGGATCACCACTCATCCATCTCAACCACACTCATTTTCCGATATACCCTCCAACATTCCTTGCCTTTTGAAACCCCCTCCCATTATTCTTCGATATTCCCCACTCTACCCGAAATCTTTAAGTTTTTAAAAATACCCTTAAGCAGTTAATTAGATGTTAACTTTGATAGAAATTCGCTAGAAGACATAAATACCCCCTCACAACCCTTCTTACATATTTGAGAATAAATGGTTTTTTTGGGTTAGATTTTGGTCGAATTGGGTTTCTTTTGTTAGGGTTTAATTTATTTTGGTTTGTGGGGATAGAATTGGCTGAGCCCAAGACCCATGACCTAGGTGTGTGCAGATGGAGCCCTGCAGTTCAAACCCTACTCAAGACACAAGTATTTGATGACTCTCTCTCTCTCTCTCTCTATGTATATATATATAGAGAGAGAGAGAGAAAATAAGGGAGGAAAGAAGCCCTAGGAGGGTTTTTGCGTTAGGCGGCGGCAAAAAATACGTCCTCCGTCATTTTATTCAACAATCGGCACCGTCCATCTTGATTTTTATCATCTAATATGTCGATACACCAAATTTCATGTGATTTTAACATTTTTCACCGTTGATTTAGCAATATAAAAATTTCTATTGTCGGTAAACCGTTAATTTTGCACCCACTAAATCAACGGTGAAAAAATGTTAAAATCACATGAAATTTAGTGTATCGGCATATTAGATGATGAAGATCAAGATGAACGGTGCCGATCGTCGAATAAAATAATGGAGGATTTAGATTTCGATGCCACCTAACGAAAAAAGCCTCCTACGCCGCTTTCTTCCATTATTCTCTCTCTCTCTCTCTCTCTCTCTCTCACACACACACACACACATATAGTTTGAGGCTTCAGAGTAAAATTTGTATAAGAGATAAGGCGGTCGTCTTTTTCCGATGACGTAGGTCGATTAGACCGGACTTCGTTAAATCTTTGTATTCTATGTTGTTCTGATTTTCTTCTTTTTAATGTTCATATTACTTTGTGGTTTCTCATAACAACAATATCTTAATGTTTTACGATAAATGTATAATTATCTTTCATTCTTGTGAAACTTGTTGAAATTATAAACCTATGATTTTAATATACCAAAAGTTCATATAGGAACTCAATAATTAGGGAATTCAAATTTCTATTGGAGTTGAAGTTTGATTTCCCCCCTCTCTCCCTATGATGTTCGACACTGAAATTTTTTTGCCCTTCAGTAAAAAGGTTAAAACTTCCAGATTCTTGATGAAGTACTTCTGTCATAGTGCCATTTTCTTTATTGATTTGCCATACAAGATAAGAAAATCTCAAAAATAACATTCCTAACATTATGAATCAGGAAAACATATTTGTCTTTTGTTTTTTTTAATTTTTTATATATAAGTCCCCAAGATCTTAGCGTATACAAATATACAATACAAGTCCTGAAATCTTGATATTTGCTCTAAGATCCCTCAAATTATTCAAGTTATTTCAAGTTAGGACATAGGGTTAGTTTCAAGCATATTAAAGGAATGTACCATAAATACCATTAGTGTCATTGTCTAAATGATATTCAGCTGGACATTTATAGGACATTGGGCTTTGGAGAATTATGGAATGAGATTTAGGGTTTAAGAGGAAGATTGGGATTTTGAATGTGGAAGAGGGTATAAAGGACTTTAAACAAGTGTGGTTGGGGTTGTCCTAGGATGGAGTTGGTTTTCAACAGAATACACTTATGTATCCTTGCAAGAAGTAAACAAATATCAAGATTTCAGGGACATAATTGAGGAACTTGAACCTGGAAAAAAAAAATTTACCTTTTCGTTCATAATATAATAGAAGTATCATACTACAAAACGAACCTATGGGGAGTGAAATTCTAGTACAAAACCAACAACTTAGCATAGTGGCATGTAGGTTTGAAGGTATATAAATGTTAAAACATCCATTTGCAATTTGATAATATGAAACCAACAATTGAAAAGGTAGCGCACAATATAGTTAAGAAAGTATAGTGGCTACCTCAGGTCGCTTGACAAGTGAGGCTTCCAAGCTCTTGTTTAATTCAAGATTTTCCTGTGCTAGCTCCGAATTATGAATTCTAAGCTTGAGAGCCTCATCCTCCAACTCCTCAATCCTTTTAAGCCTCCTCTCAATATCCGCTCGTTCTCTCCCATCAACTTCCACCATATTTTGAAACATTGAAATCTTCCTTTGGAGCGCACTCATCTTCTCCCTCGACTCCTCTCCTTCAGCCTTCAACTTCCTCTTCAGAGACTTAATCTTTGCTTTCGCAGCTTCGAGCTTGGCCACTGTTTTTGAGTAATCAGATAAGTGAGCTTGTAACCTTTGGTTCTCAGCCAGCAGAGATTCGGTTTTCAAAGAGAACAGCTTCGCCTTCATTGTATTTATCCTCGCCTGGCTCTCAAGCTCCCTCATGGCTGCTTCTTGCTCTTGATATCCGTAATATTCAAGCAACTGGAGCTCAAGGCTCCTCTCTCGTTCCCTTAAGGACATTACCAAGTTCTTAAGTTGTACAATCTCTTGTTCTATCGATGTTTCCTCTCTAGTTTCGTACTTTTTCGGCGTTTGATTGGTAGGTGATGCATTGGACTCGAATTCTTTCAGGATCAAGTCATTGAATTCGGGAAGTAAAAATCCGTCATCATCACACGAGCTTTTGCTTGTTGGTGAAAGGCCAACAAATGTGGTGGTAGTTGTGGTGGTTGTGGTAGTAGTTGAAGTTCCATTTATAATTTTCGCCAAAGATTCCTCCTTTTCGGATGAAAAAACAAATTCATCGAAAACCAATTAATACCCACATTGCCGAAATGCAAGAAATGAAACGGGCTTTGAACAAAATCCGATTTCTTACCGTTTTCAAAATGCGAAGCTCGTCTTTGAGCCCTTTGCCGCTAGCTTCAGACTCCGATGCTGCAAAATAACAAACAGGCTGTGAGCATTACCACATTCAATCAGAAAAACAAGAGCAAAGCAGAGAACAACCTGAAGAGGGCTTAGAGCTACGTCGAGAGCGGAGGTGCGACACGAGAAAGCCGGCGAAAGAGAGAGCTAGAGCAACACCAAGTTTGAGGATAAAAGGCTTGATGTCTCTTTTCCCTCTCACATCCAGCAAATCCATTGATTTCTATGTTTATAAGCTCACCGTCGCCTTCGACGGCTCCAATTACAAGAACAGCCCATGTTCTCTTCACCAAAATGCAGCAACAATTATTTCTGAGATTTTAGGGGATGAATGTAGGAAAAAGGGAAGCCAAGAAACGATTTTTCTTCTTGGTTTTCCTTTGTCTTGGCTCCAGATTCGTGAAATTTCACAAAATATGAAGATTGAGATTTTTCTTGTGTCTATTGATTTGTAATTTAATTTTCTTGAATTCATGCAGATAGTGCAAAGAATCATGCATGAAGGAGTTTAGTTTTGGTTGGTTGGATTCCGTTGTGTTTTTTTTTTCTCCTTTCCTTTTTTGTTTCAGCTTTAGAAACTGTGAATGAGCGCATTAAACGCTCCACTTTACTCTCTCGGCCATTCAACGTATACAGAAAGCATATATCAGATACCAGATACATGGTATCTGCATGATACAAATCTAAGCGAATTTCCGGATTTGCGGACTCTGCTGTTACTCCTCGGCTATCCCCGGCAGCTATGCTCATGCTGTCGTTCGATTCCAGTTATACATCATAGATCAAAAAATACCGAATCTATCGTTCCTTCTTGTCACGCCGCCAAAAAAACCGAAATATTTTAAACATACAAATTTCAAACGTGACCAGCCGTAACCCGTATACTTGAAGTCGATTACACCTCTTGTTTAACCCTCATTCTCAGGGTTGATTTTGATAGCGGCAATAGCTGGGGCCAATTATGAAATAATAGCAGGCATCCTGAATCCTTCAATTTCCACAATTAATACAAATATCGATATGGATAATTATCAGAAATTAATTATTGTCCGTATATAGTAAAGATGAGACCTGTAAATATAGATCTCAACAGATATAGGCAAAGTTACCAATGAGCGGCTTCTCTTTCTAGGAAGAGTGCGGGGTTCGATCTATAGAAGGGGAAGTGATAACAGTTTAATGCTCGGAGATAATTAGTGTGTGTTGTTTGCGTGGGTGTGTTGTGTGCGTGAATTAGGCTTATAAGCCAGTTAAAGATAAAAACCAAATATAGGCAAAATTCACTAAATTCAAGGAAACATTTCCACATGTGTAATCTAGATAAAAAAAAATAGTTTCTCTGTTTCTGATGCAGAGCTGTTTGCAGAAGAGTAACTGTGTCATTTGGATCGGAATAAATCCAAACAGACAGATCGGAGGCCTAATTTTTAGATCCATTCTTGAGAGGCCTTCCGTTGGTTCGATCGACATGTTTTTGGTAATTTAGAAACAGTAGAACGAGCTCTATTCCAGGCGGCCTTGTGACCCACTGGATCATAATCTGACACCGTTTATAAGGTCTACAGAGAGCTCGAAGTTTATGACGTAGTTTGGTAGTTTCTTATTTTAGGCTTTTGCTTCTTCATTTTTCTGTATTTTTATGGTTAACCTATTTAAAGGCTCTAGGTTTTCTCTTGTAAGATGGTTTTTGATTAATAAGAATTTCGAGATTTTTTCTCCCTAGATTTGCACTAGGTATTTATCGCGTGTCTGTAGAACGGCATCTGCTCTCTAATTGTCCGTAGAACGATATGCTATGCTAGTTTCTTAATGTAAGGGTTTTTTTTCACTTTTTTTTATACAATTACTTGTCTCCTTAGAATTTCAAGATAACTGTTTTACTCCTTTCTTCTCAAATCAATGCAGTTTAAGAAATATATTTGGTACGGCCTGACCTTTAGTTAGTAGCAGTATTGGATGAATATCTATTGTACTTTTATTTTTATCATTGACACTTTTGGCGAGTTCTTTTTTGTATTTTATGTTTCAATAAATCAAAATTGACATTTTCTTTTCCAAAAAGCGAAGTCCATTTTGTATATTTAACTACTTTGAAATGTATAGAATCTCCTTAATAAGTTCAATAGAATTATATTCTCTTGAATTTATTCTTTATGCACATAATTCTTAAACTAAAAGAATTACAATTTTAGGATTAAAGTTTAATTGTCTGAAAATATATATACGGACTTCGACTATTCAACAATTTTTGCCGCACATTCCAGAAAACCATTTCAGAAGGGCAATCTGCTACGGGGACGCAAGCAATTGTTGAGACAGCTCTTCCGCCTGGTACCCGTGCTTTTTCGAGTTGTCGGCCGACCACACAAAAATCCCTCCAAGTTTCCCTCCCTTCTTCAACTCTCTACATGCCTCAAAAACCTCCCATTTGGTGCCATACCCCTGTAGTACCATTCCTAAGGAAGCTAGCCAACACTTGACCCCCTTCATAATTAGACATCTGCTTTACAAAAAGTCCGATAAATTCATTGGGCGTTTTTATTTCATCGAAAGCATAAAATTGAAAGTTCACATAGTCTATAACATGTCCGTATTTTCTCCACAACACCAAGTAATGGCTTTTGACCGAACCGTCGTCGAACGGAGCTAGAGAAGCGAACAAAATGACTCCATCTTTCTTTAGTTTCGTGATCAGCCGACCGATGCACTCTGCAAATGTGTTTGGGTTGGTTTTGAAATGCTCATAATCGATGTTGATATCGTCCAAATTATACATTTTTATTATTTGAGTGAGCGATGTCAAGGCATTATTCACCCAAGAAGAGATATATTTGGGCTCGAAGTACGCGTATTGGCCATCGGCGACTACGTCTCCGCCAAGGCTAACCGCGACTTTGACATTTCGGTGTTGACTTTTGATGGCGGTTACATCGACGGGAAGGAGATTCTTAGTGTACCAAAAAATGTTGAATTTGCCGTCGGTGGGGGTATAGGGTTTACTTTTGGTGTAGTCAATGGTGAAGGAGAGAATAAAGTGGAAGTCAGCATTCGGGTTTACGGGCACGTCGGTAAATTTGATGCCGTCGAGATCTGCACCAATGTACTCACGGAAGAGTTTGGAGGATGCTCCTCTAAACTAATGGAGATTGACAACAGATTGAGAGTCGGTCGTAAAATTAAGCGTAAAATGATGGGATTAAACATGTACCAGGGCTTGTGGTTAAGAATAGGAGACAAGCGAGTACCGAAAATGTAATGTTGGAGAGTTCCATTTGAAATTTGGTAGATAGAATGTTGAGTTACTTGAGTAGCTAGATGAAAACATAAAAGGGACGCGCGCGTGTGTATATATGTATATATATATATATATATATATATATATATCTATCTATCTTTGTTTCATTGATACCGAACAAACGCTAGCCGGCAATGGCCGGTCCTGTTTCTCGTTTTGACCTTTATATGACAAGAAATTTGTTGGTTGTTTTGAAGTGATACTATCAAACTAAGTTCAAGTGCGATGACTATTTTTAGTTTTTCATTTGAATAAGAAACCAACAAGAATGATATATGAATCTAGTTCTCAACTGAACATAGTAGTCTGTCGGGATTCTTCATGGAGAACGATATATGAATCTAGTTCTTAACTAACCGGCGACTCGATTCTGTTTTGCAGTAAAAGAGAAATAGAAGAGTTAAAACTAATGTGCAGCTGGCCGAAGCCAGCAAGCAATGCAATTAAAGAGAAGAGACACCATTTGAGATTATAAAAAAAATTCAGAATTAGAACCGGAACAACACTACACACACATACACAGGGAAGTGTTCTATTGCAAATCGGTTCGTGTTTTTTAAAAACGGGAACTCTCGGTCTGCGACATATTTTAACGATTTGATCCGTTCAAGTTGATTACCCTACCTTCAAATATACGTGTATGAAAAATGATTTGAAGACTTCTAACATATGCATACACGCGCGTGCGTGTTTCCTTACACGCACGCGTTCCCATTATGATAAGATTTGGGGTGTATATAGGATTCTAATTTGAGAGTTCCTCCATCTTCATTATAACCTCAAATAATATCGAGATTATAGTTATTTGCTTCTTCTCCGCCCTAAGTCAACGTAGATCGATTTGGTCAAACCTCATTAATTAAATTTGTGTGTTCTGTTTCAGTTCAGTTATTTGATCTTCTATTCAGCGATTTATTATTACCTCGTGGTTTGTCGCAAGAGAACACATTACATTGTCCAAAGCATGGGCACACACCCCTATGGATTTGGGATTACAGACAACGTCTGCACCGTTCCAGCCCCACAACACCCCTTTCTTGCCGTGACAAAACCTTATGATATGATTGATATATAGAATTGTTTCTCCTGGATGTGGAAAAAGTATTTATCTTCTTTTATCTAAATGAATACTGAATTAATGAAATAAAATTACTTCCACAGCATATTCAAAACTACTAGATTTTCCTAGTAAGCATTTAAATATTATATATTATGGAAAATTAGGCTAAATGAAAGCTATTAGGAAAGTTTTATCGAAACGCTATTCTACCAGCCTTATTATATGGTACGGAATGATGGGCCCTTAAGAAACATCATGATCATAAGATGTATGCAGCAGAGATGCGCATGTTTCGTTGGAAATGTGGCAACACTAGAAAATATAAGGTGCGTAAAGAGTATATCCGTATGGTGAAATATTGATTTGGGGATAATTGTGATGGTTAGAAAACCCTAATCATCACCATTTTATATGGGTATCATAACTTATTATAAATATACCCGAATATATCATAGCCATCTATTACATCATATATTATCATAACACCCCCTTTAAGTTAAAGCATATACATCATGCATGCCCAACTTGTTACAAATAAAATGTAACACCCGAGCCCAATGCTACTAATTTCAGTTACCGTTTGAACGTAGTGTGGCACTCGTTTCATTTATCTTGCTTGATTGTTACTTATTGTAAATTTTACCCGGCAAATTCATTTCTGCATCTAACAAATTTTTGGCATCTAAAATAAAATTAAAAATATTCATCTTGGCCTTGGCACCTCTAACCCCGTTGTAGCTTCCGTGCATCGTGTTCTCGTCCCGTTCGGTGAAACGGACGAGTTTAGACGGCTACGTGCACATACGTGTGTCCGTTTTGGGGGTATACTTTTTGATCATAAAACACTTCATTTTAAATTTTGGATCCCGCTTAAAATTCTATTATTTCAATTTTAAATTTTTGGACCCGACCCGGGCGCGATTTAAAAATGTTTTACTTTGCGCCAAAATCCCAAATTTAATATAATTTTAACCGTCGCATTTCTTCCTAACCTTATAATATTTTTTTACTTAAATCTTTTACATAAATCTTTTTATAACAACGAGTTCCTCCCCTCAGCCAATCAACTCCTATTTACCCGTGGGTCCCATCTATCCCTCTCTCCTCTCTCTCTCCCGTAACTCCCTCTCTCTCCCCCTATAAATCTCTCTCTCTCTCATATATATATATTCTATTCTCCCTCTTCCTTTTTCTTTTTCAAACGCGTAACCCAAAACCCCACAAACCCTAGTCACCGTGCTCCTCGCCGCCGCAGCCCCAACGCCGACGACGCCGTCACCAGCACCCTCGCCTCCTCATCCTCACCTCACCAGGCCCCTTCTTCCTCCTTTTCCCACGTTCCCGTGCACCCTACACCATCACCGCGGCCGCGCACCCCTGCACACGCGTTGCACCGCCGGATCTGTCGCCGCCGACGGCCTCGCCTCCGTAGCCCCGGCCTCGCAAGCACACTCCTCGGTGAGATAACTTCCCCTCCTCTCTTCCTTCCTTCTCTCCTTCTCTGCTAATAGGTTTCTTGATCTGCAGTCTTCGCGGTCACTGTTGGCCGGCCGCCGGAGCTCCGTCGACGAGGTCGACCGTCACCACCCGTCCCACGGATCATCGTGAGCACTCTTTCTCTGATCCTACTTCCTTTCTTCTTTTCTCTTCTTGTTTACGTGTCTTGATCTTTACTGTTCATTCCTCGGCCGGAATCCGACGATGCCGACGACGTGACCCGACATTCCAGCGAGGTACCCCGACCCGTGTGGTTCCATTGCTCGTCGTTTGGGTTCATTCCGTGAACCGTGCGCCCGACGCGAGTTTCTCCGCCGACATTTTACGTTCCGTTTTTTCCCGGTTCGCGACCCGTCGAGGCAAGTAACCCTTGCTTCATGCTAAACAATATTTACTTATAATTAATGACACCCTAAAACCCGCAATTTAACTTTGGTATTATAATTTCCCACTTTTTCATGTACAATATTGTTATATATCATTTTATCTTTAAACTTGGAACCTACAGTTTGCAATTGAACCTAATAACCATATTTACCTGTTTAATCACATTTTTAATATTGACATCGCTTATGGCATTTACCTCTATAGTTTTGTTCCATTCGGACACTCGTATGCATTTTAACCTGTAATAGCTGTATCGAACCTTTATATAAATCATTGCACCTCTAAAGTGCTTAAACTTGTTAACATGATTAAAAGGCCATAATTGTCATACTGCATTTGCATAACATTGAAATCAACTCCGTGACACAACTGACAACTGTACTGCTAATTCGGTGAATCTGCCTATTGCTTAATTCATTACTTATATCATGTTGTTGATAACCATGCTTGATTATATAACTGATTGTGAGCACACCTATGATATTGTTTACATCTTGACTTGCTACATGCATATTGATTGACCCGACATGGTACCGTACACTGCTTGACTTGACCTGATGTACCATAACCTGACCCGTTACATGATCTTATGTCTAATGCCAACAAACCTGACATGTAGTCTTTATGGACCGTTCTTGTTGTCTATCCAGACAAACCTGTTTACCTAATCCTGTGTTGGCATTAGTTTCTTGATTTCGGGATACCTGACTTGACTTGCACATAACTTGGGGGTATGAGGAAATCAAAGGTGAAACCTGACTTGTAATTCGACAGTTCACTACCTGTCCTGAGTGTACACATTCCTGTTTTGTGCCTAGCGGCATGTCTCGGTTTCAGCCGAGAATATTGTGGCCGTGGTCCCGGGTATTACGGGATACTATCTAGTGTACACATTCCTGTTTTGTGCCTAGCGGCATGTCTCGGCTGCAGTCGAAATATTATGGCCGTGGTCCCGGGTATGTACGGGATACTATTGAGTTACATCGATGATTCATCAATTTGGTTTCAAAGACTTTAGAACAGAGAACCTGATAACACAGTTTAGTTTACCCACTGCACACTACCCTGCACTGCTCTGATTCATATTATTGCTACCCTTGCTTTTTTCATGTTTATATTCGCATTGCCTGTTTATTATGTTATTATTTGATGACTTGACGCGCTGACGTCTGGGTTTTGCATGGCCCAGATTCTATACCGCTGTCGCAGTCCGAGCAAGAGTACTTCAGCCGACAGGCTGAGCTGTGAGTGTTAGCAGTAGTTAGCTTTTCTTTCCTGCATTTTATTCCTGATGTGAGCCCGTATTATGGGATATACATTCCAGTTATTTTGTATTGGATCTTTCGCTTCCGCATTTATTTATTATTGACTCATGTTATCTTGGATTATGGACATGTTTTAGATAGTGTTATTTTGTTCTTGATATCTCTACAGCCGTAATGTGACTGTGGATGGATACTTCCTACCCACAGGTAGTATGGTTAGCTATATCACGTGCCCATTTTAGCGTACTCTGAGAAGCGGGGCGTGACATAAAATGTACATGAGTTTTCTCAAGAGACATAGTGAACAAATCAGCAAGTTGGTTTTCCGATTTCATATGGATCATATCAATAACTCCTTCCTCGACCTTTTCACAAAGGAAGTGACAATCAACCTCAACGTGCTTCATCCGTTCATAGAAAACAGTATTGTTCGCAATATAGATCACAGTCTTGTTGTCACAGTAAAGCATCATAGGTGCAACAGAACCGTATCCAAGCTCTGTAAGTAGAAAATGAATCTATACCAACTCACTCGTGGTGTTATCCATAGCTCTATACTCTGACTCTGTGCTGGATTGAGAGATCACACTTTGTTTCTTGTTTTTCCAAGAAACCAAGTTCCCTCCAACAAACACACAGAAACCGGTAGTTGACCTCCTGTCATCAGGAAACCCTGCCCAATCTGTATACATGAAACCTGTGACCTTGGAGTGCGCATAGTCCTTATAGACAATATGTTTCCCCGGTGCACTCTTTATATACCTCAAAATACAGAGGGCTATATCAAGGTGAGTCTCATGAGGATCAGGCATAAACTGGCTCATTACACTGACCGGGAAGGCTATATCTGGACGAGTGATGGTCAGGTAGTTAAGTTTGCCAACCAATCTCCTGTATCAGAAACAAACTACTCCTAACCCACAAAGAGCTTCACATTTTGGTCCGTAGGAGAGTCGATAAGCCTACAACCAGACATACCGGCCTCCAAGAGCATATCAAGAAAATATTTTCACTGAGCGGCGAAAATCTCTTCCTTCGGTGACTTTGATACCTCAATGCCTAAAAAGCATTTCAACTCCCCTAAATCTTTGGTGCAAAATTTCTTTTGAAGATGAGTCTTCAAGTCAGAAGTCACTCTCCCATCATCTCATGTAATAACAATATCGTTCATATAGATGACCATAAGGATCCTATTTCCACCGCGATGCATATAGAAAACCGAATGATTGCAATTGGATCTTCGTAAACCAAAGGTCCTAACATCTGTTAGTCACTCAAACCATGCACGTGGAGACTGTTTGAGACCACACAACGACCTCTTGAGATTGCAAACAAGCCCAGACTCACCATGAGCAACAAAGCTAAGCAGTTGCTCCATATATACATCTTCTTGTAAGGTACCATATAGAAATGCATTCTTTACATCAATCTGATGTAAAGGCCAATGATACGTGGAAGACAGCGATAAAAAGATGCGAAACGAAGGTCATCTTGGCCACGGGAGAGAAAATCTCATCATAATCGACCCCATAAGTCTGCGAGTATGTTTTCGCCACCAAACGAGCTTTCAACCGAGCAAGAGAGCCATCAAGATTCAACTTCACAATATATACCCATCAGCAACCAATTGCCTTCTTCCTAACAGGAAGACGGGTAAGATCCTATATGCCATTAAGGCGTAATAGTAGAATTTTCTCCTCCATTGCTCTCTTTCAACCAGGATCAGTCAGTGCATCAGATACTGAACCAGAAAGAGAATAAGAATCTATGGATGAAATGAATGCATGATATGAAAGAGACAATCGTGCATATGTGACATATTCACTAGTGGTATATCGAGAAATAATAGTATAAGTACCCTTCCAAAGGGAGATAGGAACGTCTAACTCAGAGAAATTCGGATCTGGAGTTGGAAGGATAACTGGTGGAACGTCTAACTCAAAAGGATCCGAATCTGGAGTTGGAGGGGTGACCGGTAGCAACTCGGCTGGAGCTGGAGGCTGTTGTACCCATCTGGTATACACCTGAGTAACCTGTTCTTGAATTAGTTTCTTGGTTTGGTCCACAGAAGGTTCGATTGAAACATGAGTGTATGGGGTAACTAAAACATCAAACTCGTTAATAAGGAAATCCTCACGAACAGATGGAGAAGAATAGGTAGTGGAAAAATATGGAGTGTTCTCATGAAAAGTGGCATTCGCCGATACGAGCACTCTATCTAACTCTCTATTATAGCACTTATATAACCCTTTTGATTCCGAGAATATCCGAGAAAGGCACATCGAAGAGATTTTGGATCAAGTTTGGATACCTCGGGCCGATGGTCATGAACAAAGCAGGTGCACCCAAACACTCTTGGAGATAGAGGAAAAGATAGCCTAGAGGGAAATAGAACAGAATAGGGTATCCGTCCATTAAAAATAGAACTCGGTATGCGATTAATCAAATGACATGCAGTAAGCATGGCATCGTCCCAAAAAAGTTTTGGAACTTTCATATGAATCAACAGAGTGCGTGTGATATCTAACAAGTTCTTATTCTTTCTCTCGGATACCTCATTTTGTTAAGGTGCGTAAGGACGTGAGGATTGATGAACAATACCAAAGGTGTTAGTTGTATGTATGCCCTAGAGGCCAGTATTGTACAGATTATGTATATTATATTGGATGCTTGGACATATATAGAGATGACTTTCTTGCTCGACATGATAGTATGCTATCTGGTTGCCATTTATCTTAACATGTACACTAGTCTCTTTATACTGTCTTATAGTTACATGTTGGTAAAGCCCTTAGGATTTGTACTTGACTACATGGACTATGATGCAGATCATACTAGTGGGGACATGGTAGTCCATAAGTACATCCTTCAAGGTCCCTAGTCGTGGGTATATCGAGACGGGGCATCGATATACCAGAGTAGACTAGCGTATACGCTTCTCGACCCATGTGATGGGCGATGGATGATCCCATATCCATTGGTGTTTGACATCAGAGATGGTGTACGGGTGCTCAGTGGAGACTGAGTACACTGGACGGACTCGCCGAGAACTCCCAGATGGTATTATACCTCACGTCAGATGGCAGTTCTCAGGTGACACTTGTACAGGTTAGTCTGTAGACCCGAGATCGTCATAGAGTCTTGTGTGATTCCCACTGTGCTTTGATCTCCACCTTACCACGTCCATGAGGGCGTGCAAAACGGTGGTCTTTGGGTACAGTCCCGAATCACATGGAGGCAATGAGCGATAGGAGGGGTTTCGTCTCTCCCGGTATTGGGAGTTGATGTTGCGTAGTGCTCGATTGGCCGTAACAGGGAAGTCCCTGGCCAGGGCTGATCAGAGATTTGCTGGTAAGTGTTACCAGTAGTTTCTCGACCCGTTACGAGCCTCACATCGGCACGACTTATCGGGTTATTGGGGTCTGACGTATACCACCCCTAGACTTGATATGCGACGTATCAGACGAAGAGACTGGACTGTATGGTAAGTGTCACTGGTCGGATTCGCAGGAGTGTGAGCGGACTAGCTCGTCGATCTTCTGATCGCTCAATACCCGGGTGGCCGTTACGTTTAGCAGACCGCTTGCGGCTTGTGGGTGCTTGATATGATCATCATCTGCTACCGGCGTATTGACGAGTCTTTAGAGTCCTACACAGAGGTTTCCTGGTTCAAGCGAAACGAAATAGGAGCGCATATGAGATATGTGCAGGACCGAGAATAATGCGTGTATGTGATACCGCATTTCATTCTCGCGATATATGTTTCGATTGGTTATATTCGATATGACCTAGTTATCGAATCATTGATTCGAGAAATCGATGCATTGAATACTAGTCGGTTATGTGCGACATGACCGGATCATTGAATCAAGTGTTGATTTAATGATTTAATGTATAATTATATATATTTGATATATTACTTTGCATTAACTAGTATTGGTTCACTTTAAACGGATTTTTCTCACTTGGATTGCACATTGTATATGTGATATACTTTTGTGCACTTTTTAGTATCATGTTTGATGATGCTTGCTCTTTTGGTTAAGTGTGAAGAATTAAATTTAGGTTAAGTAAATGGTTATGGTTCCTAATTATTCTTTCTTTTATCATTTATTATTTTGGATTAAAAGAAAAGGATAAGAAAACAAAAAGGGTTGCTTTCTTCTTGAAGTTTGGTGAAGCTTCATGAAGCTTGACTAAAGTGACCATTTTTGTCCTCATTCCTAACCCTAACCATATATCTAACCTTAGTAAACTCTCTACACTTAACCATGGTGAAAATTATGATAAGTATTGTTTTCTTTTCATTTTAAAATATACTTATCATAAATCTATCTCATCTTCTTCTTCATTCTTCAAAGAAAAAGCTTGAGGCCTTTAATGGCAACTTCATTTCTAGTGAGAGATATCCAAATCTAAAGTGAACCCACCTCCTATTTTTTCATCCTCTACCTCTTGCCAAGTGGTTTTGGGTGTTCTCTTCACAAGTTTCACAACTTTGTGAAGTCGGAGCTTGAACTAGTGCAACCTCGACGTAGATCGTCTTTGACACAAAGCCGACGAGCTATTCCGCTTGCTTTCCCGATGAAGCCGATGATCGAGTCGAGGATTCATGATGGACAGCGAGGACATGACGTTGCGGAGCCGTGGAGGTGGAAATCCGGATCTACAAAGGTTGTATATCCGTATCACAGTAGTTAACTGTTAACTAGCTTTCTTTTTCGCCTAAACATCTAGTTAAAGATCCGTAGTCTAGGGTTTCTCGGCACTAAAAATTTTAATTTGGCATGTTCGATGCCTTGTGAGAACCCACTAGGGTGCCTAGGAACCTTTCAATGGTATCAGAGCCTAGCTAGAGCCTTAGGCGAAATCTAGACGGACTTTGAAGTCCGAACGAACACGAAACCCAAATACTTTAGAGCTCTCTGGACATTTTCATAAATCTGGGAATTTTTGATATTTAAAATGTCTAAAAAATTCAGCATAGAATTCTAAGCATTACTGTGCAAAACGATCCCATCCACTGTTCATTCTGCCGCGGAAGCGCGGCAGAAGCTTGCTTTCTGCCGCCCTTCCGCGGCCACATGGTGACGTAAGCCCTATTTAAAAGCACAGTAATACCTGATAAATTCCACTGAGTTTTCTGGATATTTTTAAATTTATTTAAGGGTTGAGTGCTCTGGAGTTATATTGGGAATCGATGAATTCAATCGGAATATCAAACTTTGTCTAAGTGTTTTTCCAGATAACTGTAGAATATGTTAAAGAGTTCGACCGGATACGAATACCCAGGTTTTCCCCTGCCAAAATATCCAAGTGTTGGATTATTGTGTGGTTAAAAGACGTTCTAAGTAGTGCAAGTAACGCGATGGTCCCTCTAGAAGACACAAACCTTAACTCGATTATGTGACCGTCTTGAACTGCCCTTTGAACCTTCGGGTTTGGGGCAGTACGGCGTGCCACATGTGAGGCGTTGGCTTGACCCTTCTACGGCTGGACCGTTGGTACTGAGGTATGAAGTGAATGTCTTTGAGCCTATTTCATGTGTTGATCGGTGTCGGGGAAAACTTGGGTGTTCGAATGTTCGATCGGAAAGTTTGATATATTCTATTTATCCGGAACTGGATACAATAATTGGAATTCACAAAAGGTTATGAGATAACTGGATGAATGTTATAGATCTAGCAGTTTAGTTTCACAAGATATCGAAAAGAGTTTTCGATGATGGGACTAAAATGCGGGGTTTATAACCGTTAGGCATGTGATGTCTAAAAGGTTGCGGATTCCAATTGTTGTAGTTTTACACTTTCTTTTCTGTGACCGTAAGTGTAGTATGTTCATATCGCCGGTTTCGTTGCTATACGTCAACGACAATTGGGGTATGCATACTTACTTACGTTGATGACATGTGATGTTATGTGTTGCTGGATATGTTATATTGGATCGTCGTATTCGAATAGCCGGGGGTTTTTATGTGAGATGAGTGTTTTTCATTTTCATTCATGTAAAAACTTGTATGTAATATTCTTTTATTTGGGGCGCTTCCAGGTAGCGGAAGTTGTCACCCTTTGTATATTATTTACTTTTCTGCACTAGGATAGACCCAAGGAGGGGAGCACAAGTAACCGGGTTCTGGGGTCCAGTAGGAGACCAACTCGAGGAGTCGAGTCCGGGTCTCCTAATCCTAGAATTGGCAGGGTTGCTTGCCGCTCTCGTAGGGGTCTAGGGGTGTGGGATTGGCTATTCATCACGACCGTGGAATCCGTGTTTTATACTGGCTCGTATTGAAAACACGGACGTCCTAGTATATCCAATATTTCATATGTATATTCTGCTGCGATATCTGTGTTGTAATTCTGTGATGGATATAGTATATAGTATATATGATATATTATATAGACGTTACTTATGTTTTACACCCGCGCTAGCCCTGCCCTGCTCTGTCGTTAGTTACCTAACCTAACGGTGCACGAGGGGACATCGAGGCGAATGCGGATGGCATAAGTGTACGTCATATCTATCTGTGATGTTTAGGTATTTAAATGATGGGACTTCATTAATATGATTAATGAAAGATAAGAAACCTAAGATGTTGTAGAATCAAATTTTAAAATAAAACAGGTAGCTACAGTTTTTGCTTTGCACAGCGATATATATGATATATCCCGCACCTCATTCGACGAGGAAAGGACCGAGATCCCTTCACCGGGAGTGACTCCTTTAGCAATAACTGGCAGATGCTACACACTTGGTTTGCTTTTGACTGCTTTTGCGATTTTGCTTTGCACAGTGATATATATGATATATCCCGCACCTCATTCGACGAGGAAAGGACCGAGATCCCTTCGCCGGGAGTGACTCCTTTAGCAAAACTAGAAAAGCCTCAAAATCACTCCATTTCAAAACTTCATTTGATTCTACAACGATATCAAGTTCATTACGCTCATGGTTTTCAGAAAAACCTGGCGTAGCCCTCCGTCATTTCAGATGAGTAGTAGTTAGTATTCGTGCTACGTTTGTTGGCCTGCGTCAAGGCGTAGTGTGCGGTAGCTAACTAGTATTTATCTGCTTATGCATATGATGCAGATTGGATTAGGGTAGTCGTGCGACTTTGTTGGCCTGCGTCAAGGGTCGTACGGGTGGGTTTAATTCAATCAGGAAATGACGGGTTGAACTTGACTAGCGCACTATGGTTTGTTGGCCTGCGTCAAGGTCATAGGACGCTAGGGGCAAAATATTATCGGGAATTTCAAGTGTTGAAATTTGCAATGAGATTGCATACCTTCTATGAGATAGTTGGATCCCGATACCCGCTGCGAGTAAGAGTTACTCCTGGGAGAGTTTTACACAGTGCAATTAGCCGATCAAGTAGGTGTCTAGAAAGGTGTTAACGAGGTTACGCCTCTGGGAAAACGAGGTTTACAGTAATTAGGTTCGTGCGAAAGCACGGGAGACCTCCCTCAAAGTACCGACACTGGCCTGGCTGAAAGATTGGCGAACTTGTAGTGTGTAATTAATCCCGGCTAGTCTTTCCTTTTAGGGTTTGGAGGAAGATTTGATAAAAAGCAGTGGGAGCCATCCTGATTAGATAAGATAATAACCAATCTGATCTTGCACGAGCATACGCTAAAGTGTTTTCTTCTCTCTCTCTCCAGGTAGCGACCATTTCATGCCTTAATAAAGATAATAATATGGATGTATTGACCGAACCCGCATGTTATACTGTGCTGGGGAACGTTGGTTCCGTTCATTCTTATAAGAGTTATAGGAATGAACAGGATATAGGGGAATACCAGGATTCCCATGCCACCCGAATGCAGAAAGTACATGATGATGCATTTTCTTCGGGTGTGTTCGTTACTGAGAACTGTTTCTCCATTTGCTCTACGTCCTGGGTATTGGATACCGGGTCGGGATCCCATATATGTAATCAGTTACATGGGCTAAGGAAAGGTAGAGAACTTGGAGAAGGTGATAAAGACATTAGAGTTGGAAATGGTGCAATTGTTGCAGCCAAGACTGTCGGGGAATATCACCTTGTATTACCAACTGGTAATACATTGGTTCTGAACGAATGCTATTACATGCCGAACCTGATATGCAACATTATATCGGTTTCTTTATTAAGTAAAGAGGGATATAATTTTGTATTACAGGACAATGTTATGAACATTTTCCATAACCAAAAGTTGGTTGGATCAGGCACGTTGTGCAATGGCATTTATGTTCTAAACCAATCAACAGTCCTGAGTATAACAAACACACACAAGAGGAAGAGTTCTGAACTCAATGAATCCTTCTTGTGGCATTGTAGACTGGGTCACATCAATGCGACACGACTAGCTAAGTTGCATAAGGATGGATATTTAAATCCGTTTGAATTTTCATCCTATGACACTTGCCAGTCATGTCTCAAAGGCAAGATGACCAAGACTCCGTTTACGGGACACGGAGAAAGAGTTACCGAACTCTTAGGACTGATACATAGTGATGTATGCGGTCCCATGTCTACACATGCCAGGGATGGTTCTTCATACTTCATTACATTCACTGACGATCTCTCTAGGTTCGGGTATGTGTTCCTGATGAAACACAAATCAGAAGCTTTTGAGAAATTTAGGGAATATAAACAAGAAGTCGAGAACCAAACCGGAAAAAGTATTAAAATCCTACGATCTGATCGAGGAGGAGAATACTTAAGCAATGAATTCCTGGACTTCCTAAAAGAGAATGGGATTCTCTCTCAGCTGACTCCTCCATATACACCACAGCACAACGGTGTATCAGAACGAAGGAACCGCACCCTATTAGATATGGTGCGCTCTATGATGAGCACAGCTGAGTTACCTATTTCCTTCTGGGGATATGCACTGGAAACAGCTGCAGACCTATTGAATATGGTTCCCACCAAAACCGTGCCGACCACTCCATATGAGATATGGAAAGGAAAGAGACCATATCTTAATTATGTTAAGATATGGGGTTGTCCGGCCTATGTGAAAACGCAAAATCCGGACAAACTCGCGGCAAGGTCCATTCTGTGTAAGTTTATTGGATATCCCAAACATTCGCGAGGGTATATCTTCTACCACCCTGAGGAACAAAGAGTGTTTGTTTCTCGGCATGCCACCTTTTTAGAAAAGGAATTTCTTGAAAAAGAGATTAGTGGTCATGAGGTAGAACTGGAAGAGGTTCCAGCTGCACAAGCTACAACAGAAGATCTGGTGGAACCAGAGGATTCCATAGTTCCCGATGAACCCCAGCCACTCCGCCGATCTAGTAGGGTTCCTCGCCAACCTGAGAGATACTACGGTTTTCTCATGGACGGTGGGAGCGAGGATTGCATCATGGAGGATGATAACCCAACTAGCTTCGAGCAGGCCATCACGAGTGGGGACTCAGTGAAATGGCTGGATGCTATGCGGTCCGAGATGGATTCCATGTACACCAACAAAGTATGGACTTTGGAAGTTGCTCCTGAAGGGGTAAAACCCATTGGGAGCAAGTGGATCTTCAAGAAGAAACTTGGTGTAGATGGGAAAGTGGAGACTTTCAAAGCTAGACTTGTAGCAAAGGGTTTTCGTCAAAGACCAGGTGTAGACTATGACGAAACCTTTTCTCCAGTGGCTATGCTTAAATCCATCCGAATCATGCTTGCCATTGCTGCCTTTCATGACTACGAAATCTGGCAAATGGATGTTAAGACCGCCTTTCTAAATGGTGATTTAGAAGAATGCGTGTACATGACTCAGCCAGAGGGCTTCGTAGACAGTGGGAGCAGCGGGAAGGTGTGCAAGCTGCTTAAATCCATTTATGGATTAAAGCAAGCATCGCGGAGTTGGAACGTCTGCTTTGACGTCGTTATCAAAGAGTTTGATTTCGTCAAAAATCCAGATGAACCTTGTATTTACAAGAAGATGGCAGAGAGTAAGGTTGTCTTCCTCGTATTGTACGTGGACGACATACTCTTGATAGGAAATGATATTCCTATGCTGCAATCGGTCAAGCTCTTCTTATCACAAAGATTCTCAATGAAAGATCTTGGTGATGCCTCCTGCATATTGGGAATCAGGATCTATAGAGATAGATCCAAACGGATTTTGGGATTGTCCCAATCCAGGTACATTGACACCATACTAAAGAGGTTTAGTATGGAAGAGTCCAAGCGTGGGAACATGCCCACGATCTCTGGAGTCACTCTCTCCAAAGAGATGTCTCCCAAGACTGATTTGGAGAGAGCTCGCATGCAAGGGATACCCTATGCTTCGGCAGTAGGCTCTATCATGTATGCGATGCTATGTACCAGACCCGATGTAGCATACTCACTAAGTGTAGTGAGCAGGTATCAAGCTGATCCTGGAGAGAGTCACTGGACAGCTGTGAAGAGCATTCTCAAGTACTTACGAAGGACTAGAGATATGTTCTTGGTGTATGGTAACGGAGAACTCCAGGTGGAGTCCTTTACCGATTCCAGCTTCCAGAGTGATAAGGACGACTCTAAGTCGCAGTCGGGTTTTGTCTTTACCCTTTACGGAGGGGCGGTTAGCTGGAAGAGTTCCAAGCAGGAAACCGTGGCAGACTCGACGATGGAGGCTGAATACATCGCTGCCAACGATGCTGCTAAAGAAGCTGTCTTGGTCAAGAAGTTCATTACTGAACTTGGAGTGGTTCCATCCATTGAGCATCCAATACCTTTGTATTGCGATAACAATGGAGCGGTGGCTTTGGCCAAGGAACCCAGGTCCCATCAGCGATCCAGGCATATTCTGAGGCGGTATCACCTGATCCGGGAGATAGTTGATCGCCGGGAGATCGAGGTCAGGAGAGTTGACACGAAGAACAACACGGCGGATCCACTCACGAAGGCCATTCCCCAGATACAGTTTGAGAGACTCTTCGGGATGCTCGGTATGAGATACTACAGCAGCTGGCCCTAGTGCAAGTGGGAGATTGTTAGTTGTATGTATGCCCTAGAGGCCAGTATTGTACAGATTATGTATATTATATTGGATGCTTGGACATATATAGAGATGACTTTCTTGCTCGACATGATAGTATGCTATCTGGTTGCCATTTATCTTAACATGTACACTAGTCTCTTTATACTGTCTTATAGTTACATGTTGGTAAAGCCCTTAGGATTTGTACTTGACTACATGGACTATGATGCAGATCATACTAGTGGGGACATGGTAGTCCATAAGTACATCCTTCAAGGTCCCTAGTCGTGGGTATATCGAGACGGGGCATCGATATACCAGAGTAGACTAGCGTATACGCTTCTCGACCCATGTGATGGGCGATGGATGATCCCATATCCATTGGTGTTTGACATCAGAGATGGTGTACGGGTGCTCAGTGGAGACTGAGTACACTGGACGGACTCGCCGAGAACTCCCAGATGGTATTATACCTCACGTCAGATGGCAGTTCTCAGGTGACACTTGTACAGGTTAGTCTGTAGACCCGAGATCGTCATAGAGTCTTGTGTGATTCCCACTGTGCTTTGATCTCCACCTTACCACGTCCATGAGGGCGTGCAAAACGGTGGTCTTTGGATACAGTCCCGAATCACATGGAGGCAATGAGCGATAGGAGGGGTTTCGTCTCTCCCGGTATTGGGAGTTGATGTTGCGTAGTGCTCGATTGGCCGTAACAGGGAAGTCCCTGGCCAGGGCTGATCAGAGATTTGCTGGTAAGTGTTACCAGTAGTTTCTCGACCCGTTACGAGCCTCACATCGGCACGACTTATCGGGTTATTGGGGTCTGACGTATACCACCCCTAGACTTGATATGCGACGTATCAGACGAAGAGACTGGACTGTATGGTAAGTGTCACTGGTCGGATTCGCAGGAGTGTGAGCGGACTAGCTCGTCGATCTTCTGATCGCTCAATACCCGGATGGCCGTTACGTTTAGCAGACCGCTTGCGGCTTGTGGGTGCTTGATATGATCATCATCTGCTACCGGCGTATTGACGAGTCTTTAGAGTCCTACACAGAGGTTTCCTGGTTCAAGCGAAACGAAATAGGAGCGCATATGAGATATGTGCAGGACCGAGAATAATGCGTGTATGTGATACCGCATTTCATTCTCGCGATATATGTTTCGATTGGTTATATTCGATATGACCTAGTTATCGAATCATTGATTCGAGAAATCGATGCATTGAATACTAGTCGGTTATGTGCGACATGACCGGATCATTGAATCAAGTGTTGATTTAATGATTTAATGTATAATTATATATATTTGATATATTACTTTGCATTAACTAGTATTGGTTCACTTTAAACGGATTTTTCTCACTTGGATTGCACATTGTATATGTGATATACTTTTGTGCACTTTTTAGTATCATGTTTGATGATGCTTGCTCTTTTGGTTAAGTGTGAAGAATTAAATTTAGGTTAAGTAAATGGTTATGGTTCCTAATTATTCTTTCTTTTATCATTTATTATTTTGGATTAAAAGAAAAGGATAAGAAAACAAAAAGGGTTGCTTTCTTCTTGAAGTTTGGTGAAGCTTCATGAAGCTTGACTAAAGTGACCATTTTTGTCCTCATTCCTAACCCTAACCATATATCTAACCTTAGTAAACTCTCTACACTTAACCATGGTGCAAATTATGATAAGTATTGTTTTCTTTTCATTTTAAAATATACTTATCATAAATCTATCTCATCTTCTTCTTCATTCTTCAAAGAAAAAGCTTGAGGCCTTTAATGGCAACTTCATTTCTAGCGAGAGATATCCAAATCTAAAGTGAACCCACCTCCTATTTCTTCATCCTCTACCTCTTGCCAAGTGGTTTTGGGTGTTCTCTTCACAAGTTTCACAACTTTGTGAAGTCGGAGCTTGAACTAGTGCAACCTCGACGTAGATCGTCTTTGACACAAAGCCGACGAGCTATTCCGCTTGCTTTCCCGATGAAGCCGATGATCGAGTCGAGGATTCATGATGGACAGCGAGGACATGACGTTGCGGAGCCGTGGAGGTGGAAATCCGGATCTACAAAGGTTGTATATCCGTATCACAGTAGTTAACTGTTAACTAGCTTTCTTTTTCGCCTAAACATCTAGTTAAAGATCCGTAGTCTAGGGTTTCTCGGCACTAAAAATTTTAATTTGGCATGTTCGATGCCTTGTGAGAACCCACTAGGGTGCCTAGGAACCTTTCAAAAGGAATCCAAGAATTGATGAAATTCTGAGCCGAAGTATTCTTTGGCATTATCGGTTTGCAAAATTTTAATAGATTTGCCCAATTGATTTTTAACTTCACTATAAACGGATTTAAAAATAGTGAACACTTCAGATCTTGATTTCAAAAGATACAACCATGTCACTGTAGAGAAATTATCGATAAAAGTCACAAAATAACGGTATTCATGGTTTGACACAATAGGACATGGACCCCATACATCAGAATGTACAATCTCAAATTGACTGGTCGCTTTATTATTAAGTCTAGAAGGATAAGATGCACAGTGATGCTTCCCCATTTCACAAGACTCACACTTAAAAGTAGACAAATGACTAAGGGAAGGAATAAGTTTTTTAAAATTTTCTAAACATGGATGAGCTAACCTACAGTGGATCTCAAAATGAGCCGCGGTGATAGAACAAGATGTAGGCGTATGTCTATCCAGATAGTACAAGCCTTCATGTTCATGCCCTGAACCAATCACCTCCTTCGTCTGCATAACACAACCAGATGGAGAAAATGTTACCGAACATTTTAACGAATGCACAAGTTTGCTAACAGATAGTAAACTAAAAGGAAATGTTGGCTCATATAGAACTGAAGATACAGATAAAGATGGGGTGAGAAGGGTAGAACCAATGCCTTCTACCTTAGAGGTGGAATGATTTGCCACAGTAATATGACTACTACATGAAATAGAGGACAATAAAGTGAATACATCTGAATTTCCGGTCATATGATCTGATGCACTTGAATCTATAATCCAAGACGCAGTAAGAGAAGCTAATGAAAGAAAACCACTATCGCCTTCACCTTTGGACGAAACTGTGATGGGAGAATGTGACCTTAAAGAGAATGCAGAAGTTCGAGAGAGAAGATTCCTGAGCTATAATACACCCACCTCTGTAAAACCTGATGAGGCTGAATCAGATGCAGCCATCTCAGAAGTGCGTGTTGGAATCGATAGATGAACACCAACAATTAATAAGGGAACAAAGCCTCCAACAATCCAAGAAAGAACTTTATGAAGAATCCATCCAAATTTCATGATTGATCTCTCAAGATCTAATCAGTGATTACAGTGACACCTCAAATGGATCCATGATCGAACTCCAACAACTTCATCACTTTGTATTACTCTTTAACAATATCCAAACAAAGGTCTACAATACCTCCATTCCTTCCTTAATCAATGAGTTTTCACCAAATCTTTATGCCAAAAACACCAAGCTTTGGCGACACAAGAAAGGTCGTAGTTGCGCAGTCGAATATGAGGGCGAGGGGAAAGGTCTGTTGAGGAGATGGGTTAGGGATTGAGGGCGCAATGGTTGAGGTAGAGGTGGCAGCGGCGGTGATGGGTAGCAATGCAGCAGCGGCGGTGATGCATGGCTAGGTAATGAGTTTTGGGGTTTAGAAGATGAAGGGCTCAGATTAGAAGATTGAGAAGATGGAGGGTTCAGATTAGAAGATGGAGAATGGATGGTTTTGATACCATATGAAAAATTGATTTTGGGATAATTGTAATGGTTAGAAAAGTCTAACCCATCACCACTTTATATGAGCATCTTAACTTATTATAAATATACCCGAATATATCATAGACGTCCATTACATCATATATCATCATAACACGTGCAAAGGTTGGTGTAGCATCTGTGGAGGAGAAGATACGAGAAAACCGTTTAAGATGGCTTAGTCATGTGCGACGCAGATCTACAGAAGCACCAGTTTGACGAATGGATATTCTTAGGCCAAGTCAAAAGGATGAAAAAAGGCCGAAGAAAACGTGAATGGAGGTGATACGAAAGGAAATGGATGCTAAAAGCCTTAATGAAAATATATTGCTTGATAGGAGTGAATGGAGGCAAAGGATTCATGTGCTTGACCCGGCGTGATTCCCATGCTCGTTCATGTAGCCTACCCCGTATGCTTGGGATAAAATTAAAGGCTCGGTTGTTGTTGTAGTCTAAATGAAAGCTGACAGGTTTAACATGAGGCCTAGCTAATTGGCATATTGAATCTTGAAAGTGCATGAAGTCCGACGTATGTAAGTAACAATCAACTTCGATAGTTTCGGTTGCCAGTAATGTCTTTTAATTATTGATTAATATTGTCTCATTGACTATTTAAATTGTTTTACTAAACTAAATTGTTTGGCTTAGTAATAATCCATATGCATCATAAAATATATTTATCATAGGAGCTAACTATCAAGTTTGAGGATATAGGCCAACAAAATGTACCATTTTTGGATAGATTAGGTACAAGATCATTGAGAGAGGTATAAATGTCGATCGAAGATAGTAATCTTAAGATCAGGAAGTTTCTTAGCAAGTGAATTTGCGGCCGGATTGAGCTTCTTATTGAATCCTTGGGGATCGACATTGAGCCTATCTACACACTTGTTGTTAGAAGCGGTGGAACATCCTTCAGGTCAAATGTCTGAAGCAAACAACGGTGGACGTCTGAAGGTGTAATCATATACACTTCAGACGTTTGGGAAACTCAAGTTCAGACGTCTGGAAACTACACGAGAAACGCCAGAGCAGGGGCAGACATCTGCAGTTCATCAGGGCAGACGTCTGCAGGAGCCACGAAGCCCAATCCAGAACCTGGGAAGACATCTAGCCAAGTGTGGTTCAGATGTCTACCCTTAGGAGATAAAAGATTTATAGAGCATAGGCAGACATCTGCCCAAGTGGGTCAGACGTCTACCGACGGGATTTTTTGGTGCAAACGGAAATTTTCCAAATTTAGTTTTATCTTATGTTTACTATAGGATTAGGGTTTGCCTATTTAAAGGAACCCGTAATATGTATTATTACAACAGCCAATTGAGAGAAATCATTGTATGAGAGGGCGACGGCCAGGGCTAGAGAATTTTGATAGAAAATTCCTAGGGTTTTCTCGTATAATTGATTCGAAAATTATAGTGGAGACTTTGCGAATTCCGCTCTGCTGAGAACTAGCCATATGGTCTCCGTTAACAAATCTCTTACCTCTCTGTGTTTTAATTTCCTATTTTATTCTTGCATATTTATATTGTTCTTTCGTCGTTTAATTACGTAATTGTGTTTGCGTGATTTAGGTGTCTTGCGAGCATTGTTCCGCGTTTTGATCTCTTCCCGTCGATCCCCAATAAGTGGTATCAGAGCAAGGGATAAGGGAACCTGGGGTTCTTCAAACCTACGATCTAGGTCAACAGTGGATAACGACAACTGCGTACTCTTCCTCCACTTTCTTAGATCGTTGTTTTGAAGGCATTGGTTCATTTCAAGGGAGAAATCAAGTTTGCTGTGACAGAGACGAAAGATGGTGGAGAATAAAGTAAGGATTGCAAAGTTCAACGGTCAGAATTTTGGTTAGTGGCGTATGCAGATGGAAGACTACTTATATCAAAAGAACATGTTTCTTCCGTTGCTTGGAGAAAAGCCCAAGAAGATGGTCGATGAGGTATGGAACCTTTTGGATAGGAAAGCCCTGGCAACAATTCGGTTGTCATTAACTCCACAAGAGACCTTTAATATCTCGAAGGAGAAAACAACCAAGGCACTAATGACGACGTTAGCGAAGTTGTCTGAGAAACCTTTTATATCAAACAAAATCTTCCCGATGAAAAAGCTTTTCAACATGAAGAAGGTTGAAAATGGCTCGGTAACGGAGCACCTGAATGAGTTCAATAGCGTGACGAGCAGACTCAAATCAGTGGAAATTGTCTTTGAAAACGAGATTCGAGCACTTCTATTCCTCTGTTCGTTACCGGAGAGTTGGGAGAATCTAGTGATGGCGGTTAGCATCTCGATCTCGGGGACTATCACGTTTATTGATGCAGTGAGTTGCATATTAAACGATGAAATGTGGAGAAAGGACGGAAGTGAGAGTTCAGGAATTTCCGTGCTTTTGGTGGAGAAACGCGGTAGAACGATGGAAAGGGGAAAAGAGAAGAAGGGCAAGTCTAAAAGCCAAGGAAAATCACAAGAAAAAAATCCAAGATTCGTGTTGGAATTGTGGGAAGAAGGGTCATAGGAAAAGTGACTGTAAAGTTTCAAATAAATACTCGAATGAGAAGGCAAATGGTAAGGAAGCTAATGTGGTGTCTATACAGGAACATGGGGAGCAAGGTCTTTGTTTATCAGCGAATGTGAATACAAAGGCGAATACTTGGTTTCTTGATTCGAGGGCATCTTTCTATTATACTTCAAGACTACATCACCTCAGCGAGTATGTTCAGAGGAACTTTAGACATATGACGGTAGGAAACGATCAGCCGTGTAATATCGTTGGAAAGGGGATGGTCATCTTGCAACAGTCAGGAGGTGGTCAATTAAAATTGAAGAATACTTGTTATATTCCAGATTTGAAGAAGAGCGTGATTTCTACCAGTCAGCTTGAAAACGAAGGTTTTATTACGACGTTTGGGAATTCGCAGTGGAAAATTACCAAAGGTTCGTTGGTTTCTAGGGGCAAGTTGAGCGGTTCGTTGTATTCCTTCAGTGGGAGTAACGAAAGTTCGGTTGCATTGGCAACAGGATCAGAGTTAAATTCGGAGACTTTGTTGTGGTTTATACGATCGGGGCACTTTAGCGAGAAGAATATGAAAATTCTTCAAGGTAGAGGGCTTCTTTCGGGGCTGAAAAAGGTGGAGTTGGGGCTGTGTGAGAGTTGTGTTTGCGGGAAGGAAAACGCGCTTAAATTTCATATTGGAGGCGTAGCAAACAAGATCGAGAAGCTGGAGGTGGTACATACGTACGTATGGGGTCCAACCTCGGTGGAGTCTTATGGAGGTAATCGGTATTTCATGATGTTCATCGACGATGCAAGCCGGAAGACATGGGTTTTCACGATGAAGAAGAAATCCGATATGTTTGGTGTCTTCAAACACTGGATTGGCAGGTTGAGAACCAAACGGGGTTGAAGATTAAATGCCTTAAATCTGATAATGGAGGGGAATATTGCACACAGGAGTTCGAGGGGTTTTGCTCGCAGAAGGGTATTCGTTATTTGAAGACGGTACCGGGGACGCCACAGTAAAATGGCATCGCTGAAAGGATGGACATGACGATCCTAGAGTGAGTGCGGATCATGACCTTGGACGCGGATGTACGCCAAAGATCCTATGGGCAGCGACAGTTGATACTGCTGTGTACTTGATCAACAGAAGCCTGGCAAGTGCGCTTGATGGAGGCATTCCAGAAGAAAATTGGTCAGGTAAACCGGTTGATTACTTGCACCTAAAAATATTTGGCCGCGTTGCGTATTCTTTGGTTGATAAAGCGGAAGGAGTAAGCTTGACTCTAAGTCTAAGAAGTGCGCTTTTATCGAATATGGTGGAGATGAGTTAGGATATAGGCTGTGGGATTACACAAGCAAGAAAGTAATACGAAGCCGGAAAGCCATTTTTGATGAGAAATATTTGTACAAAGAAGAAAAATAAGCCAAAGAAGGTGCAGTACGTAAATTCGTCGAGCTAGATGGAACTCAAGAGAGCATTCAGGTTCCTACAAGTAGTGATCAGAACGTGGATAAAGCCGTAGTATAGGATCAGGTTCAAGAACAGGAAGATGACCATGTTCAACAACCAGATATGGCAGTTCTGAGAAGATCTATAAGAGAAGATACCTGAAAGACTTGTGACCGACTTCATTTTGTACACAGATGCAGTAAAGCCCGAATCCCTTGAAGAAGCAACAAATGATGATGCTAGCAAGCAATGGGAGCAAGCTATGGACGAGAAGATGGAATCTTTGAAGAAGAACCATACATAGGACCTAGTGAAGCTGCTCAAGGATCGGAAAGCGTTGCTGAATTAGTGGATGTACAGAATTAAAGATAGGGCCAATAGTGTGAAGCAGTACAATACTTGTTTGGTAGTCAAGGGATACACACAAAATAAGGTATCGACTATCAAGAGATTTTTCCCTATGGTAAAGATGACATATATTCGGATAATCCTTTGTATCATGGCGGTGGAGGATTTGCACTTAGAGCAATTAGATGTCAAGACTGTATTACTTCATGGAGATTTGGAGGAGGATATTTATATGATACAACCACCGAGATACGATGTGAATGGGAAGGAGAAAATGGTATGTAAGCTGCGAAAGAGTTTATATGGCCTCAAACAAGCTTTTAGACAGTGGTATCTCAAGTTCAATCAGTTCATGTTAGTGACAGGATTTGTGCGGAGTGAATCGGATCACTGCGTCTACATTCAAACTTTTAAGGATGGAGACTACATTATTTTTTCATTGTATGTGGACGACATGTTGGCAGCGGGTCTGAGTTTCGAGAAGATTCAAAGTTTGAAGAAGATGATGGCCGAAAAAATCACTATGAAGGATTTGGAAGCGGCGAAATAAATCTTGTGCATGAAAATCATTTGAGATAGAAAGCGGCGGAGGCTGTGGTTATCGCAAAGGGACTATATTGGGTAGGTTTTAAAGCGGTTCAATATGGATAAATCAATGCCGCTGAGTACGCCCTTAGCGAAGCATTTCGAACTTATGAAGGAGTTGTGCCAGACAACTCAAGAGCAGAAGGATGAGATGACGAAAGTACCATATGCTTCTGTAATGGGGAGATTAATGTATTCGATAGTGAGTATGAGACCTGATATTGCACATACAGTGGGAGTTGTTAGCCGGTATATGCAAAACCCAGGAAAGGAGCATTGAAATGCGGTGAAGTGGATTCTCAGATATATTAGGGGTATATCTAGTCACTGTTTATGCTTTGGGGGTGACTCTTTAAAGGTGCAAGGGTACGTTGATGTGGACTATTCAGGAGATCGAGATAGTGGGAAAAGCACAACGGGGTATATATTCACTATTAGGGGAATAAATGTGAGTTGGGTCTCTCAATTACAAAAAGTGGTGGCATTATCAACTATGGAGGCGGAGTACACGGCGATCACGGAATCCAGCAAGAAAATGATACGATTGCAAGGGTTGCTTGAAGAATTGGGTAAAAAGAAAGAATTCAACACCTTGTAGAGCGACAACCAAAGTGCAATATATTTAGCGAAGAATGCGGTATATCACTCTCGGACGAAGAACATCAAAGTGCGGTACCACTTCATTCGTATAGCGATTGAAGAGCAGAAATTGATATTGCAGAAAATCGTTGGAGAAAAAATCAGGCGGATATGTTCACTAACGTCGTAGATAGAGATAAGTTGAATCTCTGTTGCAGGTTGGTAAACCTTTTTATGAAAATCTGATGAGGAGAGCATATAGTGGAGTCGTGTGAAGTCTACTAGCGTCGAGAATTAAGGCTGAAGAAGTTCCAAGTAGAAGAATGTTAGAAACGGTGGAATATCCTTCAGGTCAGACGTTTGAAGTAAATAACGGTAGACGTCTGAAGGTATAATCATATACACTTTAGACGTCTAGAAAACTCAAGTTCAGACGTCTGGAAACTACACGAGAAACGCCACAGCGAAAGCAGACGTCTGCAGGAGCCATAAAACCCAATCCAAAGTCTGGGCAGACATAGGGCTAGGTGTGGTTCAGACGTTTGCCCTTGAGAGAAAAAAAATTTACAGAGCGTAGGCAGACATCTACCTAAGTGGGTCAGACGTCTGCCGAAGGGATGTTATGCTGCGAACGGAAATTTACCAAATTTAGTTTTATTACAATGGTCAATTGAGAGAGATCATTGTATGAGAGGGTAACGGTTAGAGCTAGAGAATTTTGAGAGAAAATTACTAGGGTTTCCTCATGTAATTGATTCGAAAATTATAGTGGAGATTTTGTAGATTCCGCTCTGCCGGTGACCGGTCATACGGTAAGTGAACCCCGTTAACAAATCTCTTGACTCTCTGTATTTTGATTTCCTATTTTATTCTCACATATTTATATTGTTCTTTCGTCGTTTAATTGCGTAATTGTGTTTGCGTGATTTGGATGTTATTGTGAGTAATGTTCCGTGTTTTGATCTCTCCCCATCGATCCCAAACACTTGTGCATCCACATCCAAAGCGTGTGATCACTGTCGGAACAATTCAATGGTGCAAAAAGACTACAATGATAAACTGAAGCCTGCAACAACCAGAATCACACGTGGGGCAAAATACAAATGCAAGCAATATTGTCCGATATTTAAGTTTGCATGATATATATATATATATATATATATATATATATATATATATGAGAGAATAATGGAGGAAAATGCCATAGGAGGGAATTTCCTCCTATGGCGTCGAAAATATACATCCTTCCTCATTTTTCCGCCGATCGGCACCCATCATTTCCATCGTTATCATCTAAGATATGGGCACACCAAATTTCATGTGATTCTACAATCTTTTTACCATTGATTTAGCAATGTAAAAAGTTCTATTGTCGGTAAACCGTTATTTTGAAACCACTAAATCAACGGTGAAAAAATTGTAGAATCATATGAAATTTGGCGTGCTCACATCTTAGATGATAACGATGAAGATGATGGGTGGCGATCGTCGGAAAATATAAGGGAAGGCGTAATTTTTCGACGCCATATATATATTGTAAAGTATATATACATTTTGAAGAGATATATATCAAGGGGAATTCTTTGGTGCTTCCAAAGAATTTTCTCTCTCTCCTCTTACACACTCACTCTCTCTCCTCTCTCTCTTTCTCTCACACACACTCACACTCTCTCCCCTCTCTCTCTCTCTCATTCACTCACTCTTTCTCTCTCCTCCTTTGGAAGTACCAAAGAAATTCCCATATATCAAGTCCAAACTTCTTCATAGACAATATAAAATATATTTACTTACACCACTTTTTATCACTGGAGTCCTTTCCATGTGGACTAGACTGTCTCTTAAGCCATAATACATCACTTGTCAATGTAACGACTTATTCAAGAAAAACATTAAAAGAAAGGGGAAAAAAAACAAAGCCAAGCCGAGCCATCCGTATAATAGAAGTTATAAGACATATGGCACATAAAGTCGGAAAATATCTTTTCCCTGCCCTAATAATTTTCTTCCCCTCATGTAACCAGCTCGATGCCCTGAAGGATGAGAGTATCAGCAATGACTTGATTTGCAGCTTCAGTTGGGTGAACGCTATCCCAGAACACGTAACCCGTCGCGTTCGCGCATGTCCCCACCGATTTCGGATTGCAAAGCACGGCTGTCTCCACCGTTCCAGTCCCGCAGCACCCCTTCCTCGCCTCGAAAAATCCTTACCAATTCAATATATAACTGAAATGTTAAGATTATATTTATAATAAAGCTGGAATTCAAATGCATATTACAACTCTAAGAGGAATTAGGCGGACTTTGATACTTATAATAAAATTATATTCTTAAAATTCATGTTAAGATTTTAGTTTTATAATTCTGACAGGTTATCATGAGGCATATCAATAAACAGAAATCTTGAAAGTGATGTCCTATGCATTGAAATAACTGTCAACTTTGATAGTTTCAGTTACTTTGTTTCAGTGGTTAAAAGTGTTTCATGGAAATTATGATCAGTTAACTAGCAAGCCTTAAAGGATGGAGCAACAAAAAAAAAGTACCATTTTTGGAAGGATTAACAACAAGATCCTTGAGAGGCGTGTAAATGTCGAAGATGGCAATCTTAAGATTAGGCAGTTGCTTGCCGAGCGAATTTGCGGCCGCGTTGAGCTTCTTGTTGAATCCTTGGGCATCAACATTGAGCCTGTCCACACACTCGTTGCTTCCACATCCAAACAGGGTTATCGCTGCCGGAACACAACCCAACGGTGGCAGCGACGTAATTCCGATTCTTCTAGCACCCAATCCATATAAATCCTATTTACAGGCACACAAAAAAATGTAATTAAAAGCATTATAGCGGACGTAAAGTAAAATTAATAAGACGAAACAAAATTTATATAGATAGCAGTGATTTCGATTTTTAGGACCTGGATGAAGTTGGTGAAGATGGAGACGAGAAACGAAGAGAACTCGTCCGGGGAGAAGAATTTGTACAGGTAAGGATTGATGTAGTAGTTTTGGATGAAATCGCTGCTTCCTGCACTCACGAGATAGAGCGCTCCCGAGAGAATGGACGACGCCTTTTTGCTGCCGGCTACTTGTGCTAGCTTTGATTGGTACTCTTTATAGTACTCTAGCTGCTGTGATAAAGGGATCGCATGCTGCAAAAAAGATAAAAGAAATTTGATTCGATATGCAAAGTCCTAAATAAACTAAATATATGATCTAATACGGAAAATTTTATTTGCAAGCACGTATACACACACGCACCTTTTCAGAAGATGTTCGATATATATAAATTATAAATTTTTTGAAAGGAAAGAGATGGAATGGTTGCCACTGAATACTTACATACATAATCGCCGTATGATCATAATACCCAGATGCAGCTGATGCAAAATTAGCACCCTCAAGCAGCCCATTTCCTGAAGCCTGTGGGCTAAGATACGCCGGCGGAAAACTAGTGAACCCCAATGTCTCAGCTGCAAATAACAATAGGTAGCAAACTAATAAAGTGATCCTTGAGGTAGTTTAGTATAAAAAAAACTCTTAATAGTTTATGGTAGTTTATTGTAACTTAGCCTAAAACCAACTTTAAAAAAAAGAATAAAATTCACCGGTAAGATCGGTAGCCAGTTTCCCGTTACAAAATCGACCGGTGGGCTGATGGTCCTTGAAATCTCTCCCGTATGGCGGGAAATCCGCCTTGAAAATTGTGTGTAGATAATCATTGTTTCCCACATCGACGGTCGAGTCGCCAAATGTTATTATGGCTGGAACAAGAGCGGTGCTTTGCGATTTGCCGCAAACAACAATCGAGAAAAACAGCACCCAAAATGCTACAAGCTTTGTATTTGGCCTTGCCATATCTTAACTTTCTAGGCTTAGGACTGAATACAATGCTTAATGGAAGAAATGATATGTATATATAGTGCTTGGAGAAAAATTTGAAGGTCGATATGCATTAAGAGAAGGTCTTTGGAGTTTGTTAAGGGGATTGAAGGCATGCATGTGAGCAAGATGTTGACCTCGATCAGCTAAGATAATTTTTTAAAAAGTTTGCTAGGGTTTTCAGAAATTAAAGCTGTCAACTAAAAGGGAGGCTCTTTAATGTGAATGTGTATATCATCAACTTCAGTGGTAGTTGATATGTGTCTGCTCTAAAAGATGGAGACTCTTCTCTCTGTTACATCTAAGGCTGGGTTTAATATCATACTAGAATTTTTGTTTTAAGAATGCGCTGTGTGTCTACTTTTTGAAACGATTTTTTATAAATATGTTTATTATTGGGATGCTTTTTGAAAAAATTATTTGGGCTACTTTGACCAACTATTATCGCATTTGAATGGTGAAAGGTTAAAATGGCAAACTCATGAACTTGAGAGTATGAGTCGGCAAGCTTTTGGCTTAGAGTTCAATGAGAGATTTTTCTCGTTTTTTTCCTCTGAATAATTTTATAAGAAAAATAAGAGAATTTTTGTGCAAGTGAGTTCTTCTTATAATAGTAGAGAAATATAGGTTTAAAATACAAAAGAATAAACATTTACAACAGGTTTCAACTTGTGTATGCATCATGTGCTGGTGCTTCATTGGCTTTGATATTTGAAGATAGAAGCATGCACATATATAGCGTTAAAGATTTTTTATTTACTTTTTTAATTAATTTTACTTTTACTTTTAAGAGTCTAAATTTGTTCCCAAAAAAAAACATTTATACATGGAATTCTCGATTCGGGCTCATTAGCATCCAATTCTCTCTTCGGGCTACTAGCCGGAAAGTGGGTTGATAACTTTGGACCGTAATGGCTTGATTTATAAATCTATGGTTAAAGAGTTTCCAAATTGTTAAAAAAATATTGTAGTGACAGCCGCGACATCCGGCTCCCCGAAGTGTCTGACCGGAATTTAAAATATTCCGTCAACATAAATCCGAAGTTGGCAACCCTGTGATACGCTAAGATTATGTTAATTTCCAAGGAGATAGATGATTTAAGACAGACAAACAAATAAATACTCTTTTAAAAACATTTTTACTTGATTAAAATGCCATATAAATTAGACGCAGTATGCATACGAGTTTGATAGGTACTTGCCTCAAGAAACTGTGAGGATTTTAATGGGGTTGTTTCTTTTAGTTATGGGGGATGGGGGCCATTGTCATCCAAGGAAAACGTTTGAGGCTGTTGGCATTCACCTCTCAGTTCCAATTTACACCAGAATAGTACAACTACATAATATATTTAGCGGTTTTGTTATGAGCTTAACGGGGTTGTAAATGTTCACGGCTCCATTAGCTGCGAACAAAAAGAGAAGATAGGATGGTGGGTCATTGGTGTAAGTTGATGTGGGACCCACATCTGGGACTGTGAGTACGATTCACAGCCAAACTGGCTATGGCATTCACAGCCTTATTTTTCCCTTTTCTTATACATTGCCCGTAAAACCTAACTATTTTTATGTCTCACCCACCAACTTCATGTTTTCATACAACTTAAAACTTATCCTTCATCCGGTTTTTACATACAATCAATACTCGGTAAAAGTTGAAGAATAGATGTTAAAAAATGGATCGGACAATGGTAACTTTATTGATTAGGAGGAAAATATCTCGAGACATGTCAATGAAAGCGACCGCAATCAGTCACTTAGTTACTCTTATGAAATCCATTCATCCACATTAGTCTAATTGTAGTTGGAATTTAAATTTATAAACGAGGCAAAAGAGAACTTATTTTAATTATTGTTGTGATTTAAATTTTTGGAAGAAGTCCTATTAATCAAAGGCAAAAAAAATTGTTCGGATAAACAAAGAAGTAGCTTTCTCTTTCTCCATTTTTTTAGTATTAACTTGGTTAGGAAAGATAAATTGAAGAAGAGCGATACTTTACCTACCAGAATCGAAGAAAAGAATAGAAGACGAAGAAGAAGTAATGGCTGAAGTAATGGCTGAGAAGGGAAAGAAGAGATGGCAAGTTGTCAAAAATCTCTTGGCTTGCTCCGAACTTGTGTACAAACCCTTGGGCATTTTGCTCTTGTTTAAAAATCCCGGGCCCAATCAAAATCTCATATATACCAGTTGACTGTAATATCTAACTAGTTGCCTGTAATATATAAGCAGTTGCAATTACCTATAATATTCAAACATGTGCATGTAATATCTAAGCAGTTGTTTATAATATCTAAGCAGTTGAGAAAATACAAAGCCTAAATGAAATACAGCCCAAGGGTTTTTCCATAAAGATTTAGACAGTAGAACCTTTCCAACGATTTCGAAAATTACAGAGGTTTTTAGACAACTTCCGAGCGGGCATGTGCCTTTTGACAATTTACCCCTGAGAAGAAATGGAGAGAAAGAAATAGAGAGTGTGATGCCACCCCGATCAACTAAACAAAAGGATATTGCCATCCATCTATCTATATAATATATACAAAGTTATATGAGAGAATATTTATCAAATATGTAGCTCTGTCTTTAGGGGAAAAAATTGTTATCTAACATTTATTTAGTTATTTTACTATATTTAGGTCATTGAAATTTTTTTATTTTCTCGCAACTCAATATTTTCCACTTTTTAATCCATACAGCTAAGTTTATATGATATAATAATTCTGATTAGTCCACTTCTTTAGAATCTTTTTTCAATTTTTCTCACTAAGATTTCACTAGCAAATATTGAAAACTTTCATGATTTTTATATATTATGACATAAAAAATATTTAAAAATCGGAAAAAATTGAAATTTTTTTAAAGCTAAAAATTTGGTTTTTCAATTGGTATTGCAAAAAAATATAGAGAAACCAAAGAAAACAGAAAAATGGTAATTTTGAGAAACTCGGTTATTCGTGTGCTATATATAACATGTCAAATAAAAAAAAAAAATTAAAAAGAAAATTTACGAGTTTTGAAAATTTTAACAATTTTAGTGTACGACAACACACATAATATTGAAAACCTATCATGCCTCTTCCCAAAATATGAGGGCGGAGGCGCGACAAGACACACAACGTAACCATATCAAGTAGATACTCTATCCGATACAGTTACGCTAAGCGTCTAGTATGCAAGAAGTATACAAAAACAAATAAATAAAAGCTAAGTTTTATTTATTAAACCAACATTTATTACAAGATTCATCTTTCAAGTTTATTATATCGATAAAAAGAAAGATTGGAAATAAAACAAGCCTTAATAGTTAGGCTGATACAAAAGAAACAGAAAAGACAACTAATCAAGTAAACCTAAGTGACTAAAACTCTACTTCGAAATGGCCGAGGTCCCCTGCTGAAGTTTCCGCATCGGTCGTTCCGTCCCTGTTATTGTCACGTCCAGCTTTCCAAAAAACGGTAGCAGACACGTGATAAGATCTACAACGTATTTATACCAAGAAAGGGGCCTTGCTCGAAATAAATACGTTAAACGTTATACTAAGCAATATATATTATAATAAGAATTAAGTAAGAGAATAAAATCCAACCATATTATTGCATTTCCAAGTCACAAAATTCAAAACAAAAGACAAGTCTGGAATTCAAATACAACGAAAAATAGAATTAAACAAGGCCTGAACACTAGATATACTGAAAGAATAAGACTGGCGGATGATTAGTGATCTGCCTGAGACGACGGCTGAGAGTAATTCTCCTCTGTCGGCTCGATCTTCCATGTCACTAAGCCACCTGACGAATATTCTCAAAGAAGAAAGAAAATAAAGGAATGTCCATCAGCGATCATGCGCTTGGTAAGTCTTCAGTAAAGATGTGATTATAAATAAAGGAATATAATGACAAACATATAAGTAGAAACGAATATCATGATGCGGTGACCAAGTATAATATGGTAATTAAACATGGTAACTATATAAGCATGTCAATTTTATATAAGTATGGCGGTTCTATGTTTGCATGTTTGTTGTAGTGTGATAGTGAAGGTATGCATGTATACGATAGTAATCCATCAAACCCACGGACCAACAGCACGTAGAGTTAATCTCTGTCAAACCCACAAAACAATGGCACAAGAGATTCAGGTTAAATGATTTTTAGTGGACTCTCGTGCCACGACATACATTTATTACCAAACTACTCATTTCCCCCGCATATGTTAAGTTATAAAGAAATGACACAATTCTTACACGGATCCATGAATACATTAAGGTGTTGCAAGTCCAACTCAAGTTTCATGTCAAGTTCATGTCAAGATCGTATCATTATGTATTCATGGCTAGAGTCAAATTTGTGTTAAGCATGCAATATATCTAATCAACTAGTTCATATAGATACAAACATAATGAGGAAGTCACATGGCATGAAATGAGTCAAGTATAATATTCAACCACAAACTATAAACCGTGTCGTGAAGAAGTGCTGGAAACTATCGATTATTCAAATCGAATGAATTTAGAAATAAAACAACAAACGTAGTCCTAAATGTTCTGTAGACATAGATTCAAGTCTCGTCTAATTATGACAACTAATTTAGGAGATATACGCGTTTTCGTATCGCTGCACAAAACAGATCAGAATCCAATGTTTGAAAAAATGGTAGCGTGTGGCGAAGCGTTACTCATAGGAATAGCGTAGCGTAAGCTACGTAGCGAAAAACACAGGATACATTGATTTTACATTTTCTTATATAAAAATAACATTTATATAAATGATTTTTGTAATGATCAATTATCGATAATTAGAAGAATGTACTTGCAAGAGAAAGAATTGAAGAGTCGTGCAAGCAACAAAAATTTGCAAAAGTATATGCAGAAAAAGGGATTGCTGGCGAAGACTTGCAAGAAAATGTATTGCTTGAGAGAAAATTGTAAAAGAATAATTAATAGATTGGAAAAGAAAAGCAGGACGACAGACTTGCAATTAAGCTACCGTAGAAAAACTATTCAGAAGTTTTCAATTAAAAGAATTATGTAAGCCTATAACATATTTTGAATAATAAGTTCATGATATTTGCTATAAGAAATTGATGTAAAAAAGAACTTTCATGAAAGAGATAAATAGCATTAAAAAAACTTAAAATTTCGGTAACCTGTAGGAGAGAGATTCAAAGATAAACCTTGTATACTTGTTGTTTATTTGAGATGACAAAATGTAAACTTTTCTCTTTATAATCATCAAATGAGAGAAAACATTAGAATTTCCCCAAAGCGAGAGGCTGCAACCTTATGCCCCGGTTTGCTTAAGAAAGAATAAGCTGGAAAGGTAAACAAATTTTGGGAATTGCTTCAATTATTGATTGATGGGTCCCACCAAATTAGACTCTTTGACTTCTTTAGAATAATCTAATTTGGAACCAAATCTAATTTTGAACTGATGAGGCTTCAAGTACTTTTTGACCAGCCTATGTAATGGAAGCGTGAGCTTTCTACATGAAACGTGTTATTGTTGAAAGTGCACGCTTTTTAAAAGCAAAAACCACTGCTTTGCTTTTCAAACGTTTTTCTCCATGCGCCAAGTGGCGAGTCTATGCAAAAAATAAACGCTTTGTAGCGAAACGCGCTACGTAGCGCGTTTTTGTAAACATTATCAAAATCAATTCAGCCCCGAGACATATTTTTAAAACACAGTTTGTGATACTTTCCGTTGGTTTTCAGGTCTCGAAAATTATTACAAACTTGTAAGTCTTTCAGTTTACTTATCTAAAAAACTTTTTTTCGCGCAATTTGGATTCCTGTAGCTCTATTTATGGTTATATTAATATAAGAGTTTAAAACAGATTCTTTATTTTCTGGACAATAACTATGAGGTGTCTTACAGAGCATATATCGGATCGTTCTTCACGTTTTCGAGTCACCTATTATATAGTAAAGTTATAGGTCTTTCAATTACACATTCATGGATATAAGTTTTGTCAGAAACCGAGTTCTATAGCTCGAGATATGTCACTTTTAAAAACACTGCACAAATCACGACAGAATCTGTCCAGATTCAACTCACTATTTAAAAAGACAGAAATCTATAAATTTCGTCGGTTTTCAGAAAAAACATTAAAACTAAGAAAATATAGATCTTTCGATAGAGTTGTCCAAAACATTTGGTTTTGCTAAAATCGGACCTCGTAAGACAGAGTTATGACTCTTCGAAGGAGTCCGTTAAGAACAGTTTTCTGATTTTTAAAACAATGGAAAAAATGTAATGTAAGCCTAAAATAGGTTCTGTTTCGATTCTGAAAATTTATTTAAGGCGTATATAAAAGTCTATCTGGTTGTTAGACCTAATTTTATTGAATATATTTTTATTCCTTCCAAAATCGGTTAAGCATAAAAATGGTTTTCGAAAATATAGGAGTTCCATTTAAAATATACTTTCGAATGTAATGCTAAAAGAAAAGGTAATACGTCGAGTCTTGTGTGAATCTATTTATACAGCGAGCCATCCATGTAAAAAAAAAATTATATGCGGTACAAATATGTGGATCGGGTTATGTCATGTACATAAAGAAAGGCAACAAATTATATACTAGAATTTTTTTGCTAAAAGATGTTTTATGAACGAACTATTCTACAAGATGGCATGCAGATTCATTTGGTATTTGATTCAAGTGTTTTCATAAGTAGTATTAAACTATCTGAAAATCCCAGGTTCCCGTATATTTTTTCCGTATATTTTTTCCAGAATTTCCTTGAATTTTTCTATTTTATATATTTTTTTATATTATATATATATTTTTTATTTAAATTCCAAACCTAAAAATCTAAACCCAAATTCTAAACTACCTGACCCAACCAACCCGACCCGACCGGACACCCGCACCCGCTTCCCACTTCTTCTTCGTCTCTCGTTCTCTTTTTCCCGCCTCTTTCTCGCAACGGCCCCCACGCCCGCGACGACCGCACCCACTCGCGTCACCCCCAACGGCTCTCCCCCACGTCTCCCTACTCCTCGCGTCTACGCCCGCAAAACTCACACCCACGCCGCGACGGCCGCACCCACCTCCCCACGACCCGCACTCCTCCAACGCCTCTCCAACGGCCACAACTCCACTCGCCCAAAACCACGACGACTTCGATCTCATCTCTCTCTCTACGTCACCCTCTCTCCCTTACCTCTCTCTGCTTCACACACTCTCTCTCTGCTTCACACACACACTCTCTCTGCTTCACTCTCTCTCTCGCACGCGCTCTCGCTCTGCTCCGCCACCGAGCACCTCACCTCAGGTGACACATCGCCGAAGAGCCCGACCTCTACCTCCTCCCTTCTCCCCTCTCAACCCACAACTTCCGACGAGCCCCCTCTTCATCACTGAGCTCCCTTCCTCCAAAGTCGGGATGCCACGACGTTGCCACCGTCGACCAGCCGAGCCCTACGCCACCGACATAAGCCACTACCAACTCCACCTCACCGACGAGCTCCTCCCTTGCTCACCATCTCCGAGCACCAACCCCGAGCCTAAGCCACTGCACGGAGTCGGAGCTCCCCGATTCACCAGCTCCAAGCCCCAGAGCTGCCTGAGCTCACCACCTGCAGGCCCTCTGCATCCGAGCGCTTCACTGGAGTCGCTGGCAACCCCTGCCGTGGCCGCCTCCATGCCAGTGCTGAGCCCAAGTACGCGCGATCCAGCCAAGTTGAGCGTGCATCGTGCCGTGATTGTGCCCGTGTCGCGCCGTTCGCCGTCGTCCACCATCGTGTCGTCGTTTATCGCTAGGCAAATGGAACCCTCTTCCCTTGCTTATTCATGCTAAAACCCGTAGTAGTTGATTAAATTAACAAGATTACATACTCCGGTGTAAATATGTATGTGTATAGCGACATCGATGTCTAACCGTCAATTTAGTTTTATAGCAGACCACGTCGTTCAATTATATTATAAGATGCCATCCCTTATCATACCATTATAACATTCAAATTGAATAAACCTTAGTTGGATCGGTTAATGAGAATGAATGTTTCATTTGATGCATATACATAATCTATGTATGCGACACGACACCCCAGATGAAAAACCCTATTTGAAATGGCAAAATTTACGAGCTTCGAAACCCTTTCATGATAACAGATAACTCGTAAGAATTCGAAGGAAAATAATTGTTTTCACCACCAATGATACCCCCGCCTAGTTGCTTCAATCTGAAATTTTACCGCGCGTGTTACATTATTAAAATCATCGCAAATTCAGTACTATTTGGAACGTGATGTTCTACGGCTTATATCGAAGCCGACTCGAAGACCTATAACCAACCCTAATTTGTTTCTCGAAATTTTAGATCACTGTAACGATACGTGGTTGCGAACGTGGCACTGGACTGCAGTCTGGGGCAGCGTTTCAATTTGGATACCAGACTTTGAACACCGGTGCATCCCTGTTTTAGACTGAAAATGCGCGGAGGCCCATATGAATACGTAAATAATTTAATTAGCTATCACCTGAATCTGGTCCCGTGCCATTTCACCGCCGTTTGATATTTAAATTGTATTTTAGAGTACCGATGTGTTCTGCAGTTTCTGCAGGGATTGTCACGCCCCGCTTCCCAGTGTACGGCGAAGTGGACGCGACGAGGCCCGCTACGTATATACTCAGAAGTACATACGCTAAGCGTAACTAAGCAATATAAAATAATCACAAGAGACAAATGATATTGAAATAACAGCAACATTTATTAATATCATTCTTTGTTCAATGCATGAAATGAAAATACAACTGGAATGGAAAAGCAATGCCTAAACAGTGGCATAATAATAAAAGGAAATACTGGAAAGAACAAAGTACAATTAGCAAACTGCTCCAAGTCTTCTGCAGATGGCTCGATCTCTGCCGGGTCCGAATCACCTGACGACATTTAAAGAAGAAAGAAATAGAATGTCGTCAGCGAACAGGTCGCTCGGTAAGTCCCAAAGATAATGGAGAAATAGACAGAGAGTAAAAGAGAGAGAGAGTAGCTTTTAATGTTGTATTGTATTGTCATATTATAGTAGTATGGTGCTAACGCTGTTGTTGTAGCTTGGTACAGAAGGATGCCAGTGTATACGAGGGGAGTCTCTATATGCCAGAGACTAAGGGCACGTATAGTACAAGGAACCGTTTATGCCACGGTACAACAGCAACTGAATATAGGTTAGGTGTCTTAATCTGACCACCTCATTCCACTTTTAACATCTTCCGTACCAATCTACCCCTTTAAACCCCGCGATGTCATATTTGTATTGTTATCTTGTAAACTTGTAATGATTGCTTGATTGACTTGATTGACTGACCGAAACCATGATATCAGGAAACGGTTATAACCGTAGAGTCATGTAAATGGAATACTGGAAATCATGTAAAAGGAATATCCATGGTTCGGTTCATTCAAACAGATTGTTAACTGGATTCTGGGATTCATGTATTCAAGTTGTATTGGAATATAATTGAAATATAGATTGACTTGAATTATATTCAAGTCAGAATTAGTCAGACTCTAACCCGAGTCAGACTAAAAGAAAGATAATTTGTAGTTCTTTATTTGTTAGGGGCCTTATTGTAATTTATAAAACTTGAGGGGGTTTATTGTAAAAAGTAATATTGTATAGTTTGCAAAATACACCTCAAGTATTTAATTATCGTCTTTATGTACATACAACAATTTAATGATCAAGATAAATATGTATACATGTTCGAATAACATGAAATGAGTCAAGTATATTATTCGAGTAACTACCATAAACAATGCTGTAAAGAAATATTATGTACGACTAATTAATCAAGTTGAAAGAATACGAGAACATAAACAAAAATATGGCTCTAAGTGTTTTGCATGCGTGAGTTACAGTTTCACCTAAATACGACTACCGGTTTGAGAGATATATATGTTTTCGTATCGTCGCGCAAAACGGATCAGAATCTATTCGGCACCGTCACATATTTTTAAAACGCAGTTTGAGTTAACTTCTATCGGGTTTCAGGTTACGAAGCTTATTATAAAATTGTAGGTATTTCGATGTACTTATCGAAAACACCAAGATTCATATGATTTGGATTTTTGAAGCTCTAGTTATGATCATTTTAATATCAGCATTTAAAACAGAAATTCAGATTTCTGGACAGCAACTATATATTCTATTGCAAAGCCTATATCAGGTTGTTTCATGCATTCCTAAGTAATATAATATATAGAAAATTATAGTTCTATTAATGGTGCATCTACACATCTAAATTTTGTCATAAACGGACATCGGGTGTTCGAGTTATGTCCAATTTAAAAACAGTGTGCGAATCGGAACAGATTCTGTCCAGATCCGTCACTTAATATTATAATGCAGTTTTCTTTATCTTAGATGGGTTTTCAGTAAAACTATAAAACTAAGAAAATCTAGATCATTCGATGTAGATATCAAAAACACCTGAGTTTACTCAATTTGGATACCGGCATATCAAGTTATGTGTCCTAGAATTTGAATGATAACTGCAGTTTTCTGTTTTACGATCAGTGAATAAAAATGATGTAATTTCTTAAACTGTTATGCGATTCGATCTAAAATTTTTACAGCGTGTACAAAATAATATATTCTATCATATGTAAATTTCTTAAAATTTTCAGAATTAAAAATTAATTTATAAAAATTAATTTAAAACTAAAGGTATTGATATGTAATATGTGAGAAATGAGAAAACCATGGTATTTATTCGTAACTTCATTTTTTTTTTACAAACTTTAAATAAAGTGATTTAAAATAAAACAACAAACATGCAATCCTAATTGGTCACTATGAAATCTTAACATGTGAATTGAGAGTAATGAAAAAGACTTTACAAACTATATATGTGTGCATGTTTGTATGTTCATTATTTATATATGTATCCATTTAATTAATTATTTAGGAACTATGATATGTCAAGTGAAGTTTTTTCATGGCAATATAAAACAAGAGAAATATAAAGAGAAAAAGAAAGAGATGGAGGGAAGGAAAGAGAGAAGGGACTTACATGCACAAGCCGGTATTGTCACCGGGCTTGTCTATCCGCCGATAGCCTCGCGTTAGTAGCGAGACCTTCTTGAAGACTTCTTCATGTTCTTCTTCTTGGACTCTAGGTGAAGAGGAAGAAGTGAGAGATAAAAAATGTGAGGAAGGAAAAGATAGAGGAGGACAAATAAAGATGGTGTAATGGTGAATAATAATATATGCATTTAACATGAGAATTAAAAGAGAAATGAAAGGTCTCATTTGTAGGTTATGAGAAGAATAAAAATGATAAAAAATAATTGCAAGAATGGGGATTTGAACATGTGACTTATGGAATAACAATGCAAGGGCTTAACCAATGAGCTATAAGGTTATTCATGCATATATTTAATTAGAATTAAATATATGATGTTGCTTAAAAAGAAAATGGGCTTTTTAGATGGGCTGTGGAGAATAAGAATAATGGATTTGGGTTAAATATTTATGAAAGGAAAAATAAGAATGAGAAGTTAAAAACTTAAATATAAGAAAAAGAAATTGTACCTAGAAAAAAAATACATAATAGATTGAGGAATAAAATAATAATAAATTTAATAGAAAAAAGGAAAATACCAAGTACAAATAAATACGGTATATTATTGAAGAGGGATAATACAAATGTATAAAGATTTTGGGGTCATTACATTCTACCCTCCTTAAAAATAATTTCGTCCTCGAAATTACTCAAGAAGGATGATGTAACAGAGTAAGGAAACAGGATTAGGATGATATCTTCTTCGAGCTCCGTCGATTGATACTCTAACCAATTGAGCTAATAAGTCTACAAGATACAAATAGAAAGGATGAATAAGAATTAAAGATTCAAAAGTCTTGAGATGGACTTCAAGGAAACCGAAGGTGGGGATCAAGATGGATTCAAGGAATATGTAATGTAAAGAATGATTTAGTTGCTGGTTCTTGTGTTTTATATTGCTTAGGGTTCCATACAGCTCTGACCTGCATGGGCCACCAACAAAACCTGTCACGCCCCGCTTCCCAGTGTACGGCGAAGTGGACGCGACGAGGCCCGCTACGTATATACTCAGAAGTACATACGCTAAGCGTAACTAAGCAATATAAAATAATCACAAGAGACAAATGCTATTGAAATAACAGCAACATTTATTAATATCATTCTTTGTACAATGCATGAAATGAAAATACAACTGGAATGGAAAAGCAATGCCTAAACAGTGGCATAATAATAAAAGGAAATACTGGAAAGAACAAAGTACAATTAGCAAACTGCTCCAAGTCTTCTGCAGATGGCTCGATCTCTGCCGGGTCCGAATCACCTGACGACATTCAAAGAAGAAAGAAATAGAATGTCGTCAGCGAACAGGTCGCTCGGTAAGTCCCAAAGATAATGGAGAAATAGACAGAGAGTAAAAGAGAGAGAGAGTAGCTTTTAATGTTGTATTGTATTGTCATATTATAGTAGTATGGTGCTAACGCTGTTGTTGTAGCTTGGTACAGAAGGATGCCAGTGTATACGAGGGGAGTCTCTATATACCAAAGACTAAGGGCACGTATAGTACAAGGAACCGTTTATGACACGGTACAACAGCAACTGAATATAGGTTAGGTGTCTTAATCTGACCACCTCATTCCACTTTTAACATCTTCCGTACCAATCTACCCCTTTAAACCCCGCGATGTCATATTTGTATTGTTATCTTGTAAACTTGTAATGATTGCTTGATTGACTTGATTGACTGACCGAAACCATGATATCAGGAAACGGTTATAACCGTAGAGTCATGTAAATGGAATACTGGAAATCATGTAAAAGGAATATCCATGGTTCGGTTCATTCAAACAGATTGTTAACTGGATTCTGGGATTCATGTATTCAAGTTGTATTGGAATATAATTGAAATATAGATTGACTTGAATTATATTCAAGTCAGAATTAGTCAGACTCTAACCCGAGTCAGACTAAAAGAAAGATAATTTGTAGTTCTTTATTTGTTAGGGGCCTTATTGTAATTTATAAAACTTGAGGGGGTTTATTGTAAAAAGTAATATTGTATAGTTTGCAAAATACACCTCAAGTATTTAATTATCGTCTTTATGTACATACAACAATTTAATGATCAAGATAAATATGTATACATGTTCGAATAACATGAAATGAGTCAAGTATATTATTCGAGTAACTACCATAAACAATGCTGTAAAGAAATATTATGTACGACTAATTAATCAAGTTGAAAGAATACGAGAACATAAACAAAAATATGGCTCTAAGTGTTTTGCATGCGTGAGTTACAGTTTCACCTAAATACGACTACCGGTTTGAGAGATATATATGTTTTCGTATCGTCGCGCAAAACGGATCAGAATCTATTCGGCACCGTCACATATTTTTAAAACGCAGTTTGAGTTAACTTCTATCGGGTTTCAGGTTACGAAGCTTATTATAAAATTGTAGGTATTTCGATGTACTTATCGAAAACACCAAGATTCATATGATTTGGATTTTTGAAGCTCTAGTTATGATCATTTTAATATCAGCATTTAAAACAGAAATTCAGATTTCTGGACAGCAACTATATATTCTATTGCAAAGCCTATATCAGGTTGTTTCATGCATTCCTAAGTAATATAATATATAGAAAATTATAGTTCTATTAATGGTGCATCTACACATCTAAATTTTGTCATAAACGGACATCGGGTGTTCGAGTTATGTCCAATTTAAAAACAGTGTGCGAATCGGAACAGATTCTGTCCAGATCCGTCACTTAATATTATAATGCAGTTTTCTTTATCTTAGATGGGTTTTCAGTAAAACTATAAAACTAAGAAAATCTAGATCATTCGATGTAGATATCAAAAACACCTGAGTTTACTCAATTTGGATACCGGCATATCAAGTTATGTGTCCTAGAATTTGAATGATAACTGCAGTTTTCTGTTTTACGATCAGTGAATAAAAATGATGTAATTTCTTAAACTGTTATGCGATTCGATCTAAAATTTTTACAGCGTGTACAAAATAATATATTCTATCATATGTAAATTTCTTAAAATTTTCAGAATTAAAAATTAATTTATAAAAATTAATTTAAAACTAAAGGTATTGATATGTAATATGTGAGAAATGAGAAAACCATGGTATTTATTCGTAACTTCATTTTTTTTTTACAAACTTTAAATAAAGTGATTTAAAATAAAACAACAAACATGCAATCCTAATTGGTCACTATGAAATCTTAACATGTGAATTGAGAGTAATGAAAAAGACTTTACAAACTATATATGTGTGCATGTTTGTATGTTCATTATTTATATATGTATCCATTTAATTAATTATTTAGGAACTATGATATGTCAAGTGAAGTTTTTTCATGGCAATATAAAACAAGAGAAATATAAAGAGAAAAAGAAAGAGATGGAGGGAAGGAAAGAGAGAAGGGACTTACATGCACAAGCCGGTATTGTCACCGGGCTTGTCTATCCGCCGATAGCCTCGCGTTAGTAGCGAGACCTTCTTGAAGACTTCTTCATGTTCTTCTTCTTGGACTCTAGGTGAAGAGGAAGAAGTGAGAGATAAAAAATGTGAGGAAGGAAAAGATAGAGGAGGACAAATAAAGATGGTGTAATGGTGAATAATAATATATGCATTTAACATGAGAATTAAAAGAGAAATGAAAGGTCACCATTCATTTTGGAAATGAAAGGTCTCATTTGTAGGTTATGAGAAGAATAAAAATGATAAAAAATAATTGCAAGAATGGGGATTTGAACATGTGACTTATGGAATAACAATGCAAGGGCTTAACCAATGAGCTATAAGGTTATTCATGCATATATTTAATTAGAATTAAATATATGATGTTGCTTAAAAAGAAAATGGGCTTTTTAGATGGGCTGTGGAGAATAAGAATAATGGATTTGGGTTAAATATTTATGAAAGGAAAAATAAGAATGAGAAGTTAAAAACTTAAATATAAGAAAAAGAAATTGTACCTAGAAAAAAAATACATAATAGATTGAGGAATAAAATAATAATAAATTTAATAGAAAAAAGGAAAATACCAAGTACAAATAAATACGGTATATTATTGAAGAGGGATAATACAAATGTATAAAGATTTTGGGGTCATTACAGGGATCCTCCTTACACCGTTACACTAATCCAGACATAACTTCTAATACAGAAATTCTATTGATAATCCGTTTGATGCGTTGGATACATGAATCTGAACATAATCACTGTTAAAACGCGCGTGAAGTTGGGCTTCCAGTTTTGAAACTGGAATTCCGACAATCGATCGCTACCTTAAAATGATGATATTTTCCTAACCGGAATCCCGTTTGACATGAAATTAATTTTACTATTTAGATAATCGAGTGTGCTTCATAAGACTTTTATGTTATTTTGGTCGATTCTATGCGAATGGTTTATCGTAAATTTTGCAAGTTATATGGCATTGGTCGTCATAAAATAGTGAGTATTTGTTCAGTGCATTTCTGCCTATTTTCGAGTTTGCTTTATACCTGCTGCATAGTGATTGTCCATGTTAAAACCTAGTGACTGATTTTCATTATCGATATATTAGTGTTAGTGATTGGGTTGTGGCAAATACGACAGTGATATTGGTAAGTAGAAAAGTGATTGAAAAGGACAACGATATGTATTTGTTCACAACCTATCTAATACCTGAATGCATACTATAACCTGGGGAATGGGAAAATCAAGGTGGAATTGAACTCGTATTTAGCGAGGTATAATGATTTAGAGGATGATCATTTTCTATTGTGACACACACACACACACACACACACACTTTAGGTCGTGGGCCTAGCGACCTGGCTGACAGGGTTCTGTCCCGGGCACAGCGGACCGTAGTCTCGGGCATGCACGAGACCCTTGTTAAATACGAGCATCTTTTCCACCATTTGATTTCATTGACTTAGTGACCGATAAGTAGTGACATGCACATTGCCTAGTTTATTAACATGATACCTATATTGCACTATTCATATTCAGTTGATATTTATTATACTCATGCTCTGCATTTTGTTGCACTTCTCATGTTTAATAATATTGCATACCCATCATATATATATTTATTGTTATATGTGTCGTCCTGACGACCTGAGTGTGCATGCTCAGAGGACGAAGTGAATCCAGCCCAGGAGCAGGATCTGTCATTCGAGATCGCGGAGGTCTAGACTGCATCATCAGCGCTATTTCTTTTTCTTTCAGCACTTTGTTTTGTTTGTTAGTTATTTTATTCCTCAAAATAAATGTATCTCGAACTCTTTTTATTGCAATGTAATAAAGTTGTGAGCTGTGACTTTCCTTTACTCTAGTACTGTTTACTGACTACCATGTAATGCTAGAAGCCGAAGTGCGACTATGGTAGGATTATCCCCTGACTGTAGGAGCATGGCTGGCCCAGTCATCCCTCATATTCCGTATTTTTGGAAGCGGGGCGTAACATGGTTTTGTTGGTATCAGAGCGCCGGGTTTTGGATGAAATTATAGTTCCGTCGAGGGATCCTTATTTTGAGTTACACCCTTAACCAGTGCTTTACTACATTCCTTTTCACTTCCAAATGCTAGTTGAATCATCGTGAAATCTCTGATCGAATCTGATTTCTTCCTTGATTATCTTTCCAGGAATATGGACTCCTCGGGCAACTCCTCCGATGCCGGGCCCCACGATCGTATCGAGAAGATCCTTAGCACGCTGACGACCCTGGCTCAAGCTCAAGAAAGGAAGACCGATCTCCTGGCCGAAGGGTTGAAGGCGGTACAGGAGACTGCAATTACCGCCCTGGAGAGATCTACGGCTGTTCCCGCCACCCCCGAGGGCGCGCTCGTACCCACTATACAGACTAGAGTGGGTACCATTTCAGACTTCAGGAGGCTTCATCCAGCAGTGTTCACGGGATCGGCAAGTCCACTTGAGGCCGAGCAATGGCTCATCAACGTAGAGAACCTCCTGACAGCCGCTCGAATTCCTAACGACGACAGAGTGAATGTGGTGAAGATTCGGCTGGAAGATGAGGCCCGCACGTGGTGGTTCGTAGAGGAGAGCCGGCTAGCGAAACCTATTGGATGAGATACATTCTCCGCATGCTTCCTGGATCACTACATTCTGGCTACTGCTAAGGCCGAGATGGAGGAGAAGTTCATTATGTTGAAGCAGAATGGACGCTCAGTGGATGCCTACGCTACAGAGTTCAATCGGCTGAGTCGCTCGCACCGTACATGGTAGCTACCGAAACCGCCAGGGCAAGACGGTTCCAGCAAGGGCTCGATATTGAACTGCGACAACTTATCGCGTCTCTCGATCTACCCACCCATGCCCAAGTGGTGAATGTTGCCCGAGTGCAGGAAAGATTGGCGGAGAAGGCCAAGTGTCAATGATCGATGGACAGGAGACCCCACGTGGCCACAGCACGGCCTACCATCTCCCCCCGTAGAGCGATCCCAGTTCACAGGCCGGGTGTCACACAGATGAAGCATACCTTCTCACCTCAGCAGCCGCAGCGGAGGGCCCTGTTTTGCGATTATTGCCAGAAGCCAGGACACATGCAGAAGGAATGTCGTCGTGCCAAGGAACAGTGTTTGATTTGCGGATCCAACCAGCACCGGGTTAGTGGTTGCCTTCAACGAACAGAGTTACAGGGAGGGTCTGGACCGCAGCAGCAGAGGTCACTAGAGCAGAGGCAAACCAACACAGGCCGCAGTCAAAGGCAGGCTTTCACCTTGACCGCCGAGCAGGCAGAGGCCTCATGTGAAGTTGTTACAGGTATTCTACTCGTTCATTCTATGCCAGGTAGAGTACTGTTTGATTCTAGAGCATCACACTGTTCATATCTGCATATTTCGTTGATGCATACTCCATACCACATGAACCATTGACCAAGAGTTGGGAAATAAATATGGGTAATGGTGTTATAGTATCTAGTCGAGAATGCAGATCCTGTCCAGTTGTAGTGTGTAGCAGGGAATTCTATGCGAATTTCCTTTTAATCGGAACTGGCAGCTATAACACAATTCTTAGGATGGACTGGATGAGTACATTCCATGCGATTATTGATTGCTGAGCTAGGAATGTGATCTTCCGCATCCCCAATCACCCAGAGTTTATTTTTGAAGGAGGAAGCGAGTCTTTGGAGCCAGCCAAGTATAGAGCCAAACCGAAGGTGTTGACGGCTACAGAGATTGATGAGAGTCCAGCCCCTGAGATCGTTCGGGATTTTCTCGATGTGTTTCCTAAAGATTTACCATGCCTACTACCTCCCCGATATTAAGATTCACGATAGATTTGATTCTAGGTACAGCACCAGTTTCCAAGGCACCATACAGAATGGCACCGGTTGAGTTGGCAGAATTGAAGAAACAAATTGGAGAACTCTTGGAGAAAGGATTTATTCGCCCAAACGCTTCGCCGTGGGGTGCACCAGTCTTGTTGGTGAAGAAAAAGGACGGATTGCTATGGATGTGCATAGATTACTGGGAGCTGAACAAAGTAACGATAAAGAACAAATACCCCATTCCACGTATCGACGACTTATTTAATCAGTTGGGTGGGGCCAAGGTATTTTCGAAGCTGGATCTTCGTTAGAGCTATCACCAGATCAGAGTAACAGCCGAAGATATATGCAAGACGGCTTTTGGGACCCGATACGGGCATTATGAGTTTCTTGTGATGCCGTTCGGTGTTACCAATGCTCCAGCTATATTTATGGATCTGATGAATAGAGTATTTGCAAATACTTGGACACGTTTGTCGTTGTATTCATCGACGACATACTAGTCTACTCTAAGACCTGGGAGGAGCATGCCGAACACTTGCGAACGGTATTACAAATTCTTCGGGAAGAGAAGCTATACGCAAAATTGAGCAAGTGTGAGTTCTGGCTCGACAAAGTGTAGTTCTTGGGACACGTTATTTCGGGAGAAGGCATCTCCGTGGAACCAGCGAAGATAGAATCTGTTAGAGATTGGCCAACACCGAAGTCAGTGGCCGAGATCAGAAGCTTCTTGGGATTGGCAGGATATTATCGGCGGTTCGTTCAAGACTTTGCACGAGTCGCTGAACCATTGACAAAGCTGACACGGAAGGAAGTACCGTACGTATGGACGGAGGAATGTACTCGGGCTTTTGAAGTATTGAAATAGAAATTGACCATGGCACCTATTCTTACAGTGCCAGATAATTCAGATGGTTTGGTGATACACAGCGATACTTCAGGGAAAGGCTTAGGCTGCGTCCTGATGCAGCACGGACGGGTAATTGCTTATGCCTCACGGCAGCTAAAGAATCACGAGAGGAACTATCCAACACACGACTTAGAGTTAGCCGCGGTAGTTTTTGAATTGAAGATCTGGAGACATTACTTGTTAGGAGAAAAGGTGGAAGTGTACACGGATCACAAGAGTCTGAAATACGTGTTCACTCAGAGAGAACTGAATATGAGGCAACACCGATAGCTAGAATTAATGGAGAACTACGACTTTGACTTACAGTATCATCCGAGAAAGGTAAATGTCATACCCGACGCTCTCAGTCGCAACCCAGCGGTCATGATGTTGATCAGTCAGAGGAGCATCATTGAGGATTTTCAAAACCTCGAACTAGATGTTGTTATACCGAGTGCAATCAGGCAGTTCTGGCAGTTACAGATGCAGTCTTCTTTTATAGATCGCATTAAGGCTGCGCAAGCTGATGATCCTCGATTGCAAAAGTTCAGAGAGCAGGTGGAAGCCGGGCTGAAGACAGACTTACTCATATATCGAGATAGTTTTCTGAGATTCGGTAGCAGACTCTGCGTTCCCAAGGGGGATGTTCGAGAAGAAGTACCAGCTGAGGCTCATAGTTCGGCTTATTCTGTGCATCCGGGAGGCACGAAAATGCATCGAGATCTGAAGCAACACTATTGGTGGAACGGGATGAAGCGAGAGATTACATGTTTTGTATCCAAGTGTTTAGTATGCCAACAAGTAAAGGCAGAATACCAGAGAACAGCTGGACTGTTGCAAATTTTGTGACTGCCTTACCATGGAGCCCAAGGGGCAACAATGCCATTTGGGTTATCGTCGACCGTCTTACGAAAGTTGCACACTTTATACCCTTCCGAGTGGGATAGTCGACAGAATCACTTGCAGAGAAATACATGCAAGAGGTAGTGCGACTTCACGGAGTTCCGGTCAGTGTAGTGTCAAATCGAGGCACCAGATTTGTTTCACACTTTTGGAAGAGCTTACAGGAGAGTCTGGGTACACGTCTTAAGTTCATCACGGCTTACCATCCACAGACGGACGGACAGTCCGAGCGTACTATTCAGACGCTCGAGGACTTGTTGAAGGGTTGCATGCTAAACTTCCAGGGTTCTTGGGAGGATCACCTTCATCTGGTGGAGTTTTCTTATAACAACAGTTTCCAAGCTAGCATCCAGATGGCTCTATTCGAAGCACTTTACGGACGGAAATGTCGATCCCCTGTTTGTTGGGATAGTGTGGGTGAGCGAAGATTACCGGGCCCCGAACTTATTGATCAGACGGTAGACAAGGTCCAGATGATCAAACAACGCATTAAGACGGCTGAAGACCGACAGAAGAGTTGGGCGGATGCCAGCAGGAGAGCGCTGGAATTCGAGGTCCGAGATCATGTGTTTCTGAAGATTTCTCCTACCCGCGGTGTTATTAGGTTTGGAGGTCGCGGGAAACTCAGTCCCCGATTCATCGGACCTTTTGAGGTGATGGAACGAGTAGGAGAGGTGGCTTATCGACTAGCCTTGCCTCCATCGTTAGCTGGTGTGCACAATACTTTCCATATTTCTCAGTTGAGGCGCTACGTTCAGGATGACAACCATGTTCAGGACCATTCGGAGTTAACTTTAGGCACCGATCTGTCTTATGAGGAGCAGCCCACCTCCATTCTTGATCTTCGGGAAAAAGTGCTGAAGAACAAAGTCATTCTCTTAGTTCGGGTTTCTTGAGGTGGTCGTTCTCAAAGGGAGTCTACCTAGGAACGCGAGGAGGACGTCCGTGCACGGTTCCCGCATCTGTTTGTGTAATGCTGTTGTCCGTTGTTTTCATTTTAATTTCGAGAACGAAATTTTTGTAAGAAAGGTATGATGTAAATACCTAGTTCCCGTATATATTATCCTTATATTTTTCCATATTTTACTTGAATTTTTCTATTTTATATATATTTTTCTATTTTATATATATTTTTCTATTATATATATATATATTTATTTAAATTCCTAACCTAAAAATCTAAACCCAAATCCTAAACTACCCGACCCAACCAACCCGGCCCGACCCGGCTCACCCGACCTGACCCGACACACGCACCTGCTTCCCACTTCTTCTTCCTCCCTCGTTCTCTTTTTCCCGCCTCTTTCTCGCAATGGGCCCCACCCCCGCGAGACTCGCGCTAGCCTGCGACGACCGCGCCCGCTCACGTTACCCCAACGGCTCTCCCCCACGTCTCCCAGCTCCTCGCGCCCATGCCCGTGAGACTCGCACCCACACCGCGACGGCCGTACCCACCTACCCATAACCCGCACTCCTCTAACGTCTCTCCAACGACCACGACTCCACTCGCCCAAAACCACGATGACTTTGATCCCGTCTCTCTCTCTACTTCACCCTCCCTCCCTCGCCTCTCTCTCTGCTTCACACACTTTCTCTCTCTGCTTCACTCTCTCTCTCTCTCTCTTTCGCTCTGCTCCGCCACCGAGCACCTCACCTCAGGAGACACGTCGCCGACGAGCCCGACCTCCACCTCCTCCCTTCTCGCTCTGCTCCGCCACCGAGCACCTCACCTCAGGAGACACGTCGCCGACGAGCCCGACCTCCACCTCCTCCCTTCTCCCCTTTCAACCCACAACTTCCGACGAGCCCCCGCTTCGACACCGAGCCCTTTCCCTCCAAAGTCGCGACGCCACCACGTTGCTACCATCGACTGGCCGAGCCCTGCACCACCAACATCAGCCACCACCCGCTCTACCTCACCGACGAGCTCCGAGCTCTTCCCCTTCTCACCATCTCCAAGCACCAATCCCGAGCCCAAGCCACTGCACCCGAGTCGGAGCTCCCTAATTCACCAGCTCCAAGCCCCAGAGCTGTCTGAGCTCACTACCGGCAAGTCCTCTGCATCCAAGCGCTTCACCGGAGTCGCTGGCAACCCTTGCCGTGGCTGCCTCCACGCTAATGCTGAGCCCAAGTACGCCAGATCCAGCCAAGTCAAGCGTGCATCGTGTCGTGATCGTGCTCGTGTCGCGCCATTCGCCGTCATCCACCGTCGTGTCGCTGTCTATCGCTAGGCAAGTGGAACCCTCTTCCCTTTCTTATTCATGCTAAAAACCGTAGTAGTTGATTAAATTAACAAGGTTACATACTCCGGTGTAAATGTGTATATGTATAGCTATATCGATGTCTAACCGTCAATTTAGTTTTGTAGCAGACCACGTCGTTCAATTATATTAAGAGATGCCATCCCTTATTATACCATTATAACTTCAAATTGAATAAACCTTAGTTGGATCGGTTAATGAGAATGAATGTTTCATTTGATGCCTATACATAACCTATGTATGTGACACGACACCCTAGATGAAAAATGCTATTTGAAATGGCAAAATTTATGAGCTTCGAAACCCTTTCATCATAACAGATAACTCGTAATAATTCGAGGGAAAATAATTGTTTTCACCGCTATGAATGATACCCCCGCCTAGTTGCGTCAATCTGAAATTTTATTGCGCGTGTTACATTATTAAAATCATCGCAAATTCAGTACTGTTTGGAACGCGATGTTCTATGGCTTATATCGAAACGACTTGATAACCTATAACCAACCCTAGTTTGTGTCTCAAAATTGTAGATCACTGTAACGATACGTGGTTGCGAACGCGGCACTGGACTGCAGTCCAGGGCAGCGTTTCAATTTGGATACCAGACTTTGAATACCTGTGCATCCCCGTTTTAGACTGAAAATGCGCGGAGACCCATATGAATACGTAAATAATTTAATTAGCTAACACCTGAATCTGGTCCCGTGCCGTTTCACCGCCGTTTGATATTTAAATTGCATTTTAGAGTACCGATGTGTTCTGCAGTTTCTGCAGGGACCCTCCTTACACCGTTACACTAATCTAGACATAACTTCTAATACATAAATGCTATTGATAATCCGTTTGATGCATTGGAAACTTAATAAATATAACTATATTTATTTAACTGGGTTAATAACTGAATCTGAACATAATCACTGGTAAAACGCGCGTGAAGTTGGGCTTCCAGTTCTGAAACTGGAATTCCAGCAATCGATCGTTGCCTTAAAATGATGATATTTCCCTAACCGGAATCCCGTTTGACATGAAATTAATTTTAATGTTTAGATAATCAAGTGTTCTTCATACTCCTTTTATATTATTTTGGTCGATTCTATGCGTATGATTTATCGTGAATTTTTCAAGTTATATAGTATTGGTCGTCATAAAATAGTGAGTATCTGTTCAGTGCATTTCTGCCTATTTTCGTGTTTTCTTTATACCTGCTGCATAGTGATCGTTAATGTTGAGACCTAGCGACTGATTTTCATTGTCGATATATTAGTGTTAGTGATTGGGTTGTGGCAAATACGACAGTGATATTGGTAAGTGGAAAAGTGATTGAAAGGGACATCGATATGTATTTGTTCACAACCTATCTAATACCTAAATGCATACTATAACCTGGGGAATGGGGGAAATGAAGATGTAATTGAACTCGTATTTAGCGAGGTACAGTGATTTAAAGGATGATCATTCGCTATTATACACACACACACACATTTTAGGTCGTGGGCCTAGCGGCACGGCTGACAGGATTATGTCCCGGACACAGCGGACCGTAGTCTCGGACATGCACGGGACCCTTATTAAATACGAGCATCCTTTCCACCATTTGATTTCATTGACTTAGTGACCGATAAGTAGTGGCATGCACATTTCCTAGTTTATTAACATGATACCCATATTCAGTTGATGTTTATTATAGTCATGCTCTATATTTTGTTGCACTTCTCATGTTTAATAAATTTGCATACCCATCATATATATATTTATTGCTATATATGTCGCCCTGATGACCTGAGTGTACATGCTCAGAGGACGAAGTGGACCCAGCCCAGGAGCATGACCTGTCATTCGAGATCGCGGGGGTCTAGACTGCATCATCAGTGCTATTTCTTTTGCTTTCAGCACTTTGTTTTGTTGGTTAGATATTTTATTCCGCAAAATAAATGTATTTCGAACTCTTTTTATTGCAATGTAATAAAGTTGTGAGCTGTGACTTTCCTTTACTCTAGTACTGTTTACTGACTACCATGTAATACTAGAAGCCGAAGTGTGACTACGGCGGGATTATCCCCTGATCGTAGGAGTATAGCTGGCCTAGTCACCCCTCGTATTCCGTATTTTGGGAAGCGGGGCGTGACACTGTCATTTTATAATTATCCAACAAGGAACCACAATTACTAATATTTCATCGATCTCTTTAAACAAAACATGAAGACCACTACTAAATTAACTTATGAATTCCATTTAAACATTTTATGTAAAAGTTCATTTTAATGGGGGGAAAGGCGACACAAGGTACAAGCAAGGAGTGACTACGCATCGGGAGATAGGATTAAACAAGAGATAAGGAATAGGTACTTACACGCTTTGCTGTATGGTATAACAACCGTATCACCGATTCGGTCTTAGCGGTGAAAAACCAATCTTGATGGCCTAGACTCAAACAATCAAGATAAGATAAAGTTTAGACCCATAGAATTATTCTTAACGGAAGAGTTAGAGAAACAAAACAAAACAAAATAGGGGACATTTATGATGTGGGAGGAACAATTGATTGGTTCGCCTTGAATCATAGTGGACAATTTGCGCTCCGATGATGACGCAAGGCCTAGAACTCTTAGGGTGTAAATGGATGTTTTGGTTAGGGATTTTCCTCTGAATTTTCAATGTGAGCAATGAAGAGAAAGAAGAAATAAAGAAAATAAGGAATAATGGATATTGGTGAGGTTTAAAGGTGAGAATGACGGAGGAAAGAGAGGAAAAATAAAGGATGATTATGTTTACCATAACTTTCCATAATAATTTAAATTTATTATGGGATTTAAAAAAAAGAATTGAAAGGTCTTATTTGTAGGTTATGAAAGGGTTTTTTAAAAAAAAATTGATAAAAATAATTGCACGACTCGAGGTTCGAACATGTGGCCTATGAAATAACAATGCAAAGATTTAACCAATGGGATACAAACTTGTTCTTGGCGTCTATTTAATAAGAATTGAATATATACCAACATTTGAAAAGAAAGCGGGCTTTCAAAAAGAAAGTGACTTATAAAGGTACGTGAATTTTGGGGTCGTTACAATTATCTTCTAGCCCAGACGAACATGCACTTTAAGGAAAAAGAGAGAAAAATATCCGTCAGCGAGCTTTCGCTACGAGTATGGTCGCCAAGGGGGTTATATACGACCAAGGTGAAGTAAAGTGTATAATATAAGATACAGCCACAAGTGTGTAATTAAAAGTGTAGATAATGTGTCGTTTAGAACTGCTATCAGTATTTGGTTTATTTTAGTTTGGTTCCGCAAGGATGCACGTGTTCTTGGGAGTATTCCATTCCGCCATGGAACAACGGTAACGGGAATAAGGTTAGCAATCCGTTCCACCACGGAAACACGGTTACAAGTACGGGAAGTTGGTATTCCGTTCCACCACGGCAACCGGAGGGGACTCTCGAGATGCATCGTATGACCTTGCTATCCAAACTACCCACCCCATGTCCTGTTTAATTGTATATGGATTTGGTTAAGCGTTTACACGTGAATCCACTAGGCATGGTATCAGGAAAGGTTTCACTTTCCATATTAGGGTTATCCATATATTAGATCGTTCATGTACATCTCATGCCAAGGTTTACACGTCTAGTCTAATCCTAACCGCACAAGTAAACAGGTTATGCCAAGGTTCATAAGGATTGGTTATGGAACCACATTCAAGTAACAGTGGATTTTGCAAAGACTAGTTGAATGGGCATGTATAGGGTATTAAAGTGTCTAACATCAAATTTGGAAAGTTAGGGTATTTTTATAAAGCTAGGGTTTGTGGATGTTCATGGTATTTTTATGTAAACACGGTTTTTAGATAAGTCGAGGTATTTATGTGAAAATACTACTTTTAGAAAAGTCGTGGTATTTTAGTAAAAATACAACTTTAGATAAGTCGAGGTATTTTATGAAAGTACGATTTTTTAAAATGTCGGGATATTTATGTGAAAAAGGATTTAGAAAGTTAGGGTGTTTTAGTTTGAAAAATGGTTTTAGAAAGACGAGAGTAATTTAGTGTAAAATAAGCTTTTAAAATAAACTAAGGCATTTTTGTGTAAAGTACAGTTTAACCTTAAAGGGGTTTAATAAAAATATTGCAATATAGTTACAATAAAAGGTCCTTACAAAATCCAAGGTGATTCCATTTTTACCGGTGAAAAGGGAAAAGGTCAAAGTTGGTCAAATAGATTTTCGGCAGTATTTCGGTATCTAAATTAAACAGGCGTAACAGCATGATTAGCATGCAAGAGTTATATTTAGTTATAGGTCGTGGTAGGTCATTACCACGACGTTTAGGGTGCATGAATTTCTAAGTTAAAACTAAATAGTAGAAAGTTGCCAAAACGGATAGTATTTCTATATCTAATTTAACATAAAAAATAAATAAAAGCATCCAGGGTTTTCCATATTAAAATTTTAGCAAGAGTATTCACTAAAGTATAAAAGAGCCTAAAGAAAAGTTTTGACGGATGCAAGAGATGAGAGAGAAACCTTACCACTTAAAGATCTACCGAAATCCTGAACCAACGACTATGACCAAGTCGTTATCCTGTCTCAAATTTTTCTAGCACTCAAAACCATCACCTAAGAGCGTCGAAAGGCGATCGCACACGAATTTTCCTCGATATTTTTTAATGCTAAAAGTGTAATAAATGAGAGAAACAGTGGGGGGTATATACATGGAGCTTAACGGTCGGTTAATGGGTTCATTAACCCATTAATCCCCTAAGATCAGCCGGCAGCCCCCATGATTGGCTCCACGTGGCGTTCTGCTGCGCGCCCGCGCTGGCGTGTGGCCCCCACATGCCTCCTTTCCTCCTTTTTTTTAAAATAAAAAACGTTCTTTTAAATCTTTTTCTTAATCAAAAATGTTTTTAAAAATCATTTTAAACCTACAAAATTCCAAATAAATTCTAGAAAAATTTACATAATTATTTTTCTCATCTGTAATATTTTTTATTTTCAAAAATAATTCTTTTTTTTGTAAATTTCCTTTCTTTAAATTAAATATTATCTTTAATTCACAATGCTTTAAAAATAGTTTTGAATATCAAAAAAAATCTAAATAAATGCTGGAAATTTTCTAAATAGTTATTTCATATTTTAGAATAATTTTTATCCCAAAATAATTTTCTTTTCTAAATAATAAATTCTTTTCCTTTCAAATAAATTCTGAAAAACCTTCCAAAATCAAAATAACTTTTCTAAAAAGATTAAAAATTATTTTCTCTCTACAAAAATTATGCTAGATATTTCCCAAAAAAATAATCTTTTGACCAATCATTTCCTTCAATATAAATTTAAAATATCTTTTAATGGAATCTATTAACATTAAAATGCAACGAAAGAAATATTTAGCTCTGATGGAGGTCCTCTTCGGGTCTCCGTCAGATGTTGTCTTCTGCTGATCTCCTGGTGGGTTTATGCGGTTGCCTTCTGTTGCGTGTGGGTCTCAATGGGTTTTTGATGGAAGAGATGGCATGAGGAGTTTGGTGCTGAGTACCTGCAAAGAAGTCGCGGGGTGGTTTGGTACCACCAAGGACCCTCCGACGATCAAGTTAGTGGTGATATCCGAGCAGAGTAATGGCTTAAAAGAGTAAAGAATGGCTTACTTGACCCCTATGTGATGGGGGTTTATATAGCGGTGGTGGCACGCAGCAGCAGGTGCGAGGATCTCGCCGGCAGTTACGCCCCCGACGTCACGCCCGCGTAGAAAGCGGATCGCCCATTAACGGGGATTGATGGCGTGGAACGCGGGATGTTGCTGGCGTAGAATCTGCGCATGGCGAGATTCGCGGAGCGGCGGTTACGCCTGTGAACGGTGACTTTGGTCGGAGGGCCGAGGAAGACGGTCACGGCTTGAAGCTCGGGACGAGCGAGGATGCCGAGGAGTCCAGGTCTTGTGGCAGCTCGGCGCGAGATACGGGCCGAGGAGGCCAATTTGCAGGGGGCCCTGAGGAGGGCCAGCTTGTGTTTGCAGGTCGGGTACAGGGTGGCCTGGTCGGCCCCTGTGGGCCCTATCTTCTGAGTTATGGGACACGTCACCTGCCACGTGTCCTGATCTTGGGGATCGCCAATATTAAGCATCATCATTAGCCCCCCACTCTTGTCCCGACCAGCTAGCGGGTCGGGTCAGGAGTGGACTGCCGGGCCTCCCGAGGTGAGCTCATTTCCAGGGTTTTGTCGGGATGAGTCCTCGGACCGTCGGTTGTCTTTTCCGTTGCGAATCAAGGCGAGATCTCCGCGTTTAAAGAAGGTGCGCCGGTTCGTGCACTCTGCAACTGAAGCGACGGTCCACGTATCGAGTGTTGATTGGCTGATGCGACGTATTCATGCCTGCGGCGTCTGATGGGACGCGGCCCAGCGCAGAACTGACACGTGGAGCGACCGGGACCGCTGGGCGCGAGGAGCCGTTTCGGCGGAAGATGACAGGCGCCGTTGGATGAGGCCGTATGCAGCAATAAACATGGGTGGGGCCCGCTCTAGGGCCCTTACTCCTTCATACTTTCTAGTTTCAAGTCTTGGTTGCTCGGCGCTCGTCTCTCTCCTCCCGTTTTCAGCCCTTGAAGATTTTCTTTCCCAAGGTTAGATGTCTTCCTCTGTAGAATCAGTAGACGTTGTAGGAGTAGGTGCTAGGGTCCCTTTAGTTGTGTCTGAGTCTCCTCGGGGAGCAGGGGATGGATCCTCTTCTCGGGATCGTGGGCGGGGGCCGCCTCCAGGGAGGAGGCGGCAGATGTGGCCCCCAGCACCTCGTGCTGGGTGAGGCATGAGGACGAGCTCGCCAATGCTCGGGCTCGCTTCCACATCCCCTCGCGCTACACGCTTCGACTGGACAAGGAGGGAGAGATGGCGGATCAGGTACGGGGCAGAGAGATCGCCCTGTATTTGGAAGACTTTTGGGGAGGAATGCGCCTGCCTTTCTCTCCTGAGGTCGTCGCCGCGCTGAACTTCTTCGGTTTGTCCCCCGGCCAGTTAGTGCCGAACTCGTGGAGGATCCTCCTCGGGTTCTTGATCCGCCTGAAGTTACAGGCGGTTCCCTTCAGTCTTTCCCTTCTTGATTCCTCCCTTGTCTTCAAGAGTCACCCTGGTGGTCGAGCGGGCGACCCGAGATGGGTTTATCTCACTTTCAGGAAGCGGCCAGGGGGCGCTGCCGGGGCCGGGGTCGTGACCTTGCCCTCTTCCATTCATGACTGGAAAAAGAAAATTTTCTTCGTTTTCCCTCCCAAGGGCGAGGACTGGCCTGTGCCTACCAAGTGGTCGAGGGAGAAATGTCTGCCGGAGAACCAGTCCAATGACCCCGCCGCGGTGAGGGTGGCATCGTGGGAGCCCATCCCCTGACCTGACATGCTGCTGTCCGAGAGGGTTCTGAGCTGGGCCGGACTCAGCCCTGTTGAGTTCGTCGGTAAGTTAGGTTAGCTTTTTGGCTTGTGTCTTGCTCGTGTTGCTGATTCGTTGGGTATTTGTTTTGTGCAGGATCCATGGACTTTGTCTCGCTCAGAGCTTCTATGCGCCAGCCGAGGCAGCCTACGAGGGCTGGGGACGCTAGTTCTTCTCGTGCGAAGCCCGCCCCGGCTCCTACCGCTCCGGCTACGGCGTCCCGCGAGCGCTCGGTGGCGGATCCCGCCCCGGGTCCCAGCAGAGCATCGGGCCAGAAGTGGGCCTTGATTTAGGAGGACTCGTCCTCGGAAGAGGAGATCGGCTCTCCCTCGGAGCCGCTCAGGAGAAGCTCCAAGAGACCCTCCCAGGGCCGGTCCTTGCCGACCATGGTGGAGGAAGGGGGCTTCCGGTTTGCGGTGCCATCAGGACTGTCCGTGGTGGACAGCCTTCTGCACGAGATAGAGACCTTGGCAAGGGGTAGAGTCCCCGGGGGGACCTTCAGGGCTCAGCTGGCGTCCATCGCCCAGGAGTTCGTGCAGGTAAGTTTTTTTTTGTTCATGGTGAGATTCAGTGCTCCCTTCATCTTTCTGATCTTTTCCGTGCTTTCCAGGTCCTCCAGCATGTAGCCCTCGCCCTGCGCATGGAGGCCGAGGTGGTAGCCCCGGCGTTGGAGGCTGCGGGTCAGTTCGCCTCGCTGCAAGAGAACTCCAAGCGGGAGCTGGAGGCGGTGGAGGGCTATAAGAAGTCGAAGGACTTCTATGACGACTTGGCCATGGCCACGACCCACATTTGGCACGACGCCCTCGATGCCGTTAAGTCCCGGATGCCGGAGTTCGTCGACTCAGATCTCCGGGCCGAGTTCCCCCTCGTAGGCGCCGACGAGCAGGGGGAAGAGGTTCCTGGCGAGGAGGTTGCCGAGGACCCAGCGAGCCACGTGGTGGAGGTCGAGGACCTCGAGGTCGCACCTGGCCCCGAGGCGTAGAGCCCCCGTTCTCCTCCTTTTTATTTTGTTTTCTTGAATTTTGTAAGGCTGGGGAGCCCAAAAAATACCATTTGTAAAACTTTATCTTTGGCAGTAATAAAGTTTTTCTTCGGCTCCATAGATTTGCACTCTACCATCTGTTTGCAAGATATTTTTGTATGTACCGTTGTGTTTTTATGTCAGGTTGGCCATCTGTCTGGCGATCGTCCGTCGAGTTGACTTCAATCCCTGGCCGATGAGCATGCTGCCGAGGAGGTATCTCCCTAGGCCCCGGAGTCAAGGGGAGATCGTCTAGACGTGGATAGACCCGACGCCCCTCACTGGGGTTTGTATCCTCCGTGGGCCGGCGAGCATTCCTGATTCCGAGCATTGACCACCATCCGGGGGTGACTGGGCAGGGGAGCTGCTCAGTCGCCTCTTGCAAGGGCTTTCTGGTCCCTGGCGTTGTGGTAGGGGAGCTACCCGCCAGGGATGGCCAAGCGAGGGCTTGGGTCCTTAGCGCTGGAGGGGCTGTAAGAAGCCCACTAAGGGTGACCGGGCAGTGAAGCTGCGCGGTTGCCTCTTGGCGAGGGCTTTGACCTCTGGCGTCGTGGGCAGGCAACTACCAGCCTGGGATGAACGAGCGGGGCAGCCGCTCTGGTGCCTCTTGTGAGGGCTTTTGATCCCTGGCGTCGTGGGTAGGGTGCTACCAGCTGGAGTTGACCGAACAGGATAGCTGCTCGGTTGCCTCTTGCGAGGGCTTTGATCCTTCAGGACGGGGACCGAGCAGGGTTGCTGCCCAGTGGCTCTTAGCGAGGACTTTGATCCCTGTTGGTTGTGGTAGGAAGCTACCAGCCGGGGATAGCCGAGCAAGGACTCGACTGCCTCTGGGAGGACTTTGGTCCTTAGCGCGGGAGGGGCTGTAGATGCCTACCAAGGACCCTTGGCCGGGCAGGATTACTGCCCGATGCCTCTTGGCGAGGTCTTTTGTCCTGAAGGATAGCCGAGCGAGGGATCCTTAGGCTCGACTGCCTCTGGGAGGGCTTTTTGATCCCCGGCGTTGTGGCAGGGGAGTTGCCCGCTGGGGATAGCCGAACGAGGGATCCTCGGGCTCGACTGCCTCTGGGAAGGTTTTTTGATCCTCGGCGTTGTGGCAGGGAAGCTGTTCGCTGGGGATAGCCGAGCGAGGGAACCTCGGGCTCGACTGCCTCTGGGAGGGCTTTCCGATCCCTGGCGTTGCGGTAGGGGAGCTGCCCACCAGGGGTGACCGAGCAGAATAGCTGCTGGGTTGAATCTTGACGAGGTGTAGCCTGATCGTCCAGCTGTAGGTGCGGGGAATGGGAACGGTCAGGGCAACGGCGCGCGTAGCCAGCGCATTGAATGCGGGGGGAGGTGAAGCGCTAGGGGCGCGTCGCTTCGGTTCTGCCGGAGAAGGCTTGATGGCCGCCGCGTAGCAGCGACCCCTTGGGTCAAAGCGGACGACTGTTGAGCTGCGCAGTGGGCTATATAAGGCCGAAGGAGTACTGGTCCTTCCATCCTTAATAAACAGGTCATCGAGAATGCAGGACTTCCCGTTTACCATCCCCGACATCGTCCACTTCGAAGACGTGTACCTTTACGACCCGTACTGCACCGAGGACATGGTGCAGCTGGTCTACGGGAGCATCGAGGACCATTTCGGCCGTCTGCTCCCCTGACGCTTCTCCCTGCTGCAGCTGCTGATGTACTCCATCTGGAGGGTGGCGTCGGGGCTTTACAACCCCCTGTCTGAGCTGCTCTATGACGAGACCGTAGGCAAGCTGCGGTATTTGAGGCGCTTCGGCCTAATCTCCACGAACCGGCTGGCCCGCTTAGAGGTGCTCGTCCGCGAATGCTACGAGCTGAGGTTCGGGGTCGACACGCGGGGGGGGGGGGGAACCGGGGACAGAGGGTGGACCTTGCGCGGCCCCGGTTGGCCGAAATCTTTACCGAGTACCATGAGCAGTGCTCGATGCACCCCCTTCCCCCATTGTTGTAATTTTCTTTTCTTTTTGCATGTAATGGCTGAGGAGCCCATAATACATTTTGAATAAACAAAGCCTTTCTTTCCTTTTCGCAATGCTCCATTGATCTTTATTAGATTAACAATAGATCCTAGGAAGAATTTACATTGCTTTAAAAGAAAGGTACAGGCTAGTAGATGACTTTATTGGCTTGGGCCGAGCTCCTTGAAGGGCTGTTGGCCCCCGTGCTAGGCATAGGGCATGGGGCTCCCTGAGCTCCGGGCTGGCCGTCCGCTGAAATGAGCATGATTTGACCGATGGTCAGGTCGGCGGGAGGGCGATGCTGCTCCTGCTCACGGTCGGCCTGCCGTTTGTCTCTCAGGTAGGCGGCGAGGTGCCCAGACCGGATGAGTTTTTCGATGTAGTCCCTCAGCTATTTGCAGTCCTCCGTGGCGTAGCCCAGTACCCGGTGGAAAGCGCATTAGGGGCCCCGGGTTCGCTTTGCGGCCTGATGCGGGATCGGAGGGAACTTGAAGAACCCCTCGTTCTGGGCCTTCTCCAGTAACACTGCGAGGGAGACGTTGAGGGGGGTATACTCCTGGAACTTCGGATGGTAGGGCTGCTGACGCTCCGGCCTCTCCTCCCGAGCCCTCTTCTTCTGGTCGGTCCGTTCTGCCCGGGGGAAGTTAGCATTCACCTCGGATTCCAGCTGAACCTCGCGCTCGGTCCACGCTTTGACCTCGGCCATGGTCTTAGGTTGCGTCAACGCGAAGGAGCGTAACCATTCCTTGTGCCTCAGACTAGACCTAAGCGCAGTGTCGACAGTTTCGTCCCGGTGCTTGGACACCTCGAGAAGGGCGTTGTAGAAACGGGTAATGTAGGCCTTGAACGTTTCCTTGTCCCCACTCTTAACCGTAAAGAGGTAGTCGACCGTGCGCTTCTGCCGACGGTTCCTCATGAAATGGCCGAGGAACTGGGTAGCTAGCTCGTCGAAGGTCGAAATTGAGCGGGGCTCGAGCCCCCAGAACCAGTCTCGACCTGCGCGGATGAGGGTGGCCAGAAAGGCTCTGCACTGGGCGGTGTCGGAGTGATCCTGGAAGCTCATCCCCACGGTGAAGGCGTCCAGATGGTCCTGCGGGTCGGTTTTCCCGTCGAATAGAGAGACCTTTGGGGGCTTGTTGCGTGAGGAGACATGGACGGAGAGCAATTCCTCGGTGAATGGCTTTGTGAGCGAGTCGGAGGCATACTTAGCCCCGTCGCTCGAGAGGTGAGTCTCCCGGCGCATGCCCTCAATTTTCTTCTCGAGGGCGTCGAGCCGACCGTGGTATCCCGTCGAGTCGGCGCCTTAGGATCCCTGGCCTTCGCTGCGGATGACCTGCGTCTGGGAGCGGCCTCGGTTCCTCTCGATGAGGTGTCTCAGATACCGAGGCGTGGTGGCTCTAGAACCGCTGAGGTGAACCCTTTCTGTGCGGCCCTACCGAGTGTGGTGGTGTCGACCGCGCCTGTGGATAGGCGAGGTGACTGACATCTCCTCAGGGAGATAAGGGTCGCGTGGAGGCTCGGGGAGGGGCGCCCTGGCGGCGGACCTTGGTGTGGAGCCGTGGGGCACCCAACGGGCCTCAGGGGGCACCGGCTCGAGAGATCGGTGGCCAGGGGTCGTTGCTTGCTGGTGGTCAGCCGTCCTGACGGGGGCAGAGCCTTCTGGAGGCGGCGGAGTTACGATTTGGGGCCCGGCCGTTTGGACGCGGACGAGGGCCTCCACGAGGGATTGCAGCCGATCTATCTGGCCTGCGAGGGTGTTGATGATGTTCATCGGAGGAGGCTCATCCGTGCCTTCGGTGAGCGTAAGGCGGCGGTTGGTACCGGGATCCTCAGGGTGGCTGCTCGCCATTTAGGCGGAGATCGAAAGCCAACTTTGTGTTTTGGGGAGTCGTTCCCACAGACGGCGTCAACTGATGGAGGTCCTTTCGGGTCTCCGTCAGATGTTGTCTTCCGCTGATCTCCTGGTGGGCTTAGGCGGTTTCTTTCTGTTGCGTGTGGGTCTCAATGGGTTTTTGATGGAAGAGGTGGTATGAGGAGTTTGGTGCCGAGTACCTGCAAAGAAGTCCCGGGGTGGTTTGGTACCACCAAGGACCCTCCGACGATCAAGTTAGTGGTGAGATCCGAGCAGAGTAACGGCTTAAAAGAGTAAAGAATGGCTTACTTGACCCCTCTGTGATGGGGGTTTATATAGCGGTGGTGGCACGCAGCAGCAGGTGCGAGGATCTCGCCGGCAGTTACGCCCCCGACGTCACGCCCGCGTAGAAAGCGGATCGCCCATTAATGGGGATTGATGGCGTGGAACGCGGGATGTTGTTGGCGTAGAATCTGTGCATGGCGAGATTCGCGGAGCGACGGTTACGCCTGTGAACGGTGACTTTGGTCAGAGGGCCGAGGAAGATGGCCACGGCCTGAAGCTCGGGACGAGCGAGGAGGCCGAGGAGTCCAGGTCTTGTGGCAGCTCGGCGCGAGAAACGGGCCGAGGAGGCCAATTTGCAGGTGCCCCTGAGGAGGGCCAGCTTGTGTTTGCAGGTCGGGTACAGGGTGGCCTGGTCGGCCCTATCTTCTGAGTTATGGGACACGTCACCTGCCACGTGTGCTGATCTTGGAGATCGTCAATATTAAGCATCATCAAGCTCCGAAAATAAAATGGGGTTTTATTTACAGTATGAAAATTACGATCGTTACAAAACCAAAGATAACAATAAGTTTTAAGATTTTTGAAAATTTTGTGATTATCTTATGCTATATATCATGTAAAATATAGTAAAACAAAAGAAAACAGAAAATAATAAGAGTTTTGAAAATTTCGTAATTTTGGTTTGTTATAGCAAACAATATATATTGAAAAACTGAAGAAAAAAAGATTTTTTTAAAGATTTTTAATATTTTGAAATTTCTGTATATTATAACAAGCAAAATATTGAAAACCCAAATTAAAGAAAATAAAGAAGTTGATATTTTTGAATTTTTTTTGAGTGCTATAGAGTGAAAAATATTGGAAAATTGAATAAAACAATAAAAAATTTAGATCTTTTAAAATTTCGTGATTTTCGTGTATTGCTAAGGATTCCAGGTCATCCAAAATCTCAATCACTATGACTAGATTTCTTCATTCTGTTAGATCCAATGACAACAGGGAATCTGTTTTTCTTTTACTTCACGTAACCTTTTGTCTACTTTATGCATAAGTTCTTCAAAAGGTTGAACAAATAAATTATCAAAAACTGAAGAAAACACAAACTTCTAAGCATTATGGAATTTCATGAATTTTGGGTGCCATATGGCATGCAAAATAATGAGAAAAGGAAGAAAACAGATTTTTTTTCGAAATTTTTGCGTTTTTCATGTGCTATATAATACAAAATATTAAAAAATGAAGAAAAACTAAATTTTTTAGAATTCTGAATTTTTTTTTGATATAATTAATTGTTTGATATATTTCTACTATTTAATAACAATACTCAAGTGATGCCAAATTTATTTTATAGTTCACGCATCTATCTTTTATATATCTTTTATAGGAATACAAGAAAAAAAATTAGAAAAAAGGATTGTAGCTATTAATTGTCCTTTTTTTTTTATATAAAATAATTTTAAAAAATGAGATAAATCCTTCAAACTATTATTCACATTAAGCCATCAACATCTGCAACCTATTTATATAATATTTTAACATTAAATTCAAATTTCACTCCCTTGCTCCCCCTCCCAAAAAAAACCAACACATCTTGGTTCAATATTCATGCCATATTTATTCATTGATTGAAATATCCCTAAAAGGTATCTCAAACCTAAATATTTAAATCGTCATAATGTTTATTTAAACGATACAGTATTAATATATGTTTGTGTGCATTGCACGTGTAAAAATACTAGTGATGGAGCTTCGAATCTCCTTCAGATATCGTCCTCCGTCGATCCTGCAATGGTGATCTTGGACGGCTGAGATTTGGTTTTGGAGTTGTTGAGCGTGGATCTCAATAGGTTGGTGTTGGACGCTGAGCTACCTGTAAGGAAGTCCCGGGGTGGGTGACCACCATATGACCTTCCGACGATCAAGTTAGAGCCGAGGAATAGAAGCAAAGTAGCGGCGTATTGAGATAATTCAAGTTACCTGAGTCGTCTGAGAGAGGGGTTTTTATAGTGGTCACATGGTGCGAGCAGATGCGAGATTTTCACCGTTAGCTACGCCCTTGACGTTAAGTTTACATGAATGATAGGATCCTTCCATTAATGACGGGATACGCTCATTAATGGGGGATGCACCAGCGTAGGACGTGGGACGTGGGGCAGCGGATATCTCGCCCTGGTGATATATACGGAGCCGTTGCGGGACGCATGGGATCTGCGCTCCTGGTAGGTCAGGGGAGGCCGAGGAAGCTCGGCACTTCGGAGGCTCGGAGACGAGCCGGGAGGCCGAGGAAGCTCGGCATGCTAGATGGCTCGGAGACGAGCCGGAAGTCTGAAATAGCTCGGAGATGAGCTGTTGGTAGTTTTCTGGGTGAAGGTGGAATGTATTTAGGGAGGCCTCCTGGAAGGTCGGACACGTTCCTCGAGACGAAGTCCCGAGAAATTCTCATAGTGCGACTCATTTATTCCACCCCCGTAGCCTTCGGGACACGTCATCGGCCACGTGTCGTAATCTTGAGGAGATACCATTTATGAGCATCATCATTAGCCCCCACTTTCGTTCTGACCTATCCAAGGGTCGGGACGAGAGTGGTCTGCTCGGTTTTTCTGCTGTTCAATTTGGCGCCAAGGATCAGAACGCCTGGGAACGGCACATCGTTTGGTGGTCGCGTCGTTTCGATCTTTTGGGCCCACGTGTCGCCTCGTCGTGCGTTTGAATCTTCGCGCGTATCCCCGATGGCGTCAGCGGATCAAATGAAATGATCGTGCTTTAAAGAGGGGGCGCAGTTTCAGTCAGTCGCCAGTTGGGATACGGGCCACGTGTTGGACGTTGATTGGCGGACGCTACAGGCTGTCGCTGTCACCTGCAATCGAAGGGACGTCCCCTAATGGCCAATCTCTGCATGGAGCTCTGACGGCTGGTGGGCGCGACGTTTCGTTTTGGCGGGAATCGATCTGGGCCATCGGATACTTTCTTTGGAGTGTATAAATAGGAGGGGACCCCTCTAGGGCCAACACTTCCAGCATAATTAACTCTCGTTGTCAAAAATTACCCGGCGCTCATTTCCTTTAGATTGGATCACCCGTGATTTTTCCTTGGCGAGCCCTTTCCCTTGAATCAGGTTAGATATCTTCATCTGAGGAGTTTGTAGAGGTAGTTAGGATAGAGTCGAATGATGAGGCTCCAGTTGTTGGAGCCGAGTCCGGTGGGTCTTCCACCCCTACAGCTTCAGATAGCCGAGAGGGTCTTCTGCTACGACATCTGTGTCGGGCTCGCCCCTAGAGCCAGGGCTGCCCATATTGTTCGTCGTCGGGTTGCGATAAGGGCCCCTATGGTGCGCATCGGGAACGCCCGCGATGCGCCTTCCATCTTGAGGAATATAGACGAGCTTACCGAGATTCGGGCTCGATTCCATATTCCCTCAATTATTTGCTTCGTTTAGCTAGAGAGGGTGAGCGGGCGGACCGGGTGCAGGACAAGGAGATTGCCCTGTATTTGGAAACATTCCAGGCCGGAATGCGTCTGCCTTTCTCAACCGAGGTATGTGGGGTGCTCCGTTGCTTCCATCTTGCCCCGGGCCAGCTAGCGCCGAACTCGTGGAGAATCCTCCTCGGGTTTCTGGTCCGGTTAAAACTTGAAAAAATCGCCTTTAGATTGACCCTCCTCATTTTCTTCCTCTGTTATAAGAATCACCCTAGCACCAGCAAAGATGAGCCGAGCTGGGTGTATTTTTCCTTCAAAAAATATAAGGGAAGGATGGCTAAGTCGGGCGTGGTAGTCGTCCCTTCGTCCATCCATGAATGGAAGGAGAAGTTCGTATTCGTCGGGCCACCCGAGGGCGAGGATTGGTCTGTGCCTACACAGTGGCACAGGGATGACTGCTCGAGGGCAAAACCATCATCCTCACCCGAGACGAGGGTGGTGTCTATATGGGAGCCAATCCAGCGGGCCGACGTCCTGCTTTCTGAGCATGCTCTGAGCTGGGCTGGGCTCAGCCCCGCGCGATTTCTGGGTAAGCTAAAGCAGTAGATGATCTATTTATACTTTGATGAATTTTCTTTTGCCCTTTTCAGCGTCACTGACTCTTTTTTTGTGTATTCTCCTTTTTGAAGAGCGAATAGACCGATCCAAGTTCTTAGCTGCCATGGCCGTGAAGGCCCAGAAGAAAACCGGGGGCGAAAGTTTGTCCCGACCCGGTTCGAGTTCGGCCCAGAGGCCAACTCCACCGAGCAGGCCTTCCGCTGCACCTTGAGCCCCATAAGACAGCCGTGCGGGGGGAAGGGGGAGGGGGGAGGCAGGAGCATGCACGGGACCCAGAGCCCCGTGCGAGGGAGGAGGAGGAGGAGGAACCCACCGTTGTTCCCTTCAAAAGGCAAAAAAGAACTGTCTCTCGGGCGCTCTCCATCGGAATTCCAGTGCATGAGGGGGACTTCTGCTTCGGGACGCCCTCAGGGCTCTCCGTCGCCGGCAGCCTGCTCTTCGACATGGAGCAAGCAGCTGGGGGAAAGATTCCTCGGGGGACCCTGAAAGCCCAGATGGCAGCCATTGCTCAGGAGGCTGTTCAGGTCAGTATCCGTTTTCCTTTAAGAATTTTCTTAAGTATCAACTTTTTTTTAGTTTGAACTTTTCTAACTCCTTTTGCTGCCTTCCTCAGGTCCTCCACCACTACGCCCTCATTGTCAATATAGAACCCGAGGAGATCTCCCCGGCAATGGAGAAGGCGGGCGAATCGTCCTCGCAGGAGGAGAATCTGTGCCTTCGGCTGCAACAGATGGAGGAGAAGATAGCCGCCCTCGAAACATGGGTGGTCGCTAAGGAGCTGACGAACTCCAAGCACAAGGAATCTCACCTACTTCTGAGTGAATCCAACCGGGCTATCTAGGCCAAGTTGTAGGAGGTCGGTAACATTAATAACACAATGAAGAAGTCGAGGGACATCAGCAGGAAGGACGCCCGGGTGGCGCTGAAAGCCGTGAAGCTCGCCAAGGTCCGAGCGGTGAAGTCCGTTGAGAGGTATAAGGCGTTGGACCAGTTGTAACGACTCTGTTTTTAATGTACAGAAGTTTATGTAAAGTTAAAGTACTAAATGGAGTATTTACAAACCCGAGTATGCTATAAATATTTAATTTGTTTAAGAACAACAAGAAAGCACTTGTAGCTCATTGGTAAAGCCTTGCACTGCTGTGACGTAGCCCCTGTGTTTGAATCCCATCAGCCACATATATTTTTAATGATTTTTCTTTTAAACTTTTTGGAAGACCAAAAGTTTACACGTGCATTACACGTAAAAATGAAAAGTCGGATTAATCAAACATGTGGAAAATGTTGTACACACAGACCCTAACACGTAGCATTCATCCAAGAACCTCACCCCCATCAACGATCGGCGAGATATGCTCTGGGGCCGGCTCCGCCAGGCCCCATGATGGTAATGCCTCCAAATTTTGCCCTAACACCCCTTGGCCTCCCCCACTATTCCTTTTCTGTTTGTTTTTCCTGCAAATTAACAGAGGATTAAAATCACCCATTAATCCAATGTTAAATGCATTTTAACTCTCATTTTTAATTCCCTAAACCCTAATTCAATCCTATAAATATCACATCACACCCCAGCCCTCTCTATTCTGAAATCTATCATCAAAACTCTCAAAATTTTCCAAGTCAAATAAGGTGTATGTAATGCCTTAGAATTCGGTTAGTGTTAGTTTAGACGATAATGCGGGTTTTTGGTAAAAAGTTTACCAATTTGGGTTCCTCATATTTTATAACATTTAATTAATAATTTATTATTATTTGTTATGGCATGCACACACATGTGCATGTTTATGTGAGGGTTTGTTTGTGCTAATCTGGATTAGTGACCATGACAACTTAACCTAACTTAATCCTTTACTTTAATCTAATCTCTTGCTTTGCCTTAACCCTAATCCTAGATATTATGGGTAAGATATTTACCTCGGCTTTTGTTTGAGAGAAGAGGTGGTATGGTGTAGTGTGAATGCATTAATGGTGAATTAATGCAAAGGGTACACTCACCCCACTCTCACCCTACACTCACCTCCCTCTCTCATTATCCTCTCACTCTCTCATTTCTCTCTCACTTATTCCCTTCTCATTTTCTTCATCTCTCTCTTTTCTAAACTGAACACTTAACAAATCCATCACAAATCCATCTCCAATCTTCATCAAAACTCACAAAAATCACATCTTTTGCCTTGATTTGCCTCTTGGATGCCTTGGAGCATGGGAAGCTAGGAGCTTTGAGTTCTTTTGGATAGGTAATGATTTCTTTCTGTTAGTTAAGTGTTTATTGTGTTGCGTAGCTTGCTAGTTTCAGTTTAGAACGCGTATAGTTTCGTTTCGGGTAAATATCATATTTTTAGTGTTGTTTTGGTCTCGGATGATCTGCTATCAAACCAGGTAATTGTTGCAAAAGTTCCTATCACAGTGACCTAGTATAGTGACTTAGAACCTACCCTCAAAATACGAACCCATTTCCTCTTGAACAGGCCGCAAATAAATTGCTTCTGGCCGCAAATTGCGGCCAGACTAGGGAATTAGGGTTTGGGTTTTAGTGGAGGGGTCTTTGGGGTTGTATGTGGTCTCATGGTACCTGCAACTTTTACAGATTGTTGGTATAGCAAAATCTGGGAGCACTTAGCGTATTTCTTGTGTTTCGTTTTCACGCGTTACGTTATCCGACACGGTTCATGTTCTGTGTTGCTGTTGCTCCGAGTTGGTTTCGTTGTGTCGCTATGCACGTTAGCCACAATACGAACACTTGAGAGTGAGTTTTGTGTTGTCGCGTTGGTCAGCGTAGTTGTACGTATTTTGGGTCTATTGCTAATATATACCTATTATATTGTTTTATGTTTTAGGTTTGCAGGCGGGGATTTCGGACGCTGCGAAGAAGGGAAACAGGTGGTAGGCTTTACTTAGTCAGGAGCGTTGGTGAGTGGATTTAACATCTACAGGGGAATCGCCCGCATTGCGTTATGCGTCTGGGCTAGAGATGTTATGATATTGTCGCATATTCTATTGCATATATAGAGTTGCGCATACATCTTATTGCTTAGTTATTTATTGTGCTTGGACTTGTACCCTTAGGAAACTGCACTATTATTGATGGCTCATGTTGCACGAGCACTGGTTGTATGCCACACACACCGTCAATAATTGCCATGACACGCACAGCACACATACATATATGATATTGTTTGGTTAGGGACATTGAGACATTGATTCATATTCCTTGTTGCATATGATATATAGCATACCTGTATACCTACATGCTTACACATATGCCTTGACATGCTTACATGCTAGTTACCTGTATACCTATATGGTATTGTACTATTAGAGATAGGTACATCCACATAAGAGTTATAGCTACATGTATACCTTGCATACATACTTCACTTATACCTGGAGGGTATATTACATCATTACTGATAGGTAGATACATATACCTTGCTATACTTACATGTTTACACATATATCTGGCTATAGCTACATGTTCACCTTTACTTGATGTTATATAGACTTGGAGAAATTAGGAACCGCATGATATTTATATTAACTTGTTGCAGTTAATTAGCGGCTTTTCCTTTATATACTCACATTACAGTTTTATATTGCATATATTATATTCATGGATTTTCGCATTGAGATATGGATTTTTCATGATATTTTCTGGATTTGAGGACTGTGGTAGTTTCATGAAATTATGCATTATTTGAAAAACCCGGTTACTCTTGATATGATATTTCAGCAGCCACCATGAGATTTATCGGTTCTGATATATATACCCCATGCAAGGAGGAGTCGGGGGCCGTGTGAGGGTACATGGTGGGGCCCGGAGGTACCCGGGGCGAGAAAGGTATTTTGATGGACCATGCCGATGAGGCCTGAAAGGGGAACCATATCTTCCGGTGACAGTACCTATGACTCGGTGGTTATCGTGGGGATACCGACGGGAGTCATGTACGTATGGATACGTCAAAAGGCGAGGGTCGAGCCGGGCACTCGGGTTTTCGGGACAGCGTATGATACGTACCTATCGGGGGGCCAGTCCCGGTGACAGCACCTGATAGATCAGTATTTATGTGTCGATGCTGGACATAGGTTTTCATGATATTTTTACTTCTAAGTATATATAACAGTGGAATGGGACGCTGTTATATATATATTGGTGGAATGGGACGCTAATATATATGTATACATATCAATTTATATACATGATCATAATTATTCATGCAAATATACTTAGGATATATGAGATTCACTTGATATTGGATTCAGGATATATGAGATTCACTTAATATTGGATTAGTATATATGAGATTCACTTGATATTGGATTCAGGATATATGAGATTTACTTGATATTGTACATTCAGGATATATGAGGCTTACATGATATGAGAGCTAATTTGGGGGCTGATTTGAGGAAAATGGGATTTGGATTATCTTGTTGGACTTTGGTCCTACCACGAGGTCAGGATTCCGTGGAAATGACATGTTTTATCCCATACTCCACATTTATTGTTTATGCACTGTTTCATGTATTAGTTGTACCTGATAGAGTACCTTCCATGACTGTTGCATTTACATACTTTTATTTTATATGCATTGCTTCATGTATTAGTTGTACCTGCTAGAATACCTTTCATGACTGTTGCATATATACATTGTCATATCATTGCTTCATGTATTAGTAGTACCTAATAGAGTACCTTATATGATTGTTGCATACAGATTGTCATATTATTGCTTCATGTATTAGTTGTAGCTGCTAGTGTACCTTTCTTGACTGTTGCATTCATATGACCTTTTATTGCTATTAGTTGTATATGTTAGATTCACGCTGTACGTGCATACTTGCGATTACCTGCATATGTTATTTACTATTCATGAGTTGGCAACTCACCCCTGTTGTGCCACAGTGTTTTGCAGGTTGTTCCCCGGAGTAGTCGAGGCATGCTATTCATCTATCATATCATCTTTTGCAGCGGATACCGCTTCGGCTCATAGTGTGCTGTTTTGCTTAGATGGATTTTGCGGTTATCCGATGTTGCTTATTGTATATTCATTGTATCCATGTACTCTCCATCTACCATTATCATGTATTGACTTAGAGACTTGATGTGAGGACGATATTGTATTATTTTGTGATTTGGAGGTCTTTTATGCAGTTTCTTTATATCGTCTTTTATTTCTTCGCTACGGCGTCGTATATCTGTTGTGGTGGTTGTTTTATGCTTTTGGGACGTGTTTTGCTCCCGTTTGGGGATGCTTTATTTATATTTATGTTGTACCCATTTTTGGGGCTGGTTTTTACAAAGGAGGTGCTGCCAAAATTTTAGAGGAAATAAAGTTGGACTTTAAAGAATTTGGGTTGAGATTTCAAAGGTTTTAAAATTGCTATTATCACTTACTACTTTTGATGGTTTAGATTGCTGGGTTTTCGGCTTACTTAAATTGCGTTACGCCTGTAGACGTTGCATAGTCTAAGGGCCGTCATGTGCCAATTTCGGGTCGTGACAAAGTTGGTATCAGAGTGCTAGGTTTTATCTTTCGGAGTGTAGGATGATCTTGGTATGATGGAGCAGGTATCCTAAGCAGAGTAACGTAGTGTGTGTATGTCCGCGGCATACTCACGACACGGTACTCCACCTAAAGTGACCTAAGTACTAATTGCTTGAAATTCCTTCCTTGATGATGCATATCCTTGTGATTCGATTTTCTTGTTCATATTGAATCCTATTTCCATTTATAGCTTTTACCGCCGATGACTATGGGGACTCAGAATGATGCAGCGAGGGCCGAGGTCAGAGTTGACTCGGGTGGGACGAGGACTGACCAGGATGGCATGCTCGTTGCATTGGAGCAGATGGATCTGCCTTCGACAGATCGTATCGATAGGCTTGTGGCTGAGATGCAGGACTTGCGCCAGACGATGAGGTCTTTGGTGGAGACCAGTAGAGCGCAGCGATAGGAGGTTGTCACCCCTGTTACCCAGTTGTTCCTTGCGGTCAGTATACAGCATAGTGTTACGCATACAGCACCGGTAGATGCAGCCCTAGTTGATGAGGCACGTCTTTCCGAGACTTTGGGAGTCCGAGGATAGAGGAGGGCTAGTACAGGTGTCAGCCCTGAGACAGAGGTTCAGTCATCGAGACAGATTTCGTGCACGTTGCGGAAGTAACGGAGGCTTAAGACGAGGACAGTCGTTCAACTCTCATCCCCAGGAGGGTCAGCAGCCATCGTATGGATGTTTTCGATGCGGGAGCCTTCAACACTTCGTCAGACATTGTTCCTTAGCACCGCGTCAGGGTAATATTCAGAGAGGTCGTGGATGCGGAGGGTTCGCTCAGAGGGACATGTTAGCAGAGGAGGAGTTAAGCCAGTTGTGGGTAGGGGGCAGACATGAGAGTTTGCTTCTACTCATCGGGACGCGCGGGCATCCAATGCAGAGTTTTCAGGCATTCTTAATTAGTATGTCCTTTTGATGCACTTGTCTGTTTTACACACTTTGTGCCGTGGTTGGGCCGAGAGTCGTGTTAGCTAGATCAGCCGTTTGTTGTATTAACTTCTGTCAGCGATTCTTTTGTTGCGCGATACGTGTTTCAGTCGTGTGCCAATCGGATAGGAAATAGAGATTTGTCTGTCATTTTTGATCCTTCTAGTGATGTTGGATTTGACGTTCTCCTGGGCACGGACTGATTAGCAACGTGCTAGGCGTTTGTGGACTGCCACGAGGAAACAGTCAGGTTTTATTTTCCCGACGAGTCAGTTCTTGTTATGAAGGGGGACAGTGGTGCTGCCCGTCACAGCTTGAATTCAGCCTTTTTTGCTAGTCGGGTTTAGAGGAGAGAATGTCGTGGATTCTTGGCTTTCATTCATGATACCGGAGCCACAGTGGGTTTGTTGGACCGGGTTTCTTTCGTGCGAGAGTTTTCCGATGTTGTTCTAGATGAGCCGGCGGAGCTTAGGGAGCTGAAGGATCAGTTGCAGAGTTGTTTGTTGGGGGACTTATGCGTCTGAGTGTTTCGCTTTGGGGAGCTCCTATTCTGTTCGTTATGAGAAGGACGGCAGTTAAGGTTGTGTATTGATGGATCGTCAATTGATTCGAGTTATGGTGCGGATAGGTATCCTTTACCTCGCATTGACGATTTCTTCGATCAGCTCCAGAGTGCGAGACTTTTTCTAAGTTTGTTTAGGATCAGGTCATCATTGGTTGTGGGTTCGGAGTGATGTCATTCCGAAGACCGCTTTTGTGCGCGCTATGGGCAGTATGTGTTTTAGTGGTGTCGTTGGACTCACCAATGCCCTAGCAGCATTCGTGGATGTGATGAACCAGATTTCTTCAGGCCGTTTCTCGACCAGTTGATTGTTGTGTTATTGATGACATTTTGGTCTTTTCTAAGGGTCGTGAGGAACAAGAGCAGCACTCGAGGATTTTTTTTGCAGTCATTAGGAGAGCACCAGCTGTTTGCTAAATTCTCGGAGTGTTTCTTCAGGTTTGATGGTGTTAACTCCTAGGTCTTGTAGTTACGGGAGACGGTTTCATATGGTCCCGAGGAAGATCGAGGCCATACAGCTTTGGCCCATACTTACATCCGGGACGGAGGTTCGCAGATTTTTGGGCTTAGCAGGTTTTTACCGCCATTTCGTGCAGGATTGCTAGTGTATCACTGCACCGTTGACTGAACTGACCGGAAAGGAGGTTCTTTTTCTTTGGACTGTGGCATGCGTGCGGAGTTTTCGGCAGTTGAAGACTCGGTTGACAACTGTACCAGTTCTTTCTTTGCTTTCTGGTTCGGACGACTTTGTTGTTTAACTGTGATGTTTCGCGAGTGGGGCTCAATTTTGCATTGATGTGGAATTATAGAGTTATCGCTTTTGCTTCCCGACAGTTGGAGGAAGTACGAGCAGGATATCCCACTCATGATCTGGAGATGGCCGCGGTGGTCGTGCATTGGAGATTTGGAGACACTACTTGTTCGGAGAGTCGTGTCAGATTTTCACGGACCACCAGAGCTTAATGTACATCTTCCTGCAGTGGGTTTTGATTGTTGATACAGTCTTCTGCAGATTTACAGTTCTTGTGCGATCGTTGAGTACAGCTTAAGTTCGCCTCTACTGAGGGGACAGCTTGCTCATGTCCGCGCCCGTCCATTTTTCCTAAATCGTTTTCGCGAGGCACAGCCCTCCGATGCTCGTTCGTATGAGATTCTTGAGCATACTCGGCTGGGTAATGATTCGAAGTCCTTGATTTGTGACTAGGGTGTGCTACGTTTAGGGACGCGTTTGTGTGTACCTGATACTGTTGGGTAGAGACGCGAAATCCTAGAGCAGGCACATCAGTCAGCTTTCTGTGTTCATTCAAGTTCCACCAATATGTAGTGTGATTTTTGAGATAGTTACAGGTGGGCAGGATGAAGAGTGAAGATTCGGAATTTGTTTCAAGGTGTCTGTCTTGTTGTGAGCTAAGGTTGAGCATTGAGACCGGCTGGAGAGTTGCAACCTTTAACCGTTCCGGAGTGGGAATGGGAGCAGATCTCCATGAATTTCGTTGTGGTGTCTATCCAGTTCTAGGCAGGGTATGACTCCATTTGGGTGTTTGTTGTCTGGTTATACTCTGTTTGCTCAGTTGTTCTTTGTTAAGTTTGTACGTTTCCACGGGGTTCCTTCATGCGTGTATTCAATAGAGGCACCCTGTTCGCTTGCCGTCTTGGGCAGAAGTTTCAGGAATCCTTGGGTATTGGTTGAGCTTTAGCTCCGCTTTTCCATCCGCAGGATGATGGTTTTGTGAGAGCGGGCTATACAGACTCTGGAGGATATGCTTGTGCATGCGTACTAAGTTGTTGTTGGCAGTTGGTGTAAGTGCACGGCGGCGCCCCGGCCGTCAATCCGACGCCGGAATGCGGAAGCGGTGATTTACTTTAACTTTTCAAACCGGCACCACCGCGCACTATAAACCCGGATCGTGCCATTAATCTAGTCCTAGCTATCTAGAGAGGGGGTAGAGAGATATACCGAGCGATCCGTGTCCTTCGGTCTTCTCGTCGTCGTTCCGATCTTCCCGCGGAATCTCCGGTCTCCACCAAGTCGCCGGAAGGGCACCACGTCGCCTGCTTCTTTTACGGGCTCCCACCTCTGGACCGAGGGAACTCGGGAACGAAGCTGGCGAGTCGACGTGCACAAGATTTGCTGTAGAATGTAGTGTAGAACTTGTGTCTCATTTTAGGGTAGTGGATGTTGCCTTTTAGTGGAGGGATGAAGTTGTGAACTAATGAGATGAACTTTGGGGATTTTTAGCAAGCCAAAGAGAGCCAAAAACCCCACCCAAATTTTTGGACAGCCCCCAAGGAGCTTGGCCGGCCATGATCCCCTCAAGAATGGGAGAGAGTAACAAAATGAGTGGAGCCTTACAATCATACAAGGGAGAGGAATCAAATTGTGATCATGAAAAGAAATTGATCACCAAACAAAACCAATACTCAAACAACTATCATGACTTCCAAAAGTCAAGCAATCATGAAGCATCATGAAGTTAAGAAGTCAAGGTCAAACAAGAGCTATCATGAAGCAACAAAATGCAAAGAACACCCTCCACAAATGCTTATTTGCACAAATGCAAATAAGCCCTCCTCCACCATTCTTCAGCCATTGAATGATACAAAGAAATATGGCTGAAACGGAAAACAAACTGGCAACTCCAAAAAACTGATCCCGTAATAAATTACAGGAAAACCCCGATACTGTGTATACACACCCGCATCTGTATTCCGACCGAAATACAAATGCAATGAGACAAAATCTACACTGTACTATACTAGGATCCGGCTTAAACCAAAGCCGGCTAGTATTGTCCGTTCGATCCTGATTCGTGCAATACCGCACGTATCTGATCGAACCCTGCCATATATCCATACGGCCTCTATTACTAACCGTCCGATCCTGATCCGTGCAATACCGCACGTATCTGATCGAACCCTGCCATATCTCCATACGGCCTCTACAGCGTTTCGCCCGAAACTTGAGTAACTGAATGTGGGGGACTCTAAAGACTCGTCAATACTATGGCTGTGGATTTAACCACTAGTACGTCAGAGGTATTAGCCATACGTGACGGGCCACCAGCTATTGACCGAAAGGGACGTCAATGAGCGAACTCATCCTGACACCCTACTGAGCCTGTCAGTGACAATATCTATACAGTCCGGTCCGTTCGTCTATGAGCATCGCATGGCGGGCCTAGGGGGTTGGTAAAAGTCAGACCCTTAAAAGCGATACAAGTCATGTCGGAGTGTAGCCCAGAACACCCTGAGATACTACTGGAATACCTACCAGTAAATCTCCTGCCTTGGCCAAGGACTTCGTGTAATGGCTCTCCTAGACACAGCGCGACCTCACCCCCAATACCGGGAGAGACGAACCCCTGAAGATCCGCTCACTGCCTCCATGTGGCTCGGGACTGTACCCAACTAAAACCTGTTTGCACGTCTCCTTTGAGCGTGGTAGGGTAGTAATCAAAGTACAGTGGGAACTCACACGAGACAAATGACGATCCTCAGGTCGATGAACTAACCTGTACACATGTCACCAGGGAACTGCTATCTGACATCAGGTATAAGACCAACTAGCATGTTCCCGGCGAGTCCTGTCCGGTGTATTCATAACCCAATGAGCATCTGTATACATCTTAGGTGAACCAACTGACATCAGTGGCTTATGAGACCGGACACCGCCCCTCGTCGGGGTCTCGACTGTATACACTAGTCTACTTTGGAGAATCGATGCCCTGTCTCGAAACTCTCACGACTAGGGACCTTTTAAGGATGTGCTTATAGACCCCAGCTCCCACGTATATGATCGCCCTCATACTGCTGGTAGTCAAGCAAGAATCCTAGGGGCTTTATCAACGTGCAATAGTGACATGTAAGGTCACCTAAAGCAGTACACGATGATAAAGGTAAACCAGATAGCATACTATCATCTTGAGTAAGACTGTCCTACCGGAATAGGTCCTCCCTCAATCATTGCAATCACGTGCCTGTGATCCAATAATTGACTCTGAGGGCACTATCTCCAACAATCTCCCACTTGCACTCAAGGCTAATTATTGCGATGTCGCATACTCACAGCCCGTGTGATACCGAACACCCAACTCCTCTACAAGTCAGTCTCACAAAGCTCGTTTCCGAAACTATTGCGTTCGAGGAATAGCCTCAATGAGTGGATCCGCTTTGATGTTTCTTTCTATGTCTCTCTATATCTCAAGTTCGCGGAGAAACCCATCTCCCGAAATGAGTAATACTGTCTTAGAATGTGTCTGGATGTCTGATGGGACCTAGCTCATAAATGAACTCCAAATCCAAACTTCTTAGACTGTATCGTCAACTGAACTTAATCAGTATCCTGCGCCATGCCTCCTTCAGTATTGCCTTGGACCACCTGTCCAAAATACTGCCCCTCGTCAGAAGGAAAAACTATAACTCCGACAACCTCCTTGTCGTCCAGGTCACCTTGGAAGCCTGGAATGATAATTGTCTCCCGAATGAGGCTGTCGTTATCATATCCCTAGAACATCCACTTATGTTCTAAAACTGCTTCCGATTGCTTCTCCAGGATTGGATCAATATCAACTTATTGCATCTAGTGCAAGAACAACATCTGGTGTGGTACTTGACATCTCATGATTGACTCAATTGCCTAAGCAAGTGATCTGCCAATCATGCACATCCCTCTCCCCTTTAGTCTGTAAGACACCTTTAGAGAGGGTGACTCCATCACCTGCAGGTACACTACCGTGCCAGGAGTCGTCCATTCTAAATATTCTTAGAATGATGTCTAAGTACCCTGATTGGGAAACCACCCAAATCTAGATCTAAAATCATAGATCTAGTAACCAGTATGTCTGATATAATATTCAAGTCCCATGTGGAGAAACCACTGTGTGACGACCAAAGAATAACCGATCGTAGTATAGGAATATCACTTCCTACTCTGTGTTTGTCATCCAAATACCATGACATCACACCTTACTACCTTCTTAACTGATCCATCCCCTATTCTGATGAAGTCAAACCTATGACTGTCACATCAGAAATAGATGATCTATCTCCGCTACATCTGCTTTAGTCTATAAATAGACATAAGCCACTTGTCCACCAATGCTTCCGCTGCTCCCACTGACTACGACAACCCTCTGGCAGAGTCATATAGACGTACACTTCTAAAGCCAGTTTAGAACGACGCTATACTCATCCTCCTGCCGGGTCTCACAGTCTGGAACAACAGCAATGGCAAGTGTGGGTAAACAAGAACTTCCCTGTCACCGTCCTTGAGACTACCGGAGTACCTCTCGGGTGCCTGAAGTTACCCACCTTATCTGCGGAGTGGCCAATGGAATGTCAAACTAGATTGAATCTTTAGGTTTCTATCAAATCTTCAGTAATCGTTTGTGGTTCTGGAATCACTTCCAGTTCTACCATACTCCCACTACTGTTTTCTGAAAAAATCCATTTTTATTAAAACTGTGGCGAGTCTAGAACAATATCACTATTGATCTTCCAGATGGTAGAAAGTCAACCCTCGTCATAGCCTGGGTCAACCCATAAACAGCCATTACAGAAACGTGCCTTGAGTTGTCCAGTGTCTGGTTTTAAGCATAGGCCGGACAACTCCCCGTACCTTAACATCGTTAAGATATGAACTGTTCTATATCCAATATAGAACCAGAGGCACTGATTTAATTGAACCAGATTCAAATCATGCAGCTGTCCCCAGTGCATGTCAAGTAAGTGGAAAGAGGCCGATCAACGTTACTCAACTTAGGAATGCTTCCAATTATGAGTAACCTGAAAGAGAAGCAAGTTTTCTTAATCACTACTATCAACTGAATACCATACTCAAGTATCTACATCTTCGATCAACTTGAACAATCCCGATACTTGCAACATCTGGTTCTCTACTTTATCCATATACCTATAACTTCTCAAAACTTGGACCCTGTGTTTCTACGAAACACCTGTCTAAAAACTAGAGAAGTCATAAGTAAACCGAATATAGTACGAGAACCAACCCCTCTTTCCTCATGGACGCTGGACAACATACAATACTTTGTATAAGTCCCTTGAGTCTAATAACTCACTCCCTATGTGTCGTAGGTTGAAAACTGTACTGTGGTTATGAAGAATTACACCGCTGTTTAATGCTCCTTACCTAACCATCCACTGATATAGGTAAATGTCACAGACATAATTTCAAAAAGTATATCTCACTCTATGAAAATAGACGTACAGATATATCAATTTGAAATTGGTGCATAACAGTGAATATTCAAAACCAAATATTTGCCGTCCGGCAAACAACCCAGGTGACTTTCTCAAATATCACCGATTACAGCGAATCCCGATATAATGAGGATGATCACCCAATTCCCAATAACTTACTCCCACTCATCATCTGTAAAACCATACAGATGTGAGAATCATACCTGGTAAATACATACCCTGGAGTAAGTATCTAATCGGGAAATCAGTTTTCCATTAACAGTACACGGTGAAACTGAAACATTGAAATGTTTCGATGGGGTATCGCGGTATTCCTAGTAATGCCTCTTCCATTATCCAGATTCACAACTGTAACCGTGTAATTCTTTGCCATCTTTCCAAATCCCTTTATATGTCTTTAGTCATTATCTTCTGTACACCCCTTTAGGCCAAATGGTTTTCTTCCTTCCCTACCGTTCGGCACCAGCCTATGGTTTGGAAGAAGATTATCCAATAAGCATAATGGGTGTACTGTCCTAATCCTAGGAGTACTCGCAATGCGAGAGAAGGTGAAGATAAAAGATAACCGAATAAACCTTATTCCTATTTCTCCTGAACCAGAATCCATCCCCGAACTGGAACAAGTTCCTTTCGAGTTCGTATATAACCATACGATGGAGTATCCAATAAACTGTGGATCTTCATAGTGATACGGAGTGTTCTGGAGAAATACAAAGGTGATTTAGGATTGACGAATAAATACTTGGTTTGGTCGTGAATATCAGTCGCAATTTACTTTGCCCTCTTACTAATCCCTTGATATGTTTTTACTTAATACCTTCTGTACACCATTGTTAGGCTAATTGGTTTTCTTCATTCTCCACCGTTCGGCACCAGCCTAAGGTTTGAAAGAAGACTATCCAATTTGCGTAATAGGTGTACTATCTCCTAAACCAAGGAGTACTCGCAACCTGAGAGAAGGTAAAAGGAAAAGACAACTGAATAGTCCTATTCGTTTTCTCCAGAACCGGAAACCATCCTCGAATAAATTCCTTTGAGTTCGTATATAACCATACGATGGTTTTGTCCAATGGAAGTGGACGTTCGTAGTAATACGGAGTGTCCTGGAGAAAAGGGTAAAAGTAGGAGTGGCAATGAGGTTTGAACCTCTGACAATCCAAAAGCCAATGTTTAAGAAGGTTCGGTCAATTTTGGTAACTGAGTCATAGTCTTAGGGTCGGGTCAATGGTCGCTACCAAAGAGAGAGAGAAAAGAAACACTCAGCGTGCACTCTAACCTAGATCAGAACGGTTACCAATTTATCTAATCTAGAAACCTCCCACTGTCATATCAAATTCTCCTCCAAACCTGAAAGAAGAATTAGTCGGGGTCACCCGAGGAGTAAACTAACTCATCAGTGGGAATCGGGATCCAACTATCATCGCATGATAACGTGACGGAATCCGCTCACGTCATCACACTTCAGAAGGTATGCGCATATCTGGCAAGTTTGAGTTTCTTTAGAAACTCCCGATGTGATTTTTGCCCCATGCTCTTATGACCTTGACTTGGGCCAACAAATCATAAGTCACATGTCAAGTTCTACCCGTCATTCTCCAGGTTAATTTGAGCCCACCCGCACAAGCCCTTGACTTTGGCCAACAAGGCTATACGACTGCCCCAAACCAACGCATCTATCTATGCTGCATATAAATACCCAACAGCTACCAAACACTGTGCCTTGACTTTGGCCAACAAACACAGCTTGAATACTATTGACTACCCATATGAAATGACGGAGGGCTACGAATGGTTTCTGGCAAAAACCTTTAACGTAAAGAACTTGATATCGTTGAAGGAACTGATAGCTTTTTAGAAAAATATAGTGACGAAAACCTTTGCTAAAGAGGTCACTCCCGGTGAAGGGATCTCGGCTCTTTCCACGTAGAATGAGGTGCAGGATATTCCAACTGAATACCACGATGCAAAGAAAAAGTAATCGACTATAGTGAAGTTATTGCCCTGACGCAAACTTTTTGTCCAAGGGGTCACTCCCGGTGAAGGGATCTCGGCCCTTGCCTCGTCGACTGAGGAGCAGGATATTCCAACTGAATACCACGATGCAAAACAAAAGAGAACGTCCTTCCAATAACAGCTTTTTGAAAAGTGTTCCAACAACATCAGAATAGGTTTGTTTTTAACTTGCATTGATCCGAATCAACGCAGTCCCATCAATTGATCACACCACAAAGAACGAAATATAATGATGTACGTATATGCCATCCGCATTCGCCACTGGGTCCCGTCATTACCCGTTCGGTTAGCTAACTAACGACAGAGCGGGGACTGGACTAGCGCGGATGCAAAACATATACAACATCTACTAGTATATATATCAAAATATAATTTTCGCTCAAGGCATGATAAAATGCAACATCACAGAAATGTACAGCATCACAGAACAATACAGATATCTGGGATCTCCGGGTTTCACAGAGCCGCTACTGAAACCCGACGTTCCCCTGGTCGTGTGGATAGCCTGTGCAATGAAATCCTAGACCCCTACGGGCGCGGCAAGTTACCCGCCAAAACCTGAAGCGAGGCAGCCCCCTTCAGCAACGTGAATGGACCACCCAGCACTTCACGGAATCCGGTAACTTGGGCACCCCTCCTGGGTCAACCTGTACCCCCTACGAGTGCGGCGAATAGCCCGCCAATTCTAGAGTGAAGCCCCCTCCGTCTCAATGCCATGAGATGTGGGCTTGTTGCCCTCTAGAATCCGGCTATCCGTGCACCCTACCTTGGGGTAATCCTAGTACAGAAAGTAAAATATACATACAACGGGTACATCGACCGCAACCTGGTCGTGCCCCAAAAGAATAATATACAATCAGGCAGTGACGGCAGTCCACATGTCGGACGCTCGCCCCGTAATATCAAATGTACATAATACAACAAAAACTGTACTAGCATTACATCCAGGCTATCCCCCACGACCAATCTGCAACATCACAGCATAACACAGAACATCAACGTGAATGTCACGTTCGCAAATCCGTCTAACCGGGCTATAGCAGTTAGACAGGATTTACCGATCAAGTGACATTCACGGTCGCAGATATAATGTAAATACTGTGAACCAATGTGTTTAAAATATCCGATCGATCAAATTTACCAAGTGGGCCCCAAAGCACTACTGTAGCACGTAAAGAAATCTGGGCCCAAAAAATAACATTCCAAAAACCCCATTTTCCACTCAGGAGCTCTCTGTAAAATTTTGGTGTCATGAACAGTCAAAACAGCGGCAGAACCGCGGCCCAAGCATGGGTTTGGCCGCGGTTCCGCGGTGGGGTAATGAGATCGTGCGACCAAATTTTTACAGGAAGCTTATAATCCCCTGCACATCATTTTGAAACAACCTGAAAAATTTTTGGACTCCAAAAAATTTCGACAGAAACTGATGCTATGAAAAATACGGGTTTTGGAATTTTGTTCGATCGAAAGAGTAAACACATTAGACCAAGCTAGACTAGGTTAATGGCGATGCTCTGATACCACTGTAAGTGCACGGCGGCGCCCCAGCCGTCAATCCGACGCCGGAATGCGGAAGCGGTGATTTATTTTAACTTTTCAAACCGGCACCACCGCGCACTATAAACCCGGATCGTGCCATTAATCTAGTCCTAGCTATCTAGAGAGGGGGTAGAGAGATATACCGAGCGATCCGTGTCCTTCGGTCTTCTCGTCGTCGTCCCGATCTCCCCGCGGAATCTCCGGTCTCCACCAAGTCGCCGGAAGGGCACCACGTCGCCTCTTTTACGGGCTCCCGCCTCTGGACCGAGGGAACTCGGACACGAAGCCGGCGAGTCGACGTGCACAAGATTTGCTGTAGAATGTAGTGTAGAACTTGTGTCTCATTTTGGGGTAGTGGATGTTGCCTTTTAGTGGAGGGATGAAGTTGTGAACTAATGAGATGAACTTTGGGGATTTTTAGCAAGCCTAAGAGAGCCAAAAACCCCACCCAAATTTTTGGACAGCCCCTAAGGAGCTTGGCCGGCCATGATCCCCTCAAGAATGGGAGAGAGTAACAAAATGAGGGGAGCCTTACAATCATACAAGGGAGAGGAATCAAATTGTGATCATGAAAAGAAAATGATCACCAAACAAAACCAATACTCAAACAACTATCATGACTTCCAAAAGTCAAGCAATCATGAAGCATCATGAAGTCAAGAAGTCAAGGTCAAACAAGAGCTATCATGAAGCAACAAAATGCAAAGAACACCCTCCACAAATGCTTATTTGCACAAATGCAAATAAGCCCTCCTCCACTAATCTTCAGCCATTGAATGATACAAAGAAATATGGCTGAAACGGAAAACAAACTGGCAACTCCAAAAAACTGATCCCGTAATAAATTACAGGAAAACCCCGATACTGTGTATACACACCCGCATCTGTATTCCGACCAAAATACAAATGCAATGAGACAAAATCTACACTGTACTATACTAGGATCCGGCTTAAACCAAAGCCGGCTAGTATTGTCCGTCCGATCCTGATCCGTGCAATACCGCACGTATCTGATCGAACCCTGCCATATATCCATACGGCCTCTAATACTAACCGTCCGATCCTGATCCGTGCAATTCCGCACTTATCTGATCGAACCCTGCCATATCTCCATACGGCCTCTACAACGTTTCGCCCAAAACTTGAGTAACTGAATGTGGGGGACTCTAAAGACTCGTCAATACTATGGCTGTGGATTTAACCACTAGAACGTCAGAGGTATTAGCCATACGTGACGGGCCACCAGCTATTGACTGAAAGGGACGTCGATGAGCGAACTCATCCTGACACCCTACTGAGCCTGTCAGTGACAATATCCGTACAGTCCGGTCCGTTCGTCTATGAGCATCGCATGGCGGGCCTAGGGGGTTGGTAAAAGTCAGACGCCCAAAAGCGGTACAAGTCGTGTCGGAGTGTAGCCCAGAACACCCTGAGATACTACTGGAATACCTACCAGTAAATCTCCTTCCTTGGCCAAGGACTTCGTGTAATAGCTCTCCTAGACACAGCGTGACCTCACCCCCAATACCGGGAGAGACGAACCCCTGAAGATCCGCAAACTGCCTCCATGTGGCTCGGGACTGTACCCAACTAAAACCTGTTTGCATGTCTCCTTTGAGCGTGGTAGGGTAGTAATCAAAGTACAGTGGGAACTCACACGAGACAAATGACGATCCTCAGGTCGATGAACTAACCTGTACACATGTCACCAGGGAACTGCTATCTGACATCAGGTATAAGACCAACTAGCGTGTTCCCGGCGAGTCCTGTCCGTTGTACTCATAACCCAATGAGCACTTGTATACATCTTAGGTGAACCAACTGACACCAGTGGCTTATGAGACCGGCCACCGCCCCTCGTCGGGGTCTCGAATGTATACACTAGTCTACTCTGGAGAATCGATGCCCTGTCTCGAAACTCCCACGACTAGAGACCTTTTAAGGATGTGCTTATAGACCCCAGCTCCCACGTATATGATCGCCCTCATACTGCTGGTAGTCAAGCAAGAATCCTAGGGGCTTTATCAACGTGCAATAGTGACATGTAAGGTCACTTAAAGCAGTACACGATGATAAAGGTAAACCAGATAGCATACTATCATCTTGAGTAAGACTGTCCTACCGGAATAGGTCCTCCCTCAATCATTGCAATCACGTGCCTATGATCCAATAATTGACTCTGAGGGCACTATCTCCAACAGTTGGGATTGTCACTTGCCATTGTTAGGGTTCTCCTTTGATTGCTGTTATCAGGAGACATTCCAATTGGCAACTTTTAGGCTTGTTATTAGGTGGTGTCGATCGTCAGTCTGTTTTTCTGACTCTGCATGAGTAGGATTTTTGGACCCCAGCTAGTCTAGAGACTTCGAAGATGATCCAGTTGATTCAGGTCAGGATGAGAACAGCCCAGTGCAGACAGAGGTCTTATTCCGATCGTGGTGGTCGAAGACTTGACTTTGCAGTAGGAGATCATGTATTCCTACGGATTTTCCGATGAATGACGTGTTGAGTTTTGGGAAGCTTATCCCAGGATTGTAGGTCCATTTGAGATCCTCAAGCGAGTTAGTTCCTTTGCCTTTAATTTCGCTCTTCCGCCAAGATTATTGAGTATTCACCCCGTATTCCTTGTGTCGGTACTTTGCAATTACCTTCATGACCTTTCTCATATGATTCAGCACCAGACCATTTAATTGGGACGCGATCTTTTCATTCACCGGCAGCCAATTGTGTTAGTGGTTCGGCTGGTGGAGAAACTTCGGTCAAGGGTCTTGCCATCTGTGGAGGGTTTTTCTTGGGCGTAGCCGTATATTAAGGTGATCACTTGGAAAGCTGCGAGCGAGAATTGTGAGTTTTGCACTCATCTCCTTGAAGGTACGCTTAGTGAGAATTTTAAATTCGGGGACGAATTTTTATAAGGGGGAGATTGTAACGCCTTAGAATTCGGTTAGTGTTAGTTTAGACGATAATGCGGGTTTTTGGTAAAAAGTTTACAAATTTGGGTTCCTCATATTTTATAATATTTAATTAATAATTTATTATTATTTGTTATGGCATGCAAACACATGTGCATATTTATGTGAGGGTTTGTTTGTGCCAATCTAGATTAGTGACCATGACAACTTAACCTAACCTAATCCTTTGCTTTAATCTAATCCTTTGCTTTGCTTTAACCCTAATCCTAGATATTATGGGTGAGATATTTACCTAGGGTTTTGTTTGAGAGAAGAGGTGGCATGGTGTAGTGTGAATGCATTAATGGCGAATTAATGCAAAGGGTACACTCACCTCACTCTCACCCTACACTCACCTCCCTCTCTCATTATCCTCTCACTATCTCATTTCTCTCTCACTTATTCCCTTCTCATTTTCTTCATCTCTCTCTTTTCTAAACTGAACACTTAACAAATCCATCATAAATACATCTCAAATCTTCATCAAAACTCATAAAAATCACATCTTTTGCCTTGATTTGCCTCTTGGATGCCTTGGAGCTTGGGAAGCTAGGATCTTTGAGTTCTTTTGGATAGGTAATGATCTCTTTCTGTTAGTTAAGTGTTTATTGTGTTGCGTAGCTTGCTAGTTTCAGTTTAGAACGCGTATAGTTTCGTTTCGGGTAAATATCATATTTTTATTGTTGTTTTGGGTCTCGGATGATCTGCTATCAAACCAGGTAATTGTTGCAAAAGTTCCTATCACAGTGGCCTAGTGTAGTGACCTAGAACCTACCCTCAAAATACGAACCCATTTCTTCTTGAACAGGCCGCAAATAAATTGCTTCTGGCCGCAAATTGCGGCCAGACTAGGGAGTTAGGGTTTGGGTTTTGGTGTAGGGGTCTCTAGGGTTGTATGTGGTCTCATGGTACTTGCAACCTTCACAGATTGTTGGTATAGCAAAATATGGGAGCACTTTGCGTATTTCTTGTGTTTCGTTTTCACGCGTTACGTTATCCGATACGGTTCGTGTTCTGTGTTGCTGTTGCTCCGAGTTGGTTTCGTTGTGTCGCTATGCACGTTAGCCACAATACAAACACTTGAGAGTAAGTTTTGTGTTGTCGCGTTGGTCAGCGTAGTTGTACGTGTTTTGGGTTTATTTCTAATATATACCTGTTATATTGTTTTATGTTTTAGGTTCGCAGGCGGGGATTTCGGACGCTGCGAAAAAGGGAAACAGGTGGTAGGCTTTACTTAGCCAGGAGCGTTGGTGAGTGGATTTAACATCTACAGGAAAATCGCCCGCATGGCGTTATGCGACTGGGCTAGAGATGTTATGATATTGTCGCATATTCTATTACATATATAGAGTTGCGCATACACCTTATTGCTTAGTTATTTGTTGTGCTTGGACTTGTACCGTTAGGACACTGCACTATTATTGACGGCTCATGTTGCACGAGCACTGGTTGTATGCCACACACACCGTCAATAATTGCCATGACACACACATCACACATACATATATGATATTGTTTGGTTAGGGACATTGAAACATTGATTCATATTCCTTGTTGCATATGATATATAGCATACCTGTATACCTACATGCTTACACATATGCCTTGACTTGCTTACATGCTAATTACCCGTATACCTATATGGTATTGTACCATTAGAGATAGGTACATCCACATAAGAGTCATAGCTACATGTATACCTTGCATACATACTTCACTTATACCTGGAGGGTATATTACATCATTACTGATAGATAGATACATATACCTTGCTATACCTACATGTTTACACATATATTTGGCTATAGCTACATGTTCACCTTTACTTGATGTTATATAGACTTGGAGAAATTAGGAACCGCATGATATTTATATTAACTTGTTGCAGTTAATTAGCGGCTTTTCCTTTATATGCTCACATTACAGTTTTATGTTGCATATATTATATTCATGGATTTTCGCATTGAGATATGGATTTTTCATGATGTTTTCTGGATTTGAGGACTGTGGTAGTTTCATGAAATTATGTATTATTTGAAAAACCCGGTTTCTCTTGATATGATATTTTAGCAGCCACCATGAGATTTATCGGTTCTGATATATATACCCCATGCAAGAAGGAGTCGGGGGCCGTGTGAGGGTACATGGTGGGGCCCGGAGGTACCCGGGGCGAGAAAGGTATTTTGATGGACCATGTCGATGAGGCCTGACAGGGGAACCATACCTTCCGGTGAAAGTACCTATGATTCGGCGGTTATCGTGGGGATACCGACGGGAGTCATATACGTATAGATACGTCGAAAGGCGAGGGTCGAAGCTGGGCACTCGGGTTTTCGGGATAGCGTATGATACGTACCTATCAGGGGGCCAGTCTCGGTGACAGCACCTGATAGATCAGTATTTATGTATCGATACTGGACACAGGTTTTCATGATATTTTTACTCCTAAGTATATATAACAGTGGAAATGGACACTGTTATATATATATATATATATATATATATATATATTGGTGGAATGGGACTCTAATATATATGTATACATATCAATTTATATACATCATCATAATTATTCATGTAAATATACTTAGGATATATGAGATTCATTTGATATTGGATTCAGGATATATGAGATTCACTTGATATTGGATACATGATATATAAGATTTACTTGATATTGTACATTCAGGATATATAAGATTTACTTGATATTGTACATTCAGGATATATGAGGCTTACATGATATGAGAGCCAATTTAAGGGCTGATTTGAGGAAAATGGGATTTGGATTATCTTGTTGGACTTTGGTCCTACCACGAGGTCAGGATTCCGTGGAAATGACATGTTTTATCCCATACTCCGCATTTATTGTTTATGCACAGCTTCATGTGTTAGTTGTACCTGATAGAGTACCTTCCATGACTGTTGCATTTACATACTTTTATTTTATATGAATTGCTTCATGTATTAGTTGTACCTGCTAGAATACTTTTCATGACTGTTGCATATCTACATTGTCATATCATTGCTTCATGTATTAGTAGTACCTGATAGAGTACCTTACATGATTGTTGTATACAGATTGTCATATTATTGCTTCATATATTAGTTGTAGCTGCTAGTGTACCTTTCATGACTGTTGCATTCATATGACTTTTTATTGCTATTAGTTGCATATGTTAGATTCACGCTGTACATGCATACTTGCGATTACCTGCATATGTTATTTACTATTCACGAGTTGGCAATTCACCCCCGTTGCGCCACAGTGTTTTGCAGGTTGTTCCCCGGAGTAGTCGAGACAGGCTATTCATCTATCATATCATCTTTTGCAGCGGATACCGCTTCGGCTCATAGTGTGCAGTTTTGCTTAGGTGGGTTTTGCGGTTATCCGATGTTGCTTATTGTATATTCGTTGTATCCATATACTCTCCATCTACCATTATCATGTATTGACTTAGAGACTTGATGTGAGGACGATATTGTATTATTTTGTGACTTGGAGGTCTTTTATGCAGTTTCTTTATATCGTCTTTTATTTCTTTGCTACGGCGTCATATATCTGTTGTGGTGGTTGTTTTCTGCTTTTGGGGCGTGTTTTGCTCCCATTTGGAGATGCTTTACTTATATTTATATTGTACCCATTTTTGGGACTGGTTTTTACAAAGGAGGCGCTGTCAAAATTTTAAAGGAAATAAAGTTGGGCTTTAAAGAATTTGAGTTGAGATTTCAAAAGTTTAAAAATTTCTATTATCACTTACTACTTTTGATGGTTTATGTTGCTGGGTTTTCGGCTTACTTAAATTGCGTTATGTCTGTAGACGTTGCGTAGTTTAAGGGCCGTCACGTACCAATTTCGGGTTGTGATAGTGTATAAGTGGAGTTTGCCCAAGGTCATCTTCCGGCGACAACTCGGAACAAATCCGGCGACACCGCGACTCCACGACGCTTTCAAACCATTCCTATACCTCCCCTCTCTCTTCTCAATCAGTAAGTTCTCTCTCCTCTTCTCTCTTCCTATTCTAAAAAGATCTCTTTTCAAAACTCGTCGGAAGTGGAGTTATTCCGACTTCCGATTCTAAAATTGTTTGAAACCCAACTTTTCTTAATAACAAATTAACCATTTCTTTATATACTGTATAGCAACCATAAAACAACATTTAGAACAAGTTTCAATTCAAAATACAATGTTATACAACTTTTATTCCACCTTTTCATTTATATACTACAAGGTTTACCTACGACATTATTTCATTATATTTGCTCATATTATCTTTAGAAAACTCATGAGGTAATGACCTACCTCATTGCAACACTCATCATGACATAGCACGATTGCCTCTTTACAATATTTTGGAATAAATACAATTTTACAATAAAATATCTTAAACTAATAAAACCGTATTCTTTAAGATTGTTTAAAATTAAATTCCTTGCAATCAAGCCTCTACAACCATTTTGGGAAATCCGATTTGGATGGTGCGGGTTATCGCACATCTTCGGTACTACTAGAACGAGACACATACCTCCTCACGGAACATCCGATCTCGATGGAATTTTTATTACAATTTTTAAGAAAACGTGATTTCTATTTAATAAATAAATTTATTTTTCTATAATTATTTATAATATTATCAAATTATCTATTTTAAATACATATAATAAATTCCATGTTTTCTAAACAAAGGAATCACAAATTTCATGAATCTACCATCACAAATCCATACAATTCCAATTTACACTAAAATACCATATACTATTCAATCTAGGATTATATTCACTAGAATACTTCACATTTAAAAATTACATCCATAAAAACCCTAAATACGATAAATAAATACTTGATGATTATTTTGAAAGTATACTAAACTATTTTTTTATAAAACCCCCTCAAGTTTATTAATTTACAATAAGGACCTTAGTAAATATAGGTTTAAGCGGGACCAATTCTCTTGAGCCTCAGGAAACCGGAGAAAGTGGGTGCTTGCCTATTTAAGGTAGAAAACTAAAATGAGGTTATCAATGGTAATTGGCTTGGAAAAAGTCATAAATCCTGCCGTCTATGTGCAGCAGTTACCGATAACTCCAAAATCTAATTAAGAAATCCAATTCTGTTTAAGCGTCCGACTCAGACAAAATCTCAGTCTAAATGGAATACAATCCATATATGAATACAATCCAAATATAACTCCAATACAACATGAATCCATATATACCAGAATACAATCTATATCAACATGACTAGAACTGACCAAACCATGGATATACATTGACTTGATTACATGACTATCCGTTTACATCCTTATCCGTTTACATGAGCAATTGATATCATGGTTTCGGCAAGTATTATATCTGAAAATCATCTATATACAACACAATATGCATGTCACGCCCCGCTTTCCAAAATACGGAATACCAGGGGTGACTAGGCCAACCATGCTCCTACGGTCAGGGAATAATCCCGCCGTAGTCGCACTTCGACTTCTAGCACTACATGGTAGTCAGTAATCAGTACTTGAGTAAAGGAAAATCACAGTTCATAACTTTATTACATTGCAAATAAAAGAGTTCGAGGTACATATATTTTACAGAATAAAAATAAACTAACCAACAAACAAGTACAGAAAGCAAAAGAGAAGGCGCTGATGAAGCAGTTTAGATCTCCGTGATCTCGAAGGATAGGTCCTGCTCCTGAGCTGGATCCACTTCGTCCTCTGAGCATGCACACTCAGGTCGTCAGGGCGACACATATAGCAATAAATATATATATGATGGGCATGCAATATTATTAAACATGAGGAGTACAATGAATTGCATAACGTGAGTAAAATAAACATTGACTGAATATGGATGGTGCAATATAGGTATCATGTCAATAAACTAAACCATATGCATGTCACTACTTATCGGTCACTAAGTCAATGAAATCAATTGTGGAAAGGATGCTCCTATTTAACAAGGGTTTCGTGCATACCCGAGACTACGGTCTACTGTGCCCGGGACATAACCCCGTCAGCCGTGCCGCTAGGCCCACGACCTAATGTGTGTGTGTGTGTATAGCGAATGATCATCCTCTAAATCACTGTACCTCGCTAAATACGAGTTCAATTCCACCTTGATTTTCCCTTTCTCCCAGGTTATAGTATGCACTCAGGTATTAGATAGATTGTGAACAAATACGTATCATTGTCACTTTCAGTCACTTTTCCACTTATCAATATCACTGTCATATTTGCCACAACGCAATCACTAACAATACTATATCGACAATGCAACTCAGTCACTGGGTTTCAACATGAATGATCACTATGCAGCAGGTTTAAAGCAAACACGAAAAATAAGTAGAAATGCACCGAGCAGATATTCCCTATATTATGACAACCAATGCCATACGACTTGCAGAATTTACGATAAATCATACGCAAGGATTCGAACAAAATAATATAAAGGCATACGAATTACACTTTATTATCTAAACAGTAAAATTTATTTCATATCAATCGGAATTCAGGTTAGGGAATTATCATCATTTGCAGGTAGCGATCGATTGCTGAAATTCCAGTTTCAGAACTGGAAGCCCAACTTCGTACACGTTTTATCAGTAATTGTGTTCAGATTCAGATGTTACTCCAGTTGAATGAAATATATTTCTATCAATTAAGTTTCCAACGCATCAAACGGATTATCAATAGCACCTCTATATTAGAAGTTATGTTCAGTTTAATGTGACGGTGTAAAGAATATTACTGCAGAAACTGCAGAACACAGCGACACTCTAAAATACAATTTAAATATCAAACGATGGTGGAAATGCACGGGACCAGATTCATGTGATAGATAATTAAGTTATCTACGCGACCCTATGGGGCTCCACGTATTTTCAGTTTTAGGCAGGTATGTGCAGGTGCTTAAATTCAGGTTTCCCTCGTAGAATGCCGCCTCGGACTGCAGTCCAGAGCTGTATTTCCCTTCATTTTTCAGTGTCATGAAATTGAAATATTCAATAACTAATTACATAGGGTTATAGGTTATATAGTTAGGTTAGATACGAGCCCTGGAACACCATGATTAGATTTATATTTAATTAACTACTAATTTTACAACGTGATATGTACGGTGATTTTCAGATTTGACGTAACCAATTGGGATGTCATTTTATATTCGATGCCTTAACTATTTGATCCCAATTTCTTATACGTCACTCGTTAACAGCAATCGAAACTTCTAATAATATAATTGGGGGATTTTTAATAGAGTCTTGAATAGGGTAATCGCATCGAGCACTCGATGCATGTATGTGAATGCTATCTACTTTTACATACACTCATCATACATTTTACCAATTAAATTATTAGACTATATTTATTAAACTATATATGTACATAGCATGATTTGAACAAGTGAAGGAGGTTCACTTGCCTATTACGATGGCACAACGACGACGATCGCACGGACACGAACACGGGGAGGCACGACCACAAGCACGGCACAACACAGGTAGCGGCGACGGCAACGAGCTCGGGTGGCGGCTGGAGGAAGTGGGTGCAGGGGTTCTGTGTTGGGGTGCTCAGAGTTTGCAGCTTGGAGGTGGTGAAGCCGACGATGGTGGATGACGAAGACAAGGGCTCGGGTGTGCAGTGGAGTCGATGGGGGCGATGAAGATAGGTTCGTCGGCGATGAGGTGATCGGGTCCGTCGGCGAGGTGATCGGTGCAGTGGCTTTAGGTTAGTGCTTGAGAAGGGTGAGCAGGGGAGAAGTTCGTGATGGTCGAAGATAGCGATAGAGCTCCGTCGACGGTAGCAGTGGCTGCTGGAGGTAGAAGGCCTCGGTAGTTAGGCCGCGATGGGGACGGGAGTAGGTGGCCGACGGTGGTGCTGGGTTGAGGTAAAGGGTGTTAGTTGTATGTATGCCCTAGAGGCCATTATTGTACATGAGATATATATTATAGTGGATGCTGGGACATATATAGGGAGGACTTTCTTGCTCGACATGATAGTACGCTATCTGGTTGCTTTTTATCTTAACATGTATACTTACCGTCTCTCTGTTACATGTTGATAAAACCCTTAGCATGTGTACTTGACTTCCAGGATTATGATGCAGATCATACTAGTGGGGCCTGGGTAGTCCATGAGTTTATCCTTCAATGTTATTGGTCGTGGAAATATCGAGACGGGGCATCGATATTCCAGAGTAGACTAGCGTATATCTTCTCGACCCATGAGATGGGCGATGGATGATCCCATATCCATTGGTGTTTGACATCAGAGATAGTATACGGGTGCTCAGTGGAGACTGGGTATACTGAACGGACTCGCCGAGAACTCCTAGATGGTATTATACCTCACCTCAGATAGCAGTTCTCTGGTGACACTGGTACATGTTAGTTTGTCGACCCGAGATCGTCATAGAGTCTTGTGTGTCTCCCACTGTGCTTTGATTTCCACCCTACCACGGCTCTACTGAGTCGTGCAAACAGGTGGTTTTTGGGTACAGTCCCGAGTCACATGGAGGCAATGAGTGATAGGAGGGGATTCGTCTCTCCCAGTATTGGGGGTTGATGTTGCGCTGTGCTCGATTAGCCATAACTGAAATCCCTGGCCAGGGTTGATGAGATTTACTGGTAAGTGTTACCAGTAGTTTCTTGCCCGTTATGGACCTTACATCGGCATGACTTATCAAGTTACCGGGGTCTGACGTTTACCACCCCTAGACTAGATATGCGACATATCAGACGAACAGACCGGACTGTACGGTAAGTGTTACTAATTGATTCGCAGGAGTATGAGCAGGCTTTCTTATTGATCTTCTGATCGCTCAATACCCGGGAGGCCGTTACGTTTAGCAGACTTCTTGCGGCTTGTGGGTGTTTGATATGATCATCACCCACTGTCGGCGTATTGACGAGTCTTTAGAGTCCTACACAGAGGTTTCCTGGCTCAGGCAAAACGGAGTAGGAGCACATATGAGATATGTACGGGACCGAGATTAATACGCGTATGTGATACCGTATTCTATTCTTGCGATTTGTATCATCGGTCGGTTATATGCGATATAGCCGGGTTATCGAATCAAGTGTTGATTCGATAGATTGATACATATGATATTAGTCGGTTATATGTGATATGACCGGATCATTAAATCAAGTGTTGATTTAATGATTTAATGTATAATTATATATTTGATATATTACTTTACATTAACTAGTATTGGCTCACTTAAGATTGTTTTTCTCACTTGATGTGCACATAGTGTATATGTGATATATGTTTGTGTACATGATTGTATCATGCCTGATGATGCATGCAAACTTGGGTGTGTGTATGACTTACACCATGCTACCAATAATGATGGGTATTAATTATCTTAGTAAATCAAAATGAGGTGGAAATTGGTCATGGCATGAAGCTTCATGAAGCTTTTGGATAACCATTGACCAAGTCCACTTGATTTGTTTTACTTAAGATATTTTAAACCTAACCATTATTATTTAGCCATGGTTATGTCTCTACAATGGTTAGTACATGATACTAACTCACCCATGGTTGCTATTCTCACCTCATTAATTTTCATTCTTGAGTTGCTTCATTTTTCATGGAGGTTTTCTTCATCTCTTTTTTATAGCTTTCTAGCTCCATGAAACATGAAGAAATATTGTGAGAAAATAAAATCTAAAGTGAGCACACTTCCCTCTTCATCATCCTCTACTACTTGCCATTTAGTTTAGGGTGTTCTCTCCACAAAGTTCATCACCTAGTGAAGAGGTAGCTTGGGTTTGAGTCTCCTCGACGTAGATCATCTTCGGCCTCGATGACTTCGAGCAAGGTTGTTCATTTCTCTGAGGGAACCCATACTAGAGTTTGGGAGATCAACAATCGCAACGAAGGGACTTCTACATGGAGCTTTAGAAATGAAGGACCGGTCTACAAAGGTTATATTCCGTTATCATTTAGAACTAAAGATGTTTACTTTCTAGTTTAGCTCCTAAAACTCTAGTTAGATCCTTGGTTAGGGTTGTTTGGCACAGTAAAATTTTAAATATAGCATGTTTGATGCCTTGTGAAACCTTGTGGTTGTGCCTAAGAACCCTACAAAGGGGACGAGGAGGGGCATGGGAGGCTCGTCGGCAAGGAGAAAGAGGTTGCGAGATGAGGAGGGTCGGTGTTGTGGGTATGGGTTCGGGGTTGCAGGCGTTGGAGAGATGAAGGAGGATGTGAGTGAAGTAAAGAGAGAGGGAGCGAGCGATTGGGGTTTTGGTGAGTGGAGTCGAGCCGTTGTGGCCGAGGACGTGGGCGCGTCTCGTGAAGGCGGCGCGAGAAAGGAGGAGTCGAGGGAGAGAGTCGTTGGAGGAAGTGCCCGTTGGAGAAACGGGTCTCGGATGAGCGCGGGTCGTGGGGATGATGGGCACGAGGAGCGGGCGTAGGTGTGGTCGTCGCGGGTGCGAGAAGCAGGGCGAGGAGCCGTTGAGGGGGAAAGTGGCGGGAAAAAGAGAGGGAGTGAGGAAGAAGGATAGGGGTCGGGTCGGGCATGGGTTGGGCCGGGTAGAAATTAGGATTTGGATTTGGATTGGGTTTAGAGTTTAGGAATTTAATATAAATAAAATAGAAAACATATATAAAAAAAGAGAAAAATCTAAAAAAATACACGGGAAATTATATATACGAAACTGGGGATTTACATCATACCTTCCTTACAAAAATTTCGTCCTCGAAATTTAAAAGGAAAATAACGGAACAAAACTATACAAACAGATGCGGAAAACGTGCACGGAAGTCCTCCTCGCGTTCCCAGGTAGATTCCCCTGGAGAACGACCACCCCAAGAAACTCGAACCAGGGGAATGACTTTGTTCTTTAGCACTTTTTCCCGACGATCGAGAATGGTGGTAGGCTGCTCCTCGTAAGACTGATCGGTGCCCAAAGTTAAACTCCGAATGATCTAGAATATGGATGTCGTCCCGAACATAGCGCCTCAACTGAGATACGTGAAAATTGTTGTGCATACCAGCTAGCGATGGAGATAAGGCAAGTCGATAGGCCACCTCTCCCACTCGCTCTAGCACCTCAAAAGGCCCAATGAATCGGGGACTGAGTTTCCCGCGACCTCCAAACCTGATAACACCGCGGGTAGGAGAAATCTTCAGAAACACATTATCCCCGACCTTGAATTCTAGTATTCTCCTGCTGGCATCCGCCCAACTCTTCTGTCGGTCCTGAGCCGTCTTAATGCACTGTCTGATCATTTGGACCTTGTCTATCGTCTGAACAATAAGTTCGGGGCCCAGTAATCTCCGTTCTCCCACGTCATCCCAACAAAAAGGGGATCAACATTTTCGCCCGTAAAGTGCTTCGAATGGAGCCATCTGGATGCTAGCTATGAAACTGTTGTTATAAGAAAACTCCACCAAATGAAGACGATCCTCCCAAGAACTGTGGAAGTCTAACATGCAAGCCCTCAACATATTCTCGAGCGTCTGAATGGTACGCTCGGACTGTCCGTCCGTCTGGGGATGATAAGCCGTGCTGAACTTGAGACGTGAACCCAGACTCTCCTGTAAACTCTTCCAAAAGTGTGAAACAAATCTGGTGTCTCGATCTGACATTATACTGACTAGAACTCCGTGAAGTCGCACTACCTCTTGCATGTATTTCTCCGCTAGCGACTCTATCGACTGGCCCACACGAAAGGGTATAAAATGTGCAGCTTTCATAAGACGGTCGACGATAACCCAAACTGCGTTGTTTCCCCTTGGGCTCCGTGGTAAGGCAGTCATAAAATCCATAGTGATGTGCTCCCACTTCCACTTGGGTATCGAAAGCGGTTGCAACAGTCCAGCCGTTCTTTGGTGTTCTACCTTTACTTGCTGGCATACTAAACACCTGGATACAAACCGTGCAATCTATCGCTTCATCCCGTTCCACCAAAAGTGTTGCTTTAGATCTCGATACATTTTCGTGCCTCCAGGATGCACAGAATAAGCCGAACTATGAGCCTCAGCTAGTACCTCTTCAAGAACATCTCCCTTGGGAACGCAGAGTCTGCTACCGAATCTTAGAGAACCGTCCCGATGTATGAGTAAGTCCGTCCTCAGCCTGGCTTCCACTTGCTCCCTGAACTTCTGCAACCGAGGATCATCAGCTTGCGCAGCCTTAATGCGATCTATAAGAGAAGACTGCACCTGTAGCTTCCAGAACTGCCTGATTGCACTCGGCGTAACAACCTCTAGTTCGAGTTTCTGAAAATCCTCAATGATGCTCTTCTGACTGGTTAACATCATGACCGCTGGCTTGCTACTGAGGGCGTCTGGTACGACATTTACCTTCCCCGGATGATACTGTAACTCAAGTCGTAGTCTGCCATTAATTCTAGCCATCGGCGTTGCCTTATATTCAGTTCTCTCTGAGTGAACACGTATTTCAGACTCTTATGATCCATGTACACCTCCACCTTTTCGCCTAAGAAGTAATTTCTCCAAATATTCAATGCGAAAACCACTGCGGCTGACTCCAAGTTATGTGTTGGGTAGTTCCTCTTATGATTCTTCAGCTGTCGTGAGGCGTAAGCAACTACCCGACCGTGCTACATCAGGACACAGCTTAGACCTTTCCCCGAAGCATCGGTGTGTATCACCAAACCACCTGAATTATCTGGCACTGTAAGAATAGGTGCCATGGTCAATTTCTGCTTCAGTACCTCAAAGGCCCGAGAACACTCCTCCGTCCACACGTACGGTACTTCCTTCCGCGTCAGCTTCGTTAAAGGTTCAGCGACTCGTGCAAAGTCTTAAACGAACCGCCGATAATATCCTGCCAACCCCAAGAAGCTTCTGATCTCGGCCACTGACTACGGTGTTGTTCATAACATAATTTTGCATTATTATATTCCCCATTCTTATTCATTTTACAAATAAACAGGTGCTTTTGACCCATGTCTGCTACATAGTTGCAGGTTACAGGTTCTCGGAACAAAAACAGTGAAAACGATGAAAAGACGATACAAAAGTGAGACTACGACCGATAAATGGAAGAATCTTGATCAAGCCTACATTTTGGAGAATAAACGAAGATCAATAAACAAGTTCACAAAGTACAAAGGCAGCGCAAGGTTCAAGACTTCGAACGAAGCGAACGGTAAAATCCACTACATTATTCACTGTGGAAATCTGGAAGAAAACCAGAAGACATTCTGAAGAACCAACTGAAGAAAATAGAGGAAAACTGCAAGAAGACCAAGACATAAAAAATTGAGCCCAAGACATCACTAAATGGCCGCGGAACCGCGGCCAAACCTGGCCTATGGCCGTGGTTCCGCGGCCGTGTATAACCCATGTCGGTGGAAAATTCTGGAGTCGGCTGGCGGTGCGTTGACTAGTTCTTTTCTTAGGGGGTGAACTTGTAATTGTAGATATGACGCGATTGTAACCCTAGGGTTTCTATGTTCTATAAATAGAAACCCTAGATCCTGTTTTAGGTTATGCCTCTTTTTATTTCATCTATTCAGATCTGTAAATTCCTGTGTAAATGTTTGGAGAGAGCCATCAATAAAGTAAGTAATTTTATTTCATTGCCTTAGTTTAAATTTTATTATCTGCCCTAGTTAGATAGTTAGAATGTTTTTTAATTCCCTAATGAGCGAGTAGTCTCCTCGCTTGTTAGGGTTAGATTTAGGGAAGGCTTAAGAGATGAAAATCTCTCACCCCTTTCTATCCCTTCACATATAATTAATAGGACTCCATGCATACATACACACACCGTTCCCTACGGCACCTTACCCCACGAGGTAATGGTGATACCGTAGTATAAACGATCGGTTGCGTATGTTTTCCATGGAGGTTAGGATAAGAATTAAGAAAGGAAGGACTAGAACCTAGAGGAAGAAACATCGTTTCTTCCCGATGGTACTAATCCCCTTTATTAATTGTTACCATAACACCTAATGAGATCTAAATTAGGGCATTGAAAGCGGTAAGGAAATCTTCAATTTCCAAACTTAACCTAAACCTAACCCTAGCAAGATTCTAGTCCTAGATTAAATCAGTTTGATTTTTAGCGATAATCCATTCACACCGTTTGGAATTAACTCGTTAGACCAAATTAGGAAATACACAACATCCTTGTGGACCGACCCGTACTCACCGGCTAGCTACTAAGCGACGTCGTTCTTGATTGCGGTTAACAAATATTTTTGATTCATCTTTTAAAAAGCGCATAAGCACTAATCTATTAAAATCAGGTGTCGGCCAATCTCTAACCGATTCTATCTTCGCTGGGTCCACTGAGATGCCATCACCCGAAACAACGTGTTCCAAGAACTGCACTTTGTCAAGCCAGAACTTGCACTTGCTCAATTTTGAGTATAACTTCTCCTCCCGAAGTATTTGTAATACCGTCCGCAAATGTTCGGCATGCTCCTCCTGGTTCTTAGAGTAGACTAGTATGTCGTCGATGAATACAACGACAAACATGTCCAAGTATTTCGCGAATACTCTATTCATCAGATCCATAAATATAGTTGGAGCATTGGTAACACCGAACGACATCATAAGAAACTCATAATGCCCGTATCGGGTCCTGAAAGCCGTCTTGCATATATCTTCGGCCGTTACTCTGATCTGGTGATAGCCCGAACGAAGATCCAGCTTCGAAAATACCTTGGCCCCACCCAACTGATCAAATAAGTCGTCGATACGCAGAATGGGGTATTTGTTCTTTATCGTAACTTTTTTCAGCTCCCGGTAGTCCATGCACATTCGTAGCGATCCGTCCTTTTTCTTCACCAACAAGACTGGTGAATAAATCTTTTCTCCAGGAGTTCTCCAATTTGTTTCTTCAATTTTGTCAACTCAACTGGCGCCATCCTGTAAGGAGCCTTGGAAACTGGCGCCGTCCCTGGAATCAAGTCAATAGAGAATCCCAAGACGCGGGGAGGTGGTAGACCTGGTAAATCTTCAGGGAACACATCAAGAAAATCCCGAACGATCTCTGGGGCTGAACTCTCATCAATCTCCATAGCCGCCAATGCTTTTGGCTTGGCTCTGAACCTGGCTGGCTCCAAAGACTCGCTCCCGCCTTTGAAAACAAACTCAGGGTGATTGGGAATGCTGAAAGACACATTCCTTGCTCGGCAATCAATAATTGCATGGAATGTACTCATCTAATCCATCCCGAGAATCGCGTCATAGTTGCCAGTTCCGATTAAAAGAAAATTCGCATAGAATTTCCTTCCGCATACTACCACCGGACATAAGCTACACTCTTAGTTGGGCACAATAATACCGTTATCTGTATGTATTTCCCAACCCTTGGTCAACGGCTCGTGAGGTATAGAGTGTGTGTCAACAAACCGCGTGGAAATAAAACAATGCGAAGTACCCGAATCGAAAAGAACTCTAGCTGGCACAGAATAAACAAGGATGGTACCTGTAACTATATCTCCAGAAGCCTCTGCCTGCTCAACGGACAGGGTGAAATCCTGTCCCTGATTCTATCCTGTACCAGTCTACCTCTGATCGAAAGACCGCTGCTGGGATACCCGAGATGGACCCCTCTGAGCTGATGTGCCGTATGACAATTGTTGTTGCTCAAATCCACCCTATAGCTCAGATCTCTGGGGATACCCGTTAATCCTGTGCTCGCTTGATCCGCAAATCAGACACTGCCCCTTAGCTCTGCGGCAATCTCTCTACATGTGTCCTGGCCTCTGGCAATAACCGCAGAACATGGCCTTCCGCTGTGGCTGCTGAGGTGAGAATGTGCGCTTCATCTATGTGACACCTGGCCTATGAACTGGGATCACTTCACGTGGGGGAATGGTAGGCCGTGCTGGAACCATGTGGGGTCTCCTGTCCATCAATCGTTGGCCTTTGGTCTTCTCTGCCAATCTTTCCTGTACTCGGGCAGCGTTCAAAACTTGGGCGAAGGTTTGGTAGGTCGAGAGACACGATGAGTTGTTGCAGTTCGATATCGAGCCCTTGCTGGAACCGGCTTGCCCTGGTGGCTTCTGTGGCTACCATGTATGGTGCGAAGCGACTCAGCCGATTGAACTCCGCGGCGTAGACATCCACTGAGCGTCCATTCTGCTTCAACATAATAAACTTTTCCTCCATCTCGGCCTTGGCGGTAGCCGAAAAGTAGTGGTCCAGGAAGCATGCGGAGAACGTATCCCATTCAATAGGTTTCCCCAGCCGGCTCTCCTCTACGGACCACCACGTGCGGGCCTCGTCTTCTAGCTGAATCTTCACCACATTCACCCTGTCGTCGTCAGGAACTCGAGCGGCTGTCAGGAGGTTCTCTACGTTGATGAGCCATTGTTCGGCCTTATGTGGGCTTGCTGATCCCGTGAACACTGCTGGATGAAGTCTCCTGAAGTCTGAAACGGTACTAACCTTAGCCTGTGTAGTCGGTACGAGCGCGTCCTCGGGGGCGGGAACAGCCGTAGATCTCCCCAGGGTGGTAATTGCGGTCTCCTGTACCGCCTTCAATCCGTCGGCCAGGAGATCGGTCTTCCTCTCTTGGGCTTGGGCCAAGGTCGTCAGTGTGCTAAGGATCTTTTCGGTACGATCGTGGGGCCCGGCACCGGAGGAGTTGCCTGAGGAGTCCATATTCCTGAAAAGATCAAAAGAAATTAGATTCAAGGAAGGTTACACGATGATTCAACGATGATTAGAATTGAGGAATAAATGTAATAAGGCATACACTAAGGGTGTAACTTAATCTAGAGGTCCCTCGACGGAACTGTAATTTCATCCACAACCTGGCTCTGATACTAACAAAACCATGTCACGCCCCGCTTCCCAAAATATGAAATACGAGGGGTGACTAGGCCAGCCATGCTCCTACGGCCAGGGAATAATCCCGTCGTAGTCACACTTCGGCTTCTAGCACTACATGGTAGTCAATAATCAGTACTTGAGTAAAGGAAAATCACAGTTCATAACTTTATTTCATTTCAAATAAAAGAGTTCGAGGTACATTTATTTTACAGAATAAAAATAAACTAACCAACAAACAAGTGCAGAAAGCAAAAGAGAAGGCGCTGATGAAGCAGTCTAGATCTCCGCGATCTCGAAGGATAGGTCCTGCTCCTGGGCTGGATCCACTTCGTCCTCTGAGCATGGATACTCAGGTCGTCAGGGCGACACATATAGTAATAAATATATATATGATGGGCATGCAGTATTATTAAACATGAGGAGTACAATGAATTGCAGAACATGAGTAAAATAAACATTGACTGAATATGAATGGCACCATGTAGGTATCATGTCAATAAACTAGGCCATATGCATGTCACTACTTATCGGTCACTAAGTCAATGAAATCAATTGTGGAAAGGATGCTCTTATTTAACAAGGGTCTCGTGCATTCCCGAGACTACGGTCCACTGTGCCCGGGACAAAATCCTGTCAGCCGTGCCGCTAGGCCCACGACCTAATGTATATATATCTGTGTGTGTGTGTGTGTCACTAATAGCGAAAGATCATCCTCTAAATCACTGTACCTCGCTAAATACGAGTTCAATTCCACCTTGATTTTCCCTTTCCCCCATGTTATAGTATGCACTCAGGTATTAGATAGGTTGTAAACAAATACGTATCACTGTCACTTTCAGTCACTGTTCCCACCAAAAATTTCTGCGCAAAAGAGCCCAAGGTATCCAATGGCAGCAATACGCTTAAGAAAATGCGAACCAGTTTTTTACGAGCTGTATTTTGATAAACTCCCGAATGAGAAATAGATAATTTCTAATGGTATCTAAAGCGTCTCAAAAAAACCTTCGATTTGATATATTATGGGCCTCATAATTAATCCGGGATCAAAAGTTATGAGCAAATGTGCTATGCACTTGTAATCTAAGGAAGAAAATGCGAACCCGTATTTTCTGGCCTGTATTTTGATGAACTACTGAATGAGAAACATCTAAATTCTGATGGTATCGAAAGTGTCTCGAAAAATCCTTTGATTTGATATATTATGGGCCTCATAATTCATCCGGGATCAAAAGTTATGAGCAAATGTGCTACGCATGTGTAATCTAAAGAAATGCTCTACTACATGGGAGATGCATTTTTAGTCCCACATCGGGAAAAAGAGAGATCTCTTCTCTACCACTCCCATATAAATAAGAGAGGATAGCTCTTAGAAAAGGAAGAGAATTCAATTCTCAAAGGAGATTAGTTCTCCATAGGAGCTTGCTCCCCCATAATGCGCATATGCGCAAGCGCAATGTGCGCCACGTGCAATGCACGTACGCCCACCACATGCGTGCCACGTGCAACACACGTGAGCCAAACACGTGCAACGCACGTGAGAGAATTCAATTCTCAAAGGAGATTAGTTCTCCATTGGAGCTTGCTCCCCCCATGATGCGCATATGCGCAAGCTCCATGTGCGCCACGTGCAATGCATGTGCGCCTGCCACATGCGTGCCACGTGCAACGCATGTGAGCCAAATACGTGCAATGAACATGGGAGAATTCAATCCTCAAAGGAGCTTAGTTCCCTATGATGTGCAAGCGCCACGTGCGACGCACATGCGCCCAACACGTGTGACGCACGTGCGCGAACGCAAAGAGGCCTTTTTCAGCAATTAGGAGTTTAAGCTTCAACATATTCTTCCTCCTGATAAGTGGGACATGGTTCAAAGGGTACATCCCTCCACACCTTCGATATATGGCGCTGTAATCTCTCAGCGTCGTCGGAAAGGTGGTGGGTCCCAATGACCAATAATCTCTCTTTCCAAATATAGAGGAACCCCTCCCAAAAGCTCTCACAAAAAGAGAATTTAATTCTCAAACCAAGAGTTTAACTCTTCTTAAAGAACTTAGTTCTTCCTCTGGTTAAGATCTGCAGAAGCAGATCTCCCCACAAGTTAAGAATTTAATTCTCGTCGGGGAGATTCTGTCATGCAGATTCAAAACCTAGGAGAAAGAACTGAATCCAAAGGAGTTTAACTCTTACAAAACATATAGGAATTTAATTCCTCTGGAACTAGGGTTTAAACCTTTAAAAAGAATTTAATCCCTACAAAGAACAAAAGGAGAACTTGATCCCTCGGAATCATAGAAGAACAGCCTGATGATTCATTAGCATACAAACGCTACATAAAAGCTCATGTGATCCCACATAAGCACCTTTGAGGAACAAAGAGGGAAAGACTGAGATCTAGCCACGTGACCCATGAGAAGTGCTCAGCAGTTATAAAAAAGAAAAGGGAATAAACCCTATTTTTTGAGGCGCCTCACGTGATCCCACGTGACCCCTAAGCAGTGCTTAACTTTTATAAACCAGAAAGGGAATAAATCAAAGGGCAGTTTCCATTCTTAGGGCGCCTCACGTGATCCCATGTGACCTAATAACGCTTAGCACTCAGAAAAGAAACAAGGGAATAAACCCAGAGGAGCAGCGCCAACTTCAAGAGCCTCACATAACCCTACGTGACCGTGTCAAATTCTTAGTGTTTAACACTACTGCAAGCGTCTCACATGACCCCACGTGAGCGCATCAAATTCTTAGTGTTTAACACTACTTCAAGCGCCCCACGTGATCTTACGTGAGCGCCTTAAATTCTTAGTGTTTAACACTATTTCAAGCGCCTCACGTGGGAGCACGTAAGCGCTGATCATACACTAGTGTTTAACACTATGAGAGGCCAACATTAGCCTAAATTAACCAAGTCTCCTAAAGCCAAAACCCTTTTTTGGTCATCAATCAGCCGAGCCCTCATTATACTCAGGTTTTCTCAAAATTGATCCGAGTCTCAGAAATAGCTAATGAACTCCTGGTATCTAAGATGATGTTCATTCCACCATGATCTCTTCTCTCGATCTGGAATTTGGTTCAAGGGTACATCTCTCCACACCTCCGATACATGTCGTTGTAATTCTTCAACGTCTTCAGAGAGGTGGAGGGTCCCAATAACCAATAACTCTTGGCGCACTACCGAACAATCTTTTCAAAAAGGGGAGTAAATCTAAAACACATCTCAATTTAGGGGCGCCTCACGTGACCTCACATGATCCCTTGATAGTGCTTAGCACCCAGAAAAAGAAAAGGAGAATAAAACAAAGGCAATTTTCATTCTTCAGAGCACCTCACGTGTTCTCACGTGACCCCTAAACAGTGGTGTATAAAAGAGGGAGAAAATTCCAAATACAGCGCTCGCATTTTGAAGGCACCTCATGTGTCTGCACGTGACTGTTTGATGAACCAAGTGCTTAGCACTTATAAATGAAAGAAGAATAAACTCCAGAGAACAGTTCTCACCTCGGGCGCCTCACGTGCTCACACGTGAGCCAAGTGCTCAGCACTTTTATATATATATGAGGGAATAAACTCAAGGAACAATGCCTACTTCGGGGCCCTCACGTGTTCACACATGAGCTCCTCTAAAGTCCAGTGTTTAACACTGATTCAATGCTTAGCACTATGGGGTGATTAAGGGAAATAAACCTTAGCTCAAATTAGCCAAGTCTTCCGAAACCAAGACCTTTTTTGTCACTAATCAACTGAGCCCCCATGTTCAAGTCTCCCCAAACTAATCCTAGTCCCAAAGATGACTAGTGTTCTCCTAACAGATGACATCTAAACCGATGTTCATCCCATTCCCCAAATCGGGATATTGGTTCAAGGGTACATCTCTTCATACCTCTGATACATATCGTTGTAATCCTTCAACGTCTTCAGAGAGATGGAGGGTCTTAATAACCAATAACTTTTGGTGCATCCCCAAACGGTTGAACCAAAGCCATACAGACTATGACGTTTTTAAACTGGACTATGATGTCCTTAAACTTTATGGACTGTGGGGTCCTTAAACTCATCGACTATGATGTCCTTAAACTTTATGGACTGTGAGGTCCTTAAACTCATAGACTATGATGTCTTTAAATTTTACAGACTATGATGTCTTTAAACTCCATGGACTATGATGCCCTTAAAATAATGGACCGCAAAGTCCCTAAACTAAAACGATAGAGCCCAAATGCTCTTTTGTTTGATCTAAATTATCCTGTTAAGTAGATCTTAGTCTAAAATTAGACTAACATATCCTTAACAAACGTTTAAGTTAATCTTAGTCTCAAATGAGATTAACGATCCTTAAACCCAAACCAAAACCCAAATCTAAGAAAATAAGGATTTGGACTAATCCACGCCCTACGGGCGACAACATAAATTAGTCTCTTTATACAATCCACGGGTAACCAAAAATAAAACAAACACACACGACACGAAGTGACCATCTGGAGAAGGAGAAAGTGGCTACCGCGATGCGGTAGCGTAATTAACTGCAGGGGCTTGCGCCTGCAGGGAAGAGCGTCCCCACAATCAAAAACCCCTCAAACGAGGGGGAATCTGATGAAGTCTGCTACATCGGCCGCATCCGTCTAAACCTTCGATACATGGTGCCATAAATCAACTTGGCATCTTCGGAGAGGTGGACGGATAAATCCAAATAGCATCTGCCCCCCAAAATTCAGGCAAGATGTTTGTCTTCCCGGTCTTTCGGCGGAGAACAGATTCTGGCACGTCCGGTGGGACCTTTTCCTCTTTCCACTCCACACTTCGTGTGTCGTGTTTCGCAAACGAATCACGGTTTGCTATGGTTGCCCTTGGATTCGAGGTACTAAGATTTGGTGTCTTGCTCCGTGCAGAAAACAGAAGATCGATGGCTTCCAATTGCACAAACTGCAATAACTGCAACAACTCTCACTCTGTCCTCGGTGGAGGAGTGACTTACGGGTCTCAGGCGGCCTCCGTTTTCAAGATGCCAGTGGAACAGGTGTCGCAAGCCACCATTGGGCTGTTCTTTGGGACCATGCTCCCACCCATGAGTTTCAATGCCCCAATGCCGTTACAAGAAGCTCTGAAGAAGTCGGTCTTTGATCGGCTTACGACTACCACGGCCCCTCTCAACGGGTCATCTAAGTCCATCACCTCAGTCTTTGATAGGCTAAACCAAAACTCCAATGGACCCATGAAGAAGCCCGCGATACCTGAAGGGGTTATCCCGAAACGGATAGCCATCCCTGCTCCAGTAAAGGAAGTCGTCAAAGCGGCTTCTCCTGCTAAAAGATCAGTCTTTGCAAGACTGGCTACTCCAACTCCCGTTCCGGGCGAAGTCACCAAGGCTGCTACCCCTGTCCGAAAGTCTGCTTTCGACAGGTTGGCCATCCCATCCCCTCTTAGCGGATGTCGGTTTTCGACAGGCTAACGACGACAACATCACCTTATCAGAGTAAGGGGCATGAAGAAGCCACCCCCATAGCTGAGCCAGTACCTTCTGCTCGACACGCTCGACGTCGCCACTGGCGCCGAGTGAGGAAAGCTGGGGGAAGTTCCCCTTCTGGACTGACTCCGCTAGCTCCGATGGAGGAAATTGATGCCGCTGTTCCAACTGGGAACAACTTTGAACCACTCAGGAGGGTCCGCAAGAACTCTCCGACCGCCGTGTGATTTAGAGAGGTTTTGTCGATCAAAAATATTTACCGCAATCAAGAACGGCGTCGCATGAAGCTAGCCGGTGAATACGGGTCGGTCCACAGGGATTTTGTAAATTTCCTTTAAGTTCTTACGAATTAATTCCAAATGGTGTTGGTCTTTTTAATTAAATCTAAAACGAAGTTGTGTTATACTAGGATTAGAAACTTGCTAGGATTAGGTTTAGGGAAAGTTTGGTAAACAAAGACCTTCACCTCTTTTCAATGCCTTAATTTAGATTTGATTTTAGGGGTTATGATAAATTTTAATAAAGGGGATTAGGATGATTGGGAAGATGTTCTTCCTCTAGATCCTTGTCTTTCCTTTATTAACCTTTACCCTAACCTCCATGGAAAACTCACGACTCCGGTCTTTTATACTACGGATCACCGTTACCTCGAGGGTAGAGTGCCGTAGGGAGCGGAAGATGAGAGTATGCATGGAGTCCTAATATTCATAATAGATTAGCAAAGAAAAGAGATGAGAGATCTTCGTCTCTCAAACCCTTCCCTATTCCTAACCCCACCAAGCGAGGAAACTACTCGCTCATTGAGGGAATTAAGAAAGACATAATTTTTGTTTGCTTTTTATTAAAGAGAAGAAACATCTATTGCAAGTTAATAAAATTCTGATCTAAATTAAACTAGGGCAAGTAAAGAATTTACCTAGGGCAAATAGAAAGAAAACTAGAACTAGGGCAAGAAAAATAACCTACTTACGATTGATGCGCTCCAAACTTCAAAGAAAACAGAATTTTATTGATGAATAGAGGCATGAGAAAATACAAGGACTTGGGTTCTATTTATAGGACATAGAAACCCTAGGGCAACAGTTGATACGCATGTCTACAATTACAAATATACCCTCAGGAAATCTTTTCAGCGCCGCAAACGAGTTTTGGTAAAATTTTCTCCGCGCACGGGCACTAGACGGCCGTGGAACCGCGGCAATGTCGGGCTTGGGCCACGGTTCCGCGGCCCTTTAAGGAGTTCAGCTCATGAAACTTCAGGGTATGCTTTAGGGTTCTTTGGTCTGGTTATTTCTTCAGTTCTTTTCTCTGTTTGGCTTTTGATTCTTTTCCAGATCTTTCAGTGAGAATCTTGTAGCGGTCTTTTAACCGTTTGCCTTGACATTTTGGACCTTGCACTGCCTTGTTGATTGTGAACTGTTCTTCTTCTAGGCTTTACTAAGATCCTTCTATTTGTTGGTCAAAAGTCCCTTTTTGTGTCGTCTTTTGTCTTTTTCACTGCTTTTGCTCCAAGAACCTGTAACCTGTACTATGTAGCAGACATGCGTCAATAGCACCTGTTTTTATTGTAAAATGCGTAAGAATGGGGATTGTAAAATGCAATATTATGATATGAACAAATACCCCCAAACTTATCTTTTGCTCGTCCTCGAGCAAACTTATTTTTTTTATTCTCGATAAAAATCTAACCTAGCCGCACTTTCGCAGGGAAACGCGATTGCACTGAGCACGTGCAACAAGCCGTTAAACCTCTAGGTGTCCCTAGTAGGAGGAGTGTTGTTTCCTGAGGGTTTTCAGCGGATTACACCCACAAAATCCTATCAATTTGGCTTTTCGACTTTTGTTCTCCAATTAGGTTTTTCAACAAGGAATTATATTATCGTCGACCCGCAAATTATCCACCCATATTCTTCACACTTCCTCATTATTTAACTTAAGATTATACATGTTCTATAGACTTACTTAGCTTTCGGCATTTCTTAAGTTTTCCTTCTAAAGTTCCATCTCCACTTGGGAATTTCTATCAACTTTACTAAAGATACAAGTTCTATTCTTCATTCCTTTCTCTTATCTAAACTCTAATCACATATCCCCACGTGTGTGTAAATATCACCCCTACACTTGGAAATTCAAATCAAGCAATCGTACTCTCGTCCATTGTCCAAAGCACTTATTAATTGGTGAATTTTCGCTTACACATCCTTCATGCGACCGTTAATACTTCTTGAGGTACCAACAACCGATTACAAGATGCGTTAGCACTTTAAAGCGTACTTCCTAGTCTTGTAACATCCAAGGCTTTAGCAGTGACTCCCAAACCAGTTGGTCTAAGGCACTAGGTGATGAAGCACCCTCGCTAAATATTTTTTTATTTTTTAGCCTTAAGTAATCACAGAAACCTGTGTCCATTTTTTTCTTTATTCACTTTTTTTTTCATTTTTTATTGTGCTAAGGACTTTAGACAAGAGCATTTCAAGGTCTCTTCTACTATTCCAAGTTTCAAGATGCGTGATTGTGCAAATTGTAGGGTATATGTTTTCAGAATCTAGACTTAAGCTAGGAATTATTTTTCAAACTTATACTCTAATAAAAGTTTTAATACTTTTCCTTCGTTTCGACTTAGCCCAAGAAGTGAACCCAAAATTTGCCTATTTCTAAATAAACTACAAAGACATATACTTTCTACCGTTAAACTCTAAGGAATGTTATTTTTAGGGTTTTTAATTTACTAAGTCGAAGATCTAGTTTTTCCTAGCCAGTTGACCTATTTATCAAACTCAAGTCAATTAGCCAAAATTGAATACATTAATTTTTATAATTTTTGAAATTTTTCAATTTTTATGGGTTTTTCATTTTCTAATTTTTTTTTCTTTCAGATTTTTCAAATTTTTATGATTTTTATATAAAGATGCAATGCAGAAATATACATATGAATGCGAAGAAAGAAAACTTACCGAGCATACCCCCAAACTTAAACTGGACAGTGTCCTCACTGTCATGCTGCACTAAGTGGGTCGATAAAGTCGGCAATTATATTTACATATTATACACCCCCCCAAACTTATTTGAAATAATGTTTTGAAAAAAAATGATTGGAAATTCGGGGGTGAAAGTGGAGGAAAATTAATCAGTGTAGATCGGCTCCTGCAAAAACAGGAGCTCCTCCGATGGGTCCGCTGTGAGGAACGGTTTTAATCGATGCCTATTCACTTTGAATAGCGTACCGTCCTCCGGATTTTCAAGATCAACCGCACCGTGCGGATAAACGGTGCGGACTACAAAAGGTCCTCTCCATCTAGAACGGAGCTTGCCGGGGTGATAATGTAACCGAGTATCATAGAGTAACACCTGTTGACCAGGTTTAAGTGTTTTACACAAAAGGTGTTTATCGTGGAACACCTTAGCTCGGTTTTTAGCAATTATGGCATTATCATATGCCTCATCCTGCAGCTCTTCTAGTTCATTCAACTGCAGCTTTCGGTTGCTGCCCGCATCTCCTAAAGATAAATTCAGCTCTTTGATAGCCCAAAATGCCTTGTACTCAATTTCTACTAGGAGGTGGCAAGCCTTCCCGTAAACAAGCCGGTATGGAGACATGCCAAGATCGGTCTTGTATGCAGTACGGAAAGCCCATAGTGCATCGATCAATTTGAGTGACCAATCCTTACGGTTTTTAGAAACCGTTTTCTCCAAGATTTGCTTAATTTGCCGATTCGAGACCTCGGCTTGCCCACATGTTTGGGGATGGTATGGCGTTGACAGCTTATGGGTGATAGAGTATTTGCGCATTAAGGATTCAAAAGTCCTATTGTAAAAGTGAGAACCATTATCACTTATTATCGCGCGAGGGTGCCTAAATCGAGAAAAGATGTGTTCTTTAAGAAATCGAACGACAACCTTGTTGTCATTCGTTCGACTAGGCACAGCCTCGACCCACTTTGGAACGTAGTCAACAGCCAAAAGAATATACACATTTTCAAAAGAGTTAGGAAATGGTCCCATGAAGTCTATACCCCAAACATCAAAAATATCCACAACCAAAATCGGTTGGAGCGGCATTTCGTTTCTCTGCGATATCCGGCCCAAGTGTTGGCACCGGGAGCAAGTCTTGCAGTATTCGTATGCATCCTTGAAGAGTCGTGGCCAATAGAAACCACACTGCAAGACTTTCTCGGCTGTCTTCTTTGGGCCAAAGTGCCCGCCACAAGCTTGATCGTGGCAAAAAGACAGCACACTCTTAACCTCATTTTCCGGTACACACGGATGAATGATTTGGTTGGAACAGTATTTAAAAAGATAAGGTTCATCCCAGTAAAAATGCTTTACTTGGGACAAGAATCGAAGTTTATCCTGTTTTGACCAATCTTTAGGTATCAAGCCGGTGGCTAAGTAGTTTACAATATCGGCGAACCATGGTTCGCAAGAAACAGTCAAGAGTTGCTCATCGGGGAAAGCATCAGTGATTGGAAGTTCAAGTGTAGGCGAAGAAGAAAGTCGTGAAAGGTGATCAGCCACTACATTTTCACATCCTTTTTTGTCCCTTATAATAAGGTCAAACTCTTGTAGCAAAAGGATCCAACATATTAGCCTCGATTTAGCATCCTTCTTCGCAAAAAGGTAGCGAAGAGCTGAGTGATCCGTGTACACTATAACAGGAGAGCCGATTAAATAAGGCCGAAATTTTTCAAGTGCAAACACAACTGCTAAAAACTCTTTTTCTGTTGTTGTGTAGTTTAGTTGGGCCTCATTTAATGTTCGGCTAGCGTAGTAAATTACGTGCGGCATCTTGTTAATGTGTTGTCCAAGAACAGCACCAATGGCAAAATCTGATGCGTCGCACATAATTTCGAAAGGGTGCATCCAGTTTGGAGATGAAAGAATGGGCGCAGAAATGAGAGAGTGTTTCAAAGACTCGAACGCTTCCATGCAAGTTGAGTCGAAATCAAAAGTTGTGTCCTTGGCCAATAAGAGAGTCAAGGGTCTAGCAATCTTACTAAAATCCTTGATGAACCGTCTATAAAAACCGGCATGGCCAAGGAAAGCTCGGATATCTTTGACGCATTTAGGAGGTGGAAGATTAGAAATGACTTCAATTTTGGCTCTATCAACCTCTATGCCGTTTTGCGAGATGACATGTCCTAAGACAATGCCTTCTCGTACCATAAAGTGGCACTTCTCCCAATTTAACGTTAGGTTCTTATCCCTACAGCGGGTAAGAACTGCGTCAAGATGTCGTAAACACTCATCGAAGGAGTCACTGAAAATGGAGAAATCATCCATAAAGATTTCCAAAAACTTCTCCACCATGTCCGAAAAGATCCCCATCATACACCGCTGAAATGTAGCGGGTGCATTGCATAACCCAAAGGGCATGCGATGATAAGCAAAAGTGCCAAAGGGACAAGTAAATGTGGTCTTGTCTTGATCCTCTTTGGCTATGGGGACTTGGTTATAACTGGAATAGCCATCTAAAAAGCAGTAGAACTCGTGCCCCGCCAATCATTCTAGCATTTGGTCAATAAAAGGCAAAGGAAAGTGGTCCTTCCTTGTCGCGGCATTGAGTTTTCGGTAGTCGATGCAAACTCGCCACCCAGTTTGGGTGCGAGTAGGAATTAACTCATTTGCCTCATTGGTAATGACCGTGATGCCCGATTTCTTTGGCACGACATGAATGGGGCTAACCCATTGGCTATCCGAGATAGGGTAAATGATACCGCTATCAAGACATTTAACAATCTCCTTCTTGACCGCCTCTTTCATAATGGGGTTGAGACGTCTTTGTGGATCCCTTACCGGCTTGGCATCATTCATCAAGTGTATATGATGTTCGACTATGAGGGGACTAATCCCCTTGATGTCCGCCATAGACCAGCCGAAAGCTTGCCGATTATTGTGTAAGACCATTAAAAGAGCCTTCTCTTGCTCGAGAGCTAGAGAGGCAGATATGATAACGGGTAAGGTCTCATTCTCACATAGATAAGCATATTTTAGGTGCGACGGCAAAAACTTTAGTTCGAGTTTAGGTGGTGAAACAATAGATGGTAACAATGGAGTAACTGTTTCAAACTCGAAGGATTCCATCAAAGTTTCAAATCGAGTGTACGCTACCGAGTCGGATAGTTCAACTAACTCATCCGGAAAAGCAAAAGACTCAAACTCAGGGGGAGAGTCTTCAAGATCGTCAACAAAGGTGAAACACTCATAATCTTTGTCCGTCGTGAAAGCTGTGTCAGATTCTAGGAGGAACGCACTAGTGGCGTCAACATTGCTGTGATCAAACATAAAATTTTCGAACTCACAGTCCTCCTCCGCGATCTCATTGATCGAGCAAACATCAAGTACGCTAGAATTAGGCTCGCAAGGCTGACTTCTTAACTTGAAAATGTTGAGTTCAACTGTCATATTGCCAAAAGATAGATTCATTGAACCGTTACGACAGTTGATTACCGCGTTAGAAGTCGCGAGGAATGGTCGACCAAGTATCACCGGAATTTGATTACGGGGGTTAGCGACAGGTTGTGTATCCATAACAATAAAGTCAACGGGAAAAATGAAATCCCCTACTCTAATTAACACATCCTCCAACTCTCCCCTAGGATGGGTGATTGATCGGTCGGCCATTTGGAGAGTACAATGAGTGGGCTTAAGCTCTCCAACGCCTAATTGTTCGTACAACGAATAAGGTAGCAAATTGACACTAGCACCAAGATCTAATAGTGCTCTATTGATGTTCTTGTCCCCAATTGTTATCGAAATAGTAGGACAACCGGGGTCCTTGTGCTTTGGTGGTAAAGAATTGACAAGAGCATCACTAACAGCACTAGCCACAAAAACTTTCTTTGGTACTTGTGACTTCCTCTTTTTGGTGCACAAGTCCTTTAAGATTTTTGCATATGAAGGAACTTGTTGGATTGCATCCAAAAGAGGGATATTTATGCTAACCTGTTTGAACAAATCTACAATCTTTTCCATCTGTGGAGTTGGTTTATTGGATCTCAACCGATTTGGAAAAGGAACATTTTGAAAAGTCGTTGAGTCCAATTTTTGCGGATCAGATTGTTGAGTTGGAACGGAACCCCGTGTAGATGTGTTCGTGTTGTGAGAAGAGGGTCCGTTCGAGCTAGAAGAAGTAGAGCCGTGTGAAGGATGGAGAATAGGCTCTAACGACGAAGAAGAAGAAGAAGAAGGTGAAGAAGATGAAGAAGGACCACCGGCAGGGGTGTCATGGTTAATACCCACATTGTTTTGCAACACTTTTCCGGATCTCAACGTGGTCACAGCATTTACGTTATGATTCTGCTGTTCATATGCAACATGTGCGTGACCGGGATTTGGCAATGGTTGAGACGGGAGCTTTTCTTTCTCTCGCTCTTTCAACGCAGCATTGAGTTGTGCAATTTGTGCCTCAATAGATTTGATGCTTTGATCGTGTGAGGCACTGTTTTGCACCAAAGATTGTGTAGAAGTCTCTAATCTTGCTGTAGATTGTGTAGATTGCTTTAGGAAAGCCTCTAGACTTCTTTCGAGCGAGCTAACCTTGTCATTATTAGGTTGAACAAAATTGTTTGGTGGGTAAGAAGTGTTAGGCACAAAATTGTTCACTTGATTAGGGTAAGGTTGTTGTTGGAAAGGTTGTTGAAATTGAGTTTGTGGAAGTGCTTGTTGTTGTGGAGGAGGAGGCCTTTGAAAATTGTTATTTCCTTGGAATTGTTGATTTTGGTTCCAAGCGAAATTTGGGTGGCTCTTCCAACCCGGATTGTATGTTGAAGAGTATGGATCGTTTCTTTGTCGTTGCTGAAAGGCAGCATTGAATTGATCCTGTCCTTGAGTAGATGCAGTGTAAGGACACTCTTCTGTGAGATGTGATGGATCCGAACAACAAGCACAAACAGTTCGTGGAGGCACAACAGGGGCAGGAGAAGGTGCTGAGATTTTGGTCTCAAGCGCTTCTAGCTTTTTCGTAAGAGCGGCCACCTCGGCCTTCATAGCAATCGACATCTCTACTTATGTATGCCTGCCCTAGGTTGACCAATAGAAGAAGATGATGATGCGGTCTTGGTGCTCTCCCACTGAATTGTTTGTTCACTAAGATCCTCAAGAAACCGCCACGCTTCCTCACTAGACTTGGATAGAAAGTGACCTTGACAAATGGTTTCTAGCAACTGCTTCGTTGCCGGGTTCAATCCCTCGTATAATGTCTGGCAAAGTTGCCAACTTTCGATCCCATGGTGAGGGCATTGAACGGGTAGGTCTTTGAATCTTTCAAAACATTTCCAAAATGGTTCGGAAGGAAGCTGTGAAAATTGTATAATCTCATTACGGATTTTAGCAGTTTTTTGATGAGGATAGAACTTTTTAAGAAAAGCTTTCACAAACTCGTCCCAATTCCTTATTGAATGCGATGTGGTGCTATATAGCCACTTCTCAGCTAGGTCACATAAGGTGAAAGGAATGACCCTTAGCCTTATAGCGTCATCACTTAATTGGGTCGTTTTCATCATAGCGCAAACGTTTTGGAATTTATTGATAAAGATATATGCATCTTCGGATTCCAAACCATGAAACTTAGGCAGCATATTGATGAAGTGGGGTTTGATCTCAAAATTGTCCCCATTTGCCGGTGGGAGGGAAAGACAAGTAGGAAGGGCGGTGCGGACGGGGTAGAAAAGATCCTGGAGCGCGACTCGTGCGGGCGCTTCAACAGGCGGGTGATTTGGATTATTCTCACCTAACGGAGGTGGAATCATTCCCGTCGGTAAGGTGTTGTTAGGATCGTATCCCGACATACCTTCAGAAGAAGAATGTGATGGTGAAAGTGAAGAAGTGGACAAGATTTCGACTTCGGAGTCGAAAGGTTCGTCGGTCGGTACCAACGAAACACGGACTAATCGGGCGCTAGGGTCCCTAGTCCAACCGGACATACACTAAAAGGGTTAGTGTAGTCGAAAGATGAAAGACAGTATGTGGAGGTAAGAAAACGTCAATGAGAAGAAGTGGTGTAGGTGAGTGCAAAGATTTCATTAGCAACAAGTTGCAAGTTTTGAAAAGATTTTTCCTTTTTCTTTTTTTTTTATGTGAGCTTTTGCAAAAAGATTTTTGAAAAGACTTGTGACACAAATGCAATTAACCACAAATGCACAATCAGGCCTAGGTCTAGGGTCACCTAGGTCAGCTAGACAGCTTCTAACTGTTCCAAAGGGCTAGAGATAGGACCTCAAACCGCCTCTTCACCGCCAATTGCGGCCAGGTAAGTGCCAGGTAAGTGGGAAGGAACCACGCTGTGGGTCTAATTAAAAAACACTAGCCTTGACACACTTGCCTAGGCACCGCAAAGTCAGGTTAGGATAAACGGCCGATGCCTATACTAGTCCTCTGTCCTATTGAGCGCGACGTCCTTAGGGTTGAGTCTAATATTTTTTAATTAAGAGTGGTCAATGCAAATACTTTAAGTGATTTCTGGGATCCTGGGAAGGGTGATGAAATCCCCACCCAATCTGAATTGGTCAATAGCTCCTTAAAGTCAGATTAAAATATGCAAAGCAGTAAATCACTTGCAATCAATTTGCTATTTTAGCGCGGCGCAAAGAATCCTGCAGAAAATCAATTATTGGAAGGGGGAAGAAGATTTTTAGCACAAAGAATCCAGCAGAACATTTGGCAAATGATATATGGGGATTTGCAGAGGGGAGAATGAGGAAACAAACCAAGCAAATTTCGTGCAGAGAGGACTCCAGAAGACCGCGGAAGCGCGGTTTTGACCCTGAATATGCCGCGGAAACGCGGTTGTCTTGAGGAATCAGGTCTCTGGATTTTCTCAGCTGTTCTGTACTTTCAATCTCCTCCTGTTTTGATGTACCTTTTTCTGTTTTGCCTTCTGTGTTGTTTCAGATCCGTCAAACCTGCAAAGATTCAAAAGAAAACCCTTCAAACAATAAAAGATGATAGAATTTTTATATTTTAGAATTTTTCAGATTTTTATGAATTTTTATATTTTATATTAACCCGAAGTTACAAAAAGGAAATTTTACGCCATCCCCGGTAACGGCGCCATTTGATTTAGAGAGGTTTTGTCGATCAAAAATATTTACCGCAATCAAGAACGGCGTCACATGAAGCTAGCCGGTGAATACGGGTCGGTCCACAGGGATTTTGTAAATTTCCTTTAAGTTCTTACGAATTAATTCCAAATGGTGTTGGTCTTTTTAATTAAATCTAAAACGAAGTTGTGTTATACTAGGATTAGAAACTTGCTAGGATTAGGTTTAGGGAAAGTTTGGTAAACAAAGATCTTCACCTATTTTCAATGCCTTAATTTAGATTTGATTTTAGGGGTTATGATAAATTTTAATAAAGGGGATTAGGATGATTGGGAAGATGTTCTTCCTCTAGATCCTTGTCTTTCCTTTATTAACCTTTACCCTAACCTCCATGGAAAACTCACGACTCCGGTCTTTTATACTACGGATCACCGTTACCTCGAGGGTAGAGTGCCGTAGGGAGCGGAAGATGAGAGTATGCATGGAGTCCTAATATTCATAATAGATTAGCAAAGAAAAGAGATGAGAGATCTTCGTCTCTCAAACCCTTCCCTATTCCTAACCCCAACAAGCGAGGAAACTACTCGCTCATTGAGGGAATTAAGAAAGACATAATTTTTGTTTGCTTTTTATTAAAGAGAAGAAACATCTATTGCAAGTTAATAAAATTCTGATCTAAATTAAACTAGGGCAAGTAAAGAATTTACCTAGGGTAAATAGAAAGAAAACTAGAACTAGGGCAAGAAAAATAACCTACTTACGATTGATGCGCTCCAAACTTCAAAGAAAACAGAATTTTATTGATGAATAGAGGCATGAGAAAATACAAGGACTTGGGTTCTATTTATAGGACATAGAAACCCTAGGGAAACAGTTGATACGCATGTCTACAATTACAAATATACCCTCAGGAAATCTTTTCAGCGCCGCAAACGAGTTTTGGTAAAATTTTCTCCGCGCACGGGCACTAGACGGCCGCGGAACCACGGCAATGTCGGGCTTGGGCCGCGGTTCCGCGGCCCTTTAAGGAGTTCAGCTCATGAAACTTCAGGGTATGCTTTAGGGTTCTTTGGTCTGGTTATTTCTTCAGTTCTTTTCTCTGTTTGGCTTCTGATTCTTTTTCAGATCTTTCAGTGAAAAACTTGTAGCGGTCTTTTAACCGTTTGCCTTGACATTTTGGACCTTGCACTGCCTTGTTGATTGTGAACTGTTCTTCTTCTAGGCTTTACTAAGATCCTTCTATTTGTTGGTCAAAAGTCCCTTTTTGTGTAGTCTTTTGTCTTTTTCACTGCTTTTGCTCCAAGAACCTGTAACCTGTACTATGTAGCAGACATGCGTCAAAAGCACCTGTTTTTATTGTAAAATGCAATATTATGATATGAACACCGTGTTGAAAAGATCTCCTCCACCTATGGAAAATGTTACAAAGGTGAAGCCAGAGCAGCCCCCTCAGCGGCTGTCCTCTAAAATTCACAAGATCTGGCAAAGGGTCCAAGACTCGGTGATCAACCAAGACTATTCCCACCAACCGAAGAAGATGAATGTTCGGCAAGAGAAAGACCACCCTGTTATACCACAGAAGGTGTCGTCTACTTGGATGCCCGCTGCAACGGCTCCCTCAACTTCGACCGCTCACAAAAGGGGAAGGCCGGAGAAAATCCCCGTGTCTGTGACAAAGCTCAAAGGCACTGAATCTAAACGCCCCAAATGTAGGGGCATGGTGGTGCACACTGTTTATATGGTATCCAGGAAAGAGGATAGCTGTATCTCTATAGGTCATCGACCACTCACCAGATCCGTAACAAAGGCCCAGGAGCAATAGCAAAAACTCCAGGAGATACTAACACAGATGGCCGCACTCACTGGGCTAAAAGAATGCCCGGAGACATCGTCAGAGCAGCGTCATGAACAAGAAACCGATGTTGAGTTCCTCCGCAGAATCCTCGAAAAGAAAGACAGAGAGGCCGCGGAACAAGCGGCCAACATAAAAAGAATGACACTTTTATTCCAAGATATGGTCGGGACGATGATACAGCCAGATCCTCCAGCTGAAGATCCTCCGATTATCATTGAAGACGACAGAGGGGAGACATCGAACCCTCTTCCGGCTTTATCAACGGCCAAAGAGGAGACGATCTCCAAAGCCGCCCTGGATGACTATATAGCTCAACAGATACGAGCTCATCAGGCGAGCGAAGCGACTAACCAAATCGTTAAAACTAGACGACCCTATCCGGGTTGGTACGATCAAATAAAGTACCCGCCGGGATATACGATCCCTAAATTCCACGTATATAAGGGGACGGGAAATCCACACCAACACGTGGCTCAATTCAGGGTTGTGTGCGGTAACACCGGAGGTGACGATAAGCTACTGCTTCGCCAATTCGTTGGCAGCTTGTCGGAGACAGCATTCGAGTGGTATTCCGAGCTCCCGAATGACTCTGTCAAGACATTTGTAGAAATGGAGCTACTGTTTACACAGAGATTCGCCAGCGCTAGCGAACGCACCCTAATCACGGCATTGATCCCAATCATGGCATTGATCAATGCCAGGGTGAAGCCTGAAGAAACATGAGTTCAATACGCGATACGGTGGCGGAACCTATGGTCGAAGTGCGAATAGCGCATAGAATAGGCTTCTGCAGTGGGCATGTTCATGGGTACTCTTGATCCGCAGGCGACCATATCCCAGTTCATGATATTATTCAAGCCAACTACTTTTCAGGCCTTGATTGGCAAGCTGGCCCAAATGGGTCAGATGGGTCATAGACCATCTTCTTCGAAGATGGAATCTCGAAACAAAAAGGGGAAAGGGAAAGTGACCTTCGTCGCTAATGCTCAGCAGCAACTCAGTGGTCCTGTAACATGTCGAAAATCGTTTAGGTGAAATTTCGGAAAATCGTTAAAATAACAGGTGTTTTCCGTAAAAATCAAGATATAAATATCATTAAATATAAAATTAAATATACATATTCTAGCTATGTAATTGCTATTATTTGGTGTTTATTGAGCCACTCGTAAAATTTCTAATTTTCTGAATTTTTTTCCGAAATTAATTATTTTAATATTATTTTAAGCCGTCACTAATACATTTAATTAGGAAAAATTACAAATTGGAATGGGTTGATACAAATTTTGTGCATCATGACACACTAAACTAACATGTAAAATATTGTTTTTGAAATAAAATGAAGTTGTTAATCGGTTTTGAAAATATTGAAGAAAAAAGGCTTATTTTGTGAAAATAAATAGAGGTATGGTGCTAGTTTGACTTGGGGGCTTTAGTTTTATCATTTTTCCATTCACCCACACTCCCACACACACCCAAAATCCTCCTTTTTGTGGCTGAGCCCAGCAGGAAATCCCCCAATTTCCTTCACCCCTTTTTGGAAATGAAATGAAAAGAAAGAGAATAGATAAAAGAGTTTGGTCTTTTGTTGACTTGGTCTTCTTTTCTCCCCTTGACTTCACCCACCCCCACACCACACCTTGTTGGATATGTATGCCCTAGAGGCCATTATTGTATAGTACTAGTTTGTATATTACATTTTGGAAGCTTGGGATATATACATGGATTGAAGACAGTCTTGCTCGATATTGTAGTATGCTACTTGGTTTGTATCTATCTTAATATGTGTATATGTTTCTTTTAACATATAGCTAATACATATTGATGGAGCCCTTAGGATCTTTGCTTGACTACCAGCGTTGTGATAGCGATCACACTAGTGGGGGTTGGGTAGTCTATAAGCACATCCTTATACAGGTCCCTAGTCGTAGGATTATCGAGACAGGGCATCGATACTCCAGAGTAGACTGGTGCATACGCTTCTCGTCCCAGCAGGGGAGATGGTCTGTCCCACAGCCATCAGTACGTCATACTAGAGATAGTATGCAGGTGCTCGTTAGGTTACGAGTACACTGGACATGACTCATTGGGAACTGTTGGTTGGTATTATAGCTATCGTCAGTTAGCAGTTCCCAGGTGACATGAGTACAGCTTAGTCCGTTGACTTGACACTGCTACTTCGCCTCAAGTGTGTTCCTACTGTTCTTTGATTGCTATCCTACCACGGCTCTATTGAGTTGTGTAAACAGGTAGTTGTTGGGAACAGTCCCGAAGCACTTGGAGGCAGTGGCGGTTAGACAGGATTCGTCTCTCCTGGTATTGGGAGTTGATATCGCGCTGTGTCTAGGAGAGCCATTACACATAGTCGTCCCTGGCCAGGGCAAGCGAGATTTACTGGTAGTGTTTCCAGTAGTTTCTCAGGGTGTTCTGGGCTACACTCCGACACGACTTGTACCGCTATTAGGGGTCTGACGTTTATCGCCCCCTAGGCCCGACATGCGATACTCTTAGACGAACAGACCGGACTGTACGGAGATTGTCACATTCAGGCTCAGTAGGAGTTCGGATGGGTTCACCTCATCGGTCTTCTTATTGGCATCTACCTGGGGACCGTTACGTACAACTAGTACCGCTTGCGACCTGTGGTTAAACCCACTGCCAGCGTAGTGTCGAGTCTTTAGAGTCCCACACAGAGGGTTGTTCACCTTTGGGCGAAACGAGATAGAGGTCGTATGGTTTTACGACAGGGTTCGTTCACATATGCGTACTTGTGAGTGTTCGGTGTTTGGGCAGTTGATACTAGTGGGCTTTGGTTTAAGCCAGATCCTAGTATTTGGTTTTGAGTTGGTTCGTTCTCATTGTATTCGTGTTCCTCGGAACAAGGATGCGGGTGTGTATACACAGTTGACAGAGGCAGAGGAACCTCATAGGGTTTTGACCATTGACTTGATTAAAACCATAATGAGATGGAGGAAATTGATTGGTGAGTTTTAATTAGTGATAATTGTATCATGGTTAATTGGTTTGACCATTTGACTTTGTTGACCCATGTTGACTTAGATATTTTTGTGAGCATGCTTAGCATTAATTGTGACATGATAATGGTCAAATCAACATCAACCATGACAATTTATCCTAATTAAAATTATCATTATTCTTTCTCATCATATGAGAGCTATCTCCTCATTTCATGATGATACATTCTCTCTCTTGCTAGCTCTCTCCTCTTCCTCTCTCAAAGCTCTCTTGTTTCATGAGTTGAAAATCAAGAGGTTTGTAAGATCTAACCACTAAAACAACTCTCTACTCACTCTAGGGTTCTTAGTCTAGCAAGCAAAGCACTCTGGTTACTTCATGGTTGAGGTAGGAGCTCAAGGTAGAGGCCTTCGGATGGATCTTCTTCGATATAGAGAAGCCGGTGAGGAGGAGCCATCTAGATCATTCCAAGGAGCTCACAAAAAGGAGAAGAAGGAGTTCAAGTTTAAGGTATAACTTTCTATCATAGTAGATAGAAATCTATTCTTTTGCTAGTTAGGTTTATGGTAAAGATCCGGGTTTTAGTGTTATTCTAGCGCCAAGTTTATGTTCGTCGTAAAATTTTTGTTCCGCATTTGGCCACGGAAGTTGGCCGAGGCGCTAGTGTAACCCTTCACACCTCACTCCCCTCCTCTCCTGGCCAAGACCAGCATCAGCCCTCCCCAAATTTCCCATCTCAATTCCACCTCAAAACTCCACCATTTTTTCATCAAAAATCCAAAGAAAAACACACAAATTCAAAGTAAACTCAAAATCCAAGCCCTACCCATTTTACATTAGCCTATCTAGTATGGATCTTGGGGAAAAGTTGGAATTTTGGAGGCTTAGTTCCATGGTTGATCTCTTGGTTTGGAGGTATAATCTTCAACCAAATTGTTACTAGATGTTTAGTTACTTCAATTCAAATAATCATGTTGCTTAATTATGTTTTAAATGGGTTCAATTGCATGATTAAGAAATTCAAGTTAGGGTTTTGTTTTGGAGTTGGGTTGTGATCATTTATGCATGGTTGTGTAATGTGGTCTAGCATCTTAGAACTTGTTAAAATTAATCTAGTTGCTAATTACAAGTTGTTACTTGAAAAATGTCCAAATTTAAGTTTTTTAACAAACTAGGTTTTTGTAAACTATGAATTTGATTAAGAGAAAAATCTAATTAGGTTATTCATGATATTATTAACATTTTAAATTGTAGTTTAATACTTTAGATCAAGCAAATCCAAGCTAAATTGTTGTTTGTGCATTTTTGCAATAAAATGGTTGAAAATGGTTAAAATTGCAAACTAGGTTTTTAAAACGTATATAGTTTGGTGAGATAAATTAGTAGTGAATGTTTGTGTGGCCTAATCAAGCTAATTAGTGAACATTGCGGCCGCTAGATTTGTTAAAATATCAAGTGTTGTACTAAAACGGTAAATTTTACTTGCTAGGTTTTCGGAAAAATAGCTTTTAAATTGAGTTTGGGTTTTTTTTTTGAATTTTAATCTATTTCATATTATAATTAGTGTTTGTGAATGTGCAAAAGGGTGCGTTTGGGTTCTTCTCGATGGGTTGATGTTTGTACATCGACATCGAGGGTTGGTTTGGCTATTCTTGTATGCGTAGGCAATAGGTTTTGACCTATACGTGATACGTGTGCCGATTTGGTTTTCGTATGCCGTTTCGAATTCGAATTGGTTTTTTTTATGCGATACGATACGTTGTGACATGTAGGTACCCCATGTGGACTTCGACACGATAAGCAAGCCCGTGGCGACGTCGGCACCAGCGAATGAAGACCAGGTGAGTAGATTTATATCTACGGGGAGAAGTCGGGTGGATGGCGTATAGCACCCCCGCAAAGTTGTGAGGAAGGATGTCATGTGGTAACGATATACTTTTATATGTTATTATAAGATATGAACACCTAGTAAGAGAAGCCTTAGGAGCTTATGGGTTTAGGGTTAGCGAGAATTGAAGGAAGGATTTTAGAGGATTTCTTAGTCACGAAACCCCAGAGTAAGGGTTTGCATACACGCACACATATACACTTGCATATATCATTTTCTTGTGCGTATATGGGAATGTGTATATATGTATATACGCATGAGTATAGGACTATGCATATATATATTCATATACACATGCATGAATGTTGAGGATATTGTATGATATTTGGAGATGAGTCGATGAGATTGGGCTTGAGGCTATGAGATCGGTGATGTGATATGGTCCGTATTTGTGATACGACATGATATTTTAGCGGGTTCTTTAGGCGTGGTGTTTTCATACACACGCATGCATTTCATAGATGGTATCAGTATTGTACTAGACGTAGATCAGTACCCCGAACATGATATTTGATAAAGAGAATACCAGATGATTAATGTGATAGATGTGACATTTGACCCGTACCCAGATTTGGGATGCCGTACGACGGATTTACCGTACGAGCTATATATTGACGATAGATCCGCACTCTTGACTCGAGGATGTCATATGATATGTTGTATCGTACGTGATATTATTGAGGCGGCATCACCGACTATATATATATGTATATATATATATATATATATATGTATATATATATATATATATATATATATCGACTCAGATTTAGGTGGTTTCCATACCCCTTTAGATTGGCTGTTAGTTAGACCTGTAGCTTACCTAGTAGATGTTAGACTGGACCCGAGTCATACCTTTTTCCAAAACTAACGAATCGTGGGGATTTTAAAGACATGTCAAGGGATACTACGGATATTTCAAAAGACATACCTTTTCTTAAAAACACCGTAGCCCTTATTTTCAAAATGCCACGATTCGTACTATTTCAAACGACAAATCAGTATAACGCAGGTGTAGCGATGTAGCTTCCTTATTGTTACGTTATCATTCCTGTTCCGCATATTATTGTTGCAATTACTACTCATTGCCATTTATCATGTTGTTATCGTCTTATTGCATGTTTATTGTGTACTTAGTGATTATGAATCATGCTGTCAGGACACCAGCACCATTACCGATGATGCGTATACTCCACATACACTTGCTTGCTGGCTCACACAAATCATCATCGGTAATTTCCATGTCACGTACACTTTAGAAAATACCATTTCATTGACATAGCTTAATAGCTGATGTTGCAATATGTTATAGCTTTCATATGCTAGTTAAACTATTGCATTCATTGCATGATATCAGATGCATTCATATATTCATTGGTTATACAGTATTATGGACATTATGTCGGTTTTCACTTTCATTGACATGGTGATCTGATGTTTTCGGATCCGTCTTGAGATTTTCTGGATTTGGAAACCGCATGTGAAAGTTTTATAACTGATGATGTATTTTAAAGAGAAAAATACGGTTTTTCCTTGATATGATGAGTAGTGTCCACCATGATATTTTCTCGGTTCTGAGATAGTTTTCGAGACCCGATTCGAGGAGTTGAATGAACCGTCTGCGGATACATGGTGGACCCGGTATGGTACCCCGGGGCAAGAAGTTCGAGTAGTAGACGATGAGCCCGGCAGGGGCATACTACCTACCGGTGATTTTACCTCGCGGCGGATATCCGGAGGATACCGTTCGTGGCCGTGAGATTGATGATATGGGCTGATCCGTTCTGCCGGAGCCTGCGGGCCGATCCAGCAGATGATACGGATGCCTGAGATATTGATATTTGAGATTTGAGATATTGAGATTTGATACTGAGACTTATATTTTGTTTCGATGCTTGACACTGATTTCTCTGTTGCATTCATTGATGATACGTGATTGACATACATATAGAAATCTCATTGATTAAAGAAAACAGTTGTCTCACTCATGATATATTCTGTTTCCATTCGTAATGCATTCACACATCATATATCTGATATGTTGCTATCTGAGGCACTGACACGAGCATATAGTATTACACTATACATAGCTGGACCAGGATTTTTATTGGGGATATTACCTGATATGACCTAGGATAGCGTTATGCATGCGATTTTCTACTCGTAGATGTTTTCTACTCACGAGTTGGCAACTCACCGCCGTTGTGCCACAGTTCCTTGCAGGTTTTGCCGTACAGGTTTCGTTGCGGCTTGCTGGCACACTGTTCCTTCCGGGTGATTGCTTTGGCAGGTGGGTTCTTTGCATCAGGACCACCATCGTTTATTTATTATTTCTGTTGTATCTGGAAACTCCATCAACCAGATTTTATATTTGAGAGAGATAGAAAACCAGACCTGTTTTGCTTTCGACCTTAGAGTCGCGCGTTGTATTATTATGGTTTTCATGTTGTTTTGAGTTTCTTTCGAGTTTTGATTCTCGCCCTTCGGCGTTGTATATTATTTTTCTTGCGTGGTTGTGACCGTCGATTGACGAAGAGTTAGCTCCCGCTTGGGGATGCCTTTTTACTTATTTCGTATACTATTCATGTTGTATCCCGTTTGGGGCTAGTATTTACAAAGGAGACTCTGCCGAAATTTTCAGAAAATACTTGAGATTTTTAAAAATACATGCTTCGACCTATGTTGTTAAAACTACTTGTTTTCAATTGGTTTTTCCTTCACTCTACGGCTTCTTTGGTTTTGATTTCTAGGTTTTTGGCTTACTTAGATTACGTACGCCTCGAGGCGTTTCGTAATTTAAGTGCCAGTCATGTTCCGTACTTTTCGGGTCGTGATAGGTCCAAAACCAACTAATCGCCAAGACGATAGGCGGCGGTTCTTTAATGAGAAACTGAAGCGCCCTAATTCGTTTCCCCGGGATAAAATGAGGAGGCTGTTCGAGTTGGCGGTGCGCAACAGGCTCTTCACCTTGCCGGATCCAAAACGTCCATTACAGCCCAGCGATGCTAACAATTCTAATAATTGCCCTTACAACCGAGCAGTAAGCCATCCAATCGAAGATTGCTTCGTCTTCAAAGGCTGGATTGAGGACCGGTACCAGCAAGGCAAATTCGCGCTATCCGAAAATTGGAAAGTAAGCCCGCTCCAGCCGCACGCTCTTAAAAAGGCAGACACACCGGGGGTATCGTGCTCGTTTGTAGAAGAAGCTCCATGGGAGGTCGCTATTTCAGCCAAAACGAAAAGAATGCTGAAAGAGCTCCAAGCATGTCCGGCGATTAGATGGAAGAGTCCGCTGGAACCCGAGATTATTGAGGGAATGCTGAAGCCGCGCCCAACGCTGAAAGTTGGTGAAGGTGGACAAAACATTCAAGTCAAGCCTCAAAAGTCTTTAAAGAAAAAGAAGGACAAGAAGCCCATCCAACCCGAAGACAGCCGTACAGGTCTACAGAAATACATCGATGCACTGGAAGAATATAACCAGAAGGCATGGACCCCAATCACGTTGGATAAATTCTTTAAACATGTTCTTGAGAATGAAGGTGATGACGCTAATGAAGGAGACGATTCTTCAGAAGGGCCTGAAGATTATGTGGCGAGCTGCCACATGATCTCTCACTCGATAAATGGCAAAGAAGCTCCTGATGCAGGAAAACTGGGGGCAGATCCCGAACCGAAACTCCTAGAACTGTCAGACGAGATGATTGACATGCTGCTGAACGAGGCCTGTCAAAAGAGCAAAGCCGATCGAGAGCGCGAAATGGCCATATTTGAAAAAGCCAAAAGCCGGTGACTGGACGAAAGGTTTAAAACACTCCCACCAGATCAAAGCACATCCACCGCAGACAGACGTAAGCTTAAGACAAGGAAACGATTCGCTAAAGCCCTGTCAATGGGAATGAAGCTGCCACCTTCCAAAGGGAACACTCCCGGCAGGATACACCCTGACGAAGCGGATGCACATCCTAGCTACTGTTTATACCATTAAAGGATTGTACACCCTACTGAAGAATGCATGGCCTTTAAAAAATGGTGGCAAGGGTATGTCGCTCACAGGCAACACTTCAAGAGGATGAAGCGTGAAGCTCGCCGACGGCAGAGGAATATGACAGATGAACGCAAAAGAACTGCCGACAACTGTCACATGGTTGACACCAAGGGATTGCAAGTTCTCACCTTTGGGAGCCATTCCGATGAAGAAATAGCCCTTAGCCTTCTCTTCAAGGAATCCATCTCTGAAGCAGAAAAGACGAAGACCTGCGAGAACATTCAGCTGCGCAATCACACGCTACCCGAAAAGAATCTCGGACTCGCAAACATGGGATCAGATAGAAAAGATAAAGGGAAGGAAAAAGTCCCTGGGGATATCGCCCTCAATGATTGACTCGTTGAAGAGTTGACAGCCAAGGACCCGCCCAAGAAAAACAAGATGGATTACAACGTTCTGGCACACTTGAGGAAGATACCCTCGCAACTGAGCATTCTCGATGCCCTTCTGCTATCTAAAGAAGCGAGAGATTCTTTGATCAAGGCACTACAAGAGCCCGAGTAGTTCCAAGCTTTCCTTGCCGAAGAAAAGATGAAGGACGAGTTGGAAGAAGTGCACACGGCTAATATCACTTTCGGCGATGAAGATCTCCTTCTCGGAACGTGCGGGCACAACCGTCCCCTATATGTCTCCGGATATTGCCATGACATTAAGATAGGCAAGATCCTAGTTGACAATGGGTCCTCTGTCAATCTCCTAAATGTGAGGGTGCTAAAAGAAATCTGCATGAGCGTTCAACACCTCGCTCGGGATAAAATCACTATCTCCGGGTTCGACTCCCAGTCATCACGGACGCTCGGGTCTGTGATACCGACGTTACGCTTTGGGCTGCTCGTCACTGATATCAAGTTCCACGTCATTGATGCCAAGACTTGCTACAACGCTTTGCGCGGCCAGCCTTGGTTACACGAGTACAACATTATCCCTTCTACACAGCATCAATGCATGAAGTACTTCAAAGATGGGCTTGAATACACTGTGACATGGGAGCTAAACCCATTCTCCATAAACGAAATTCGAAAGTACGAAGATGCAAAGTACTTCTTACAAGACTTTGAAGACACGGAAAGATGCCATAAACCTGAGGATAAGTAAAAAGCTATCACTACCATTCCGGTCTTCGGGAGCGATACCGAGGAGGAAGAAGAGATAGTCTATTCGGGACCTCCCCGATACAACAAACCGGGACCGTCTACCCCTATTTTGGTCTTTAGCAGTGACTCTGAAGACGAGGTCAACGCAGTATTCTCGGCTCGTCCATCAGTGCAAGCCTTCATTGGAGATGAACGGAGTTTACAAATCGCTACGGTTCCGCGGCAGCACTACAAAGAGCTCGACGCACTTGATACCTATAGTGTGCGAGAACTGCAGACATTCTACATCCTTCCCAGGCGAAGAGATGAAAAGGCGATCCTCTTTTATCGATCCACGGAAACTAAAATGGGGAAAGAGATCTGGCATGGTACCGATTCTACGCTTGACAAGCTCCAGCCCATCCGTTTACCCAGATACTACACAGAAAGATTAAAAAGGTTGTTGAGGCGCCAAGGCATACCCTTGAAGAAGACCGCGCGACAAGCCCAGTTCTACAACAGGATCTGGAGCGTCCCTGGAACTCAGCGAAAATTGCCAAATGGGAGAATGGAAACGATCGGGCTTGGATATGTTCAATCCAAGAAACAGGAACGATTCCATGGCTGCTACGTTATACATGACTTTGATGAAGAAGCAGATGCTCTGTTAGAGGACGCTAACCCTGAACTAAAACAAAGTCCCGCCATGAAAGTGCCATGTCCGTCGTTCAAAGAACAGATGGATAAGTTAATAAGGGAAGCGGGTCAAAAGGTTCAGGATGACCATAGCCGCGAAATGACCATCTATGAAAAAGCCAGAACACAGCGCCTCCTTCAGCAGGCTACGAAAAATGACGATGCCCTTCGTCGCCAGCCCGTCATACGGAAGACTCGACGCGGAGGCAAAAATAAACTGAAGAACGGAAAAAAATATTCGACAGCAGCAAAGCGGGTCCAAGAAGCCTCGCGATCGAAAATTGAGCAGCCAGGATCCATCTCTTATAAAGAAGATGGGTCGAGCATATTCTTTTCCCCAAGGCAAGACCAGAAAGATATTCAGTCTTGTCATTAAACATCAGATGATTACCCTCCCGGAGTCCAAGCGCCATGAAAAAGCAAGTGAGGTTCATCACCCAGATTATTGCTCCTATCACCGAGCGATATGATATCCTCTCGAAGACTGCTTCACATTCAAAGACTGTGTAGAAGACCAGTATCAGCAAGGCAGGTTCGCTTTATCCAGCAGTTGGAGGGTAACCCCGCCACATAAGCATGAACCAAAAACCACATATGCAGCGAGAGTAGAACCAGATCAACATTGGTCTCGAAAACAATCTTCTACCTATCACGTAATAATGCTGACAGAAGAAGGAGTGCCCGAGAATATGGATGACCTCCCCTGGTGCTTCGAAAATGATGACGACGAAGTGATCTCAGAGTTTCCACCGGAGCCAAAAGAGCTGGAAGATGGGATACATACTACTGCAGATAACCTCAGAAAAATCGACTTGGGGACGGCAGATGATCCACGGCCTACGTTCGTCAGCGAGCTGCTATCTAAAGAACAGGTAGCTACACTCAAAGACGTGCTCATACAGTATAAAGACTGTTTCGCATGGAACTACTACAAAATGCCGGGACTAGATCCAGAAGTAGCTGTGCACAAATTGGCGATATCTCCGGACGTCAAGCCAATCAAACAAGCACCGAGAAGAATGCGGCTCGAACTTGAAATGAGCATCAACGCCGAGGTCAAGAAGCTAATCAATTCCTGCTTCATCCAAGAAGTTCAATACCCTGACTGGATCGCCAACATTGTCCCAGTGATGAAGAAAAATGGGATGGTGCGCATCTGCGTGGACTTTCGGGACCTCAACAAAGCATGTCCGAAAGATGACTTTCCCGTACCGGATACCGAGCTGATGATAGATAACACGTCCACTCACGAAGTCTTCTTCTTCATGAACGGCTCATTAGGGTACAATCAAGTAAAGATGCATCCTGAAGACCATAAGCATACTGCTTTCCGGACTCCGTTGGGGATATTTTGCTACAAAGTAATGCCTTTCGGTCTGATGAACGCCGGCGCTACCAATCAGAGTGCTATGACGAAGATTTTAGATGACTTCATACATGAAATCGTCGAATTCTATATTGACGACCTCGTTGTAAAAAGCAAATCACACGAGGAGTATTGGGAGCATCTGAAGATCGTGTTTCAGCGCCTTCGGAAATACAACTTGAAGATGAACCCTCTCAAATGCGAGTTCGGAGTTTCCTCAGGTAAATTCATAGGATTCATTGTACGACACCGAGGCATCGAGATAGACCCGTCGAAGATCAAGGCGATCATGGAAATGCCTCCACCAAGAACTCTCAAACAACTGCGGTCTCTCCAAGGAAGGCTCACATATATCCGACGGTTCATAGCTAAGCTCTCCGAAAAATGCCGCCACTACAGTCATCTAATGAAGAAGGGGACCCTTTTCTTCTGGGATCGTAAATGCCAGAGCGCACTAGACGAAATCAAGCAATACCTGCAGAATCCTCCGGTGCTGACTGCTCCAGTCAAGGGGAAGCCTCTCATCCTGTATACAACAGCCCTCGAAGGTTCTTTAAGCACGCTATGGGCATAGAAGAATGACCAAGGGAAATAGAGAGCCCTCTACTACTTGAGTCGAGTTCTCTTGGGGGCAGAAAACAATTACTCCCCCATTGAAAAACACTGTCTGGCGTTAATCTTTGCGATAACGAAGCTCCGGCATTATGCTTTGGCGCATGAGGTCCACCTCATATCAAAATTGGATTCTCTCAAATATTTGATTTCAAGAGCCATATTAACAGGACGACTCGCTAAATGGGCCCTCCTCTTGATGGAGTTATCGATAACATACTGACCGCTCAAGTTAGTGAAAGGCCAGGCCATCGCCGACTTCCTCGCTGAGCATCTTATACCTTCCGATTCACCCCTAAATTGCGAATTGCCAGACGAGCACGCGTTTGACACGATCGACAGGGAGAAAGGAGAGAGTGACGCTCGATGGGAACTTTACTTCAATGGGGCATCTTCCATGAAGAAGCGAAAGCACAGCTCCCCCATAATCAAATCGGGGGTATGCCTCATCTTCGTGAGTCTACAAGGAGGGTTAATACGCTTTTCCTTCTCCTTAACAGAGCCAAGGACGAACAATGAAGCCGAATATGAAGCTTTGATAGCAGGTATTGAGATCGCTGTCGACATGGGAATCTAAAACCTTCTCATATACGGAGACTCCCAGCTGGTCGTTAGTCAAGTAAATGGCGACTATCAAACGTGCAAACCAGAGTTGGTGAAGTACGGCCAGAGAGTACAACAATTGCTGACTCAAATCCGTGACTACGCTCCGGAAAGCATACCGCATGCGGAAAATAGCAAAGCAGATGCGTTAGCCAAACTCGCTAAAGAACTGGCTGATGAAAACCTCGATGACGTAAGGATCGTGGTACAAAACCGTTAGGTTCTTGCACCGGCAGAAATATCTCCAGAGTCGTCCAAAGAAAAGGGAGAGATCAAGCAGATGGCCCTACAAATAAAAGACCAGGAAAAGGCTAAGGACCGGAGAGAAGTCTTTATAGACTACTTCAAATCCTGTCAAACACTTGAGGATGCATCCTCGAGACATCAGCTCATTAAACGAGCTCTGTCTTTCGCCTTCATCAATGATACCCTGTACAAGAGATCGTTCGACTCTCTATGGCTAAGATGTCTAGGGCCAGAAGAAGCAAAGAGAGTCGTCCAAGAAACTCACGACAGACTCTGCGGTTCTCATCAAGCCGGGCCAAAGATGAAGTTGAAGATCAAAAAAATGTGCTACTATTGGCCCATGATGATTCAGGACTGCCTTGAATACACGAAGCAATGCCATTCGTGCCAGATTCATGGAGACTTCATCCACCAGCATCCAAATCCGCTACACCCAACGGTGGCTAGCTGGCCATTCGAAATGTGGGGAACTGACATAATCGGGCCCATCGAACCAGCATCATCTAGAGGACATCAGTTCATATTGGCAACAACCGATTACTTCTCTAAGTGGCCAGAAGCAGTACCGTTGAGAAAAGTGAAGACGGAGAATATCCTCCATTTCTTCAAGACACACGTCATCTATCGGTTCGGCACTCCGCGAAGGATTATCTCCGATAACGGGCCAGCCTATAGAAGTCACGGAATCAGCCGCTTCGCGTAGCAACATAATATAGACTGGAGATACTCTTCGGTCTATAATCCCCGAGCTAATGGTCTAGCTGAGGCTTTCAACAAGACCTTGACGAAGATCATAAAGAAGACAGTGTCTCGAAATAAGAAGGACTGGCACGAGAGACTGCATGAAGCCCTCTGGGCGTATCGGACCATGTTCAAAACGGCCACGAATACAACACCGTATGCATTGATATTCGGCGCTGAAGCAGTACTTCCCTTGGAGATAGAGCTACCCTCTCTACGAGTGGCGGCCCATTACGAGCTAACAGACGAAGAGAATGCTCATCTTCGGCTGGAGGGGCTCGATTCCCTCGATGAAACTCGTCTTATGGCGCAACAAAACTTGGAGGCTTACAAAGTAAAGATGACGCGCTCATACGAGAGACTGACTAAGCCGAGAACATTTCGCCAAGGCGAACTCGTGCTAGTGGTCAAGAGACCTATGATCCCCAATCGTGCCAAACGAGGGAAATTCGAGCCGAATTATGAGGTCCCGTACATCATAGACAAGGTCTACCGAGGTGGGGCTTACTTGCTCATGAATCTGCATGGCAAAAGACCCTTCAGACGAATAAACGGCCGGTTCTTTAAAAAATGCTACGCCTGACGAGTCACGGCTTAGGTCAACAATAGATGACGATGCCTATGTCCGCTCGCTATCTTCCCAAGCCCAAACTTTATAAGTAGTATCCGACGAAACCTCGCCTCAATAACGTGCAATGGACCAAAATGTCCCTAAACTAATAACGGACCGAAATATCTCTAAACTAATAATGGACCGAAATGTCCTAAAACTAACTACCGACCGAAATGTCTTTAAACTACTGCAAACCCGCAATATCCTTGGGCCAACGCGTTAAAAAAAAGGTACGTCCACAAGCAAAATGGGCATGGATGAAAACCCGAAAGGGCTTCGTGAGTAAAAACAGCAGGGCTACCGGTGAGTTTGTGAAAATCCGAAAGGGTGCAATCTCGTTAAAAGACACTTGCAAGATCCTCTCGACCTTATAAGGAGAAAACTACCTACGTGAGATCCTTACGACTCACAAAGGAGCAACACACTTAGGGATCCCCACGATTCCTGAGGAGAAATTACACTTACGATATCCTCACAACTCGTAAGGAGAGCCCTCTTATGAGATCCTTACGGCTCATAAGATTCAAAAGCCTTAAGCTACAGGGATCTGAACATGTTCTTAAGCCATCACCTTTCCCAGATTGCCCTACAAGCGGTTCAATACTGACCCTTGTATACAATCCACGAGCATAAAAAAAATCATTTCCCACCAACGACAAGGAATGCCCTCATCTGATGAACAAACACTTGTAAGTTCTCTCGACTTATAAGGAGAAAACACTCTTGTAAGATCCTTACGACTTATAAGAGAACATACACTTAAGAATCCTTACGATTTTTAAGGAGAAAACGGACCTACGAGATACTCACGACTCGTAGGGAGAAACACCTTTATGAGACCCTTACGGCTCATAAAGTCAAAAGACTTAGTCGACAGGATCTTAACCCTCTTTGCTAAGCCACCTTTGTTCGAACCGACAAAGGCAAATGATGATTCTCTCCTGGCAATATCCCAGTTGTAGTGATGCTGATGCCTAAATCGGTATCAAATCCCAAGTCCTTTCACGGCAAATGATGATTCGCTCATGGCAATATTCCAGTCGTAGCGATGCTGATGCTGAGATTGATACCAGATTCCAAGTTCCACACTCGCGATAAAAATCAGCGAGCAAAATATATGCATACAAAAATAGCCGAAATGTTTGGGCAACTCGCAACAAAAGTCAGCGAGTAAAATCTATGCATACAAAAATAGCCGAAATGGTTGGGCAACTCGCAATAAAAAAAACAGCGAGTAAAAAGGAAAAAATAGCCGAAATGATTGGGCACCACGAAAAGACAGCCGAAATGATTGGGCAATCGCGACTTTCGCGATATAAAAAAGATGAAAAGATAGAGCATCGCGGAAAGAAATAAAAAAAATGAAATGAAACTTTTGCCCTGCAGATAAGTCCATACTGACCCCTGTATACAATCCATGGGCATAAACGAAAGGGCACTATGTGTCCCAACAAACTCTGTCAATGGGAAAAGTCAGATCTCGACAGCAACATCTGCATCCCAGAAGACTAACAACGGTGTTCCTTCTCAACTCCGGTAGGATGCAAACGTGACGTCAACAACCGACCTCAGGGTCACAACCAATCGGAGCCACGGCAAAGTCCCTAGTTCCAAATCTCGATGGCCACGTCTAGAGCCTAGAGAGCTACAACGGCGTTCCTCTTCATTCCAGTAGGATTCGGACGCGACATCACCAATCGGAACCACGTCAAAGTCCCCAGTTCCAAGACTCTACGGTTCACAGACAACCTAGCGTCATCCAATGACCCCGTCTCGGATACAGGTCAGCAAATGACCCCGTCGCGGAAACACGTCATCAAATGACCCCGTCTCGGAAATACGTCATCCAATGACTCTGTCTCGGAAACAAGTCAACCAACCCCAGGGAAATCAGTGTCCTTGAAAAAAACCTCGATTCAGGAAAATCAGCGTCTTTGACGAGAGCATCTCGATTCGCGTCGACCCGCAAGAAAATCAGTGTCTTTGCAGGAATCTCTCGATTCGTCTTAACTCCGAGGAAATCAGTGTCCTTGGAAAAAACCTCGATTCTGGGAAATCAGCATCCTTGACGAGAGCATCTCGATTCGCATCTACCCGCAAGGAAATCAGTGCCTTTGCAGGAATCTCTCGATTTGTCTCAACTCCGAGGAAATCAGTATCCTTGGCAAAAACCTCGATTCAGGGAAATCAGTGTCCTTGATGAGAGCATCTCGATTCGCGTCGACTCACAAGGAAATCAATGTCTTTGCAGGAATCTCTCGATTCGTCTCAACTCCGAGGAAATCAGTGTCCTTGGCAAAAACCTCGATCCAGGGAAATCAGCGTTCTTGACGAGAGCATCTCGATTCGTGTTGACCCACAGGGAAATTAGTGTCTTTGCAGGAATCTCTCGATTCGTCTCAACTCCGAGGAAATCAGTGTCCTTGGCAAAACCTCGATTCAGGAAAATCAACGTCCTTGACGAGAGCATCTCGATTCACGTCGACTCGCAGAGAAATCAGTGTCTTTACAGGAATATACGACGTCAACAAGCGAAGCCATGGCAAAGTCCCTAGTTCCAAATCTCTACGGTTCATAGACAACCTAGAGACCACCTCGACATTCATCTCGTTACAGCAGACGCAACATCAGCAAAGCGGAGCTGCGGCAAAGTTCCCAGTTCCAGGACTCGGCGGTGCACAGACAACCTAAAGTCAATCCTGACCCCACATGGTTAAAGTCAATCCTGACCCCGTATGGCTAAAGTCAATCCTGACCTTGTATGGCTAAAGTCAATCCTGACCCCGTATGGCTAAAGTCAATCCTGATCCTATATGGCTAAAGTTAATCCTGACCCCTGACTCCATATGGCTAAAGTCAATCCTGACCCCGTATGGCTAAAGTCAATCCTGACCCCGTATGGCCAAAGTCAACCCCTGACCCCGTGTAACACGGCTAAAGTCAATCCTGACCCCGTGGAAAACGGCCAAAGTCAACCCTCGACCTCCCCGTCAAAGCAATGCTTTGATTCGGGAGTAGGTCAACTCATCAATCACTTATAAGTCCTCTCGACTTGTAAGGAAGCAAATTCTCTTGGGAGATCCTTACGACTCTCAAGAGAAAAACACACTTAGGAATCCTCATGATTCCTAAGGAGAAAATACACCTACGAGATCCTCTCGACTCGTAGGGAGAAAAGTCTTTATGAGACTCTCATGGCTCATAAAATTGAAAAGTCTTAGGCGGCAGATCTGAACCTGTTTCCTAAGCCATCACTATCCTATAAGGAGGTCAAGATGGACTATCTACATGCCACATTTGCCAAAATTACAGGCCACTGAAATAAAGGAGCTACTTACGGGTCCTCACGATTCGTAAGGAAAAATACCCGAGTGAGATCCTTACGACTCACGGAGGCGATGAACACTTAGAATTCCTCATGATTTCTAGGGAGAATATGCACCTATGAGATCCTCTCGACTTGTATGGAGAAAAAACCTTCTTGAGACCCTTACGGCTCATGAAGATGAAAAAGTCTTAGGCTACAAGGACCCTAAAATTGTCTCCTAAGCCCTCAATTGTATGGTCATGCATAACTATGCACTACTTTACCTACGTACATACTTACGTGGGCAAAGTAGCGGGTGACATTTGTTCCCATCAAAAAATTCTGCGTAAAAGAGCCCAAGGCATCAAATGGCAGCGATACGCTAAAGAAAATTTGAACTAGTATTTTCTGGGTTGTAATTTAACAAACTACCAAATGAGAAACAACAAAATTCTGATGGTATCGAAAGCGTCTCGAAAAATCCTTCGATTTGATATATTATGGGCCTCATAATTCATCCGGGATCAAAAGTTATGAGCAAATGTGCTATGCACGTGTAATCTAAGAAAAAAAGTGCGAACCAGTATTTTCCGGACTGTATTTTGACAAACTCCCGAATGAGAAACAACTAAATTCTGATGCTATCAAAAGTGTCTCGAAAAATCCTTTGATTTAATATATTATGTGCCTCATAATTCATCCGGGATCAAACGTTATGAGCAAATGTGCTACGCACGTGTAATCTAAAGTAATGCTTTACTACATGGGGGATGCATTTTTAGTCCCACATCGGGAAAAAGAGAGATCCCTTCTCTACCACTCCCATATAAATAAGAGGGGATATCTCTTAGAAAAGGAAGAGAATTCAATTCTCAAAGGAGATTAGTTCTCCATAGGAGCTTGCTCCCCCCATAATGCGCATATGCGCAAGCGCCATGTGCGCTACGTGCAATGCACGTGCGCCTGCCACATGCGCGCCACGTGCAACGCACGCGATCCAAATACCTGCAACACACGTGAGAGAATTCAATTCTCAAAGAAAATTAGTTGTCCATAGGACCTTGCTCCCCCATGATGCGCATATGCGCAAGCGCCATGTGCGCCACGTGCAATGCACGTGCGCCCGCTACATGCGCTCCACGTGCAACGCACGTGGGAGAATTCAATTCTCAAAGGAGCTTAGTTCTCCATGTTAGGGCCTTAGCTGCCCCCCCATGATGTGCAAGCGCCACGTGCGACGCACGTGCGCGAACGCAAAGAGGTCTTTTTCAGCAGTTAGGAGTTTAAGCTTCAACATATTCTTTCTCCTGATAAGTGGGACATGGTTCAAAGGGTACATCCCTCCACACCTTCGATATATGACGATGTAATCCCTCAGCGTCGTCGGAGAAGTGGTGGGTCCCAACGACCAATGATCTTTCTTTCCAAATATAGAGGAACCTCTCCCAAAAGCTCACACAAAAAGAGAATTTAATTCTCAAACCAAGAGTTTAACTCTTCTCAAAGAACTTAGTTCTTCCTCTGGTTAAGATCTGTAGAAGCAGATCTCCCCACAAGTTGAGAATTTAATTCTCATCAGGAAAATTCTGTCATGCAGATTCAAAACATAGGAGAAAGAACTGAATCCAAAGGAGTTTAACTCTTACAAAATATATAGGAATTTAATTCCTCTGGAACTAGGGTTTAACCCTTTAAAAAGAATTTAATCCCTACAAAGAACAAAAGGAGAACTTGATCCCTCGGAACCATAGAAGAACAGCCTGATGATTCATTAGCATTAAAACGCTACATAAAAACTCATGTGATCCCACGTGAGCACCTTTGAGGAATAAAGAGGGAAAGACTGGGATCTAGCCACGTGACCCCCGAGAAGTGCTCAGCACTTATAAAAGAGAAAATGGAATAAACTCTATTTTTGGAGCGCCTCACGTGATCCCACGTGACCCCCAAGCAGTGCTTAACTTTTATAAAGCAGAAAGGGAATAAATCAAAGGGCAGTTGCCATTCTTGGGACGCCTCACATGATCCCACGTGACCTAATAACGCGTAGCGCTCAGAAAAGAAATAAGGGAATAAACCCAGAGGAGTAGCGCCAACTTCAAGCGCCTCACGTGACCCCACGTGAGTGCGTTAAATTCTTAGTGTTTAACACTACTGCAAGCATCTCACGTGACCCTACATGAGCGCATCAAATTCTTAGTGTTTAACACTACTTCAAGCGCCCCACGTGATTCCACGTGAGCGCCTCAAATTCTTAGTGTTTAACACTATTTCAAGCGCTTCACGTGGGAGCACGTGAGCGCTGATCATACACTAGTGTTTAACACTATGAGAGGCCAACATTAGCCCAAATTAACCAAGTCTCCTAAAACCAAAACCCTTTTTTGGTCATCAATCAGCCGAGCCCTCATTATACTCAGGTTTTCTCAAAATTGATCCGAGTCTCAGAAATAGGTAATGAACTCCTGGTATCTAAGATGATGTTCATTCCACCATGATCTGGAATTTGGTTCAAGGGTACATCTCTCCACACCTCCGATACATGTCGTTGTAACTCTTCAACGTCTTTAGAGATGTGGAGGGTCCCAATAACCAATAACTCTTGGCACACCACCGAACCAGCTTTTCAAAAAGGGGAGTAAATCTAAAACACATCTCAATTTGGGGGTGCCTCACGTGACCTCACGTTATCCCTTGATAGTGCTTAGCACTCAGAAAAAGAAAAGGAGATTAAAACAAAAGCAATTTTCATTCTTCAGAGCACCTCACGTGTTCCCACGTGACCCCCAAACAGTGGTGTATAAACGAGGGGGAAAATTCCAAAGATAGCGCTCGCATTTTGAAGGCACCTCACGTGTCTACACGTGACTGTTTGATGAACCAAGTGCTTAGTACTTATAAATGAAAGTGGAATAAAATCCAAAGAACAGTTCTCACCTCGGGCGCCTCACGTGCTCACACGTGAGCCAAGTGCTCAGCACTTTTATATATATATGAGAGAATAAACTCAAGGAACAATGCCCACTTCGGGGCCCTCACGTGTTCACACGTGAGCTCCTCCAAAGTCCAGTGTTTAACATTGATTCAGTGCTTAGCACTATGGGGTGATTAAGGGAAATCAACCTTAGCTCAAATTAGCCAAGTCTTCCGAAGCCAAGACCCTTTTTGTCACCAATCAACTGAGCCCCCTTGTTCAAGTCTCCCCAAACTAATCCTAGTCCTAAAGATGACTAGTGTTCTCCTAATAGATGACATCTAAACTGATGTTCATCCCATTCCCCAAATCGAGATATTGGTTCAAGGGTACATCTCTTCATACCTCTGATACATGTCGTTGTAATCCTTCAACGTCTTCAGAGAGATGGAGGGTCTCAATAACCAATAACTTTTGGTGCATCTCCAAACGGTTGAACCAAAACCACACAGACTATGACGTCTTTAAACTGGACTATGATGTCCTTAAACTTTACGGACTGTGGGGTGTTCCCCGCCGAAAGACAGCGCAAGACAGTCGTCTTGCCTGAAATTCGGGGCATATGCTAATTGGTGCTATCCGTCCACCTCTCCGAAGATGCTAAGTTGATTTATGGCACCGTGTATCGAAAGTTTAAACAGATGCGGCCGATGTAGCAGACTTCGTCAGATTCCCTTTCGTTTGAGGGGTTTTTGATTGTGGGGACGCTCTTCCCTACAGGCTCAAGCCCCTGCAGTTAATCACGCTATCGCATCGGGATAACAACTTTCTCCTTCTCGAGATGTTCACTTCGTGTCGTGGGTGTTCGTTTTGTGTTTGGTTGCCCATGGATTGTATACGGAGACTAAGTTATGTTGTCGCCCATAGGGTGTGGACTAGTCCAAATCCGTATCTTTCTTAGATTTAGGTTTGGGGGGTTGGGTTTAAGGATACGTTAGCCTCATTTGAGACTAAGATCAACTTAAACATTTATTAAGGATACGTTAGTCTAATTTTAGACTAAGATCAACTTAACGGGATCGTTTAGATCCGACAAGAGAGCAATTGGACTCTATTGTTTGGTTTAGTGACATTGCGATCGAATATTAGTTTAAAGGCATCGCGGTCGAGGTTAAGGACATCATAGTCCATGGATTTGAGGACTCCATAATCCGTCGTTAGTTTTAAGACATCACGGTCGAGGTTAAGGACATCATAGTCCATGGGTTTAAGGACTCCATAGCCCAATGTTAGTTTTAAGACATCACGGTCGAGGTTAAGGACATCATAGTCCATGAGTTTAAGGACCCCATAGTCCGATGTTAGTTTTAATACATCACGGTCGAGGTTAAGGACATCATAGTCCATGAGTTAAAGGACCCCACAGTCCATTTTAGAGACGTCATAGTCTGTGAAGTGTGTGGTTATCGGGACCCGTCACCTCTCTGAAGACGTTGAAGGATTACAACGACAAATATCAAAAGAGTGAAGAGATGTACCCTCGAACCAGAGTGGATTAAGTGATCTGTAGTCCAATTTGAAACTAAGATCAATTAATTAAATTATGAGCACATTTAGGCTCAGTTAAGTCTGAATTGAGGACTTATGGCTAATTTGGGCTAAGTCCAATTAAATTTGAAGTGTTGGCCCTCTGTCGGTCCATTATACATTTGTCTGGGTTCAAGCCCACATTATTCAGCAATGCTAAATATTTTCATCTTTGATTTCCTCAATTTTGAGATTCATTTGGAGGAGGGACTTTTGCCTCTGGAAAATTAGCCAATTTGGCTAAAAGTAGTGTTAAACACTAGAGAACAGTAGTGTTAAACACTAGAAATAAAGCTCTCAAATTAGTGTTTAAACACTAGGAAACAACAGTGTTAAACACTGGAAATAAGGCTCTCGAATTAGTGTTAAACACTAAAGTAAAAGGGGTCACGTGTGGACACGTGAGGGCGCCCAATGGCGGGACCAGATTCCTTTCTTTGTTCTGCAATTAAGTATTAAACACATTTTATATTTTTATTTTGAGTATCACGTGTTGACACGTGATGGGGATTTATGCGCTGATTGTGAAATTATTTGCCAAGGGGTCACGTGGTAACACGTGAGAGCGCCCAAAGCCTTCATTTCCTTTGCTTTTTCTTTCTATGTTTTGTAAGTCACGAGGGAGCACGTGAGGCGTTGCCTCAAAGCTTTTTCCTTCTCATTTCTGGGGATCTCTTCAGGGGTCACGTGGGGATACGTGACTTTAGTTCTTTTCATGCACAGAGATCTTTTAAGTCTCCCTATTTTATTTTGAGAATTAAATTCTCTGTAGGGTTAAACCCTAATCATGATTTTGGAGGAATTAAATTCCCATTTTGAAAGAATTAAATTCTTATGTAGGGTTAAATCCTAATTTCTTTAAGAGGAATTGAATTCCCATATATGTAAAAGAATTAAATTCTTGTATAGGATGAAAACCCTAATTTTATTTTAAGAGGAATTAAATTCCTATGAATTTGAGAGAATTAAATTCTCAATTAGGGTTAAACCCTAGTTCTATCCATCTTGAAGGAATTAAATTCCTATAGTTTTGGGAGAATTAAATTCTCATATAGGGTTAAACCCTAGTTTTGGTTTTGGGAGAATTAAATTCTCAAAACTCAATTCCCCCTCCATGTTTTGGATCTACATGGCAGGATCTCAACCCGATGAGAATTAAATCATCAACTTATGGGGAGATGTGCTCTTTGCAGATTTTCAACCAGGGGAAGAACTAAGTTCTTTGTGCAGAAGAGTTAAACTCTTGGATTTGAGAATTAAATTCTCTGTTTTGAAGTTTTGATATTTTTTCCCTTTCTCTCCTAGGGTTTTCTTTGTTGAGAATTAAATTCTCCTTTCTTTTCTCTCTGAATTTTCAAGATGCCAAAACTCTATCTCAAAAATTCTCTCCCCTTCTCTTCTCTTAGCCCGTATTTACAGGAGGAGGAAAAGAATCAATTTGTTTAGCAAATCCTTAATTGAAAGATTTTGTTTGTTTTTATAATTAATATGAGCCTTTAGATCGTACAATGAATTTTATTCATCGTTGGATTTTAAATCCAAAGATATTCTGTTTGTTATTTCTGGTGAGATTTTTTGGGAAATCTTTCCTTGTCTAAAATCTTTCCATAAATTGATGATTTTTAATCACCCTTGGATCTTTAATCCAACGGTCCCCACAATCCTTTTCCATTTGGAAAGATTTAGATGCTTTTAGAATTTAATTCTATTAACTGTAAGGCTTTCGAAGCCAGTCACGTGCTGACACGTGACCCTTGGTCACGTGTGAGCACGTGACCCCCAATTGAGTCATTTTCTCAGCGTTTACTTACGCTTCAGCTTTAACCATCACGTGTCAACACGTGATCATTGGTCACGTGTGAGCACATGACACCTCATTGAGGTATTTCCTTCAGCCGTTTGTTATTTTGTGTCTGTTTTGATCGTCACGTGTCAACACGTGATACCTCATTGAGGTAATTCCCAGTTTTTAGAATTGAATTCTATTAAGCTGTAAGGCTTTCAAAGCCTGTCACGTGTAGGCACGTGACCCTTGGTCACGTGTGAGCACGTGACCCCAATTGAGCCATCTTTCAGCCGTTTGTTATCATTTCTGTTTGATGGGGTTTTATCTATCACGTGTCATCACGCGACCATTGGTCACGTATGAACATGTGATACCTCATTGAGGTAATTCTTGATTTTTTAATCAGGAAACAAATGCCCCCACAGCGTTGCTCTCACGTGTCTGCACGTGAGTGCAACGCTGTCACTTTTGTGACCGTTGGATCCATATAGGGAATCGGGGAGATGAAGCATTTCCATCATATCCTATAAATGCAGGGGTCTCTTCAGAAGCGCCTCCACTCTTTCATCTTCTTCCTTGCAAACTTTTTCTTTTTGAGAATTTAATTCTCCTTTCCAGAGCTTAGTTCTCTGCCTTGCAAATTTTCCAGAGTTTAACTCTGTTCAAAAAGATTCTTTCTTCAGGTAATGATCTTTAAACGATCGAAGAACCTTCACAGAAACCTTTCACCGGATTGTAAATCCACACCAAGGGTTTTCCCTTTTAACAAGAACCCATTTTTCTTAAGTTCTTTAAAATAAAGAGAAAAACTATTCAATCTTCAATCAACAGACCCTTTAGGGTCTCTCTGATCTTCAGGGGGCTAATGGTGGCGGTTGTCTTTTCTATGGAATTTAATTTCACCTCAAAAGCTTTGGCTCTGAAAAATGTCTCTGGGAATTTAATTCCCCCTTTTTTAACAAGGAATTTAATTCCTATGAAGAACTTAGTTCTTCCCAGAAAGCTTCTTGGGGTTTTCTTGCCCTGAATTGTCTTCTTCACATCCAAGAAGAAGAAGTTTACAATGTTGCTTTCTAGGAATTTAATTCCTTTGATTCTGTTTGATTTGTCACAGAGTCCAAGATGGATTTCTTTTTAGGGGAATGTGTAGGGTCATTTGAAATCCACTGCTTATTTAATGAGAATCTTCCTTTTGTCTCATTATAATTGCTTTGCTTCATCATTAGCCAGCCGCCATCTTGATTTTGTGGGACCCATGTATTTCGTAACCAGTGGTCTCATAAAATGAGTCTTTTGTCGCTGTCTTTTTCCTTGTATATATATCTATAATCACTGTTGGCTTCGCCTTAACAGTTTCCCCTTATTTTATTACAGGTGCAATGACGTCTGTTCCGTATTTCCCTTTCACCCGCTCGGAAGCCGCTTTTCCCCAATCGCCATCTGACGAGGAGGTGATGGCAATGATCAGGGCTCACGACCCGAATCGCACCAATCTACTTCTGTGGGGAACCTGGTATAGTCATATCATCCGGGGTCGCCGGAGTTTTCTTTGCGAAATACCGACGGAGCCTACCTTTCCGTTCCTGCCGATGGATCCTCCAGGGACTGTCTTCGCTGTGGAGATGCCGAATTGGACCCCGATGGGACGGATCGAGCCTTCGACGACCGGTATCCCGAACCATCCGAAACCGGCCATAGATATTCTGGGACGCCGTATCTGCCAGGGCGAGGCCCAACCGTGGAGGCAGATTTATAAGATAGGGCTTACCCCTCGACATCCTACGGGCTATCTCCTCTGGGCTCGATACATCCTGTCCGCCCATCGCGCGCGACTGCAGAAGGTTGGGCTTTATCAGGCGATATATGCTTACCTCTTCCAGTACCAGTCTCCCCACGTCTAGTGGGTTAAGGCCTTCCTGAACCAGTGGAATCTTCCCACCAACACTTTTCTCTTGGGGGATCGTGAAGTTTCAATTTCTTTGGAAGAATTTCGCGAGATCTCGGGGCTGCTAATCAGAGGGACACTTTACGAGGAATTGCTGCCTTCTGACGAGTACGTCTTTGAGACTGAGCCCGCAACGCTTGACGGCTTGTCTACCGAGAAAGCCGTCCGCCATAAGCGTCCGAGTTTGATCAAGGCACTGGGTATCTTCAACAAAATGTTCACAGAATCTGAGGAGCAGGGCGTTACTTTCAAGAGCTTCATCGCTTGCTTCCTTCGCGAGGATGTCCTGTCGAAGACGGCTCCCAAGTTTGCAAGCATCAACGACCCCTTTGGGTTTGGTTTGAACAGGCGGCCGACTAAGAAATCGGATTTACCGCAGTATTATATTCCTATCATGTCGCCAGTATCTTTCGAATCGATTGCAGCTCTCGGCATGGACGAGGAGACATTCTTTATGGGCTTTATCAGTGTCTGGCTCAGCTGGTTCATCATCCCTATGCATCGCCTCTTCATGAAAGTCTCGGTTATCTATCCGGCTCATCGTACCGCTGAGGGGACACGGCCGGCCATAGGCATCCCGACGCTAGCGCATCTCTATCATGGTTCGGCGCTGCTGCTAACACCTCAACTCCCGACATGGACGTAGTAAACTTCTCCCTTCACTATTTTATATCTTGGATTGAGATGCACGTGTTAGGGGCTTTTGCTGCGCATCATAGACCTGCTTTTATGACGCTTACACTTTTCCGTGACTCATGCGGCTGGTGGACGCTGCTGCTCTCGACCTGACTCAGTTCGGGGCTATTCGCGTGTTGATTGCTCCCTACGCTAGTGCAGGCGGGCTGGCATTTGTTGATCGGGTTCTATCTGCTCCTTCAGGCCCGATTCAACAACTCCACGACCAGTCGAAAGGTGAGGTGCCTTCTCTAAAGCCCCGGGAGGCCACGCACTTGTACGCGATCGGACCGGGCTATCTTGTATTCCACCAGAACAGTGCGGCTCTGTTTATGCGGTACAATCCGCATCGCTTCGCCCGACAACTTGGATATGATCAGGGCGCCCCCTTTGAGGTTTTTACAATTGCGCCGGTCCCTTCACCCGCAGCTGTTCATGATGCTGTTCATCACTTTGTGAGGTTGAATACTGGTTCTTACTTCATGATCCCCGAAGCAGATTATACTCCCCGATGCGTGGGGGCCTTCACAGGCTGGTATCTTCATTGGGTCAACCCAGTTATTGCTGAGGAGAAGAGGTTGCTTCTTGGCTATGGCGCTCTTGCTCCGGCTCAGGCCGCGGGAATTCCGCTGCGGCCGCGCGCATCGGTCCGCTTTCCCCTGAGGGACACCAGTGTTGCGCTCATTCCAGGGGAGTCGGAGGTGGACCTTACCCCCACAATTGGTATGCCGTTAGATACCCGAGCTCAGTCAAGGAGTAAAAGGGCGCCAGTAGCAGTACCACCGCCGGCGGCATCGACAATGGCCGTGTCGTCCTCGGCCGCGCTGCCAAGCGAGGGTACTGGAAATGAGGGTGTTGAAAGTGATGTGGGTCAGCGTCGTGTCAAGGCTCCACGGGGGAGGAAACGGTTGTCTTCATCGGTCGGTTCTGGATCCAAGCGGCGGAGAAAGGTGGCTACCAACCTGCTCGACTCTTTAGTAGAGTCTGAGCCTATTCTTCAGGACGAACCGTTGACCGTGCAAGAGTCGGATGCTGGCTTACCTTTTCGGGGTCCAGCTGCCGAGGAAGCCGAACAATTGGCTTAGGCTATAAGACGTTCTAAAGATGAGTCTCAGAACGTAAGGGTTCTAAAGAAGCCCTTCCCTGCCGTAATCTTTTACGAAGACCCTTCGTGGATCCGGCGGCGGTTCATCGGCCCTTTGGAGGAATGGGGCGAAAGGGCCCTTAAGCAGGCTGCTTCGGAGGATGCTGCGGACGCGCTTTCGTTGTGGACTGGTGGCCACGAGTCCACTCTTGAACCTCGGCGAGCACACCTCCTTAAGAAGGAGCATCGGCTTGAAGAAGCCATATTGAAAGCTTCCTTACGCATTGGTATGTTCCTGTATTTCTTTGTAATATTTCATATTGCCAACACTTGTATATATGTATTCTTATTCTTGTGTGTATGTTGCAGAGACTTTGGTGATGGGGGAGGTTCCCACAGGCCTACTGACGGTAGAGCCTGTTGACACTCCTAATGAAACATTGCTCGATGTGGAGGGGGTTGACGACACTGTCCCTCTCGCGATAGAGCCTCCTGCGGTGGTTCTTGCTCCCGAAGCACTCGCTCCCTCGGGAGAGGCACCCTTGGTGGTCGCCGTCCCCACGGATCTTCCTGAGGGCGGCCCAGAGGCTGGGATGCATATAGCCGAGACAACCCCCCTTTCGTTGGAGCCCGCAGTGGCTGCCGCTGCTCCTTCCTCAGAGGCCGTTACACCAGCTCATGTCCCTGATACTATGCCCAAAGTTGCGGCGGAAGCCGTTGAAGCTGCTATCCCTCTATCTCAGAATGGGAGGAGCGTCGAAGGTAACCTTCCACTTTTTTTAACTAGTAATCTTTCCGTTATCTAAACTCTTTTGTCTTTTCAGAATTGCACGGACTGGCGGCCTTTATTGCCGATCTGTCTCCCCGGCAATCCTTTCAGCGTCTGCTGGAGATGGCCGCTCCACAGGCGATATCCCTTCAACGCATCGTCCTCTCGTCTGGGCAAGGTGAGTGTTGTTTACCATCTTTTCATAGCATTGTTGTTATTTCGCGAAATGACACCGATGTCCGTTACAGTTCTGGAGGCCGATGATGAGGTTGAGGTTCTCGAAGGGCCAGGGGAGCCTTCAGCTCCTTCTTGCATGATTGTGGGTGAGTGAAGTCTCAATATCGTCCCGCTTGTTCTTTTTCTTAGAAGTTTCATTGACCGTTTATAAATCTGAATAGCCCTGCCGGCCCTTACAGCGCTGGAGTCGTGCATCGCTATGCCACCCGGCTGTTATGCTTTGCAAGCCTCAGACCGTCTGGAAAAATTAAGCCTCGACTCCCTGTCGTCCCTGATTGAGGAGCTTCGTGCGGGCAGTGTAATCACAGCCGAAGCGTTTGCTGCTGAAGCCAACGGTTCTCTTCCCTTTCTTGCTACCTATCATACCGAGGCCATAGTGCAAGTCTGGGTTGAGTTTTACCGGCAAGTGGAGGCTTTCTTGCATGTGCTTGAGTGTACCCGCCTTTCTTCAGAGGCTGTGGCAGCGAAGGCGAGCTTACGGGGCTTAATCGAGCGGTGCGCGGCGAATATGGTGTCGTGCGAGAAGAGGCTCGGTCGCAAATTCTCGGAGAGGGAGCTGGCTTCGAAAGCGCTGAACGAGCTCCAAGCCAACCTTACAGCTAAGGCCAACAAAGCGTATGAACTCTGGCGAGTGCTTCAAGAGGCCATCAAAGAGGTGGTGGCCATCGATAAAGCCGCCGTGTTTACTCGCGAAAGGGTTGAGGCTCACAAAGCTACCGAGAAAGAGCTCGAAGGTCGGCTTGCCTCATATCAGGCCCAGCAGGCTCAAGCGGAGGCCTATCTCTTGACGATATTGAATCATGAAGGCGTGGCCCAGCGAAAGAGGGATGAGCTGACCCAGCTACTAAATCGCCCGCCGACCTGAAGACTTGTATATCTTTTTTTTTGTACATACTCCCGAATGAGAGTATACTTTTGTTCTTTCACGAATTGTACTTTGTATCTATTTTGGTTCATGAATAAAAGACATATTTTTCTTTTCAATGTTGTGTCTCTTTTTATTGAATGTATTCTGCGGACAGTCTATCTTGATCTCTTTGCAGGACAACGATGGCTTAGGATTCAGGGTTAAGATCTGCCTCCTAAGACTTTTCAACTTTATGAGCCGTGAGGGTCTCATAAAGAATTTTTCTCCCTACAGGTCGAGAGGATCCCGTAGGTGTAATCTCTCCTTAAGAATCGTGAGGATTCCTAAGCATGTTTTCTCTTGAAAGTCGTAAGGATCTTACAAAAGAATTTACTCCCTTACGAGTCGTGAGGACCCGCAAGTGATGGGTGAAGTTGCCCTTATCCGTATTTCACGGGGTCGGGGGTTGCTCCGGATGCTTCCCACGGGTTCACTAACGTGTTTGGCGAGGACCGGGCTCCGCTATGGATGTTCTCTGGGGTACCGTAGTTTAAAGACATCGCGGTCGAGGTTAAAGACATCATAGTCGGTGGATTTAAGGACTCCACAGTCCGTTGTTAGTTTTAAGACATTACGGTCGAGGTTAAGGACATCATAGTCCGTGGGTTTAAGGACTCCACAGTCCGTTGTTAGTTTTAAGACATCACGGTCGAGGTTAAGGACATCATAGTCCGTGGATTTAAGGACTCCACAGTCCGTTGTTAGTTTTAAGACATCACGGTCGAGGTTAAGGAAATCATAGTCCATGAGTTTAAGGACCTTACAGTCCAATGTTAGTTTTAAGAAATCACGGTCGAGGTTAGGGACATCATAGTCCATGAGTTTAAGGACCCCACAGTCCGATGTTAGTTTTAGGACATCACGGCCGAGGTTAAGGACATCATAGTCCATGAGTTTAAGGACCTCACGGTCCAATTTTTGCTCTGGATGCTTTCCACGGGTTCACTGCCGTGTTCGACGAGGACCAGGCTTCGCTCTGGATGCTTCACACGGGTTCACTCCCGTGCTCTGCGAGGACCAGGATCCGCTCTGGACGTTTCCTACGTGTCATTGTCGTGTTCCACGTAACCAGGAATTTTGCTCTAGATGCTTCCCACGGGTTCACTGCCGTGTTCGGCGAGGACTAGGCTCCGCTCTGGATGCTTCACACGTGTTCACTGCCGTGCTCTGCGAGGACCAGGATCCGCTCTGGACGTTTCCTACGGGGTCAGAAGTGACGTTATCCGCGTTCCACGTGACCGGGAATTTTTCTCTAGATGCTTCCCACGGGTTCACTGCCGTGTTCGGTGAGGACTAGGCTCCACTCTGGATGCTTCACACGGGTTCACTGCCATGCTCTGCGAGGACCAGGATGCGCTCTGGACGTTTTCCACAGGGTCAGAGGTGACATAATCCGCGTTCCACGTAGCCAGGAATTTTGCTCTGGATGCTTCCCACGGGTTCACTGCAGTGTTCGGCGAGGACCAGGCTCCACTCTGGATGCTTCACACGGGTTCACTGCCATGCTCTGTGAGGACCAGGATCCGCTCTGGACGTTTCCCACGGGGTCATTGCCGCATTCCACGTAACCAGGAAGGGTTGACTTTATTCGCCTCTCACGGAGTCGGGGTTTGACTCTTGGTTATTTGTGCACTGCCGAATCATGGAACTGGGGGTTACCGCTGTTTCGCTTTGCTTGATGTTGTGTCTGTTGTAATGAGACGAGTGTTGAGATGATCTCTAGGCTGTCTGTGAACCATTGAGATTCAGCTTCTTCTTCCGATAAAACCTGGGGAGGAAAGGTGTGATTCTTTCTTTGTTTGCGCCCCTGGATTGTGTACAGAGATTGACATGATATCACATGTAGGGCATAAATTTCATTTTATATATTTTTTTTATTTCTTTCCGCGATGCTCTATCATTTCAGCTTTTTATATCGCGGAGGCCGCGATTGCCCAATCATTTCGGCTATTTTTCGCGGTGCCCGATCATTTCGGCTATTTATTTTATTTTCACTCGCCGCTTTTTATTGCGAGTTGCCCAATCATTTCGGCTATTTTGCATACATACTTTTTTTTACTTGCTGATTTTTATTTGCAAGTTGTCCCATCATTTCGGCTATTTCGTATGCATGTGTGGCTTGCTGGCTTTTCGCTGCAAGTTTGGGATTAGACACCGATTTTGGCATCAGCACCGCTACAACTGGGATATTTCCAGGAGCGAATCATCATTTTCCTCTGTCGATATCGAACAAAGGTGGCTTAGTAGACAGGGTTAGGATTCTGTCGACTAAGGCTTTTGACTTTATAAGCCGTAAGGGTCTCATAAAGGTATTTCTCCCTATGAGTCGTGAGGATCTCGCAGGTGTAATTTCTCCTTAAGAATCGAGAGGATTCCTAAGTGTATGGCTTCTGGTAAGTCGTAAGGATCTTACAAGAAGGTTTTCTCCTTATAAGTCGAGAGGACTTGCAAGGGTTGTTCACCATATGGACACATTCCTAGTCACGGATGGGACTTGGTTAGGGAAATGTTTATTCGCGCCCATGGATTGTATACAAGGGTCAGCGTTGACCGCTTGTAGGGCAGTAGTGGATGTTGTGGGGGCTGCATAAGAACTGGTTCAGGTCTCTGTAACTTAAGACTTTTGAATCTTATGAGCCGTGAGGGTCCCATAAGAGGGTTCTCCCTACGGGTCGAGAGGATCCCGTAGGTGTAATTTCTCCTTAGGAATCGTGGGGATCCCTAAGTGTGTTGCTCCCTTGTGAGTCGTAAGGATCTCACGCAGGTGATTTCTCCTCACAAGGTCGAGAGGACCTTGCAAGTGTCTTTTAACGAGGTTGCGCCCTTTCGGGTTTTCACAAACACTCGCCGGTAGCCCTGCTGTTTTTACTCACGGAGCCCTTTCGGGTTTTTCATCCGTGCCCATTTTGCTTATGGACATACCGTTTTTTTTATTCTTTTTTTTATTCTTTTTTTATATTTTAGCTTCAGGATGCTGCAATCCATCGTAGTTTATCGACATCTTGGTCAACAACTAGTTTTAGGACATAGTGGTCCGTTGTTAGTTTAAGGACATTTCGGTCCGCTGTTAGTTTAAGGACGTTTCGGTCCGTTGTTGAAGAAGGTCTGTCACTACTTATAGATTTTAGGCTTAGGAAGATAGCGAGCAGACATAGTCATCGTCATCTATCATTGACCTGGGCCGCGACTTTTTAGGCGTATTATTTCTTCAGGAAGCGACCATTTATTGGCCTGAAGGGCCTCTCGCCATGCATGTCCATGAGTAGATAGGCTTCACCCTGGTAGACCTTGTCTATAATGTACGGGCCTTCATAATTCGGCTCGAATTTCCCTCGTTTAGCACAATTGGGGATCATGGGTCTTTTGACTACCAGCACGAGTTCGCCCTGGCGGAATGTCCTCGGCCTAATCAATCTTTCGTAGGAGCGCATCATCTTTGCTTTATAAGCTTCCAGATTTTGTTGCGCTATGAGCCGGGTTTCATCAAGGGCATCGAGCTCCTTGAGCCGAAGGTGAGCATTCTCTTCGTCCGTGAGCTCATAATGAACTGCCACTCGTAGAGAGGGTAGCTCTATTTCGAGGGGGAGTACCGCCTCTGTACCGAATACCAATGCGTATGGGGTTGTGTTCGTGGCCGTCTAGAACGTAGTCCGGTACGCCCAGAGAGCTTCATGTAGTCTCTCATGCCAGTCCTTCTAATTTCGGGACACCGTCTTTTTCACGATCTTCGTCAAGGTCTTGTTGAAAGCCTCAGCTAGACCGTTAGCTCGGGGATTATAAACTGAGGAGTATCTCCAGTCTATGTTGTGCTGTTGTGCGAAGCGGCTGATCTTGTGGCTTCTGTAGGCTGGCCCGTTATTGGAGATAATCCGTCGCGGAGTTCCAAACCGATACATGACGTGCGTCTTGAAGAAATGGAGTATATTCTCGGTCTTCACTTCCCTCGGCGGTACTGCTTCTGCCAATTTAGAGAAGTAATCAGTCGTTGCTAAAATGAACCGATGTCCTCTGGACGATACTGGTTCGATGGGGCCGATTATGTCAGTCCCCCACATTTCGAATGGCCAGCTAGCCACCATTGGGTGTAGAGGATTCGGATGCTGATGGATAAAGTCCCCATGGATTTGGCATGAGTGGCATTGCTTCGCATACTCGAGACAGTCCTAGATCATCGTGGGCCAATAATAACCCATCCGTTTAATCTTCAGCTTCATCTTCGGCCCGGCTTAGTGAGAGCCGCAGAGTCCGTCATGAGTTTCTTGGATGACTCTTTTTTCTTCTTCAGGTCCCAGGCATCTTAACCACAGAGAATCAAATGATCTCTTGTACAGAGTATCATTGACGAAGGCAAAAGATAGGGCTCGCTTCATAAGCTGATGTTTTGAGGACGCATCTTCAGGTGTTCGACGAGATTTGAAGTAGTCTATAAAGACTTCTCTCCAATCCCGAACCTTTTCCTGGTCTTCTACTTGCAGAGCCGTTTGCTCGGTCGCTCCCTTTTCTTCGGATGACTCCGGAGATATTTCTGCCGGCGTAAGAACCCGACGGCTTTGCACAACGATCCTTACGTCATCGAGGTTCTCGTCGGCCAGTTCCTTAGCGAGCTTGGCTAATGCATCCGCTTTGATATTTTCTGCACGCGGTATACTTTCCAAGGTGTAGGAAGGGGTTTGAGTCAGTAGTTGCCATACTCTCTTGCTGTACTTCACCAACTCTGGCTTGCACGTTTGGTAGTCGCCGTTTATTTGACTAACGACCAGTTGGGAGTCTTCGTATATGAGGAGGTTCTCAATCCCCATGTCGATGGCGATCTCGAGACCTGCTATCAAAGCTTCATACTCGGCTTCATTGTTCGTCCTCGGCTCTGTTAAGGAGAAGGCAAAGCGCATTATCCCTCCTCGTAGAGTTACGAAGATGAGGCCTACCCCTGATTTGATTATGGGAGTGTTTTGTTTGCGCTTCTTCATGGAGGATGCTCCATCGAAGTAAAGTTTCCATCGGGTATCACCTCCGTCGATCGTGTCAAACGCATGTTCGTCTGGCAGTTCGCAATTCAAAGGAGAATCGGCAGGTATCGGATGCTCAGCGAGGAAGTCGGCGACGGCCTGGCCTTTCAATGCCTTAAGAGGCTGATAAATTATCGAGAACTCCATTAAGAGCAAGGCACATTTAGCGAGCCGCCTCGTCAATATGGCCTTTGACATCAAATATTTGAGGGGATCCACCTTCGATATGAGACGGACTTCGTGCGCCAAGGCATAGTGCCGGAGCTTCGTTATCGCGAAGATCAACGCCAGGCAGTGTTTTTCGATAGGAGAATAATTGCTTTCTGCCCCCAGTAGAACTTGACTCAAATAATAGAGGGCTCTCTCTTTCCCTTGGTCATTCTCTTGTGCCCATAATGCTCCTAAGGAACCTTCAACGCCGGTTGTAACAGAATGAGAGGCTTTCCCTTGACTGGAGCAGCCAGCACCGGTGAATTCTACAGGTATTGCTTGATCTCTTCCAGTGCGCTTTGGCATTTTTGGTCCCAGACGAACGGGGTTCCCTTCTTCATCAGGTGATTGTAAGGATGGCATTTCCCTGAAAGATTGGCTATAAATCGCCGGATATACGCGAGTTTCCCTTGGAGAGACCGCAATTGCTTAAGATTCCTTGGCGGGGGTATTTCCATGATCGTCCTGATCTTCAACGGATCTATCTCGATACCTCGGTGCCGGACAATGAATCCTAGGAATTTGCCCGAGGAAAATCCGAATGCGCATTTGAGAGGGTTCATCTTCAAGTTGTATTACCGAAGGCATTGAAATACGATCTTCAGATGCTCGAGATGTTCCTCATATGATTTGCTTTTAACCACGAGGTCGTCGATGTAGCATTCAACGATTTCATGTATGAGGTCATCGAAGATCTTCATCATGGCCCTCTGGTAGGTGGTGCCGGCGTTCTTTAGACTGAAAAGCATCACCTTGTAGCAGAATATACCCAAAGGGGTCCGGAAAGCGGTGTGCTTCTGGTCCTCGGGATGCATTTTTATCTGATTGTATCCTAACGAGCCATCCATGAAGGAGAAGACTTCATGAGTGGACGTGTTATCTATCATCAGCTCAGTGACCGGTACTGGGAAGTCGTCTTTCAGGCAGACTTTATTGAGATCTCGAAAGTCCACACATATGCGCACTTTCTCATTTTTCTTCATCACTGGGACGATATTGGCGATCCAGTTAGGATACTGTATCTCTTGGATGAAGCCAGAGTCAATTAGATTCTTGACCTCTGCGTTGATGCTCATCTCAAGCTCGAGCCACATTCTTCTTGGCGCTTGTTTGATTGGCTTGGCATCTGGGGATATTGCCAATTTGTGGACAGCGATCTCTGGATCTAGTCCTGGCATCTCGGAATAGTTCCACGCGAAGCAATCCTTATGCTGCATAAACACGTCTTTTAATGTAGCCACCTTTTCTTCGGACAACAGCTCACTGACAAACGTCGACCGCGGGTCACTTGTCGTCCCTAAATCAATTTTCTTGAGCTTATCTGCAGTGGTATGTATTCCATCTTCCAGCTCTTTTGGCGCCGGTGGAAACTCTGAGATCACCTCATCATTATTGTTTTTAAAGCACCAGGGGAGATTATCCATACCGTCGAGCTCTTCTTTTGATAGTGTTATCATATGACAAGTACGTGCTCGCTTCCAAGACCGATGTTGATATGGTTCTATTCTCGCTGTATGGGCGGCTTTTGGTTCGTGCTTCTGTGGCGGATTTATCCTCCAGCTGCTGGATAGAGCGAATTTGCCGAGTTGATATTGGTCTTCGACCTAGTTCTTGAAGGTGAAGCAGTTCTCGAGCGGATGTCCTATTGCTCGGTGATAGGAGCAATAGTCTGGGTGAGAGACTTCGCCTGCTTGCTCGGGGTGTTTGGACTCCGGAAGTGTAATCATCTGATGTTTTATGGCGAGCTCAAGTATCTTCCGTGTTTTGTTCTGAGGAAAAGAGTATGCTCGGCTCATCTTCCTTATAAGAGACGAGTCCGGATCGCTCGATTCCCGGTCGCGTGGCTTCTTGGTCCCGGTTTGTCACTGTTGAACGCTTTTCCCGTTCTTTGATTTATTTTTGCCTCTACGTCGGGCCTTATGTATGACGGGTTGATAAGGGAGAGCATTGTCATTCTCCGCGGCCTGTTGAAGGAGGCGCTGTGTCCTGGCTTTCTTGTAAATGGCCATTTCACGGTTATGGTCATCCCGGATCTTTTGACCCGCTTCCCCGATAAGCTTGTCCATTCGTTCTTCAAATGACGGACTCGGCACTTTGATTGCAGGATCTCGTTTTGGTTCAGGGTCAGCGCTTTCTAACAGGGCGTCCTCTTCTTCATCGAAGTCATATACGACGTAGCTACTATGGACTCATTCCCGTTTCCCGGATTTCATATATCCAAGCCCGAGCGTTTCCATTCTCCCGTTGGGCAACTTGCGCTGAGTTCCAGGGACATCCCAAATCCTGTTGTAGAACCGAGCTTATCGAATGGTCTGTTTGAAAGGTACCCCTTGGCGCTTCAAAAGCCTCTTCAAGCCTTCTGAGTAATATCTAGGCAGGCGGATGGGCTGGAGCCTGTCGAGCGTAGAATCGACGCCATGCCAAACTTCTTTCTCCATTCTATTTTCTGTGGATCAGTAGAATAGGATTGCCTGTTCACCTTTTCGTTTGGGAGGGACGTAAAATGTTTGTAGCTCTTGCACGCCATAAGCTTCAAGTGCGTCGAGATCTTTGTAACGCTCTTGTGGAACCATGATAATTTGCAGACTTTGATTATCACCAGCGAATGCTTGTATTGGTGGCCGAGCAGAGAATATAGCGTTAACTTCGTCTTCCGAGTCGCTGCCGAAGATCAACATGAGGGCGGACGGTCCCGGGTTGTTGTGTTGAGGCGGCCCCGAATAAACTATCTCTTCTTTCTCCTCGGTATCACTCCCGAAGACTGGAATAGTGGTGATAGCTTTGTCCTTCGGTTTGTGGCATCTTTCCGTATCCTCAAAATCTGGCAAGAAGTATTTTGCATTTTCGTACTTCCGGACATCATTCACGGAGAACGGGTTTAATTCTGCCGTCACAGTGTACTCGAGACCATCCTTGAAATATTTCATACACTGATGTTGTAAAGAAGGGATATTGTTGTACTCGTGTAACCAGGGCCTGCTGAGCAAAGCATTGTAGCATGTCTTAGCATCGATGACGTGAAATTTAATATCTGTGACGAGTAGTCCGAAGCGCAGCGTCAGTATCACAGACCCGAGGGTCCGTGATGATTGGGAATCAAAGCCGGAGATGGTGATCTTATCACGAGTGAGGTGTTGAACGCTCATGCAGATTTCCTTCAACACCCGCACGTTGAGGAGATTGACGGAAGACCCATTGTCGACCAAGATTTTGCCTATCTTTATATCGTAGCAGTATCCTGAGACATAGAGGGGACGGTTGTGTTCGCGCGTCCTAAGGAGGAGGTCTTCGTCGCCGAAGGTGATATCGGCTGTGTGTACTTCCTCCAGCTCGTCCTTCATCTTTTCTTCGGCGAGGAAAGCCTGGAATTGCTCTGGCTCTTGCAGCGCCTTGATCAATGAATTTCTTACTTCTTTTGATAGTAAAAGGGCGTCGAGAATGCTGAGCTGCGAAGGTAACTTCCTTAGATGCGCCAGGACGTTGTAGTCTACCTTACTTTTCTTTGGTGAGTCCTTGGCGGTCAGCTCTCTCATGACTTGGTCATCTTGGGCGATATCTTCAGAGACCTTTTCTTTTCCCTTATCTTTTCTGTTTACGGGTCCGAGGTTCTTTCCTGGAAGTGTACGATTGCGAAACTGAATATTTTCACAGGCCTCCGGTTCTTCCTCTTTCCCCAAGGTGGATTCTTTAAAGAGAGGACCAAGAGTCATCTCTTCATCAGAGTCGCTCCCGAAAGTAAGAACTTGCGATCCCCGGCGTTGACCGTGCGACAGTTACCGGTAGTTCTTTTATGCTCCTCTGTCGTACTTCTCTGCTCCCGACGAGTTTTGCGTTTCATCCGTTTAAGATATTGCCGGTAAGCAACATATCCTTGCCACCATCTTTTAAAAGCATTGCACTCTTCGGTGGGGTGCGCAATCTTCCGATGATATAAGCAGTAGCTAAGATACACTTCTGCTTCATCAAGAATGTTTCCTTCAGAGGGTGGTAGCTTCATCCCCATTGATATGGCTTTAGCAAACCTTTTCCTCGTCTTGAACTTGTTTTTATTCAAGACAGATGTCCCTTGATTCGGCGGGAATGTCTCGATTCTTTCGTCTAGTCGCCGGCGTTTGGCTCTTTCAAATATGGCCATCTCACGCTCCCGATCAGCTTTACTTTTCAGTAGAGCTTTGTTTAGGAATGCATCGATCATCTCGTCTGATGGCCCTGGAAGTTCCGGTTCAGGCCCTGCCCCCAGTCTCTTGGTGCAAAGGGCTTCTTCATCGTTTATCAATGAGTAAGAGATCACATGGCAACTTGCTACGCAATCCTCAGATTCATCCGACGAGTCTTCTCCATCATTTCCATCTTCAAGGACGTGGCCGAGAAACTCTTGGAGCGTGATTGGAGTCCGCGCCTTCTGGTTATACTCTTCCAGCGCGTCAATTTGTTTCTGCAGGTCCGTGCGCTTTTCGTCAGGCTTTACGGGCTTTTTGGATTTCTTCTTCTTTTTCGAAGATTTCGACGGCTGGGTGCGAGTACTTTGAATATCAGTACCAATCTTTGGAGTTGGGCGCGGCTTCCGCATCCCTTCAATGACCTAGGGTTCCAGCGGATTCTTCCACCTGATCGCCGGGCATGTCTGGAGTTCATTCAACATCCTTTTGGTTTTGGCCGAAAGCACGACCTCCCATGGAGCTTCTTCAACAAAAGAGCACGTTGCCCCCGGTGTGTCCGTCTTCTTAGGAGTATGTGGTTGTGGTGGGCTCACTTTCCACTTTTCGGACAGCGCGAACTTGCCCTGTAGGTACTGATCCTCGATCCATCCCTTAAAAACGAAGCAATCTTCGATCGGATGGCTTGGTGGTAAGGGCAATAATTGCGATTATTCACTTCGCTGGGTTGCGATGGTCGCCTTGGATTCGGCAAATTGATGAGCCTGTTGCGCATCGCCAGCTCGAACAGCCTCTTCGTTTTATCCCGCGGGAATGAGTAAGGGCGCTTCATTTTCTCATTGTAATAGCGTCGTCTCTCTTCCAACTGATCCGTTAGTTTTGGAGCACTGGGCTGTTGTTGGGTGTTCGCAACAAAGGTCGCCTTCCCTTTACCCTTTTTGTTCCGCGGTTCCGACTTCGGGGGAGATGGTCTATGACCCATTTGATCCATCTGGGCTAGCTTATCGATTAAAGCCTGGAACGTGGTCGGTTTGAAGAACATCATGAACTGTGAAATAGTAGCATGAGGGTCTAAGGTGCCCACGAACATTGTTACGCCCCGCTTCCTGGTGTACGGCGAATGGGGACGCGACGAGGTCCGCTACGTATTTACTGTGAAGTAAATACGCTGAGCGTATCTAAGCAATACAAAGGTAAATCACAAGAGACAAGAGATATAAAATAACAACAACTTTATTAATAACATTCTTTTGTACAATGCATGAAAAGTAAATACAACTGGAATGAAAAGCGATGCCTAAACAATGGCATAACTGGAAATGAAAATACTGAATAGAACAAGGTACAATGTCTAGAGCTCGGGGTCTTCGTGAAACTGATCCAAGTTTTCACCGGTGGGCTCGATCTCTGATGGGTCCAAAACACCTGACGACGTTCAAAGAAGAAAGAAATAGAATGTCGTCAGCGAACAAGTCGCTCGGTAAGTCCCAAAGATAGGGGAGAAATAGGCAAAGAGTATGGGAGAGAGAGTAGCTTTTAATATTGTATTATATTATAGTAATGTTGTATTAACGCTGTTGTTGTAGCTTGGTACAGAAGAATGCCAGTGTATACGAGAGGGGTCTCTATATGCTAGAGACCATGGCAAACGGAATATAGAGTACAAGGCTCCGTTAGAAGGCCCGGAACAATGGCAATTGGATTCATGTTAGGTGTCTTCAATCTGACCGTCTCGTGCCACTTTTAACATCTTCCGTACCAATCTACCCCTTAAACCCCGTAGTGTTTTGATTGTATTGTTGTATTGTATTGTATAAGTTGGATGGCTGACCAAAACCATGATATCAGTAAACAGATTGTAACTGCATAATCAGGTAAATAGAATAACGGAACAATGGATGTATATCTATGGTTTGATTCAGTCAAGTTGTATAGATTGTTAACTGGATTCTGGGATTCATGTGTTCATATTGAGTTGGAATATTAAAGAATGTAGATCGACTTGAATCATATTCAAGTCAAAAATAATCAGACTCAAACCCGAGTCAGACAGAAGAAATGTAAGTCGAAGTTCTATAATTGTTAGGGTCCTTATTGTAATTTATAAAACTTAAGGGGTTTTTTTTATGTAAAAAATACTTTTGTATGGTTTTCAAGATACACCTCAAGTATTTATTATTCGTCTTTATAGTTACAATGAGTGTGATTTATTTTGTGATATTTCTAGTGAAAATATCCTAATTTTATAAATAAAGGCATTAATTTGTAATATTGATTTATTTGAAATTCATGGTATTTTAATGTAACTTTTAATCTTGTAATTTTTAGGAAAAGGTGGAAACTTTATCTTATAATAAAATAGGTGTTTAAATGATAAATATACATATGTTTATACAAGAATAAATTTTAATAAATATTTTATTTTTTCAAACATCTCATTTTTCTTAAATGTCGTATTTTAAACCTTTCGAGACCGAATGCTCCTTGCGGAGGTCTGAATCTCGCACTACTAAGCCCGAGGGTGCATGATAAACCGTACTATCCCTAACGAGTTCCCCAAAGGTGGGTTGTAGTGACGCTTTGCAAAGATTTAAATAAATACTAGTCATTTAGAAAACGGTTTTATAAAGATAAGATATTTATTTGTAAAAGGTGTAAATTTCCGTATTTTAGATTCTAGGGTTTCCTAAGCCAACTAGCCTATTTCTAAATGGTCTAAACGACAAGTCATTGGAAGCCTCAAATCGCCTCTTCACCGCCAATTGTGGCCAGGTAAGTACAAATGAGAAAAGGAGGGATCCGCTCACGAATCTTGAGACGGGCCTTTTAAAGTTACCTTTTCTCACTTGCCTAGCCTAGACACCACAAAGTCAGGTTTAGATAAACGATCGATGTCCACAACTTATCATATTTTCCTATTAAAGATATTGGTTTAAGAATGTATTAACCTAAAACTTTTAGAAAAAGGTTTTATAAAGAAAATGGTATTTTAATGTAAAATCTTGTTTTGTCGTATTCTAAATTTTCAAGGTAGCGTATTATGATTACATATGAGTGTGTGAGGAGGTAGGTCATTACCTCGTGAACTACTTTAAGGTTTAGCAAGGTTAAGCGGTTAAATACGATAAACTAAATATGGTGGTATTTAAGTGAAAGAATACGATACATTGCAAAAGTTATTATTTCATGTGAGAAACTTTATCCAAATTAGTTGTTATATGATTAGTAGTCAACATGAATATGTTTAAGCATTATGAAATTGGTGATAAGTGAGATTTGATAGAAAGCCGAATCGGAAATCGGTTTGTTCCGATTTCCGTCGGGTTTGTAAGTTCGTATTTTAATGGAAGAAAAGAAGGATAGAAAAGGGGGACTTACGGTTTTGGACAACGCTAGAGAGTGAGAGGGAGGTAGAAGGTTTGTCGGTGCGTCGAATCATCGTTGAGAGGTCCTAGCACGATCGCCGGGATTTCGCCGTCGATTTCGTCAGCGCTTCGCCTTTCGCTCGTTTTCTAACGTACCAAGTTCTCTTGGAATTTTGGGAGAGTGGACTTAGAAAAAGTGATGAGAGGGTAGAGGGTAGGGGTGTTTATATAGGGTTAGGCTAGGGTTGGGGTTTCAATTAAAAAAAATATAAAAATTATATAAAAATCATTAAATTCATTAAAAATTGGGAGTAAAAGAGGTTTAATGGGCATTTGATAACCGATCTAGGAATTTAGTGTATGCAGGTGAGAAGACCAGGTCAACACGGAATTTTTCCGTGTTGACGACTCGGCCGTCCGGCCGAGTCCGGCCGGCGGCGCCGGCCCGAGTCGGCCGGTCCGCTAGCCGACTCGGCCGAGTCGGGCCGAGTCGGGGTGCCGTTGGGTGGGGGGTCTCCTGGGGGGGATTTATGGTATATTTAGTTTTTGGTCTTCAGTTCAAGTTTTGTGAGTTATGGCGTTTTGACTGTTGACTTTCAAAGAAATTTAAAACAAAATAAATACAAAAATAATGTGGGGCATGGGATTTGAACTCTGGTGGCTTGGTTCAGCAGTGCAAGGTATTACCAATGAGCTACAAGCTCCTTCTTGTAATTATTGTGGTATTTAATTACTTAAAATGATAGCAGTAAGAATAAATACTCCTAGTATACATTAAATTTAAAGTAATTTCTTATACACTAAAAATGGAGTTATTACATTCGTGTAGCTTGTAATTAAAAACAAAATAATTACCTATATCTTGTGCTCAGGCTAAAATACTCCTTTATGGATTTTTTTGAAAAAAAATTGTATAGAAAAGTGTATAGAAAAATTAGGGTTGTTACAAACATGCCCACTGCTGGTGCTTCTTCGATACGCTGTTCGCACTTCGACCACAGATTTCGCCATCGGATTGTATATTGAACCCAAGTTTCGCCCGGCTTTACTTTCGCATTGATCAATGCTATTATCGGGGTGCGTTCACTTGCGCTCGCGAATCGCTGGGTGAACAATAACTCTATTTCTGCGAAAGTTTTGACGGAGTCGTTTGGAAGTTCGGAGTACCACTCAAACGCCGTTTCTGATAAGCTGCCGACGAATTGGCGGAGTAAAAGCTTATCATCTCCCCCGGTGTTGCCGCACAGAGTTCTGAACTGGGCGACGTGCTGGTGGGGATTTCCCGTCCCCTTGTACACGTGGAATTTCGGGATCGTATAGCCCGGCGGGTATTTTATCTGATCATACCAGCCTGGATACGGTCGCCCAGTTTTAACAACTTGGCCGGCTGCTTCATTCGCTTGGCGAACTCTTATTTGCTGAGCAATATAGTCATCCAGGGTGGCTTTGGAGATTGTCTCCTCCTTGGCTGCTGAAAGAGCCGGAGGAGGATTAGATGTCTCCCTTCTGCCGTCTTCAATAATGATCGGAGGGTCTTCGGCTGGAGGATCCTGCTGGATCATCATACCCACCATGTCTTGGAACAGAAGAGCCATTCGCTTTATATTAGCCGCCTGCTCCGCAGCTTCTTTGTCCTTCTTTTCAAGCATTCTCCGAAGGAATTCAACATCAGTCTCGTATTCGTGACGTTGTTCCGATGACGCCTCCGGGCTTTCTTTTGGCCCGGTGAGTGCGGCCATTGCAGTCAGCATCTCCTGGAGCTTCTGCTGTTGCTGTTCCTGAGCCCTTGTTATGGATCGGGTGAGTGGTCGGTGGCCCATAGAAGCGCGGCTATCCTCTTTCCCGGATGCTATGTAAATAGTATGGACCGTTATGCCCCAGACTTAGGGCGTTTGGGCTCAGTGCCTTTGACATTTGTCGCAGGCACGGGGATTTTCTCCGGCCTTCTCCTCTTATGAGCAGTCGAAGTTGAGGGGGCCGTTGGAGTGGGCACCCAGGTAGCCATCGTCTTTTGTGGCTTAACGGGACGGTTTTCTTCCTGTCGGACCTTCAGCTTCTTCTGCTGGCGGGAGAAATTTAGATCAATCACCGAGTCTTGGACCTGGCGCCAGACCTTATAGATTTTAAAGGACAGTCCCTGAGGGGACTGTTCTGGCTTGGCTTCCGCAACATTCCCCACCGGAGAAAGAGATCTTTTCAGTATGGCGGTAGGGGAGTTCCTGCGCACTTTGTTCAGCAGCTCAAAGTTGTTCCCGGTTAGAACAGCAGCATTAATTTCCGCCGTTGGAGCTGGTGGAGTTAGCCTAGAAGGGGAGTTGCCCCCGACCTTCCCTACTTGACGCCAGGGGCGACGTCGAGCGTGTCGAGCCGTTGGTGTTGGTTCAGCAATGGTTTTGTCTTCCCCCTTTTCCAGGTGAAGGGTTGCTGCTGGAGTCAGCCTATTGAAGACCGACGTCCTTTGAGTAGCAGGAGCGGGAGTTAGGACAGTCAGTCTTGTAAAGACCGACTCCTTGGCAGGAGAAGCCGCTTTGACGACTTCAGAAGCAGGGCTGGTTACTTTCTTCAGAATAACCTTCTCTGGAGGTGCAGGCTTCATCATGGACCCACCTGAACTCTGGCCCAATCTGGAGAAGACCGAGGCGCCGATGTGGGACGACCCGTTGAGAGGGGCCGCAGTAGGTGTAAGCCGATCGAAGACCGACTTCTTGGGAACTTCCGGCATTGGCACAAGAATGGTGAAGCTCTTTGGCGGGAGCATGGTTCCGAAAAACAACCCTGTAGTGGCTTGAGTGACCTGTTCCATGGGCATCGTGAACAGGGAAGTAGCTTGGGGCCCGTAGGCTATGCCTCCAGTTGAGGTAGGACGCGGGTTGCAGTTGCATGTGGAACACTTTGAGCAGGTGAACGCCATTGATCCTTTGCTTTCTGCACCAAGCAAAATGCCAAATCTTAGCACCTCGAAACCCAAGGGCAACCATTAGCAAACCGCGATTGGTTCGCGAACACGAAACACGAAGTTTGGAGTGGAAAGAGGAAAAGGTCCCACCGGGCGTGCCGGAATCTATTCCCTGCCGAAAGACAGCGCAAGACAGTCGTCTTGCCTGAAATTCGGGGCAGATGCTAATTGGTGCTATCCGTCCACCTATCCGAAGATGCCAAGTTGATTTATGGCACCGTGTATCGAAGGTTTAAACGGATGCGGCCGATGTAGCAGACTTCGTCAGATTCCCCCTCGTTTGAGGGGTTTTTGATTGTGGGGACGCTCTTCCCTGCAGACGCAAGCCCCTGCAGTTAATCACGCTATCGCATCGCGATAAAAACTTTCTCCTTCTCCAGATGGTCACTTCGTGTCGTGGGTGTTTGTTTTGTGTTTGGTTGCCCGTGGATTGTATACGGAGACTAAGTTATGTTGTCGCCCGTAGGGCGTGGACTAGTCCAAATCCGCATCTTTCTTAGATTTGGGTTTGGGGGGGTTGGGTTTAAGGATACGTTAGCCTCATTTGAGACTAAGATCAACTTAAACGTTTGTTAAGGATACGTTAGTCTAATTTTAGACTAAGATCAACTTAACGGGATCGTTTAGATTCGATAAGAGAGCAATTGGACTCTATTGTTTGGTTTAGTGACATTGCGGTCAAATATTAGTTTAAAGACATCGCGATCGAGGTTAAGGACATCATAGTCCATGGATTTGAGGACTCCACAATCCGTCATTAGTTTTAAGACATCACGGTCGAGGTTAAGGACATCATAGTCCATGGGTTTAAGGACTCCACAGCCCAATGTTAGTTTTAAGACATCACGGTCGAGATTAAGGACATCATAGTCCATGAGTTTAAGGACCCCACAGTCCGATGTTAGTTTTAAGACATCACGGTCGATGTTAAGGACATCATAGTCCATGAGTTTAAGGACCTCACAGTCCAGTTTAGAGACGTCATAATCTGTGAAGTGTGTGGTTATCGGGACCTGTCACCTCTCTGAAGACGTTGAAGGATTACAACGATAAATATCAAAGGAGTGAAGAGATGTACCCTCGAACCAGAGTGGATTAAGTGATCTGTTGTCCAATTTGGAACTAAGATCAATTAATTAGATTATGAGCACATTTGGGCTCAGTTAAGTCTGAATTGAGGACTTATGGCCAATTTGGGCTAAGTCCAATTAAATTTGAAGCGTTGGCCCTCTGTCGGTCCATTATACATTTGTCTCGGTTCAAGCCCACATTATTCAGTAATGCTAAACATTTTCATCTTTGATTTCCTTAATTTTGAGATTCATTTGGAGGAGGGACTTTTGCCTCTGGAAAATTAGCCGATTTGGCTAAAAGCAGTGTTAAACACTAGAGAACAGTAGTGTTAAACACTAGAAATAAATCTCTCAAATTAGTGTTTAAACACTAGGAAACAACAGTGTTAAACACTGGAAATAAGGCTCTCGAATTAGTGTTAAACAATAAAGTAAAAAGGGTCACGTGTGGACACGTGAGGGCGCCCAAAGGCGGGACCAGATTCCTTTCTTTGTTCTGCAATTAAGTGTTAAACACTTTTTATATTTTTATTTTGAGCATCACGTGTTGACACATGATGGGGATTTATGCGCTGACTGTTAAAACATTTGCCAAGGGGTCACGTGGTAACACGTGAGAGCGCCCAAAGCCTTCATTTCCTTTGCTTTTTCTTTCTATGTTTTGTAAGTCACGAGGGAGCACGTGAGGCGTTGCCTCAAAGCCTTTTCTTTCTCATTTCTGGGGATCTCTTCAGGGGTCACGTGGGGACACGTGACCTTAGTTCTTTTCATGCACAGAGATCTTTTAAGTCTCCCTATTTTATTTTGAGAATTAAATTCTCTGTAGGGTTAAAGCCTAATCATGATTTTGGAGAAATTAAATTCCCATTTTGAAAGAATTAAATTCTTATGTAGGGTTAAACCCTAATTTCTTTTAGAGGAATTGAATTCCAATATATGTAAAAGAATTAAATTCTAGTATAGGGTGAAAACCCTAATTTCATTTTAAGAGGAATTAAATTCCTATGAATTTGAGAGAATTAAATTCTCAATTAGGGTTAAATCCTAGTTCTATCCATCTTGAAGGAATTAAATTCCTATAGTTTTGGGAGAATTAAATTCTCATATAGGGTTAAACCTTAGTTTTGGTTTTGGGAGAATTAAATTCTCAAAACTCAATTCCCCCTCTAAGTTTTGGATCTGCATGGCAGGATCTCAACCCGATGAGAATTAAATTCTCAACTTATGGGGAGATGTGCTCTTTGCAGATCTTCAACCAGGGGAAGAACTAAGTTCTTTGTGCAGAAGAGTTAAACTCTTGGATTTGATAATTAAATTCCCTGTTTTGAAGTTTTGATACTTTTTCCCTTTCTCACCTAGGGTTTTCTTTATTGAGAATTAAATTCTCCTTTCTTTTCTCTCTGAATTTTCAAGATGCCAAAACTCTATCTCAAAAATTCTCTCTCCTTCTCTTCTCTTAGCCCCCTATTTATAGGAGGAGGGAAAGAATCAATTTGTTTAGAAAATCCTTCATTGAAAGATTTTGTTTATTTTTATAATTAATATGAGCCTTTAGATCGTACAGTGAATTTTATTCACCGTTGGATTTTAAATCTAAAGATATTCTGTTTGTTATTTCTGGTGAGATTTTTAGGGAAATTTTTCCTTGTCTAAAATCTTTCCATAAATTGGTGATTTGTAATCACCCTTGGATCTTTAATCCAACGGTCCCCATAATCCTTTTCCATTTGGAAAAATTTAGAAGCTTTTAGAATTTAATTCTATTAACTGTAAGGCTTTCGAAGCCAGTCACATGCTGACACGTGACCCTTGGTCACGTGTGAGCACGTGACCCCCAATTGAGTCATTTTCTCAGCGTTTACTTACGCTTCAGCTTTAACCATCACGTGTCAACACGTGATCATTAGTCACGTGTGAGCACGTGACACCTCATTGAGCTATTTCCTTCAGCCGTTTGTTATTGTGTGTCTGTTTTGATCGTCACGTGTCAACACGTGACCATTTGTCACGTGTGAGCACGTGATACCTCATTGAGGTAATTCCCGATTTTTAGAATTGAATTCTATTAAGCTGTAAGGCTTTCAAAGCCTGTCACGTGACCCTTGGTCACGTGTGAGCACGTGACCCCAATTGAGCCATCTTTCAGCCGTTTGTTATCATTTCTGTTTGATGGGGTTTTATCCATCACGTGTCATCATGTGACCATTGGTCACGTGTGAACATGTGATACCTCATTGAGGTAATTCTTGATTTTTTAATCAGGAAACATGGGGTCCTTAAACTCATGGACTATGATGTCCTTAAACTTTATGGACTGTGGGGTCCTTAAACTCATAGACTATGATGTCTTTAAATTTTACAGACTATGATGTCTTTAAACTCCATGGACTATGATGTTCTTAAAATAATGGACCGCAAAGTCCCTAAACTAAAACAATAGAGCCCAAATGCTCTTTTGTTGAATCTAAGTGATCCTGTTAAGTAGATCTTAGTCTAAAATTAGACCAACGTATCCTTAACAAATGGTTGAGTTGATCTTAGTCTAAAATTAGACCAACGTATCCTTAACAAACGTTTAAGTTGATCTTAGTCTCAAATGAGATTAACGATCCTTAAACCCAAACCAAAACCCAAATCTAAGAAAATACAGATTTGGACTAATCCATGCCCTACGGGCGACAACATAAATTAGTCTCCGTATACAATCCACGGGCAACCAAAAATAAAACAAATACACACGACACAAAGTGACCATCTGGAGAAAGGGAAAGTGGCTACCGCGATACGGTAGCATAATTAACTGCAGGGGCTTGCGCCTGAAGGGAAGAGCGTCCCCACAATAAAAAATCCCTCAAACGAGGGGGAATCTGATGAAGTCTGCTACATCGGCCATATCCGTCTAAACCTTCGATACATGGTGCCATAAATCAACTTGGAATTTTCGGAGAGATGGACGGATAAATCCAAATATCATCTGCCCCCAAAATTCAGGCAAGACGTTTGTCTTTCCGGTCTTTCGGCGGAGAACAGTCATTTTTCCACTTATCAATATCATTGTCATATTTTCCACAATGCAATCACTAACACTACTATATTGACAATGCAATTCAGTCACTGGGTTTCAACATGAATGATCACTATGCAGCAGGTATAAAGCAAACACGAAAAATAAGTAGAAATGCACTGAGCAAATATTCCCTATATTATGACGACCAATGCCATACGACTTGCAAAATTTATGATAAATCATATGCAAGGATTCGACCAAAATAATATAAAGGCGTACGAAGTAAACTTGATTATCTAAACAGTAAAATTTATTTCATGTCAATCGGAATTCAGGTTAGGAATTATCATCATTTGCAGGTAGCAATCGATTGCTGAAATTCCAGTTTCAGAACTGGAAGCCCAACTTCGCGCACATTTTATCAGTAATTTTGTTCAGATTCCGATATTGCTCCAGTTTAATGAAATATATTTCTATCAGTTAAGTTTCCAACTCATCAAACGGATTATCAATAGTACCTCTATATTAGAAGTTATGTTCAGTTTAATGTGACGGTGTAAAGAATATTACTGCAGAAACTGAAGAACACAGCGACACTCTAAAATACAATTTAAATATCAAATGACGGTGGGAATGCATGGGACCAGATTCATGTGATATCTAATTAAGTTATCTATGCGACCCTATAGGGCTCCGTGCATTTTCAGTTTTAGACAAGTATGTACAGGCGCATAAATTCAGGTTTCCCCTATAGAATGCCGCCCCGGACTGCAGTCCAGAGCCGTATTTACCTTCATTTTTCAGTGTCATGAAATTGAAATATTCAATAACTAATTATATAGGGTTATAGGTTATCTCTTTAGGTTCGATACGAGCTCTGGAACACCATAATTAGATTTATATTTAATTAACTACATATTTTACAACGTGATATGTACGGCGATTTTCAGATTTGACGTAACTGTTTCCCCAATCAGAGCAAAGCTCTATTTTGAAATTCAAAATTCAAAAATTGAAGCAACGTGATTGATCGTAAATTTCGGTTGTGTAAAATAAACTTGTAAAGATATCACAATCAAAAAATTATATTTACCGCAATCAAACCACGGTGTCGGATGTAGTTAATGAATGAGTGCGGATCGTTCACAGGGATTGTGCAATTCAATTGTATTTTGATACGTTTGAAATGAAATGTTAAACAACAATAAACGAAAACATGATTCAAGATGTGATTTGTATTCGAGTGTCACTATTCTTTACTCAAGAATTAAGAAACTATAAACAATCAAGAATCGGTTGTTTTGATAATATTTCCAATCAACAATCAAGAATATAAGAGAGGCTCGTAGGAATCGATCGGATCTTTAGACGTGATGTAATCTAAAGGGTTTCGTGTTCTTGTCCTTCGAAGAATTGATACTAGATCAATGGTGATCGACGAGAGTTAGGGTTTTCTTGATGAAATTAGGGTTTCATCTCTTAACCCTTGTTCTTTCGAGGATACCATTTATATTCTAGCCTCTAGCAATTCCAAGAAACGATCGGAACTCCCCAATCTCGAGCGATGTCGATCAAGAAAGCATCGCAACGAATTGGGTCGTCGATTCTTGAACTTGCTAGGGTTTACAAACTCGTGGGATTCAAGAATCGATTACAAATTTGTTACATCATCATACTAAAGATCGTTTCGACTCCCCGACGAGCGGAGTTTTATTCACACATCACCACAAAGACAATATTCAAGAATAGTAATGATAACATGATGCGGAATTTAAAGAAAACAAGATAAAAGAATATCACCTTTTATTTAATCAACAATTTCAATACATTCTTTCAAGAATCTACAAGAAGAAGAAATCGATCGTTGACTCGGCTTCGCTCGTCTCCGTGGATCGTGGATCTACTTTGATCTCTTGCCCGATTGAAGATCGGCTCGGCTCATAAAAGGGTTGAAGGCATCTTGCTTGGCTTGCACTCAAGATCTTGAATTGTGGTTGGATTTAGGGTTAGGGTTTCCTACAAGCTCTCTCACTAAACTTGAGGAAGAGGGGATGAAGAAAGAGATTGATTTTCTAAACTTCAATAATCTTTTCACAATGAGCCTAGGGTCTTATTTATAGAACTCCCAAACCCTAGGTTTAGGTTTGAATTAGAACTTTCCCTCCCAAAGTTTGTTGAAGAGTTTCTAGAAGGAGTTTGTTAGGAGTTAGCTTAGGGTTTAAGCTAGGGTTTAGGGAAAGTTCTAGAATGATTAGGCTAATGTAATGTAACTCAAGGTGTTTGCTGATCTGGAGGAAGTATCTGGGATATTCTGGAAGTTTGTGAGCATTATTGAGCTGTAGCCACTGAAACAGGAGTTGTGCACTGAAATTGAGGAGCTGACGTCACTATTGGACCGCGCTTCCGCCGCAAGAACCTGGCATTGGCCGCCCTTCCGCCGCGCATTATTGGCCTTGGAATCTGTGCCTTCTTCTGCTGCTTGGTACTGCTGTTTTTAGATTCCTTTGATGTTTAGATTTGTACTTCCTCTTCTGTGTTGATACCAGATTTGAGTTAAGTGAATTTACGAGCAATTGTAATGGTCGAGCACTGTAATGATCGAGCAAGCTCTCTTTTCCTGCACAGACTTCGAAACACGGGTTGCAAGATATAGAAAATATGCCATGTAATGCAATGCAGTCAATTTCCCTAGAAATGCCGGTTTTAAGGTCGAATACATGTAATCTGATATTTTGCGACCGATTTGCTAATATGTGAATTATGAATACCGTACACTTCTATATGGATGCAAATGATAAGGAAATTGCCGGTTAAAATATGCAATATTATCGACTGATCAAATACCCCCAAACTTAATTTCGATCGTCTCGAGAGAATGTTTTTTTTTTATTAAAAAGAGAAGGAGAAAATAAAGAAAGAGAAAAACTAACTAGCACACTTTCGTAGGCAACACGATTGCACTGAGCATGTGCAACAATCCTTTAAACCTCTAGGTGTCCCTAGTAGGAGGAGTGTTGTCTCCTGAGGGTTTTCAGCGGATTGCACCCACAAAATCCAATAATAAAAGCAAGATCATGAATATTACATTTAAAAAAGAGAATCGTAAAAGAAAAGCTTTGAAAATTAGGGTTTCCAACTAAGCTAGCTTTTCGGTTGTCATGAGCCCTATCTTAATGGTCATGAAAAGATGTTAGAAATCACGTCCTCCCTCAATAAAACATCGTCTTATTCTTCATTCCTATCTTTATTCCAAACATCGATCATATCACCCTGCGTGTGTGTAAAGACATCCCTACACCCGGAGAATTCAATTCAAGCTATCATACTCTTGCCCATCAACCTCAGTACTCCTTGACAAACGAGATTGCTTACACACTTTCATGCGACCGTTAATACTTCTTGAGGTACTAACCGACCGATTACTAATGTGCTTGCATGCTTGGTGTATTTTCCTCGTCTTGCACCACCTCAGGCATAGCAGTGACTCCCAGACCAGTTGACCTTGGGGCACTAGGTGAAGAAGCACCCTTTTGCTATATATTTTTATTGCCCTCGGTGATAACAAAACCAGTATCCATTTTTCTCACCACTTTAAAACACATATTTTTTTTTCATACTTTTGGCTTTAAGACGAGCATTTCAAGGTATCCTCTACTATCCCAGGCTTCAAGACGTGTGTAAGTGCGAATAGCAGGGTAGCAACGTTCAAAATGTTTGGCTTCCAGAATAGAAACTATTTTTCAGACTTATTTTTATCCTCAGATTAGTGACGTCCTTCATCTTACTAACCCTTGGGACAACGGCTCATAACTACTTATTACTAGTTCGTATAAGAAAACTTCTAATTTTCTTGGTTTTCTAAAATTTTTCTAATCTCATGGATGTAACTTTTCACTATCTAAACTTTCATTATCTTATTTATATACAAAAAAGTGTAAATATAAAAATTATTTTTATATTTGAAAATTTTTAAATTTTTATGGGTTTTGAAAATTTTTCAATTTTTATAGATTTTTAAAAGAAATGTTTTGTGCTTATGCAGATGATATGCAAATGATGCGAAAATAAGCACAAACCTCCCCCAAACTTGTTTTCAACAGTGTCCTCACTGTTGCCGACAGCTATACCTACAAAAATCTGTAAATCTGGGGGGAATTATTAGTGGGGGCAAAATATATAAGTGAAGAACTTCCCCCAAATTTATCTTTCACTCACCTTCATTCAAAGAATGATGCAATGATATACAGGATATGAAGATGAGACGGAGGAATTTTTAATCCAAATAAACTGGCTCTTGTAAGAACAAGAGCTCCTCCGTGGGGTCAGTGGAAAAATACGGCTTTAATCTATGTCCATTTACTTTGAAAACAGTGCCGTTTTTAACATTTTCAACTTCTACTGCCCCGTGCGGATATACAGACCGCACAACAAATGGTCCCTTCCATCGAGATCGGAGCTTACCCGCGTGAAGGTGTAATCGTGAATCATAAAGAAGGACTTGTTGACCAGGTAAAAATGTTTTCCTTAGAATGCTTTTATCGTGAAAAACCTTAGTCCTATTCTTTGTGATTACAGCATTATCATAAGCTTCATCGCGGAGTTCGCTTAGCTCGTTAAGTTGCAGCTTCCGAAAGTTGCAAGCAAGGTTTAGATCAAAATTTATTTCCTTTATAGCCCACAATGCTTTATGTTCTATCTCAACAGGTAGATGACATGCTTTACCAAAAACTATCCTATATGGAGACATTCCTAGGTCGGTCTTATATGCAGTCCTGAATGCCCAAAGAGCATCCGTCAATTTGGTCGACCAGTCTTTTCTATTTTTAGCAACAGTTTTCTCCAGGATAAGTTTGATTTGTCTGTTTGAGATCTCAGCCTGCCCGCTTGTTTGGGGATGATAGGGTGTAGAAAGGCGGTGGTTGATTGAGTATTTCCGCATCAGAGTCTCGAAAGACCTGTTGCAGAAGTGTGTCCCATTATCGCTAATGATAGCGCGTGGGTGTCCAAATCGCGAAAAGATATTCTCTTTCAAGAACTTAATGACAACTTTCCTGTCATTAGTGCGACATGGAATGGCTTCTACCCACTTTGAGACATAATCAACCGCCAGCAAAATGTACAGATTCCCAAAGGAGTTGGGAAAAGGACCCATAAAATCAATGCCCCAAACATCAAACATTTCAACAACCAGAATGGGTTGCTGAGGCATTTCATTCCTCTGGATATTCTACCCCGTATACTGACATTGTGTACAGGTTTTGCAATACTCAAATGCGTCCTTAAATAAGGTCGGCCAATAAAATCCACATTGCAAAACCTTTTCCGCTGTCTTTCTAGGACCAAAGTGACCCCCCACAAGCCTGATCATGACAAAATGAAAGAACACTCTTGAACTCTTCATTTGGGACGCACCGGCGAATGATCTGATCAGGACAATATTTAAACAAATAGGCTCGTCCCAGTAAAAGTGTTTTACTTGGGAAAGAAAACGGTATTTGTCCTGTTTTTGACCAATCGCTCGGTATAAGTCCCGTGGCATGATAGTTCACAATATCCCTGAACCATGGTTCAGCGGATATGCTCAAGAGTTGTTCATCAGGGAATGAGTCATTGATCGGCAGGGTCACAGGGGAAGAAACGATGCGTGAAAGGTGGTCAGCTACTACGTTTTCACATCCTTTCTTATCTTTGATAACAAGATCAAATTCTTGTAACAGTAGGATCCAACGTATTAGTCGACCTTTTGCATCTTTCTTCGCCAGAAGATGTTTCAAAGCGGAAATGGTCAGTATATACAACTATAGGCGAGCCGATTAAGTAAGGCCTGAATTTTTCTAATACAAATACAACTGCTAAAAGCTCTTTCTCGGTGGTTGTATAATTGATTTGCGCATCATTCAGGGTCTTACTGGCATAGTAAATCACGTGTGCATCTTTTCGATGTGCTGTCCTAAGACTGCACCTACTGCAAAATCAGATGCATCACACATCAGCTCAAAGGGGTAGTCCCAATTTGGTGATGATAAAATGGGGGCTGAAGTGAGTGAGTGTTTAAGTGAGTCGAAAGCTGTCTCGCAATCCGAGTCGAAGTGGAAGGTCGTATCCTTGGCCAGGAGTAGTATTAAAGGTCTAGCAATTTTGCTAAAATCCTTAATGAATCTCCTATAAAAAGCCCGCATGTCCAAGGAAAGAGCGAATATCTTTGACGCTTTTGGGATGAGGCAGGTTTTGAATGACATCTACTTTAGCTCTGTCAACCTCAATGCCTTTCTGTGAAATGATATGTCCAAGGACTATTCCTTCTTGGACCATAAAGTGGCATTTTTCCCAGTTTAATGTCAAGTTCTTCTCTTTGCAACGAGTAAGAACAGCGTCAAGATTCGCTAGGCAATCAGAAAAAGAGTCTCCAAAAATCGAGAAGTCGTCCATAAAGATCTCCAGAAAATTCTCTACCATATCAGAGAATATCCCCATCATACACCGCTGAAAGGTAGCGGGAGCATTGCATAACCCAAAGGGCATGCGACTGTAAGCAAAGGTACCAAAAGGACAAGTAAAAGTGGTTTTATCTTGATCCTTTTTGGCGATGGGGACCTGATTGTAGCCTGAGTATCCGTCCATAAAACAATAAAACTCTCGTCCCGCTAAGCGTTCCAGCATTTGATCAATAAATGGTAGAGGAAAATGATCTTTCCTCGTAGCAGCGTTGAGTTTTCTATAATCGATGCATACATGCCACCCAGTTTGGGCGCGTGTTTGAATCAACTCATTCGCTTCATTTGTGATAACTGTGATGCCGGATTTCTTAGGAACGACATGTATAGGACTCACCCACTGGCTATCGGAGATGGGGTAGATAATACCATTATCTAAGCACTTGACGATTTCTTTCATGACAGCTTCCTTCATGACGGGATTCAACCGTCTCTGTGGTTCTCGGGTCGGTCTGGCATCATCCATCACATGTATATGATGTTCAACTATCAAGGGACTAATCCCTTTGATGTCCGCCATACTCCAACCAAACGCCTCTTTGTTAGATCTCAATACCGATAAAAGGGCATTCTCTTGCTCTGATGCAAGAGAAGCGGAAATGATAACCGGTAATGACTCGTTCTCACCAAGATATGCATATTTCAGGTGAGAAGGTAAAATTTTGAGATCTAACTCAGGCGGAGAAATGATAGAAGGAAGGGTCATAGATTGATTTTTGGATCTACAAAGAAGCTCAGAGCCTGTGAAAGATACAGACTCGGGTGGAGAAAAGTCAGAAGTGCAGGACTCATGTGTAGCTAAAGTGTCCTCACTAAGATCATGTGTGAAATCAAACAGAGATGTGCTAATGTCATCGAGATCAGTCAAGCAAAGATCCTCAGCTCCACAACTATCGGGAGCGATCTCATGGACAGAGCACACATCTAAAATATGAGCAGAGGGTTCTGACGGCTGACTTCCAACTCTATAGATATTTAGTTCAATGGTCATATTTCCAAATGATAAATTCATTGAACCATTTCTACAGTTTATAACAGCGTTGGAAGTGGCAAGGAAAGGACGACCTAGAATCACCGGAATTTGGCCCCGGGGGTTTGCTACAGGATGTGTGTCTAGCACAATGAAGTCTACAGGGAAAACAAATTCCCCGACCTTTATTAACACATCCTCTAATTCACCCCTTGGTTTGGTGATAGATCGGTCTGCCATCTGGAGAGTGCAATGAGCAGGTTTCAGCTCTCCAATCCCTAATTGCTCATAGACAGAATAAGGTAACAGGTTAACACTCGCGCCAAGGTCTAAAAGAGCACGATTTATGTTTTTACCCCCAATCGAAATCGATATTGTAGGACAACCTGGGTCCTTTCTTTTCTTTGGAAGCTGGGGTATAAAAGCAGTGCTGATGTTATTAGACATAAAGACCTTCTTCGGCACTTGGGTCTTCCTCTTCCTAGTGCACAAGTCCTTTAGAATTTTCGCATAAGCGGGGACTTGCTGAATCGCATCTAGGAGAGGGATATTGATGTTAACCTGTTTGAACATCTCTAAAATTTTCTCCATATGAGGACTCGTTCTATTAGCCCTTAGCCGGTTCGGGTAAGGTGCTTTCGCAATAAGAGCGGGGTCCATCACAGGAGAAGGAAAGGGGGGTAGACGAGGTCCCAAAGGAGGTGTGGGGACCGTCTGTGGAGAACTATAAGGGTTGGGTGAAGGTGTTGAGCCTAAAGGGAAATGGAGAATAGGCTCGTGCGAAAGTGGTTTGGTAGAAGAAGAAGGATCAGAAGGTGAAGTGTGTGTATGTGGGAAAGACTCAGCCGGGGTGTTGATATGATTTTCAGTATTATCAATACCTTCCCCGACATGATTGTTCAGCACTCTTCCCGATCTCAACGTTGTAATGGCATTTACATTGTAATGCCCAGGATTCTGTAGGGGTTGAGAGGGAAGTTTCCCTTTTTCTCTCGCACTCATTTCGGCTTTTAAGCGTGCGATTTCAGCTTCCATCGTGCGAATACTCTCAGCTTGGGACGCTGAGTTTTTCTTTATTTCACTGACGGAAGATCTAACCTCAGTCGAAACATCCATGAAATTTGATAAAAGTGATTTCATGGTTTGAGTGAATTGAGAGAACTCGTCAGAACAGGGCTGCATAGGATTAGACTGTGCAGGAGTGTTGCCCTGATTTTGGAAATTTTGTGACGGGTAGGGGTGCTGAGTGAGTTGTAGGGGTTGCTGTTGTGGTGGAGGAAGAGCCCGTTGAAATTGATTCGTGTTTGGAACCGTGTTTTGAGATTGGTTTTGGTTCCAAGCAAAATTCGGGTGGTTCCTCCAACCCTGATTGTAACTGGAAGAATATGGATCGTTTCGAGGTCTTTGAAATGCGGCATTAGAATGCTCGTGACCTTGAAACGCAGAGTTTAATGGACATTCTTCCGTTAAATGTGACGGATCAGAACAGCACCCACAAACAGTTTTGGGGAGTGACATTGGGTTTAGGGAGGCTGCTGCAAATTTGTGTTCCATAGCGTCGAGCTTCTTTTGCATTGCTGCCATTTCAGCTCGAACACCTATGGACACATCTATTTGGTGTACGCCACCCCTATTCAATGGTTGTGTTCCACTCTTCCAAATTAGTGACTTTTCAGCGAACTCTTCTAAGTATCGCCAGGCTTCCCTGTCATCTTTGGTCATAAAAGTACCTTGACACATGTTTTCAAGGCTCTGTTTAGTGCTAGGGTTACTGCCCTCATATATGATTCGGCAAAGCTCCCATCTCGGGATGCCGTGATGAGGACATTGAACCAATAGATCCTTGAAACGTTCAAAGTATTTTGAAAATGGTTCGGCAGGGAGCTGGGCAAATTGGTTCAGTTCGCTACGGATTCGAGCCGTCTTTTGGACTGGGTAAAATTTCTTAAGGAATGCAGCGACGAATTCTTCCCAATTCGTAATAGAGTGTGCGGTGGTGTTATATAGCCACTTCTCGGCTATATCGCACAAAGTAAATGGAAGAAGTCGTAGACGCATCGCATCCACTGAAAGTTGAGACGTACCCATCATTGCGCAAACGTTTTCAAATTTGGTAATGAAAACGTAAGCGTCCTCGGTCTCGAGTCCGTGGTATTTGGGTAAAAGATTGATATACTGGGGCTTTATTTCAAAGTTGTCCCCATTGGCTGGTGGTGTGGATAAGCAGGTCGAAAGAGGACCTCTATGTGGATAGCATCTTTCCTGGAGAGAAATGTGGGGTGGAGTAGGATTCTGCACACCAACGGACGGTGGCAGATTAGGGTTAAAGAAATTTGATGGATTCGGATCCATCGGTGTGGGTGTGGTAGTGGGTAAAGAAAAGGTAAATGGAGAATTATCGACTTCGGAGTCGATAAAAGGTACGCGGACTAAACGGGCACTAGAATCCCGTGTCCAGCCTATCTTGCACTAAAAAGGGTTAGTACAAGTGGCAGCGTTGACTTATAATTAGGGATGAATGAATGCGGTGCTTGCTTTGAAAAAGGGACGGATTTTGAAAAAATGATGCGACAAAACAAATGCAGCACACAAACCCTAGAATCTAATGGTCACCTAGGTCCGATCTCTAGACCGCTCCTAACTGCCAAAAGACAAGCCGCAGGATAGAATCCTCCACTGCCTCTTTGTCCCCCTGTGGCCGGATAAGTGCCGGGTAAGTGGGAAGGAACCACCACTACAGTGGACCTAATTAATAACCACTAGCCTTAGACACACTCGCCTTAGGCACCACAAGAAAACGCGGATAAGCAATGAATTACCCACGACCTTCTCTTGTCCTATTGAGCGCGACAGTCCTTAGAGTCTTCTCTAGATTTCTTTTAGTTAATGGAGGTAATGCGGATGCAAGTTTGACGATTTTCGGGGCCTAGGAAGGGTAATGAAATCCCCACCTAATTTGGATTTGGCCGTGCCCCTTAAATTTCCGTATTAGAATGCAAACAACCAAGAAATCAAAATCACACACAATTTTAATTTTGCTTTTGCGCGCTGCGATTTATTTGCAAAGAATCCTGCAGCAAAGGGTTAGTTGGAGCTAAAAAGGGTGAGAGGAGAGAGCAAGAAAATACCTGCTGGAAAATTTTCCAGAGAACCCTCAAGTATGCGGCGCTTCCGCCGCAAGAACCATATATATGCCGCGGATGAGCGGTCAGTTCTGGGGAACAGTGAACAATTTTTCTTCAGCAAGCTCCTGTTGCTATCTACAGCTCTCTGATATATTCAAACAAATTTTTCCACAGAACAGAATGCTCCAGATCACCTTGCAATCAAATCACAACACACGTGTAAGAGTTTGTACGAATTTTGATTTCAAGAAGTAAAACGTAATAATTCTTTCACTTCAAACTATAAATGCAAATGAATTAGCGCGATCCCCGGCAACGGCGCCATTTTGATTGATCGTAAATTTCGGTTGTGTAAAATAAACTTGTAAAGATATCACAATTAAAAAATTATATTTACCGCAATCAAACCACGGTGTCGGATGTAGTTAATGAATGAGTGCGGATCGTCCACAGGGATTGTGCAATTCAATTGTATTTTGATACGTTTGAAATGAAATGTTAAACAACAATAAACGAAAACATGATTCAAGATGTGATTTGTATTCGAGTGTCACTATTCTTTACTCAAGAATCAAGAAACTATAAACAATCAAGAATCGGTTGTTTTGATAATATTTCCAATCAACAATCAAGAATATAAGAGAGGCTCGTAGGAATCGATCGGATCTTTAGACGTGATGTAATCTAAAGGGTTTCGTGTTCTTGTCCTTCGAAGAATTGATACTAGATCAATGGTGATCGACGAGAGTTAGGGTTTTCTTGATGAAATTAGGGTTTCATCTCTTAACCCTTGTTCTTTCGAGGATACCATTTATATTCTAGCCTCTAGCAATTCCAAGAAACGATCGGAACTCCCCAATCTCGAGCGATGTCGATCAAGAAAGCATCGCAACGAATTGGGTCGTCGATTCTTGAACTTGCTAGGGTTTACAAACTCGTGGGATTCAAGAATCGATTACAAATTTGTTACATCATCATACTAAAGATCGTTTCGACTCCCCGACGAGCGGAGTTTTATTCACACATCACCACAAAGACAATATTCAAGAATAATAATGATAACATGATGCGGAATTTAAAGAAAACAAGATAAAAGAATATCACCTTTTATTTAATCAACAATTTCAATACATTCTTTCAAGAATCTACAAGAAGAAGAAATCGATCGTTGACTCGGCTTCGCTCGTCTCCGTGGATCGTGGATCTACTTTGATCTCTTGCCCGATTGAAGATCGGCTCGGCTCATAAAAGGGTTGAAGGCATCTTGCTTGGCTTGCACTCAAGATCTTGAATTGTGGTTGGATTTAGGGTTAGGGTTTCCTACAAGCTCTCTCACTAAACTTGAGGAAGAGGGGATGAAGAAAGAGATTGATTTTCTAAACTTCAATAATCTTTTCACAATGAGCCTAGGGTCTTATTTATAGAACTCCCAAACCCTAGGTTTAGGTTTGAATTAGAACTTTCCCTCCCAAAGTTTGTTGAAGAGTTTCTAGAAGGAGTTTGTTAGGAGTTAGCTTAGGGTTTAAGCTAGGGTTTAGGGAAAGTTCTAGAATGATTAGGCTAATGTAATGTAACTCAAGGTGTTTGCTGATCTGGAGGAAGTATCTGGGATATTCTGGAAGTTTGTGAGCATTATTGAGCTGTAGCCACTGAAACAGGAGTTGTGCACTGAAATTGAGGAGCTGACGTCACTATTGGACCGCGCTTCCGCCACAAGAACCTGGCATTGGCCGCCCTTCCGCCGCGCATTATTGGCCTTGGAATTTGTGCCTTCTTCTGCTGCTTGGTACTGCTGTTTTTAGATTCCTTTGATGTTTAGATTTGTACTTCCTCTTCTGTGTTGATACCAGATTTGAGTTAAGTGAATTTACGAGCAATTGTAATGGTCGAGCACTGTAATGATCGAGCAAGCTCTCTTTTCCTGCACAGACTTCGAAACACGGGTTGCAAGATATAGAAAATATGCCATGTAATGCAATGCAGTCAATTTCCCTAGAAATGCCGGTTTTAAGGTCGAATACATGTAATCTGATATTTTGCGACCGATTTGCTAATATGTGAATTATGAATACCGTACACTTCTATATGGATGCAAATGATAAGGAAATTGCCGGTTAAAATATGCAATATTATCGACTGATCACAACGCTTCAGATCCAGCACTCTGCGCTGTGTGCCACGTGTCAAACACAGATGGGTTAGCGCCAGGTGCGCTGCGCCGTAGGCAGCGCACCCCCAATCAGAGCAAAACTCTGTTTTAAAATTCAAAATTCAAAAGAATTGAAGCAACGCTTAAGATCCAGCGCTTTGCGCTGCGCGCCACGTGTCAAACACAGGCTGCGCTGCGCGCCACGTGTCAAACACAGGCGCGCTAGCGTAGGATGCGCTGTGCCCCGCGCTGCGCGCCACGTGTCAAACGTAGGTGCGCCAGCGCTGGAATTAAAAATTCCCCACCGTTAGATCAAAAGATCTAATAATAAATTATTAATTAATCAGAATTAAAATTTTGTTATGGAAAGATCTTTCCAATCTTGGTAAAAACAAGAAGATTATCTTCTGCAAAACAGAAACCATAGGATCAAAGATCCAACGGTGGGAAATATTACCAAATCAATCAGAGAAAGATCTCTATATCTGATTTAACAAATCAATTTGCCCTATATAAAGGCCCCAAGACTTCAAGTCTGATATAGAAAAAACAGAAAGAGAAACCCCCCTACAACTTTTGAGAATACTCAAAGAAAGAAAAGCAAGATTTTAGAAAAAGAAGATCATTTCTTCAAGATAAAGAATATGATTCTTGAATACAGAGATGAAATCATCTTATGAAAAGAAAAACTATCTTCTAAAAAAGATCATAGATCTACAAAAGACCAAGGTCTTTGATAAAAAAGAGATCAAAAGATCTCATCATAAAAAACAAAAGAAGTATTTACTTCATTCACAGATCTTTGATCTACAAAGGCAGCGCCTTTTTTATAAATAAGAACTTTTATTCTTGAATCTTGAGGCAAAGCCTCCTTTAAAAAGAACATAAACTTGTTCTCTGATCAAAAATTTGATCAAATGCGCTGATCACACGCTTTTGGCGTGTCGGATGTTCAAAGTTCTAAAGTTATTACCGCGATCAGGACGGTGTCGCTTTGCAGCTAGCCGGTTGAGCACGGGTCGATCCGCAGGGAGATGGTTGTATGTCCGTTCTTGTTTTAGACGAGTCAATAAAGAATGAGTATATGTTTGTTCAATTCTATCCTAAGTGTTTTATATGCAAGTATAAAGTTGTTAAGAAAAAGATACGAAAGTGTAAACTAAAGAAATCCGCACTCAAAAGCTTTGAGCCGAGTCTTGACCAATTGAAGCTAGAGCAATCGGCAACAACGTGGATTAGGGTACTTAAGCACAGTATTCGTGGAATCCGGCTTATTGACCATTGTCCGTCCGTTCTTGTCTCTTGCTTTCGCCTCCGGCCAAACCGAACGCAACCGGTCGCGGTTAGGAATCACCGTTACCTTGGTAGGGTAGGGTGCCTAAAGGAGCGCTTGCGTATCGTTTGGGCGGAGTTCAATGGAAAATAACGGGAAAAGAAAATGAGCAAAGAAACGTTAACTTACAATATCGTATTGATTCTTAACAACAATAATTACAACCATTCACAAAACGAACAAAAAAAGAGAGAACAAAAAGATAAATAAAGAAAAGAAAAGATTACAAGCAAGTAAGTGCATGGAATTTAAGTGCATGAAAGTAAAGCAAGGTAATAAAAAGCAAGAAAGAAATAAGCAAGAAAAAGAACTAGAAACTATGGAACAAGTTACACACCATGGGTTTAATAACCCAAACTTAAACTTGCAAGCTCAATTAAGAGGTTGCAAGATCAAGAGAGAGCTAAAAACCCAAGGCAAAATGAAGCACAAATTCCACAAGAAGATACAACCCTTGAAATCAATAACAAACCCTTAAACTTTCAAGCTCAATGAAGAGGTTGAAAGATCAAGAGAAAGCAATGATCTCAAGGGGAAGCTAAACGAAAGAATGATACAAAAACCCTCATCTTCATTTAACTTCCACTCAATGCTCTCACTACATTTTCATAAAGGAAAGATGAAGAAGAAGAAGAAAACTAAAACTAGCAAAAAGAGGCTTAAGAATTTTACACCTTTGGTTTGGCTCAGAACTGGGGTATTTATAGGAAGGGGACTGGAAACCTAGGGCAAAAATATGCCCCTACAGGAAAAGAACAACATGCCCCTGAAAAATGACAGAGAGAGGAGCCTATACGGCCGCGGAACTGCGGCCTAGACCCCCTAGTGGCCGCAGTTCCGCGGCCCTATAGAAGAGTTAGGTCATGGGGTTTGGTGGGGTTCCCTGGTTCCCTTTTTCCTCGTGTTTGAAAACTTTAAACTGCACAAAATCTTCCAGAATATCTTCAGATTTCTTATTCCAAGATTTCTTTATTTTCTTCACTTTTGACTTCTATCTCCCTCGAGCTCCGCGCACCCATTGATTCTTGTGCTGCCCCCCTCGTGCTCTGTGCTTGTCCGAGACACGAATGACCACTGTCATATGTCTTGTCTCTGGAACTGGTACTTGGCACTGGACGGATATGGATGACCGGAACCCGGCTTTTATCTGCTGTCAACAGATGTTCTGCTTTTTGCGTAACTATGGAGATTTTGTCTTGATTTGCAATATTTGTACTGGAAACCTGTAATCTGTAAATATGTAACAAACACGGATTAAAAGCACCTACCTATAAACACACGAGCATAAGAATGGGCGGTATAAAATGCAATATTCTGTTATGAACATGCGCTTTGCGCTATTGGAAAGTGCCTTGCACTCATGAACTGCGCTTGTGCGCTCCTTGGACCGGCGCTCAGCGCCAAAGCATGCCACGTGTCAACCGCAGACACAACTTGCGCTTTGCGCCTTTGAAACAGAGCACTGTGCTCAAGGGCTGGCGCTCAGCGCCAAGCGCGCCATGTGTCACTCACTGGTGCGCCACTAAACTAGTGCAAAGCGCTCACAAACTAAAAGCGCAATGCGCTAATAAACTGGCGTTTAGTGCTAAGCGCGACACGTGTCATTTTCGTATGCGCTACTTGGCAGAAGCGCAATGCGCTCTTTAATTGGCACAAAGCGCCTGGTGCGCCACGTGGCGCACTGTCAGAACACACATTGTTCTAATGAATGCTATGCATTCAATACAAGACAAAAATTGTCAGGATCTGATGCTCTGCATTATTAAAAGGGCCAAGCCCAAATAAAGGCTCAACAGCCCAGAACAATAAAATGCTAAAACATTTTAATCTTATTGGACTTAGCCCAATTCTGGCCATAAGCCCTCAACTTATATTCAATTGAGCCCATCTGCTCACGAATATTCAACAGATCTTAGTTCCAAGATGGACTACAGATCTTTTAACCAATTCACACCGGTTCAAGGGTACATCTCTTTACTCCTCTGATATCTGTCGTTGTAATCCTTCAACGTCTTCAGAGAGGTGATGTGTCCTGACAACCACACATTTCTATTAACTGTGAGGTCGTTAAACTCACGGACTACGATGTCCTTAAACCTTATAGACTACGATGTCTCTAAACCGGACTGTGGGGTCCTTAAACTCACGGACTACGATGTCCTTAAACCTTATAGACTACGATGTCTCTAAACCGGACTGTGGGGTCCTTAAACTCATGGACTACGATGTCCTTAAACCTTATAGACTACGATGTCTCTAAACTGGACTGTGGGGTCCTTAAACTCATGGACTATGATGTCCTTAAACCTTATAGACTACGATGTCTCTAAACCGGACTGTGGGGTCCTTAAACTCATGGACTGCGATGTCCTTAAACCTTATAGACTACGATGTCTCTAAACCGGACTGTGGGGTCCTTTTAACTCATGGGCTACGATGTCCTTAAACCTTATAGACTACGATTTCTCTAAACCGGACTGTGGGGTCCTTAAACTCATGGACTACGATGTCCTTAAACCTTATAGACTACGATGTCTCTAAACCGGACTGTGGGGTCCTTAAACTCATGGACTACGATGTCCTTAAACTTCATAGACTACGATGTCTTTAAACTACGGACTGCGGGGTCCTTAAACTCATGGACTACGATGTCCTTAACCTCGGACTGTGGGGTCCCTTTAAACCCACTGACTACGTGTCCTTAACCTGGACCGAGATGTTCTTAAACTAACATTGGACCGTAATGTCCTTAAACTAATCGACCGCAATGTCCCTAAACTAAACAATAGAGTTCAAATGCTCTTTTGTTGGATCTAAATGATCCTGTTAAGTTGATCTTAGTCTAAAATTAGACTAACGTGTCCTTAACAAGCGTTGAGTCGATCTTAGTCTAAAATTTGACTAACGTATCCTTAACGAACGTTTAAGTTGATCTTAGTCTCAAATGAGACTAACGTATCCTTAAACCCAAACCAAAACCCAAATCTAAGAAAATACGGATTTGGACTAATCCACGCCCTACGGGCGACAACATAAATTAGTCTCCGTATACAATCCACGGGCAACCAAAAACAAAACAAACACCCACGACACGAAGTGAACATCTGGAGAAGGAGAAAGTGGTTACCGTGATGCGGTAGCGTAATTAACTACAGGGGCTTGCGCCTGCAGGGAAGAGCGTCCCCACAATCAAAATACCCCTCACAACGAGGGGGAATCTGACGAAGTCTGCTACATCGGCCGCATCCATTTAAACCTTTGATATACGGTGCCATAAATCAACTTGGCATCTTCGGAGAGGTGGACAGATAGCACCAATTAGCATCTGCCCCGAATTTCAGGCGAGACGTCCGCCGCGTCTTTGTCCGCGTCTTTCGGCGGTAAACAGATTCTAGCACGCCCGGTGGGACCTTTTCCTCTTTCTACTCCACACTTCGTGTGTCGCGTTCGCGAACGAATCGTGGTTTGATATGGTTGCCTATGGGTTCGAGATACTAAGATTTGGTTTCTTGCTTGGCGCAGAAAACGAAACATTGATAGGGTCTACTTGCATGAAATGTTCCAGCTGCAACTGCAACTCACGTTCCGCCTCATCTAGAGGCATAGCTTATGGGCCCCAAGCGGCCTCCGTGTTCACGATGCCGGTGGAACAGGTCACTCAGGCCACCACTGGATTGTTTTTCGGGACCATGCTCCCGCCAACGAGCTTCAGCGCTCTTATACCAACACAGGAAGCTCCTAAGAAGTCGGTCTTTGATCGGCTTGCAACTACAGCGGCCCCTCTCAACGGGTCGTCCAACTCCAGCGCCTCAGTCTTCGCCAGATTGGGCCAAAGTTCATGTGGGCCTATGATGAAGCCTACAATTCTAGCAAAGGTTGTTCCGAAGAGGATAGCCATCCCTGCTCCTGAAGTCGTCAAGGCGGCTTCTCCTGCCAAAGGGTCGGTCTTTACAAGACTGACTGTTCTGGCTCCCAATCCGACTCCCGTTCCTGCTCAAAAGTCTGTCTTTGACAGATTGGATACTGCCACTCGACGGACGTCGGTCTTCAATAGGCTGGTCCCAGCAGTGCCTCACCAGAACAGGGGGCATGACGAAGTCACCCCTCAAACTGAAACAATCCCAACGGCTCAACACGCTCGACGTCGCCACTGGCACCGAGTAAGGAAAGCTGTGGGCAACTCCCCCTCTGGGCTAACTCCACCAGCTCCAACGGTGGAAGTCAATGTTGCTGTTCCAACCGGAAACAGTTTTGAATTGCTGAACAAGGTGCGCAGGAACTCTCCTACCGCCGTACTGAAAAGATCTCCTCCACCCGTGGAGAATGTTACGAAGGCGAAGCCGGAGCAGCCCCCTCAGCGGCTGTCCTCCAAAATTTACAATGTTTGGCGACGGGTTCAGGACTCAGTAATTGATCAAGATTACTCTCGCCGGCAGAAAAAGGTGAAAGTTCAGCAGAAAGAGAGCCGTCCTATCAAGCCACAAAGGACGCTAACTACCTGGGTGCCCGCTACAACGGCCCTCTCAACGTCAACTGCTCAAAAGAAAAGGAGGCCAGAGAAAGCCCCTGTGACTACGGCAAACCGCAAAGACGCTAAGCCCAAATGCCCCAAGTCTGGGGGCATGATGGTGCATACCGTTCTATGGCTTCCGGAAAAGAGGAAAGCCGCCCTTCGACGGGTCACCGACCGTTCACCCGATCCGTAACGAAAGCCCAGGAGCAGCAGCAGAAGCTTCAGGAAATGCTAATGCAAATGGCCGCACTCACCGGGCCAAAAAAAATCCCTGAGGCGTCATCAGAGCAGCGTCACGAACAAGAAACCGATGCTGACTTCCTCCGCAGGGTCCTTAAAAAGAAGGACAGAGAAGCGGCAGAACAAGCGGCTAATAGAAAACAAATGGCGCTTCTCCTCCAAGACATGGTCGGGATGATGTTACAGCCGGATCCTCCTGCTGAAGACCCTCCGATCATTATTGAAGACGACAGAGGAGAGACATCGAACCCTCTGCCGGCCCTTTCAGCAGCCAAAGAGGAAACTATTTCCAAGGCCGCTCTGGATGACTATATTGCTCAGCAAATACGAGCTCACCAGGCGAATGAAGCAGCCGGACAAGTCGTTAAAACTGGGCGACCATATCCAGGCTGGTATGACCAAATAAAGTACCCGCCGGAATACACAATCCCCAAATTCCATGTGTAGAAGGGGACAGGTAATCCCCATCAGCATGTCGCTCAGATCAGGGCTTTTTGCGGCAACACCAGGGGTGATGATAAGCTTTTGCTCCGTCAATTCGTCGGCAGCTTGTCGGAGACGGCATTTGAATGGTACTCCGAACTTCCAAACGACTCCATCAAGACTTTTGCAGAAATGGAGTTGTTATTCACACAGCGATTCGCAAGTGCTAGTGAACACACCCTAATAACGACATTGATCAATGCCAGGGTGAAGCCAGGCGAGATGTGGGTTCAATACACAATCCGATGGTGGAATTTGTGGTCGAAATGCGAACTGCGCATCGAGGAAGCACCGGCAGTGGGCATGTTTGTGGGCACCCTAGACCCTCATTCAACTATTTCACAATTCATGATGTGCTTTAAGCCGATCACATTCCAAGACTTGATCGACAAGCTGGCCCAAATGGACCAGATGGGTCATAGACCGTCTCCTCCAAAGCCGGACTCTCGAAATGAGAAGGGAAAGGGGAAAGCGATCGTCGTCGCCAATGCTCAACAGCAGCCCGGTGGCCCGAGACCAGTTGATCGCCAAAATAACAGAACTCGATCTCTCGAAGATAAAATGAGGCGCCCTTACTCGTTCCCTCGAGACAAGACGAAGAGATTATTCGAACTAGCATTGCGCAACAGGCTCATCACTCTGCCAGAACTAAGACGCCCAGCGCAACCTGGCGACATTGGCAATCCTAACTTCTGCCCTTATCACCGAATGTTGGGCCATCCGATCGAGAATTGTTACATCTTCAAAAGCTGGATAGAAGATCAATACCAGCAGGGAAAATTCGTATTATCCGAAAATTGGAAGGTGAACCCGCCTCGGCCACACACTCCCAAGAAGACGGATACACCGGGGGCATCATACTCTTTCGTAGAAGAAGCTCCATGGGAGGTCACTCTTTCAGCCAAGACGAAAAGAATGCTGAAGGATCTCCAAACATCCCCGGCGATCAGGTGGAAAAATCCACTCGAGCCCGAGATCATCGAAGGAATGCTAAAACCGCGTCCAACTCCAAAGATTGATAGTGATAGCCAAAGCACTCACACCCAGCCGTCGAAATCTTCGAAAAAGAAGAAGAAATCCAAGAAGCCCGTGAAGCCTGGTGACAAGCGCACGGACCTCCAAAAACAAATTGACGCGTTGGAAGAATATAATCAAAAAGCACGGACTCCAGTCACACTCCATGAATTTCTCAGCCACGTCCTTAAGAACGGAGATGATGGAGAAGACTCGTCGGATGAGCTTGATGATTATGTGGAAAGCTGCCATGTGATCTCTCACTCGTTAATAAACGATGAAGAAGCTTCTTATGCAGAGAAACTGGGGGCATATCCTAAGCCGGAACACCTAGGGCCATCAGACGAAACGATTGATGCATTCCTGAACGAAGCTCTTCTTAAAAGCAAAGCTGCTCAAGAGCGTGAAACAGCCATATTTGAAAAAGCCAAACACCGGCGACTGGACGAAAGGGATGAAACACTCCCGCCAGATCAAAGTACATCCATCGTGAATAAAAACAGGTTCATGACGAGGAAGAGGTTCGCTAAAGCCATATCAATGGGAATGAAGCTGCCACCCTCCGAAGCGAACGCTCTTGGTGAAGCAGAAACACATTCTAACTACTGCTTATATCATCGAAAGATTGCGCACCCCACCGAAGAGTGCAACGCTTTTACAAGATGGTGGCAGGGATATGTGGCTCACCGGCAGCATTTCAAGCGGATGAAACGCAAAACTCATCGGGAGCAAAGAAATATGACCGGGGAGCATAAAAGAACTGCCAGCAACTGTCGCATGGTCAATGCCGGGGGATCGCAAGTTCTCATATTCGGGAGCGACTTTGGCGAAGAAATAGCTCTTGGCCCTCTCTTTAAAGAGTCCACCTTGGGAAAAGAGGAAGAACCAAGGACCTATGAAAATATTCAACCACGCAACCGTACGCTGCCCGAAAGGAATCTTGGGCCCTCGAACAGTGGGTCAAATAGAAAGGACAAGGGAAAAGAAAAAGTCCCTGGGGATATCATCCTTGATGAACAAGCCGTCAAAGAACTAACAGCCAAGGACCCGCCAAAGAAGAGTTAGGTGGACTACAACGTTCTGGCACACTTGAGGAAGATACCCTCGCAGCTCAGTATTCTCGACACCCTTCTGGTATCCAAAGAGGCAAGAGATTCTTTAATCAAGGCACTGCAAGAGCCCGAGCAATTCCAAGCTTTCCTTACTGAAGAAAAGATGAAGGACGAGCTAGAATAATTACACACAGCCGATATCACTTTCGGCGATGAAGATCTCCTCCTTGGGACGTGCGAGTACAACCGTCCCTTATATGTCTCCGGATACTGTCATGACATCAAGATAGGTAAAATCCTGGTCGACAATGGGTCCTCCGTCAATCTCCTCAACGTGAGGGTGCTAAAGGAGATATGCATGAGCGTTCAACACCTCGCTCGCGATAAAATCACCATCTCCGGATTTGACTCCCAGTCATCACGGACGCTTGGGTCTGTAATATTGACACTACGCTTTGGGCTGCTAGTCACTGACATCAAGTTCCACGTCATTGACGCTAAGACCTGCTACAACGCTTTGCTCGGCCGCCCCTGGTTACACGAGTACAACATCATCCCCTCTACACAACATCAGTGTATGAAATATTTCAAAGATGGTCTCGAGTATACTATGACAGGAGAGCTGAAACCATTCTCCGTGAACGAAGTCCGTAAGTACGAAGATGCAAAATTCTTCTTACCAGACTTTGAGGACACAGAAAGATGTCACAAACCGGAGAACAAAGCTATAACCACCATTCTGGTCTTCGGGAGTGATACCGAGAAGGAAGAAGAGATAGTCTACTCAGGTCCGCCCCAGTACAACAAGCCGGGACCGTCCGCTCCTATGCTTATCTTCGGCAGCGACTTGGAAGATGAGGTCCATGCCATATTCTCTGCTCGGCCTTCAATACAAACCTTCGCTGATGAAGAGCAAAGTTTGCAAGTTGCCATGGTTCCGCCCAAGCATCATAAAGTGCTAGACGCGTTTGATACCTACAGTGTGGAAGAACTGCAGACATTCTACGTCCCTCCTACGCGAAAAGGTGAAAAGGCGATCCTATTCTACCGATCCGGGAAAACTAAAGTGAAGAAAGAAATTTGGCATGGTGCGGATTCTACACTTGACAGGCTCCAGCCCATCCGTTTTCCCAGATATTACACAGACGGACTAAAGAGACTCTTGAGACGCCAAGGTATACCACTTAAGCAAACTGCGCGACAAGTATGGTTCTATAACAGGATCTGGAATGTTCCCGGAACTCAAAGAAAGTTGCCTAACGGGAGAATGGAAACGACCAGGCTTGGGTATGTTCAATCCAAGAAACGGGAGCTACTCCGCGACTGCTACGTCATACATGACTTTGATGAAGAAGGAGATGCTCTATGGGAAGATGCTAACCCTGAACCAGAACGAGCTCCTGCTGTGAAAATGCCCAGTCCGTCGTTCGAAGAGCAAATGGACAAGCTTATAAGGGAAGCGGGTCAAAAGGTTCGAGACGACTATAATCGCGAAATGGCCATCTACGAGAAAGCCAGGACGCAACGCCTCCTTCAACAGGCTGCGAAAAATGAAAATGCTCCTCCTTGTCAACCCGCTGTACAAAAGGCCCGACGCAGAGGCAGAAACAAACCAAAGAACGGGAAAGGCGTTCGACAGCGACAAAGCGGGTCCAAGAAGCCACGCGATCAGGAATTGAGCAGCCTGGATTCGTCTCTTATAAAAAAGATGGGTCGAGCATATTCTTTTCCCCAAGACAAGATAAGGAAGATATTCGATCTTGTCATAAAACATCAAATGATTACCCTTCCGGAGTCCAAGCACCCCGAGCAAGCAGGCGAAGTCTCTCACCCGGACTATTGCTCCTATCACAGGGCAATAGGACATCCTCTCGAAGATTGCTTCACATTCAAGAACTGGGTCGAAGACCAATACCAGCTCGGCAAGTTCGCTTTATCCAGCAGCTGGAGGGTAACCCTGCCGCAGAAGCATGAACCGAAAGCCACGTATGTAGTGAGAATGGAACTAGATCAATATCGGTCTTAGAAGCGATCTCGTACCTACAACGTAATAACGCTGTCAGAAGAAGAGCCCGAGAATATGGATGACCTCCCCTGGTGCTTTGAAAACAATGATGGCGAAGTGATCTCAGAGTTTCCACCGGCACCAAAAGAGCTGGAAGATGGAATACATACTACTGCAGATAACCTCAAGAAAATTGATTTGGGGACGGCAAGTGACCCGCGGCCGACGTTCGTCAGTGAGCTGTTGTCTGAAGAAAGGGTGGCTACACTAAAAGACTTGCTCATGCAGTATAAAGATTGCTTCGCATGGAACTATTCCGAGATGCCAGGATTAGATCCAGAGATTGCTGTGCACAAATTGGCGATATCTCCGGACGTCAAGCCGATCAAACAAGCTCCGAGAAGAATGCGGCTCGAGCTTGAGATGAGTATCAACGCTGAGGTCAAAAAGCTAATCAACTCCGGCTTCATCCAAGAGGTTCAATATCCTGACTGGATCGCCAACATCGTCCTAGTGATGAAGAAGAATAGGACGGTGCGCATATGTGTGGACTTTCGGGATCTCAATAAAGCCTGCTCGAAGGACGACTTCCCAGTACCGGTCACTGAGCTGATGATAGATAACACGTCCACTCATGAAGTTTTCTTCTTCATGGACGGATCATCAGGATACAACCAGATAAAGATGCATCCAGAGGACCAGAAGCACACCGCTTTCCGGACCCCTCTGGGTATATTCTACTACAAGGTGATGCCCTTCGGTCTAAAGAACGCCGGCGCCACCTATCAGATGACCATTACGAAGATCTTCGATGACCTCATACATGAAATCGTCGAATGCTATATCGACGACCTCGTGGTCAAAAGCAAATCATACGAGGAACACTTAGAGCATCTGAAGATCGTATTTTGGCGCCTTCGGAAATACAATTTGAAGATCAACCCTCTCAAATGCGCGTTCGGAGTTTCCTCAGGAAAATTCCTAGGATTCATCGTCCGACACCGAGGCATCGAGATAGATCCGTCAATGTAACACTTTGAAATTTCGTTAGAATGGTTTTTGTGTTAATTAGTAATTGTGCGTGTTATTATATATGTGTACATTGGATTATTAGTTATTTTAGTCGGGTTTACCCTAATTGGAAAAAATTTCCTTTGTAGTGTACACTTGCACACTTAGCCATTTTGTGACCTAGGGTAAAAGTGTTAACCATTTCCTTTCATTCTTGCATGGTTCATGGTTATTATCCCCACCTTTTTAATTAAAACAAACCCTTTTTAAATATTCTTATAGCAATAGAAAAAAATGAGGAATGGGGGTTAGGTAAAGAAGTTGACTTTTGACCCTTTTCTTTCTCTCTTCTCTCTCTTCTCCTCATTCAGAATTTCCTGCAGAAATTCCAGCCAAAACCCCCAGCTTCTTCTTCTTCTCCTCTTCTCTTTTCACTTCCCTTTGATCTCTACACAAAACCCTACACAAATCAACACATTTTCTTCACAAAACCATGGAAAAAAGGACCTTTTGAGGTTTTTGGAGGCAAATCTGCACACTTGAGGCAAGGGCTGAGAATTATGGTGTTTCTTAAGGTCTCTTGAAGGTATATGGCTCATAGTTAACACTCTTTTCCATACCTTGTAGTATCTTAGCTAAAAATCATGTTTTTGTGCATTATTGGTGATATTAGAGGATATTTGTGAAGTATGTGATAGATTGGTGTTCTCATGGTTTAGTTAACTCTTTTAAGTGTTATTAGAGCTGTTTAGACCAGGTTTTGTTTCAGGTCTACACAAAAATACCCTTAAGTTCCATTTTAGTGTAAAAGCGTGGTTTTTAACTAGAAATAGGGCTCTCTGGAATCTGCTGCTACCCAAGTTATTTCAGAATGAAATTGGATTTACTGTAGCATGTATAGGGGGTATAGAGTGCACACAAAAAAACCTGGGAGCCCAATTCCCCAGACCGGCCGCCGAAAAATACATTCTGGCCGCAAATTGCGGCCATATGAGTAAGTTAGGGGTTGGGGTTTGGGCCACAGGAGTCTGCTGCTATGTGTAGTATTGTGGTATATATAGTTTTGTAATATGTGTTTTGTATCAAAATCTGGAGTTGAATACCCTATTTTACGTATTTTTGAACTTGCGCGACACGCGTGATACGTGTGTGTGGATTTGGGGTTTCTGCGTATCGCGACGCGTCGGAGTGACTTCAGGCGCGTAATCGCACGTTTTAACGTATCGCGTACACGCGCACTTGGTTTGCGATACGGGTTTCTAGTTGACCTTAAATGTCGTGTTTGTATGGTTTTGAGCTTATGCGTGATATTCTGTGAAATTCTAGGTTCGCAGGCGAGTGCGACGGACGCCGCGAAGAAGGGGAAACAAGTCATCGGCTATACCTAGCGAGAGATTACGGTGAGTAGATTTAACATCTACGGGGATATCGCCCGCATGGCGTTCTACGTCAGGGCTGATAGGACCTTATAGCTACATTTCCACACATTGACTGTTCATGGCTACTATTTAGTGCATACCGCATTCCCTGCTATATGTATATAAATTAGAATTGATAGAACACCGCACCATTACTAACGGTTCATGTTGCACGAGCACTATCATGCATGTTACACACACACCGTTAGTAATTGCCATGACACTCACACTGTAGAATTTCCATGATCATTATGCTGTAGCTCATCTTTAATGCGACTTGACATGATATTCATACTTGATGCATATATCACATCGGATCATTATGCTGTAGCTCATCTTTTATGCGACTTGACATGATATTCATACTTGATGCACATATCACATCACATTGACTTGCATATTGGTTTGGATTACATGTGATTTCTGGATTTGGGAACCGTGGCTATTTCAAATATGTAATCATTTAAAAACCCGGTTCCCTTGATATGATATTTCGGTGCGTCCACCCTGTGTTTTTCTCGGTGCTAGAGTGGCATATATGAGAGAGAGGGCTGACCCGGACTGACGGATGCCCGATATATGAGAGAGAGGGCTGACCCGGACTGACGGATGCCCGATATATGAGAGAGAGGGCTGACCCGGACTGACGGATGCCCGATATATTAGAGAGGGGGCTGACCCGGACTGACGGATGCCCGATATAGGAGGATTTACGTGTCGATGCTAGACACGAGTATTTATGATATTTGGGTGCCGATGTAGGGTACTCGTGATTCTCAGGGTTGTACAGGATTTGAGGACCGATGGGAGTGCCGGCGTCTGGGTTGTGGGATTTGCGGTCCATTAATGGACACCGATTATATACTCTACGTTGACATTTCGTGTAGATGTTATATTTCCCATGCTCAGCTTTCATTATTGTATCTCATCCTGTAGTTATATTACCTGATAGAGCACTTGCATGATTATTGCACACACTACTTATCACGCATTGATATCATCTGCTGGCATATGCTAGAGTAGCACAGTTCGTGCATGCTCGCGATTACCTTTATATGTTATTTCTATTCACGAGTTGGCAACTCACCCCCGTTGTGCCACAGTATTTGCAGGTTGCCCCTCGGAGTAGTCGCGGCAGGCTGCGTTTTTGCATCTTTTAACACAGATACCCCTACAGTTGGTGTACTAGCTCTTTTGCTGATAGGTGGGTTTTGTGCGGTATCTGTTTATCCTTCAGTTATGTACATTGTTGTATCTAGTACTCTCCATCTACCACTTATGTATTGACTTAGAGACAGTGTGAGGACGATGATGTATATTATTTGTATTCTGGTGTCGAGCTCGTTGTGAGCCGACTTTACTTATGCAGTTACTCTATCTGTGATGTTCCCACTTGTTGCTCTTGATCTTCGCTACGGCGTCGTATGTTGCTATCTTGGTGATTGTTTACTTAAGATTTCTTAACATGATAGTAAATGCTTCTATTAAAGTTTAAAACACTCTATACTTTTACTGGTTTGATTTTTGGGTTTTCGGTTCACTTAGTCGCGTTACGCCTGTAGAAGTTACGTGGTTAAGTGCCGGTCATGGGCCAAAATTTGAGCCGTGACAGTCAAAGATCAAGGCAATTATGGAAATGCCTCCGCCAAGGAATCTCAAGCAATTGCGGTCTCTCCAAGGGAAGCTCGCGTATATCCGGCGATTTATAGCCAATCTCTCAGGCAAATGCCGTCCTTACAGTCACCTGATGAAGAAAGGAACCCCGTTCGTCTGGGATCACAAATGCCAAAGCACGCTGGACGAAATCAAGCAATATCTGCAGAATCCGCCATTACTGGCCGCTCCTGTTAAAGGAAAACCTCTTGTCCTATATAAGACAGCCCTCGAAGGTTCTTTAGGTGCGCTATGGGCACAAGAGAACGACCAAGGGAAGGAGAGAGCCCTTTATTATCTAAGTCGAGTTCTCCTGGGGGCAGATTGCAATTACTCTCCCATTGAAAAACACTGCCTGGCGTTGATCTTCGCAATAACGAAACTCAGACACTATGCATTCGCACATGAGGTCCATCTCATATAAAAGGTGGATCCCCTCAAATATTTGATGTCAAAAGCCATATTAACAAGGCGTCTCGCTAAATGGGACCTGCTCTTGATGGAGTTCTCGATAACTTATCGGCCTCTTAAGCCAGTGAAAGGCCAGGCCATCGCCGACTTCCTCGCTGAGCATCCAATACCAGCCGTTTCCCCTTTGAATTGCGAATTGCCAGACGAACATGCGTTTGACACGATCGACGGGGATGATACCCGGTGGGAACTCTATTTTGATGGAGCGTCTTCCATGAAGAAGCACAAACAAAGCACCCCATAATCAAATCAGGGGTAGGCCACATCTTCGTGACTCCACAAGGAGGGATAATGCGTTTTGCCTTCTCCTTAACAGAGCCGAGGACGAACATCGAAGCCGGATATGAAGCTTTGATAGCAGGTCTCGAGATCGCCATCGACATGGGAATTGAAAACCTCCTCATATACGGAGACTCCTAACTGATCGTCAGTCAAGTAAACGGCGACTATCAAACATGCAAGCCAGAGCTAGTGAAGTACGGTGAGAGAGTGCAGCAACTGCTGACTCAAATTTCTTCTTACACCCTGGAAAGCATACCGCGTGCGGAAAATAACAAAGAGGATGCATTGACCAAACTCGCTAAAGAATTGGCTGACGAGAACCTCGATGACGTGAGGATTGTTGTGCAAAGCTGTCGGGTTCTTGCACCGGCAGAAATATCTCCGAAGTCGTCCGAGGAAAAGGGAGCTACCTAGCAAACGGCCCTACAAATAAAAGACCAGGAAAAGGTTACGGATTGGAGAGAAATCTTTATAGACTATTTCAAATCCCGCCGAACACCTGAAGATGCGTCTTCAAGACATCAGCTTATGAAACGAGCTCTCTCTTTTGCTTTCGTCAATGATACTCTGTATAAGAGATCATTTGATTCTCTGTGGCTAAGATGCCTGGGACCTGAAGAGGCAAAGAGAGTCGTCCAAGAAACTCACGATGAACTCTGCGGTTCTCACCAAGCCGGCCCGAAGATGAAGTTGAAGATCAAACGGATGGGCTACTATTGGCCCACGATGATCCAAGACTGCCTTGAATATGCGAAGCAGTGCCACTCGTACCAGATTCACAAGGACTTTATCCACCAGCATCCAAATCCACTACATCCAACGGTGGCTAGCTGGCCGTTCAAAATGTGGGGGACGGACATAATCGGCCCCATCGAACCAGCATCGTCCAGAGGACATCGATTCATTTTGGCGACAACTGATTACTTCTCCAAATGGGCAGAAGCAGTACCGCTGAGAGAAGTGAAGACAAAGAATATCCTCCATTTCTTCAAGACGCACGTCATTTAACGGTTTGGAACTCCGCGACGGATCATCTCCGATAACAGGCCGGCCTATAGAAGCCACAAGATCAGCCGCTTCGCACAACGGCATAACATAGACTGGAGATACTCTTCGGTCTATAATCCCCAAGCTAACGGTCTAGCTGAGGCTTTCAATAAGACCTTGACGAAGATCGTGAAAAAGACGGTGTCTCGAAATAAGAGGGACTGGCTTGAGAGGCTGCATGAAGCACTCTGGGCGTATCGAACTACGTTCAAAACGGCCACTAACACAACGCCGTACACATTGGTATTCGGTACAGAGACGGTACTCCCCATCGAGATAGAGTTACCCTCTCTACGAATGGCAGTTCACTACAAGCTGACAGACGAAGAAAATGCTCACATTCGGCTCGAGGAACTTGATGCCCTCGACGAAACCCGGCTCATAGCGCAACAAAATCTGGAGGCTTATAAAGCAAAGATGACGCGCTCATACGAAAGATTGACTAGGCTGAGAGCATTCCGCCAAGGCAAACTCGTGCTAGTGGTCAAAAGACCTATGATCCCCAATCGTGCCAAACGAGGGAAATTCGAGCCAAACTATGAAGGCCCGTATATCATAGATAAGGTCTACCAAAGTGGGGCCTATCTACTCATGGATATGCATGGTGAAAGACCCTTCAGGCTAATAAATGGTCGCTTCTTGAAAAAGTACTATGCCTGATGAGTCACGGCCTAGGTCAATGATAGATGACGACGACTATGTCCTCTCGCTATCTTCCTAAGCCCAAACTCTGTAAGTAGTAGCCGGCTAACGGACCGAAACGTTCTTAAACTAACAACGGACCGAAACGACCTTAAACTAACAACGGACCGAAACATTCTTAAACTAACAACGGACCGAAACGTCCTTAAACTAACAATGGACCACTATGTCCTAAAACTAGCTGTTGACCGAGATGTCGATAAACTACGGTGGATTGCAGCATCCCAGAGCTGATACAAAAAAAAGAATAAAAAAAGAGACAAAAATAAAAAAAAGGGAAACGGTATGTCCATAAGCAAAATGGAAACGAATGAAAACCCGAAATGGCTCCGTGAGTAAAAACAGCAGGGCTACCGGTGAGTTTTGTGAAAACCCGAAAGGGCGCAATCTCGTTAAAAGTCACTTGCAAGGTCCTCTCGACTTTGTAAGGAGAAACCACCTGTGTGAGATCCTTACGACTCACAAGGGAGCAACACACTTAGGGATCCTCACGATTCCTAAGGAGAAATTACACTTGTGAGATCCTCACGACTCGTAAGGAGAACCCTCTTATGAGATCTTCACGGCTCATAAGATTTGAAAGTCTTAAGCTATAGGGATCTGAACCTGTTCTTAAGCAACCACCACAACCTCGAATTTTGCCCTACAAGCGGCTCAACCCTGACCCTTGTATACAATCCATGGGCGCGAATAAACATTTCCCTAACAAAATCCCATCCATGACTAGGGATATGTCTACATGGTGAACGACCCTTGTAAGCCCTCTCGACTTATAAGGAGAAAACACTCTTGTAAGATCCTTACGACTTATAAGAGAACGCATACTTAGGAATCCTCACGATTCCTAAGGAGAAAACGCACCTACGAGATCCTCACGACTCGCAGGGAGAAATACCTTTATGAGACCCTTACGGCTCATGATGTCAAAAGCCTTAGTCGACAGGATCCTAACCCTGTTCGCTAAGCCACCTTTGTTCGACATCGACAGAGGCAAATGATGATTCGCTCCTGGCAATATTCCAGTTGTAGCGGTGCTGATGCCGAAATCGGTGTCTAACTCCAAGCTTGCAGCAAATAAGCTAGCGAGCCACACATACATACGAAATAGCCGAAATGATGGGGCAACTTGCAACAAAATCAGCAAGTAAAAATATATGCATGCAAAATAGTCGAAATGACTGGGCAACTCGCAATAAAAAGCAGCGAGTAAAAATAAAATAAATAGCAGAAATAATTGGGCGCCGTTGATTGATACGAAAAAGTGTATGTTTGTAGTTTAACCGCAATTAATAACGGTGTCGCACGTAGCTAGACCGAGATGAGTACGGGTCGTCCTCTGGGAAACATGGAACCTTTTATTTTTACTTTAGATGTGTTGAGAAAGAGAGGAGGAATAAAGAATTTTGTGAAAAGATTCTAGATCTACTTTAAACAAGAATGTAAAATATAGATCTAGATTATTTTAGAGATTTAAATAATATAATAATATGGCTTGTAGGGTTCGTTAGGATTTAGTAGTTATCGACGATTAATTAAAGTTACCCTTTTTATCCATTAATAGATTTAGAACTAGAACGACGGTGATGCGTGTAGATTAGGGTTTCCGGAGGGAAAAGGAATCCCACTCTTAACCCTTATCTCGACACGGAACTCCGTTCATATCTAGCCTTTACCAAAAAAATCATTAATCTAATCTCTAATCGCGGTCGGAACTAGCAAAAAATTGCTAGCGCGCCCGATTAGGATGTTAATGATTCTTTTGATAAAGTTCCTAAACTTTATAGGACTTAAAAAGGGTTTAATTATTTTCATCGTCCATTAGCCAACCCTAATCCTACGAACCCTAACAAGCAGAGAATTACTCGCGCATGTTGGGAGAAAAAGATGAAAAGAAAGAGAGGGAGAACATAATGTAAAAAAAAACAAACAATTAAATAAAAAAACTACCTTTATTAATCAACTCCTTCAAACTACACTTTTAATCCATAGAAAATGATTACAAAACTTGATTTGCTTCTCGATCTTTCCTAAGGAGGTAGTCGAACAGTCGATGATCAGCCTGGATGCGTGAGCGTCGGGAACTTCGTGATCTCTTCGGCTTGATGGCTTTTCCAAGAGGCCCTCGGTGCCTTTTTAAAGTGCAAAGCCAGAATATTATTGTTGAAAATTTGGTAAAATATAGATTTGATTTACCCCAAAAATCCTCAACTCCCAAATCCATATAAGTGCGGCGGATCCGCGGCAAATGGTGGCTAGGGCCGCAGATCCGCGGCCATGTAATCTCTGCCGTTCATCAAACTTCAGGGGCTCTGTTCTTGTGACATGTGGGCTCCTCTGGAATCTTTGTATCTTTGAAATATTCTCTCGGTTGCTTCCAGACTTGGTCTCCAAGTTTGCTTCTTAATTTGGCAAGATTTCTTCAACAACTTGATTTCTTTGATATATTCTGCATAACAACTTGGAAAATTCTGCACAACAACTCAAATAAGATTTTAGTAGACTTTGTTCTACTAGGATTAGGTCAATAATATTTGCATACATTTTCCTACCAAAATGATAATTAAATATATTAACACATGGAAAATAATGTTTTTACACATAAACCCCCATATGTATAATATATTATAATAAAGTCTTTTTTTAATATAAAAATGGTAGGAAAAATGTACTACAAATGTGCAGTTTTATCGACTGAACAAATACCCCCAAACTTATCTTTGATCGTCCCGAGCAAACTAGTTTATTTAAGAGGAGAAAAAGAAAAGAGAAAACTAAGCACACTTTCGTAGGCAGACACGATTGCACTGAGCACGTGCAACAAGCCGTTAAACCTCTAGGTGTCCCTAGTAGGAGGAGTGTTGTCTCCTGAGGGTTTTCAGCGGATTACACCCACAAAATCCTATAACAAAAGAGAGATGGTGAAATTTACATATAAAGATAAGAACCATAAAAGAAATACTTTGAAAAGAAGAGTTTCCAACTATGCTAGCTTTTCAGTTGTCATGAGCCCTATTTTAATAGTCATGAAAAAATGTTAGAAATCACATTACCCCTCAATAAAACATCGTCTTTATTCTTCATTCCTACCTTTCTTCCAAACATTGATCATATAACCCCACGTGTGTGAAAATAACATCCCTACACTCGGAGAATTCAATTCAAGCTATCATACTCTTGTCCATCTACCTCAGTACTTTTTAATTTTATGAATACTTAGGTTTGCTCACACCTTTTCATGCGACCGTTAATACTTCTTGAGGTACTAACCGACCGATTACTCAAGTGCTTGCTGATTTGGTGATAGTATTTTCCTCGTCTTGCACCACCTAAGGCTTAGCAGTGACTCCCAGACCAGTTGGCCTTAGGGCACTAGGTGAAGAGGCACCCTCGCTATATTTTTTTATTGCTGCCTTGGCGATACAAAACCAGTGTTCATTTTTTTTTTCTTTTCACCATTTTTATATTTTCTTCATTTTTTTTTTACTTCCTTCATACTTTGGCTTTTAAACAAGAGCATTTCAAGGTATCCTCTACTATCCCGAGTTTCAAGACGTGTGTAAGTGCATATAGTAGGGTATCAACATTCAAATGTTTGGCTTCCAGAATAGAAATTATTTTTCAGACTTATTTTTATCCTCAGATTAGTGACTTCCTTCATTTTACTAACCCTTGGGACAACAGCTCATAACTACTTATTACTAGTTCGTATAAGAAAACTTCTAATTTTCTTGGTTTTCTTAAACTATTCCTATCTTTTGGATGTAATGTTTCACTTTCTATTCATTTGTTATAAAAAAAATTTAATGCCCGGTGTCAAAGATAATTCAGTGAATACAAACCTCCCCCCCAAACCTGTTTTCAGCAGTGTCCTCACTGATGTAGCCTTTTGAGAACATGGACCTGTATACTAAGGGAGAGATATAAGGGGTAAAATAATAGTTAAATGAAAAATTCCCCCAAACTTATTCTTTGACACGCACAGATATTCAATCAAATCCATTTTTTACTCACCTTCATTTCTTAAAATGAGAAAATGTTATTAAAACATGGAGGTGAGGCGGAGGAATTTTAGTTTTGATAAAGCGGCTCCTGTAAAAACAGGAGCTCCTCCGTGGGGTCAGCAGAAAAATACGGTTTTAATCTATGCCCATTCACTTTAAAAATCGAACCGTTTTTCAAATTTTTGACTTCAACTGCTCCGTGCGGATGTACATACCGCACCACAAAAGGTCCTTTCCAACGAGATTTAAGCTTACCCGGATGAAGATGGAGACGGGAATCGTAAAGAAGGACTTGTTGCCCCGATGTGAAGGTTTTTCTAGAAAGATTTTTATCGTGGAATACTTTTGTCCTATTCTTTACTATCACCGCATTATCGTAAGCTTCATCGCGGAGTTCGCTTAGCTCATTCAATTGCAGCTTCCGATAGCTGCCTGCATGATCAAGATCAAAATTAAGCTCTTTAATAGCCCACATTGCCTTGTGTTCGATCTCGACAGGAAGATGGCATGCCTTCCCAAACACAAGGCGGTATGGAGACATACCAAGATCGGTCTTATAAGCGGTGCGGAATGCCCAAAGAGCATCTGTCAATTTGGTTGACCAATCCTTACGGTTTTTCGAAACCGTCTTCTCCAATATCTGTTTGATCTGCCTATTTGAGATCTCATCCTGCCCGGTTGTTTGGGGGTGATAGGGCGTAGAAAGCTTGTGAGTGATTGAATATTTCCGCATCAAGGCCTCGAAAGACCTATTGCAGAAATGTGTCCCGTTGTCGCTAATGATAGCGCGAGGGTGTCCGAATCGCGAAAAGATATTTTCTTTAAGGAACTTAATGACAACTTTGTTGTCATTAGTGCGACACGGTATAGCTTCCACCCACTTCGAGACATAATCAACCGCTAACAAGATATATAGATTCCCAAAGGAGTTGGGAAAAGGGCCCATAAAATCAATACCCCAAACATCAAATATTTCCACAACCAATATAGGTTGGAGCGGCATCTCGTTCCTTCGTGAAATCCGACCCAAATGCTGACATCGAGGACAAGTTTTGCAATGTTCAAATGCATCTTTAAATAATGTTGGCCAATAAAAGCCACATTGCAAAACTTTCTCCGCCGTTTTTCGAGGTCCAAAGTGACCGCCGCATGCCTGATCATGACAAAATGATAACACGCTCTTGCATTCATCATTAGGGACACACCTGCGAATGATTTGATCGGAACAATACTTGAATAGATATGGTTCATCCCAGTAAAAATATTTTACCTGGGATAAAAATCGAAGTTTTTCTTGTTTCGACCAATCGCTAGGTATAAGTCCCGTCGCAAGATAATTCACGATATCCACGAACCAAGGTTCGTAGGATACATGCAAGAGCTGTTCGTCGGGAAATGAGTCATTTATTGGCACGGTCACAGTTGGCGAAGAAGTGATGCGTGAAAGATGGTCGGCTACTACGTTTTCACACCCACTCTTGTCTTTGATAACAAGATCAAATTCTTGTAACAATAGGATCCAATGTATTAGCCTGGCCTTTGCATCCTTCTTCGTTAAAAGATGTCGTAGGGCGGAGTGATCTGTGTAAACCACAATAGGCGAGCCAATCAAGTAGGGCCTGAACTTCTCTAATGCAAATACAACTGCCAAGAGTTCTTTCTCGGTAGTTGTGTAATTTATTTGTGCATCATTCAAGGTCCTACTTGCATAGTAAATTACATGTGGCATCTTATCAATATGCTGTCCTAAGACAGCACCAATAGCAAAATCTGACGCGTCACACATAAGCTCGAACGGGTGGTTCCAATCCGGAGATGATAGAACGGGGGCTGTAGTGAGTGATTCTTTAAGCAATTCAAAAGCAGCCTCACAATCCGAATCGAAGTGAAAAGTAGTGTCCTTGGCCAATAGAAGGGTTAAGGGTCTAGCTATTTTGCTAAAGTCCTTAATAAATCTTCTATAAAATCCTGCATGACCAAGGAAGGATCGTATATCTTTGACGCAATTGGGACGAGGGAGGTTTTGAATGACATCTATTTTAGCTCTGTCAACCTCAATGCCTTTATGTGAAATTATATGTCCAAGTACAATACCTTCTTGGACCATAAAATGGCATTTTTCCCAATTCAAAGTCAAGTTCTTATCCTTACAGCGGGTAAGAACAGCGTCAAGATTACGAAGGCAGTCCTCAAAGGAGTCCCCAAAAATGGAGAAATCGTCCATAAAAATTTCTAGAAAATTTTCCACCATATCTGAAAATATCCCCATCATGCACCGCTGAAATGTAGCGGGAGCGTTGCATAACCCAAAGGGCATGCGTCTATAAGCAAAAGTTCCGAAAGGTCAAGTAAAAGTGGTTTTATCTTGATCCTTTTCGGCGATGGGGACCTGGTTGTAACCAGAGTATCCGTCCAAGAAACAGTAGTATTCGTGTCCCGCTAATCGTTCCAACATCTGGTCAATGAAAGGTAGAGGGAAGTGATCTTTCCTCGTCGCGGCATTGAGTTTCCTGTAATCGATACATACGCGCCACCCAGTTTGGGTGCGTGTTTGGATTAACTCATTAGCCTCATTAGTGATGACCGTGATGCCAGACTTTTTAGGGACCACATGAATTGGACTTACCCATTGGCTATCAGATATGGGGTAAATTATTCCACTATCAAGGCACTTGACGATTTCTTTCTTTACCGCCTCCTTCATAACGGGATTTAACCGTCTTTGTGGGTCTCGGGTTGGTTTGGCTTCATCCATCAGATGTATGTAATGTTCAACAATTAAGGGACTAATCCCTTTGATGTCAGCCATAGTCCAACCAAATGCTTCCAGATTCGATCTCAATACTGCCAAAAGTGCATTCTCTTGCTCTAAGGCTAGAGAAGCGGAAATAATCACTGGCAAAGTCTCATTCTCTCCTAAATATGCATATTTAAGATGAGAAGGTAGTGGTTTAAGATCAAGAATTGGCGGAGAGACAATAGAAGGTGGGGTAAGCGAATGATATTCGGACTCCCGAAGAGGTTCAAAACTTGCATAAGATATTGACTCGAAAAGTGCTGCTGACTTTTGCAACGAGTCAACGGGTTCAATCTCAAGGTCGGACTCATTGAACATATCCTCACTGTAAAGTGGTGCAAGATCGAACGATGTCTCATTAATGTTGTTGAGAACATCAAAGCAAAGCTCCTCATCCATGCAGCTTTCGGAAGCTATCTCGTGGATGGAACAAACATCCAGCAATTGAGCAGAAGGTTCTGATGGCTGACTTCCTAGCTTGTAAATATTAAGCTCAATTGTCATTTTCCCGAAGAATAAGTTCATAGAACCGTTACGACAATTAATCACAGCGTTAGAAGTTGCTAGGAAGGGTCGACCAAGTATCACCGGGATTTGATTGCGTGGGTTTGCCACAGGTTGTGTATCTAAAACAATAAAGTCCACGGGAAATATGAATTCCCCGACTTTAATTAACACATCCTCTAGTTCGCCCCGAGGTTTGTTGATAGATCGGTCTGCCATTTGGAGAGTACAATGGGCGGGTTTTAACTCTCCAATTCCTAACTGCTCGTATACTGAATAAGGAAGCAAGTTGACGCTAGCGTCTAGATCGAGTAAAGCACGATTTATATTTTTACCCTCAATAGAAATAGAGATTGTAGGACAGCCGGGGTCCTTACGTTTCTTTGGTATTTGTTGGGTAAAAGCTGTGCTAACATTACTCGTCATGAAAACCTTTTTAGGCACTTGAGTTTTTCTCTTCCTAGTGCACAAGTCTTTAAGGATTCTTGCATAAGATGGGACTTGTTGAATAGCATCTAGAAGAGGAATATTCACGCTAACTTGCTTAAACATTTCCACAATCTTCTCCATTTGCGGGTTAGGTCGGTTGGCCATTAATCGGTTTGGAAATGGAGCTCGATCAATAAGTTTTGGGTCCAACGTTTGTGGAGAAGACTGTGGCGACGGATTCGATCCCAAAATTGGAGTGGGCATCGACTTAGATAGATTTGGCGAAATGTTTGAGCCTTGGGGAAAACGGAGAATAGGCTCGGACGAAGGTGGAAGACTAGACGAGTTAGGGGAAGAAGAAGAAGAAGAAGGGGTATCAAATGTGTCACTATCATCAACTTGCTCACCCACTTGGTTGTTCAGCACTCTCCCCGATCTCAACGTAGTGACGGCATTCACATTATGACTTTGTGAATGGCCAGGATTCGGTAGGGGTTGAGATGGGAGTTTCCCTTTCTCTCTCGCACTTATTGCGGCGTTTAATTGTGCGATTTGGTTTTCTATTGATTTGATACTCTCACCATGGGAGGAGGAGTTTTTCATTAGGGCATCAATAGAAGACCTCATCTCAGCCGAATTTTGCATGGATTGTTTCATGAACATATCCAAAGTTTGTGCAAGTGAGTTGTCAATACCGGCCACTTGTGGTGTAGAAATGTTGGCCGGATTTTGGAAATTCTGTGACTGAAAGGGGGGCTGATTCTGTGGTTGTGGTTGCTGTGGAGGAGGTCTTTGTTGGTTTTGATTCCAAGCAAAGTTAGGATGATTCCTCCATCCTTGATTGTACGTGGAAGAATAAGGGTCGTTTCTAGGTCGCTGCTGAAAAGCAGCATTAGCTTGAAACGATGCATTCATAGGACATTCTTCCGTTAAGTGTGAAGGATCCGAACAGCAACCACAGACAGTCTTGGGAAGCGTGACCTGATTAAGGGAGACTGATGAAAGTTTGTTCTCAATAGAATCGAGTTTCTTCTGCATCGCTGCCATTTCGGCTTTTACTGCGATAGAAATATTGAGCTGGTGAATACCTCCCTTAGTTGAAGGTGGTCTTACGCTTTCCCACTGCAACGTGTGTTCAGCAAGATCTTCCAGATATTTCCATGCTTTACCGTCATCTTTAGACATGAAATTGCATTGACACATTGTTTCAAACATCTGCTTTGTCGCTGGATTAATGCCCTCATATATAATCCGACATAAATCCCATCTTTGTATTCCGTGATCGGGGCATTGACAAGCAGATCTTTGAAACGTTCAAAGCACTTCCAAAATGGTTCATTGGGAAGCTGGGTGAACTGGTTGATCTCGCTCCTAACATGTGCAGTCTTATGATTTGGGTAAAACTTCTTAAGAAATGCTATGACGAATTCATCCCAATTAGTGATAGAGTGTGCGGCAGTATTGTAAAGCCATTTTTCTGCCAAGTCGCACAGTGTGAATGGGAGAAGACGTAAGCGCATAGCATCTAAAGTCAATTGTGAAGTACCCATCATTGCGCATACGTTTTCGAATTTGGTGATGAAAACGTACGCGTCTTCCGACTCAAGCCCGTGAAATTTGGGGAGCAGGTTGATGTAGTGGGGTTTAATTTCGAAATTATCCCCGTTAGGTGGTGGAAGAGATAGACAAGTAGGAAGAGGACCACGAATAGGATAGCATCTCTCTTGGAGAGAGATGCGCGGTGGGTTCTGCGCACCTTCGGGCGGTGGCAGCGTGGTGTTATATTCTGATGGAGTGCCGTCCATTACGGTTGATGTGGTGTGTGGTGGGGGAAAAGAAGATGAAGAAGTATCGACTTCGGCGTCGATAGCAGGAACGCGGACAAGACGGGCACTAGGATCCCGTGTCCAGCCGAGCATGCACTAAGCGGGTTTAGTGCAAGTGGCAGCGTGTGTGTGATTTAAAATTGGCTTGTTTTGAAAAATGTGGGACTCAAGACAAATCTCCCTAAGATGCACAAGCAACCCTAGAACTAAGGTTACCTAGGTCAGTCTCTAGACCGCTCCTAGACTTCCAAAGGACAAGCCGCAGGATCAATCCTCTACCGCCTCCGTACTACCCTTGTAGCCAGATAAGTGCCAGGTAAGTGGGAAGGAACCACGTCGTGGGCCTAATTAAAAACCACTAGCCATTGTCACACTTGCCTAGGCACTACAAAAGTAATGCGGATAAACGATAGATTACCCACGACCTTCCTCTGTCCTTATTGAGCGCGACAGTCCTTAGAGTCTGGTCTAGATATTTTTTAAATTAATGAAGGGTTGATCTATATGCTCAGTTTGTGATTTGTGGGGCTTAGGAAGGGTGATGAAATCCCCACCTAATCTTGATTTGGTCTTTGCCCCTTAAAGTCCATATTAAATATGCAAAACAAAACCAATCACAAAACTTTTGCAAAAAGATTTTTGAGCGGCGCTGTTTTGCAAAGAATCCTGCAGAAGATAGATTTTATTGGATTTGAGGGGAGAGAGAAAGAGTTAAGAAAGATACCAGAGAAGTTCGGAACCCTAGATCTCCTGTTTCCTCAAGTTCGTGACTCCAGATTCCCTCGCAAAATTCACACACAAATCGTTAAATATGCAATTTGCACTTTTGTTTTAATAATGATATGAATCGTTTAAGAATTCAACACAAATAGTAAGAATAAAAAATTACGCGCGTATCCCCGGCAACGGCGCCATTTGATTTACACGAAAAAGTGTATGTTTGTAGTTTAACCGCAATCAATAACGGTGTCGCACGTAGCTAGACCGAGATGAGTACGGGTCTCCTCTGGGAAACATGGAACCTTTTATTTTTACTTTAGATGTGTTGAGAAAGAGAGGAGGAATAAAGAATTTTGTGAAAAGATTCTAGATCTACTTTAAACAAGAATGTAAAATATAGATCTAGATTATTTTAGAGATTTAAATAATATAATAATAGGGCTTGTAGGGTTCGTTAGGATTTAGTAGTTATCGACGATTAATTAAAGTTACCCTTTTTATCCATTAATAGATTTAGAACTAGAACGACGGTGATGCGTGTAGATTAGGGTTTCCGGAGGGAAAAGGAATCCCACTCTTAACCCTTATCTCGACACGGAACTCCGTTCATATCTAGCCTTTACCAAAAAAATCATTAATCTAATCTCTAATCGCGGTCGGAACTAGCAAAAAATTGCTAGCGCGCCCGATTAGGATGTTAATGATTTTTTTGATAAAGTTCCTAAACTTTATAGTACTTAAAAAGGGTTTAATTATTTTCATCGTCCATTAGCCTACCCTAATCCTACGAACCCTAACAAGCAGAGAATTACTCGCGCATGTTGGGAGAAGAAGATGAAAAGAAAGAGAGGGAGAACATAATGTAAAAAAAAACAAACAATTAAATAAAAAAAACTACCTTTATTAATCAACTCCTTCAAACTACACTTTTAATCCATAGAAAATGATTACAAAACTTGATTTGCTTCTCGATCTTTCCTAAGGAGGTAGTCGAACAGTCGATGATCAGCCTGGATGCGTGAGCGTCGGGAGCTTCGTGATCTCTTCGGCTTGATGGCTTTTCCAAGAGGCCCTCGGTGCCTTTTTATAGTGCAAAGCCAGAATATTATTGTTGAAAATTTGGTAAAATATAGATTTGATTTACCCCAAAAATCCTCAGCTCCCAAATCCATATAAGTGCGGCGGATCCGCGGCAAATGGTGGCTAGGGCCGCGGATCCGCGGCCATGTAATCTCTGCCGTTCATCAAACTTCAGGGGCTCTGTTCTTGTGACATGTGGGCTCCTCTGGAATCTTTGTATCTTTGAAATATTCTCTCGGTTGCTTCCAGACTTGGTCTCCAAGTTTGCTTCTTAATTTGGCAAGATTTTTTCAACAACTTGATTTCTTTGATATATTCTGCATAACAACTTGGAAAATTCTGCACAACAACTCAAATAAGATTTTAGTAGACTTTGTTCTACTAGGATTAGGTCAATAATATTTGCATACATTTTCCTACCAAAATGATAATTAAATATATTAACACATGGAAAATAATGTTTTTACACATAAACCCCCATATGTATAATATATTATAATAAAGTCTTTTTTTAATATAAAAATGGTAGGAAAAATGTACTACAAATGTGCAGTTTTATCGACTGAACAGCCGTGAAAAATAGCCGAAATGATTGGGCAATCGTGACCTTCGCGATATAAAAGCTGAAATGATAGAGCATCGCCGAAAGAAATAAAGAAAAATGAAATCTATGCCCTACAGGTGATATCACATCAATCCCTATACACAATCCAGGGGCGCAAACAAAGAAGGAATCACACCTTCCCTCCCCAGGCTCCATCAGAAAACGAAGCCAAATCTCGACGGTTCAGGGATAGCCTAGAGATCATCAACAACGTTCCTCCCCATACCAGCAGGATTCAGACGCTGCAATCAACCCTGGAGCTACAGCAAAGCCCCTACTCCAAATCTCGATGGTTCACAGACAACCTGGAGACTACTTCGATATTCATCTCATTACAACAGATTCAACGTCATCCACATGACCCCGCTCGGAAATACGTCATCCACATGACCCCGTTCGGAAATACGTCATCCACATGACCCCGTTCGGAAATACGTCATCAATATGACCCCGTTCGGAAATACGTCATCCACATGACCCCGCTCGGAAATACGTCATCCACATGACCCCGCTCGGAAATACGTCATCCACATGACCCCGTTCAGAAATACGTCATCCACATGACCCTGCTCGGAAATACGTCATCAACATGACCCCGTTCGGAAATACGTCATGAACATGACCCCGTTCGGAAATACGTCATCCACATGGCCCCGTTCGGAAATACGTCATCCATATGATCCCGTTCGGAAATACGTCATCCACATGACCCCGCTCGGAAATACGTCATCCATATGACCCCGTTCGGAAATACGTCATCCACATGACCCCGTTCGGAAATACGTCATCCGCATGACCCCGTTCGGAAATACGTCATCAGCATGACCCCGTCTCGAAAATACGTCATCCATATGACCCCGTTTCGGAAATACATCATCTACATGTCAATCCCACTAAACACTTACGGGTCCTTTCGATTCGTAAGGAAGAAGACTCTCTTGTGAGATCCTTATGACTCTCAAAGAGAAAACCCACTTAGGAATCCTCACGATTCCTAAGGAGAAAATACACCTACGAGATCCTCTCGACTCGTAGGGAGAAAAGTCTTTATGAGACCCTCACGGCTCATAAAATTGAAAAGTCTTAGGCAGCAGACCTGAACCTGTTTCCTAAGCCATCGCCACCTTACAAAAGGTCCAAGATGGACAGCTATATACTATCTACAGGCCACACTTGCTAAAATCACATGGCAACAATACAGCAAGGAGAAGAAAGCAACAGTAGAAAAAAATGTGTATCTTTTATTCATGAATTCAATTGAGTACAAGGCAAATTATATAAAAAAGTAAAAATGGATACATATTATTCAAAGATCACAAGTGTTCAATCTATACAAAAGCAGCTACTGGGAAGGAGGCGTCTTCAGTAAATCAGCTAGCTGCTCGCGCACTCTTCTCAACTCCTTCTCACGATCAGCTGTCGCGGCCAGCTCTACTTCAATTTGGGCCCGTTGCTGCAAACAGGATGAAAGTTTCTGATCAATTTCCTGCTGAGCAGCCTCCTGACTCTGCGCAACCTGCTCACTAAGATCCAGCTTCTTCCTCAACACCAGCCCGTCAGAAATACATCGTTGAAGGTTTTCAAAGATGGAGTTCAGCTGGGCAGCATTTGCTGCAACCTCAGCGCGCAGTTGAGAAGATTCAGCGGAAGTCGCCTCACGTTCCTTTCGCTTAAGGGTTGCCTCTCGTTCGAAATGGTGAAAAAATGGAACGCTCTGCTCAACCCACGCAGCCCGCTGGGAGTTCAAAGTCTGCATCTCAGGGGCAGGACGCATAAGCTCAAGCTCATGCAAGCAGGCCTCAATCTTCCGGCAGTGGTTCACCCAAGACTCGACAACGCCTTCATTATGGAAGTTCATAAGCGTCGCCAGCATTAGATAAACCTCCACAGCAAAATCCGCAGCAGAAACGGGATCCTCCACGTCAAGCTCCTCAATATAGTCGCTTAACATGCACAGACTATTTGCGGCGCCCTTCGAGGATGGACGTCTGGAAAAGGGTCCGGCCGGCATTATGACGCAAGACTCGAACGGGACTGGAGTCGATGTGACCGCTGCAAAACAGATCACAATCAGATCACGGCTCGAGAAATAGAAAAATACATACATAGAGTCTACTATATCGGCTGCAACAGGAGGCAGAGCTGGGAGTACTGGTGGCGCAACAATAGCCGTGTCCCCGCGTTCAATTTGTAGGGCTACAAGAAATACAAAGAGGGATTAGCAATAATGTGACTGCCCGTTAAATAGAGGATGTCGTTTAGAAAAGATACTCACCGACACCACCTGGCGGACTAATTTCTGACAGGAAGGAGAAGTGTGGATGCAGCACCTGATACAGGTGGTAAAAAAGGACTCCTGCAAAGACGTAGAAATGCAATGTCAGTACATAAATTATACAGCCTAGAAGTAAGACTGATGGGTCACAAATCCGTACCTTCCAACATCTGAGACGGTGTGAGAGAAGGTAGAGGAGGAGTCACTGTCAAAAAGGTAACTGGTGGCGTTGCCTCGGGTAGCGCGACCTCAGCACTCGCCACACCTGCATTAGAAACAAGACAAATACTGTCAGGAAAGATTGAAAAAGATTGCAGAACAAAAGAAAAGAAATGACCCAAAATCTACCTGATGAGTCGCCAGTCGGAACCGCGACGAGGGTGCCACTTGATACAGCAATGGTTTCTTCCTCCTCCATCGGGATGGTCTCACCTCCCGTCGCCTCATCCCCTGACTCTACAAGAGCCGTCGTAACGCTTGCGACGCCAGGAGATGGCCAAGAGACGTAAGCGAGAAGAGCAATGATTGGAGCGGTGCCCGACTCTTGAGAGGGAGCGGTCACCTCAGGCTCAGCAATTATAGCTGTCTCACCCATCATCACCTCGGGCTCGGCAATGGAAGCTATCTCAGGCACAGCAAACGTGACTGTCTCACCAGCAGCTGCCTCGAGCTCGGCAATTGGAGCCACCTCGCCTACCGCCGCCTCGGGTTCGGCAATCACAGCTACCTCCTCTACCGCGGCCCCAGGCTCAGCGGTCGCCGCCATTTCTTCGGTAAGACTCGGCCCTGCAAGATAAGATATGTGAGAACTGGTAATTAAAACTTTGACAACGAAACCCCATGTTACATTACCCTGAGTTGATCTTCCGTTTTCCTCCCGAGCCGCACGCGCTGCCCGTCTGTAGGCTGTGGACAAGGCAGCCAGAGAATCCTCCGAGGGAGTAGGGGCAGGGATAGTGGTGCTCGAACCTGCACCCGTGGCTAAGGCAGCACTACGCTCCCTTGCTGCACGCATTTTGCGTTTCCTTTCCACCCGGGCTGTGAGAGCCGATCTTCTCAAGACCTCCGTCAATGGGACGTCATCATCCGCACCAAGGGTTACCTCTGGAGCCGTCAAGGCTTCCATCATCGGTCGTTTGAGTAAGGCCTCTTTCGGCAGTGCCGAAGAGGCCGGGACTTTGGTGGCTGGCCCGGGAAGAATCTCTGCATCACCTTGCGGGATCGACATTGTGGTCCCTGCGATAAGATAAAGAAGGGGTAAGATCACCTTGAAAAGAAAAAAAACGGGAGCGGAGACACGATAAACCGAAGCATACCGATGCCTAAGGATGCTCTAAGCCTTTCCTCTTCCTCAAAAGTCTTGAGAGAAGCTGCGAGAGCTTCTTCAGTGGAAATTCCTGTTAAAGAAGGAAAAGTGTCAGTCAAAACATGATGATTGAAATATGATGGAATGACGAAAGATACAATTAATGGTTACCTGATCACGCAAGGATAGCTAGTCCCGCTTCACGGCTTGCCAATTGCTCAGAAGCTGCAATGGCAGCTGCCAGATCAGTATCATCCGGCGGCATGAATAAGCCCTCATTTGTCCCATACTCGCTCAAGCCCTCACTATAAGGAGCATAAGGCTCCTGACCAAATACGATGTCGGCAGAGAAGAGCGACTTCTTCTTCCTCTTCTGGGAGCGAGCTCCGGTTGCCGCTAACACCAGCTTACGCTTGGTGGGCACCTTGGGGCGACGAGTCCCGATATCTGAGCCCACGCCAGATTCGGGGGAAGCCACATTTACCGTCTCCGCGGGAGCACAGGGCACCGATGGTACATCCACCGTCTCCACAGGAGCACGGGGCAACCCGCCCGTAGGGCTTAGCATATGTGGAGGCTCAACTGCAGCGACCTCTCTTAGCGGAGGGGGGAAAGTGGTCCGTCGCTTCAAAGGGACGTTGCGATCGCTGGCAGGGGGCGCACTCTTGCGATCGAGCAGCAGCAGCCTCTCTTACCTGATAATAGCACCCATTGCGTGTTGATACCAGGCCACGTGTACGTTGAGGGCCCTCGGGACACAACTCGGCTCACTGATAAAGAAGTGAGAGCCCGTATTCAAGTGCATGAAGTGATGCAGTGCACCCCGCATTCCCTCTCTGGTGGCAGCGAGTTCTACCAAGAAAGCCTCCAGCGGGACCTCCTGATTATAACTCAGCTGCTGGGCAAAATGATGGGGGTTGTATCTCATGAATAGCGCCGCATCATTTTGCCAGAATACAAGAAAGCCCGGCCTGATGGAGTATAAATAGAGAATCTCCGAGGCTTTCAACACGGAGGCCTCGTCCTTAAAAACGTCGCGCAATGCCAGCACCGTCTTGGAAATTTCCTGGCCGATCGTCAGGACTTTGTCCGTGAAAGACATACCATCTCCGATTGTGCGCGGACGAAGGAGCAAGCCTCTAGCTTCCCGCTGTGACGGACTCACGATGGAAGCGTCAACCAGCCGCATAATTCGCGGGAACTTGCATTTCTCGTAAAATGAATGTCTTTTGTGAATACCAAAGACCCCGAGCATGTGCATCTCCATCCATGAAGTAAAGTAATGCATCGGGAAGTTGGCAGGATGCACCCCCGGTTCAGCGGTATCCGCCGCTACGCTAAGACCATGGTATAAATGGGCTAACCCGGCGATCCCGATGGCCACTTTTATTCCGGCAACCATGCAATGCGCGGGGTAGAAGACGGAAGGCCTCATGTAACGAGGATGCATAGGGAGCGCAAACCAGCTCAACCACAGCCCAAGAAACCCAAGAAAGAAAGCCTCCTCGTCAATGCCCGGAGCGGCGATTTCTGACAGAGGGATGATCGCAGCATCAGGAAGAAAAAAGCCCTTCTGATCAGTTTCCAGTACCGGCTGACGGCCCAAGCCAATGCCGAAGGGATCATCGAGCTTGGCAAACATTTCGCCTCGTTGCGACAAAATCCGCGGACGAAGAAACCGGGCAATGAAGTCCGCAAAACTGACCCCCCGACCTCCGTATTCCAGGAAGAGGCTCTCGTACATGTTCAGCACCTTTATCAGACTAGGGAACTGGTGTTGAATGGCGTTCTTTGGCGTGAGGCCCATCACCACCAGCTTGGTGGCAAAAACATATTCATCCGAAAGAAGCAGCTCCTCGTAGTGCTCCCCTCTGACCGGTAAACCAGAAACCTCAGCAAATTCTTCCAAGGAAATGGAAACCTCTCTGTCCAGTAGAAGGAAGGTATGGGTAGGGATGTTCCACTGCTCCAAGAAAGCCTTAATCCACCACGTGGGAGGTGCAGAATATTGGAACAACGAGGCGTAGACCGCAGGGTATAGGCCGAGCTTTAATAGCTGCGATTTCTTCGCCGACAAGATATACCTGGCCCACTGCAAATATCCGGCCGCATGACGGGGAGTTAGCCCGATGTTGTAGGGTTGTCCCTAAGGGCGCGACTCGCCCTGGCATATGCACCGACCCAGGGTGTCCAAAGCCGCCGGCGGCTGCATGGGTACGGCAGCAATCGAAGGTTGAAGAAGACCCTCTGAAGTCCAATTGACAACCTCCACGACATAGTTCACCGGGGGTGCATCTGCATATGGAATCGCCGAGATAGGCTCTGACGGCGTCGCACAAGAGAAGCTTTGACGACCTCTGATAATCTGGTCATACCATCTACCCCACAAGTGAAGATTTTTGTGTTCTGGGTCACGGTCTTTGATAAGCACGAGAACCTCCCGGTCACGGGTGCCTCAGGGAATCCCCCTTCTGAACGGATGAACGGAAAAGTAGCATCGAAAGACATGTCGCCTGCAAGGAGGGACAGAAATCAACTGTCAGTGCTTTAATTAAATTTTAAAAAAAATTCTGACATTCGGTACTTTAAAATTTGTACCACATTGCAATGCAGTGGAAATGGGACCAAAGGGGGACCCACAAAATCTAGATGACAATGCACCAATTAATAAAACAGCCTCATCATTGGATGAGACTGTTAATTAATGAGGAAATCCTCAAGAAAATTCTCATTGAATGAGAGATCCCTCGGGAAAAGGAGAAAATCTCCCTTTGAGAGCAAAGCTCTATGACAGAGTGACACTTGTCAAAATCTGATCATGAAAGAATAAGATTCCTTAAGAGCCTGGCTCTGTAATGATGATGGAAAAATCCATCAAGAATTAATTAAAATTAATTTTTATGAATTAAAAATTCTAGGATCTTCAAGATCCATGAAAAAACTCTTAAGAGTTCTTCACCAAAGATTAAGTAATCTACACATGATTCAAAAGAGCAAGGCTCTGTTTATGGGCTGAGAAACCCCAAAAGATCTCTTTAGATCTATGGGTTCATGGGAGCAAAGCTCTACTAATAAAACCCTAAATGGGTTTTCTGTAGATCAAAGATCTATAAAGAGCAAGGCTCTGCTAATGGGTAAAACCCTAACTTATTAAAATTTATTAAAATTTTTAAAACTTTATCTATGTTTGGAAAGAGTTTTACTCTTGAGAAGTTCTTAAACAGAAGAGCTGTGTTCTGAACAAAAGTTCTGAAAGAAAGAAGATGATGATCATCTAAGGGACCAAAGGTCTTATTTATAGGCATTGAACTGCCTCTTCAACTTCTGAGTTGATCCAAGGGCTCAGATGCTGCCACCGCTGCACTCACGTGTGCGCCACGTGAGCGCAACAGTGGGGGGGCATTTGTTTCCCCCAATCAGAGCAAAACTCTGTTTTGAAATTCAAAATTCAAAAATTGAAGCAACGCTTCAGATCTAGCGCTCTGCACTGTGCGCCACGTGTCAAACAAAGATGGGTTATCGCTAGGTACGCTGCGCCCTAAGCAGCGCACCCCCAATCAGAGCAAAGCTCTGTTTTAAAATTCAAAATTCAAAAGAATTGAAGCAAGGCTTCAGATCCAGCGCTTTGCGCTGCGCGCCACGTGTCAAACACAGGCGCGCTAGCGCAGGCTGCGCTGCGCGCCACGTGTCATACGTAGGTGCGCTGCGCCCCGCGCTGCGCGCCACGTGTCAAACGTAGGTGCACCAGCGCTGGAATTAAAAATTTCCCACCGTTAGATCAAAAGATCTAATAATAAATTATTAATTAATCAGAATTAAAATTCTGTTATGAAAAGATCTTTCCAATCTTGTTAAAAACAAGAAGATTATCTTCTGCAAAACAGAAGCCTTAGGATCAAAGTTCCAACGGTGGGAAATATTCCCAAATCAATCAGAGAAAAATCTTTTTAACTGATTTAACAAATCAATTTGCCCTATATAAAGCCCCAAGACTTCAAGTCTGATATAGAAAAAACAGAGAGAGAAACCCCCCTACAAACTTTGAGAAAACTCAAAGAAAGAAAAGCAAGTTTTAGAAAAAGAAGATCATTTCTTCAAGGTAAAGAAAATGATTCTTGAATACAGAGATGAAATCATCTCATGAAAAGAAGAATTATCTTCTAAAAAGATCATAGATCTACAAAAGACCAAGGTCTTTGATAAAAAAGAGATCAAAAGATCTCATCATAAAAACAAAAGAAGTATTTACTTCATTCACAGATCATTGATCTACAAAGGCAGCGCCTTTTTTTATAAATAAGAACTTTTGTTCTTGAATCTTGAGGGAAAGCCTCCTTTAAAAAGAACATAAACTTGTTCTTTGATCATAAATTTGATCAAATGCGCTTTGCGCTATTGGAAAGTGCCTTGCACTCATGAACTGCGCTTTTGTGCTCCTTGGACCGGCGCTCAGCATCAAAGCATGCCACGTGTCAACCGCAGACACAACTTGCGCTTTGCGCCTTTGAAACAGAGCACTGTGCTCATGGGCTGGCGCTCAGCGCCAAGCGCGCCACGTGTCACTCACTGGTGCGCCACTAAACTAGCGCAAAGCGCTCACAAACTGAAAGCGTAATGCGCTAATAAACTGGCGTTTAGCGCTAAGCGCGACACGTGTCATTTTCGTGTGCGCTACTTGGCAGAAGCGCAATGCGCTCTTTAATTGGCGCAAAGCGCCTGGCACGCCACGTGGCGCACTGTCAGAACACACATTGTTCTGATGAATGCTATGCATTCAATACAAGACAAAAATTGTTAGGATATGATACTCTGTATTATTAAAAGGGCCAAGCCCAAATAAAGGCTCAACAGCCCAGAACAATAAAATGCTAAAACATTTTAATCTTATTGGACTTAGCCTAATTCGGGCCATAAGTCCTCAACTTATATTCAATTGAGCCCATCTGCTCACAAATATTCAACAGATCTTAGTTCCAAGCAGGACTACAGATCTTTCAACCAATTTACACCGGTTCAAGGGTATATCTCTTTACTCCTCTGATATCTGTCGTTGTAATCCTTCATCGTCTTCAGAGAGATGACGGGTCCCGACAACCACACATTTCTATTGATTGTGAGGTCGTTAAACTCATGGACTACGATGTTCTTAAACCTTATAGACTACGATGTCTCTGAACTGGACTGTGGGGTCCTTAAACTCACGGACTACAATGTCCTTAAACCTTATAGACTATGATGTCTCTAAACCGGACTGTGGGGTCCTTAAACTCACGGACTACGATGTCCTTAAACCTTATAGACTACGATGTCTCTAAACCGGACTGTAGAGTCCTTAAACTCATGGACTACAATGTCCTTAAACCTTATAGACTACGATGTCTTTAAACCGGACTGTGGGGTCCTTAAACTCATGGACTACGATGTCCTTAAACCTTATAGACTACGATGTCTCTAAACCAGACTGTAGGGTCCTTAAACTCATGGGCTACGATGTCCTTAAACCTTATAGACTACGATGTATCTAAACCGGACTGTGGGGTCCTTAAACTCATGGACTACGATGTCCTTAAACTTCATAGACTACGATGTCTCTAAACTACGGACTGTGGGGTCCTTAAACTCATGGGCTATGATATCCTTAACCTCGGACTGTGAGGTCCCCTTAAACCTACGGACTACGATGTCCTTAACTTGGACCGAGATGTCCTTAAACTAACATTGGACCGTAATGTCCTTAAACTAATCGACCGCAATGTCCCTTAACTAAATAATAGAGTTCAAATGCTCTTTTTTGGGATCTAAATGATCCTGTTAAGTTGATCTTAGTCTAAAATTAGACTAACGTGTTCTTAACAAGCGTTGAGTCGATCTTAGTCTAAAATTAGACTAACGTATCCTTAACGAACGTTTAAGTTGATCTTACTCTCAAATGAGACTACTGTATCCTTAAACCCAAACCAAAACCCAAATCTAAGAAAATACGGATTCGGACTAATCCACGCCCTACGGGCGACAACATAAATTAGTTTCCGTATACAATCCACCGGCAACCAAAAACAAAACAAACACCCATGACACGAAGTGACCATCTGGAGAAGGAGAAAGTGGTTACCGCGATGCTGTAGTATAATTAACTGCAAGGGCTTGCGCCTGCAGGGAAGAGCGTCCCTACAATCAAAAAACCCCTCACAACGAGAGGGAATCTGACGAAGTCTGCTACATCGGCCGCATCCGTTTAAACTTTCGATATACGATGCCATAAATCAACTTGGCATCTTCGGAGAGGTGGACGGATAGCACCAATTAGCATCTGCCCCGAATTTCATGCGAGACGTCCGCCGCGTCTTCTTCCGCGTCTTTCGGCGGTAAACAGTAACCAATTGGGATGTCATTTTATATTTGATGCCTTAACTATTTGATCCCAATTTCTTATACGTCTCTCGTTAACAGCAATCGAAACTTCTAATAATAAAATTGGGGGATTTTTAATAGAGTCTTGGATATGGTAATCGCATCGAGCACTCGATGCATGCATGTGAATGCTATCTACTTTTTACATACACTCATCATACATTTTACCAATTAAATTATTAGACTATATTTATTAAACTATATATGTACATAGCATGAATTGAACAAGTGAAGGAGGTTCACTTGCCTATTACGACGGCACAGCGACGACGATTGCACGGACACAAACACGGCGGAGGCACGAACACAAGCACGGTACATCACAGGCAGCGGTGACGGCAGCGAGCTCGGGTGGTGGCTAGAGGCAGTGGGAGCAGGGGCTCTGTGTTGGGGTGCTCGGAGTTTGCAGTTTGGAGTTGGTGAAGCCGACGATGGTGGATGACGAAGACGAGGGCTCGGGTGTGCAGTGGAGTCGATGGGAGCGATGAAGATGGGTTCGTCGGCGATGAGGTGATCGGGTCCGTTGGCGAGGTGATCGGTGCAGTGGCTTGTGGTTGGTGCTTGAGGAGGGTGAGCAGGGGAAAATTTCGTGATGGTCGGAGATGGCGATGGAGCTCCGTCGATGGTAGCAGTGGGTGCTTGAGGTAGAAGGCATCGGTGATGGTGGAGCTGGGGAGTTGGGCCGCGATGGGGACTGGAGTTGGTGGCCGACGGTGGTGCTTGGTTGAGATAAAGGGGACGAGGAGGGGCAGGGGAGGCTCGTCGGCGAGGGGAAAGAGGTTGCGAGATGAGAAGGGTCGGTGTTGTGGGTATGGGTTCAGGGTTGCAGGCGTTGGCGAGATGAAGGAGGATGTGAGTGAAGTAGAGAGAGGGAGCGAGCGATCGGGGTTTTGGCGAGTGGAGTCGAGCCGTTATGGCCGAGGACGTGGGCGCGTCTCGTGAAGGCGACGCGAGAAAGGAGGAGTCGAGGGAGAGAGTCTTTGGAGGAAGTGCCCGTTGGGGAAACGGGTCTCGGATGAGCGCGTGTGATGGGGATGATGGGCGCGAGGAGCGGGTGTGGGTGCGGTCGTCGCGGGCGCCAGAAGTGGGACGAGGAGCCGTTGAGGGGGAAAGTGGCGGGCATGGGTTGGGCCGGGTAGAAATTAGGATTTGGGTTTGGGTTGGGTTTAGAATTTAGGAATTTAATTTAAATAAAATAGAAAAGGTATAAAAAAAAGAGAAAAATCTAAAAAAATATACGGGAAATTATATATACGAAACTGGGGATTTACAATGCATTACGGGGTTTTTAAAGGGGTAGACTGGCACGGAATGTGTTAAAAGTGGAACGATGATGATCACTATAATACATCTAACCTGAACATCTGTTGCCATTGTCCCATGGGTTTTGACGGGGTCATGTACTCCATATACCATAGTCCACGTGGTAAGTTGGACTCTTCTCGTATACACTGGCACATTCTGTACTAAGCTACAAACAACTGTTTTAACATCATACTCATACATTATACCAGATATATTTTCTTTACCCGTTCAGTCTATTTCTATCTCTTTTTGGGATTACCGAGCGATTGTTCGCTAACGACATTCCTTTTATATTCTTTCTTTGGAATGTTGTCAGGAGCACCCGACTCTTTAGAGATCAAGCCCAGCTCAGAAGACTTGGAGCAGTTCGCAGAAGACCCAGAGCTTTAGTCACTTGTATATACCTTACTTTCTATTCATGCCATTGTTTAGGCATTGCTTTCCGCATTGTATTTACTTTTCAGTTGTATTGCAAAGAATGTTTAATAAATAAAAAGTTGTTGTTCATTTACATCTCATGTCATTCTTGTGTACATTTATATTATATTGGTTATTTACGCTTAGCGTGTTTACTTCTGAGTAAATACGTCGCATACCTCGTCGTGTCTCCTTATCCATATACCGGGAAGCGGGGCGTGACATGTTTTATTGGTGGCCCATGCAGGTCAGTTCTGCATAGAAACCTAAGCAATATATCACAAGAATCAACAACTAAACATTCTTTATATTTCTATTCCTTGAATTCTATCCTAACCCTACTTTTCTTTTAAGGTTATTGTAACAACTCTGTTTCAGTATACAAAAAATTGTTTAAGAATTAATGTACAGATAGAGTATTTGCAATTCTGTGTATGCTATAAATATTTAAATTACTTTTGAATAGCAAGAAAGCAATTCTAGCTCATTGGTAAAGCCTTGCACTGCTGTGACGTAGCTTCTGTGTTCGAATCCCCTCAGCCACATATATTTTTTTATTGATTTTCTTTTAAACTTTTAGAAACTCAAAAGATTACACGTGCAAAACACGTAAAATGAAAAGTCACAAAGTAAACAAACATGTAGGAAAGATTATACCAACAGACAGGGACACGTGACAGAAATCCCAACCCCAACCCATCGGTTTTGGCCGGCGAGATGTGAAGGGGAACCGGCACCGCCGAACTTGTCCGTAGGGAATGCCTCCATATTTTAACCCTAGTATCCCTTGGCCTACTCCACTACTCCCATGTTGTTTGTTTACTGTGCAATTATCCAGAGAATTAAAAATCACCAATTTCATGAAACTACTATTACAACTCAGTATAATTCCAATATTACACTAAAATACCATATACATTGAAATCTAGGTTATATCCACTAGAATATTTCACTTTATAAAAATTAAAATTATGAAAACTGTTTATATCAGTTTTTTGCATTTTTATACCGTCCAATTTTTATCACATTGCTTATCAGAATGTACTCTAGAGCCGTGTTTGCTAGTTAATTACAGGATATAGGTTCTCAGCTCTAAACAATGAAATTCATGGAAAAGCACGACAAAATCCGGATTACAGCCAACCACAAATAAAACACGGGTCTCCGCTCTCTATCTGTGTGTTGCCACACACCAGTTTAAGGGACAAAATGGCAAATCGATGTCATTTTCATGCACAAAGCTCAATGTCAACACAAAATCCAAGAGATCTACGCGGAGCTCGAGAAAATCATGGCAAAAAGATCCACATCAAATCACTTGTTGATCTGCTGAAATTCTGGAAATTTTGTGAAGAGTTTCTGAGGAAAAACTTATGCCAAACTGCAGACAAGAGAAGACCAGGGAAGCACACAAAACCCGAGGGGCCAACTCCCCTATAGGGCCGCGGATCCGCGGCCAATAGGGGGTCTAGGCCGCGGATCCGCGGCCGTACAGGCTCCTCAGAAGGAGACTTTTTGGGGGCAGATTGGTCATTTCATTTTTGTTCAGAATGTTGCCCTAGGTTTCCAGCTCCCTGCCTATAAATAGTCCAGAACTTGCCAAAGCCAATGGGGCTTATTCTTGTATTTAGATTTTAGAATACATGTGTTGTTCTTCTTCCTCCTCTCATCTCTTCTCCATTAAAAACTTGTAGTGAGTTTTTGTGAGTGAAGAATGAATAAAGGAGTTTTTGTTCTTACCATGCTTATCTTGTTGTAATCGTTAATTATAATTGCTTGTATTTTTCTTTTGCTAATCTAGTTGTTGTTATTTGTTGTTTGTTTCTTTCTTGTTCTCTTTTCCTTTATCCTTAAACAACCATGATGCTTACGCTTGATCCTAGCCAAGGTGAGGTCGCAAATAGCTAGTTGTAATCTTCTAACCTCTTTCTTTCTATCTTTCTCCTTTGTTTTATTTTCATTTTTCTTGTAATGGGTGAGTAGTTTCCATACTTTTTAGGGTAGGATAAGGAAAGTTTGAGAGAAGGAAATCTCTCTCGCTCTTTCCTTGCCCAACATCTTAAATCGGACTCCCATTAATTGAACCACAATCCGCTCCCTACGGCACCCTATCCTACATGATAGCGGTGATTCCGTAGTGAGACCGGTTGTGGTTGAATTAACCGGAGGTTAAGGCTAAGAGCCAAGAATGGACGGACAAGAACCAAAAGGAAGAACTTATGCGTTGGAAAGCCTAGCTTATACTCTCAAGTTCCTTCCTAGTCGTGCCAATCCCCGTTGTTGCCGATTACCGTAACACCGATATTAAGAGTGGCAACGAAAGTAGTGAGCGACTCCTAACTCAAACTAACCTAATCCTAACCATAACAAGCTCTCTTTACATATCATTTTAGCACATAGTTAATCTCAAAACAAACTTGGACATTTGGACTTAACTCGTTAAAGCACATAGAAAAAGATTCACATCTCCCTGCGGACGACCCGTACTCAACCGGATAGCTATAAGCGAAACCGTCTTGATTGCGGTAATTAACTAAGCACGCAAAAAATCTATCAATCAAATGGCGCCGTTGCCGGGGAGACGGTAGTTTATTTCTTTGTGTAATTTCGAGTTAATTTGTGAATATAAAGCTAACCAAAAAAACAAAAACAAAAATATACATTGTAAAAAAAACCATCTTGTTATTTTTGATTAGTTTTTGTGCAAGTGTGCAGGATAAAAAGACGGTCGAGTTCAGTGCCAAAGACGTGGGAAGTTAGACCCACATCTCGCGGCTACACCGCGACGGATCAAGACGAAGCAAACGGTCTACTGTAAAATTCTGGAGCATATACAGTGAGCAAATCAAGATTCAGGAGCTCCAGAAAAGAAGAGGACATCCAAGGCAGCCCACCCAAGAAATCCAGAGGCCCAATTCCATTATATTGCCGCGGAACCACGGCATAAGCAAGCTTAGGCCGCGGAACCGCGGCCGTCTGGTTCCTTCAGGGTGCCAAAATCCCTGTGAGTCCTTCTTCTTTCCTCCCCACTCCACTGAACTCCACTGAACTGTGTTTTCTGCAGCATTCTTTGCGCAAACTCTCTTCCCCCTTCCAATAAATTGTTTTTGTGCAGGATTCTTTGCGCCGCGCTAAAAAATAAAAATTGTTTGCAGTTGATTCTTACTGCTTTGCATTTATTAATACGGACTTTAAGGGGCTTGAAACCAATCCAGATTGGGTGGGGATTTCATCACCCTTCCCAGGACCCCAGAAATCACAAAAAGCATATGCATTGACCATTTTTTAATTAAAAAATACTAAACTCAGCCCTAAGGACTTCACGCTCAATAGGATAGAGGACTAGTTATAGGCATCGGCCGTTTATCCTATCCTGACTTTGCGGTGTCTAGGCAAATGTGTCCAAGGAAAGTGGTTACTTAATTAGGACCACTACTTACGTAGTGGGGAGCCTCCCACTTACCTGGCACTTACCTGGCCGCAATTGGCGGAGAAGAGGCTGTTTGAGGTCCTATTTCTAGCCCTTTGGAACAGTTAGGAGCTGTCTAGCTGACCTAGGTGACCCTAGATCTAGGTGTGATTGTGCATATCTTGTTTGTGATTGCTTGAAGCCATAAGTCCGTACATATTTCTGTAAAGTTCCTTCTAAAAAGAAAAAAAAACACAAAAACCAAAAACTTTTATAAAAACTTGCCCTTTGTCGCCAAAATCCCATTTTTTCACCCACCACCCATCGTATTTCTCCATTGACGTTTTCTTACCCCCACCTTCTCCACTTTGACTATACTAAACTCGTTTAGTGTATGTCCGCTTGGACTCGGGACACTAGCGCCCGCCTAGTCCGCGTTACGTTAGTCGCTACCGACTACGCGATCGACTCAGACGTCGAAACTCCATCCACGCCTCTTTCACCCTTACCTTTGCCGGCCAACTCCGACGTTGACCGGAATTCTGTTCATACATCCTCGCCTTCACCATCACCAACCTCTTCTTCCGCGATGTCAGGATTTAATCCAAACATCTGTTTGACTCCTCCGGAATTGACTCCACCTCCTATGGAGGCGAATAACCCACCACCACCGCCTGTTGTAGCGCCGCAGCGAATCGCGCTTCAGGATCGTTTCTATCCCACCCGTTCTGCTCTTCCCACTTGTCTTTCCCTTCCACCGGCCAATGGGGATAATTTTGAAATTAAGCCCCACTTCATTAACATGCTTCCGAAATTTCATGGGCTTGAATCTGAAGATGCCTATATCTTCATCAACAAGTTCCAAAACGTTTGTGCCATGATGAAAACTACCCAGCTGTCGGATGATGCTATACGGCTATGGGTCATTCCGTTCACTTTGTGCGATCTTGCTGAAAAATGGCTGTATAGCACCGCTTCCCACTCCATAACCAGTTGGGACGAGTTTGTGAAAGCGTTTCTCAAGAAATTCTATCCGAATCATAAAACCTCAAAGATCCGTAACGAAATCAACCAATTCTCTCAGCTTCCTACTGAACCCTTCTGGAAGTGCTTTGACCGGTATAAAGACCTTCTTGTTCAGTGCCCTCACCATGGTATCGAGAAATGGCAACTTTGCCAAACCTTATACGAGGGCCTGAACTCAGCAACTAAGCAGTTGTTGGAAACCATTTGTCAGGGCCACTTCCTATCGAAATCTGATGAGGAAGCGTGGCAATTCTTCGACGACCTTGCGGAACAAACGCTTCAATGGAAGAGCACTAGACCAACTACTTCTTCTTCTTCCTCCACTTCTACTGGTCAGTCTAGGGTAGGAATTCACCAACTCGATGTCTCTATTGCGATGAAAGCTGAAATGGCTGCAATAACGAGAAAACTTGAAGCGATAGAGAGCAAATTTTCATCTCCTGCTCCTGCCCCTGTTCTTCCCCTTCGTACCATTTATGCTTGTTGTTTCGATCCTTCTCACTTAACCGAAGAGTGTCCTTACAATCCACCATCTTAAGGACAGGATCAGGTTAGTGTTGCATTTCAGCAAAGACCGAGGAATGATCCATACTCTTCCACCTACAATCCCAGTTGGAGGAACCACCCTTATTTCGCCTGGAATCAGAATCAGCAACAATTCCAAGGCAACAATTTCCAGAAGCCCCCTCCTCCGCAACAACAAGCGCAACAACAAACTCAACATCGGTTTCAGCAGCCCTTCCAACCCCAACCTTTTCAAAATCAGACGAACAACTTTGCACCCAATAATTCTTTTCCACAAAACAACTTTGTTCCGTCAAACAACGATAAGGTTTCCTCGCTAGAACGAAGTCTGGAGGCGTTTGTTAAACAATCGACACAATCCACCGCCAACATCCAGTCGTCTATTTAGTCTTTGGTGCAACACACTGCTGCACACGGGCAAAGCATCAAGACCATCGAAGCCCAGATTGCACAGCTGAATGCGGCGTTAAGCGAGCGAGAAAAGGGGAAGCTTCCATCTCAACCACTCCCAAATCCCGGTCACCCACATAATGTACATGTTGCTCTTGAACAACAGAACCATAATGTGAGTGCCGTGACTATATTGAGATCGGGAAGGATGCTGCACAACAACATCGGCACAGCAATTGAGGATAATGACACCCCGGCCGCTTCTTCTTCTTCTTCTTCGTTTTCTGAGCCTATTCTTCATTCTTCAAAAGGCTCTTCTTCTTCTGCTGCTGCTCTGAACGGACCCACTTCTCACTCCACGAAAGCACCAGCTCTGGGATCCGTTCTAGCTCCACAATCTCCTCCATAAGTATTGGACTCAATCAATTTTAAAAACGTTCCATTTCCAAACCGGTTGAGGTCCAATAAACAAAATCCACAAATGGAGAAGATTCTGGAGTTGTTTAAGCAGGTTAACATCAACATTCCCCTTTTAGATGCTGTCCAACAAGTCCCGTCCTACGCGAAAATCTTAAAGGACTTGTGCACGAAAAAGAGGAAGTCTCAGGTACCCAAGAAAGTTTTCTTGGCTAGTGCTGTGAGTGATGCTCTTACCCAATCTTTACCGCAAAAACGGAAGGACCCTGGCTGTCCTACGATTTCTATTACCATTGGGGATAAGAACATCAACCGTGCACTATTAGATCTTGGTGCCAGTGTTAACCAGCTTCCGTACTTAGTATATGAGCAACTAGGTGTAGGAGAGCTGAAACCCACACACTGCACTCTCTAAATGGCCGACCGATCGATCACCCATCCTAAGGGTGAGCTAGAGGATGTGTTAATCAAGGTTGGGGACTTCATATTCCCCATTGATTTCATTGTATTAGACATACAGCCTGTAGCTAACCCTCGGAATCAAATTCCGGTGATACTCGGTCGCCCATTCCTTGCAACCTCAAATGTTGTGATCAATTGTCGAAATGGTTCGATGAACCTATCTTTTGGAAACATGACAATTGAACTCAACATTTTTAGGTTGGGGAATCAGCCCTCCGAACCTAATGCACATATACTAGACGTTTGCTCAATCCAGGAGATCACCCCAGAAGAGTGTGAATTCGAGGAGTTTTTGTTCGATCACGATAACCTTAACGCCACTAGTGCGTTCCTCTTCGAACCTGCTGTTGTTTCTGCGCCCGACAATGACTATGAGTGTTTCACTTTCTCGAACGATCTTATCCACTCACCACCCGAGTTTGAATCTTTCGAATTTCCGGATGAGTTACCTGAACCATCCAACTCGGTCGCTTACACTCGTTTTGAACCTTTGCTGGAATCTTTTGAGTTCGAGACCTTTTCACCAATCTTGCCTTCAATCGTTTCACCTCCAACGCTCGAACTCAAGCATTTGCCGTCTCACCTTAAGTACGTTTACTTAGGTGAGAACGAGACCCTCCCTGTTATCATCTCGACTTCTTTAGCTCCAGAGCAAGAGAAAGCCCTTCTTGCGTTCTTGCACAGCAATAGGCAAGCTTTTGGCTGGTCCATGGCGGACATCAAGGGGATTAGTCCCCTGATCGTTGAACATCATATTCATCTGATGGATGATGCCAAACCAGCCAGGGATCCACAAAGGCGACTCAACCCAGTCATGAAGGAGGCTGTGAAAAAGGAAATCGTAAAGTGTCTGGATAGTGGTATCATTTACCCTATCTCTGATAGCCAGTGGGTTAGCCCCATTCATGTTGTCCCCAAGAAATCAGGCATAACGGTCATCACTAACGAGGCGAACGAGTTAATCCCTACTCGCACCCAAACTGGGTGGCGAGTATGCATCGATTACAGAAAACTCAACGCCGCAACGCGGAAGGACCACTTTCCGCTACCTTTCATTGACCAAATGCTTGAACGATTGGCCGGACACGAGTACTACTGCTTTCTTGATGGCTACTCCGGCTATAATCAGATTCCCATCGCCGAAAAAGATCAGGACAAGACCACATTCACTTGTCCTTTCGGCACGTTCGCATACCGTTGCATTCCCTTTGGGTTATGCAATGCGCCCGCTACCTTCCAGCGGTGTATGATGGGAATCTTCTCAGACATGGTGGAAAAATTCCTGGAGATCTTCATAGACGATTTCTCCATCTTCGGCGATTCCTTTAACGAGTGTTTGCTGCATCTTGACGCTATCCTTACCCAATGTAAGGACAAGAACCTCACATTGAATTGGGAGAAGTGCCACTTCATGGTGCGCGAAGGTATTGTCTTAGGACATATCATTTCGCAAAATGGCATAGAGGTTGACAAAGCGAAGATTGAGGTCATTTCCAATCTCTCTCCTCCCAGATGCATCCGAGACATCCGAGCCTTCCTTGGCCATGCCGGTTTCTATAGACGGTTCATCAAGGACTTTAGCAAGATTGCTAGGCCCTTGACTCTTCTACTGGCCAAGGACACGCCATTCGACTTCAACTCGAGCTGTGCGACTGCGTTCGAGTCATTAAAAAGCTCACTCACTTCTGCTCCCGTTCTTTCTTCACCTGACTGGATGCACCCATTTGAGATTATGTGCGATGCATCCGACTTTTCCATTGGTGCTGTCCTTGGACAACACATCAACAAGATGCCGCACGTAATCTATTATGCTAGCCGAACCCTGAACGACGCCCAACTCAATTATACAACAACTGAGAAGGAATTCTTGGCTGTTGTATTTGCTTTAGAAAAGTTCAGGCCGTACCTCATCGGCTCTCCAGTCATTGTCTACACAGACCATTCTGCTTTGCGCCATCTTTTTGCGAAGAAAGATGCAAAATCTCGGTTAATACGTTGGATCCTCTTGCTTCAAGAGTTTGACCTTGTCATCAAGGACAAAAGAGGATGTGAAAATGTAGTCGCCGACCATCTCTCACGACTTCCTTCTTCGCCGTCGCCTCAACTTCCGATCAACGACGTTTTTCCGGATGAACAACTCTTGACAGTATCTCGCGAACCCTGGTTCGCAGATATTGTGAACTATTTGGCCACAGGGCTACTACCGACTGAATGGTCAAGTCAGGACAGACTTCGATTCTTATCCCAAGTAAAACACTTTTACTGGGACGAACCCTATCTGTTCAAGTACTGTCCCGACCAGATTATTCGTCGGTGTGTACCTGACGATGAATTCAAGAGTATGCTGTCATTTTGCCACGATCAAGCATGTGGCGGGTATTTTGGCCCCAGAAAGACAGCTGAGAAGATCTTGCAATGTGGTTTCTACTGGTCACAACTCTTCAAAGACTCTCATGACTATTGCAAGACTTACTCCCGGTGCCAACACTTGGGCCGGATATCCCGGAGGAACGAGATGCCGCTCCAACCAATCTTGGTTGTAGAGATTTTCGACGTTTGAGGGATAGATTTCATGGGGACGTTTCCCAGCTCTTTCGGGAACTTGTACATCCTTCTCGCTGTTGATTACGTCTCTAAGTGGGTCGAGGCTGTGCCCAGCCGGACTAACGACAACAAGGTTGTCGTTAGGTTTCTTAAAGAAAACATTTTCTCCCGTTTTGGACACCCCCGAGCGATCATTAGCGACAATGGAACTCATTTCTGCAATAAGACTTTCGAGGCCTTGATGCGGAAATATTCCATTAATCATAATCTATCTACGCCCTATCACCCCCAAACCTGTGGGCAAGCCGAAGTTTCAAATCGGCAAATCAAGCAGATACTGGAGAAGACGGTTTCCAAGAACCGAAAGGATTGGTCGTTGAAACTCACTGATGCCCTTTGGGCATTTCGAATGGCTTATAAGACCGAGCTTGGCATGTCTCCCTATCAAGTTGTGTACGGAAAGGCTTGCCACCACCCTGTCGAAATAGAGCATCGCGCATTTTGGGCGATAAAAGAACTGAATCTGTCTCTCGAAGATGCGGGCAGCCATCGGAAGCTGCAGTTGAACGAATTGAGCGAGCTTAGGGATGAGGCTTACGATAACACGGTTGCCGTTAAGAACCGAACGAAGGTGTTTCACGATAAACACCTTTTGCGCAAAACTTTCGTACCTGGTCAACAGGTACTGCTTTACGACACCCGGCTACACTTCCATCCAGGAAAGCTCAAATCTCGCTGGAAAGGGCCATATTTTGTGCGGAATGTGTATTCGCAGGGCGCTGTGGATTTGGAGAATCCAAAGGACGGTTCATTTTTCAAAGTAAATGGACACCGACTTAAACCGTACCTTCGCGCCGAACCAACAGAGGAGCTCCTGGTCTTACAGGAGCCGGTTTACCCTGCATAATCTTCCTCTGCCTACCACCAAACTTCGGTTATCCAGCCAAGAACAGTAGACACAGTTCCAAATAAGTTTGGGGGTATGTTTATACCATTTTGTATTTATTTGTGGATATTCTTTTCCATTTTTACTCTATAAAAAAAGAACATAAATTTTTTTTTTTTGTATATCTAACCGACAATTTTGACCCTTCAAATGATCTCTTCATGCAATGACAGTGAGGACACTGTCCAGTTTAAATTTGGGGGTACGCTCGATACGCATTTCTAACCTTCGCATTCATATGTATATTTTGCATCTGCATACTAAAATCCATAAAAATCAGAAAATTTTCTAAAAACATAAAAACTTTTCTGTCATGTTAGCTAGTGGGAGAACTCTGATTCAACATTTCGACGGTTTTGTTTGATAAGATAAGAATAACTAAATCTTAATTTTAGATTTTCAAAACCTGAAAGATAACTCTCCTTTGAAGTTAACAATAGCTGATATACGTCTTTACATCACACTACACGTGTCGTGAGTTTTGGAAATTAGATGACAAGTCTTTTATGTCTAAAAACTTTTAAATGAATAAATGATTTTCTGAGGATCAAATAGGTTTGTTCTGAAATAAGTAATATCAAGAATAGTTTATGAAGTGAAGTGAATATGAAGGAATGTTATTGATGCCTTAATTGGAACTAAGTCTGAAAAATAACCCATCTGGAACTTGATTGGAATGATTACACACCGAACCCACTAAACACGTCTTTTATTCAAAAAAAATAATTGAACTGCTGGTTATATCTCCGTTCGCATTAAATCATCATGATTTTCACGCTAAATTGTCTTTTGTTTTTGGGCCTAGGTAACTTGAGTAACTAAGTCCGCTGGGGTGTTTCTACACCTAATGCCCTAAAACCAACTGGTTTGAGTGCATTGGCCCAAAGCTCGTTAAGAAGCCTAGAAAGTCCAGATTAAAACAAAGTCAAGCAAGTGTTCTCTCCGAGTTAAAATTCCTAACGGTTCTTTGTGTGAGAATAATCTTGACAAAAGACAGGTTTTTATAAAATATATATTTCTAGCGGAGATATGAAGGTTTTATTCTGTGATAAAGACTATTGCACGTTCACAGAGGTGTGTATGAAATGAAAACAAGAAAATGGTGGAGTGAAAAATAAGACCTAGTTTCCTGTTAAGCAAGATAGAAATTCTGAAGTTGAAACCTTACTGGAAAACGAAACTTGAAAAATACTTAACTATTTATAAAACTTATGTGATCCTTTTAAAATTGTTATCTGGGCTTTATTGTGTGACATGATGACTTTAATCGATCCTTCTGGAACTTAACGACACTATTTACACTGCACGTAAAGACATATAAAATCTTAAGTTAAATAAGAAGCGAGGTGTGAAAAATAAGGGTTCGATAGTCTAGACTTAGGATCATAGAATTGTTATTTTCTGAAACAAAACTTTAGGGGCTTGAATCATAGTAATTTTGCAAAACTAGCTTGACCGGATTTTGTGGGTAATATCCGCTGAAAATCCTCAGGAGACAACACTCCTCCTACTAGGGACACCTAGAGATTTAACGGCTTGTTGCACATGCTCAGTACAATCGCGTTCCCTGCGAAAGTGAGGTTAGGAATTTTTTGTGAATAAATTGGTTTTGCTCGGGACGAGCAAATGATAAGTTTGGGGGTATTAGTTTATATCAGTTTTTTGCATTTTTATACCGCCCAATTTTTATCACATTGCTTATCAGTAGGTACTCTTGAGCCGTGTTTGCTAGTTAATTGCAGGATACAAGTTCTCAGCTCTAAACAATGAAATTCATGGAAAAGCATGATAAAATCCGGATTACTGCCAACCATAGATAAAACACGGGTCTCCGCTCTATATCCGTGTGTTGCCACACACCAGTTTAGGGGACAAAATGGCAAATCGATGTCATTTTCATGCACAAAGCTCAATGTCAACACAAAATCCAAGAGATCTACGCGGAGCTCGAGGAAATCATGGCAAAAAGATCCACATCAAATCACTTGTTGATCTGCTGAAATTCTGGAAATTTTGTGAAGAGTTTCTGAGGAAAAGCATATGCCAAACTGCAGACAAGAGAAGACCAGGGAAGCACACAAAACCCGAGGGGCCAACTCCCCTATAGGGCCGCGGATCCACGGCCAATAGGGGGTCTAGGCCGCGGATCCGCGGCCGTACAGGCTCCTCAGAAGGAGACTTTTTGGGGGCAGATTGGTCATTTCATTTTTGTTCAGAATGTTGCCCTAGGTTTCCAGCTCCCTGCCTATAAATAGTCCAGAACTTGCCAAAGCCAATGGGGCTTATTCTTGTATTTAGATTTTAGAATACATGTGTTGTTCTTCTTCCTCCTCTCATCTCTTCTCCATTAAAAACTTGTAGTGAGCTTTTGTGAGTGAAGAATGAATAAAGAAGTTTTTGTTCTTACCATGCTTATCTTGTTGTAATCGTTAATTATAATTGCTTGTATTTTTCTTTTGCTAATATAGTTGTTGTTATTTGTTATTTGTTTGTTTCTTGTTCTCTTTTCCTTTATCCTTAAACAACCATGATGCTTACGCTTGATCCTTGCCGAGGTGAGGTCGCAAATAGCTAGTTGTAATCTTCTAACCTCTTTCTTTCTATCTTTCTCCTTTGTTTTATTTTCATTTTTCTTGTAATAGGTGAGTAGTTTCCATACTTGTTAGGGTAGGATAAGGAAAGTTTGAGAGAAGGAAATCTCTCTCACTCTTTCCTTGCCCAACATCTTAAATCGGACTCCCGTTAATTGAACCACAATCCGCTCCCTACGGCACCCTATCCTACATGAAAGCGGTGATTCCGTAGTGAGACCGGTTGTGGTTGAATTAACCGGAGGTTAAGGCTAAGAGCCAAGAACGGACGGACAAGAATCAAAAGGAAGAACTTATGCGTTGGAAAGCTTAGCTTATACTCGCAAGTTCCTTCCTAGTCGTGCTAATCCCCGTTGTTGCCGATTACCGTAACACCGATATTAAGAGTGGCAACGAAAGAAGTGAGCGACTCCTAACTCAAACTAACATAATCCTAACCCTAACAAGCTCTCTTTACATATCATTTTAGCACATAGTTAATCTCAAAACAAACTTGGACATTTGGACTTAACTCGTTAAAGCACATAGAAAAAGATTCCCATCTCCCTGCGGACGACCCGTACTCAACCGGCTAGCTAAAAGCGAAACCGTCTTGATTGCGGTAATTAACTAAGCACGCAAAAAGTCTATCAATCAAAAACCCTAAAGACGATGATTAAACACTTGAGTTGTATTTTGAAAATATATCAAAACTATTTTTCATAAACCCCCCTCAAATTATATCAATTTACAATAAGGACCCTAGTAAATATAGGTTTAAGCGGGATCAGTTGTCTTGAGCCTCAGGGAGCCGAAGAATATGGGTGCTTGCCTATCTAAGGTAGACAACCTAAAAACGGTGTTATCAATACGGTAATTGTCTTGGAAAAAGACACAAATCCTGTCGTCCATGTGCAGTAGTTACCGATAACATCAAAACTAATTGAGGACTTCAATTTATTTTAAAGTGTCTGATTCGGACTGAGTCTCAATCAAATATGAAATCAATCTGACTAGAATTTAATTCAATTATAATTACAATACAATATGAATCCATTTATACTAGAATTCAATCTATATCAACATGACTCGACCGAACCGAACCATGGATATACTCTAATTACATGACTATCCATTTATATTCATTCCGTTTACATGATATCATGGTTTCGGAAAGTCATCCATCTATAACACAAAACAATACAATTAACACAAAAGACATTACGGGGTTTTAAAGGGGTAGACTGGAACGGAATGTGTTAGAAGTGGCACGAGAAGGTCACTTTAATACACCTAACTTGAATATCCATTGCTGTTGTACCGTGGCTTAATGGTTCCTTGAGCTCCGTATACCTTAGTCTCCGGAATAGTGGGACTCCTCTCGTATACACTGGCATATTCTGTACCGTGCTACAAATAACTGCGTTAACATAAAAAAAACTCACCAGTAATATTCTCATATCTGTCTATTCATCTGTGTATTCTTACCTATCTTTGGGGCTTATCGAGCGATTGTTCGCTAACGGCATTCCTTCTCTTTTTCTTTGGAATGTTGTCAGGTGGATAGGACTCTTTGGAGGTCGAGCCCGATACTGAAGACTTGGAGCAGTGTGCCATTGACCCATAGCTCTAGATACTTGTATATATTTTCTTTTCAATTCATGCCATTGTTTAGGCATTGCTTTCCATTTCATATATTTACATTTTCAGTTGTACTTGTAAAGAAATGTTTAATAAATAAAGGTTGATGTTCATTTACATTCTGTTGGGGTCGAAAATTACATCCCGGTTGACCAAGTCAAAGTCAACCCCAAGCAAGCGGGCCCAAACCTAGATCAAGTGGGCCCATGCCCGAGTCGAGCCCCGTGGCCAATGTCCTCCATGCCAAAATGAAATCATGTAATAAATAATTTTGATGTAATTTTTTTATGCATGAATGTAAGCAAAATGGGCATAAAGCCAAATTTTTGTAAAGCCCATGGCTCATGTGCAAAAGAAATGAGCACATGAGGCATGGGATGGGCAAAATGCCATTTTATAAAAGCCCAAGGGGTATGTAGATATGTAAGCCTATATAAGACAACATGATGATGAAATAAAAGAGACTTTTTTTCATTTCTCTCAAACTCTAGGGTTCTTGTGCCTCCTTCTCCTTTCTCAAGGTTCTAAAACCTTCTTCCCTTTTTGAATTAATTCAAGAGTTTAACTCTTCCTTTTTCAAAAATAAATAGTTTCCTACCACAAAACCTATAAAGGGGAACTCAGATCTCAAAAATAAAAGATTTTTAAAATCTCATATTTCTTGTTTTTCAAGATCCGGCCAATAGAGGAGGAAGAAGGAGACCCGTCTCCAAAGACCCCATTTTGAAAAAGATCCAAGGCTCATGGGAGAAGAAAGGGGTTCCCTTAAGCATTTACAAGATTTCTTGGAGTTTAACTCCATAAATTAAAGTTTCTAGGAGTTTAACTCCATAAAAAAGAAGAAGTCTTTCTTTCTAGGAGTTCAACTCCAAAAGTCAATCGGGAGTACAACTCCCTGTGCAGTGGCTAAGCCCCTTTTTCCTGCTGGCGCCTAGCGCCCGCGTGCCAGGCACATGGGGCGCTGGCGCCCAGCGCCGGCTTGCCATGAACGCCCAGCACCCGCGTGCTACGCACGCGCAGTGCTGGCATCCGGTGCCCAGCACACGCGTGCCAGGCACATGAGACGCTGGTGCCCGGGGCCCAGCGCCCACATTCCAGGCACGTGAGGCGCTGGCGCACAGCGCTCGTGTCCCACGCACGTGAGGCGCTGGCGCCCAGCGTCCAGCGTCTATGTGCTGGGCACGTGAGGCGCTGGCCCCACTCGTCATTTGGGTGTTTTTCCCTTATACACACACACACACACACACATACACACACGCACTCCACAACGCTGTCTCCGTTAGAAAAAATTTCTAACGGGGCACTGTCCCGCACCCCCCAAGGGGGCTGCTGTCTCCCTTGACCCTCGGCCCGCTATCCGGATAGCGGGACCCCCATAAAAACTCTGCGGGCCCCCCAATATATTCAAAACCCCTTCAAAACATAACACTGCATATTGAGTCCGCATAATATGTTTGACCCGTCAATCGGAGGTTCTCTCGATCTAAAGACGAGGGGTAATTAACGGCAGCTTAGTCCGTGACTGCCGGCGATTCGGATCCCCACAATCAATAAACCCCCGCCTATCCGAGGCAGGAAGAATCTGTAATGCACCTGACAAGCGCGCGCGTATTCCTATCTCAATATGGTGACGAAAAACACCCTACACATTCATGTCTTCTTGTGTATATTTACACTTAGCATGTTTACTTCTGAGTAAATACGTAACGGGCCTCGTCTCGTCTTCTTACCCGTACACTGGGAAGCGGGGCGTGACAGGTTTTGTTGACGGCCCATGCAGGTCAATTCTGCATGAAGTCATAAGTAATATAACACAAGAATCAGCAACTAAAAATATTCTTTACATTTCATATTCCTTGAATCGTATAATTGCATATACTTTGAATCTATCCTAACCCTATTTTTCTTTCAAGGTTATGAATTCTCCAAACAATACCAGCACCAACTTCAACAACACACCACCACCTCTACCTCTTATGCCTACCGTTGCTGCTCCGATCAATGAGCAGAAAGTATTGCTTGAGGCAATTCGAAGCCTCTTGAAAGGACAACAACAGTAGACTACTATATTACTGAACCGTCCAGAAGCGTAAATGCCTGGAGTAAAGCAATTCCGGGCATTGCATCCAAAGCAATTTTCAGGAAAAGGGAGCCCTCTGGAAGCGGAAGAATGGGCTCAAAGCATTGAGGATGATCTGGCAGCAGCACAAGTGCCAGACATCGCTTGGGTATGGATTGCGAAACTGCTACTCACCGACAACGCCCGAGTTTGGTGGAAGGCGGAAGAAAGCCGTCTTGTCCAGCCGATCGAATGGAAAAAAATTTGCGACATGTTCGGCGCGAAGTACTTTCCAGAGACTTCCCGATTTGACATGGAGCAGCAATTCATCCACCTACAACAGGGTTCGATGTGGACCAAATCTGTGGATGAATATGATGCTGAGTTTACCATGCTCAGTAGGTAAGATATGTCTCAATATTCGATTTTCTTATATCACATACTACATAACTAACACAAGACTTTAACAGATTCGCGGCACACGTGATACCGACTGCTAAGATCAGGTCCAGACGATTTCCGCAAGGGTTAGATCCGGAGATCGAAGCTGTCTTAGCTACAGGGAATTTCCCAACTTATGAACTGGCTCTGAAAGCTACCCGTCGATATGAGGCAGTGGTGAAGATGAAGGGCAGACCCCAATCTGCCGGAGTGAAGCATCCTGCCACTCAGATGGCAGGAGGAGCCTCTTCAAGGCCACCTTTTGTGCCCAGGCGACCGGGAGTACCAATCAACCGGCCCAACCCAGCTTTTTGCACCTACTGCAGAAGGGATGGACATCTAGCGAAGGACTGCCGGCGTGCAAATCGCCTTTGTTTGGTCTGTGGCTTACCCACACATGATATTGGGTCTTATCCTCGTAGACTCAATCCCAATGCTGCACCCAAACCAGCAATAACTTATCCACAGCGGCCAGCGATCCACGCACCTTCTCCATAACTAGCTCTCCTAGCTCCACCACCTCATGGACCGACTGCGCCTCCTCTTCGTCAGTTCCATCAACCTCAAAGGAACTTACCTCAAGGACAACGGAACGGACAGAGGAATGCTCCTCCTGCCAGGAGGAATGTACCGAAGCAACAGGCTTTCACAATGACTGTGGAAGAAGCTGAAGCCACTGGCCAAGTCATTACTGGTAACCTTTCAATCTTTCAAAACTATTCAATACTTGTTATACCCATATATTTTTCCTATACCTAAAACCTATCCCACAAAACTTAGGTACGATCTTAGTAGCCTCACTTCCTGCATCAGCACTCTTCGATACTGGAGCATCACATTGCTTTATGTAGTAACGGTTCATCCGGACTCATGCGATTCCAGTCAAACCTCTCGCATCCAGCTGGAATGTCAGTTCAGGGAACGGCGTTCTAAAGGCAATAATGGGATACGACCTGTGTCTAGTGTTCGTCTGCAGCAGAGAATTCTATGCTGACTTCAAGGTGCTGGACATACCAAATTTCTATTTTGTTTTGGATATGGATTGGCTCGGAACTTTTTACGCTACCATAGACTGTTGTCAAAGGAGGGTAGTGTTCGAGATTCCAGACCATCCGGTCTTTTATATCAAAAGTGGAGACCATGCCCTGGAGCCAAGCACATATAAAGCAAAACCGAAGAAGGCTGTGATTGCAACACTTCAAGCAGAGGAAGGATCGAATCTAAAGGTAGTTTGAGAGTTCGACGATATATTTCCTGAAGACATATCAGCTTTGCCTCCCGATCGAGCTCTTGAATTCAGCATTAATTTAGTACCTGGAACACAATCGGTGATCAAATCACCGTATAGGTTAAGTCCTAAAGGTTTGAAGGAGTCCGTACTCAGTTGGACGAATTATTGAAGAAAGGATGGATTCATCCCAGCACTTCAAGTTGGGGATCTCCAGTTCTACTTGTGAAGAAGAAGGAAGGTTCATATCGAATGTGCATTAATTATAGAGCTCTGAACGAAGTAACTATAAAGAACAAGTATCCACTTCCGCGCATCGATGATCTGTTCGATCAGCTAAGTGGATCTTGCTTTTTCTCCAAGTCAGATCTTCGTTCGGGTTATCATCATGTGAAGGTTAAAGAGTCTGATATTCCGAAGACGGCATTCAGGACTCTCTATGGTCATTATGATTTTCTTATGATGCCATTTGGAATGACCAACGCACCAGCGATATTCATGAACCTAATGAATCAAGTTTTCTGAGAGTACCTAGACAGGTTTGTTGTCATCTTCATCGACGACATCCTGGTGTATTCTAAGAGTCGGAAAGAACATGCCGAGCACCTACGAATTGTCCTGGAGACTCTACGACAACATCAACTCTATGCCATGTACAGCAAGTGCGAGTTTTGGCTAGATCAAATCGATTTCCTCGGACATATTGTATCAGGCGAAGGAATCTCTGCAGATCCAGCTAAAGTATTAGCAGTAAGCGAATGTCCGACACCGAACTCAATGAAGGACATTCGAAGCTTCTTGGGATTAGCAGGATATTACAGAAGGTTTATTGAAGAATTTTCGAAGATTGCAACACCCCTAACCAAGCTCACACGTAAAGATAAAGAATTCATGTTGTCAGAAGCATGCAAACGAGCTTTCATAGAACTCAAGTCAAGATTGACGTCAGCACCTATTCTCGTTATACCGGACCAATCTGGAGGTTTTGAAGTGCATTGTGATGCATCCGGTAAAGGATTAGGATGTGTTGTACATCATCATGGTAAGGTTGTTGCTTATGCATCAAGACAGCGGAAGAATTATGAGCGCAACTATCCAACGCATGATTTGGAGTTGACGGCCGTAATCTTTGCACTCAAGATTTGGCCCCATTATCTTCTTGGAGAATGAGTAGACATATACACAGCCCACAAAAGTCTGAAATATGTGTTTACTCAGAAAGAGTTGAATATGCAGTAGAGAAGATGGTTAGGACTTATGGCAGACTTCGATATCAATCTACAATATCATTCAGGGAAGGTGAATGTAGTACCTGATGCACTTAGTCGCCAACCTCTATCAATGAATCTCACCGCACAGTGGAAGCTTCAACAAGATTTGCATCAGATGGAGATAGAAGTGGTCATGCCAGGTAACACTTCAAATTTGATGAACTTACAAGTTCAGTCTACAATTGTCAATCAGATCAAAGCAGCTCAAGCAAGTGATGCCAAGTTGCAAAAGATCAAAAAACAAGTAGAAAGTGGACTTAGAACAGACTTCATCATCCATGAAGACGGATCTTTAAGATACGGCAGTAGGTTGTGTGTACCCAAAGGTTCTGTGCGAGAAGAGTTGATGAAAGAAGCTCACAACTCTCCTTATTCAGTACACCCGGGAGGTACAAAGATATACAAAGATCTACGTCAAAATTACTGGTGGCATGGAATGAAGCGTGAAGTAGCCAGAAGTGTCGCTAAATGCTTGGCGTGTCAGCAAGTAAAGGCTAAACATCACAGGACAGCTGGGTTACTTTAACTGTTACCTATCCCAGAATGGAAGTGGCAACACATCACTATGGATTTTGTGACTGCACTTCCTTGTGGCACGAAAGGTAACGATGCGGTATGGGTTATTGTGGATCGACTCACAAAGTCGGCTCACTTCATCACATTTCGAGTTGGTCAATCTTCTGAGACACTAGCAAAGAAGTACATGCAAGTAAGTATGAATCTAAGTAAGATTTAACTCTTCATATTGTACTAGTTCTGATACCCATGAACTCATGCAGGAGATCGTGAGATTACATGGAGTACTGGTTTGCATTTTCTCCGATCGTGACACCAGATTTCGATCGCAATTTTGGCAGAGTCTGCAAGCTAGCTTGGGAACAAGTCTGAACTTCAGCACAGCTTACCATCCAAAAACAGATGGACAGTCTGAGCGAACTATTCAGATACTTGAAGATATGCTAAGAGCGTGTATGCTAGACTTCGGAGGATCGTGGGAAGATCACTTACATCTTGTTGAGTTTTTATACAACAACAGCAACCAAGCAAGTATAGAAATGGCACCCTTCGCAGCTCTTTATGGAAGGAAGTGTCGATCACCATTAAGTTGGGACGACATCGGAGATAGAGAACTCCTTGGACCAGAGATGATAGTAGCAACAGTGGATGTGGTTCGCACTATCAGGGAAAGAATGCACATAGCCCAAGACCGACAGAAGTACTGGGCTGATGCAAAGCACGGTCACTTAGAGTTCCAACCGGGAGATCATGTCTTTTTGAATATATCTCCAAACCGTGGAGTGATTCGCTTTGGAAGACGGGATAAGCTCATTCCGAGGTATATTGGACCGTTCAACATACTCGAACGAGTCGGAGAAGTGGCTTATCGCTTGGCACTTCCATCTTCATTGGAAAGAGTGCATAATGTGTTCCACATATCCCAACTCAGAAGGTATGTGAGTGACCCCGGTCATATTCTTGATCACTCTGAGTTCACTGTACAACCATATTTATCCTGTGAGCAACAACCTGTTGAAATTCTGGATAGAAAGGTGAAGTCACTTCGGAACAAGGAAGTAAACTTGGTTCAAGTGATGTGGAGAAAGGACTTACCAAGAGAATCAACATGGGAACGTGAGGACGACATGCGTGCAAGATACTCTCACTTGTTTGTAAATTGGTCCTTAAAATAAATGTAAATTTTGAGGACGGAATTTTTGTAAGGAGGATAGAATGTAACAACTTTGTTTCAGTGTATAGAAAATTGTTTAAAAATTAATGTACAAATGGAGTATTTGCAATCTTGTGTATGCTATAAATATTTAAATTGCTTTTGAACAGCAAGAAAGCACTTTTAGCTCATTGGTAAAGCCTTGCACTGCTGTGACGTAGCCCCTGTGTTCGAATTCCCTCAGCCACATATATTTTTTTATTGATTTTCTTTTAAACTTTTAGAAGCTCAAAAGTTTACACGCGCAAAACACGTAAAATAAAAAGTCACAAAGTAAACAAACATGTTGAAAATAATATACCAACAGACAGGGAAAGGTGGCAGAAATCCCAACTCCAACCTATCGGTTTTGGCCGGCGAGATGTGAAGGGGGGCCGGCACCGTCGGACTTGTCCGCAGGGAATGCCACCATATTTTAACCCTATCACCCCTTGACATACCTCACTACCCCCATATTGTTTGTTTACTCTGCAATTATCCAGAGAATTAAAAATCACCAATTTCATGAAACTACCATTACAACTCAATACAATTCCAATATTACATTAAAATACCATATACGTTGAAATCTATGTTATATCCACTAGAATATTTCACTTTATAAAAATTACAATTATGAAAACCCTAAACACGTTAATTAAATACTTGAGGTGTATTTTAAAAATATATCAAAACTATTTTTCATAAAACGCCCTCAAGTTATATCAATTTACAATAAGGACCCTAGTAAACATAGGTTTAAGCGGGACCAGTTTTCTTGAGCCTCAGGGAGCCGGAGAATATGGGTGCTTGCCTATCTAAGGTACACAACCTAAAAACGATGTTATCAATACGGTAATTGTCTTGGAAAAAGACACAAATCCTGCCTTCCATGTGCAGCAGTTACCGATAACATCAAAACACTTCAGGACTTCAATTTGTTTTAAAGTGTCTCACTCAGACTGAGTCTCAATCTAATATGAAATCAATCTGACTTGAATTCAATTCAAGTATAACTACAATACAACATGAATCCATTTATACCAGAATTCAATTTATATCAACATGACTGGACCGAACCGAACCATAGATATACTCTGATTACATGACTATCCATTTATATCCATTCCGTTTACATGATATCATGGTTTAGGCAAGTCATCTATCTATAACACAAAACAATACAATCAATACAAAAGACATTATGGGGTTTTAAAGGGGTATACTGATACGGAATGTGTTAGAAGTGGCATGAGACGGTCACTTTAATACACCTAACTTGAATATCCATTGTTGTTGCACCGTGGCTTAACGGTTCCTTGTGCTCTGTATACCTTAATCTCCGGAATAGTGGGAATCCTCTCGTATACACTGGCATATTCTGTACCAAGCTACAAGCAACTGCGTTAACATAACAAACTCACCGGTAATATTCTCATATCTGTCTATTCATCTGTCTATTCTTACCTATCTTTGGGACTTACCGAGCGATTGTTCACTGACGACATTCCTTTTCTTTTTCTTTGGAATGTTGTCAGGTGGATTGGACTCTTTGGAGGTCGAGCCCAATACTGTATATTTGGAGCAGTTCGCCATTGACCCAGAGCTCTAGATACTTGTATATATTTTCTTTTCAATCCATGCCATTGTTTAGGCATTGCTTTCAATTTCATGTATTTACATTTTCAGTTGTACTTGTAAAGAAATGTTTAATAAATAAAGGTTGCTATTCATTTACATTCATGTCTTCTTGTTTTACGCTTAGCGTGTTTACTTATGAGTAAATACGTAGCGGGCCTCGTCGCGTCTTCTTACCCGTACACTAGAAAGCGGAGCATGACAGTTATGGATTCCCGGAACAATATGAGGATGAACGCCAATGGCAACACCACACCACCTCCTCTTCCATTTATGCCTACCGTTGTAGCTCCGATCAATGAGCAGACGGTACTGCTCGAGGCAATAAAGAGCCTCTTGGAGGGATAGCAGCAGTAGACTGCTATACTCATGAACCGCCCAGAAGCGGAAGCACCTAGAGTGAAGCAATTCCGGACACTTCATCCGAAGCAACTTTCTGGGAAAGAGAGCCCCTTGGAAGCTGAAGAATGGGCTCAGTCGATCGAAGACGATCTGGCAGCAGCACAAGTGCCAGACATTGCTTGTGTAAGGGTTGCGAAGTTGCAACTTACCGATAACACCCGAGTATGGTGGAAGGTGGAAGAAAGACATTTTACTCAGCCGTTCGAATGAAGGATTTTTCGTGAGATGTTCGACGCGAAATATTTCCCCAAGACTGCCCGATTCGACATGGAGCATCAATTCATCCACTTGCAACAAGGTTCGATATGGACCAAATCTGTGGATGAGTATGACGTTGAATTCACCATGTTGAGCAGGTAAGATATGTCTTAAATATTCGAATTTCTATTATCACATACTACACAGCAAACACAAGACCATAACAGGTTCGCGACAAACCTAATACTAACTGCTGAGATCAGGACCATACGATTTCAGCAGTGGTTGGACCAGGAAATCCAAGCTGCTATAGCTACAGGGGATTTCCCAACCCATGACCTAGCTTTGAAGGCTGCCCGTCGATACGAGGCAGTAGTGAAGAAGAAGAGCAGATCTCAATATGCCGGTATGAAGCGCCCTGCTACTCAGATAGTAGAAGGAGTCTCTTCTAGGCCACCGTTTGTACCCAGGAGACCGGGAGTACCATTCAACCGGCCCAGTCCAGACTTCTGTTTCTACTGCAAAAGAAATGGACACCTGGCGAAGGATTGCAGGCGTGCTAATCGCCTATGCTTAGTCTGTGGCTCATCCACACATGATATTGGGTCTTGTCCTCACAGACTCAATCAGAATACTGCACCCAGACCAGCAATCACCTATCCGCAGCGGCCAGCTATCCAGGAATCCGCACCACGTCTTGCTCTCCTAGCTCCACCTCACTGTGGACCTACTGCACCTCCTCCTCATCAGTTCCATCAAGTACAAAGGAACCTATCTCTGGGATAGAGGAACAGATAAAGGAATGCGCCTCCCGCAAGGAGGAATGTACCTAGGCGTCAGGCTTTCACAATGACTGTGGAAGAAGCTGAAGCCACTGGCCAAGTCATCACTGGTAACTTCCCATCTTTCAAATCTGTTCAATACCTGTTTGCATTCATATATTCTTTTCCATACCTAAACATGTCCCACATAACTTAGGTACAATCTTACTAGCCTCACATCCTACACTAGCACTCTTTGATACTGGAGCATCTTATTGCTTTATGTCGCAACGGTTCGTCCGAACTCATGCGATTCCTGTCAAACCGCTCGTATCCAGCTGGAATGTCAGTTCAGGGAATGGCGTTCTAAAGGCAACACTGAGATACGACCTATGCCCAGTGGTCATCTGCAGCAGAGAATTTTATGCTGACTTCAAGGTGCTGGACATACCGAACTTCGATGTTGTTTTGGGTATGGATTGGCTTAGAACTTTCTACACTACCATCGACTATCGTCAAAAGAGGGTAGTGTTTGAGATACCATATCATCCGATATTTTATTTCAAAGGTGGAGACCGTACCCTGGAGCCTAACACATACAAGGCAAAACCGAAGAAAGCAGTGATTGCAACTCTACAGGCGGAAGAAGACAAGCCAGAGGTAGTTCGAGAGTTCGATGATGTATTTCATGAAGACATATCAGGTTTGCCTCCTGATCAACCACTTGAATTTGGAATTGATTTGGTACCTGGAGCTCAACCGGTGATCAAAGCACTATACCGATTAAGTCCTGAAGGTTTGAAGGAGATCCGTACTCAGCTAGATGAACTTTTGCAGAAAGGATAGTTTCGTCCCAGTACTTCAAGTTAGGGATCTACAGTTTTGTTTGTAAAGAAGAAGGAAGGTTCATACAGAATGTGCATTGATTATAGAGTTTTGAACGAAGTCATGATAAAGAACAAGTATCCACTACCGCGAATTGACGATCTATTCGATCAGCTATGCGGGTCTTGCGTTTTCTCCAAATTAGATCTTCATTCGGGTTATCATCAGGTGAAGGTCAAAAAGTCTGATATTCCGAAGACGGCATTCAGGACTCGCTATGGTCATTATGAGTTTCTCATGATGCCATTTGGAGTGACTAATGCACCAGCCATATTTATGAACCTGATGAATCAAGTTTTCCGAGAGTACCTAGACAGGTTCGTTGTCATATTCATCGACGACATCCTGGTATATTCAAAGAATCGGAAAAAGCACGCTGAATATTTACGAATTGTCCTGGAGACTTTGCGACAGCATCAACTCTATACCAAGTACAGCAAGTGCGAGTTTTGGCTAAAACAAGTCGGATTTCTCAGACATATCGCTTCAAGTGAAGGAATCTCTATGGATCCAGCTAAAGTATCCGCAGTAAGTGAATGGCCGACACTAAAGACAGTGAAGGACATTCGAATTTTCTTGGGATTAGCGGGATACTACCGAAGATTTATTGAAGGATTTTCGAAGACTGCAACACCCCTGACCAAGTTCACACGTAAAGATGAAGAATTCGGGTGGTCAGAAGCATGCGAACGAGCTTTCGTGGAACGCAAGTCAAGAGTGACAACGGCGCCTATTCTCGTAATACCGGACCAATTTGGAGGTTTCATAGTGCATTGCGATGCATCCGGTAAGGGATTGGATGTGTTCTACACCAGCACGGTAAAGTTGTAGCTTATGCATCAAGACAGCTGAAAGTTCATGAGCGCAACTATCCGACGCATAATCTGGAGTTAGCGGCCGTTATCTTTGCACTCAAGATTTAGCGTCATTATCTTCTTGGAGAACTGGTAGATATCTACACAGACTACAAAAGTCTGAAGTATGTGTTTACTCAGAAAGAGTTGAATATGCAGCAAAGAAGATAGTTAGAACTTATGGCAGACTTCGATATAAACCTACAATATCATCCAGGAAAGGTGAATGTAATACCTGATGCACTTAGTCGTCAACCACTATCAATGAATCTTACCGCACAGTGGAAGCTATAGCAAGATTTGCATCAGATGGAGATAGAAGTGATCATGCCAGGCAACACTTCATGTTTGATGAACTTACAAGTTCAGTCTACAATTGTCAATCAGATCAAAGCAGCTCAAGCAAGTGATGCCAAGTTGCAAAAGATCAGAGAACAAGTAGAAAGTGGACTTCAAACAAAATTCATCATCTATGAAGACGGATCTTTGAGATACGGAAGCAGATTGTGTGTACCACAAGGTCCTTTTCGGGAAGAATTGATGAAAGAAGCTCACAGCTCCCTATACTCAGTACACCCTGGTGGTACAAAGTTGTACAAAAATCTGCGGCAATATTACTGGTGGCATGGAATGAAGCGTGAAGTAGCCAGAAGCGTACCCAAATGCTTGGTGTGTCAGCAAGTAAAAGCTGTACACCACGGGACTGATGGTTTACTTCAACCGTTACCTATCCCAGAATGGAAATGGCAACACATCACCATGGATATCATGACTGCTCTTCCCCACAGCATGAAAGGTAACAATGTTGTATGGGTTATTGTGGATCGACTCATAAAGTCGGCCCACTTTATCCCCTTTCGAGTCGGCCAATCTACCGAGATATTAGCAAAGAAGTACATGGAGGTAAGTTTGAATCTAAGTAAGATTTAACTCTTCAATGTGTACTATCTCTGATACCCATGAACTCATGCATGAAATCGTGAGATTAGATGGAGTACCGGTTTGCATTGTCTCCGATCGTGACATCAGATTCCGATTGCAATTTTGGCAGAGTCTGCAAGCTAGCTTGGGAACGAGTCTGAACTTTTGCACAGCTTACCATCCACAAATAGATAGACAGTCTAAGCGAACGATTCAGATCCTTGATGATATGCTAAGAGCGTGTATGTTAGACTTCGGAGGATCTTGGGAAGATCACCTACACCTTGTGGAGTTTTCCTACAAAAACAGTTACCAAGCGAGTATTGGAATGGCACCGTTTACAGCTCTTTATGGAAGTTTCGTTCACCATTAAGTTGGGACGACATCGTAGATAGGGAACCCCTTAGACCTGAGATGATAGTGGCGACTGTAGATGTAGTTCGCACTATTAGAGAACGAATGCATATAATCCAAGACCGACATAAGCACTGGGCTGATGCAAAGCGTCGTCACTTGGAGTTCCAACCGGGATATCATGTCTTTCTAAAGATCTCTCCAAACCGTGGAGTGATTCGCTTTGGAAAGAGGGGTAAGTTAAGTCCGAGATATATTGGACCGTTCGACATACTTGAACGAGTCGGAGATGTAGCTTATCGCTTGGAACTTCTACCCTCATTGGAGTGCACAATGTGTTCCACATATCCCAACTCCGAAGATATGTAAGCGACCCCAGCCATATTCTTGATTACTCCAAGCTCACTGTACAGACGGATCTATCTTGTGAGCAACAACCCGTTGAAATCTTGGACAGAAAGGTAAAGTCACTTCGGAATAAGGAAGTAAACTTGGTTCGAGTGATGTGGAGAAAAGACTCACCAGGAGAATCAACATGGGAAAGAGAAGACGACATGCGTGCAAGATACCCTTTCTTATTTGTAAATTAGTCCTTAAATATTTGTAAATTTCAAGAATGAAATTTTTGTAAGGAGGGTAGAATGTAACAACTCTGTTTTTAATGTATAGAAATTTATGTAAAGTTAAAGTACTAAATGGAGTATTTACAAACCTGAGTATGCTATAAGTATTTAATTTGTTTAAGAATAGCAAGAAAGCACTTGTAGCTCATTGGTAAAGCCTTACACTGCTGTGATGTAGCCCCTGTGTTCGAATCCCATCAGCCACATATATTTTTAATGATTTTTTCTTTTAAATTTTTTAGAAGCCCAAAAGTTTACATGTGCAATACATATAAAAATGAAAAGTCAGATTAATCAAACATATGGAAAAGGTTGTACACACAGACCGCGACACGTGGCATTCATCCGAGCACCCCACCCCCACCAACGACCGGTGAGATATGCTCTGGGGCCGGAGCCGCCGGGCCCCCCGATAGTAATGCCTCCAAATTTTGCCCTAACACCCATTGGCCTCCCCCCGCCACTCGTCTTCTGTTTGTTTTTCCTGCAAATTAATAGAGGATTAAAATCGCCCATTAATCCAATGTTAAATGCATTTTAATTCTCATTTTTAATTCCATAAACTCTAATTCAATCCTATAAATACCACATCACACCCTAGCCTTCTCTATTCTGAAATCTATCATCAAAACTCTAAAAATTTTCCAAGTCAAATAAGGTGTTCAAGTGGAGTTAGCCCAAGGTCATCTTCCGGCGACGACTCGGGACAAATCCGGCGACACTACGACTCCACGACGCTTTCAAACCATTCCTATATCTCCCCTCTCTCTTCTCAATCAGTAAGTTCCCTCTCCTCTTCTCTCTTCCTATTCTAAAAAGATCTCTTTTCAAAACTCATCGGATGTGGAGTTATTCCTACTTCCGATTCTAAAATTGTTTAATAACAAATTAACCATTTCTTTATATACTGTTTAGCAATCATAAAACAACATTTACAACAAGTTTTAATTCAAAATACAATATTATACAACTTTTATTCCACTTTTTCGTTTAAATACCACAAGGTTTACCTACGACATTATTTCATTATATTTGCTCATATTACCTTTAGAAAACTCACGAGGTAATGACCTACCTCGTCACAACACTCATCATGACATAGCACGATTGCCTCTTTACAATATTTTGGGATAAATACAATTTTACAATAAAATACCTTAAACTAATAAAACCGTATTCTTTAAAATTGTTTAAAATTAAATTCCTTGCAATTAAGCCTCTACAACCCATTTTGAGAAACCAGATTTGGATGGTGCGGGTTATCGCACATCCTCGGTACTAGTAGAGCGAGATGCAGACCTCCTCACGGAGCATCCGATCTCGATAGAATTTTTATTACAATTTTTAAGAAAACGTGATTTCTATTTAATAAATAAATTTAGTTTTCTATAATTATTTATAATATTATCAAATTATCTATTTTCAATACATATAATAAATTCCATGTTTTCTAAACAAAGGAATCACAAATTTCATGAATCTACCATCACAAATCCATACAATTCCAATTTACACTAAAATACCATATACTATTCAATCTAGGTTTATATTCACTAGAATACTTCACATTTAAAAATTACATCCATGAAAACCATAAATACGATAAATAAATACTTGAGCATTATTTTGAAAGTATACTAAACTATATTTCATAAAAACCCCTCAAGTTTATTAATTTACAATAAGAACCCTAGTAAATATAGGTTTAAGCGGGACCAATTTTCTTGAGCCTCAGGGAGCCGGAGAAAGTGGGTGCTTGCCTATTTAAGATAGAAAACTAAAACGGGGTTATCAATGGTAATTGGTTTGGAAAAAATCACAAATCATGCCGTTCATGTGCAGCAGTTACCGATAACTCCAAAATCTAATTCAGGAATCCAATTCTGTTTAAGGATCTGACTCAAACAGAGTCTCAGTCTAAATGGAATACAATCCATACATGAATACAATCCAAATATAACTCCAATACAACATGAATCCATATATACCAGAATACAATCTATATCAACATGGCTTGAACTGACCGAACCATGGATATACATTGACTTGATTACATGACTATCCGTTTACATCCTTATCTGTTTACATGAGCAATTGATATTATGGTCTTGGCAAGCCTTATATCTGCAAATCATCTATAAACAACACAATATGCATTACGGGGTTTTTAAAGGGGTAGACTGGTATGGAATGTGTTAAAAGTGGCACAATGATGGTCACTATAATACACCTAAGCAGAACATCTGTTGCCATTGTCCCGTGGGTTTTGACGGGGCCTTGTACTCCATATACCATAGTCCACGGGGTAAGTTGGACACCTCTTGTATACATTGGCACATTCTGTACCAAACTACAAACAACTGCGTTAATATAATAATCATACATTATACCAGATATATTCTCCTTACCTGTTCAGTCTATTTCTATTTCTTTTTGGGACCTACCGAGCGATTGTTCGCTGACGACATTCATTTTCTATTCTTTCTTTGGAATGTTGTCAGGAGGACCCGACTCTTTGGAAATCGAGCCCAGCTCAGAAGACTTGGAGCAGTTCGCAGAAGTCCCAGAGCTTTAGTCACTTGTATATGCCTTTACTTTCTATTCATGCCATTGTTTAGGCATTGCTTTCCGCATTGTATTTACTTTCCAGTTGTATTGTAAAGAATGTTTAATAAATAAAAAATTGTTATTCATTTACATCTCATGTCATTTTTATGTACATTTATATTATATTGCTTATTTACGCTTAACGTATTTACTTCTGAGTAAATACGCCGCGTCCCTCATTGTGTCTCCTTATCCGTACACCGAGAAGCGGGGCGTAACACCAGTTCTACACCGACCTCGCTAAAGCCTCGGCCATCGTTTGGCATGAATCTCTCGACGCCGTCAAGGTGTCAATGCCGGAGTTTGCCAACGGTGAGCTCCGCGCTAAGTACCTGCTTTCCGAGGATGTGCCACAGGGGGCGGGCGCCGAGGTGGCCGCAGGGGGCGAAGCCGTCCATGAGACCGAAGCTCCAGCCCCCGAGGGAGGTATCGAACAGGGCGAGATCCCGATGGAGCCCACGGCCTAAGATTTCTTCCCTAGGGATCTTTTGTTTTTCTTTTCAAAATCTTGTAAGCCTTCGAGAATTTTTGTAAGGCTGAGAAGCCCAGAATACTTTGTAAAATTTTGGAATATAAATAAAGTAGAGCTCATTTTCCTCTGCATGACAGTCTGCTTTCTGCGTGAGTACTTTAGCTCATCAGTCTTCTTCGTGTTTGAATTTTCATTCTGCTGCAAGTGTTAGGTCGTAGGCCGTTATCCGGCTTTTTAGATGAAGATCGCCTTTTTAGATGATGATTGCGCGTCGAGTGTAAATCGAATAATAGCCAAGTATAGGAAGGTCGGTACCCTCCCGCTCCCCGGAGTCGAGTTGGCGATCGTTCATTTAGGATGAATCAAAAGGTATCCCAAGGCTAGGAAGGTCAGTATCAGTCCATACTTCAGAGTCGAGGTGACGACCACGTGTTTTAGCATGGGTAGAAAATCAGCCAAGTTAGAATAAGTCGGCCATAACTGATTCTTCCTCAATGTGGGTCCTAGATCCATGTCTTCGTAGGGTAGGAATCTACCCCTCAGAGTTTAGCCGAGCAGGAATTTGCACGGTGGCCTCTGTAGGAGGGCTTTAAATCCTTAGCGTTGATGGGTAGGAATCCACCTGCTAGGGATGGACCGTGCAGGTAAGCTGCGCGGTGGCCCCTGTAGGAGGGCTTTAGATCCTTAGTGTTTATGGGTAGGAAGCTACCCGTTAGGGATGGACCGGGCAGGTAAGCTACTTGGTCGCCTCGCAAGGAGGGCTTTGGATCCACAATGTTGTTAGGCAGGAGGCTACCCGCTGGTGGATGACCGAACAGGAAGCTACTCGGTCGCCTCGTGAGGAGTGATTTGGATCCACAACGTTGTTGGGCAGTAGGCTACCCGCTAGTGGATTACCGAGCAGGAAGCTACTCGGTCGCCTCATGAGGAGGGCTTTAGATCCTTAGCGGAGTTGGGTAGGAAGCTACCCGTTAGGGATGGGCCAACAGGAAATTGCTCGACGGCCTCTTGATGAGGGCTTTAGATCCTTAGTGTAAATGGGTAGGAAGCTACACGTTAGGGATGGACCGGGAAGGTAAGCTGCACGGTGGCCCCTGTAGGAGGGCTTTGGATCCACAGCGTTGTAGGACAGGAGGCTACCTGTCACGCCCCGCTTCCCGGTGTACGGGAAAAGGACGCGACGGGTCACGCGACGTATTTACTCAGAAGTAAACACGCTAAGCATATATAAGCAATATAAAGTAAAGTACACAAGAAAATGACAATAGATGTAATTGAACAGCAACTTTATTTATTTAACATTCTTTTTACAATACAGCTGAAATGTAAATTCATGGAATGAAAGCAATGCCTAAATAATGGCATAACATAAATGAAATGAATATATACAAGTGTCTAAAGCTCCGGGTCAAATGGTATCTTCTCCAAATCCTCAGTGTTGGGCTCGATCTACAGAGAGTCCGAATCACCTGACAACATTCCAAAGAAAGAAGAAAGGAATGTCGTCGGCGAACAATCGCTCAGTAAGTCCCAAAAGTGAGTAGAGATAGAATAGACAGAAAGAAAATAACTTATAATGTTTGATTATAGTGTTAACGCTGTTGTTTGTAGCTTGGTACAGAAAATGCCAGTGTATACGAGAGGAGTCCCACTATTCAGGAGACTAAGGTATACGAAGCACAAGGAGCCGTTCAGCCACTATACAACGGCAATGATATTCAGGTTAGGTGTATTATGGTTACAATCTCGTGCCACTTCTAACACCTTCAGTACCAATCTACTCGTTATAAACCCCGCGATGTCTTGATTGTATTGTTTGTACTGTTTGTTATATAGATGGATGACTTGCCGAAACCATGATATCAGTAAATGGAATGGATATAAATGGAGAGTCATCTAAACGGAATATATCCATGGTTCGGTTCAGTAAAATAGATTGATATAGATTGAATAGACGGATTCATGGATTCATATTGTATTGTAGTTATATACTTGAATCACATTCAAGTTAGATTGATCAGATTGAGACTCAGTCTGAGTCAGACACTTTCAAAAGAACTTGAAATCCTGATTATTTTGATGTTATCGGTAACTGCTGCACATGGACGGCAGGATTTGTCTTTTTCCAAGACAATTACTGTGTTGATAACACCGTTTGTTAGATTGTCTACCTTAAATAGGCAAGCACCCATATCTCCGGCTCCCTGAGGCTCAAGAGACTGGTCCCGCTTAAACCTATGTTTACTAGGGTCATTATTGTAATGTAGTATAACTTGAGGGGGTTTTATGTAAAAATAGTTTTGGCATAATTTCAAAATACACCTCAAGCATTTGATTATTGTCTTTAGGGTTTTCATAGATGTATATTTTTATACAAGTGAAATTTCTAGTGAGGAAAACCTAACTTCATAATATATAGTATTTTCTTGAAATATTGGAATTGTGTTGTATTTGGATGGTATTTTCATGTAATAGTGATCCCTTCGATTTAGAAAACTTGGAATATTTATATAATTAAAATAGATATTTTGCTAATATATATATATATATATATTTATATATATATATATATATATATTATGAAAATAATTTATTTATTTTCTTGTAGAAATCTCATTTTCTAAAGAAAAATGCATAAAAATTCTATCGAGATCGAATGCACCTTTCGGAGGTCTGCATCTCGCTCTACTAGGCCCGAAGATGTGCGATAATCTGCACCATCCTGAACGGGGTCCCCAAAAGTGGGTTGTAGAGGCGCAATTGCATGGAAATGTTTAATACATCCTTTTAAAGAAATGGTTTTATAAGTTGATGGTATTTATTTACAAAGTCGTTTTGTCCCAAGAATAAATTCCCAAAACTTCATCGTTGTCATGACCCGAAATTGGCACGTGACGGCCCTTAAACTACGCAACGTTTACAGGCGTAACGCAATTTAAGTAAGCCGAAAACCCAGTAATCTAAACCATCAAAAGTAGTAAGAAATAATAACATTTTTAAAACCATTGAAATCGCAACCCAAATTCCTTAAAAGTCTAACTTTATTTCCTTTAAAATTTTGGCAGCACCTCCTTTATAAAAATCAGCCCCAAAAATGGGTACAACATAAATATAAGTAAAGCATCCCCAAACGGGAGCAAAAACACGCCCAAAGGCGGAAAACAACCACCACAACGGATATACGATGCCGTAGCGAAGAAATAAAAGATGATAAAAATAAAACTACATAAAAGACCTCCATGTCACAAAATAATATACAATATCGTCCTCACACAAGTCTCTAAGTCAAACATGAAAGTAGTAAATGGAGAGTATAAGGATACAACGAATATACAATACAACACGAATAACCACAAAACCCACCTAAAGCAAGACTGCACATTGTGAGCCGATGTGGTATCCGCAGCAAAAGATGATAGATATATGAATAGCCTGCCTCGACTACTCTGGGAAACAATTTGCAAAACAAACTATGGCACAACGGGGGTGAGTTGCCAACTCGTGAATAGTAAATAACATATGCAGGTAATCGCAAGTATACACGTACAGCGCGAATCTAACATAAGCAAAATAGCAATAAATGGTCATGTGTATGCAATAGTCATGAAAAATACACTAACGGTTACTACAAATACATGAAGCAATAGTATGACAATCGGTATGCAATAATCATGTAATAATGATATGAAAATGTATATATGCAACAGTCATGAAAGGTACTCTAGCTGGTACAATTAACACATGAAACAATGCATATAAAATGAAGTATGTAAATGCAACAATAATGAAAGGTAACTAATAGGTACTACTAATACATGAAGCAGTGCATAAACAATAAATGTGGAGTATGGAATGAAATACGTCATTTCCACGGAATCCTGATATCGTGGTAGGATCAAAATCCATCAAGACAATCCAAATACCAATTCCTCAAATCAGCCCCCAAATTGACTCTCATATCATATAAGACTCACAAATCCTGAATGTACAATATCGAATAAATCTCATATATCCTGAATGTACAAAATCAGCAATCTCAAAAATATCATGTATCCAATATCAAATGAATCACCTATATCCCAAATCCAATATCAAGTAAATCTCTTATATCCTAAGTATAATTTGCATGAATAATTAAGATGAAGTATATGAATTTATATGTATACATATATATTAGAGTCCCATTCGACTAATATATATGTGTGTGTGTGTGTGTGTGTAATAGCGTCCCATTCCACTGTTATATATACTTAGGTGTAAAATATCATGAAAACAATGTGTCAAGTATAGACACAGAAATGCTGATCTATCAGGTGCTGTCACCACGACTGGCACCCTGATAGGTACGTATCACACGCTATCCGAAAAGCCCGAGTGCCAAGCTCTGACCCTCGTCTTTCCACGTATTCATACGTATATGACTCGCGTCGGTATCCCCACGATAACCGCCGATTCATTGGTAATGTCACTGGATGGTATGGTTCCCCTGCCACACTCATGGGCATGTTACATCGACTCTTGCCCCGGGGTACCTCCGGGCCCCACCATGTACCCTTATACGGCCCACGACGCTTCTCGCATAGAGTATATATATCAAAACCGATAAATCTCATGGTGGATGCTTAAATATCATATCAAGGGAAACCGGGTTTTTCAAATGATGCATAATTTCATGAAACTACCACGGTCCCCAAATCCAGAAAAATATCATGAAAAAATCCATATCTCAATGCGAAAATCCATGAATAAAAATATACGCAACATAAAACTGTAATGTAAGCATATAAAGGAAAAGCCGCTAATTAAATGCAACAAGTTAATATAATTATCATGCGGTTCCTAATTTCTCCAATTCTAAATAACATCAAATAAAGGTAAACATGTAGCTAAAGCCAGATATATGTGTAAACATAAAGGTATAGCAAGATATACATATAGCTATGTCATTATGTGTGTATGTACCCATCGCTAATGGTACAATATCCTATAGGTATCTAGTATCTAGCATGTAAGCATGTCAAGGGATATGTGTAAGCATGTAGGTATACATCTATGCTATGTGTCATATGCGAAAAAGAAATATGAATCAATGTCTCAATGTCTCTAACCAAACAATATTATTTAGGTGTGTGTGTTGTGCGTAACATGGCAATTATTGACGGTGTGTGTGGCATAAATCAGTGCTCGTGCAACATGAACCGTCAATAATATGTGCAGTGTCCTAAGGGTACTAGTCCAAGCACAACAATATCTAAACAATAAAGTGTATGCGCAATTCTAAATATGAAATAGAATATGCGACAAGTCAAGTCATCTCTAGTCCAGACGCATAACGCCATACGGACGATTCCCCTGTAGATGTTAAATCTACTCACCAACGCTCCTGGCTAAGTGAAGCCTACAACCTGTTTTCCCTTTGTCGCAGCGTCCGAAGTCCCCTCCTGCGAACCTGTAACATAAAAAATATAACAGATATATATATATATATTAACAATAGACCCAAAACACGTACAATCTACATGGACCAACACGACACACAAAACATACTCTCAAGTGTTCGTATTGTAGCTAACGTGTATAGCGACACTACGAAACCAACTCAGAGCAACAGCAACACAGAACAAGCACTGTATCGGATAACGTATCGCGTGAAACGAAACACGAGAAACACACAAGTGGTCCCATATTTTTCTGTACCAACAATCTGTAAAAGTTGCAAGTACCATGAGATCACAAACAACCCCAGAGACCCCTACACCAAAATCCACACCCTGACTCCCTACTCTGGCCGAAAATTATGGCCAGAACCAGTAAATCTGCGGCCGTAACAAGAGGGAATGGGCTCGTATTTTGAGGGTAGGTTCTAGGTCAGTAGACTAGGTCACTGTGATGAGAACTTTTGCAACAAGTACCTGGTTTAATAGCAGATCATCCCAGACCCAAAATTACACTAAAAATATGATATTTACCCGAAACGATACGATATGCGATCAAAACAGAAACTAACAAGCTACGCTACACTATAGACACATAAGAACAGAAAGAGATCATTACTTAACCAAAAGAACTCAAAAATCCAAGCTTTGCAAGCTCCAAGGCATCCAAGAGGCAAAAAGGTGATCAAAGATGTGATTTTTGATGAGATTGTGAAGTATTTGTGATGAATTGGTGTAAAACTTGATAGAGTTCAGTTAGGAATGAAAAGAGATGAAGAAAATGATAAGTAAATGAGTGAGAGAGTGTGAGAGAGAGTGTATGAAGAAATGAGAGAGAGAGGTGAGGTTATTAGAGAGGGTGAGTGTAACCTTTGCATTAACTCTCCTTTAATGCATTCACACACACCTCATCACATCCAAAACAAATATCTCATCTTCACACTCAAAATATCTAGGAAATGATTAAGGATTGGATTAGGGTTAAGACAAAGGATTAGGTTAAGTGTCATGGTTGCTAAGAACAAGATTAGCACAAACAAACCCTCACATTAACGTGCACACGTGCGTGCATGTCCATAACAAATAATATTAAAATAATAATTAAATGTTATAAAATGTGAGGAACCCAAATTGGTAAACTTTTTACAGTAAACCCGCATTAACGTCTAAACGAACACTAACCGAAATCTAAGGCGTTACAATCTCCCCTCTTATAAAAATTCGTCCCCGAATTTAAAATTCTCACCAATCGTACCTTTAATGAGAAGATTACAAAACTCCCAAATCTCGCTCGCAGCTCCCAAGTGATCACCTCACTATACAGCTACGCCCAAAGAAAACCCTCCACAGATGGCAAGACCCTTGACCGAAGTTTCTCCACCTGCCGAGCCATTAATACAATTGGCTGCTGGTGAACGAAAAGATCGAGTCCAAGCTAAATGGTCTGGTGCTGAATCATGTGAGAAAGTCATGAAGGTAATAGAAAAATATCAACACAAGGAAAAATGGGGTGAATACTCAATAATCTTGGCGGAAGTGCCAAATTAAAAGCAACGAAACTAACTTGCTTTAAGGATCTCAAAAGGACCTACAATCCTAGAATAAGCTTCCCAAAACTCAACACGTCAATCAGCGGAAAAATCCATAGGAATACATGATCTCCCACTGCGAACTCAAGTCTGCGACCACTACGGTCGACATAAGACCTCTGTTTGCATCGGGTTGTCCTCATCCTGACCTGAATTAACTGGACCATCTCCGAAATCTCTAGACTAGCTGGGGTCCAAAAATCCTACTTACGCAGAGTCAGAAAAACAGACTGGTGATCGACACGACCTAACCCCTAAACCTAAAGGTTGCCAATTGGAGTGACTCCTGATAACAGCTATCGACGGAGAACCCTAACAATGGAAAGTGACGATCCCCAACTGCCGACAACAAAGTACGCACGCACAAGCATAACCTCCAGAGTCGGTATAGCCCGCTCTTACAAAGCCATCATCCTGCGGATGGAAAAATGGAGCTAAAGCTCAACCAGTACCCAAGGCTTCCTGAAGCTCCTGCCTAAGACGGCAAGCGAACAGGGTGCCCTCATTGGATACAACCCATGAAGGAACTCCGTGCAACGCACAAACTTAACAAAGAACAACTGAGCAAACTGAGCCAAATCGGACAACAAACACCCGAATGGAGTCACACCCTGACTCAACCTGGGTAGACGCCACAACGAATATTCATGGAGATCTTCTCCCATTCCTACTTCGGAACGGTTAAAGGTTGCAACTCTCCAGCTGGTCTCAGATGCTCAACCAAAACTCACAACAAGACAGACACCTTGAAATGAAATCTGAAACTTCACTCTTCATCCCTGTCCACCCGTAACTATTTCATAAGTCACGCTACAAATTGGTGGAACTCGAATGAACACTGAAAGCTGACTGATGTGCCTGCCTTAGGATTTCGCATCTCTGCCCATTAGCAACAGGTACACAAACGCGTCCCTAAACGTAGCACACCCTGGTCATAAATCAAGAACTCTGAATCTTTACCCAGCCGAGTTTGCTCAAGAATCTCTGACGAATGAGCATCGATGGGTTGTTCCTCGCGAAAGCGATTAAAGAAAAGTGGACGGGCGCGGACATGAGCAAGCTATCCCCTCAATAGAGGTAAACTTAAGCTGTACTCAACGATCGCACAAGAACTGTAAATCTGCAGAAGACTGTCTCAACAATCAAAAATCCGCTGCAGGAAGATGTACATTAAGCTCTGGTGGTCCGTGAAAATCTGACACGACTCTCCGAACAAGTGGTGTCTCCAAATCTCCAACGCATGACCACCGCGGCCATCTCCAGATCAGGAGTGGGATATCCTGCTCGTACTTACTCCAACTGTCGGGAAGCAAAAGCGATAACTCTATAGTGCTACATCAGTACACAATCGAGCCCTACTCGCGAAACATCACAGTTACACAACAAAGTCGCCCGAACCAGAAAGCAAAGAAAGAACTGGTGCAGTTGTCAACCGAGTCTTCAACTGCTGAAAACTCCGCACGCATGCCTCAGTCCAAGAAAAGAACCTCCTTTCCGGCCAGTCCAGTCAACGGTGCAGCATACACAAACAATCCTACATGAAACGGCGGTAAAAACCTGCTAAGCCCAAAAATCTGCGGACCTCCGTCCCGCACACAAGGCTTGGCCAAAGCTGTACGCCCTCGATCTTCCTCGGGACCATACAAAACCGTCTCCCGTGACTACAAGACCTAGGAGTCAACACAAACAAGCCTGAAGGGACACTCCGAGAATCTAGCAAACAGCTGGCACTCTCCCAATGTCTGCAAAACAAATCCTCAAGTGCTACTCCTGTCCCTCACGACACATTAGAATAGACCAGAATGTCATCAATGACACAACAATAAACTAGTCGAGGAACGTCCTGAAGAAATCCGGTTCATCATATCAACGAATGTTGCTAGAGCATTGGTGAGTCCACTGACACCACCAGAACACACAAAGCCCGTAGCACGCACAAGGCAGTCTTCGGATTGTCATCACTCCAAACCCGCAACAATGATGACCTGATCCCAAACAAACTTAGAAAAAGTCTCGCACTCGGGAGCTGATCAAGAAATCGTCAATGCGAGGTAAAGGATAACTATCCGCACCGTAAGCTGGTTCAATTAGCGATCAATCAATACACAACCTCAACTGCCGTCTTTCTCCTTGACGAACAGAAATAAGAGCTCCCCAATGCGAAACACTCAGACGTACTAGCCCTCCAACAAACAACTCTACAGCAGATCCTTAAGCTCCCTAAGCTTTGCCGGCTCATCTGGAACAACATCGGAAACTCTCACACGATAGAAACCGGGTCTAACAAATCCACTGAGGCTCCGGTATCTCTAATGAACGCCGAGAATCCACGACATCCTCTCCTCAAAAGCCGACTAGCGAAAAAGGCTAAATTCAAGCTGTGAGAGGCAGCACCGCTGTCCTCCCATGCATAACAAGAACTGACTCGCTGGGAAAACAAAACCTGACTGTTTTCTCGCGGCAGTCCACAGACGCCTAGTACGTAGCTAACCAGTATGTGCCCTGGAGAACTCAAATCCAACCTCTCTAGAAGGATCAAAATGACGGACAAATCTCTATCTCCTATCTGATTGGCACACGACTGAAATACGTGTTGCGCAACAAAAGAATTGCTGACAGAAATTAACACAACAAACGGCTGATCTAGCTAACACTACTATCGTCCCAAGCCTCTGTTACTCCCGCGACGGTCATGAAATCTGTCTCGACGACTACCCCTCTGTCTCTGAGCTAGTACACCAGTACGAGTCCTCCACTGCTCCGGAACTCCCAAAGTCTCAGGAAGACGTGCTTCGTCAACTGAGGCTGCATCCACTGGTGCTATGTATGTGACGAAAAGCTGTGTGCTGATCACAAGAAACAACTGGGTAACAGGGGTGACAACCTCCTGTCGCTGCGCTCGAATGGCCTGAACCAATGAACTCATCGTCTGGCGCATGCCCTGCATCTCTGCCACAAGCCTATCAATACGATCTGTCGAAGGCGGATCCATCTGCTCCTGGGCAACGAGCGCGCCATCCTAGTCAGTCATCGTCCTACCCGAGTCAATCCTGACCTCGGCCCTCGCTACATCACTCTGAGTCCTCATAGTCATCGGCGGCAAAGGCTATAAATGGAAATAAGATTCGATATGAATATGGAAATCGAATCACAAGGATAAAGATCAAGCAAGGAATTTCAAGCAATTTGTACTTAGGTCACTTTAGGAGAAGTACCGCATCGTGAGTATGCCGTGGACATACACACACTACGTTACTCTGCTTAAGCTACCTACTCCATCATACCAAGGTCATCCTACACTCCGAAAGGTAAAACCTAGCGCTCTGATACCAACTTTGTCACGACCCGAAATTGGCACGTGACGACCCTTAAAGTAGTAACGCAATTTAAGTAAGCCGAAAACCCAGCAATCTAAACCATCAAAAGCAGTAAGAAATAATAACATTTTTAAAACCATTGAAATCGCAACCCAAATTCTTTAAAAGTCTAACTTTATTTCCTTTAAAATTTTGGCAGCACCTCCTTTATAAAAATCAGCCCTAAAAATGGGTACAACATAAATATAAGTAAAGCATCCCCAAACGGGAGCAAAAACACGCCCAAAGGCGGAAAACAACCACTACAACGGATATACGACGCCGTAGCGAAGAAATAAAAGACGATATATATAAAACTGCATAAAACACCTCCAAGTCACAAAATAATATACAATATTGTCCTCACACAAGTCTCTAAGTCAAACATGAAAGTAGTAGATGGAGAGTAAAAGGATACAACGAATATACAATACAACACAAATAACCACAAAACCCACCTAAAGCACGACTGCACACTGTGAGCCGATGCGGTATCCGTAGCAAAAGATGATAGATAGATGAATAGCCTGCCTCGACTACTCTGGGGAACAACCTGCAAAACAAACTGTGGCACAACGGGGGTGAGTTGCCAACTAGTGAATAGTAAATAGCATATGTAGGTAATCGCAAGTATGCACGTACATCGCGAATCTAACATAAGCAATTAATAGCAATAAATGGTCATATGTATGCAATAGTCATGAAAAGTACACTAACGGTTACTATAAATACATGAAGCATTAATATGACAATCGGTATGTAATAATAATGCAATAATGATATGAAAATGTATATATGCAACAGTAATGAAAGGTACTCTAGCAGGTATAATTAACACATGGAACAATGCATATAAAATGAAGTATGTAAATACAACAATCATGAAAGGTACACTAACAGGTACTACTAATACATGAAGCAGTGCATAAACAATAAATGTGGAGTATGGAATGAAATATGTCATTTCCACGGAATCCTGACATCGTGGTAGGATCAAAATCCATCAAGACAATCCAAATCTCAATTCCTCAAATCAGCCCCCAAATTGGCTCTCATATCATATAAGTCTCACAAATCCTGAAAGTACAATATCGAATAAATCTCATATATCCTGAATGTACAAAATCAGCAATCTCATAAATATCCTATATCCAATATCAAATGAATCACCTATATCCCAAATCCAATATCAAGTAAATCTCTTATATCCTAAGTATAATTTGCATGAATAATTAAGATGAAGTATATGAATTTATATGTATACATATATATTAGCGTCCCATTCCACTAATATATATATATATATATATATATATATAACAGCGTCCCATTCCACTGTTATATATACTTAGGAGTAAAATATCATGAAAACATTCCACTGTTATATATACTTAGGAGTAAAATATCATGAAAACAATGTGTCAAGAATCGACACAGAAATGCTGATGTATCAAGTGCTGTCACCACGACTGGCACCCTGATAGGTATGTATCACACGCTATCCGAAAATCCCGAGTGCCTAGCTCTGACCCTCGTCTTTCCACGTATTCATACGTACATGACTCGCGTCGGTATCCCCACGATAACCGCCGAGCCATTGGTAATGTCACCGGATGGTATGGTTCTCCTGCCACGCTCATGGGCATGATACATCGACCCTTGCCCCGGGGTACCTCCGGGCCCCACCATGTACCCTCATACGGCCCATGACGCTCCTCGCATGGAGCATATATATCAGAACCGATAAATCAAAGGAAACCAAGTTTTTCAAATAATGCATAATTTCATGAAACTACCACGGTCCCCAAATCCAAAAGAACATATTGAAAAAATCCATATCTCAATGCGAAAATCCATGAATAAAAATATACGCAACATAAAACTATAATGTAAGCATATAAAGGAAAAGCCGCTAATTAAATGCAACAAGTTAATATAATTATCATGCGGTTCCTAATTTCTTAAATTCTAGATAACATCAAATAAAGGTAAACATGTAGCTAAAGCCAGATATATGTGTAAATATAAAGGTATAGCAAGGTATACATGTAGCTATGTCATTATGTGTGCATGTACCTATCGCTAATGGTACAATATCCTATAGGTATCTGGTATCTAGCATTTAAGCATGTCAAGGCATATGTGTAAGCATGTAGGTATACAGGTATGCTATGTGTCATATGCGAAAAAGAAATATGAATCAATGTCTCAATATCCCTAACCAAACAATATTATTTAGGTATGTGTGTTGTGCGTAACATGACAATTATTGACGGTGTGTGTGGCATACAATCAGTGCTCGTGCAACATGAACCGTCAATAATATGTGCAGTGTCCTAAGGGTACTAGTCCAAGCACAACAATATCTAAGCAATAAAGTGTATGCGCAATTCTAAATATGAAATAGAATATGCGACAAGTCAAGTCATCTCTAACCCAGACGCATAACGCCATGCGGGCGATTCCCCTGTAGATATTAAATCTACTCACCAACGCTCCCGGCTAAGTGAAGCCTACAACCTGTTTTCCCTTTGTCGCAGCGTCCGAAGTCCCCGCCTGCGAACCTGTAACATAAAACAATATAACAGATATATATATTAGTAATAGACCCAAAACACGTACAATCTACACGGACCAACACGACACACAAAACATACTCTCAAGTGTTCGTATTTTAGCTAACGTGTATAGCGATACTACGAAACTGACTCAGAGCAACAGCAACACAGAACACGCACCGTATCGGACAACGTATCGCGTGAAACGAAACACGAGAAACACACAAGTGGTCCCAGATTTATCTGTACCAACAACTTATAAAAGTTGCAAGTACCATGAGATCACAAACAACCCCAGAGACCCCTACACCAAAATCCACACCCTAACTCCCTACTCTGGCCGCAAATTGCGGCCAGAACCATTAAATCTGCGGCCGTAACAAGAGGGAATGGGCTTGTATTTTGGGGGTAGGTTCTAGGTCACTAGACTAGGTCACTGTGATCGAAACTTTTTCATCAAGTACCTGGTTTGACAGCAGATCATCCCAGACCCAAAATTACACTAAAAATACGATATTTACCCGAAACGATACGATACGCGATCAAAAAAGAAACTAACAAGCTACGCTACACTATAGTCACATAAAGAACAAAAAGAGATCATTACCTAACCAAAAGAACTCAAAGATCCAAGCTTTGCAAGCTCCAAGGCATCCAAGAGGCAAAAAGGTGATCAAAGATGTGATTTTTGATGAGATTGTGAAGTATTTGTGATAAATTGGTGTAAAACTTGATAGTGTTCAGTTAGGAATGAAAAGATATGAAGAAAATGATAAGTAAGTGAGTGAGAGAGAGTGTATGAAGAAATGAGAGAGAGAGAGAGAGAGGCGAGGTTATTGGTGAGGGTGGGTGTAACCTTTGCATTAACTCTCCTTTAATGCATTCACACATACCTCATCACATCCAAAACAAATATCTCATTTTCTCACTCAAAATATCTAGGAAATGGTTAAGGACTGGATTAGGGTTAAGGAAAAGGATTAGGCTAAGTGTCATGGTTGCTAAGAACAAGATTAGCACAAACAAACCCTCACATTAATGTGCACACGTGCGTGCATGTCCATAACAAATAATATTAAAATAATAATTAAATGTTATAAAATGCGAGGAACCCAAATTGGTAAACTTTTTACAGTAAACCCGCATTAACGTCTTGTAGGGTTCCTAGGCATCCTAATGAGGTCTCACAAGGCATCAACCATGCCAATTTCAAATTTAAACGGTGCCGAGAAACCCGACTACGGATCGTTGGCTAGAAATCTAGGCGAAACAATAAACTAGTTAACACTTAACTAAGAGAATACGGAAATACAACCTTTTTAGATCCGGTCCTCCACCTCCACGGCTCCGAGATGAGGTCCCCTCCGCTGTCCAAATCAAATCCGGGCTCTAGCGTCGGCTTCATCGGAGAATGGACGGGCTAGGTCATCGATGTCCATGCCGAAGATGATCTACGTCGAGGCATCGCTAAATCAAGCTCCGACTTCACCAAGTCAAGAAACTTGTGAAGAAAACACACTCTACTACTTGGCAAGAGGTAGAGGATGAAGAAATAGGAAGTGGGTAGACTTTAGAATTAGATTTCTCACTCATTATTATCAATCACCATTGATGACCTCAAGGTTTTCTTCTTGAGTTCAAGGAAGAAGAAGAAGAAAATGATATGATAAGTTAATTTTAAAAAAGAAAATAAATAGAATACTTATCATACTTTCAACCTTAGTTAAGTGTAGAGAAAAGACCATGGTTAATGGAATGGTTAGGGTTAAGGATAAGAACAAAATGGTCACTAGGTCAAAGTCTTCAAGAAGCTTCAATATGAAACAAAATTAGCCACCATTTTTTCTTTATGCCTTTTCTAATTATTTCCAAAATGAATATATAGATAAATAAATAAGAAAAGGAAATAAAACCCTAATCATAAGTTTAACCATGGTTTAATTCTTTACACTTAACCAAGTAAACATGCATCATCAAACATGATACAATAATATGCACAAAAAGTATATCACATATACAACTTGTACATCCAAGTGAGAAAATCCATATAAAGTGAACCAATACTAGTTAATGCAAAGTAATATATCAAATACATAATTATACATTAAATCATTAAATCAACACTTGATTCAATGATCCGGTCATGTCGCACATAACCGACTAGTATCCAATGTATCGGCTTATCGAATCAATCCTTGATTCGATATCTAGGTTATATCGAATATAACCAATCGATACATTCATCGCGAGAATAGAATACGGTATCACATACACGTATTATTCTCGGTCCCGCACATATCTCATATGCGCTCCTATTTCGTTTCGCTTGAACCAGGAAACCTCTGTGTAGGACTCTAAAGACTCGTCAATACGCCGGCAGCAGGTGATGATCATATCAAGCACCCACAAACCGCAAGCGGTCTGCTAAACGTAACGGCCACCCGGGTATTGAGCGATCTGAAGATCGACGAGCAAGCCCGCTCACACTCCAGTGAATCCAACCAGTAACACTACCGTACAGTCCGGTCTGATCGTCTGATATGTCGCATATCTCGCCTAGGGGTGGTAAACGTCAGACCCCAATAGCTCGATAAGTCGTGTCGATATGAGGTCTATAACAATTTGAGAAACTGCTGGTAACACTTACCAGTAAATCTCAGCAACCCTGGCCAGGGATTTCCTGTTATAGCCAATCGAACACAGCGCAACATCAACCCCCTTATACCGGGAGAGACGAATCCCCTCCTATCGCTCATTGCCTCCATGTGACTCGGGACTGTACCCAAAAACCACCGTTTTGCATGCCCTCTTGGACGTGGTAAGATGGAAATCAAAGCACAGTGGGAACCACACAAGACTCTATGACGATCTCGGGTCAACAGACTACTCTGTACCAGTGTCACCAGAGAACTGCCATCTGACGTAAGGTATAATACCATCTGGGAGTTCTCGGCGAGTCCGTCCAGTGTACCCAGTCTCCACTGAGCACCCGTATATCATCTCCGATGTCAAACACCAATGGATATGGGATCATCCATCGCCCATCTGTATGGGTCGAGAAGGTATACGCTAGTCTACTCTGGTATATCGATGCCCCGTCTCGATACACCCACGACTAGGGACTTTGAAGGATGTACTTGTGGACTACCATGTCCCCACTAGTATGATCCGCATCATAGTCCAGGTAGTCAAGCACACATCCTAAGGGCTTTACCAACATGTAACAGAGAGACAATCAGTATACACGTTAAGGTAAAGAGCAACCAGATAGCATACTATCATGTCGAGCAAGAAAGTCCTCCCTATATATGTCCCAGCATCCACTACAATATACATCCTATGTACAGTAATGGCCTCTAGGGCATACATATAACTAACACGTCTAAACGAACACTAACCGAAATCTAAGGCGTTACAAAAGTGCTATGATATATATATGTATTGTGATGAGGTAGGTCATTACCTCGTGAACTATCTAAAGATAATATGTTGTTTATGTCGGAAACTTAATTATGTGGTATTTTAGTGTAAAACTGCGATAAAAATTGCAATTTAAATTCTTTTGATGTGAAACTTGTTTAATATGTTTGTTAATGTTTATTGAACATGATATGAATGTTTGGTATTTTCTTGTTTAAGAAAAATAGGATTTTTAAAGAAAAACCGAATCGGAAGTCGGATTAACTCCGCTTCCGTCCGGTTTTAGTATTTAAGATTTTTAGAATAGAGAAAGAGTGGGGAAAAGGGGGACTAACTAGATTTTCGGAAAGAATAGGTGTAGAAGAAGATTAGGGAAGCGTCGGAACGTCGTTTCGTCGCCGGAATCTCCTTGGATTGTCGCTGGAGCTTCACCATTAGTTTACTCCACTTACACACAATTAAGACTTGGGAATTTTGTATAGTTTGACAGGAATTTCTGAGTGAGGAGGGATGAAAATATGGTGTGGTATTTATAGGGAAAATTAGGGTTTGGTGTGATAAAGAATGCATTTAAAATATGTATTAAAAATTTGATTAAAGGGATTTTATTGCTCTCTGGAAATGTGCAGAGAGAATAAACAGTGTAGGGGGAGTAGGGTAGGCCAAAGGTTGCAGAGGGAAAAGATCAAGACATTAGCGACGGATATGACCGGTGGTGCTGGTTTTTTGTGCTTGTCGCCGGGCCAATACCGACGGGGGTGCTGGGTCTTGGTGCCACGTGTCGTGTCGCTTCCTATACCCTCGTGCACATGTTTAAATATTCTGTAACTTATCATATTATATGTTGTGCACGTGCAAAATCTTGGGCTTCTAAAAGGTTAAAAGAAATTAAAATAAAAAGATAATGTGGCTGATAGGATTTGAATTCAGGTGCTTTGTCTCAGCAATGCAAGGCTTTACCAGTGAGCTACAAGCTCTTTCTTGCTGTTCAAAAGCAAAATAAATTCTTATAGCATTCACAGGATTTGCAAATACCCCAATTGTACATTAACTTTTAAACAATTTTCTGTACATTGAAATTGGACTTGTTACAGTCTACCCTCCTTATTAAAATTTCGTTCTCGAAATTTACAATTTATTTTAAGGACTAGTTTACAAATAAGTGAAGATATCTTGCACGCATCTCATTTTCCCTTTCCCATGTTGATTCTTCCGGGGTGTCTTTTCACCACATCACTCGGACCAAGTTGACTTCCTTGTTCCAAAGTGACTTCACCTTTCTATCCAGGATCTCAACAGATTGGTGCTCACAGGATAAGTCTGGCTGTACAATGAGCTCGGAATGATCAAGAATATGGTTAAGGTCACTCACATACCTTCTGAGTTGGGATATGTGGAACACATTGTGCGCTCCTTCTAATGAAGGTGGTAGTGCCAAGCGATAAACCACTTCATCGACTCATTCGAGTATGTCGAACGGTCCAATATACCTTAGACTAAGCTTACCCCGTCTTCCAAAATGGATCACTCCATGGTTCAGAGATATCTTCAGAAATACATGTTCTCCCGGTTGAAACTCTAAGTGACGGCGCTTTGCATCAGCCCAGTGCTTCTGTAGATCTTGGGCTATGCGCATTCTTTCCTTGATAGTACGAACTACGTCAACAGTTACTACTATCAAGTCCAAGGAGTTCCCTATCTCTGATGTCGTCCCAACTTAATGGCGATCGACACTTCCTTCCACAAAGCGCTGCAAAAGGTGATATTCCTATACTTTCTTGGCAGCTGTTGTTGTATGAAAACTCCACAAGATGTAGGTAATCTTCCCACGATCCTCCGAAATCTAGCATATACGTTCTGAGCATATCTTCTAAGATCTGAATAGTTCACTCAGACTGACCATCTGTTTGTGGATGATAAGCTGTGCTAAAGTTCAAACTTGTTCCCAAGCTCGCTTGCAGACTCTGCCAAAATTGTGATCGGAACCTAGTGTCACGATCGAAGACAATGCAGACCGGTACTCCATGAAGTTTCACGATTTTCTGTATGATTTTATGGGTATCAGAGATAGTACATATTTGAAGAGTTTAAAATCTTACTTAGATTCTTACCTCCATGTACTTCTTTGCTAGAATCTCGGTAGATTGGCCAACTCAAAAGGGAATAAAGTGAGCCAACTTTGTGAGTCGATCCACAATAACCCATACCACATCATTACCCATTGTGCTGCGAGGAAGTGCAGTCATAAAATCCATTGTGATGTGTTGCCACTTCCATTCTGGGATAGGTAACGGTTGAAGTAATCCAACGGTCCTGTGATATTCAGCCTTTACTTGCTGACACACCAAGCATTTAGAGACGCTTCTGGCTACTTCACGCTTTATTCCATACCACCAGTAATTTTGACGTATATCCTTGTACATCTTCGTACCTCTAGGGTGTACTGAGTAGGGAGAGCTGTGAGCTTCTTTCATCAACTCGTCCCGAACAGAACCTTTTGGTACACATAGTCTGCTGCCGTATCTCAAAGATCCGTCTTCATGGATGATGAAGTCTGTTCTAAGTCCGCTTTCCACTTGTTCTCTGATCTTTTGCAACTTAGCATCACTCGCTTGAGCTGCTTTGATCTGATTGACAATGGTAGATTGAACTTGTAAGTTCATCAAACTTGAAGTGTTACCTGGTATGACTACTTCAATCTCCATTTGAAGCAAGTCTTGTTAAAGCTTCCACTGTGCGGTGAGATTCAATGCTAATGGTTGGTGGCTAAGGGCATCAGGTACTACATTCACTTTCCCTGGATAATATAGCAGGTTGATGTCAAAGTCCACCATGAGTTCTAACCATCTTCTCTACCGCATATTAGGCTCCTTCTGAGTAAACACATATTTCAGACTCTTGTGATCTGTGTATATGTCCACTCGTTCACCAAGAAGATAAGGGGGCCAAATCTTAAGAGCAAAGATTACAGCAACTAACTCCAAATCATGCGTCGGATAATTGCGCTCATTAATCTTCAGTTGTCTTGAAGCATAAGCCACAACCTTACCGTGCTGATGTAGAACACATCTTAATCCCTTACCGGATGCATCGCAATGTACTACGAAACCTCCAGATTGGTCCGGTATGACAAGGATAGGTGTTGATATCAATATTGACTTGAGTTCTACGAAAACTTGTTCGCATGCTTCTGACCACACGAATTCTTCATCTTTACGTGTAAGCTTGTTCAGGGGTGTTGCTATCTTCGAAAATCCTTCAATGAACCTTCTGTAATATCCAACTAGACCCAAGAATCTTTGAATATCCTTCACTGACTTTAGTGTCGGCCATTCGCTTACTGCTGAAACTTTCGCTAGATCCACAGAGATTCCATCACCTGATACAATATGTCCAAGAAAACCAACTTGATCTAGCTAAAACTCGTATTTGTTGTACTTGGCATAGAGTTGATATTGTCATAGAGTTTCCAGGACAATTCATAGGTGCTCAGCATATTCTTTCCGACTCTTAGAATACACCGGGATATCGTCGATGAAGATGACAACAAACCTGTCTAGGTACTCCCGGAAAACCTGATTCATTAGGTTCATGAATATAGCTGGTGCATTGGTCACTCCAAATGTCATCACAAGGAATTCGTAATGACCATAACGAGTTCTGAATGCCGTTTTATGGATATCAGATTCTTTGATGTTCACCCGATGATAACCCGAACGAAAATCTAACTTAGAGAAAATGCAAGATCCACTTAGCTGATCGAACAGATCGTCGATGCGAAGGAGTGGATATTTGTTCTTTATAGTTATATCATTCAGAGCTCTATAATCAATGCATATTCAATATGAACCTTCCTTCTTCTTTACAAGCAGAACTGGAGATCCCCAACTTGAAGTGCTGGGACAAATCCATTCTTTCGCCAATAATTCGTCCAACTGAGTTCGAACATCCTTCAAACCTTCTGGACTTAACCGATACGGTGCTTTGATCACTGGTTGTGCTCCTGGTACTAAATCAATGCTGAATTCAAGAGCTCGATCGAAAGGCAAACCTGATATGTATTCAGGAAACACATCGTCGAACTCTCGAACTACTTCTGGCTTTGATTCTTCCTCCGCTTGAATTACCGCAATCACTGCCTTCTTTGGTTTCTCCTTGTATGTACTTGGTTCCAGGGTACGGTCTCCACTTTTGAAATAAAAGACCGGATGCTCAGAAATCTCGAATACTGCCCTCCTTTGACGGCAGTCAATGGTATCATAGAATGTTCCGAGCCAATCCATACTCAAGACGATATCGAAGTTCAGTATGTCCAGCACCTTGAAGTCAGCATAGAATTCTCTGCTGTAGACGACCACTGGACACAGGTCGTATCCCATTACTGCCTTTAGAACGTCGTTCCCTAAACTGACATTTCAGCTGGATACGAGGGGTTTGACTGGAATCGCATGAGTTCTGACGAACCGTTGCGACATAAAGCAATGTGATGCTCCAGTATCGAAGAGTGCTAGTGCAGGGAGTGAGGCTACTAAGATTGTACCTAAGTTATGTGGGATAGTTTTAAGTATAAGGAAAAAGTATATATGTATGTCTAGATGGAAAATAAGCTTGATGTGGAAGTGTTACCAGTAATGACTTGGCCGGTGGCTTCAGCCTCTTCCACAGTCATTGTGAAAGCATGTCTCCTCGGCACATTCCTCCTTGCTGGAGGAGCATTCCTCTTTCCGTTCTTTAGTCCTTGAGGTACGTTCCATTGAGCTTGATGGAACTGACGGGAAGAAGGTGCAGTCGATCCACGAGGAGGTGGAGCAGGTAGTGCGAGTCGTGGAGCAGGTGCCTGGATGTCTGGACGTTGCTGGTAAGTGATTGCTGGCATGGGTGCAGCATGTGGGTTGTTTCTACGAGGATAAGACCTAATGTCATGAGTAGTTGAACCTCAGACTAAGCAAAGGCGATTGGCACGCCGGCAGTCTTTCACCAGATGTTCATCTTTCCTGCAGTAAGTGAAAAAGGCTGGGTTGGGCCGGTTGTTCGGTACTCCCGGTCTCCTGGGCATAAATGGTGGCCTTGAAGAGGCTCCTCCTGCCATCTGAGTGGCAGGGCGCTTCATCCCGGTAGATTGAGGTATGCCCCTCATCTTCACCACTGCCTCATATCGGCGGGCAGCTTTCAGAACCAATTCGTGGGTTGGGAAATCCCCTTTAGCTAAGGCAGCTTGGATTTCAGAATCTAACCCTTGTTGAAATCGTCGGGCTCTGATCTCATCCGCCGGTATCTGGTGTGTCGCGAATCTGTTAAGGTATTGTGTTAGCTGTGTAATATGTGATATTTTAAAATCGAAAAATTGAGACGTATCTTACCGACTGAGCATGGTAAACTTAACATCGTACTCATCCACTGATTTGGTCCACATTGAACCCTGTTGTAGGTGGATGAACTGTTGTTCCATACCGAATCTGGCAGTCTCAGGAAAGTACTTCGCGTCAAACATATCGCAAAATGTCCTCCATTCGATCGGTTGGTCAAGACGACTTTCTTCCTCCTTCCACCAGACCCGTGCATTGTCAGTGAGTTGCAGCTTTGCAACTCAAACCCATGCTATCTATGGCACTTATGCCGCCGCCAGATCATCTTCAATATTTTGAGCCCACTCTTCAGCTTCTAGAGGGCTCTATTTTCCTGAGAATTTCTTCGGGTGCAAAACCCTGAATTGCTTTATCCCTGGGGCTTCCGCTTCTGGTCGGTTCATCAGAATAGCAGTCTGTTGCTACTGTCCTTCCAGGAGGCTACGGATTGCCTCAAGCAGTACCGTCTGCTCATTGATCGGAGAAGCGATGGTAGGTGTAAGTGGTAGAGGTGGCGGAGTGTTGTTGAAGTTGGTGCTAGTGTTGTTTGGGGAATCCATAACCTTGAAAGAAAAATTTGGGTTAGGACAGATTCAAAATATAGGAAATTGGAAGATTCAATGAATATGTAAAGAATGTTTTTAGTTGCTGGTTCTTGTGTTATATTGCTTAGGACTTCATGCAGAATTAACCCGCATGTCCATGAAGAACTGACCCGCATGTCTATACAGAGCTGACCTGTATGGGCCACCAACAAAACTTGTCACGTCCCGCTTCCCGGTGTACGGGCAGAGGACGCGATGGGTCACGTGACGTATTTACTCAGAAGTAAACACGCTAAGCGTATCTAAGCAATATAAAGTAAAGTACACAAGAAAATGACAATAGATATAATTGAATAACAACTTTATTTATTTAACATTCTTTTTACAATACAGCTGCAATGTAAATACATGGAATGAAAGCAATGCCTAAACAATGGCATAACAGAAATGAAATGAATATATACAAGTGTCTAAAGCTCCAGGTCAAATGGTATCTGCTCCAAATCCTCAGTGCTGTGCTCGATCTCCAGAGAGTCTGAATCACCTGACAACATTCCAATGAAAGAAGAAAGGAATGTCGTCAGCGAACAATCGCTCGGTAAGTCCCAATAGTGAGTAGAGATATAATAGACAAAAAGCTGATAACTTAATGTTTGATTATTGTGTTAACGCTGTTGTTTGTACCTTGGTACAGAAAATGCCAGTGTATACGAGAGGAGTCCTACTATTCCGGAAACTAAAGTATACGGAGCTCAAGGAACCGTTCAGCCACGGTACAACGACAATGGATATTCAGGTTAGGTATATTATGGTTACAGTCTCGTGCCACTTCTAACACCTTCCGTACCAATCTACCCCTTATAAACCCCGCGATATCTTGATTGTATTGTTTGTACTGTTTGTTATATAGATGGATGACTTGCCGAAACCATGATATCAGTAAATGGAATGGATATAAATGGTGTAACAACCCTAAACTTTCTGTACAATTTTTTTCAAAAATACAGAAATGGGTACTTGAGCCTGAGCACAAGTAATAAGTCTGATTTTCTTTTGAACGGCAAGAAGAAGCTTGTAGCTCATTGGTAAGACCTTGCACTGCTGAACCAAAGCACCAGAGTTCAAATCCTATCAACCACACTTTTTTAATTAAATTCTTTAAATCTTTTTAGAAGTCCAAGAGTCTACACGTGCACAACACGTAAACTGAAGAGTCACACATAAAACAAACGAGTTCACTACAGTAGACCAAGCAACGGGGACACGTGGCGAGGAGACGCAGCCCGACTCGGCCGACTCGGGCCGGCGACTCGGTCGAATCGGCCGGCGATACCGGTCCGACTCAGTTGAAACCCAGGTTCTCTTCTATCCTCTGCAACCTTTAGCCTACCCCATAGCCCATGTACTATTTAATTTCCCTACACATTTACAAAGCAAATTAAAACCCCCATTTAATCCATTTTTAATACAAAATTTTAATACACCCTTTCATTACCCTAAACCCTAATTTTTTCTATAAATACAACATCTCAAATCACCCCCCTCCCCTCACTCCCAAATCCCTGCCCAAACTCTCAAGAAAACTTCCAAGACTTTTTGTGTCCAAGTGGAGTTAGCAAAGGGCGAAGCTCGGGCGAAGCTCGGACGAGCTTCCGACGACAATCCGAGGATATTCCGACGACGAAACGGCGCACCGGCACCTCCTACCTCTTCCTCTTTCTCTCTTCTAGTCTATTAACCTGTAAATCCCTACTTCTTCCTCTTTTCTCTACTTTAAAAACATTCAAAACTAAAACCCGACGGAAGCGGGGTTAGTTCGACTTCCGATTCGGTTTTCTTTAAAAACTACAATTTTTTTTAATCAAGATACCTTCATATCATCACATATTGTTCATTAAACATTAATAAACATCTTTAACAAGTTTCATCACAAAAAATTGTTATATGCATCTACTATAGCAATTTTACATTAAAATACCACAAACTTTAGTTTCCGACATAAACTCTATAATACCTTTATACTTTTAGATAACTCACGAGGTAATGACCTACCTCCTCACAACACACATATCTAACATAGCACAATGGAATTTGGGAATATAGATTTGGGAAAACACGACTTTATATATAACTACCTTCAACTTATAAAACCTTTTTCTACAAGAAATGTATTTTTAACAAATCTTTGCAAATGCGCCTCTACAATCCATTTAGGGGAACCCGTTCGGTATGGTGCGGATTATCGCACATCCTCAGCCCTAGTAGAGTGAGATGCAGATCTCCGCAAGAAGCATATGATCTCGAAAGATTTAAAATACAATTTTCTTTAGAAAATGTGATTTCTATTATAAATAAAATTTATATTTTTAATAAATAAATATATATGTAATTAATATCAGAAAAATCTATTTTTAATATTTATAATATTACACATTTCCAAAATTCAAGAAAAATATCTCATTTACAAAAAAAATGCCATACAATTTCAATATTACTAACAAATACCATATATTATGAAATTATGTTTTATTCACTAGACATGTCACATTGATAAAATATACATCAATGAAAACTCTAAAGATGATAATAAAATACTTGAGGTGTATTTTGAAAATTATACAAAATTATTTTACATAAAACCCCCTCAAGTTATACTAAATTACAATAAGGACCCTAGTAAACATAGGTTTAAGCGGGACCAATCTCTTGAGCCTCAGAGAGCCGGAGATATGGGTGCTTGCCTATTTAAGGTAGACAACTTAACAAACGGTGTTATCAACATGGTAATTGTCTTTGAAAAAGACATTAATCATGCCGTCCATATGCAGCAGTTACCGATAACACCAAAACATAATTCAGGATTTCAATTTCTTTTCTAATTGTCCGACTCAGACTGAGTCTCAATATAATCAATCTGACTTAAATATGATTCAAGTATCAAATTTCAATACAACATGGATCTATGAATCCGTCTATTCAATTTAATCAATCTATATTGACTGAACCGAACCATGGATATATTCCATCAACATGTTCATCCATTATATCTGTTCCATTACTGATATCATGGTTCCGACAAGTTATCCATCTATATAAATCAAGACAATACAATACAAACAATACAATCAAGATATCGCAGGGTTTATAAGGGGTAGACTGGTATGGAAGGTGTTAGAAGTGGCACGAGACTGTAACCATAATACACCTAACCTGAATTCAATTGTCGTTGTACCATGGCTGAACGGTTCCTTGTGCTCCTTATACCTTAGTCCACAGGAAAAGTTGGACTCCTCTCGTATATACTGGCATCTTCTGTACTAAGCTACAAATAACAGCGTTAATATTAAATAGAACATTATAACAATATATTCACCATTCTGTCTATTCCATTCTTGTCTATTTACGGGACTTACCGAGCGATTTATTCGCTGACGACATTCTCTTTCTTTTCTTTGGAATGTCGTCAGGTGATTCGGACTCACTGAAGATCGAGCCCACCAGCGAGGATTTGAACCAGCTAGCGTTCAACCCAGAGCTTTAGATTCCTTGTACACATTTACATTCTGTATTTTCCATTTCTGTTATGCCACTGTTTAGGCATTGCATTCCATTCCATATATTTACTTTTCAGTTGTATTGTAAAAAGAATATTGATAAATAAAGTTGTTGTTCATTTACATCATGTCTCTTGTGTACATTACATTTTATATTGCTTAGATACGCTTAGTGTGTTTACTTCTGAGTAAATACGTAACGGCCTCGTCGCGTCCTCTACCCGTATACTGGAAAGCGGGAAGCGGGGCGTGGCAGGTTTTGTTGGTGGCCCATGCAGGTCAGAGCTGTATAGAACCCTACCATGCAGTTCAGCTCTGTGTGGACAACCTAAGCAATATAACACAAGAACCAGCAACTGACAACATTCCTTACAATACCTATTCCTTGAATCTCATCATATATTTTGAATCTATCATAACCCAAATCTTTCTTTCAAGGTTATGGATTCCCCAAACAACACCAGTACGAATGTCAACAACATTCCACCACCCTTACCAATTACACCGGCCGCAGCTACTCCGATCAATGAGCAGACGGTTTTGCTTGAGGAGATCCGTAACCTCCTGGAGGGACAACAACAGCAGACTGCTATCTTGATGAACCGTCCAGAAGCGGAAGCACCCGGAGTGAAGAAATTCCGGGCACGGCACCCCCAAGAACTTTTCGGGAAAAGAGAGCCCTCTGGAAGCGGAGGAATGGGCTCAAAGCGTTGAATATAACCTGGCAGTAGCACAAGTGCCAGAGATTTCATGGGTTCAAGTTGCAAAGCTGCAACTCATCGATAAAGCGCGGGTTTGGTGGAAGGCGGAAGAAAGCCGTCTTGACCAACCTATCGAATGGAAGACTTTCCGTGATATGTTTGATGCAAAGTACTTCCCTGAGACTGCCCGCTTTGATATGGAACAACAGTTCATCCATCTGCAACAAGGTTCAATGTGGACCAAATCTGTAAATGAGTATGATGCTGAGTTTACCATGCTCAGTAGGTAAGATATGTCTCAATGTTCAATTTTATATCACATACTACACAGCTAACACAAGACCGTAACAGGTTTGCGGCCCATCTCATACCGACTACCGAGATCAGAGCTAGGATATTTCAGCAAGGGTTGGACCCGGAAATCCAAGCTGCATTAGCTGCAAGGGATTTCACAAGCCATGATTTGGCTTTGAAGGCTGCCCGACAATATGAGGCAGTGGTGAAGAGAAAGGGCAGACCTCAATCTGCCGGGGTGAAGCGTCCTACTACTCAGATGGCAGGAGGAGCCTCTTCAAGACCAAGACCAACTGTTGAACCCAGGAGACTGGAAGAACCCAATAACCAGCCAAGTCCCGATTTTTGCTTCTATTGCAAAAGAAATGGACATTTGCTGAAGGACTGTAGGCGCGCCAAAGGCCTGTGTCTAGTTTGTGGTGCATCCAATCACGGAATTGGAAACTGTCTTTATAGACGCAACCCAGCTCACACACCCACCAACTACCCACAGCGGCCATCTATCCAGGCTCCTGCACCTCGCCTTGCACTCCCTGCTCCACCTTCTGCACCGCCTACTCGCCAATTCCATCAGGGCACTGAGGAACATGCCTCGAGGGCAGAGAAACATGCCCCAAGGACAGAGGAATATGCCTCCAGTTAGGAGGAATGTACCCCGGCGTCATGCTTTCCTTTTAGCAGCCGAAGAAGCAGAGGCTGTAGACCAAGGTAACACTGGTAATTCTCTTCAACCATTTCAAACCATTGTACCACTTTGTTATTTTTTCATACACTATCATTACTTCTATCACCAACCTTTATCGAGGACGAAATTTTTATAAGGAGGGTGGAATGTAACAACCTTAAACTTTCTGTACAATTTTTTCAAAAATACAGAAAGGGGTACTTGAGCCTGAGCACAAATTATAAGTTTGATTTGCTTCTGAACATCAAGAAGGAGTTTGTAGCTCATTGGTAAGACCTTGCACTGCTGAACCAAAGCACCAGAGTTCAAATCCTATCAACCACACATTTTTTAAATTAAATTCTTTTAATCATTTTAGAAACCCAAGAGTCTACACGTGCACAACACGTAAACTAAAGAGTCACACATAAAACAAACGAGTCCACTGCAGTAGACCAAGCGACGAGGACACGTGGCGAGGAGACGCGGCCCGACTCGGCCAACTCGGGCCGGTGACTCGGTCGAATCGGCCGGCGGTGCTAGTCTAACTCAGTTGAAACCCCGATTCTCTTCTATCCTATGCAACCTTTGGCCTACCCCATAACCCCTGTACTATTTAATTTCCCTACACATTTACAGAGCAAATTAAAACCCCATTTAATCCATTTTTAATACAAAATTTTAATACACCCTTTCATTACCCTAAACCCTAATTTTTCCTATAAATACCACACCTCAAATTACCCCCTCACTCCCAAATCCTTTCCCAAACTCTCAAGAAAATTCCCAAGATTTTTTGTGTGTAAGTGGAGTTAGCAAAGGGCGAAGCTCCGATGAACTTCCGACGACAATCCGAGGAGATTCCGACGACGAAACGACGCACCGGAATCTCTTACCTCTTCATCCTTCTCTCTTCTAGTCTATTAACCTATAAGTCCCTACTTCTTCCTCTTTTCTCTACTCTAAAAACAGTCAAAACAAAAACCCGACGGAAGCGGAGTTAGTCCGACTTCCGATTCAGTTTTCTTTAAAAACTATAATTTTTCTTAATCAATATACCTTCATATCATCACATATTGTTCATTAAATATTAATAAATATCTTTAACAAGTTTCATCACAAAAAATTGTTATATGCATTTTCTATCGCAATTTTACATTAAAATACCACAAACTTTAGTTTCCAGCATAAAATCTATAATACCTTTATACTTTTAGATAACTCACGAGGTAATGACCTACCTCCTCACAATACACATATCTAACATAGCACGAAGGAATTTGGAAACATAGATTTGGGAAAACACGACTTTACATATAACTACCTTCAACTTATAAAATCTTTTTCTACAAGAAATGTATTTTTAACAAATCTTTGCAAATACGTCTCTACAACCCATTTTGGAGAACCCGTTCGGTATGGCTTGGATTATCGCACATCCTCGGGCCTAGTAGAGTGAGCTGCAAACCTCCGCAAGGAGCATACGATCTCGAAAGATTTAAAATACAATTTTCTTTAGAAAATGTGATTTCTATTATAAATAAAATTTATATTTTTAATAAATAAATATATATGTAATTAATATCAAAAAAAATCTGTTTTTAATATTTATAATATTCCACATTTCCAAAATTCAAGAAAAACATCTCATTTACAAAAAAATACCATACAATTCCAATATTACTAACAAATACCATATATTATGAAATTATGTTTTATTCACTAGACATGTCGCAATGATAAAATATACATCAATGAAAACTCTAAAGACGATAATAAAATACTTGAGGTGTATTTTGAAAATTATACAAAATTATTTTACATAAAACTCCCTTAAGTTATACTAAATTACAATAAGGACCCTAGTAAACATAGGTTTAAGCGGGACCGGTCTCTTGAACCTCAGGAGGCCGGAGATATGGGTGCTTGCCTATTTAAGGTAGGTAACTTAACAAACGGTGTTATCAACACGATAATTGTCTTTGAAAAAGACACAAATCCTGCCGTCCATGTGCAGCAGTTACCGATAGCACCAAAACATAATTCAGAACTTCAATTTCTTTTCTAATTGTCCGACTCAGACCGAGTCTCAATATAATCAATCTGACTTGAATATGATTCAAGTATCGAACTTCAATACAATATGGATCCATGAATCCGTTTATTCAATCTAATCAATCTATATTGACTGAACCGAACCATGGATATATTCCATCAACATGTTCATCCATTATATCTGTTCCATTACTGATATCATGGTTCCGGCAAGTCATCCATCTATATAAATCAAGACAATACAATACAAAAAATACAATTAAGATATCGCGGGGTTTATAAGGGGTAAACTGGTACGGAAGATGTTAGAAGTGGCACGAGAGTGTAACCATAATACATCTAACCTGAATTCAATTGCCGTTGTACCGTGGCTTAACGGTTCCTTGTGCTCCTTATACCTTAATCCACGGGGAAAGTTGTACTCCTCTCATATACACTGGCCTCTTCTGTACCAAGTTACAAACAACAGCGTTAATATTAAATACAACATTATAACAATATATTCTCCAATCTGTCTATTCCATTCTTGTCTATTTACGGGACTTACCGAGCGATTTGTTCGCTGACGACATTCTCTTTCTTTTCTTTGGAATGTCGTCAGGTGATTCGGATTTACTGGAGATCGAGCCCACCAGCGAGGATTTGGACCAGCTAGCTTTCGACCCAGAGCTTTAGATTCCTTGTACACATTTACATTCTGTATTTTCCATTTCTGTTATGCCACTGTTTAGGCATTGCTTTCCATTCCATGTATATACTTTTCAGATGTATTGTAAAAAGAATGTTAATAAATAAAGTTGTTGTTCATTTACATCATGTTTCTTGTGTACATTACATTTTGTATTGCTTAGATACGCTTAGCGTGTTTATTTCTGAGTAAATACGTAGCGGCCTCATCGTGTCCTCTGCCCGTATACTGGGAAGCGAGGCGTGACAAATGGAGAGTCATGTAAATGGAATATATCCATGGTTCGGTTCAGTCAAATAGATTGATATAAATTGAATAGACAGATTCATGGATTCATGTTGTATTGTAGTTATATACTTGAATCACATTCAAGTCAAATTGATCAGATTGAAACTCGGTCTGAGTCAGACACTTTGAAAAGAACATCAAATCCTGATTGTTTTGATGTTATCGGTAACTGCTGCACATGGATGGCAGGATTTGTGTCTTTTTCCAAGACAATTACCGTGTTGATAACACCGTTTGTTAGATTGTCTATCTTAAATAGGCAAGCACCCATATCTCCGGCTCCGTGAGGCTCAAGAGACTGGTCCCGCTTAAACCTATGTTTACTAGGGTTCTTATTGTAATTTAGTATAACTTGAGGGGGTTTTATGCAAAAATAGTTTTGGCATAATTTCAAAATACACCTCAAGCATTTGATTATTGTCTTTAGGGTTTTCATAGATGTATATTTTTATACAAATGAAATTTCTTGTGAGTAAAACCTAACTTCATAATATATGGTATTTTCTTGAAATTTTGGAATTGTGTTGTATTTGAATGGTATTTTCATGTAATAGTGATCCCTTCGATTTAGAAACTTGGAATATTCAAAATAGATATTTTTCTAATATATATATATATATATATATATATTTTATGAAAATAATTTATTTATTTTCTTATAAAAATCTCATTTTCTAAAGAAAAATGCATAAAAATTTCATCAAGATCGAATGCTCCAGGTCTGCATCTCGCTCTACTAGGCCCGAGAATGTGTGATAATCTGCACCATCCCGAACGGGGTCCCCAAAAGTAGGTTGTAGAGGCGTAATTGTATAGAAATGTTTAATACATCATTTAAAAAAAAAGGTTTTATAAGTTGATGGTATTTATTTGCAAAGTCATTTTGTCCCAAGAATAAATTCTCAAAACTTCATCGTGCTACGATATAGATGTGTATTGTGATAAGGTAGGTCATTATCTCGTGAACTATGTAATGGTAATATATTGTTTATGTCGAAAACTAAAGTATGTGGTATTTTACTGTAAAACTGCGATAAAAATTGCAATATAAATTCTTTTAATGTGAAACTTTTTTAATATGTTTGTTAATGTTTATTGAACATGATATGAAAGTTTGTTATTTTCTTGTTTAAGAAAAATAGGATTTTTAAAGAAAAACCAAATCAGAAGTTGGATTAACTCCACTTCCGTCGGGTTTTAGTATTTAAGATTTTTAGAATAGAGAAAGAGAGGGGAAGAGGGGACTTACTGGCTTTTGGGAAAGAAGAGAGGTAGGAGAAGACTAGGGAAGCGTCGGGACATCGTTTCATCGCCGGAATCTCCTTGGATCGTCGCTGGAGCTTCACCCTTTGTTAACTCCACTTGCACAAAATTAGGACTTGGGAATTTTGTATAGTTTTGATAGGAATTTCTGAGTGAGGAGGGATGAAAATATGGTGTGGTATTTATAGGGAAAATTAGGGTTTGGTGTGATAAAGAATGCATTTAAAATATGCATTAAAAATTTGATTAAAGGGATTTTATTGCTCTCTGTAAATGTGCAGAGAGAATAAACAGTGTAGGAGGAGTGGGGTAGGCCAAAGGTTGCAGGGGGAAAAAGATCAAGGCATTAGCGACGGATATGACCGGCAGTGCCGGCGTTTTTGTGCTTGTCGCCGAGCCAATACCGACGGGGGGTGCTGGGTCTTGGTGCCACGTGTCGTGTCGCTTCCTATACCCTTGTGCACATATTTAAATATTCTGTAACTTATCATATTACGTGTTGTGCACGTGCAAAATTTTGAGCTTCTAAAAGGTTCAAAGAAATTAAAATAAAAAGATAATGTGGTTGATGGGATTTGAACTCAGGTGCTTTGTCTCAGCAGTGCAAGGCTTTACCAGTGAGCTACAAGCTCTTTCTTGCTGTTCAAAAGCAAAACAAATTCTTATAGCATTCACAGGATTTGCAAATACCCTAATTGTACATTAACTTTTAAACAATTTTATGTACATTGAAATTGGAGTTGTTACACTACCCGCTGGTGGATGACTGAGCAGGAAGCTACTTGGTCACCTCGTGAGGAGGGCTTTAGATCATTAGCGTAGTTGAGTAGGAAGCTACCCGCTAGGGATGGGCCAGCAGGAAATTGCTCGGCGGCCTCCTTATGAGGGCTTTAGATCCTTGGCGTAAATGGGTAGGAAGCTACCCGCTAAGGATGGACCGGGTAGGGAGCTGCTTGGTCTTATTTTAAAGAGCAGGCGGGTCCGCTCGGTAGACCTTTTGTTCGAAGGTTTCTAGCAAAGATTGGTCGTTGCATCAACTCGGCGGACGAGGAACCTGGGGTGTCCATAGCGTTTAGGGTTATTGAGTACCGCCGAAAGGAATGGATCGATGCTTCATCGGATCGGTTGGAGGGGATTTCCTCGGTATACCGTCGAAAAAGCCACCTTGATCTCCGGCCCCCTTTGTTGTAATTTTTGTAAGGTGGAGGAGCTCATAATACCTTCTTAATGAATAAGGTTCTTCTTATTGATGTGTATTGTCTCTTTTTATCCCCTTAATATATTTTACACAATTTTTAAAACAAACCTAGAGATCTCGGAACCGAGAAATGAAACAAAAGTTGTGCAAAATGTCTCATTTATGAGAGGACCTAGCTCAAGAGATTTAATTCAATGTCAATAAGAATTACATTGTTTCAAAAGAAGAAGGCATGCTTATTTGTACAATTTGAGTTTTTCGACGTTGTAGGGCCGAAGAAACTTACGCCCCCCGGTGTCTTGTAAGCGATTCGCTCCACCAGGCAATGCTTCTGCTACGAGGAATGGTCCGTCCCATTTCGGGGAGAATTTATGCATCCTTGCTTGGTCCAAAAACTCGTTCCTTCGTAAGACCAGATCTCCCGTTTTGAAGGCCCGATATTTAACGCGGGCGTTGTAGTAGTGAACGGTTTGCTGTTGATAGGTGGCTGCTCTGATCTGCGCTCGATCCCGTTTTTCCAATAATACGTCCAAGTTGGTCCGGAGTGCCGAGATGTTCGCTTCATCATCGAAGTGGTCGACTCGATAACTGGGCAGTCTGATCTCAGCCGGGACCATCACCTCGGTATAGTAGCAGAGGCTGAACGGGGTTTCTCCCGTGGGTGTTTTCTTCGAGGTTCGCAATGCCCATAGCACCCGCGGCAATTCCTTGACCCAGCTGCCTGTTTTCCTTCTAAGCGAGCCCTGAGTCTGCGTATGACTCCTCAGTTTACTACCTTGGCTTGTCCATTGCATTGCGGATGCGCGACCGCGGCAAACTTCATTAGTATGTGGTAGTCGCTACAAAATTCTTTGACTTTGTCATTTTCAAAGTTGGTCCTGTGGTCGGCAACGATGCACCTCGTGATTCTAAATCGAGCGATGATGTTGTTTTGCAGGAGCTTTATACTAAGGCGGCGTCTGGTTTTCTGATGGGGCACAGCCTCTATCCACTTCATGAAGTAGTCTACCGCGACAAGGATGTATTTGTGTCCGCCCGTGCCGGTGGGGAGTTGGCCCACCATATCCACCCCTATTGTGAAAACAGCCAAGGGGAACCGAGGGGCGTTAGCTCGGTAGTGGGGAGACGAGGTGTCATGCCCCGCTTCCCGGTGTACGGACAAGGGGACATGGTGGGTCACACGACGTATTTACTCAGAAGTAAACACGTTAAGCGTAAATAAGCAATATAATAAAGTACACAAGAAAAAAATGACAAGAGATATAATTGAACAGCAACTTTTATTTATTAAACATCTCTTTACAATACAACTGAAAATGTAAATACAAGAATGGAAAGCAATGCCTAAACATTGGCATGAACTGAAAGAAAAGTGAGTACAAGTGAAGCCCAGTGGTCGTGCTGCTCAGTGGTCTGCTCCAATTGCTCTTGGGTAGTCTCGAACTCCTCAGAGTCGGGTCCTCCTGACAACATTCCAAAGGAAGAAGAGAAATAGGAGTGTCGTCAGCGAACAATCGTTCGGTAAGTTCCAAAGAGAGATAGAAATAGAATAGGCAGATAAGAGGATGTAACTGGTATAATGTTTGATTATTATACTAACGCGGTTGTTTGTACCTTGGTACAGAATATGCCAGTGTATACGAGAGGAGTCCAACTTACACCGTGGACTATGGTAACCCGTAGTACAAGGCTCCGTCGATAAAATCACAGAACAATGGCAATGAATGTATAGTTACATCTTTTAATGACTATCTCGTGCCAATTTTAACACATTCTGTGCCAGTCTACCCCTTTAAAACCCCGTAATATCTTTTGTATTGATTGTATTGAAGTAAATTATAGATGTAAGACTTGCCGAAACCATGATATCGGTTGTTCATGTAAACGGATAGGATGTAAATAGATAGTCATGTAAACAAGTCAATGGATATCCATGGTTCGGTCAAATCAAGTTATATTGATATAGACGGAAATTCTGGTATACATGGATTCATATTATATTGCAGTTATATTTGAAGTGTATTCAAGTATATATTGTATTCGGATTGTTTTCAGATTAGACTGGGACTCAGATTGAGTCAGATTCTTTAAACAGAATTGAAGTGCTGAATTAGTTTTGATGTTATCGGTAACTGTTGCACATGAACGGCAGGATTTGTGTCTTTTTCCAAGACAATTACCGTGTTGATAATACCGTTTTTAGTTTGTGTACCTTAAATAGGCAAGTACCCACTTTCTCCGGCTTCCTGAGGCTCAAGAGAACTGGTCTCGCTTAAACCTATATTTACTAGGGTCCTTATTGTAAATTAATATATCATGAGGGGGGTTTATGCAAAATAGTTTTGGTATATTTTCAAAATAAACCTCAAGTATTTATTTATCTTCTTTAGGGTTTTCATGGATATGATTTTTAAATGTGAAGTATATTCTAGTGGATATAAACCTAAAATTGAATAGTTTGTAGTATTTTCATGTAAATTGTCTTGTATTGATTCTTGATGGTATTTTCATGAATTTTGTGATTCTTTTATTTTGATTTAGAAAACATGAAATATATTATATTGTAAAAATAGATATTTTTATAATATATATATATATTAAAAATAGAATTTCTTTATTAATAGAAATCACGTTTTCTTAAAACTTGTAATAAAATTCTATCGAGATCATATGCTCCGTGAGGAGGTCTGCATCACACCTTACTAGTCCGATGCATGTGCGATAACCCACACCAACCAAGTCGGATTCCCCAAAATGGGTTGTAAGGACTTAATCATATGGAATTTGATTAAAACAATTAAAAGAAATACGGTTTTATTAGTTTAGGGTATTTTAATGTAAAATATTGTATTTTTTCCCACAAAATTTTTTACGAAATCCATCGTGCTATGTCAAGATGAGTGTTGTGATGACGTAGGTCATTACCTCGTGAGTTTTCTAAAGGTAATATGAGAAAAACGATAAAGTAATGTCGTGTGTAAACTTGATGGTATTTTACCGTAAAAATGAAATAAATATTGCAATACATATTATTTTGAATTGTAACTTATTGTAAATGTTGTTTTATATTTTTTAAACAATATAAGGAGAGATGGTTGATTTGTTGTTTAAGAAAAGTTAAGTTTATAAAGAAATGAGAATCGGAAGTCGGAATAACTCTGCTTCCGACGAGTTTTGAGAAGAGAGTGTTTTAAATTAGAAATGTAGGAGGGGAGATGGGACTTACAGTTTGAGAATAAAGGGGGGAGGTAGAAGAAGATTTCGAAGGCGTCGTGGAGTCGCATCGTCGCCAGATTTGTCCCGAAATGTCGCCGGAACTTTAACCTTGGCTAACTCCACTTGTACAACTTTTGGACTTAGAAATTTTTTTGAGAGTTTTGATACTAGATTTCAGAATAGAGAAGGCTAAAGTGTAGTGTGATATTTATAGGAGAAAATTAGGGTTTAGGGTATTAAAATGAGAATTAAAATGCATTAAAATTTTGCATTAATGCCTCATTTTAATTCTTTGGAAATGTGCAGAGAAATCAAACAGACTAGGGCTAGTGGGGTAGGCCAAAAGGTGCTAGGGTTAAAAGATGGAGGCATTTGGGACGGGTGGGACCGGTGGCGTCGGCCTCAAAGAAGATCTCGTTGGTCTTGTTGGGGGGTTTGGGCTCTGGATTCTTGCTAAGTGTTCTAGTCGTAGTTAATAGTATTTTGCACATGTTTGATTTTTCAGTGACTTTTCATTTTACATGTATTGCACGTGTAAACTTTTGGTCTTCTAAAAGTTTTAAAGAAAAATCAGGAAAAATATTATGAGGCTGAGGAGATTCGAAAACAGGGGCTATGTCACAGCAGTGCAAGGCTTTACCGATGAGCTACAAGTGCTTTCTTGATGTTCTTAAACAAAAAATACTTTTAAGTTGTGCTCAGGCTAAGGTACTCCTTTCTGTACTTTACAAAAATTTTGTACAGAAAGTTTAGGGTTGTTACACGAGGTATGCTGCTGTAGAGTTGGCAGTTCTTGCATCTTCTGACGATCTTCTCGGCATCCTGGTGTATCCTCAGCCAATAATATCTTTGAAGCAGCGTCTTCTGGACCAGGGTGCGAGCCCCTTGATGCGCTCCCCCAACCCCTTCTTGTATCTCTCATAGAACGTAGTCGGCTTCGTGGGGGTCGACGCATCGGAGCAGGGGCTGAGTGTACGACTTCTTGTAGAGGTTTGTATTGCTCCAGATGAAATGATGAGCTTTTGCCTGAAGGCGGCGAGCCTCCCCCGGGTCCTCTGGAAGTATACCATCTTTTAGGAAGTCCACGAGGGGCTTCCTCCAATCTTGGCCTTCCTCCCGAACAGCATATACCTAGAGCGTTATCTCCCCGTCTTCCACGCTGTACCGTGGCAAGACTTAGAAGGGGATGTTTCTTTTATGGTCGGCAGTATAGGAAGAAGAGAGCTTGCTCAAAGCGTCTACACAGGGGTTCAGGTTCCTAGGGATCTGTTCCACTTGGACCTCACCAAAAAAATTTCGAAGCCTTTTTACCTCGGCAAGGTACTTTATTGTGAGCGGTTCCCGGGCTTCGAAACACTCGGTCACTTAGCCGATGACCAATGTGGAGTCGCTGCGAATTCGGATCATCTTCAGCCCTACCCCAAAGGCGATTCGCAATCCGGCCAACAGTGCCTCGTATTCCGCGGCATTGTTCGATGCTCTAAACCCAAGCTTCAGGGAGTATTCCATTTCCACTTCGTCCGGGCCATGGATGATCAAGCTAGCCCCGCTCCCTTCCTCGGTAGAGGATCCGTCCACGTAAAGCACCCAATCAGGAATGGGTTTGGGCACTTCCTCAACCGAAGGACGTAGTTCGGGGCCCCGTGTCGACGTTCCTTCCTTAGTCGGGATGGTGCATTCGACAACGAAATCCGCCAAAACCTACGCTTTGATAACTTGCCTGGGGTGGTACTTAATTTCGAACTGGGATAATTCCCACCTCCATTTCTCCAGACGTCCCGATGATTCAGGGGAAGTAAGGATAGCATCTATAGGTCGCTCAATGAGGACGATGATTGTGTGTGCCTGGAAATAGTGTCGTGGTTTCCTTGAGGCGACGACAAGTGCCAAGACTATCTTTTCTATGGTAGGGTATCTTGTTTCCGCGTCTTTGAAGACATGGCTCATGTAGTAGACCGGTTTCTATATACCTTTGGATTCCCTGACGAGCACCGAGCCTGCAGCTTGATTGGAGACCGCAAGGTATAATAATAGCTTGTCACCCTCGAGCGGTCGGATGAGTAGTGGTGGAATTTCTAGGTGCACCTTGAGTTGTTTGAAAGCGTACTGACACACCTCCGACCATTTGAACTTAGGGATTTTTCTCAAGGCCTTAAAGAACGGGAGGCACTTCTCTCCGGATCTTGGCATAAAGCGGCTCAGAGCAACTACTCTCCCTATGAGATGCATGATTTCTACCTTGCTCCTCGGTTTGGCCATGTTGAGAATGCCGCTGATCTTTTCTGTGTTCGCTTCGATTCCTCGGTGGGTAACCATGAACCCGAGGAATTTACCGCTGGTGACCCCGAATGCGCACCTAGCTGGGTTCAGCTTCATTTTGTATTTGCGCAGGACGTCGAATGTCTCGCTGAGATCTTTGGTGTGCCCGTCCGATGAGGATGATTTTACGAGCATGTTGTCGACATAGACCTCCATGTTCATGCTGATCTGTGGTTGAACAGTTTGTTGACGAGGTGCTGATATATAGCCCCAGCATTCTTAAGACCGAAGGGAATCACTTTGTAACAGTATACCCCCCGATCCGTGGTGAACGCGGTAAGTTCTTCATCTGTTGGGTTCATCCGGATCTGATTGTAACCGGAGAAAGTGTCCATGAAGCTTAGTAATTTGTGGCCGGCCGAGCTTTCCACAAGCTGGTCTATCCGAGGGAGGGGATAGTTGTCTTTAGGGCAAGCCTTGTTCAGATCCGTGAAGTTGATGCACATGCGCCACTTCTCGTTCGCCTTTTTGACCATGACCACGTTTGCCAGCCAATCTGAGTAGTCAAGATTTCTAGTGAAGTCGACTGCGAGCAGTCGATCCGGGCAGTCGCCTTCATTGAAAGATTTTAATTGATTTTTTAACCAACATGATCTTTTAGATCACTCAGTGAATTTTATTCACCATTGGATTTTTAATCCAAAAGATCTTTTATCTGTTATTCCTGGAAAATTTCAGGGAAATCTTTCCTTGTATAGAATCTTTCTATAAATTAGAGATTTTTAATCACCATTGGATTTTTAATCCAACGATGCTCCACTTTACAGAGCACAATCTTTTTGTTTAGAAAGATCTAGGGAAATATTAGGGATTTTGATTTCCCTTAATTAGAATTTAATTCTATTAGTTCAGAAGGTTTAAGAGTCTATCACGTGTTAACACATGACCTCACTGATTAAGCAATTAATTAGAATTTAATTCTATTGGTTTAGAGGGCTCAGGAACCCATCACGTGTTAGCACGTGACCCCACTGATTAATTATTTAATTAGAATTTAATTCTATTATTTCAGAGGGTTTAAGAGCGTATCACGTGTTGGCACATGACCCCACTGATTAATTATTTTCAATTATTTATTTTATTCAGTGCCTACAGGCTTTGCCTGTAAATGGTCACGTGTCTGCACGTGATGCCCGGTCACGTGTGGGCATGTGATGCCTCATAACTTTTGATCCCAGATGAATTATGAGGCCCATAATATATCAAATCGAAGGCTTTTTCGAGAAGCTTTTGATGCCATCAGAATTTAGCTGTTTCTCATTCGGTAGTTTGTCAAAATACAGCCCGGAAAATACTGGTTCGTATTTTCTTCCTTAGATTACACGTGCATAGCATATTTGCTCATAACTTTTGATCCCGGATGAATTATGAGGCCCATAATATATCAAATCGAAGGCTTTTTTGAGACGCTTTCGATACCATCAGAATATAGTTGTTTCTCATTCGGGAGTTTGTCAAAATACAGCCCGGAAAATACTGGTTTACATTTTTTAAACGTATCGCTGCCATTTGATATCTTGGGCTCTTTTGCGCAAAAAAAAAATTTTTTTTGCGGGAACAACATACACAGAATACAACTCATACTTTGGTATCTTAAAATCTAACTTTGTTAATCGATAATTTATTCTTTTCAACGACAAACTTGCCTCTACGGATTTTCTTCTTTGTCAGTAACCATTTCGTTCTTAGATTTCTCAATATAGTCACCATAACCTACAATTTATATATTATACAGTCTAACATGGCCCACGAATATATCAGATTTAAGGACTGGATGTATGTGGATTGGCAACAACGCATGCAATCTAAATTTGTCGCAGGAGTTACTGCTTTCATTGAATTTCTACGCGTATATAATAAGATCGTGTTAGAGAAGATTCTCTGTCCGTACGATAGATGTGGGTATAAGTTCTGGCAGAATATAGAAATTGTAGAGCTTCACATCTTTAAACATGGTTTTAGTAGACTTTATATAACTTGGCTATATCACGGGAAAAGATAAGAAGAATACGGTAATGCGGTAGAAGAAAAAAGAGAAGACGGTAATGCGGCAGAAGAAGAAGCAGAAGACAATAACTTCTTTCCAGGAGAAGAAATGGATGCTATCGTAGAGGTTGCCCTATATGATAGTATTCCTACCGAAGATGACATTCTTTCCGGTCAAGAACCGTGTGCGGATAAGTATGAAAAGTTCATGAATGATACTAGAAGACCAATTTATGAGAATGCAAAGTATTCCACCCTATCATGATTCGTCCAAATTTTCCAGATTAAGTGCCTAAATGGATGGAGCAACAAGTCATTCACGATACTTCTAAAGTTCCTGAAAAATTCTATGCCTCCGGGAAATAACGTACCCGACAGCTGGTTCGAAGCCTAGAAGATGATGTCTGATTTGGGTCTGAAGTGTGAGAAGATTCATGCATATCCTAAAGATTGCGTGTTGTACCGGAAAGAGAATTCAGATTTGAAAGAGTGTCCAACATGCGGAGAGGCCAAGTATAAACCGAAAGAATCTGTTAAGAAGGCCGATATACCTGCCAAGATAGCACGATATTTTCCCATAACACAGAGGCTGATGTCATGCCCCGCTTTCTAAAAATACGGAATACGAGGGTGACAAGGCCAGCCATGCTCCTACATTTAAGGAAAAATTCTGCCGCAGTCACATTTCGGCTTCTAACATTATATGGTAATCAGTAAAATATAACACGGATAAAGAGATTGATGTCACTAGAACTATCGGATATAACGGAAACTGAGCGCAAAGGAAGTAAACAAAAGAAAAACTAACCAGGGATATAAAAGGGAAAGATACAACCGGTTTACTGGTCTGGATCTCCGCGGTCTTCTCGAGATCAGACAAATCCACTTCTATCACTGAACATGCATACTCAGGTCGTCAGGACGACACCATAGCAATATTATGTTAATAATAATGAGGTAAGAAATAAATGTAATAACGGTGGAGATAATATTTTCAGGTAATCAATATGTCAATAAACAATGCAATGTATGATCTGTGTCCCTATCGGTCTCTAAGTCACTTTTGAAATCGAGTTGCGGAAAGGAATGATCATGTTTAACGAGGGTCTCGTACGTACCCGAGACTACGGCCCACTGTTGCCCGGAACATAACCCTGTCAGCTGGACCGCTAGGTCCAAACCTAATATATACATATATATATATATATATATATATATATATACACCTAATACACACACACACACACACACACACACACACACACATATATATATATACATATATATATATATATATATATATATATATATATATATACATACATATATACATACATACATATATACATATATGCATACATATATATACATATATATAAGAGTCGATATTCGAATGATCATCCTCTGAATCGCTAATCTCTCTAAATACATGTTTCTTTCCACTTCGATTTCCCCTTTTTGCCCCAGGTTTCACTATCTATAAGTATGAGCTAGTTGTGTACAAGTACGCACCAATAACACTGCTTTATTCACTATTCACTGTGTTGTTCACTATCATGAATCATTCACTTTTCACTGGCGTACTTGACACAACTAAACCGATACTATTCACTTTCGACAATGCATTATACACTGAAAATTAATAAGGACGCTCACTATCGCTAGAGGTATTGTGGTCGAGTAAATATGTGAATTATGGCGCTAAACAAATCATATGCAATACAAGTCATTACGCGTCTTAGGAATTTAGAAAATCACATCAAATCGTACGTTCAGAATTAAGTAAAATGATACAAAAGGGGTAAAAATTAAACTTAATCATAAATTCAACGAAATTGATTTCAAGTCAATCGGGTTTCGTGTTCACGAATTACAGCCATTTCTTTTTAAGTGTTCTCTGCTGGAAATTCAGTTCCTGAACTGAAAGTCCATTTTGTAATACATTTTTCACCCTGTTGGGATCATAATTAGGCGACGCTACAGTTGGATGATATTTAGGTTTATCAGTTAGGTTTCTAATGCTCTAGATGGATTGACAATATCCACTGTTTGCTTGGAGTTATACATTATTTAGGATCGGGATATACGTTCTGTCTCTGCTTGGGACTGCAGTATGTATTGATGATTTAAAATATGATTAAAATAGCAAAATACAGTAAAAACAAATGAAACTACCTCCAATAGTTATATAACATATTAATATTCGCAACGGTATAGGGTTCCGCATAATACCATTTTCACACAGAGTTGTAAAAGTATTTCATTTCAAGTGTCGACAAGCAGTGCTGCTCTGGACTGCAGTCCAGAGCCGCATTCCAGAATAGTTCTTGTCACCGCTTTAAAATAGAAACAAAATATAAATTATATAGGGTTCTAGGTTGTCGAGTGGGCTTAGACACGAGCTCTCGAACATAATATTCCGGTGTATATCTAATTTACTATGATTTTCACAAATTACATATACGGAAAGTTTCAGATTTGGCGGATCTAAATGGGGATGACATTTCACAGTGTTAGGGTCCGTATTTTCGACCCAACTCTTTACATAGTATTCATTATCACTAAAGCAATCCATTACACCTAAGTTCCATCATTTTAAGATGGTTTTCTTTTTAGTTTAGGGTTTGCATCGTGCACCTATGATAAACATTTGATTCGCAGCCGAAACGCTTGTTTGTTTCAACCAATAAACAGTATTTGATTCTACAATTTTTTTACAACGTTATCACTAGTTTCTAGACTTGATTATATCTCAAAAAATATTACTAAAATTAAAATACGGTTTATTATGAAATCGCAATGGTAATTTTTGGATATAGTTCGTACGCATCGATATAAATATAGTATAGCATGTAAGCAAGCATTTAAACTTGCCTGGCGACGTATCGACGACGATACGGCAGCGACGTGGCAACAACACGGTAGCAACAGTAATCTATTATGACGGCACGACGCAAAAACGACAATGGTTGGCCTCGATGGAGCTCGATCTTGTGCTTGATGGCTCGGTGGGTGCAACGGACGTGCGTTGGCGTTGCGATGGCTGTTGCGTCGATGATGCGATGGGCACAATGACGGTGGAGATGGCTTGGACAGCGATGACGGCGGCTGGAATAGTGGAGTTTCCGACGATTGCAAGTGTTCGATGAAATGCCGGGGCTGTTTGGCTTGAAGCTTGGGGCTTGGTAGCGGTGGGGGTTGTGCGGTGGTTTGTAGGAGCTCGTCGGCGGCGACTCAGTGACGGTGATGTGAAGTGGGGGGGTTGTCAGAGGGTGTGTGGTCGCGGTTTAGTGTCAGGAGCTGTAGGGTTCCCATTGACGGCAGCAAGGTTTCGGAAAGCATCGTCCATGCCATTTTTTAAAAATTGCCGGAAAAAGGAACTCTAAACAAGATCATTAACTAGAAAAGAATGCGGAAAACATATAGTAAACGCTTTTACTATCTAAGTGAAAACGAAATACAACCTTTGTAGATCAGTCATTCACTTCAAAAGCTCCTTGAAGTAGTCGCTTCGCTGCGATCGTCGAACTCCCGGACTCTTCCATGGCTTCACGAGGTGTAAGGAATGTTCTTGCTTGAAGTCTTCAAGGCCGAAGATGATCTACGTCGAGAGAATACTAGCTCAAGCTTCTACTTCACTAACTAAAGAATTAGTGAAGCAAACACCCTAAACTAAAGTGCTAATCTAGTAGAGAATGATAAAATAGGAGGTGGGCTCACTTTAGAATTTCTTTTCTCACTTTACTTTCTCACTTAATCAAACCCTAGCAAGCATTTTGAGCATGAGGAAGAAGATGAACAAATGAAAATAAGAATAATGATCAAGTGAGAGAGTGAACCATGGTGAGTGAGTATCTTATACTAACTCATGTAGAGACATAACCATGGCTAATTAAAATGGCTAGGTTAACAAATATCTAAAGTAAAACAAACCTAGTGGACTTAGTCAATGCATCTATAAGCTTCCACTAGCTTCATGCATTTTTCCAATTTTCCACTAATTTTGTAATTACTTTAAATACTAAACCCAACATGATAACTAGCATAGTGTAAGTCTTGTACACCCATGAAAGTTGTATCAACAACCATGATACAAAAATCAAAACACAAATTAATATATATCACATATATATATTAAGTTGTGCACAAGTGAGAAAAACAAATGCTTAAGTCAACCAACGTTAGTTAATGTAAATTAGTATATCAGATATACAATTATACACTAAATTATTAAATCAACATTTGACTTAATAATCTGGATATATCATATATAACCGACTAACATCCAATGTATCGTCTTATCGAATCAACCCTTGATTCGATAATCCGGATATATCACATATAACCGACCGATACAAAAGACGCGAGAATAGAATACAGTATCACATACTCGCATTATTCTCGGTCCCGTACATATCACATATGTGCTCCTATTTTGTTTTGCCTGAGTCAGTAAAACCTCTATGTAGGACTCTAAAGACTCGTCAATACGCCGACAGTAGGTGATGATCACATCAAGCACCCACAAGCCGTCAGCGGTACTAGCTGGACGTAACGGCTACCCGGGTATTGAGCGATCAGAAGATCAGTAAGCAAGCCCGCTCCAACTCCTGCAAAAGGTTGACGGTAACACTTGCCGTACAGTCCGGTCTCCTCGTCTGATATGTCGCATATCAAGTCTAGGGGTGGTAAACGTTAGACCCCAATAACCGATAAATCATGCCGATGTGAGGCTTATAACAGGTCGAGAAACTACTGGTAACACTTACCAGTAAATCTCTAAAAGAGCCCTGACCAGGGACTTCCCTGTTATGGCCAATCAAGCACAGCGCAACATCAACCCCCAATACCGGGAGAGACGAAACCCCTCCTATCGCTCATTGCCTCCATGTGACTCAGGACTGTACCCAAAAAACCACCGTTTTGCACGCCCTCTTGGACATAGTAAGGTGGAAATCAAAGCACAATGGGAATCACGCAAGACTCTATGACGATCTCGGGTCTACAGACTTACCTGTACAAGTGTCACCAGAGAACTGCCATCTGACGTGAGGTATAATACCATCTGGGAGTTCTTGGCGAGTCCGTCCAGTGTACCTAGTCTCCACTGAGTACCCGTATACCATCTCTGATGTTAAACACCTATGGATATGGGATCATCCATCGCTCATCTCATGGGTCGAGAAGCGTATACGCTAGTCCACTCTGGTTTATTGATGCCCTGTCTCGATACACCCACGACTAGGAACGTTAAAGGATGAACTTATGGACTACCATGGCCCCACTAGTATGATCTGCATCATAGTCCTGGTAGTCAAGTACACATTCTAAGGTCTTTACCAACATGTAACCATAAGACAGTATCAAGAGACTAGTATACAGGTTAAGACAAAGAGCAACCATATAGCATACTATCATATCGAGAAAGAAAGTCCTCTCTATATATGTCCAAGCATCCAATATAATATACATCATCTGTACAATACTGGCCTCTAGGGCATACATACAACTAACAATCTCCCACTTGCACTAGGGCCGGCTGCTGTAGTATCGCATACCAAGCATCCCGAAGAGTCTCTCAAACTGTATCTGGGGAATGGCCTTCGTGAGTGGATCCGCTGTGTTGTTCTTCGTGTCAACCCTCCTGACCTCTATCTCCCGGCGATCAACTATCTCCCGGATCAGGTGATACCGCCTCAGAATATGCCTAAATCGCTGATGGGACCTGGGTTCCTTGGCCAAAGCCACCGCTCCATTGTTATCACAATACAAAGGTATTGGATCCTTAATGAATGGAACCACTCCAAGTTCAGTTATGAACTTCTTGATCTAGACAGCCTCTTTGGCAGCATCGTTGGCAGCGATGTATTCGGCTTCCATCGTCGATTCTGCCGCGGTTTCCTGCTTGGAACTCTTCCAGCATACCGCCCCTCCGTAGAGGGTAAAGACAAATCCCGAGTGCAACTTAGAGTCGTCCTTATCACTCTGGAAGCTCGAATCGGTAAAGGACTCCACTTGGAGTTTTCCGTTACCATACACCAAGAGCATCTCTTTAGTCCTTCGTAAGTACTTGAGAATGCTCTTCATAGCTGTCCAGTGACTCTCTCCAGGATCAGCTTGATACCTACTCACTACACTTAGTGAGTGTGCTACATCGAGTCTGGTACACAGCATCGCGTACATGATAGAGCCTACTGCCGAAGCATAGGGTATCCCTTGCATGCGAGCTCTCTCCAAATCAGTCTTGGGAGACATCTCTTTGGAGAGAGTGAGCCCTGAGATTATGGGTAAATCCCCACGCTTGGACTCTTCCATACTAAACCTCTTTAGTATGGTGTCAATGTACCAGGATTGGGACAATCCCAGTATCCTTTTAAATTTATCTCTATAGATCTTAATCCCCAAGATGTAGGAGGCATCCCCTAGATCTTTCATTGAGAATCATTGTGATAAGAAAAGCTTGACCGATTGCAGCATAGGAATGTCATTTCCTATCAAGAGTATGTCGTCCATGTACAATTCGAGGAAGGCAACCTTACTCTCTGCTACCTTCTTGTATATACAAGGTTCATCTACATTTTTGACGAAATCAAACTCTTTGATAACGACGTCAAAGTAGATGTTCCAACTCCGTGATGCTTGCTTTAATCCATAAATGGATTTAAGCAGCTTGCACACCTTCCCGCTGCTCCCACTAGCTATGAAGCCCTCCGGCTAAGTCATGTACCCGCTCTCTTCTAAATCACCATTTAGAAAGGCGGTCTTAACATCCATTTGCCAGATTTCGTAGTCATGATATGCAGCGATGGCAAGCATGATCCGGATGGATTTAAGCATAGCCACTGGAGAAAAGGTTTCGTCATAATCGATACCTGGTCGGTTACGAAAACCCTTTGCAACAAGTCTAGCTTTGAAAGTCTCCACTTTCCCATCTACACCAAGTTTTTTCTTGAAAATCCACTTGCTCCCAATGGGTTTTACCCCTTCAGGAGCATCTTCCAAAGTCCATACTTTGTTGGTGTACATGGATTCCATCTCGGACCGCATTGCATCCAGCCATTTCACCGAGTCTCCACTCGTGATGGCATGCTCGAAGCTAGTTGGGTCATCATCCTCCATGATGCAATCCTCGCTCCCACCATCCATGAGAAAACTGTAGTATCTCTCAGGTGGGTGAGGAACCCTACTAGATCGGCGGAGTGACTGGGGTTCATTAGGAACTACCGAATCTTCTGGTTCCACCAAATCTTCTGTTGCAGCTTTTGTAGCTGGAACCTCTTCCAGTTCTACCTCATGACCACTAATCTCTTTTGCAAGAAATTCCTTTTCTAAAAAGGTGGCATGCCGAGAAACAAACACCCTTTGTTCCTCAGTGTGGTAGAAAATATACCCTTGTGAATTCTTGGGATATCCTACAAATTTGCATAGAACAGACCATGCCTCGAGTTTGTCCGGATTTTGTCGTTTGACATAGGCTGGACAACCCTATATCTTAACATAATTAAGACATGGTCTCTTCCCTTTCCATATCTCATATGGAGTGGTAGGCACAGATTTGGTGGGGGCTATATTCAATAGACGTATGGCAGTCTCTAGCGCATACCCCAAGAAGGAAATAGGTAACTCAGCTGTACTCATCATAAAGCGCACCATATCTAATAGGGTGCGGTTCCTCCGTTCTGATACACCGTTGTGCTGTGATGTATATAGAGGAGTCAGCTGAGAGAGAATCCCATTCTCTTTTAGGAAGTCCAGGAATTCATTGCTCAAGTATTCACCTCCTCGATCAGATCGAAGGATTTTAATACTTTTCCCGGTTTGGTTCTCGACTTCTTGTTTATATTCTCTAAATTTCTCAAAAGCTTCAGACTTGTGTTTTATCAAGAACACATGTCCGTATCTTGAGAGATCGTCAGTGAATGTAATGAAGTACGAAGAACCATCCCTGGCATATGTAGACATGGAACTGCATACATCACTATGTATCAGTCCCACGAGTTCAGTAACTCTTTCTCCGTGTCCCGTAAACGGAGTTTCGGTCATCTTGCCTTTGAGACATGACTGGCAAGTGTCATAAGATGAAAATTCGAACGGTTTCAAATATCCATCTTTATGCAACTTAGCTAGCCGTGTCGCATTGATATGACCAAGTCTACAATGCCACAAGAAGGATTCGTTCATTCCTGAACTCTTCCTCTTGTGTGTGTTTGTTATGTTCAGAACTGTTGATTGATTTAGAACATAAATGCCATTGCACAACGTGCCTGATCCAACCAACTTTTGGTTAAGGAAAATGTTCATAATATTATCCTGTAATACAAAATTATATCCCTTTTTGGACAACAAAGAAACCGATATAATGTTGCATATCAGGTTCGGCATGTAATAGCATTCCTTCAGAATCAATGTATTACCAGTTGGTAATACAAGGTGATATTCTCCGACGGATTTAGCTGCAACAATTGCACCATTACCAACCCTTATGTCTTTATTACCTTCTCCAAGTTCTCTACATTTTCTAAGCCCATGTAACAGATTACATATATGGGATCCTAACCCGGTATCTAATACCCAGGACGTAGAGCAAATGGAGAAACAGTTTTCTGTAACGAACACACCCGAAGAAAATGCATCAACATGTACTTTCTTCATTCGGGTGGCATGGGAATCCTGGTATTCCCCTATATCATGTTCAGTCTTATAACTTTTATAAGAAAGAACGGAACCAACGTTCCCCATCATAGTATAACATGTGGGTTTGGTCAATACATCCATATTATTATCTTCATTAAGGCATGATATGGTCGCTACCTGGAGAGAGAGAAGAAAACACTTTAGCGTATGCTCTTGCAAGATCAGATTGGTTATTATTTTATCTAATCAGGATGACTCCCACTGTTTTTATCAAATCTTCCTTCAAATCCTAAAAGGAAAGACTAGCCGGGATTAATTACACCCTACAACTTCGCCAATCTTTCAGCCAGGCCAGTGTTGGTACTTTGAGGGAAGTTCCCCGTGCTTTCGCACGGATCTAATTAAAATAAACCTCGTTTTCTCATAGGCGTAACCCCGTTAACACCTTTCAAGACACCTACTTGATTGGCTAATTGTCCTGTGTAAAACTCTCCCAGGAGTAACAATTACTCGCAGTGGATATCGGGTTCCAACTATCATATAGAAGGTATGCAATCTCATTGCAAATTTCAACATTTGAAATTCCCGATAATATTTTGCCCCTAACATGCTATGACCTTGACGAAAGCCAACAAACCACAGCCCGCTAGTCAAGTTCAACCCGTACATTTCATGACTGAATTAAACCCACCCGCACGATCCTTGACGAAAGCCAACAAAGCCGTACGAGTACCCTAATCCAATCGCATCATATGCAGCATATAAGCAGTATATAGCTACCGCACACTACACCTTGACGAAAGCCAATAAATGCAGCACGAATACTATATACTACTTATCTAAAATGACGAAGGGCTACGACAGGTTATTCAGAAAACCTATTGCGTAATGAACTTGATATCGTTGTAGAAATAAGTGAGTTTTGAAAAAGGAGTGCTTTTGAGGCTTTCATTAGTTTTGCTAAAGAGGTCATTCCCGGTGAAGAGATCTCGGCTCTTTCCTCATCGAATAAGGTGCGGGATATATCATATATATTACTATGCAAAGAAAAATTCCAAAAGCAATCATAAACCAAACCGAGTGTTTATAGCATTTGCCAGTTTTGCTAAAGAGGTCACTCCCGGTGAAGGGATCTCGGCTCTTTCCTCATCGAATAAGGTGCGGGATATATCATATATATCACTATGCAAAGCAAAACTGTAGCTACCCTTTTTGAAAAGTTTGATTCTACAACATATTTTAGGTTTCTTTTTCTTTCATTAATCATATTAATGAAGTCCCAGCATTTAAGCTTCCTAAGCATCACATATACATATAATATAACATATATACTATATATACAGTATCCATCTCAACATATCAAATGATCACATCACAGATATCGCAGTAGAAGAAACATATGAAACATTGGATATACTAGGACGTCCGTGTTTTATTTTGAGCCTCTTTAAAACACGGATTCTACGATCGCGATGAATAGCCAAACCCATACCCCTAGACCCCTATGAGAGCGGCAAGCAACCCTACCAATTCTAGAGTTAGGAGACCCGGACTCGACTCCTCGAGTTGGTCTCCCACTGGACTCTAGAACCTGGTTCCTTGTGCTCTCCTCCTTGGGTCTATCCTAATACGGAAAAGTAAATAATATACATCAATGGTGACATCAACCTCAACCCGGAAGTGCCCCAATAAAATAATATTATATACATTTAATTTTACATGAATGAAAATAAAAACTCTCATCTCACATAAAACCCCCGGCTATTCAAAACGCGACGATCCAATATAACATATCTAGCAGCACATAACATCACATGTTATCACATTACAGATAAAACTAGACGATATTAAACATTCCAATCAAATCATTAAACACCCAAAATTACCCAAAAAGCTTAACACTTGAGCGTAGTTTTAAAGTTATTCAGCACTCGCCACAGTACCAATGAACCAGCCGTAGAAAGGCCAAACCAACGCCTCACATGTGGCACCGCTGAACCACCACAAATCCGAGGGTTCAGTGGCGGTTCTGACGGCCACATAATCGAGTTAAGGTTTTGTTCTTCTAGAGGGTCCATCACATAACTTGCATGATCTTTGAAAGCTTTTTAACTACGGGAAAAATCCAACACTTGGAAATTTTCCCGGCAAGGGTTAAAGCGGGTATTTTACATCCGATTGAACTTTTTAACAACGTCTAAAGTATCCCGAAACAGTTAAAATACGACTATGAAACACTCCGAGTTGTTATTATAGTAAATTAACATCACATGACAATTTAGCAAAAATAAACAACACCTGAAGCACCAAAACCCATGCAATAGAACAGTGGAAAAATTTGGAGAGGGGGCTCGGATTTGGCCGGTGGGGGTATGTGTCGCCGGCCCAAAAGTTCCCAAATGCCTCCAAATTTCATCAGTGTTCATGTTATCACACATGTATGATTCTGCACTTGTTTAAAAAAATTTTAGGGCTCGTTCTAAAATCGACAGAAACATGGATCTTAGGGTTTCAAGTTCGGAGTTTGTTTCGTATTCGTAATCTAACATTATCCGTATTATTTTCTAGCTAGGCTCTGATACCACTGTAGGGTTCCCACTGACGGCAGCAAGGTTTCGGGAGGCATCGTCTATACCATTTTTTAAAAATTGCCGGAAAAAGGAACTCTAAACAAGATCGTTAACTAGAAAAGAATGCGGAAAACATATAGTAAACGCTTTTACTATCTAAGTGAAAACGAAATACAACCTTTGTAGATCGGTCATTCACTTCAAAAGCTCCTTGAAGTAGTCCCTTCGCTGCGATCGTCGAACTCCCGGACTCTTGCATGGCTTCACGAGGTGTAAGGAATGTTCTTGCTTGAAGTCTTCGAGGCCGAAGATGATCTACGTCGAGAGAATACTAGCTCAAGCTTCTACTTCACTAACTAAAGAATTAGTGAAGAAAATACCCTAAACTAAAATGCTAATCTAGTTGAGGATGATGAAATAGGAGGTGGGCTTACTTTAGAATTTCTTTTCTCACTTTACTTTCTCACTTAATCAAATCCTAGCGAGCTTTTCGAGCTTGAGGAAGAAGATGAACAAATGAAAATAAGAATAATGATCAAGTGAGAGAGTGAACCATGGTGAGTGAGTATCTTATACTAACTCATGTAGAGACATAACCATGGATAATTAAAATGGTTAGGTTAACAAATATTTAAAGTAAAACAAACCTAGTGGACTTAGTCAATGCATCCACAAGCTTCCACTAGTTTCATGCATTTTTCCAATTTTCCACTAATTTTGTAAGTACTTTAAATACTAAACCCAACATGATAACTAGCATGGTGTAAGTCTTGTACACCCATGAAAGTTGTATCAACAACCATGATACAAAAATCAAAACACAAATTAATATATATCACATATATATATTAAGTTGTGCACAAGTGAGAAAAACAAATGCTTAAGTCAACCAATGTTAGTTAATGTAAATTAGTATATCACATATACAATTATACACTAAATTATTAAATTAACGTTTGACTTAATAATCCGGATATATCACATATAACCGACTAACATCCAATGTATCGTCTTATCGAATCAACCCTTGATTCGATAACCCGGCTATATCACATATAATCGACCGATACAAAAGATGCGAGAATAAAATACGGTATTACATACTCGCATTATTCTCGGTCCCGCACATATCACATATGTGCTCCTATTTCGTTTTGCCTGAGTCAGTAAAACCTCTATGTAGGACTCTAAAGACTCGTCAATACGCCGACAGTAGGTGATGATCACATCAAGCACCCACAAGCCGTCAGCAGTACTAGCTGGACGTAACGGCTATCCGGGTATTGAGCGATCAGAAGATCAGCAAGCAAGCGCGCTGCAACTCCTGCAAAAACCTGACGGTAACACTTGTCGTACAGTCCGGTCTCCTCGTCTGATATGTCGCATATTAAGTCTACGGGTGGTAAACGTCAGACCCCAATAACCGATAAGTCATGCCGATGTGAGGCTCATAACGGGTCGAGAAATTACTGGTAACACTTACTAGTAAATCTCTAAAACAGCCCTGGCCAGGGACTTCCCTGTTATGGCCAATCGAGTACAGCGCAACATCAACCCCCAATACCGGGAAAGACGAAACCCCTCCTATCGCTCATTGCCTCCATGTGACTCGAGACTGTACCCAAAAAACCACCATTTTGTACGCCCTCTTGGACGTGGTAAGATGGAAATCAAAGCACAGTGGGAATCATACAAGACTCTATGACGATCTTGGGTCTACAGACTAACCTGTACAAGTGTCACCAGAGAACTGCCATCTGACATGAGGTATAATACCATCTGGGAGTTCTCGGCGAGTCCGTCCAGTGTACCCAGTCTCCACTAAGCAGCCGTATACCATCTCTGATGTCAAACACCAATGGATATGGGATCATCCATCGCCCATCTCATGGGTCGAGAAGCGTATACGCTAGTCTACTCTGGTATATCGATGCCCTATCTCGATACACCCACGACTTGGAACGTTAAAGGATAAACTTATGGACTACCATGGCCCCACTAGTATGATCTGCATCATAGTCCTGGTAGTCAAGTACACATCCTAAGGGCTTTACCAACATGTAACCATAAGACAGTATCAAGCGACTAGTATACATGTTAAGACAAAGAGCAACCAGATAGCATACTATCATATCGAGAAAGAAAGTCCTCTCTATATATGTCCAAGCATCCAATATAATATACATCATCTGTACAATACTGGCCTCTAGGGCATACATACAACTAACAGGAGCTCGGGTGAAAGTGGGGCTCGGCTTGGAGCTTGGAGGGCGAGAGGAGGAAAGTGCTCAGTTGCTGTGGTGATGGTGGGCGAGGAATCGTCGGCGATGCTGGGGTTGGCCGGAGGTTGGTGATCGCTAGCGAAGGAAAGGAGTTCATGGCGACGATGTGTACAGGTTGGAGTTGGGTTTTGGGTCTCGGCGAGGTAGTTTTTGAAGCTCGGTGGATGTAGCGGTGAGGCGAGTAGGTTGGTGGCGACGGGGAGCTGGAGGTGGAGTGAGGTGGCAAAGTAGGTGGCTGGCAAGATGCTCAGAGGAGGTAGGGGAGGCTTGGTGCTCATGGTGGCCGGAGCTGGTGTGACACGGTGGTCGGGTGTGGGGGCGAAGGTGCTTCGTCGAGGTTGAGGAGGCCGGTGAGGGGATGCGCAGTGGAGTAAGGGAGGCAGTGGGGTGTTAGTGAGAGTGGCGACATCGAGGTGGTCGGAGCTCCGGCGATGAGGGTACAGCGATGGTGTCATGGTCGTGTGTATGGGTTGCAAGGGTCGGGGTTGTTTGCAGGGGAAGAGAGAGGTGAGGTTGAGGGTTAGGCGGGGTCGAGGGTGGAGGCGAGGACGTGGCGGCGACGAGAGCAGGGAAAGGCTCGGGTTCGTCATGAGGCGGAGGAGGCGGGAACGTGAGAACGAAGGAGAGAGAGGAGATGTGGGTGAGTTGGGGTAAAATAAATATTTAATTAATATATATATATAGTAAAAGAGAGAGAGAGAGACTGATTGAGAGGGGAGAGAGGGAGTATAAAAAGAGGGTTAAAATTTTTATTAAGGAATTAAATTTGTATTAATAGGATTTAAATTGGTTTAATGGAAATTAATAAGGGATGTAAATGAGATTTTAAGAGGGAATTGACTTGGTGTTAATGGGAAAACAAAAAGATTTAAGGAGGTATTAAAGTGTGGTTATAAGGGAAATGATTAATACAAATTGATTACCATTTAAAACCAAAATACCCATTATTAATACAGAATCATAACATGAAGGGGAACAATCATGGGCATAGGATTTCGTACGGTAGGGAAATAAATGGAGGAGGAGGAAGAAAAAGGGATTTGGGCTTAATAAAAAGAAAAGAAAAATAGGAAAATATTTATTTAAAATACGGATAAAAATACAAGGTGCTGGATTAGGGTTTAAATAGGTTAGAGATAAAATTATTATAATTAGGAAATAGAATTATAAAAATTGGTTATAATAAAAGGTTAGGCTTAGGAAATTAATAAGTATGTTTTTAAAATGCAATATAATAATAATTTGTGACAAATCAACCTTATTAATAACAAGTAATAAAAATAACACAATTTGGCCAATGTGAGGAAATATAAAATGAATGTAAAATACAAAGAAATAAATTAGAATAAATAAAGTTTATTTAAATTTGTATTTGACTATATAATAGGTACTGGGTATTACAGCTGCAGAGGCTATTAAGGTGCAAGAAGATAGCTGAGACAATGATTTGGGATCACCGTGCTGCTCCAAGCGAAAATGGAAAAATGAGTCATCCAAGAGATTCACTGGCATGGAAGGATTTCGATAAGAGGCATAAAATATTCAGTAGTGATCTTCGCAATTTCAGGCTCGGACTCGCTAGTGATGGCTTTTGCCCATTCAACTATATGGCTGGAAGCCACAGCACATGGCCCGTTGTAATGATAGTTTATAATCTGTCGTCTTGGTTGGATACACCGGCATGGAAGGATTTCTATAAGAGACACAAAATATTCAGTAGTGATTCTCGCAATGTCAGGCTCAGACTCGCTAGTGATGGCTTCTGCCTATTCAACTATATGGCTGGAAGCCACAGCACATGGCCCGTTGTAATGATAGTTTATATTCCGTCGTCTTGGTTAGCTATGGATCGATCCTATTTTATGATAGCTCTTCTTATTAACGGACCAAACTCACCATGAAACAATATCGACGGACCAAACTCACCGTGAAATAATATCGACGTCTATCTCCGACCTTTGATCGATTAGTTAAAATCTTCTTTCATTGATGGTGTAGATACTTACGATACAAACACAGATACAACCTTCACAATGCGTGCGGCTTTAATGTGGACAATTAATGACTTTCCTGCGTATGGAATGCTATCAGGTTGGTCCGTACATGGCCACAAAGCATGCCCTTATTACCATCAATATACAAAATCGAAATGGTTAAATTTTAGGAGGAAGGTTTGTTATTGAAAGTCTACCTTAACACCACCATGAGGTTTTAGAGGTATCAAGCATGCCGCATTTTAATTTTTATTAGGTGCTAAGTTAGACTAACAAGATCATTACTAGATTATTAGGGTTTGCCTTTATGTTGTGATTATGTTAAGATAAGAAAAGAGCATACAACCTTTGTAGTTCGAGTCCTTCTCTTCTATAGCTCCGGGTTGAAGTCCACGCGACTCTACTAGGCTTCTCTTCGAGTTGAACTAACCTCCTTCATGATCTTCGCACCAAAGACGATCCACCTGAAGTTCCTCTAGACCAAGCTAACTCTACACTAAACTCCTTTAGTGTAGCAAACACACCACACCAAATTGATAGTTTGGTGTGGGATGGTGAAGTAGGGGATGTTAAAATCTCACAAGATTGTGTTCAAGATTCATTATTCACATCTCATGTGAGGGTTGAAGATTGAACCATAACATTTGAGGAGGAAGATGAAGCAAGAGAGCAATCATAGGAGTAACTCAAGAAAAATGGCTAAGTGTTGAGAATGAGACTAGAATCAATGACAACTCTTGACCCCCACTCATTCAAGCATGGAATTTTGCAATATAAAATTGCTGCCATGCTTGAATAGCGAGTCAAGATGAATAAACTATGAATAAAGCTCATGCTTGCAACCATGCTCTCATTTTCCACCTCTTTTCTATTTTTCTCAAAAATAGAAATCATGCCATACTTCATTATATATATATATATATATATATATATATATCATACATATTAATATATATATTATGAAGAATAATTAGTGAGCTAATGATATTAGTTAAGATATAATTATATCACATATAATGTATATCACATTATTAAATCAACAATTGATTTAATAATCCGGTTATATCACATATGACCGACTAATATCATATATATGTATATCACATTATCAAATCAACACTTGATTCGACAATCTGGTTATATCACATATAACCTAACTGATAACAGATAACTGCCATATTACAATACGGTATCACATACACGTATTTAATCGGGCCCACACACATATCATATATGTGTCCTCCTTCGTTTCGGTTGAACCAGGAAACTTCTGTGTGGGACTCTAAAAACTCGTCAATACGCCAGCAGTAGGTGATGATCACATCAGTCACCTACAAGCCGTCAGCGGTACTAGCTGGACGTAACGGCTACCCGGGTATTGAGCGATATGAAGATCAACAAGCAAGCTCGTCCATACTCTCCATGAAGCCTATCAGTAACACTACCGTACAATCCGGTCTCTTCATCTGATATGTCGCATATCATGTCTAGGGATGGTAAACGTCAGACCCCGGTAACGTGATAAGTCATGCCGATGTCTGGTCTATAACGGTTTGAGAAACTACTGATAACACTTTTCAGTAAATCTCATAAGCAGCCCTGGCCAGGAACTCCCAGTTATAGCCAATCGAGCATAGCGCAACATCAACCCCCAATACAGGGAGAGACGAAACCCCTCCTATCGCTCATTGCCTCCATGCGACTCGGGACTGTACCTAAAATCTACCTGTTTGCATGTCTCTGTTTCCCCAATTAGAGCAAAGCTCTGTTCAAATTCCAAGATTGGAAGCGAAGCGACGCTTCGTGAAAAGTGCTAGCATCAAATGCGCCTGCACTAAGAGTCAAAGACTCTGAAGCGGCGCTCACGTGCAAAGCACGAGAGCGCTAAGCGCCAGAAGCGCTTCACCCTTGCAAGAATTACTTGCGCCTGATTATAACAAGTTAAGTTATGCAGCGCATAAACGCCTGACAAAAGAATAACAAAGTATTAAAAATATACGAGGAGCACTTGGAAAATAATAAAATACTTAATTAGACATTTTTTATTACAATGTAAATAGATCGCCAAACATGGGATCAAAAGGACAGGGGTTTGGAAAGCTAAGAATGAGGTTATCCAGTTCCCTCTCTGTCTTCTCCACCATGTCAAAATGGTGATCTTCTCGAGGAGTACTCACCCATCGATCAACGCCGCACCCACCAGTGAAAGTGGAGATAACGACCCGACGAGCCCGTATCTGGCTCAGCAAGTGGACAGAGCAATCCCTCAGGGCTTTAGTGATCAAATGCGCCTCGAAGAAGCACTCGATCTTGTCTTTAGCAGCATCGAGCATTTCCGAGGACATCTCTGCTGGAGGAGGAGGAATATTAGCGAGCACGGACGCAAGGATCATCCGAAGCCAAATAGAGTGTGGGGGGAGAGAAGACCCTACACGAGTCAAGAGCTCGTACATCGCTGCGTCGCATTGGTCATCCGTAAGAGCAGAATCCACCAAGCGCGCAGCAAAGCGAGGAACAATGTTCTGGATGGGCACTTCCTATGGTTGTCGACGAGCATGTGGGCGGTTAGAAGCCATAGTTGAGAGGGTTCTTTGGAGACGAGAAAAGAAAGAAGCTTTGCTTCAGATTATGAAGACTAGGCACAGAAAATTTTGTGCACAGTGGAGCTATTTCCAAGACCTGGGAAATAAAAGTTCCGGGGAATACAAGTTTGACTTAAAAGGAAGGTGAAAAGACACCTCCAATAAAGCAACGCTTTAGATGCAGTGCCAAGTGCGCTGCGCCCTAGGCAGCACACCATGAGTGCGCTAGCGCTAGGCGCGCCGCGCAGCGTGCCATGTGTCAAACACGGGTGCGCTGGTGCAGGACGTGCTGCGCTCTGAGCAGCGCACCACGTGTCAAACACAGGTGCGCTACGCTCTGAGCAGCGCACCACGTGCAAAGCACGGGTGCGCTAGCGCTGGAATTAAAAAAATTCCCCACCGTTAGATCAAAAGATCTAATAATAATGATAAATCATTAATTAATCAGAATTAAAATCTGTTATGGAAAGATTTTTCAATCTTGCTAAAAACAAGAAGATTGCCTTCTGTAAAACAGAAGCCCTACGATCAAAGATCCAATGGTGGGGAAACGTCCCCAAATCAATCAGAGAAAGATCTCTTTAACTGATTCAACAAATCAACTTGCCCTATATAAAGGCCCCAAGAATTCAAGTCTGATATAGAGAAACCCCCCCCCCTAAACTTTGAAAAAACTCAAAGATAAAGAGCAAGCTCTTGCAAGAAGATACTTCTTCAAGGTAAAGATAATGGATGATGAACACAGAGATGAAATCATCTCATAAAAAGAAGAATTCTTTTCTTTAAAAAAGATCATAGATATACAAGACAAAAAAGTCTTTCATAAAAGAGATCAAAGATCTCATCATAAAATAAAAGAAGAACATATTTCTTCTCACAGATCATGGATCTATAAAGGCAAAGCCTTTCATCAAAATAAGAGATTGAAAATCTCTCCTGCAAAATAAGAACTGTTGTTCTTAAATCTTGAGACAAAGTCTCTTTTAAAAGAATATAAATTTGTTCCCATATCATAAAATTGATCAGTTGCGCCTTGCGCTCTTGAGATGCGCCTTGCGCTCATGAACTGTGCTTCTGCGCTCTCTGGACCGGCGCTCAGCGCCAAAATGCGCCACGTGTCAACCACGTATGCGCCAATTAACAACTTGCACTTTGCGCTTCTGAAATAGCGCACAGCGCTCATGGGCTGGCACTCAGCGTCAAGCGCACCACGTGTCACTCACATGTACGCCACTAAATTGAAAGCGCAATGCGCTCATGGACTAGCTCTCAACGCTCATAAACTGGCATTATGCGCTCATCATCTAGCTCTTAGCGTTGAGTGCGACACGTGTCCCTTGCATATGCGCCACGTGGCAGAAGCGCACTGCGCTCTTTAAATGGCGCAAAGCGCCTGGCGCGCCACGTGTTGCGCTGGCAGAACATAAATTGTTCTTTAATAAGCCCAGAGCTCTGGTGAATGCTCAGCATTCAATAAAAAGACAAAAATATTTTCAGAAGGGCCAAGCCCAAATAAAGGCTCAATAGCCAGAATAAAAATGTTAAACATTTATTGGACTTAGCCCAATATTGGCCATAAGTTCTCAACTTATATCAATTGAGCCCACCTGCTCATAAATATTTCAACAGATCTTAGTCCCAAATTGGACTACAGATCTTCCAACCAACTCACACCGGTTCGAGATTACATCTCTTCACTCCTCTGATATTTGTCGTTGTAATCCTTCAACGTCTTTAGAGAGATGACGGGTCCCGACAACCAAACATTCTACGGACTGTGGGGTCCTTAAGCCCACGGACTATGATGTCCTTAACCTTGACTGTGAGGTCTTTAAACTCACGGACTATGATGTCCTTAACCTTGACTGTGAGGTCTTTAAACTCACGGACTACGATGTCCTTAACCTCGACTGTGATGTCTTTAAACTCACGGACTACGATGTCCTTAACCTCGACCACGATGTCTTTAAACTATCATCGGAACGAGATGTCCTTAAACTAACATTGGACCGTAATGTCCCTAAACTAATCGACCGCAATGTCCCTAAACTAAACAATAGAGCCCAATGGCTCTTTTGTTGGATCTAAATGATCCTGTTAAGTTGATCTTAGTCTAAAATTGGACTAACGTATCCTTAACAAATGTTTAAGTTGATCTTAGTCTAAAATGAGACTAACATATCCTTAAACCCAACCCCCAAACCTAAATCTAAGAAGATACGGATTTGGACTAATCCACGCCCTACGGGCGACAACATAAATTAGTCTCCGTATACAATCCACGGGCAACCAAAAACAAAACAAACACCCACGACACGAAGTGACCATCTGGAGAAGGAGAAAGTTGTTACTGCGACGCGATAGCGTAATTAACTGCAAGGGCTTGCGCCTGCAGGGAAGAGCGTTCCCACGATCAAAAACCCCTCAAATGAGGGGAAATCTGACGAAGTCTGCTACATCGGCCGCATCCGTTTAAACCTTCGATATACGGTGTCATAAATCAACTTGGCATCTTCGGAGAGGTGGACGGATAGCACCAATTAGCATCTGCCCCGAAATTCAGGCGAGACGTTCACCGCGTCTTCCCGCGTCTTTCGGCAGGGAACAGATTCTGGCACGCCCGGTGGGACCTTTTCCTCTTTCCACTCCACACTTCGTGTGTCGTGTTCGCAAACGAATCGCGGTTTGATATGGTTGCCCTTGGATTCGAAGTACTAAGATTTGGTGTCTTGCTCCGTGCAGAAAACGAAAGATCAACGGCGTCTACCTGCACAAAATGTTCCAGCTGCAACTGCAACTCCCGTTCCGCCTCATCTGGAGGTGTAACTTACGGGCCCCAGGCGGCCTCCCTATTCACAATGCTGGTGGACCAAGTAACTCAGGCCACCACTGGGCTATTCTTTAGGACTATGATCCTACCCATGAGCTTCAATGCCCCGATGCTGCTGCAAGAAACCCCAAAGAAGTCGGTCTTTGATCGACTTACTACTGCCACGGCCCCTCTCAATGGGTCGCCCAAGTCTAACACCTCAGTTTTCAACAAACTGGGCCAGAACGCCAACAAGCCTGCAATACCTGAAGCAGCCATCCTAAAGCGGATAGCCATCCCGCCTCAAGCGGACGAAATCATTAGAAAGGCTTCTCCTGACAAGAAGTCAGTCTTCACAAGGCTGGCCACTCTGGCGCCCGCTCCAGGCAAAGTCACCTCTGCCCAGAGGTTTGTATTCGATAGGTTGGATATTACTTCTTGGCGAACGTCAGCCTTCAAAAAGCTGGCACTAGCGACAACCCTCCGTCAAGACAGAGGGCATGACGAAGCCATCTCCATAGCCGAACCAACTCCATCCGCATGACATGCTCGCCGTCGTCACTGGCGCAGAGTAAGAAAGGCTGGGGGCAGCTCCCCTTCTGGACTAACTCCGCCAGCTCCCATGGTGGAAATCAATGCTGCTGTTCCAACTGAGAACAGCTTTGAACCGCTTAGGAGGGTTCGCAAGAACTCTCCGATTGCCGTGCTGAAGAGATCTCCTCCACCTATGGAGATTACTACAGAAAAGAAGACGGAACAGCCCCCTCGGCGGCTTTCCTCCAAAATTTATAAAGTCTGGCGGCAGGTCCAGGAATAGGTGATTAACTAGGACTACTCTCGCCGGACAAAGAAGCTCAAAGCTCTGCAAGAAAAGAGCCATCTCGTGGTACCACAGAAGACGTCATCCGTCTGGGTGCCCGCTGCAACGGCCCCCTCGACTTCAACTACTCACAAGAGAAGGAGGCCAGAGAAAGCCCCCGTGAATGCGGTAAACCTCAAGGACGTCGAATCTAAATGCCCCAAGTCTGGGGGCATAGTAATACATACCGTTTATATGGCTTCCGGAAAAGAAGAAAGCCGTGCTTTTACGAGTCATCGACCGCTTACCTGATCGATAACGAAGGCTCGGGAACAACAGCAGCAGAAACTTCAGAAGATGCTGACTGCAATGGCCGCACTCACTGGGCCAAAAGAAAATCCAGAGACCTCGGAGCAACGTCGGGAACAAGAAACCGATACTGAATTCCTCCGAAGAATGCTCGAGAGGAAAGAAAAAGAGGCTGCAGAACAGGTAGCCAACATCAAACGAATGGCTCTTTTGTTCCAAGACATGGCTGGGATGATGTTACAGCCGGGACCTCTAGCTGAAGATCTCCCGATCATCATTGAATATGACAGAGGGGAAACGTCGAACCCTCCTCCGGCTATTTCAGTAGCCAAAGAAGAAACAATCTCTAAGGCCGCCTTGGACGACTACATCGCTCAGCAAATACGAGCTCACCAGGCGAATGAAGCGGCTAGGCAGATCGTTAAGACTGGACGACCTTATCCAGGATGGTATGACCAAATAAGGTACCCGCCGGGATATACAATCCTTAAATTCCACGTATATAAAGGGACGGGAAATCCGCATCAGCACGTTGCTCAATTCAGAGCCTTGTGCGGCAACACCGGGGGTGACGATAAACTTCTGCTCCGCCAGTTTGTTGGTAGCTTGTCGGAGACGGCATTCGAGTGGTATTCTGAACTTCCAAACGACTCTGTCAAGACTTTTGCAGAGAGGGAGCTACTATTCACCCAGTGTTTCGTGAGTGCTAGTGAACGCACCCCAATAACGGCATTGATCAATGCCAGGGTGAAGCCAGGTGAAACGTGGGTGCAGTACGCAATACGATGGCGGAATTTGTGGTTGAAATGTGAGCAGCGCATTGAGGAAGTGCCGGCAGTGGGAATGTTCGTGGGCACTCTTGACCCTCAAGCAACTATTTCCCAATTCATGATGTTCTTCAAGCCGACCACGTTCCAGGCCTTGATCGACAAACTGGCCCAAATGGACCAGGTGGGTCATAGACCGTCTCCTCCAAAGTCGGAGCCGCAAAACGAAAAGGGTAAAGGGAAGGCGACATTCGTCGTGAATACTCAACAGCAGCCCAGTGGTCCAAAATTAACGGATCGCCTAGAGGAAATACGGCGATACTATAATGAGAAGATGAAGCGCCCTTATTCGTTCCCCCGGGACAAAATGAGGAGATTGTTCGAGCTAGCGGTACGCAACAGGCTCATTACTTTGCCAAATCCAAAACGCTCATTGCAACCCGGTGAGGCTAATAGTCCCAATTATTGCCCCTACCATCAAACGGTAAGCCATCCAATTGAAGATTGCTTCGTCTTCAAAGGCTGGATCGAAGATCAATACCAACAGGGAAAATTTGCCCTGTCCGAGAATTGGAAGGTGAACCCACCACAGCCACACGCTCCCAAGAAGACGGACACACCGGGGGCATCATGCTCTTACATAGAAGAAGCTCTATGGGAGGTCGCTCTTTCAGCCAAGACGAAAAGAATGCTGAAGGATCTCCAAACATGCCCGGCGATCAGGTGGAAGAATCCACTGGAACCCGAGATCATCGAGGGAATGCTAAATCCGCGCCCGACTCCAAAAATTGGTGGTGATAACCAAAACTCTCACACCCTGCCATCAAAGTCTTCGAAAAAGAAGAAGAAGACCAAAAAGCCCGTGAAGCACGATGACAAGCGCACGGACCTGCAAAAACAGATTGACGCGCTGGAAGAATATAACCAGAAGGCGCGGACACCAGTCACACTCCAAGAATTTCTCAGCCACGTCCTTAAGGACGGAGATGATGACAATGGAGAAGACTCGTCGGATGAATCTGAAGGTTATGTAGCAAGCTGCCATGTGATCTCTCACTCGTCGATAGACAATGAAGAAGTTCCTTACACAGAGAGACTGGGGACAGATCCTAAGCCCGAACTTCTAGGGCCATCAGACGAAATGATTGATGCATTCCTGGATGAGGCTCTTCTTAAAAGCAAAGCTGCTCGAGAGCATGAGATGGCCATATTTGAAAAAGCCAAACGCCGGCGATTGGACGAAAGGGTTGAAACACTCCCGCCAGATCAAAGTACATCCACCGCAAATAAAAGTAGGTTCAAGACGAGGAAGAGGTTAGCCAAAGCCATATCGATGGGAATGAAGCCGCCACCCTCCGAAGCGAATGCTCTTGGTGAAGCAGAGACACATCCTAGCAACTGCTTATATCATCGAAAGATTGCGCACCCCACTGAAGAGTGCAACGCTTTTAAAAGATGGTTGCAGGAATATGTTGCCCACCGACAACATTTCAAGCGGATGAAACGCAAAACTCATCGGGAGCAAAGAAATACGACCGAGGAACGTAAAAGAACTACCGGCAACTGTTATATGGTCGAGGTTGGGGGATCGCAAGTTCAGCGACTCTGACGAAGAAATGACTCTTGGCCCTCTCTTTAAAGAGCCCACCTTGGGAAAAGAGGAAGAACCGAAGACCTGTGAAAATATTCAACTGCGCAATCGTACGCTGCCTGAAAAGAATCTTGGGCCCTCGAACAGTGGGTCAAATAGAAAAGATAAGGGAAAAGAAAAAATCCCTGAGGATATCATCCTTGATGACCAAGCCGTCAAAAAGCTGGCAGCCAAGGACCCGCCGAAGAAAAGTAAGGTGGACTACAACGTTCTGGAACACTTGAGAAAGATACCTTCGCAATTAAGCGTTCTCGACGCCTTTCTGTTATCCAAAGAAGGAAAAGATTCTCTGATCAAGACACTACAAGAGACAAAGCAATTCCAAGCTTTTCTCGCCGAAGAAAAGATGAAGGACGAGCTGGAAGAAGTACACACGGCCGATATCACCTTCGACGATGAAGATCTCCTCCTTGGTATGTGCGAGCATAACCGTCCCCTATATGTCTCCGGATACTGTCACGATATCAAGATAGGCAAAATCCTGGTTGACAATGGGTCTTCCGTCAATCTCCTCAACGTGAGAGTGTTGAAGGAAATCTACATGAGCGTTCAGCACCTCGCTCGCGAAAAAATCACCATCTCCATATTTGACTCCCAGTCATCACGGATGCTTGGGTCTGTAATATTGACACTACACTTTGGGCTGCTTGTCACGGACATTAAGTTTCACGTCATTGACGCCAAGACATGCTACAATGCTTTGCTCGGCCGGACCTGGTTACACGAGTACAACATCATCCCTTCTACACAATATCAGTGTATGAAGTATTTCAAAGATGGTCTCGAGTACACTGTGACAGGGGAACTAAACCCGTTCTCCATGAACGAAGTCCGAAAGTACGAAGATGCAAAATACTTCCTACCAGATTTCGAGGACACGGAAAGATGTCACAAACCGGAGGACAAGAACAAAGCTATCATCACTATTCCGGTCTTCGGGGGTGACACCGAGGAGGAAGAGGAGATAATTTATTCCGGGCCACCCCAACGCAACAAGCCGGGACCGTCCACCCCTATTCTGGGCTTCGGTAGCGACTCGGAAGATGAGGTCAATACCGTATTCTCTGCTCGGCCATCAATACAAGCCTTCGTTGATGAAGATAAAAGTTTGCAAGTTGCCATGGTTCCGCAAGAGCATTATAAAAAGCTCGACGCACTTGAAGCTTATAATGTGCAAGAACTGCAGACATTCTACGTCCCTCCTAGGCGAAAGGGTGAAAAGGCAATCCTATTCTACCAATCCGGGGAAACTAAAGTGGAGAAAGAAATCTGGCATGGCATGGATTCTACACTTGATAGGCTCCAGCCCATCCATTTGCCCAGATATTACACAGACGGACTAAAGAGACTCTTGAGACGCCAAGGTGTACCCCTTAAGCAAACTGCGCGACAAGCACGGTTCTATAACAGGATCTGGAACGTTTCCGGAACTCAACGAAAGTTGCCCAATGGGAGAATGGAAACGAGCGGGCTTAGATATTTTTGATCCAAGAAACGGGAACTATTCCGCGACTGCTACGTAATACATGACTTTGATGAAGAAGGAGATGCTCTGTAGGAAGATGCTAACCCTGAACCAGAACGAGCTCCCGCCATGAAAATTCCAAGTCCGTCGTTTGAAGAACGGATGGACAAGCTTATAAGGGAAGCGGGTCAAAAGGTTTGAGACGATCATAATCGCGATATGGCCATCTAGGAGAAACCCAGAATGCAGCGCCTCCTTCGGCAGGTTGCGAAAAATGAAGATGCTCTTCCTTGTCAACCCGTCATACAAAAGGCCCGACACAGAGGCAAAAATAAATCAAAGAGTGGGAAAGGCATTTGACAGCGACAAAGCGGGACCAAGAAGCCACGCGAACGGGAATCGAGCAATCCGGATTCGTCTCTTATAAAGAAGATGGGTCGAGCATAATCTTTTCCTCAGGACAAAACACAGAAGATACTTGATCTCGCCATAAAACATCAAATGATTACCCTCCCGGAGTCCAAGCACCCCGAGCAAGCAGGTGAAGTTAATCACCCAGATTATTGCTCCTATCACCGGGCAATAGGACATCCTCTTGAAGACTGCTTCACCTTCAAGAACTGGGTTGAAGACCAATATCAAATCGATCGGTTTGCTCTATCCAGTAGCTGGAGGATAACTCCGCCGCAAAAGCATGAACCAAAAGCCACGCAAGCCACGAGAGCAGAACCAGGTCAACATCGGTCTTGGAAGCGATCTCGTACTTGTCATATGATAACGCTGTCAGAAGAAGGACCCGAGAATATGGATGACCTCCCCTGGTGCTTCGAAAACGATGATGAAAAGATGATATCGAAGTTTCCACCGGTGCCAAAAGAACTGGAAGATGGGATGCATACTGTTGCAGATAACCTCAAGAAGATCGACTTGGGGACGGCAAGCAACCCGCGGCCGACATTTGTCAGTGAGCTATTGTCTGAAGAAAATGTGGTTATGCTTAAAGACGTGCTCATGCAGTATAAGGATTGCTTTGCATGGAACTATTCAGAGATGCCGGGACTCGATCCAGAGATTGCTGTCCACAAATTGGTGATTTCCCCAGACATCAAGCCGATCAAACAAGCACCGAGAAGAATGAGGCTTGAACTTGAGATGAGCATCAACGCCAAGGTCAAGAAGTTAATCGACTCTGGCTTCATCCAAGAGGTTCAGTACCCTGACTGGATCGCCAACATCGTCCCAGTAATGAAGAAAAATGGAACGGTGCGTATATGCATGGACTTTCGGGATCTCAACAGAGCCTGTCCTAAGGACAACTTTCCAGTACCAGTCACTGAGCTGATGATAGATAACACATCCACTCATGAAGTCTTCTCCTTCATGGACGGCTCGTCAGGTTACAATCAGATAAAGCATCCCGAGGACCAAAAGCATACCGCTTTCCGGACCCCTTTGGGCATATTCTACTACAAGGTGATGCCCTTCGGTCTAAAGAACGTCGATGCCACCTATCAGAGGGCCATGACGAAGATATTCGATGACCTCATACATGAAATCGTCGAATGTTATATTGACGACCTCGTAGTTAAAAGATGTAACGTGTTGAAAATCGTTTTGGTGAAATTTCGGAAAATCGGTAAAATAAGGGAGTTTTCTGTAAAATGTCAAAATAAAAATATCTTTATTTTAAAATTAAATATAAATGTTCTAACTATATAATTGCTGGTATTTGGTGTTTATTGAGCCACTGGTGAGATTTCAAAATTTCTGAAAATTTTTCCGAAATTAATTATTTTAATATTATTTTAAGCCGTCACTAATACATTTAATTCGGGAAAATTACAAATTGGAATGAGTTGAAACAAATTTTGTGCATAATAATACATTAAACAAAATTTTATCATGTGGTTTTTTAATTGAAATAGGGTTGTTAACCGGTGTTAGAAAATATCGAAGAAAAAGGCTTTTTTCGGTGAAATTAGTGCAAATGGAGTGCGGTACAACTTTTATCTTTTCCCAAACAAAACCCACACTCTCTTTTACTCCCTCACACTATTTTGGCCAGCCTTGGCAGCCCCCTCTCACTTGATTCTTCAAGTGACTTCTAGAATTTAGGTTTTAAGGAAAATTGAAAAAGAAAATGAATAAAAGTTGAAAAGACATAAAGAAGGAAATTTATGAAGGAAGTTTCTACACAACTCTTCACTTTTTCTTTCTCTCCCATTTCCTCCCACCATGTCCGGCCACTTCCCCATGGCAGCCCCCCCTATTTTAGCCCCTTGATTTTGTTGCAAAATCCATCAAAAATTCATAAAAAATTAAATAAAAAATCCACAAAATCCTAATTAATTCCTACCCTCTATTCTTTGCTCATCCTTACATGGATTTTGGAGATGGAAAGCATTCATTTTGGAGGCTTATTTTCATGTTTGAATTTCATGTTGTAGAGGTATAAATCTTGTTCTTTTGAATTATTGTTATTTAATGTTTCATTCTAGCATAATTAGATTTAATAAATTAATTCTATCTACAAGTTTTAAAAATTCAAGTTAGGGTTATAAAATTAGATTATGGTTTTTATTAATTAATTAGGGTTATAATAATTAGTTTAACACTTTTAGAATTGGAAAATCTTGCATGGTTGTTGAATTATAATTTGTTCATTTAAAATTGTTTAAATTAAATGTTTTTGCTAACTAGGTTTCTATAAAACATATATATTGGTGTTAATAAATTATAATTTATATTTTTATCACTATATTGTGGTTTTAATGAGAGTATTAAGTTGTTAGTGGAATGGAAAACTTAATTTGGTTACTTCTTTCTATTAATAATTGAGAAATTGTAAGAAAATTGCTATTTTTGCTAACTAGAATTTGGAAATTCTTAAATAAATGAGATTTAAAAATCTAATTTATAGTTTCATTATATTACTATCATTATAAATTGTAGTTTGATAAGTTAATTTAGGCAAAATCAAGTTTAGTCGTGAAATTGTGGAATTTTGCTTGTAAGATGTTGAAAATTAATAAAGGTTGCAAACTAGAAATTCCAAATTAATACAAATTTGTGTAATAAAAATATAGTAGTGGTTTGTATAATATAGTTATGCTATTTAATATGTATTACGACCATTATTTTTTTTTAAACATCAAGTTTCGAAGTAAAACGGTAAATTGGCGTTTTCGGGTTTTACGAAATCGGACTGTTTGATCGATTTTTAGGGTTTCGATGGATTAAATCATGTTTTATATTATAAGTAATGAGTTTTAAACTACGAGTTGTTTGTTGATGTTTATCTCGGTTAATCGGAGTTTGTACGCCGATATCGAGCGATATTTGGTTCTTTTACGTGAACGGGACATGGGTTTTAACCTATGCGCGTTCCGTGCGACGTTTTGAATTTTGTCCGTGATTCAGTTTACGATACTATATATGTTTGCGTATAGGTACCCCTCACGTGGACTGCGGGCGATGAAGAAGAGGATGGCGATACCGTCTTCGGCAGACATGGACCAGGTGAGTAGATGTATATCTACGGGGGAAGTCGGGTGGATGGCGTTTAGCACCCCCGCAAACGTAGAATAGGAATAGTACTTATTGTCATTAGAAAGCCTGATGTGACCTTAGAATTTCGATGAGTAGGACCCTAGTAATGACCCTAGGTTAGACTAGATTGATTTAGAAAGACCTTACCTAAGGATGAATATCTTGGAGGAGATTTCGTAGGTTTTAGGTAGATACGCACACACGCACACACTGAGACTCGATATGATGTATACGTGTATGTGTGTATATATATATATATAGGACAAGGTGTAGATATATATATATATACACAATACGTATATGTGATACAGGGATGTGATATGATACACGGGGATGAAACAATATAACTGGGATGATGCCGTGATTCTTGGCTACGGTCGTGTTATGATGTTAGCGGATCATTAGGAAATGAGTTAATGAATAAGTATACATAGATAATAAAGGGTGGTGATGGTATTGAGGTACATGGGACTCTAAAATAGCATCCGGACCGTAACATGTGATTGAAATTCTGATATGATATATGTGTGACTTGATTACGACATCATACAGGTGTGACTTGATTTCGATATCATATATACGTGACTTGATTACGATATCATATAGGTGTGATTTGATTACGATATGATATAAGTGTGACCTAATCACAATATGACACACATGACATGATATTTCCGAGGATAAATTAACGAAGTACAATTATGCTGGCAATGATATATGATTGATGTACGCGAGTACAGTATAGTACCTTGATCATGACATGAGTTGATGATGATATTATATGAATGATGAGACACGTAGGTGATACTTGACCCGTACCCCGATATTGAGATGCCGTACGATGGATTTTACCGTACGAGGTATAGATGTGATGATTGATCCACACTCTTGTTTCGAGAAAATCGTACTATGTACGTGACGCTATTGAGGCTGGATCGCCGACTATTAGAGATATGGACTCAGACTTTAGGTGTACTCCTATTTCTTATCGACTAGTTTCTTAGGTTTAGTTCCTTAGGAGGTTAGATGGACACTAGTTTAGGTTCGAGTCATATAGTGGTAGTGGTACTTGTATATCGCAGATGAGTGGTTATTACACATCCGTCTTTACATTCATACCGTAATCATAATGTGCATGTTCATACATATGTTTCTATAATCAGCATAAAACTTTGCCTGTTAGGACACCAGCACCATTACCGATGATGCGCATATTCCACGCACACTTATTTGCCGGCTCACATATATCATCATCGGTAATTGCTATGTCACGTACACTTTAGATCATATTATCTTTTATTGATAGAATCAGCTAAAAGCTAGATCGATATAGCACTATGATTACTCTCAGATGTTAGTCTAGGCATGGCATTTATTACTTAGACATTCATGCATTCATATTTTCATGTTATCAAGCAGTATTATGGGGCATATGCCGACACTTATCATATACTTACTCATGATTTTTTTTGGATTTTGGATTTATATGAGATTTCTGGATTTTTGGGGAAAACCGCAAGTATACATAAAAACTTCTCTCTCTCTCCTCCTCTCTTTTTAAAACATAAGATGCGGTTTTCTCGTGATGTATGTGTCGTCCACTATGAGATTTCATGTTTTCTGTTGGATTTCGAGACCCGATCCGAGGAGTGGATGAACCGTCTCGGGTACATGGTGGGCCCGGTATGGTACCCCGGGGTAAGAAGATCGAGTTGTAGACGATGAGCCTGGCAGGGAAAGGCTACCTACCAGTGATGTCTGGCGCGGCGGATATCCGGAGGATACCGACCGTTGTCGTGAGATTTAATGATATGGGCCGATCCGGACTGACGGAGCCCGAGATATTGAGACTATGAGATATTGAGACTATGAGATATTGAGACTTGAGATTTACATGTTTTGTGTCGATGCTTGACACGGATTTCCATGGATTTCATCGTTGATATTTCAGATTTCTATACATATTTTACCATGATAAAAGCTAAAGATTTCTTATGCAGATATATCTAGATTTCAGGATTGGTTTTTTTACATTCATGGTGCATGCATACTCGTTCGCATGACATAGTACTATACGAGGCATTGACACGAGCACGGAACATTTGCACTTATACGTAGCTTATTATTCTGTCCTTACTTGATGACTAGTAGTATATTAGTATATTATTATGACCTAGGATAGCGTCGTGTATTCGATTTCTTTTCGCAGATATCTTCTACTCACGAGTTGGCAACTCACCCCCGTTGTGCCAAATTTTATTACAGGTTCGATGTACAGGTTTTCCTGACAGCTTGCTGGCACATCTTTTCATTCAGGGTGATTTGCATGGTAGGTTGGTTCACTTGTATCGGACCGCCATTTTACTTTTATTATTTCTTTTGTATCTAGAAAGCTCCATCAACCAAACTTGTATTACTTGATAGTTTACTGGACCATTTATTTGTTTCGACCTTAGAGTCGCGCTAGTATTATTATGATATCTGGTGATTTTGTTTTCTTTTGAGTTTTGAGCATCGCCCTTAGGCGTTGTATACTATTGTGCATTGGTGTGGTTGTTTCCGCCTTTTGGCGTAGAGCTAGCTCTTTGGGGATGCTTTTTATTGTTTGTGTATATTATACTTGTTGTACCCGTTTGGGGCCAGTTTTTACAAAGGACACTCTGCTGAATTTTTTGAGAAAATTGGTTGATGCTTTTAAACTTGTTTTCTTCATGTTTTCTTTTACTTCTTCTTCTTTTTATGCTTTAGATTTCTGAGCTTCGGCTTACTTAGGTTACGTTGCGCCTCTAGACGCTTCGTAATCTAAGTGCCGGTCACGTTCCGTACTTTCGGGTCGTGACAAAGTTGGTATCAGAGCGCTAGGTTTAACCTTGTATAAGTCTAGGTGATCCTTGGTTGATAGAGTAGGCGACTTAGGTAGAGTAACGTACCGTAGGTATGGTCCGTGGCATACTTACGATACGCTACTCTGCTTAAGGAGCCTTAGGATGTAAATTTCTTTGCACCGTATTTCATTTGTTCCTTTGATCTATCTTCGTCAATGTCGGAGGATGGTTTCTGTTACCACGGTCGCACGGGTAGAGGGAGCTGCGGCTCGAAAGCGATAAACATTAGGGTATTGGTTATTCTTGAGGATTGAAGCATTGGTTAGCGTGCGGACGAAAGGTATTCACATGCCGTCGAGATGAAGTTAAAGGATTCGAACGATTGTCAGAAACCCATTTTTCCAAGTTTAAAGTATTCAGAAGAACATGCAGGTATTTCTATGGACCGTCTAGAAGAATGAAACCCTAACTCGACATAATGACCACGAGAACGCCCTTGAACCTTAGGGTTTACGACAGTTCCGCGGTGCCATTAGTGAGGCTTGGGTTTGCCCTTCTACGGCTGGACCATCGATGCTGGGGTATGTACCGGATATTTTTAAACTGTACTTGAGTGTTAAGCTATCGGGGAATTATGGGATTTTGATGGATCGATCGAAAAGTTTAATGTAGTCCGGATATCAGGTGAATGGATCGACTACGTGGGAGACTCTAGATATGAGTATTGCCGTTGGTAGCGCAGTCAGCACGTCTATGAAGAGACTAGTTCGAAGCAGTCGACACCAGAGGAAAGGGGGAAAGAGGCACACATTGACGATAGTGTTTACGATTGTGATTTGGTGATTTGAATTTCATATTTTCGTTGATTGGATTTTGGTATTTTGAGGACTTTGTTCTACGATTGGTATTTCTTATGTGTACCTTCATTACATTCTATTTGTGTTTCATATATCAGTTGTATTGATGTTGTTTAGTACATACCCAGTGCACTTGATTTGGTTTTAATACATTTCGAGATTTTGATTTGATTTCGTGCATATGGTTACACATGATTTTGACATATGCTTCGACCTAGTTTTCATGCACTTTCGTACTGTGATTTCGATTTTGATATTCGGTGTATGATTTCGTGCACCATGTGCACCTGATTGAGATTCTTGAGCACACTTGGCGCACTTGATGCGATTTTGTGCACACCAGATGTACTAAATCGGGGTTTTGTGCAGATTAGATGCACCTGATATTGAGTCGTGCACGCCCGTTGCACTTGACAGATGTTTTGGTGCACACCTGTTGCACTTAATTTTTCTTTGTGTGTATTCGTGGTATCTGTATTTGGTTTTGATTTCAGTGCGCACCGGACGCACATGATATTTTTATGATGTGATTAGGATTGGTTTCAGTTCCAGCAGTATGTATTTATATTCATTACTATTGATTTGGTAACCAGGCGGGACGTGTATGTTAAATAAAAAGATATATATATATATATATAGCTATTTTTTTTAAAAATAAACGTCCGCTACTTATGCCGTGACATGTGCATCGCACGACGATTTTCAAAAAGGGGTTCTTGCATGCTTCTTTATCCAGATATTGTGATTATTTTACTATGATGCGCACTATAGATAAGTTGTAGTTTTCATGTATATTATGTTGGTTTTCGTATTGGGTTTTGATATTTTATTTTCGCCATAACTCCGATGATTGCGTTATGCTTGACGGAGTTGATTTTAGTTATGTATTGATGATTTCGGAGCCCCGACGATTTGAGTGTTTTGCTAAATGTTTTAGTATTTGGAGGGAGAGTTTTAATTTAAATTCGGGGACCAAATTTCTTTAAAGGGGGAAGATTGTAACATGCTGAAAATCGTTTTGGTGAAATATCGGAAAATCGGTAAAATAAGGGAGTTTTCTGTAAAATGTCAAAATACAAATATCTTTATTTTAAAATTAAATATAAATGTTCTAACTATATAATTGCTAGTATTTGGTGTTTATTGAGCCACTGGTGAGATTTCAAAATTTCTGAAAATTTTTCCGAAATTAATTATTTTAATATTATTTTAAGCCGTCACTAATACATTTAATTCGGGAAAATTACAAATTGGAATGAGTTGAAACAAATTTTGTGCATAATAATACATTAAACAAAATTTTATCATGTGGTTTTTGAATTGAAATAGGGTTGTTAACCGGTGTTAGAAATTATCGAAGAAAAAGGCTTTTTTCGGTGAAATTAGTGCAAATGGAGTGCGGTACAACTTTTATCTTTTCCCAAACAAAACCCACACTCTCTTTTACTCCCTCACACTATTTTGGCCAGCCTTGGCAGCCCCCTCTCACTTGATTCTTCAAGTGACTTCTAGAATTTAGGTTTTAAGGAAAATTTAAAAAGAAAATGAATAAAAGTTGAAAAGACATAAAGAAGGAAATTTATGAAGGAAGTTTCTACACAACTCTTCACTTTTTCTTTCTCTCCCATTTCCTCCCACCATGTCCGGCCACTTCCCCATGGCAGCCCCCCCCCACCCATTTTAGCCCCTTGATTTTGTTGCAAAATCCATCAAAAATTCATAAAAAATTAAATAAAAAATCCACAAAATCCTAATTAATTCCTACCCTCTATTCTTTGCTCATCCTTACATGGATTTTGGAGATGGAAAGCATTCATTTTGGAGGCTTATTTTCATGTTTGAATTTCATGTTGTGGAGGTATAAATCTTGTTCTTTTGAATTATTGTTATTTAATGTTTCATTCTAGCATAATTAGATTTAATAAATTAATTCTATCTACAAGTTTTAAAAATTCAAGTTAGGGTTATAAAATTAGGTTATGATTTTTATTAATTAAGTAGGGTTATAATAATTAGTTTAATACTTTTAGAATTGGAAAATCTTGCATGGTTGTTGAATTATAATTTGTTCATTTAAAATTGTTTAAATTAAATATTTTTGCTAACTAGGTTTCTATAAAACATATATATTGGTGTTAATAAATTATAATTTATATTTTTATCACTATATTGTGGTTTTAATGAGAGTATTAAGTTGTTAGTGGAATGGAAAACTTAATTTGGTTACTTCTTTCTATTAATAATTGAGAAATTGTAAGAAAATTGCTAATTTTGCTAACTAGAATTTGGAAATTCTTAAATAAATGAGATTTAAAAATCTAATTTATGGTTTCATTATATTACTATCATTATAAATTGTAGTTTGATAAGTTAATTTAGGCAAAATCAAGTTTAGTCGTGAAATTGTGGAATTTTGCTTGTAAGATGTTGAAAATTAATAAAGGTTGCAAACTAGAAATTCCAAATTAATACAAATTTGTGTAATAAAAATATATTAGTGGTTTCTATAATATAGTTATGCTATTTAATATGTATTACGACCATTAGTTTCTTTTAAACATCAAGTTTTGAAGTAAAACGGTAAATTGGCGTTTTCGGGTTTTACGAAATCGGACTGTTTGATCGATTTTTAGGGTTTCGATGGATTAAATCATGTTTTATATTATAAGTAATGAGTTTTAAACTACGAGTTGTTTGTTGATGTTTATCTCGGTTAATCGGAGTTTGTACGCCGATATCGAGCGATATTTGGTTCTTTTGCGTGAACGGGACATGGGTTTTAACCTATGCGCGTTCCGTGCGACGTTTTGAATTTTGTCCGTGATTCAGTTTACGATACTATATATGTTTGCGTATAGGTACCCCTCACGTGGACTGCGGGCGATGAAGAAGAGGATGGCGATACCGTCTTCGGCAGACATGGACCAGGTGAGTAGATGTATATCTACGGGGGAAGTCGGGTGGATGGCGTTTAGCACCCCCGCAAACGTAGAATAGGAATAGTACTTATTGTCATTAGGAAGCCTGACGTGACTTTAGAATTTCGATGAGTAGGACCCTAGTAACGACCCTAGGTTGGACTAGATTGATTTAGAAAGACCTTACCCGAGGATGAATATCTTGGAGGAGATTTCGTAGGTTTTAGGTAGATACGCACACACGCACAGACTGAGACTCGATGTGGTGTATACGTGTATGTGTATATATATATATAGGACAAGGTGTAGGTATATATATATATATACACAATACGTATATGTGATACAGGGATGTGATATGATACACGGGGATGAAACAATATAACTGGGCTGATACCATGATTCTTGGCTACGGTCGTGTTCTGATGTTAGCGGATCATTAGGAAATGAGTTAATGAATAGGTATACATAGATAATAAAGAGTGGTGATGGTATTGAGGTACATGGGACTCTAAAATAGCACCCGGACCGTAACATGTGATTGAAATTCTGATATGATATATGTGTGACTTGATTACGACATCATACAGGTGTGACTTGATTTCGATATCATATATGTGTGACTTGATTACGATATCATATAGGTGTGATTTGATTACGATATGATATAAGTGTGACCTAATCACAATATGACACACATAACATGATATTTCCGAGAATAAATTAACGAAGTACAATTATGCTGGCAATGATATATGATTGATGTACGCGAGTACAGTATAGTACCTTGATCATGACATGAGTTGATGATGATATTATATGAATGATGAGACACGTAGGTGATACTTGACCCGTACCCCGATATTGAGATGTCGTACGATGGATTTTACCGTACGAGGCATAGATGTGATGATTGATCCACACTCTTGTTTCGAGGAAATCGTACTACGTACGTTACGCTATTGAGGCTGGATCGCCGACTATTAGAGATATGGACTCAGACTTTAGGTGTACTCCTATTTCTTATCGACTAGTTTCTTAGGTTTAGTTCCTTAGGGGGTTAGATGGACACTAGTTTAGGTTCGAGTCATATAGTGGTAGTGGTACTTGTATATCGCAGATGAGTGGTTATTACACATCCGTCTTTACATTCATACCGTAATCATAATGTGCATGTTCATACATATGTTTCTATAATCAGCATAAAACTTTGCATGTTAGGACACCAGCACCATTACCGATGATGCGCATATTCCACGCACACTTATTTGCCAGCTCACACACATCATCATCGGTAATTGCTATGTCATGTACACTTTGGATCATATTATCTTTTATTGATAGAATCAGCTAAAAGCTAGATCGATATAGCATTATGATTACTCTCAGATGTTAATCTAGGCATGGCATTTATTACTTAGACATTCATGCATTCATATTTTCATGTTATCATGCAGTATTATGGGGCATATGCCGACACTTATCATATACTTACTCATGATTTTTTTTGGATTTTGGATTTATATGAGATTTCTGGATTTTTGGGGAAAACCGCAAGTATACATAAAAACTTCACTCTCTCTCCTCCTCTCTTTTTAAAACATAAGATGCGGTTTTCTCGTAATGTATGTGTCGTCCACCATGAGATTTCATGTTTTCTGTTGAATTTCGAGACCCGATCGAGGAGTGGATGAACCGTCTCGGGTACATGGTGGGCCCGGTATGGTACCCCGGGGCAAGAAGATCGAGTTGTAGACGATGAGCCTGGCAGTAGAAGGCTACCTACCGGTGATGTCTGGCGCGGCGGATATCCGGTGGATACCGACCGTTGTCGTGAGATTTGATGATATGGGCCGATCCGGACTGACGGAGCCCGAGATATTGAGACTATGAGATATTGAGACTATAAGTTATTGAGACTTGAGATTTACATGTTTTGTGTCGATGCTTGACACGGATTTCCATGGATTTCATCGTTGATATTTCAGATTTCTATACATATTTTACCATGATAAAAGCTAAAGATTTCTTATGCAGATATCTCTAGATTTCAGGATTGGTTTTTTTACTTTCATGGTGCATGCATACTCGTTCGCATGACATAGTACTATACGAGGCATTGACACGAGCACGGAACATTTGCACTTATACGTAGCTTATTATTCTGTCCTTACTTGATGACTAGTAGTATATTAGTATATTATTATGACCTAGGATAGCATCGTGCATTCGATTTCTTTTCGCAGATATCTTCTACTCACGAGTTGGCAACTCACCCCCGTTGTGCCAAATTTTATTACAGGTTCGATGTACAGGTTTTCCTGACAGCTTGCTGGCACATCTTTTCATTCAGGGTGATTTGCACGGTAGGTTGGTTCACTTGTATCTGGACCGCCATTTTACTTCTATTATTTCTTTTGTATCTAGAAAGCTCCATCAACCAAACTTGTATTACTTGATAGTTTACTGGACCATTTATTTGTTTCGACCTTAGAGTCGCGCTTGTATTATTATGATATATGGTGGTTTTGTTTTCTTTTGAGTTTTGAGCCTCGCCCTTAGGCGTTGTATACTATTGTGCATTGGTGTGGTTGTTTCCGCCTTTTGGCGTAGAGCTAGCTCTTTGGGGATGCTTTTTATTGTTTGTGTATATTATACTTGTTGTACCCGTTTGGGGCCAGTTTTTACAAAGGAGACTCTGCTGAAATTTTTGAGAAAATTGGCTGATACTTTTAAACTTGTTTTCTTCATGTTTTCTTTTACTTCTTCTTCTTTTTATGGTTTAGATTTCTGGGCTTCGGCTTACTTAGGTTACGTTGCGCCTCTAGACGCTTCGTAATCTAAGTGTCGGTCACGTTCCGTACTTTCGGGTCGTGACAAAAGCAAATCATACGAGGAACATCTAGTGCATCTGAAGATCGTATTTCAATGCCTTCGGAAATACAACTTGAAGATGAACCCTCTCAAATGCGCGTTCGGAGTTTCCTCGGGCAAATTCTTAGGATTCATTGTCCGACACCGAGGTATCGAGATAGATCCGTCAAAGATCAAGGAGATTATGGAAATGCCTCCGCCAAGGACTCTCAAGCAATTGCGGTCTCTCCAAGGGAAGCTCGCGTATATCCGGTGATTTATAGCCAATCTCTTCGGCAAGTGCCGCCCCTACAGCCACTTAATGAAGAAGGGAACTCCGTTCATCTGGGATCACAAATGCCAAAGCGCACTGGATGAAATCAAGCAATACTTGCAGAATCCGCCAGTATTGGCCGCTCTCGTTAAAGGAAAACCTCTCGTCCTATATACGACAGCCTTCGAAGGTTCCTTAGGCGCGCTATAGGTACAAGAGAACGGCCAAGGGAAAGAAAGAGCTCTCTACTATTTGAGTCGAGTTCTCCTGGGGGCAAAAAGCAATTACTCTCCCATTGAAAAACACTGCCTAGCGTTGATCTTCGCAATAACGAAGCTCAGACACTATGCGTTGGCACATGAGATCCATCTCATATCAAAAGTGGATCCCCTCAAATATTTGATGTCAAAGGCCATATTAACAGGACGACTCGCTAAATGGACCCTACTCTTGATGGAGTTCTCGATAACTTATCGACCCCTCAGGGCAGTGAAAGGCCAGGCCATCGCCGACTTCCTAACTGAGCATCCGATACCTGCCGAATCTCCTTGAACTGCGAATTGCCAGACGAACACGCGTTTGACACGATCAGCGAGGAAAGAAGAGAGAATGATACCCAGTGGGAACTCTGTTTTGACGGAGCATCTTCCATGAAGAGGCGCAAACAAAGCACCCCCATAATCAAATCAGGGGTAGGCCTCATCTTCGTGACTCCAGAAGGAGGGATAATGCGCTTTGCCTTCTCCTTGACAGAGCCGAGGAAGAACAATGAAGCCGAGTATGAAGCTTTGATAGCAGGTCTCGAGATCGCCATCGACATGGGAATTGAAAACCTCTTCATATACGGAGACTCCCAACTGGTCGTTAGTCAAGTAAACGGCGACTACCAAACGTACAAACCAGAGCTGGTAAAGTACAGTGAGAGAGTACAACAGTTTCTGAGTCAAATTCCTTCCTACGCCTTGGAAATTATACCGTGCGCGGAAAATAGCAAGGCGGATGCATTAGCCAAACTCGCTAAAGAACTGGCCGACGAAAACCTCGATGACGTGAGGATCGTTGTGCAAAGCCGTCGGGTTCTTGCACCGGCAGAAATATCTCCAGAGTCGTCCGAAGAAAAGGGGGCGACCGAGCAAATGAATCTGTAAATAAAAGACCAGGAAAAGGTTACGGATTGGAGAGAAGTCTTTATAGACTACTTTAAATCCCGTCGAACACCTGAAGATGCGTCCTCAAGACATCAGCTTATGAAACGAGCTCTGTCTTTCGCTTTCGTCAATGATACTCTGTATAAAAGGTCATTTGATTCTCTGTGGCTAAGATGCCTGGGACCTGAAGAGGCAAAAAAAGTATTCCAAGAAACTCACGACGGACTCTGCGGTTCTCACCAAGCCGGGCCGAAAATGAAGCTGAAGATCAAACGGATGGGTTATTATTGGCCTACGATGATCCAAGACTGCCTCGAATACGCGAAGCAGTGCCACGCGTGCCAGATTCATGGAGACTTCATCCATCAGCATCCAAATCCACTACATCCAACAGTGGCTAGCTGGCCGTTCGAAATGTGGGGGACTGACATAATCGGCCCCATCGAACCAGCATCGGCCAGAGGACATCGATTCATTTTGGCGAAAACTGATTACTTCTCCAAATAGGCAGAAGCAGTACCACTGAGGGAAGTGAAGACGAAGAATATCCTCCATTTCTTCAAGACGCACGTCATTTATCGGTTCGGTACTCCGCGACGGATTATCTCCGATAACGGGCCAGCCTATAGAAGCTACAAGATCAGCCGCTTCGCACAGCAGCATAACATAGACTGGAGATACTCTTCGGTCTATAATCCCCGAGCTAACGGTCTAGCTGAGGCTTTCAACAAGACCTTGAAAAAGATCGTGAAAAAGACGGTGTCTCGAAATAAGAAGGACTGGCATGAGAGACTGCATGAAGCTCTCTGGGCGTATCGAACTACGTTCAAAACGGGCACGAACACAACGCCGTACGCATTGGTATTCGGTACAGAAGCGGTACTCCCCCTTGAGATAGAGCTACCCTCTCTACGAGTGGCAGTTCACTATGAGCTAACAGACGAAGAGAATGCTCACCTTCGGCTTGAGGAGCTCGATGCCCTTGATGAAACTCGGCTCATAGCGCAAAAAAATCTGGAGGCTTATAAAGAAAAGATGACACGTTCATATGAGAGATTGACTAGGCCGAGGACATTCCGCCAAGGCGAACCAGTGCTAATGGTCAAAAGACCTATGATCCCCAATCATGCCAAACGGGGGAAATTCGAGCCGAACTATGAAGGCCCGTATATCATAGACAAGGTCTACCAGGGTGGGGCCTACCTACTCATGGACATGAATGGCGAAAGGCCCTTCAGGCCAATAAATGGTCGCTTTCTGAAAAAGTACTACGCCTGACAAGTCACGGCCTAGGTCAATGATAGATGACGACGACTATGTCCGCTCGCTATCTTCCTAAGCCCAAACTCTATAAGTAGTAGCCGGCTAACACGGACCGAAACGTCCTTAAACTAACAACGGACCGAAACGTCCTTAAACTAACAATGGACCGAAACACCCTTAAACTAACAACGGACCGAAACGTTCTTAAACTAACAATGGACCACTATGTCCTAAAGCTGGCTGTTGACCAAGACGTCAATAAACTACTGTGGATTGCAGCATCCCAAGGCTGACACCAAAAAAAAAAGGAATAACAAAAAAAAGAAGAAAGAAAAAGAAAACGGTATGTCCATAAGCAAAATGGGCACGGATGAAAACCCGAAAGGGCTCCGTGAGTAAAAACAGTAGGGCTACCGGCGAGTTTTGTGAAAACCCCGAAAGGGCGCAATCTCGTTAAAAGACACTTGCAAGGTCCTCTCGACCTTGTGAGGAGAAACCACCTGCGTGAGATCCTTACGACTCACAAGGGAGCAACACACTTAGGGATCCCCACGACCCCTAAGAAGAAATTATACTTACGAGATCCTCATGACTCGTAAGGAGAACCCTCTTATGAGACCCTCACGGCTCATAAGATTTGAAAGTCTTAAGCTACAGGGGATCTGAACCTGTTCTTAAGCGGCCACCACAACCTCCAATGCTGCCCTACAAGCGGCTCAATGCCGACCCTTGTATACAATTCACGGGCGCGAATAAACATTTCCCTAACAAAGCCCCATCCGTGATTAGGGATATGTTTACACAATGAACAGCCCTTGTAAGTCCTTTCGACTTAAATGGAGAAAATACTCTTGTAAGATCCTTACGACTTACGAGAAGCCATACACTCAGGATTCCTAAGGAGAAGACGCACCTACGAGATCCTCACGACACGCAGGGAGAAATACCTTTATGAGACCCTTACGGCTCATGAAGTCAAAAGCCTTAGTCGACAGGATCCTAACCCTGTTCGCTAAGACACCTTTGTTCGACATCGACAGAGGCAAATGATGATTCGCTCCTGACAATATTCCAGTTGTAGCGGTGCTGATGCCGAAATCGGTGTCTAACTCCAAGCTTGCAGCAAAGAAGCTAGCGAGCCACATATGCATACGAAATAGCCGAAATGATGGGGCAACTTGCAACAAAATCAGCACGTAAAAATGTATGCATGCAAAATAGCCGAAATGATTGGGCAACTCTCAATAAAAAGCAGCGAGTAAAAATAAAATAAATAGCCGGAATGATTGGGCGCCGCGAAAAATATCCGAAATGATTGGGCAATCGCGACCTTCGCGATATAAAAGCTGAAATGATAGAGTATCGCGGAAAGAAATAAAAAAATAATGAAATTTATGCCCTACAGGTGATATCACATCAATGAATCGCACCTTCCCTCCCCAGGCTTCATCAGAAAACGAAGCCAAATCTCGACGGTTCCGGAATAGCCTAGAGATCATCAACAGTGTTCCTCCCCATTCCAGCAGAATTCAGACGCTGCAATCAACCCTGGAGCTACGGCAAAGTCCCTACTCCAAATCTCGATAGTTCCCAGACAACCTGGAGACCACTTCGAGATCCTCTCGACTCGTAGGGAGAAAAGTCTTTATGAGACCCTCACGGCTCATGAAGTTAAAAAGTCTTAGGTAGCAGATCTGAACCTGCTTCCTAAACCATCACTACCTCTCAAAGAGTTCAAGACGGAATGCTCTCTATCATCTACAGGCTACGCTTACCAAGGTAACAAGCTGGCAACAGAAAAAAGAGAAGAAAGTAACAGTGAGGAGAGCATTTTATTCACATTCAGTTAAGCGTTCAAGACATACCCATTCATGCATGTGCGAAAAAGTTTGACATATAAAATAAACACATAGAAATGAAAAGGCTTGATATTCATACTTCAGAAAATGCCTACATTGAGAAAAACAGCAAATAAAAACATAACTGGAATATTTACAAAGGCACGACATCAAGTCCAGGGCATGGATTGAGAAATTCAAAAGTAAGGCCATCTAAAATGTTCCAGGCCTTTCGAACCATCCTAGTATGCTTTCTTTCGCGATCACAAGCGTCGGGATCCCCACTGATGTCCTCTACCCTCCGATAGGCAGTAAGTATTGCCGCCTGTTGAAAAGCCTGATGCAGAAGATCGATAAGATTTTCCCGCCTTTTCTTTGAGATTAGGCCCATCAGATACACCGAGTGCACCTTGTCTTCGGCATCATCCAATGCCTTAAGCGGCATGCCGGCACAGAATAGAGGAAGTGCTCTCCAGATCGCTCCCACAATAAGCTTCAGGAGAGAAGAACGACGGGGAAGCAGTCGGCCATTATACGCACCGAATCGACCCATAATTTCAACGCATTGGGCATTTTTGAACTCTTGGTTTTGAGAACGGCCGAGTGAGTGGATGTCTCCGTAAGAGATAATCTCATCAAGGTCATACAAATGAGCAGCCATAACGTCTAAAAAAGAAAATCAGTGAGAGTTAGTAGACAGGCTGATTAGAAAAGCTTACACAACTCTTGATATCCCCAGGGTGGAAATAAGTGCTACTTAAATCACCCGATGGATTTAATTCTGTGAAGTTAGTTAAGAGAAAAATCCTAAAGAGAATTTCGTATTTAATAAAAAAAGGGGGGGCCCTCAGGCCAAGGAGTTAAACTCCTCGAGAGCAATGCTCTGCAAACAAGAGTGACACCTGTCAAAGTTAATTATGAGGGGAATTTAAAAATACCCCGAGAATTCTAAAGAGCCATGCTCTGTAAAGATGATGAAATAACCCATCAGAATACTTAAAGGATCTCTTAGGATCTAAGATCCAACAAGGGCAAAGCCCTCTTAAGAAACCCTAAAAAGGTTTTCTTGAAGATCTATGATCTAAGTAGAGCAAAAAGCTCTGATGATGAGTGAAACTTTAGATTATTAACTAATCCCTTCAAAGGTTAATCTTTACCTAGAAAAAACTGACAGAGTTTTAACTCTTAACTTTCTTTAAAAAGAGAGCAATGCTCTGAAGAAGAGATAATTCTTAGAAAGAAGATGAACAATGGTCATCTTAGAGGGCCAAAGGCCCTATTTATAGACATTGACAACCGTTTCAACTTCCAAAAAGTTGATCCAACGGCGGAGATGCTGCCACCATTGCACTCACGTGTGGGCCACATAAGCACAACGGTGGGGGGGCATTTGTTTCCCCAATTAGAGCAAAGCTCTGTTCAAATTCCAAGATTGGAAGCGAAGCGACACTTCGTGAAAAGTGCTAGCATCAAATGCGCCTGCACTAAGAGTCAAAGACTCTGAAGCGGCGCTCACGTGTAAAGCACGAGAGCACTAAGCGCCAGGAGCGCTAAGTGCTAGAAGCGCTCTACCCTTGCAAGAATTACTTGCGCCTGGTTATAACAAGTTAAGTTATGCAGCGCATAAACGCCTGACAAAGGAATAACAAAGAATTAAAAAATAAGAGGAGCACTTGGCAGATAATAAAATACTTAATTAGACATTTTTTTATTACAATGAAACAGATCGCCAAACATGGGATCAAAAGGACAGGGGTTTGCAAAGCTAAGAATGAGATTATCCAGTTCTCTCTCTGTCTTCCCCACCATGTCAAAACGGCGATCTTCTCGAGGAGTAGCCACCCATCGATCAGCGTCGCACTCACCAGAGAAAGTGGAGATAATGACCCGACGAGCCTGTATCTGGCTCAGCAAGTGGACAGAGCAATCCCTCAGGGCTTTAGTGATCAAATGTGCCTCGAAGAAGCACTCGATCTTGTCTTCAGCAGCATCGAGCATTGCCGAGGTTATCTCTGCTGGAGGGGGGAATATCAGCGAGCACGGACGCAAGGATCATCCGAAACCAAATAGAGTGTGGGGGGAGAGGAGACCCTACACAAGTCAAGAGCTCGTACAGCGCTGCGTCGCATTGGTCATCCGTAAGAGCAGGATCCACCAAGAGCACAGCAAAGCGAGGAACAATGTCCTGGATGGGCACTTCCCATGGTTGTCGACGAGCATGTGGGCGGTTACAAGCCATAGTTGAGAGGGTTCTTTGGAGACGAGAAAAGAAAGAAGCTTTGCTTCAGATTATGAAGACTAGGCACAGAAAATTTTGTGCACAGTGGAGCTATTTCCAAGACCTGGGAAATGAAAGTTCTAGGGAATACAAGTTTGACTTAAAAGGAAGGTGAAAAGACACCTCCAATAAAGCAACACTTTAGATGCAGCGCCAAGTGCGCTGCACCCTAGGTAGCGCACCATGAGTGTGCTAGCGCTAGGCGCGCTGCGCAGAGCGCCACGTGTCAAACACGGGTGTGCTGGCGCAGGGCGCGCTGCGCTCTGAGCAGCGCACCACGTGTCAAACACAGGTGCGCTGGCGCAAGATGCGCTGCGCTCTGAGCAGCACACCACGTGCAAAGCACGGGTGTACAAGCGCTGGAATTAAAAAAATTCCACACCGTTAGATCAAAAGATCAAATAATGATGATAAATCATTAATTAATCAGAATTAAATTCTGTTATGGAAAGATTTTTCAATCTTGCTAAAAACAAGAAGATTGCCTTCTGTAAAACAGAAGCCCTAGGATCAAAGATCCAATGGTGGGGAAATTTCTCCAAATCAATCAGAGAAAGATCTCTTTAACTGATTCAACAAATCAGCTTGCCCTATATAAAGGCCCCAAGACTTCAAGTCTGATATAGAGAAACCCCCAATAAACTTTGAAAAAACTCAAAGATAGAGAGCAAGCTCTTGCAATAAGATACTTCTTCAAGGTAAAGATGATGGATGATGAACACAGAGATGAAATTATCTCATAAAAAGAAGAATTCTTTTCTTTAAAAAAGATCATAGATCTACAAGATAAAAAAGTCTTTCATAAAAAAGATCAAAAGATCTCATCATAAAATAAAAGAAGAACATATTTCTTCTCACAGATCATGGATCTATAAAGGCAAAGCCTTTCATCAAAATAAGAGATTGAAAATCTCTCCTGCAAAATAAGAACTGTTGTTCTTAAATCTTGAGACAAAGTCTCTTTTAAAAGAAAATAAATTTTTTCCCAGATCATAAAATTGATCAGTTGCGCCTTGCGCTCTTGAGATGCGCCTTGCGCTCTGCGCCAAAATGCACCACGTGTCAACCATGTATGCACCAATTAACAACTTGCATTTTGCGCTTCTGAAATAGCACACCGCGCTCAAGGGCTGGCACTCAGCGCCAAGCGCACCACGTGTCACTCATATGTGTGCCACTAAATTGAAAGCGCAATGCGCTCATGGACTAGCGCTCAACGCTTATAAACTGGAATCATGCGCTCATCATCTAGCTATTAGCGTTGAGTGCGACACGTGTCCCTTGCATATACGCCACGTGGCAGAACGCACTGCCCTCTTTAATTGGCGCAAAGCGCCTGGCGCGCCACGTGTTGCGCTGACAGAACATAAATTGTTCTTTAATAAGCCCAGAGCTCTAGTGAATGCTCAGCATTCAATAAAAAGACAAAAATATTATCAGAAGGGCCAAGCCCAAATAAAGGCTCAATAGCCAGAATAAAAATGTAAACATTTATTGGACTTAGCCAATATTGGCCATAAGTCCTCAACTTATATCAATTGAGCCCACCTGCTCATAAATATTTCAATAGATCTTAGTCCCAAATTGGACTACAGATCTTCCAACCAACTCACACCGGTTCGAGAGTACATCTCTTCACTCCTCTGATATTTGTCGTTGTTATCCTTCAACGTCTTTAGAGAGGTGACGGGTCCGGACAACCAAATATTCTACGGACTGTGGGGTCCTTAAGCCCATGGACTATGATGTCCTTAACCATGACTGTGAGGTCTTTAAACTCACGGACTATGATGTTCTTAACTTTGACTGTGAGGTCTTTAAACTCATGGACTATGATGTCCTTAACCTCGACTGTGATGTCTTTAAACTCACGGACTATGTTGTCCTTAACCTTGACCGCAATGTCTTTAAACTAACATCGGACCGAGATGTCCTTAAACTAACATTGGACCGTAATGTCCCTAAACTAATCGACCGCAATGTCCCTAAACTAAACAATAGAGCCCAATTGCTCTTTTGTTGGATCTAAATGATCTCGTTAAGTTGATCTTAGTCTAAAATTGGAGTAACGTATCCTTAACAAACGTTTAAGTTGATCTTAGTCTAAAATGAGGCTAACGTATCCTTAAACCCAACCCCCAAACCCAAATCTAAGAAGATACGGATTTGGACTAATCCACGCCCTATGGGTGACAACATAAATTAGTCTTCGTATACAATCCACGGGCAACCAAAAACAAAACAAACACCCACGACACGAAGTGACTGTTGGATATGTTTGCCCTAGAGGCCATTATTGTATAGTACTAGTTTGTATAATACATTTTGGAAGCTTGGGATATATATATACGGGTTTACGACAGTCTTGCTCAATATAGTAGTATGCTACTTGGTTTGTTTATATCTTAATATGTGTATATGTTTCTTTTAACATATCACTAATACATATTGATGGAGCCCTTAGGATCTTTGCTTGACTACCGGCGTTGTGATGGCGATCACACTAGTGGGGGCTGGGTAGTCTATAAGTACATCCTTATTTTGGTCCCTAGTCGTAGGTTTATCGAGACAGGGCATCGATACTCCAGAGTAGACTGGTGCATACGCTTCTTATCCCAGCAGGGGAGATGGTCTGTCACACAGCCATCAGTACATCATACTGGAGATAGTATGCAGATGCTCGTTAGGTTACGAGTACACTGGACAGGACTCGTCGGGAACTGTTGGTTGGTATTATACCTATCGTCAGTTAACAGTTCCCAGGTGACATGAGTACAGCTTAGTCCATTGACTTGACACTGTCACTTCGCCTCGAGTGTGTTCCTACTGTTCTTATATTACTACCCTACCACAGCTCTATTGAGTCGTGCAAACAGGTAGTAGTTGGGTGCAGTCCCGAAGCACTTGGAGGCAGTAACGGTTACACAGGATTCGTCTCTCCCGGTATTGGGAGTTGATATCGCGCTGTGTCTAGGAGAGCCATTACACATAGTCGTCCCTGGCCAGGGCAAGCGAGATTTACTGGTAGTGTTTCTAGTAGTTTCTCAGGGTGTTCTGGGCTACACTCCGACACGACTTGTACCGCTATTAGGGGACTGACATTTACCGCCCCCCTAGGCCCGCCATGCGATACTCTCAAACGAACAGACCGGACTGTACGGAGATTGTCACATTCAGGCTCAGTAGGAGTTCGGATGGGTTTACCTCATCGGTCTTCTTATCGGCATCTACCTGGGGACCGTTACGTATAGCTAGTACCGCTTGTGGCCTGTGGTTAAACCCACTGGCAGCGTAGTGTCGAGCCTTTAGAGTCCCACACAGAGGGTTATTCACCTTTGGGCAAAACAGATTAGAGGTCGCATGGTTTTACGACAGGGTTCGTTCACATCCGCGCACTTGTGCACGTTTGGTGTCCGGACAGTTATTACTAGCGGGCTTTGGTTTAAGCCAGATCCTAGTATTTGTTTTGGGATTGGTTTTGTCTCATTGTATCCGTGTTCCTCGAAACACAGATGCGGGTGTGTATGCACAATTGACAGAGGCAGAGGAACCTCATTAGGGTTATTGACCGTTGATATTTTCTTAACCCTAATGAGAATGAGAAATATGATTAATGATATTAATTAAGGATAATTGTGCTATGGTTAGGCTGACCATTTGACTTTTGTTGACCTTTTGACTTTGGTTGACCGGTTGACTTTTGTTGACCTTTTGACCATCAACATTTCACTTGCAAGATACTTCTTGTTTCTTGCAAAATACATTTAATGTTGAAATGATAATGGTCATTCAAAACTAACCATCACTATTTTCCTTAATTATTATTATTATCATTTTCTCTCATATGAGAGCATGGTTGTGTTTTTCTATCATAATCTCATGCTCTTTCTCTCTCTTGAAAAAAGTTCTCCCTCTTCCTCTCTCAAAGCTTTAATCTTTCATGTGTTGAAAATCAAAAGCTCTTGAGACAAAGCCATCAAACCATCTCTCTACTCTTTCTAGGGTTCTTTATTTAGCAAGCTAAGCATCCTAGTTACCTCTTAGTTGAGGTAGGAGCTCAAGGTAGAGGCCTTTGGATGGATCTTTCTTCGGCAAAGAGAAGACGACGAGGAAGAGCCATCTACACCACTCCAAGGAGCAAGCAAGAAGGAGGACCACAACAAGAAGAGAAGGAGTTCAAGATCTAAGTATAACCATTCAACATAGTAGCTAGAACTTGTTGTTAGTATGTTAGTTTTGTTTAGCAAAGATCCTTCATGGTTGGTCCATGTTACCTTGTGAGAAAATTTTGATTTTTACCTATTCCGCCTCCTCGAAAGAACCGGGGTGGGTAACGTAGACCCAACAGTAGTATCAGAGCCTAGCTAAACAACAACTAACTGTTAGCAAAGTGTTTAGAACTTCGATCCGGAAAAAAATCCCGAAAACACACCAAAATATTGTATTTTCTGTCGAATTTCAAAACTGGCCTAAAAATATTTCTACAGACATGAAAAATACAAGCAGGCTTTTTTGAGAAATCTGTAGAATTTTGGGCGTCTGAATCGCTCATAGGACCGTGGATCCGCGGCCGATCCAAGCGATCCGCCGCGGTTCCGTGGCCGAGTAAACTCGGCGGCGCACCAAAATTCTTCTAGGGTTCTCTGTGTTGGTTTTGTGTATTCTGGGAATTTTTTTTTCTGCCCAGATTTGTCTTAGTACTGGATTTTACTTGGGGAAGATTCAAATACAGTTATTGATCGAAATTCTATAAACTTTAGCTAAATGGTTATATCTGTACTGTGATATATGTATTGAACGTCGACTAATCGCTATACGTCGATTAGTGGGATTTGTACATATCTGTGATCTGTGATATTGGATTGTGTATATGAACTTGTTGGATTGTCGCGGATGAATAGCCGGGGTTTGTGAGATGAGAGTTTATTTATTTTTCATTTGATGTAAATTGTAAATTGATGTAATATTTTTTTTATGGCCGCACATCCGGGATGAGGTTGTAGCCGCCATTGTATATTATTTCTTTTACTGTTTTTGCTCCTAGGATAGACCCAAGGAGGGGTGCACAAACTATCGGGTACTTTGAAGTGCCGAGAGGCCTACTCACGTTGTTGAGGGAGGTTGCTTCACTTCGGGTACTTGGCGGGTAGTTTTCCGCACCAGTAGGGGTCTAGGATGGGGTTTGGCTATTCATCGTGACCGTGTAATTCGTCTTTCGTTGCAGGCTCGAACAAAACGCGGATTCCTAGCATATCCAATGTGTTGATCTGTGATCTGGAATGGCTATCATTGCATCTGACGAATGTGTATATATCTATATATGATATCTAGTAGGCGTTGCTTATGTTTTGCATCCGCGCTAGTCCAGCCCCCGCTCTGTCGTTAGTTAAGTAACCTAACGGGTGATGACGGGGCCCCGTGGCGAATGCGGATGGCATAAGCGTACATCATATTTTCGTTGTTTTCTGCAATGGTAGGATTAATTGATGGGATGCATTATATTAATGCAAAGAAAAACAAAACCTAAAAGATGTTGTTGGAACAATTTTCAAAAAGCTGTTATTGCAAGGACGTTCTCTTTTTGTTTTGCACAGAGGTATTCGGTTATGAATGCCCGGCACCTCATTCGACGAGGCAAGGGCCGAGATCCCTTCATCGGGAGTGACCCCTTGGACAGAAGTTTGCGTCAGGGTAATAACTTCATTATAGTCGATTACTCTTGCTTTGCATTGAGGTATTCAGTTTGGAATATCCTGCTCCTCATTCGACGAGGAAAGAGCCGAGATCTCTTCACAGGGAGTGACCTCTTTAGCAAAAGTTTTCGCCACTATATTTTTAAAAGGGTTATCAGGTTCCTTCAACGATATCAAGTTCATTACGTTAACGGGTTTTCGCCAAAAACCTTGCCGTAGCCCTCCGTCGTTTCAGATAATTAATACTTAGTATTCGTGCTGCGTTTGTTGATTATTCGTCAAGGCACAGTGAACGGTAGCTAAGTAATAATTCTCTGTTGCACTGATAGATGCGATTGGTTAGGACGGTCGCATGATTTTGTTGATTATTCGTCAAGGATCATGCGGGCGGGTCTAATGCAATCCTGGATAACGACGGGTTGAACTTGACTAGGACCTTTTGATTTGTTGATTATTCGTCAAGGTCACTTGGGTCCTAGGGGCAAAAACCACATCGGGAGTTTCAAACATACAGAAAACTTGCAGATTCAGCATACCTTCTGGAGTGTGGTGACTAGAGTGGATTCCATCTAGGTCATCACACAATGATAGTTGGATCCCGATCCCACTGATGAGTTGGATTACTCTCGGGAGATTATTTCACTTAACAATCAATGCTATAAACCAAGTAGGTGTCTAGAAAGGTGTTAGCGGGGCTACGTCTCCAGGGAAAAGAGGTTATATAATTAAGGAACTTCGCGAAAGCGTTTGAAAACCTCCCTCGAAGTACCAACACTAGCCTGGCTGAAAGGTTAAGCAAGTATTGTGACGTGTAATTAATCCTGACTAGTTCTTCTTTTAAAGGTTTGAAGAAGAATTTGAGGAAACAGTGGGAGCCATCCTGATTAGATAAATTAATAAACCAATCTAATCTTGCAAGAGCGCACGCTGAGTGTTTCTTTTCTCACTCTCCAGGTAGCAACCATTTCATGCCCTAATCAAGATAATAAAATGTATCGCTTGACCGATCTGAATTCTTATTCGGGGCTGGGGAACGTCGATTCGGCTCTAACTTATGACAACAGTCATAAGTATGAGCAAGGGAAAGAGGATTGTATGGATTCCAAGGATACCCAGTTGAAGAAGAAGCATAGTTTTGCATCTACTTCAGGTGTTCTTGTAATTGCTAACTGCTTTATGGTCAGCCCTACCTCCTGGGTACTTGATACCGGATCATGATCTCATATCTGTAATTTATTGCAGGGACTGAGAAAAAGTAGGAAAGTTGCACCTGGTGATATGTCGCTCAGGGTAGCGAACGGAGCATAAGTTAATGCTGCAGTCGTCGGTGAATATCACCTAGTGTTGCCAAATGGCAATACTATGATTTTGAACAATTGCTACTATGTACCTTCCATGGTTAGCAACATCATATCTGTTTCTTTACTCGATAAAGATGGATATAACTTTGTTCTTGATAGAAATATCATGAACATTTACCTTGATAAGGTACTGGTTGCAGAAGGTACACTATGTAATGGTATCTATGTTCTAAATCAGAATACAGTTCTCAATATACAAAACACACGCAAAAGGAAGAGTTCAGATACGAATGAATCCTACTTATGGCATTGTAGACTTGGTCATATCGGAGAGAAAAGACTAAGTAAGTTGCATAAAGATGGACTCTTGGATACGTTCGAGTTTTCATCTTATGAAACTTTTCAGTCTTGTCTTAAAGGAAAGATGACCAAATCTCCGTTCACCGGACATGGAGAAAGAGCAACAGAGCTTTTGGGACTCATACACAGTGATGTATGTGGTCCAATGTCTATACATGCAAGGGGTGGGTTCTCATACTTCATCACATTCACTGACGATCTCTCTAGGTTCGGATACGTGTATCTGATGAAACACAAATCTGAAGCTTTTGAGAAATTCAGAGAATTCAGAAATGAAGTAGAGAACCAGATAGGCAAAAGTATCAAGATCCTCTGGTCTGATAGAGGATGGGAGTACTTAAGCATGGAATTCCTAGATTACTTAAAAGAGAATGGTATTCTCTCTCAGCTTACTCCTCCTTATACACCACAGCACAACGGTGTATCGGAGCGGAGGAATCGTACCCTATTGGATATGGTTCGCTCCATGATGAGTAGTGCTAAGTTGCCTCTTTCATTCTGGGGACATGCGCTTCAGACAGCGGCATACCTTTTGAATCAAGTTCCGTCCAAATCTGTGCCTAAAACTCCGTATGAAATATGGAGCAGTAAGAAACCATGTCTTAAATTTATTAAGATATAGGGTTGTCCAGCCTATGTGAAAACACAGAAACTGGACAAGTTTCAGGCATGTTCGGTTCTATGTAAATTTATGGGATATCCTAAAGATTCACTAGGATATCTGTTCTATCACACTGAGGAACAGAAGGTGTTTGTATCTCGCCATGCTACCTTTTTAGAAAGGGAGTTTCTTGCAAAAGAAACTAGTGGGAGTTCGGTAGAACTGGGAGAAATCCATGAACCACAAAATGTAACTGAAGATTTGGAGGAACCACTAGATTCAATAACCCCAGACGAACCTCAGCCACTCCGCAGATCTGGTAGGATTTCTCATCCGCCCGAGAGATACTACGGTTTTCTCATAGACGGGGATCGAGAGGATTGCATCTTAGAAGAAGATGACCCTATCAGTTTCAGACAGGCCATTATCAGTGGGACTCTGATAAGTGGCTGGATGCTATGCGATCCGAAATGGAGTCCATGTACACCAATAAAGTATGGACCTTGGATATTGCTCCACCTGGGGTAAAACCCGTTGGATGCAAATAGATCTACAAAAGGAAACTTGGTGTATATGGGCAGGTGGAAACCTATAAGGCTAGACTCGTTGCAAAAGGTTTTCGTCAAAGACCTGGTGTGGACTATGACGAAACTTATTCTCCAGTGGTTATGCTCAAATCCATTCGGATTCTACTTGCCATTGCTGCCTTCTATGACTATGAAATCTGGCAGATGGACGTAAAAACGGCTTTTCTAAACGGCCGTTTGGAAAAGTACGTTTATATGGATCAGCCAGAGGGTTTTGTAGACAGTGGGAGCAGCCGGACGGTGTGCAAGTTGCTTAAATCTATTTATGGCTTAAAGCAGGCATCGCAGAGCTGGAACATCTGTTTTGATGAAGCAATTAAGGAATTTGATTTTATCAAGAACGAAGATGAACCTTGTATCTATAAGAAGATTGTAGGACGAACTGTCGTGTTCCTAGTCTTGTACGTGGACGACATTCTTTTGATAGAAAATGACATTCCTATACTACAATCGGTCAAGCTATTCTTATCACAAAGGTTCTCTATGAAAGACCTGGGTGATGCCTCCTACATTCTAGGGATCAAGATCTACAGAGATAGATCCAAGAGATTACTGGGACTTTCGCAGTACAGGTACATAGAGACCATACTAAAGAGATTTAGTATGGAAGATTCCAAACACGGTAATATACCAGCATTGCACGGAATCACCCTCTCCAAGAAGATGTCTCCCAAGACTGACGAGGAGAGAGTTCGCATGAGAATTATACCCTACACTTCGGAGGTAGGATCTATAATGTATGCGATGCTATGTACAAGGCCAGATGTAGTTTACGCACTAAGCGTGGTGAGCCGGTATCAGTCAGACCCAGGTGAGAACTACTGGACATCAGTGAAGAACATTCTCAAGTACCTGAGAAGGACTAAGGAGATGTTCCTGGTTTACGATAATGGAGACCTCAGGGTCGAGTCCTTTACCGATTCAAGCTTCCAGAGTGACAAGGATGACAGCAAGTCTGTCTCAGGTTTTGTGTTTACCCGCAACGGAGGGGCGGTGTGTTGGAAGAGTTCCAAACAGGATACCGTCGCAGACTCGACGATGGAGGCTGAATACATTGCTGCAAGCGATGCCGCAAAAGAGGCGGTCTGGATGAAGAAGTTCATTAGTGAACTTCAGGTGGTTCCGTCCATTGTTGACCCAATACCTTTGTATTGCGATAACAATGGGGCTATAGCTTTAGCGAAGGAACCAAGGTCCCATCAGAAGTCCAGACACAACTTAAGGCGGTATCACCTGATCAGGGAGATCATTGATCGCCAGGAGATCGAGGTACGGAGAGTGGACAAAAAAGACAACACGGCGGATCCATTCACAAAGGCCCTCCCTCAAACACAGTTCGAGCGACTTTTTGAGCTATTGGGTATGCGGTACGCCAGCAGCTGGCCATAGAGCAGACGTTGGGTATGCGGTACACCAATTACTGGCCTTTAGTGCAAGTGGGAGATTGTTGGATATGTATGCCCTAGAGGCCATTATTGTATAGTACTAGTTTGTATAATACATTTTGGAAGCTTGGGTAATATATACGGGTTTACGACAGTCTTGCTCAGTATAGTAGTATGCTACTTGGTTTGTTTATATCTTAATATGTATATATGTTTCTTTTAACATATCACTAATACATATTGATGGAGCCCTTAGGATTTTTGCTTGACTACCGGCATTGTGATGGCGATCACACTAGTGGGGGCTGGGTAGTCTATAAGCACATCCTTAGTTTGGTCCCTAGTCATAGGATTATCGAGACAGGGCATCGATACTCCAGAGTAGACTGGTGCATACGCTTCTTATCCCAGCAGGGGAGATGGTCTGTTCCACAGCCATCAGTACGTCGTACTGGAGATAGTATGCAGGTGCTCATTAGGTTACGAGTACACTGGACAGGACTCGTCAGGAATTGTTGGTTGGTATTATACCTATCGTCAGTTAACAGGTACCAGGTGACATGAGTACAGCTTAGTCCGTTGACTTGACACTGTCACTTCGCCTCGAGTGTGTTCCCACTGTTCTTATATTACTACCCTACCATGGCTCTATTGAGTCGTGCAAACAGGTAGTAGTTGGGTGCAATCCCGAAGCTCTTGGAGGCAGTGACGGTTAGACAGGATTCGTCTCTCCCAGTATTGGGAGTTGATATCGCGCTGTGTCTAGGAGAGCAATTACACATAGTCGTCCCTGGCCAGGGCAAGCGAGATTTACTGGTAGTGTTTCCAGTAGTTTCTCAGGGTGTTCTGGGCTACACTCCGACACGACTTGTACCGCTATTAGGGGACTGACGTTTACCTCCCCCCTAGGCCCTTCATGCGATACTCTCAGACGAACAGACCGGACTGTACGGATATTGTCACATTCAGGTTCAGTAGGAGTTCGGATGGGTTTACCTCATCGGTCTTCTTATCGGCATCTACCTGGGGACCGTTACGTACAGCTAGTACCGCTTGCGGCCTGTGGTTAAACCCACTGCCAGCGTAGTGTCGAGCCTTTAGAGTCCCACAAAGAGAGTTATTCGCCTTTGGGCAAAATAGAGTAGAGGTCGCATGGTTTTGCGACAAGGTTCGTTCACATCCGCGCACTTGTGCACGTTTGGTGTCCGGGCAGTTATTACTAGCGGGCTTTGGTTTAAGACAAATCCTAGTATTTGTTTTGGGATTGGTTTTGTCTCATTGTATTCGTGTTCCTCGGAACACGGATGCGGGTGTGTATGCACAATTGACAGAGGCAGAGGAACCTCATTAGGGTTATTGACCGTTGACTTTTTCTTAACCCTAATGAGAATGAGAAATATGATTAATGATATTAATTAAGGATAATTGTGCCATGGTTAAGTTGACCATTTGACTTTTGTTGACCTTTTGACTTTGGTTGACAGGTTGACTTTTGTTGACCTTTTAACCATCATCATTTCACTTGCAAGATACTTCTTGTTTCTTGCAAAATGCATTTAATGTTGAAATGATAATGGTCATTCAAAACTAACCATCACTATTTTTCTTAATTATTATTATTATTATCATTTTCTCTCATATGAGAGCATGGTTGTGTTTTTCTCTCATAATCTCATACTTTTTCTCTTTCTTGAAAAAAGTTCTCCCTCTTCCTCTCTCAAAGCTTTAATCTTTCATGTGTTGAAAATCAAAAGCTCTTGAGACAAAACCATCAAAACATCTCTCTACTCTTTCTAGGGTTCTTTGTTTAGCAAGCCAAGCATCCTAGTCACCTCTTGGTTGAGGTAGGAGCTCAAGGTAGAGGCCTTCGGGTGGATCTTTGTTCGGCAAAGAGAAGACGACGAGGAGGAGCCGTCTACACCACTCCAAGGAGCAAGCAAGAAGGAGGACCACAACAAGAAGAGAAGGAGTTCAAGATCTAGGTATAACCATTCAACATAGTAGCTAGAACTTGTTGTTAGTATGTTAGTTTTGTTTAGCAAAGATCCTTCATGGTTGGTCCATATTACCTTGTGAGAAAATTTTGATTTTTACTTATTCCGCCTCCCCGGCAGAACCGGGGTGGATAATATGGACCCAACAGTGGTATCAGAGCCTAGCTAAACAACAACTAACTGTTAGAAAAGTGTTTAGAACTTCGATCCGGAAAAAATCCCGAAAACACACCAAAATATTGTATTTTCTGTCGAATTTCAAAACTGGCCTAAAAATATTTCCACAGACATGAAAAATACAAGCAGGTTCTTTTGAGAAATCTGTAGAATTTTGGGCGTCTGAATCGCTCATAGGACCGCTGATCCGCGGCCGATCCAAGCGATCCGCCGCGGTTCCGTGGCCGAGTCAACTCGGCGGCGCACCAAAATTCTTCTGGGGTTCTCTGTGTTGGTTTTGTGTATTCTGGGAATTTTTGTTTCTGCCCAGATTTGTCTGAGTACTGGATTTTACTTGGGGTAGATTCAAATACAGTTATTGATTGAAATTCTATAAACTTTAGCTAAATGGTTATATCTTTAGTGTGATATACGTACTGAACGTCGACTAATCGCTATACGTCGATTAGTGGGATTTGTACATATCTGTGATCTGTGATATTGGATTGTGTATATGAACTTGTTGGATTGTCGCGGATGAATAGACGGGGTTTGTGAGATGAGAGTTTATTTATCTTTCATTTGATGTAAATTGTAAATTGATGTAATATTTTTTTTATGGCCGCACATCCGGGATGAGGTTGTAGCCGCCATTGTATATTATTTCTTTTACTGTTTTTGCTCCTAGGATAGACCCAAGGAGGGGTGCACAAACTACCGGGTACTTTGAAGTGCCGAGTGGCCTACTTACGTTGTTGAGGGAGGTTGCTTCACTTCGGGTACTTGGCGGGTAGTTTTCCGCACCAGTAGGGGTCTAGGATGGGGTTTGGCTATTCATCGTGACCGTGTGATCCGTCTTTCGTTGCAGGCTCGAACGAAACGCGGATTCCTAGCATATCCAATGTGTTGATCTGTGATCTGGAATGGCTATCATTGCATCTGACGAATGTGTATATATCTATATATGATATCTAGTAGGCGTTGCTTATGTTTTGCATCCGCGCTAGTCCAGCCCCCGCTCTGTCGTTAGTTAAGTAACCTAACGGGTGATGACGGGGCCCCGTGGCGAATGCGGATGGCATAAGCGTACGTCATATTTTCGTTGTTTTCTGCAATAGTAGGATTAATTGATGGGACGCATTATATTAATGCAAAGAAAAACAAAACCTAAAAGATGTTGTTGGAACAATTTTCAAAAAGCTGTTATTGCAAGGACGTTCTCTTTTTGTTTTGCACAGAGGTATTCGGTTATGAATGCCCGGCACCTCATTCGACGAGGCAAGGGCCGAGATCCCTTCATCGGGAGTGACCCCTTGGACAGAAGTTTGCGTCAGGGTAATAACTTCATTATAGTCGATTACTCTTGCTTTGCATCAAGGTATTCAGTTTCGAATATCCTGCACCTCATTCGACGAGGAAAAAGCTGAGATCCCTTCACAGGGAGTGACATCTTTAGCAAAAGTTTTCGCCACTTTATTTTTAAAAGGGTTATCATGTTCCTTCAACGATATCAAGTTCATTACGTTAACGGGTTTTCGCCAAAAACCCGGCCGTAGCCCTCCGTCGTTTCAGATAATTAATACTTAGTATTCGTGCTGCGTTTGTTGATTATTCGTCAAGGCACAGTGAACGGTAGCTAAGTAATAATTCTCTGTTGCACTGATAGATGCGATTGGTTAGGACGGTCGCATGATTTTGTTGATTATTCGTCAAGGATCATGCGGGCGGGTCTAATGCAATCCTGGGTAACGACGGGTTGAACTTGATTAGGACCTTTTGATTTGTTGATTATTCGTCAAGGTTACTTGGGTCCTAGGGGCAAAAACCACATCGGGAGTTTCAAACATACAGGAAACTTGCAGATTCAGCATACGTTATGGAGTGTGGTGACTAGAGTGGATTCCATCTAGATCATCAAACAATGATAGTTGGATCCCGATCCCACTGATGAGTTGGATTACTCTCGGGAGATTATTTCACTTAACAATCAATGCTATAAACCAAGTAGGTGTCTAGAAAGATATTAGCGGGGCTACGTCTCCAGGGAAAAGAGGTTATATAATTAAGGAACTTCGCGAAAGCGTTGGAAAACCTCCCTCGAAGTACCAACACTAGCCTGGCTGAAAGGTTAAGCAAGTATTGTGACGTGCAATTAATCCTGACTAGTTCTTCTTTTAAAGGTTTGAAGAAGAATTTGAGGAAACAGTGGGAGCCATCCTGATTAGATAAATTAATAAACCAATCTAATCTTGCAAGAGCGCACGCTGAGTGTTTCTTCTATCTCTCCAGGTAGCAACCATTTCACGCCCTAATCAAGATAATAAAATGTATCGCTTGACCGATCCGAATTCTTATTCGGGGCTGGAGAACGTCGGTTCGGCTCTAACTTATGACAACAGTCATAAGTATGAGCAAGGGAAAAAGGATTGTATGGATTCCAAGGATACCCAGTTGAAGAAGAAGCGTAGTTTTGCATCTACTTCAGGTGTTCTTGTAATTGAGAACTGCTTTACGGTCAGCCCTACCTCCTGGGTACTTGATACCGGATCAGGATCTCATATCTATAATTTATCGCAGGGACTGAGAAAAAGTAGGAAAGTTGCACCTGGTGATATGTCGCTCAGGGTAGCGAACGGAGCACAAGTTAATGCTGCAGCCGTCGGTGAATATCACCTAGTGTTGCCAAATGGCAATACTATGATTTTGAAAAATTGCTACTATATACCTTCCATGGTTTGCAACATCATATCTGTTTCTTTACTCGATAAAGATGGATATAATTTTGTTCTTGATAGAAATATCATGAACATTTACCTTGATAAGGTACTGGTTGCAGAAGGTACACTGTGTAATGGTATCTATGTTCTAAATCAGAATACAGTTCTCAATATACAAAACACACGCAAGTGGAAGAGTTCAGATACGAACGAATCCTACTTATGGCATTGTATACTTGGTCATATCGGAGAGAAAAGACTAAGTGAGTTGCATAAAGATGGACTCTTGGATACGTTCGAGTTTTCATCATATGAAACTTATCAGTCTTGTCTCAAAGGAAAGATGACCAAATCTCCGTTTACCGGACATGGAGAAAGAGCAACAGAGCTCTTAGGACTCATACACAATGATGTATGTGGTCCAATGTTTATACATGCAAGGGGTGGGTTCTCATACTTCATCATATTCACTGACGATCTCTCTAGGTTCGGATACGTGTATCGGATGAAACACAAATCTGAAGCTTTTGAGAAATTCAGAAAATTCAGAAATGAAGTAGAGAACCAGATAGGCAAAAGTATCAAGATCATCTGGTCTGATAGAGGAGGGGAGTACTTAAACACGGAATTCCTAGATTAATTAAAAGAGAATGGTATTCTCTCTCAGCTTACTCCTCCTTATACACTACAGCACAACGGTGTATCGGAGCGGAGGAATCGTACCCTATTGGATATGGTTCGCTCCATGATGAGTAGTGCTGAGTTTCCTCTTTCATTCTGGGGACATGCGCTTCAGACAGCGGCATACCTTTTGAATCAAGTTCCGTCCAAATCTGTGCCTAAAACTCCGTATGAAATATGGAGCAGTAAGAAATCATGTCTTAAATTTATTAAGATATGGGGTTGTCCAGCCTATGTGAAAACACAGAAACTGGACAAGCTTCAGGCACGTTCAGTTCTATGTAAATTTGTGGGATATCCTAAAGATTCACTAGGATATCTGTTCTACCACACTGAGGAACAGAAGGTGTTTGTATCTCGCCATGCTACCTTTTTAGAAAGGGAGTTTCTTGCAAAAGAAACTAGTGGGAGTTCGGTAGAACTGGGAGAAATCTATGAACCATAAAATGTAACTGAAGATTTGGAGGAACCACTAGATTCTATAACCCCAGACGAACCTCAGTCACTCCGCAGATCTGGTAGGATTTCTCATCCGCCCGAGAGATACGACGGTTTTCTCATAGACGGGGATCGAGAGGATTGCATCTTGGAAGAAAATGACCCTACCAGTTTCAGGCAGTCCATTATCAGTAGGGACTCTGATAAGTGGCTGGATGCTATGCGATCCGAAATGGAGTCCATGTACACCAATAAAGTGTGGACCTTAGATATTGCTCCACCTGGGGTAAAACCCGTTGGATGCAAATGGATCTACAAAAGGAAACTTAGTGTAGATGGGCAGGTGGAAACCTATAAGGCTAGACTTATTGCAAAAGGTTTTCGTCAAAGAACTGGTATGGACTATGACGAAACTTTTTCTCCAGTGGCTATGCTCAAATCCATTCGGATTCTACTTGCCATTACTGCCTTCCATGACTATGAAATCTGGCAGATGGACATAAAAACGGCTTTCTAAACGGCTGTTTGGAAGAGTGCGTTTACATGGATCAGCCAGAGGGCTTCGTAGACAGTGGGAGCAGCGGGAAGGTGTGCAAGTTGCTTAAATCCATTTATGGATTAAAGCAGGTATCGCAGAGCTGGAACATCTGTTTTGATGATGCAATCAAGGAATTTGATTTCATCAAGAACGAAGATGATCCTTGTATCTATAAGAAGATTGTAGGACGAACTGTCGTGTTCCTAGTCTTGTACGTGGATGACATTCTTTTGATTGGAAATGACATTCCTATGCTACAATCGTTCAAGCTATTCTTATCACAAAGGTTCTCTATGAAAGACCTGAGTGATGCCTCCTACATTCTGGGGATCAAGATCTACAGAGATAGATCCAAGAGATTACTGGGACTTTCGCAGTCCAGGTACATAGAGACCATACTAAAGAGATTTAGTATGGAAAATTCCAAACACGGTAATATACCAGCATTGCACGGAATCACCCTCTCCAAGAAGATGTCTCCCAAGACTGACGAGGAGAGAGTTCGCATGAGCATTATACCCTATACTTCGGCGGTAGGATCTATAATGTATGCGATGCTATGTACAAGGCCAGATGTAACTTACGCACTAAGCGTGGTGAGCCGGTATCAGTCAGACCCAGGTGAGAACCACTGGACATCAGTGAAGAACATTCTCAAGTACCTGAGAAAGACTAAGGAGATGTTCCTGGTTTACGATAATGGAGACCTCAGGGTCGAGTCCTTTACCGATTCAAGCTTCCAGAGTGACAAGGATGACAGCAAGTCTGTCTCGGGTTTTGTGTTTACCCGCAACGGAGGGGCGGTGTGTTGGAAGAGTTCCAAACAGGATACCGTCGCAGACTCGACGATGGAGGCTGAATACATTGCTGCAAGCGATGCCGCAAAAGAGGCGGTCTGGATGAAGAAGTTCATTAGTGAACTTCAGGTGGTTCCGTCCATTGTTGACCCAATACCTTTGTATTGCGATAACAATGGGGCTATAGCTTTAGCGAAGGAACCAAGGTCCCATCAGAAGTCCAGACACAACTTAAGGCGGTATCACCTGATCAGGGAGATCATTGATCGCCAGGAGATCGAGGTACGGAGAGTGGACAAAAAAGACAACACGGCGGATCCATTCACAAAGGCCCTCCCTCAAACACAGTTCGAGCGACTTTTTGAGCTATTGGGTATGCGGTACGCCAGCAGCTGGCCATAGAGCAGACGTTGGGTATGCGGTACACCAATTACTGGCCTTTAGTGCAAGTGGGAGATTGTTGGATATGTATGCCCTAGAGGCCATTATTGTATAGTACTAGTTTGTATAATACATTTTGGAAGCTTGGGTAATATATACGGGTTTACGACAGTCTTGCTCAGTATAGTAGTATGCTACTTGGTTTGTTTATATCTTAATATGTATATATGTTTCTTTTAACATATCACTAATACATATTGATGGAGCCCTTAGGATTTTTGCTTGACTACCGGCATTGTGATGGCGATCACACTAGTGGGGGCTGGGTAGTCTATAAGCACATCCTTAGTTTGGTCCCTAGTCATAGGATTATCGAGACAGGGCATCGATACTCCAGAGTAGACTGGTGCATACGCTTCTTATCCCAGCAGGGGAGATGGTCTGTTCCACAGCCATCAGTACGTCGTACTGGAGATAGTATGCAGGTGCTCATTAGGTTACGAGTACACTGGACAGGACTCGTCAGGAATTGTTGGTTGGTATTATACCTATCGTCAGTTAACAGGTACCAGGTGACATGAGTACAGCTTAGTCCGTTGACTTGACACTGTCACTTCGCCTCGAGTGTGTTCCCACTGTTCTTATATTACTACCCTACCATGGCTCTATTGAGTCGTGCAAACAGGTAGTAGTTGGGTGCAATCCCGAAGCTCTTGGAGGCAGTGACGGTTAGACAGGATTCGTCTCTCCCAGTATTGGGAGTTGATATCGCGCTGTGTCTAGGAGAGCAATTACACATAGTCGTCCCTGGCCAGGGCAAGCGAGATTTACTGGTAGTGTTTCCAGTAGTTTCTCAGGGTGTTCTGGGCTACACTCCGACACGACTTGTACCGCTATTAGGGGACTGACGTTTACCTCCCCCCTAGGCCCTTCATGCGATACTCTCAGACGAACAGACCGGACTGTACGGAGATTGTCACATTCAGGTTCAGTAGGAGTTCGGATGGGTTTACCTCATCGGTCTTCTTATCGGCATCTACCTGGGGACCGTTACGTACAGCTAGTACCGCTTGCGGCCTGTGGTTAAACCCACTGCCAGCGTAGTGTCGAGCCTTTAGAGTCCCACAAAGAGAGTTATTCGCCTTTGGGCAAAACAGAGTAGAGGTCGCATGGTTTTGCGACAAGGTTCGTTCACATCCGCGCACTTGTGCACGTTTGGTGTCCGGGCAGTTATTACTAGCGGGCTTTGGTTTAAGCCAGATCCTAGTATTTGTTTTGGGATTGGTTTTGTCTCATTGTATTCGTGTTCTTCGGAACACGGATGCGGGTGTGTATGCACAATTGACAGAGGCAGAGGAACCTCATTAGGGTTATTGACCGTTGACTTTTTCTTAACCCTAATGAGAATGAGAAATATGATTAATGATATTAATTAAGGATAATTATGCCATGGTTAGGTTGACCATTTGACTTTTGTTGACCTTTTGAGTTTGGTTGACCGGTTGACTTTTGTTGATCTTTTGACCATCATCATTTTACTTGCAAGATGCTTCTTATTTCTTGCAAAATGCATTTAATGTTGGAATGATAATGGTCATTCAAAACTAACCATCACATTTTTCCTTAATTATTATTATTATTATCATTTTCTCTCATATGAGAGCATGGTTGTGTTTTTCTCTCATAATCTCATGCTCTTTCTCTCTCTTGAAAAAAGTTCTCCCTCTTCCTCTCTCAAAGGTTTAATCTTTCATGTGTTGAAAATCAAAAGCTCTTGAGACAAAACCATCAAAACATCTCTCTACTCTTTCTAGGGTTCTTTGTTTAGCAAGCCAAGCACCCTAGTCACCTCTTGGTTGAGGTAGGAGCTCAAGGTAGAGGCCTTCGGGTGGATCTTTCTTCGGCAAAGAGAAGACGACGAGGAGGAGCCGTCTACACCACTCCAAGGAACAAGCAAGAAGGAGGACCACAACAAGAAGAGAAGGAGTTCAAAATCTAGGTATAACCATTCAACATAGTAGCTAAAACTTGTTGTTAGTATGTTAGTTTTGTTTAGCAAAGATCCTTCATGGTTGGTCCATATTGCCTTGTGAGAAAATTTTGATTTTTACCTATTCCGCCTCCCCGAAAGAACCAGGGTGGGTAACGTGGACCCAACAGTGACCATGTGGAGAAGGAGAAAGTTGTTACCGCGACGCGGTAACAACTTTAACTGCAGGGGCTTGCGCCTGCAGGGAAGAGCGTTCCCACAATCAAAAACCCCTCAAATGAGAGGGAATCTGACGAAGTCTGCTACATCGGCCGCATCCGTTTAAACTTCGATATACGGTGTCATAAATCAACTTGGCATCTTCGGAGAGGTGGACGGATAGCACCAATTAGCATCTGCCCCGAAATTTAGGAGAGACGTTCACCGCGTCTTCCCGCGTCTTTCGGCGGGGAACAGTCTCCTTTGAGCGTGGTAGGTTGGAAATCATAGCACAGTGGGAGCCTCACAAGACTCTATGACGATCTCGGGTCTACAGACTAATCTGTACCAGTGTCACCAGAGGACTGCTATCTGATGATAGGTATACTACCACATAGGAGTCCTCAGCGAGTCCTGTTCAGTGTATCCAGTCTCCACTGAGCACCCGTATACCATCTTTGATGTCAAACACCAATGGATGTGGGATCATCCATCGCCCATCATATGGGTCAAGAAACGTATACGCTAGTCTACTCTGGAATATCGATGCCCTGTCTCGATATACTCTCGACTAGGAACAATTAAAGGATGAACTTGTGGCTACCCTGGCCCCACTAGTATGATCTCCATCATAGTCCTGGTAATCAAGTACATATTCTAAGGGTTTTATCAATATGTGAGAGCAAGACAGTATCACAATACAAGTCCACATGTTAAGACATAGAGCAACCAGATAGCATACTATCATGTCGAGCAAGAAAGTCCTCTTTATACATGTCCAAGTATCCACTATAATATACATCGTATATACAATAATGGCCTCTAGGGCATACATATAACTAACAATCTTCCACTTACACTAAGGCCTGTTGTTGTAGTATCTCATACTCAACGTCCCAAAAGTCTCTCGAATAGCATTTGGGGAATGGCCTCAGTGAGTGGATCCACTGTGTTATCCTCTGTGTCAGCTCTCCTGACCTCGATCTCCCGGAGATACAACTATCTCCCTGATCAGGTGATACTGTCTATGAATATGTCTGGATCGCTGACGGGACCGGGGTTCCTAGTCCAAAGCCATAGCTCCATTGTTATCACAATACACATGTGTTGGATGCCCAATGGTAGGAACCTAGTTCATCTCATGAACTCTATTCATCCAGACAACCTCTTTGGCAGTATCGTTGGTAGCGATGTAATTAGCCTCTATCAACGAGTCTGCTATGGTATATAGCTTGGAACCCTTCCAACATATCGTCCCTCCACTGAGGGTGAAGACAAAACCCGAGACAGACTTTCAGTCGCCCTTATCACTCTGGAAGCTCGAATCGGTAAAGGACTCCATTTGGAGTTCACCGTTACCATACACCAAGAACATCTCTTTAATCCTTCTCAAGCACTTAAGAATGTTCTTCAGCTGTCCAGTGGTTTTCCCAAAGATCTTTTCGATACTTATTCACTACACCTAGTGAGTAAGCTACATCTGGTCTGGTACATAACATCGCATACATGATTGACCTGTCTACCAAAGCATAGGGTATCTCTTGTATGCGAGCCCTTTCCAAATCAGTCTCAAGAGACCTCTCTTTGGAGAGAGTGATTCCTGAACATGCGGGTACATTACCACGCTTAGAATCATCCATACTAAACCCCTTTAGTATGGTGTCTATGTACCTGGATCGGGACAATCCCAAATCCGTTTAGATCTATCTCTAAAGATCTATATCCCCAGGACGTAGAAGACATCAGTTGGATCTTTCATGGAGAACCTGTGTGATAAGAGGTGCTTGATCGAGTGCAGCATATGAACACCCTTTCCTATAAAGAGTGTATCATCTGCGTACAATATGAGGAAGACAACCATACTCTCTACAATCTTCTTATTTATACATGGTTCATCTACCTTTTTGATGAAATCAAACTTTTTGACAGCTTCATTAAAACAGATGTTCCATCTCCGCGATGCCTGCTTTAACCCGTAGGTGGATTTAAGCAACTTGCACATGCTTCCGCTGCTCCCACTGTCTACGAAGCCCTCTGGTAGTGTCACATACACGCTCTCTTCTAAATCACTATTTAGAAAAGCGGTTTTGACGTGCAATCTTCCAGATATCTTAGTCATGGTATGCAGCAATAGCAAGTAGAATCCTGATGGACTTAAGCTTAGCAACAAGTCTAGCTTTGAAAGTCTCAACTTTTCCATCTACACCAAATTATCTTTCTCAAATATCTTCTTGCTTCCGATGGGTTTTACCTCTTCAGGAGCAACATCCAAAGTCAATACTTTGTTGGTGTACATGGATTCCATCTCAGATCGCATAGCACCCATCCATTTCATATAGTCTCCACTTGTGATGTCCTGCTCGAAACTAGTTGGGTCATCATCTCCATGATGCAATCCTCTCTCCCACCGTCTATGAGAAAACCGTAGTATCTGCGGAGTGACTTCGGTTCATCAGGGACTATTAAATCCTCTAGTTCCACCAAATCATCAGTTATAGTTTGCTTTGCTGGAACTTCTTCCAGTTCTCCCTCATCGGTACTAATTTCTTCCATAAGAAATTCATTTTCTAAAAAGGTGGCATGTCGAGAAACGAAATATCTTTTGTTCCTCGGTGTGGTAAAAGATATTCCCTCGCAAATGTTTGGGATATCCTACAAACTTGCACAGAACTGACCTTGCCTCAAGCTTGTCCGGATTTTGCTTTTCAACATAGGCCGGACAACGCCATATCTTAACTTGTTTAAGAGATGGTCTCTTCCAATTCCATATCTCATATGGAGTGATAGGCAACAGATTTGATCGGAACTCTATTCAATAGGTATGCAGCTTCTCAAGTGCATGTCCCTGAAAGGAAATAGGCAACTCAGCAGTACTCATCATAGAGCGCACCATATCTCATAGGGTGCGATTCCTCCACCCCGATATACTGTTGTGCTGTGGTTTATACGAAGGAGTAAATTGAGAGAGAATCTCATTCTCTTTTAAATATTCTCGGAATACCGTGCTCCAGTATTCTTCTCCTTGATCATATCAAAAGACTTGAATACTTGTACCTATTTGGTTCTCAACTTCGTACTTATATTCCTTGAAATTCTCAAAAGATTTAGTTTTGTGTTTCAACAAGAACACATGTCCGTATCTTGAGAGAACATCGGTGAATGTAATAAAGTTCGCGGAACCATCCCTGGCATGTGTAGACATAGGACCACATACATCACCATGTATCTGTCCAAGAGTTCGGTAGCTCTTTCTCCGTTTCCAGTAAACGGAGATTTGGTCACCTAATCTTTGAGACATGACTGGCAAGTTTCATAAGATGTAAATTCGAACGGATTCAAATATGCATCCTTATGGAACTTTAGTTAGTCTTGTTTCATCGATATGACCCAGTCTACAATGCCATAAGAAGACTTCGTTCATTTCTGAACTGTTCCTCTTGTGTGTGTACGTTTAGAACTGTAGTTTGATTCAGAACGTATACACTGTTATACAACATACCTTACCCAATCAACACTTGATTTAGGAAAATATTCACAATATTTATTGGTACGAAATAACAATCGCTAAGAATCAATGTATTACCAGTTGGAAACACTAGGTGATATTTGCCAACTGCTTTGGCTGCAACAATTGCACCATCTCTACTACTTAGAGACATATCACTCTATCCCAGTTTTCTACCTGTCTTTAGCCTATGTAACGAATTATATATATGGGATCCTGATCCGGTATCTCATACCCAGGACGTAGAGTAAACTGAGAAACAGTTCTTAGTTACGAACACACCCGAAGACAATGCATCAACATGCTTTTTCTTCATTTGGGTGGCGTGGAAATCCGAATATTCCCCTATTCCTTGCTCAGACTTATGACAATCATAAGATAGAGCGAAACCTACCCAGTATAATAAGTAGATTTGGTCAATACATCCATATTATTATCTTGATTAAGGCATGTCATTGGTCGCTACCAGAAGAGAGAGAGAGAGAAGGATAATCACTTTGCGTGCGCTCTTTGCAAGATTATATTGGTTATTTTTTATCTAATCAGGATGGATCCCACTGTTTTTATCAAATCTTCCTTCAAACCCTAAAAGGTAAGATTAGCCGGGATTAATTACACCCTACAAGTTCGTCAATCTTTCGGCCAGGCCAGTGTCGGTACTTTGAGGGAGGTTCCCCGTGCTTTCGCACGGACCTAATTAAAATAAACCTCGTTTTTCCAGGGGCGTAACTCCGTTAACACCTTTCTAGACACTTACTTTATTGGCTAATTGTAATGTGTAAAACTCTCCTCGGAGTAAATCTTACTCGCAGTGGGTATCGGGATCCAACTATCTCATAGAAGGTATGCAATCTCATTACAAATTTCAACACTTGAAATTCCCGATAATATTCTGCCCCTAGCGTCCTACGATCTTGACAGAGGTCAACAAACCATAGTGCGCTAGTCAAGTTCAATCCGCCATTTCATGATTGAATTAAACCCACCCGCACGACCCTTGACAAAGGTCAACAAGGTCATACAACTACCCTAATCCAATCGCATCACATGCTTTGCAGATTAGCACTAATCAGCTACCGCACACTATGTCTTGACAGAGGTCAACAAACGTAGCACGAATACTAAATAGTACTTATCTGAAATAACGGAGGGCTACGACAGGTTTTTAAGAAAACATTTTGCGTAATGAACTTGATATCGTTGTAGAATCGAGTAATTTTGAAAATGAGTGTTTTTGAGGATTTTATTAGTTTCGCTAAAGAGGTCACTCCCGGTGAAGGGATCTCGGCTCTTTCCTCATCGAATGAGGTGCTGGATATTCTACAAGGAATACCGCTATGCAAAGCAAGAACTAAAAAAGCAATCAAAAAACAAAACCGAGTGGGTTGTAGCATTTGCTAGTTTCGCTAAAGAGGTCACTCCCGGTGAAGGGATCTCGGCTCTTTCCTCATCGAATGAGGTGCTGGATATTCATCAAGGAATACCACTGTGCAAAGAAAAAACTAGAGCTACCCTTTTTGAAAATTTAATTCTACAACATCTTTGGGTTTCTTTCTTTTCATTAATCTCATTAATGAAGTCCCATCATTTAATGTTTCCTAAACATTACAAAAAAATGAAACGAAAATAGAACGTACGCTTATACCATCCGCATTCGCTACGGGGCCCCGTCGTGCATCGTTAGGTTACTTAACTACTGGCAGAGCGAGGGCTAGACTAGCGCGAGTGCAAAACATAAGCAACGTTTATTATATATCAAATATATAATATTACATTCGTCTCACGCTGTTATATGATCAACATCACAGAATCAAGCAGCAGAAGCAACATATGAAATATTGGATATACTAGGATGTCCGTGTTTTAAATTTAGCCAACAACGTAAAACACGGATTCCACAGTCGTGATGAATAGCCAAACCCACATCTCTAGACCCCTACGAGAGCGGCAAGTAACCCAGTCAATTCTAAAGTTAGGAGACCCGGTCTCAACTCCTTGAAATGGTCTCCGACTGGACTCTAGAACCCGGTTACTTGTGCTCGCCGCCTTGGGTCTATCCTAATGCGGAAAAGTAAATAATATACAACAGTGGTGACATCATTCTCAACCCGGAAGTGTCCCAATAAAAGAATATTACATACAGATTTTACATGAATGGAAATAAAACCCCTAATCTCACATAAAAAAACCCGGCTATTCTTTCACGACGATTCAATAAATCATATCAACAACACATGATATCACATATCATCAACGTAAGCAAATATGCGTATCTCTAAAACTCGTTGACATATAGCAACGAGATTGGGATACCCCACATATTACACTTACGGTTGCAGAAAAAGAAACAGAAAATTACAATAATTAGAATCCGCAATTTTCTTAGACATCATAAACCCAGAATATCTCATATTCCGGATTTCATGCCTAACTTATAAAATTTGCATTTTAGTCTCAAATTGAAAACTCTTTTCAATTGGTTGTCGGATAATTCAACAACATTCCTGGCTTAGTGATCGCGTACAATACGCAATTGCGACGGAGTTTTGATCCGAATCAAAATTTCGTGGCAATCGATCAATTGAGACTAAACGGCCAGCTTTACAATATACTAACTAGTTTTCATAAAACTAATTAATCCGGATTATAATAATTGTATCACACACATCACAAAGCTTGTAAAGTAATCGCGACATTAGAATTCCGCACGCAATTAGAAAACTAAACCAATTTTTTAACACTTGAAAAATCCAGTGAGCTAAAGTTCCAAAACCGATCGTTTTAAGCCAATGCGGGAGTCGAAACGAACTTGAAATCTGTACGAATCTTCGCGGGGGAAAAGATCCCAAAATTAACTATCGAATGGGGGACCTAGAGGGGTACCCCACCCCCGAGGCCACCACAAGGTGGCCAGGAGGTGTCCCCAGGGTGAGGTAGACCCGAAACTGCCTAAGGTGGGGCAGTTTCGGGTCCCCACCGCCAAGACCATCTTGTGGTGGTCTTAGGGAGTGGGCCCAGCCGTTCGGTCCCCCCCCCAGGGTGTCCCCAGGGTGCGCACGCTCCACCCCGCGGCTTCTCAGTTCAAACCGTGAGCCCGCGGGGTGTGCAAACAACTCAAAACATCAATTTCGAAACTGTTTTTATCGGCAGTTTTTGCACGACAAAAACGGCGGATTTCTAACATCGCTACAAATTACCCTAATATTCTAGCTTGGCTCTGATACTATGAAAGTCTACCTTAACACTACCATGAGGTTCTAGAGGCATCAAGCATGCCTCATTTTAATTTTTATTAGGTGCTAAGTTAGACTAACAAGATCATTACTAGATTATTAGGGTTTGCCTTTGTGTTGTGATTATGTTAAGAGAAGAAAAGAGTATACAAGCTTTGTAGTTCGAGTCTTTCTCTTCTATAGCTCCGGGTTGAAGTCCACGCGATTCTACTAAGCTCCTCTTCGAGTTGAACGAACCTCCTTCGTGATCTTCGCGCCAAAGACGATCCGCCCGAAGTTCCTCTAGCCCAAGCTAACTCTACACTAAACTCCTTTAGTGTAGCAAACACACCACACCAAATTGCTAGTTTGGTATGGGATGGTGAAGTAGGGGATGTTAAAAGCCCACAAGATTGTGTTCAAGCTTCATGATTCACATCTCATGTGAGGGTTGAAGCTTGAATCATGACATTTGAGGAGGAAGATGAAGCTAGAGAGCAACCATGGGAGCAACTCAAGAAAAATGGCTAAGTGATGAGAATGAGACTAGAATCAATGGCAACTCTTAACCCCCACTTATTCAAGCATGGAATTTTGCAATATAAAATTGCAACCATGCTTGAATAATGAGTCAAGATGAATAAACTATGAATAAAGCCCATGCTTGCAACCATGCTCTCATTTTCCACCTCTTTTCTATTTTTCTCAAAAATAGAAATCATGCCATGCTTCATTATATATATATATATATATATATATATATATATATATATATATATATATATATATATATATATATATATTATGAAGAATAATTAGTGAACTAATGATATTAGTTAAGATATAATTATATCACATATAATGTATATCACATTATTAAATCAACACTTGATTTAATAATCCGGTTATATCACATATGACCGACTAATATCATATATATGTATATCACATTATCAAATCAACACTGATTCGACAATCTGGTTATATCATATATAACCGAACTGATAACAGATAACTGCCAGATTACAATATGGTATCACATACACGTATTTAATCGGGCCCACACACATATCATATATGTGTCCTACTTCGTTTCGCTTGAACCAGGAAACTTCTGTGTGAGACTATAAAGACTCGTCAATATGCCAGCAGTAGGTGATGATCACATCATTCACCTACAAGCTGTCAGCAGTACTAGCTAGACGTAACGGCTACCCGGGTATTGAGCGATATGAAAATCAACAAGCAAGCTCGTCCATACTCTCCATGAAGTCTATCAGTAACACTACTGTACAGTCCGGTCTCTTCTTCGGATATGTCGCATATCATGTCAAGGGATGGTAAACGTCAGACCCCGGTAACGTGATAAGTCATGCCGATGTCTGGCCTATAACGGTTTGAGAAACTACTGATAACACTTATCAGTAAATTTCATAAGCAGCCCTGGCCAGGGACTTTCAGTTATAGACAATCGAGCATAGCGCAACATCAACCCCCAATACCGGGAGAGACGAGACCCCTCCTATCGCTCATTGCCTCCATGCAACTAGGGATTGTACCTAAAATCCACCTGTTTGCACGTCTCCTTTGAGTATGGTAGGGAGGAAATCAAAGCACAGTGGGAGCCGCACAAGACTCTATGACGATCTCGGGTCTACAGACTAACCTGTACCAGTGTCACCAGAGGACTGCTATCTAACGATAGGTATACTACCACATAGGAGTCTTCGGCGAGTCCTGTTCAGTGTACCCAGTCTCCACTGAGCACTCGTATACCATCTTTAATGTCAAACACCAATTGATGTGAGATCATCCATCGCCCATCATATGGGTCAAGAAGCGTATACACTAGTCTACTCTGGAATATCGATGCCCTGTCTCGATATACCCTCGACTAGGAACAATTAAAGGATGAACTTATGAACTACCCCGGTCTCACTAGTATGATCTCCATCATAGTCCTGGTAGTCAAGTACACATCCTAAGGGCTTTATCAACATGTGAGAGCAAGACAATATCATAATAAAAGTCTACATGTTAAGACAAAGAACAACCAGATAGCATACTATCATGTCAAGCAAGAAAATCCTCTCTATATATGTCCAAGCATCCACTATAATATACATCATATGTACAATAATGGCCTCTAGGGCATACATATAACTAACAGTTATTGCGGTCATCGGCGTTTCCTGCCACCATACCATCCCTACAGGTTAAATGCTGCTCACTTTAATGGTCATCAGGAGCTTCTTGGGCTTCTAGCCTCATTGTCCGGAGAGGACGTGATTGCTCAGTGGGATGGATACAATAATATGACCTTCGGGATAGATCCGGCAAAACAGGTCAAACCACCATACTGGAACAAGTTAAGTATTTTCTACGAGCTTCCATTCTGGTCAACAAATTTAGTGCGTCATTGTCTAGACGTCATGCACATAGAGAAGGGAGTATCCGAGCACGTACTCAACTTGTTTCTTTGTAAAGACGGAAAATCGAAAGACAACCTCCATGCTCGGATGAATCTTCAGGACTGGGAACTTAGAAGTGAATTGCATCCTAAACTGATAGCGGGTAAACCAGGCAAGTTTGTACTTCCCAATACCGCGTATCATATGTCACACCGCAAAAGAAAAGGTTCCTGTAGGTGTTGCATGATTTGAAAGTTCCCACAGGTTTCTCAGAATCATTTAGTAAGAAGATAAAAATTGTGAAAGGCAAGATCGATGGGCTGAAAAGTCATGATCACCATATTATTATGGAGCACCTTCTTCCATTAGCCCTCAGGACTTCCCTTCCCGAATCGGTTAGTCTAGTAATCAATGACCTTTGTTGTTTTTTAGAGAATTGTGCGCTAAAATCCTGGATGTTGTGACGCTGGAGAATCTAGAAAAATCTATTTGATTGATATTTTGCAAGCTTGAGCGTATTTTCCCACCGTCATTCTTCAATATCATAATATAGCTGACGATTCATCTTGCAACCGAGGCTAAGTTAGCCGGACCGGTACAATATCGATGGATGTATCCCGTCGAAAGATACGTGGAATTTTTCATTTCACACAATTTGTAAAATTATTGTTGTTCTATATGCCCGTATTTATTTATTTAACATTTTTTTAGGTAGCTCTACACTCTAAAAAAGTATATACGCAATAAAAATCGACCAGAGGGTTCTATCATGCAAGGTTATCTTCTAGATGAAATAAACACATTTTGTTCCCGCTATCTGGACGAGAACATTGAGACGAAGCTTAACCGGCCTCAGAGAATTCAAGACGGGCCATATGGTAAAGCTAATTATAAGAAAGTAGACAATATGTTTATCAACAAGAAATATCGGTTTATCCTCCTCAATAGCGTATGTCTTGAAGAAATTAGAGAGTATGTTTTTTTGGATTAATTTTTATATTTGTGTTTGTGTGTGTATAAAATGATATAATATTAATGTCATAATTTATTGTTGAGAACAGAATTCATATACGTGAGGGGTATTCTAATTGGAATGATGAACGATTGGAAAAATATCTTCATGATAATTTTTGCAATTGGGTTGCAGATCATGTACGTTGTTCGAATAATATTTTATTGCTACCAGTCTTAATCTAAACTTATATCATTATATATTTGCCATAAAATTTGTTTTGTCAGATCCACGATCCAAACTTGTTTGTATCATTAGAGAGAGAATCACGATGTTTAGCTCAGTTTTCTTGTATGGAGGTTGCATATTATAAAAGATTCGGTGTCCTTGAATACAAATTTGAAGTTAAGGACATAAAAACATCTTGAACCACCCATAATAATGGGATTGCGACGGTAGGATCGGATGGTGTGATTTATTATGGATACTTAAATTGCATACTTGGCATCCAATATCTCGAACGATCAGAACCGTTTTATATATTTCAGTGTACTTGGTACGATACACGAACCGATACGGATAAGTGGAGAAACAATCTCGGGATTTGGAAAGATGAATATGGATTGACTAGTATGAACACACTTCGATTTTACGGTCTGGACGATCCATTTATCTTTCCGAACCAAGCGTTCCAAGTATACTACTCACAGTGCTTGAAGCATCCGGGATGGAGTGTCGTATGCCGTTAGAAATTCAGGGATGTTTACGATGTCTCAGAATTCGAGGATCGTATGGAGGACAACGATGAGGATGAAGAAGAGAGAAGACTTAGAGTGCTCCGACCGTCTGTTTCAAAAGACGGGTTGTCTTCGGCTGATCGTGAAGTTACGTGGGTTAGAAATGATATCGATGATGAAATCCAAGTAGATATATTTAATGCGTTCACGAAACGAAAAAGGTTATCAGTAATGTTATATTATTACTTCACATTTCTACGATCTATACATATATTGCTTGCATATGTAATGATTGTACTCTTATCTAGGTTTGATGACGACGACTAGAGCAGCGAGGGGCAGCAGGAGCAACATCCGCGGCAGCGGCAGAGGTAGAGCGGTTCTGCCACTCGGAGAGCTGCGTAGGGAGCTTCACAGGGCTGTTCTTGCACCCCGATCGATATCCCCTTCGGATGATTCCTTCCGTGTGGACTTTGCCACACCTCCAGGTATATTGCATGCATATTCATTTTGAATGTAATATTATAGATATGCACGCATATTTATTTCAAAATAACTTATATAGTCAATGCTTAATTGTCTAACTGTTGGTGGTGCGTCCACATCAGAGGCAGAGGCCACTACCGCACCTGCTGGTATGTTTATATATCCTATAGTGCATACATATTGATTTAGAATGTATACACACATTCTTTTTGCTCTTACTTAGATAATCATTTTTTGATTGTCTAGCAGTAAGTGGTGCCTCCACATCTCGTGCAGAGGACACCACCGCACCTGCGGGTATATTTATATATCCTATATTGTATGCATATTGATTTAGAATATTATATTATTGATATACACATTCTTTTTGCAATTATTTATATAATCTATTTTTAATTGTCTAATTATAGGTGGTGCATCCACATCCGGCGTAGAGGCCACTCCCGCCACTTCCGTACCCTCCGCTCAGTCTGCAGGTTAGTATGAATAAATATAAAATATTTATTCATTTTACATATCCTCTAAGAATAAACATGAACTTCATATAATTTTATCGTCAATGTTTATTTTCTAATTGGAGGGGATGCATCCACGTTCGGGTCACCGGTTGTTCCTCACCAGAAGAACTATCATCCCGCTCGTGCTGCTGCCCGGACCCAGGCTCGTGCTGCTGTCACCGGAGGTATATATCGCACTTCAATTTTCGTTAATCCTTGATTTCTTAATACCACTTTTTCTTAATATTGCTTTTCTTGATATTTCTTGTAGATGTAGGACGGCCCCATCCCGAGAGGGGGACTCGAGGGCCGAATCAATCCCACAGGCTGAGACCTGATAGAGCAAGGGGGAGGCACCATTCTCCCTCTTGTTTACCCCCAATTATCGCTATACTGGCGATTATGCCGAGAGGTTCGGCCGGTATATGGGGGATGAGAACCGCATCCAAAAGAAGTATCCACTTCATGTTGAGTGGGTCGATTAGCACCGGCGCTCATTTGCCCTCTTTTGGGATCAGACTCAGGTATTAATATATATTTTCATTTGACTTATCCAATATATTTATTATTATTTAACGCTTGCAATTTACATACATTATTTTTTTGTATTTGCAGTTGGATTACGACTTTCAGCCTGTACCTGATCCTAATCACCCTGAGAGAGTGCTCGATCTTCACGCTCTGTACCTGGGCCTAATGAAGAACATGCAATCAAATGTCCGATACAATAGGAATGAGCTGAAGATCGACTACTATTTGGTATGGCTGACGACCCCCGAGGCAGAGAGAGCGGCTCTCCTACATACTCCGGCCTTTGCGTGAGTCGACGTAGATACATGGACTCTCTTGTGTCAATATTACGACTCTCAGCGTAAACAAGTTTGTAATTTAAATGTAATTCATTATTTAGTATATAATTTATTTTTTTGTGTTGCTTAATTAGAAAACTAAATCTGAATGTGTTGTGCAGAAACATACCGATCAAAATAAAGAGAATAGAAAGTCGGTGAAGTGGGGTCGCCCCACTTATACAGGTGGCTCGAGGAACATTACTCGTGCCATGGAGGCATCAGTAAATTACAATAGATCTATTTTGATATAATGTAATATTAAGAGTTATTTTATAATATATGTAAATTTTTGGCGAATTGCGGAAAGCTCAGACCCTGGTGCAGGGTGGTACACCGAGCGTACTGACCACGTATCTTGTCGTCCATGGCACCTCGACAGATCCCACCACGGGCGAGCTTCGATTCCCCGACACCGCTACCCACGAGTATTACATAAGTGTTAATATTTATTCTAATTCGAATGAAATTTTTGTTTTGATAAGTTCATATTTAAATGATATACTTATATTTTAATGGTTAATATGGGTGTAGGAGCGGGTGGTGGAGCAGGCGGAAGCATCGGAGATCGATTTTAGTGGAGAGACCGATCCGATGCTACTGACCCCAGTCGTAGACGCCACACACGGAGGGCACCACGGAGGTGGAAGAGAGGCCGGGGATTGGGTCCTAGCAAGACCCATATGAGATTGGTCTCCACTTCGGCAGTTACTTCCCCTACCCTCCGTGAGCAACGCCTGGAGCATGATGTTGCCGCCTTGAAGACCACCGTCGAGGAGTTGAAGGAGATGTTAGTACGTATATTACTTAATAGTAAAATATTATATCACATTATATAGTAACATATGCAATATTAGTAGCATGAGCTTATTTGGTTGTAGACTTAGCTTTGATTAATCATACTTATATAAAACTATCTAATTAAAATAAACTACGGTTTTCCAAACTAGATACCCAAACGAGACGTAAGTCCCTAAGAATTCTTAGATTGGGGTTTCACAATAACCTGATAATGATACGAATTCGACTAAAATCTTATACACCGTTCTTACTCGTTTATTACACACAAAATTTAACAGATGCGACAGGCTACTTCAGCTGCGGCTCCACATGCATCTCCTTCGGCTGCGGCTCCGCAAGCCACTACCTCGACTGCGGTTGCGCAGACTGATTTGAATGATTTTGCGTGCTTGCGCTTTCTAAAAGATAGATCAAAAATATTTGTAACCGCAATCAAGAACGGCGTTGCTTTGCAGCTAGCCGGTGAGTACGGGTCGGTCCACAGGGATGTTGTGAATTTCCGATTCGTTCTTACGAGTTAATTCCGAAAGGTGTTCGGATTAATTATTAAATCTAAAAACTGAATTAACCTAGGGCAATTATCTAGATCTACTCTTGCTAGGGCTAGGTTTAGGGATGGTTTGGGAATGTAATTAAATCTCACCGCTTTCAATACCCGAATGAAGATCTATGAGGAGTTATGGTAATTATCAATAAAGTGGATTAGATCCATTCGGGAAGGTGTTCCTTCCTCTAGGTTCTTATCCTTCCTTTAGAGATCCTTACCCTAACCTCCATGGAAAACATCACACCCGGGCCTTTATACTACGGTATCACCGCTACCTCGAGGGATAGAGTGCCGTAGGGAGCGGTATGTGCATGTATGCATGGAGTCCTATTGTAAATATTTGGTGGGTAAGAAAGGGATGAGAGATCTCATCTCTCAAAATCCTTCCTCAAAGCGAAACACTAAACAAGTTCCTAGGGCATGAATTTAAATCTACCTAGGGCAAAGAATTGAAATCTACACTAGGACAAGAAATTAAATTACTTACAGATGGCTCTCTCCAAACATCAAAGCAGGGTTGTCAGATCTGAATTTCTGAATTAAAGAGAGGCACTGATGCTCTCCAAAAGGTTTTCTGAATTTTTATTAAAAGGAGGCATAAAGTTTACAATGATTAGAGTTCCTATTTATAAAGAATAGGAAACCCTATGGTTACATTTGTTTCGCATGTCTGAAATTACAAAAATAGCCTTTAGGAAATCTTTTCAGAGCCGCAAACAACTTTTGGTAAAATTTCTCGAAGCACGGACACCAGATGGCCGCGGAACCGAGGCAATAGAGGGCTTGGGCCGCGGTTCCGCGGCCCTTTAGAGAGATCAAGGAGTGAAGTTTTGTGGGCTGCTTCCTGTTGGCTTGGGCTTCTTATTTCTATATATCTTTTTCCATTTGGGCTTCTAGGTTGGTTCCAGATCTTCAGTGAACAATTTGCAATGGATTTTTAACCGTCCGCTTTGTATTTTTGGACCTTGAGTTGCCTTGTTAATTGTGAACTGTCTTTCGATGTAGGCTTGACTAAGATCCTCCCATTTGTTGGTCAAAAGTCCATAGTTTCATCATCTTTACATCGTTTTCACTGTTTCCTGTCCAAGAACCTGCAACCTGTAACATGTAGCAGACATGCGTCAAAAGCACCTGTTTATTATAAAAAGAATAAGAATGGGGAATATAGTAATGCAATATTATGGTGTGAACAAATACCCCCAAATTTATCTTTTGCTCGTCCTCGAGCAAACTTATTTTTATTCACTAAAATCCTAACCGCACTTTCGCAGGGAAACGCGATTGCACTGAGCTCGTGCAACAAGCCGTTAAACCTCTAGGTGTCCCTAGTAGGAGGAGTGTTGTCTCCTGAGGGTTTTCAGCGGATTACACCCACAAAATCCTATCAACTCGGCCCATTGACTTTTTTTCTCCAATTAGGTTTTCTAACAAGGAATTCTATTATCTTTTGACTCGCAAATTATCCACCCATATTCTTCACACTTCCTCATCATCTAACTTAAGATTATATATATTATGTAGACCTACTTAGCTTTCGGCATCTCTTAAGTTTTCCTTCTAGGGTTCCATCTCCACTTAGGAATTTTTATCAATTCTACTAAAGATACAAGTTCTATTTTTCATTCCTCTCTCTTATCTAAATTCCAATCATATATCCCTACGTGTATGTATAGATCACCCCTACACTTGGAAATTCAAATCAAGCAATCGTACTCTCGTCCGTTGTCCAAAGTACTTATTAGTAGGTGAATTTTTAATTGAATTTAGCCTACACATCCTTCATGCGACCGTTAATACTTCTTGAGGTACCAACAACCGATTACAAGATGTGTTTGTACTTTAAAGCATAATTCCTAGTCTTGCAACACCCAAGGCTTTAGCAGTGACTCCCAAACCAGTTGGTCTAAGGCACTAGGTGATGAAGCACCCTCGCTAAATATTTTTCTATTTTTTACAGCCTTAAGTAATCACAAAAACCAGTGTTCATTTTTTTTCTTTCCTTTATTCACTCTTTTTTTTCTTTTATTTCTTCGTACTAAGGACTTTAGACAAGAGCATTTCAAGGTCTCTTCTACTATTCCAAGTTTCAAGGTGCGTGATTGTGCAAATTGTAGGGTATACATTTCAGAATCTAGACTTAAGCCAGGAACTATTTTTCAAACTTATACTCTAATAAGAACATCAATACTCTTCTCTTGTTTCGACTTAGCCCAAGAAGTGAACCCAAAATTTTCCTATTTCTAAATAAACTACAAGGCATATACTTTCTACCGTAAAACTTTAAGGAAGGTTATTTTTAGGGTTTTTAATTTACTAAGTCTAAGATTTAGTTGTTCCTAGCCAGTTAACCTATTTGTCAAACTCAAGTCAATTGGCCAAAATTGAATACATTAATTTTTATATTTTTTTGAAATTTTTCAATTTTTTATGGGTTTTCAAATAAATATGCAAATGCAAAAATATATACAAATGAATGCGAAGGAAGAAGACGTACCGAGCATACCCCCAAACTTGAACTTGACAGTGTCCTCACTGTCATACTAAACCAAGAGGGTAAAAATACCGGCACTCCCCTGTTTATTTATTTACAATTTTTTTTTAATTTTTTATTTGTTTTTAATTTTTTTTAAATTTTTTATAGAAAAAGAAAACAAAAATATATATACATATATACAAAGGTTCCCCCCAAACTTAAGCTTGGCCTTACACAAGCCAAAATTTAGCACCAACCATTCAAAAATCTTATCATGGTAATGGTAGAGTTGGTGCAAGAATGAGATGGAAAGAAAAGAGATGAGAAACACGCGAGACCGTGTGGAAAGAAGAATGGTAGAATATGGTCTCGGTGGGGGAGAAGAAGGGCAGAAAGGAGAAAGAAGGGTTGCACGATCTTGAGGGTGTAAATCGAGTGAATAAATTAGCGCAATGTGTGATGACCGATGTGTTAAAAGCGATTGCGCTAACCTATCAACCCGTCGGGAAATGGGGTCAAATCTCTTAAGATTCGCAAGAAAATATGGGTACGCCGAACTTGGTATAGGAGATGAAAGCGTAACGGTCTCTTGTTCGGTCGGAACAATGGGAAGGAGGGAGGGTGATATAACAGTCAAAGGTTCAGGAGGCTGAATTGGAAAATCCGACATATTAAACAAAAATGGTTCAACCTCAATATTATCCTCAAAACTCTCCTCAATATTATCTTTATAATTTTCCTCAAAATTCAACTCATCCATGCCATTATCATCAAAGTCAAGACGCATATGAGATTCGGGAGAGACATCTAATAACTCGGGATGATGATTTGAACATAAAATTTCAATCAAATCGACAGGTTCATCATCCGAAATATTCCCGGCGTCTATATCGTCAATCAAGTGAAAATTAATTTCTTTAGACACCTCATCAAAAGCATGGATATGTATCGATTTAGGTTCTAGAGTGGAGGTGTAAAGGTCGAAAGGATTAAGTATGGTTTCACTCGAAAGGGGTTCCTCACAATTTGGCAAATCAAACACTACAAAATCACACAACTCATATTTATTTTCAACAGGTGAACTATTTAGGGCAATCGATGGAAAACAGGAGTTGTGGGCTTCAATTGGGTAAGGGTAGGTTTGATTTGGAAATCCTCTCTCCTTCTCACTCTGTCCAACCGCCTCCTTATACATTAAAAAATTTGAAGCTAGCGGGAAACTAGCTACCGGTTCAGCAGGTTGCATAAGGGCGGCCACGGACGCTTCCACATTCCTAACCATTTTGTTTGTTGCTGCAATATAAGCCTCCAACGACTCTTCCAAACTAGACTTGGGTGGTAAGGGGGTTTCGGGAAAAGATTCGAAATTGTGTGGATATGCAAAACTCCCTAATGGCTGTGTAGAATCAATGTCTAGTGAGGGTGGGAAGGTCGGGTAGGACTGGTAGGAAGTAGGTGGTAGGACAGGGGTAGGGTCTACATATGGATAAAAAGGTGAATAGTCTTGTGGATCTCTAGAACTAGATGAGTGGAGAGGTGTGAAAGATCGGCTGCGAGATTGAGCAATATGCTCAGCAATGGACATCGGCTTAGGAGAGACGGTAGGACTTGAAAAAGTGGTATCAACATATGGAGGTGGTAAAGGTTGACTTGGTTGACACAAAGTGGGTTGAAAAGTCAAACTGTTTCCCCTAGACGCCTCTATTTGATCTTTTAAAGATATTTTAGGCAAGGAATGATCGTCTTTAAATTGACTGAACAAATTTCCGAACGACGCAAAATTAGGTTCGGGATACCAAAGTTCGGCAAGTAATTTATTATGTGGGGTACCCATGTTAAAAGAAGAAAGGTGACAAGAAGGAAGGTTGGATGGTGCAAGGATTTATTTGCGGCTAAAAAATTTTTGCAAGTTTCTATAAAATATTTGTCCTTTTTATTTTCATTCTTTTTCTTTTTATTTGGAAAAATTTTGTTGCAAAAAAATTTTTAGAGAAAAGATATGCAACAGCAAAATATTTTATAGAAAAGATATGCAACAACAAAATATTACTTGCAATTGGTTATTATTTGAAGCATATCACAAGAATCTTTATTTGGAAAAAATTGTTGCAAAAAAATATTCGAGAAAAGATATGCAACAAAAAAGATTACTTGCAATCAATTTCAATTTTGAGCGGGGTCCAAAAATCCTGCACAAGATCGTTATTTGGAAGGGAATATATTTTTTAATGTGCACAAAATCCTGCAGGCAATTTTCAGAAAATTTATTAAAAATTACAGAAGAGAAATAACAGAGGAGCTTACAGTGCAAAGTTGGTCAGATGACGTCACTATTCCACCGCCTTTCCGCGGCAAAACGTGGCTCTCACCACGATTTCGCGATCAAATTGACTGAACACTGTCCCAGAAAAATTTTGGTGCTTTGATTCGACTAGACGGCCGTGGTTCCGCGGCCTAAGGTTGGTTTTGGCCGCGGAATCGCGGTGGTATGGGGGGTTCACTGCTCCAAAAATTTGCACTGTTCTGTTGTTCAAAATCTCTTCTGTTCCGATATTTTATTTCCTGTTTTGCTTTCTGAAAATCTACAGATCCGAATTTGTATATCCTGCAAAAATTCAACCACAAAGTATCCCTTCCAAAAATAACAAATGATATATATTTTTATATTTTTTTGGATTTTTCAGATTTTTATGAATTTTTAAATTTTTTGATTTACCCGAAATTGCGAAAAGAAAATTCTACGCCATCCCCGGCAACGGCGCCATTTGATTTGAATGATTTAGCGTGCTTGCGCTTTCTAAAAGATAGATCAAAAATATTTGTAACCGCAATCAAGAACGGCGTCGCTTTGCAGCTAGCCGGTGAGTACGGGTCGGTCCACAGGGATGTTGTGAATTTCCGATTCGTTCTTACGAGTTAATTCCGAAAGGTGTTTGGATTAATTATTAAATCTAAAAACTGAATTAACCTAGGGCAATTATCTAGATCTACTCTTGCTAGGGCTAGGTTTAGAGATGGTTTGGGAATGTAATTAAATCTCACCGCTTTCAATACCCGAATGAAGATCTATGAGGAGTTATGGTAATTATCAATAAAGTGGATTAGATCCGTTCGGGAAGGTGTTCCTTCCTCTAGGTTTTTGTCCTTCCTTTAGAGATCCTTACCCTAACCTCCATGGAAAACATCACACCCGGGCCTTTATACTACGGTATCACCGCTACCTCGAGGGATAGAGCGCCGTAGGGAGCGGTATGTGCATGTATGCATGGAGTCCTATTGTAAATATTTGGTGGGTAAGAAAGGGATGAGAAATCTCATCTCTCAAAATCCTTCCTCAAAGCGAAACCCTAAACAAGTTCCTAGGGTATGAATTTAAATCTACCTAGGGCAAGGAATTGAAATCTACACTAGGGCAAGAAATTAAATTACTTACAGATGGCTCTCTCCAAACATCAAAGCAGGGTTGTCAGATCTGAATTTCTGAATTAAAGAGAGGCACCGATGCTCTCCAAAAGGTTTTCTGAATTTTTATTAAAAGGAGGCATAAAGTTTACAATGATTAGAGTTCCTATTTATAAAGAATAGGAAACCCTAGGGTTACATTTGTTTCGCATGTCTGAAATTACAAAAATAGCCCTTAGAAAATCTTTTCAGAGCCGCAAACAACTTTTAGTAAAATTTCTCGAAGCACGGGAACCAGATGGCCGGGAACCGCGACAATAGAGGGCTTGGGCCGCGGTTCCGCGGCCCTTTAGAGAGATCAAGGAGTGAAGTTTTGTGGGCTGCTTCCTGTTGACTTGGGCTTCTTATTTCTATATATCTTTTTCCATTTGGGTTTCTAGGTTGGTTCCAGATCTTCAGTGAACAATTTGCAATGGATTTTTAACCTTCCGCTTTGTATTTTTGGACCTTGAGTTGCCTTGTTAATTATGAACTGTCTTTCGATGTAGGCTTGACTAAGATCCTCCCATTTGTTGGTCAAAAGTCCATAGTTTCATCGTCTTTACATCGTTTTCACTGTTTCCTGTCCAAGAACCTGCAACCTGTAACATGTAGCAGACATGCGTCAAAAGCACCTGTTTATTTATAAAAAGAATAAGAATGGGGAATATAGTAATGCAATATTATGGTGTGAACACAGACCACTCATGCAGCTCTACAGCCTGCAAAGACTCCCGCACAGTCCGTTCCTTCATTAGTCGAGTTTTTGACGACTCAAAGCTGCGCCGAGAAACAGATGCGCCAGATTACGACGATTATCAGAGGTGGAGGAGTTGGACCGAGTTAGGGTAGCTTTTTTTATATTTTTGAGGATGTATGTACTTATATGATACATATTATATACATTTTGGACGATATTGGTGGTTGTTTGCTTGTTCACGATAATTTAGATTGATATTGTATTCTGTTTGTTTATTTTTTTATATATTATGCGTGAGATGTTGATTATGAATATTTCTGTATTTGGTTATATGATATATATATTATTGTGCACAGGGCGGGTTAAAAACAGGAAGCCTATTTTTAAAAAAAAACCCTGATATTTTGTCCATACGGATTAATCCGTAGGTGCAATATTTGCCCCTACACAATTAGCCGTACCTGATATTTTGTCCCTATGGATATCCTGATATTTTATCCCTACGGACTCAATAACAGGGGTAAAACTTGCCCCTACGAATTAATCTGTATGGGCATTTATCAGGCCCTACGGATAAATCCGTAGGGGAAACTATCAGGCCCTACAGATAAATTCGTAGGGGAAAGTATTTTATTTTATAAACCAATAAATTAAATAAAGATTATGTCCCAATGGAGTAATCCGTAGGGATAAATGCCTCTGCGGAGTAAGCCGTTGGGGCAATTATTACTCCGTAGGGGCATGTTCAGGACGAAAAGCTGCACCTGCGGCTTTTGGACCTACGGTGGAGTTTTATGTCCCTACGAATATCTCCGTAGGGGCAGTGGTTTGCCCCTACGCCTAAATCCGTAGGGACAACCAGTTATTGTAGTAGTGTGTGTGTGTGTGTGTGTGTGTGTGTGTGTGTTTGTGTGTGTGTGTGTGTGTGTGTGAGAGAGAGAGAGAGAGAGGAAAGGTGCCATAGGAAGAGTGATCCAATGCAAACCAGTCCGCGTTATTTAAAAACGGAAACTCTCGGTCTACGCCATATTTGAACTATCCGATCCGTTCAAGTTGATCACCCTACCTTCAAATATATACGTGTATGAAAAATCAGTGGATTTAAAGACCTCTAATATATGCATCGGATAAAGTTTATACTATATCATTGAAAGACGTTCATTTTTGCACCCATCGATGCATATGTTAGAGGTCTTTAAATACTTTGATTTTTCGTACACGTATATTTGAGAGTAAGGTGATCAACTTGAAAGGATCAGATCGTTAAAATTTGTCGTAGATCGAGAGTTCCCGTTTTTATAAAACGCGGACCGGTTTGCAATAGATCACTCCCCTGTGTGTGTGTGGAGAGAGAGAGAGAGAGAGAGAGAGAGTATATCAGTATAACTTAAGCATCATACACTAAAATACCATGAATTATACTTGTCTTGTAACAATTTTTGTACCTTTTCTGAAAATTAAAAATCGAATCCCAACCCTTATATATATAATACCATGAATTATACTTGTCTTATAACAATTTTTGTACCTTTTCTGAAAAATAAAAATCGAATCCCAACCTTCATATATATATGATTCATACCAAAGTTTGAAATGGATTTGATCGACCACATGTCATGATAAGCATTTCGTAGTGTATAAAACATAACCATTAAACTCGTTATGAATTGTAGCTAGCTAGTGGAAAGTATGAACTTTAATGTATATTTTTTCTTGAACTGGTTGAATTACTTCATGGTGTTTTAGTATAAATTATTCTCCACATTCTCCCTAGCTAGCTCCTATAATGTAACGACAGCATGCTTTATGATACAAAGTAGAGAATTATCTGCTTCACTATAATAATATACATCATATACCTATTCTTTGCAACTATATATGCTATGCAATATTCTCTTGCATTCTAGAGATTAGAGAAAAAAAGGTAGAAATGGTTGAATTAATTCATATGGTACTTTAGTACCAATTCGACCTATATCATGATCAATCATCCTTCCCCACACACTCTCTCCTATAATATAACGGTAACATCACCATGGAATGTAGAGAGAGAGAGGGAGGGAGGGAGGGAGGGAGGGAGAGGTGGGTATTAATGGATGGATTGGGATTTAGAATTACAAATTAAAGTATGCATTGGAAAGTGGTGTGTGTGTAGCTAAAAGATAGGAATAGGGTGGGAAATTGTTATTTTATTAGGGTGGTGGCCAATAGAGAGCCCATACTCATTTATTCCATTCAAACTAGATCATGAAGGCATTTAATTGATCACTTCTTGATCTTTCTTCTATATAAACCCTAGTTATCCCCTTCCTTGTTCATCACAACTTCTCAATATATGCTTGGTGGAACACTAGAAGCTTTCTGTGCATTTCAAATGCATATATCAATATATATGTGAGGTGCTAGTACTATAAAGAGGAGAAGAGAGCTCAATGGAGGTTGACAGAAGAGAGTGAGCACTCATGGTATCTTTCTTGCATGAGCTTGCATGCTTGAAGCTATGCGTGCTCACTTCTCTTTCTGTCACCCACCACCAACTACTCTACATCTATAGTGATGGGTGTGAGGGCCTTGGGGTGAACTTGCTCTTCTCTAATTTTATGTATGTTCCTTTCTATAAGATTTTGAAAAAGGATTTATTTAATGCATATATGTGTGCGCTAGCTTGCTCTTTAGTGTAAACTAAAACTTTCGTATAACATGATGACTGCTCTTCACATGTACTACTGGACCTTATCATGGCATTTTTTATTTTTTATTTTTGGGTTTCATGCACGTAGACATGTATATATGCTGGTGTACATGCATGCATGAATATATTACGATGCATACTAATTATAGCTAGGCTAGTGAAATGTACCTACAATATGCATATGATAATTTTAACTATAATTTTTTAATGAAGTATCTATGCAGTCTAATCATCAAATTTATCACAATATACAGATGGTAAAGTACTCTATGTTTGACATTATGATGAATAGTTTCTTGATATATCTGAATTGTGTCCTCCAATGAATTATTTTGCTAGAGGAGATCGGAATCCATGCATATAAATTAATTAGCTAATTGCTTTTATATAACAACCATGCATTCGAAATTTATTAGATTTTCTCCTCTCCTTTTTTATAATCGAATTTGCACACTCTGATCGAATTGGCAAACTCTGATTTTGAAAAGGAAAGTTATATGTTGTGTGCCTTCTAAGCCATGCTCAATTGGTTACTTTGAAGCTAGTTTGAATGGTGGAGGGTTGATGAGTTGATTTGATTTGATTTGATTACATATCTTGATCCACTGAAATATTTTTATCAACTAAACAAGCTTTTGGTAACGGCAAGATAAATTATGTTTTTATTTAATAGTAGGTTGGATTCTGATGGCAATAAATTGAAGTGTTGAGTGCAAAGTTGAGGATTCCTTGTACGTTAAGGAGAGCCATGAGTTTGGAATTTTACTTTCGGCTCTCGAAAGTGTAGTAGCTTTATGTCCTCTGAAATTAGTAATATATATATATGAGAATAATGGAGGAAAGAGACCATGGGAGGGAATTTCCTCCTATGGCAATGAAAAAATACGCCCCCACCATGTTTTTCGACGATCGGAATCCATTATCTTCACCGTTATCATCTAAGATGTGGGTACGCCAAATTTCATGTGATTCTACAACTTTTTCACCGTTGATTTAGCAATGTAAAAAGTTCTATTATCGGTAAACCGTTAATTTTGTACCCATTAATTCAACGGTGAAAAAGTTGTAGAATCACATGAAATTTGGCATACCCACATCTTAGATAATAAAGATGAACATGATGGATTCCGATCGTCGGAAAACACGACGGATGGCGTATTTTTTTGACGCCATAGGAGGAAATTCTCTCCTATGGCATCTTTTCTCCATTATTCTCTCTCTCTCTCTCTCTCTCTCTCTATATATATATATATATATATATATATAATATTCAAGAGTCAATTGACCATGTTGGATATGCGCTTGCGGAGGGAATTGTTCAAGTGCACTTACTCCCCTTAATTAATTAATTTTCTTGCAATAAACATGTACATGTACTCATATGAATTGTATATATGGCTCTTCTTGTGATGATTATCCTTAATTTCTCTTTTATCCTTTTAGATTTAGGTGTGCACATATGAAAGTGTTCGTGTATAGTTTTCTTCTCTTAAATATTGTTGATGTTAAATTATGGTATTGAAAATAAAGGATATAGGATACAGGAAGATGAACCTATACTGTAAAATCCAAAAAAAATTTGAGAATAATTATATGGAAATAATATTTTTCATATTTATGGACAAATTAATCTAAGAAACGGTCAACATAAAAGATTTAAATTTTAAATTTCAAATTTAACCATATTTGGAAAAAAAATTCATGATATTATTTTTTATTGAAGGTTTTCAGCTATCTTATCAATTTTTAATTAAGGCATGTATCCGAATTAAGCCTACCTATATATATTTAAAACCCTAATTTCCTTGGTCATACAAAATTAAAATAAAAAAGAAGAAGGAAAAGAGAACACGAGGTGAAAGAGGCAGCAAAAATTTGAATTCTGAGATTAATTTAAAGGGGAGAACTTACCTGATCGTCGTACCCTGTCTATTGCAAAATCCCTCGAGTTCATTTTGAATCTCGGTTTAGGTTAAGACCTTCCCTTTATTCAAATTTAACTTTCCTTTTGAGATAGAACGTGAGAGATGATGGTTTCGTCGATAGTGGCATCATTGTCGATGTCGATTTTGATCAGCCTATGGCAAGGGTTGAGACTGCCATGGGCTTTGGTTGTTTTGGAAACGGGATGAGAAAGGAAATAAAAGCGATAGATTTAGAGGATAGAAGAGGATGGCTTTGGATCCCGCTTGGGTTAAATTTATTATATCTGATCCGTTTTATAATACATGTCCTTAATAGTTTAATTTTGGTTGCGGTTTGGATTTAGATCCAAACCGACCCGTTTTACTTCAATCCATTATCTAATTAATGAAGTAGTGATTTTTTTGGGACTGGAAAATTTACTTCAGCCTCCTGAGTTTTCATATAATTGTTTTAAAACCCGAAAATCATAAAACACGTTATAAAAAATAGAAAACTTTGCATAAAATCTTCTAAATAAATTCTGTATAATCGTAAGCCTTTTAATTACTTTGTATAGTGTTGGGTATACTTACTTAATATATAGATTTAATAAATATTTAGGCATTTTATTAATTATATGTTTTATATAATTTAGAGCTATCTATCGAGAACTAAGGAGAGACGTTGGAGATTATTAAATCAAATTTGGATTATGCGGTAATAGTAAGTGGATACATTTTTTAGCCAGTTCACAATTATCATGTTATTGCTTGTTAGTTGATGACGTGTGTGCTTATTCGACGCTTGATATACAACTTGAATAATATTTTATTTATCATCGCCGTATATATTTCGATAGACCGACATGTTTTTCATATAGTACTTTGATGCATATACGACTTGGTGATTTTGATTATAATTAGTGTCTTGAGCATGTTATTGGCTATATTTAAATTATATATATTTCTACTATAAAAATAAAAATTGCCGTATGCGTCTCGTAGATTAATACCTGTATGAGTTGGAAAAACAAAATAGCTTACATCCAAATTAGTGGTGTAGTCCCTGTAGGATTATAGCGCGCGTCGTAAGACAAGCTCACCGCGGGTCTTAACATACGATTCTCCCTACCATGGGCTACCCATAATGGCGTTTTACTTATGTCATCCGAGTTAAAGATGTTGACCATAATTAGTCGTAACCTATTAGTTTTTCCGTGCACGAAAATCATTTTTTCTCAAGTACTGCATTTTTATACAAGATTCATACGCAAACTAATATTATCATTGCTTATATAATTGATCGCTTTATGTATTGTTGTTTTCTAATTTAGTATAAATGTATTATACATGTCTCTATTTCCTTACTGAGCGTTATAGCTCACACACTTTTATATGTGGCTGCTAATCCCAATGTGGGGTAACTTTCTGAAGAAGAATTAGCAGAGAGGTTAGGATATACTTCAACTTGGCAGCATGTGGAGCTTTGCGGTCTTGGTATGAATAACTAATTTAGCCGTCTTTCTATCTAGTGGCTAGAATAAACTTTATTCGATAAGATATGTTATCCAATGGTTATTGTAATAAAATTCACTCTATGACTTAGAGTTGTCTAGTTAATCTAGAATTTTTTAATTCACTATTTATGTTCTTGTGGAGATGATTTTTATCTTATAGAGATTTTTGCTAGTTGGGCCTTACGGTCTCATTGTCAAGATCGCGGCATGTCATGCATTTTTTTATGCAATTATATGTGTGAATTTGGAGCGTGACATGTACCAAATATATAAATGTATGGAGCATTCTCTTACTTAACCAAGCGATGTTATACCTTCTGCTATTAAGAGACTCGCCATTCTTGATTTATTTGATCTTCCCAGATTTAGTTTCAAACAATAAGATTGTACGTACCTAGGAGTAGTACTCCTTATTCTTTTTACTTGTTTTACACATGAAGTTATTGGTTGGTACTTTTTAATGCATATTTTATATCTATATTTTTCTTTATTATGTCACACTTAATATTTCGCAAAGGTATTTTTGTGATATTTACAGGTAACAGGGGTTTAATTGCAAAAGGAGAAAGAAAAAAGACCAACACGTGCGGTTCACATCAATAAAATGAGTTAAAAAATAACAGAAGCGTATGGAAAGATTTACAGAGAAATAAAGGCCTTAAAACGATCAATTCAGAGTAAGGAAGGCAGAGACCAAAATGGAGTCCACTTTGCCAACATAGGCCGGCTTTTAGCCTATCCCCTTTGCCAAAATATTCTTAATTTTTCTATGAAGATTTTTTATTTTCTTGTGATTCTGTTGGTATCTTATATTCGATTAAAAGGCTATTTAAAGGCATCAAATACAGAGGGCTAAAATCATCCTCTCTTTAGAGGATCATCTCTCTTATTCTCTTGTTATTTTGGTGGCAAGAGTTTGGAGAGCAAGATCTAGCTTGTAAATATTTCTAACATTTTATTTAATTATTGCAATGTCTTTTTTTTTTATTATTTTGTTTTTGCTTTTATGCACAACTAATTCTCTATTTAGGGTTTAGATGAAACTTGCTCTATAATTGATGTTTGTTTTTAAAAGTTCTTATTTTTCTTTCATAATCTTAATAAAGACTATTTAAATAATAAAAATAGATTTTTTATTTGCAATTCTGATAAACAAGATGGATCAATAAGTGACTAACGACCATGAGGTTTATTTAGGGAAAAGATATGCATTGCTAATAAATTAGGTAGAATGATGATCGATTGACAACCATAAAATTTATCTAGAGAAAGTAAAGTTTATAATTTTATTGTTTGTATTTGATCTTGTTAATTAGGGTTAATTTTGACTAACCGATAAAACTAGGTAGATCTATAATTGACAAACATCAGATCTACGTAGTGGAAGGTTTAGATCAAATTAATCTCAAGTTAATTAGCACATTATCCTTTAGGTAATTATTTTCCCCATTGTTAATTGATAGGGTATGTGATGTTCGTAGAGTGTATGTTTTCTAAAATTGTTTGATAATTTATTGTGTTGAACGTATACTTTGTGCTTCTAACAATTGATAGGAAATTATTTTAGGGGTGGAAATCAAAAGAAAGAAAACAAATTGATTTAAATCACCATGAATAGATTTAGTGGAATCGAAACCCTAGATATTTTTCCTTATATTTATTATATTTATAATTGTTGCAACTTTATTTCTTTTAAAAAATTTCAATTTAATTATTAGTATATTTATCTCACCAAAAAAAAAAATTTCTTTTAATTCGTAGATTTAACTCGGATTGTCATCTTCCCTGCGGATCAACCCACAAGTGCTATAATTGACAATCGTGCATTTACGGTATAATTTAAAACTGCTAAGAAATATGCCATCGGCTAGGTTATATGCCCCCCTCATGTCTTGCATTTTCACTTATGCTGATCAATAAAATACCCAAGGACAAGTTGGGGTCATATATATATAGAGTGAGATGGGGGGAGATCTTAGATGCCACAGAAGGAAATTTTCTTCCTATGGCATCGAGAAAAGTCAAGCCTTCAACAATTTTTTCGACAATCGACATCCGCTGTCATTATTTTCATCGTGCAAGATGTGGATACACTAAATTTGAGAAGAATTCAATAGCTTTTCATCGTTGATATAGTGGGTACAAAATTAACTCTTTTCTGATAGCATAACATTTTTTGTATTTTTACATCACAAAATCAACGATAAATAGGTATTGGATTGTTAGTGATATATGCCCTAGAGGCCATTATCGTATTATACTGGACTGTATATTACATATTAGAAGTTTAGGATATTCACAGTTATAATAACAGCCTTCCTCAAAATGGTAGTATGCTACTTGGTTTGATTCTACCTCAATATGTGCATATGTTTTTTTTAGCATATCGCTTATACATATTGGTAGAGCCCTTACGATCTTTATTTGACTACCAGCATTATGATGGCAGTCACACTAGTAGGGGCTGGGTAGTCTATAAGCACATCCTTATACAGGTCTTTAGTCGTAGGATTATCGAGACGGGGCATCGATACTCCAGAGTAGACTAGTATATATGCTTCTCATCCCAGTAAGGGAGATGGAATGTTCACAGCCATTGGTACGTCGTACCGGAAATAGTATACATGTGCTCATTGGGTTATGAGTTACACTGGACGGACTCGTTGGGAACTGCCGGTTGGTATTATACCTATCGTCAGGTAGCAGTTCCTGGATGGCATGAGTACAGGTTAGTCCGTTGACTTGATATCACTATTCGTCTCAAGTGTGTTCCCACTGCACTTAGATTACTACCCTACCACGGCTCAAAAGAGTCATGCAAATAGGTAATAGTTGGGTGGATTCCCGAAGCACTTGGAGGCAATAGCGGTTAAATAGGATTCGTCTCTCCCAGTATTAGGGGCTGATATCGCGCTGTGTTCGGAAAGCCATTACACAAACTCTCTGGCCAGGGCAAGCGAGATTTACTGGTAGGTACTCCAATAGTTTCTCAAGGTGTATTGGGCTCTACTCCGGCACGACTTATTGCGCTATTAGAGGTCTGACGTTTACCATTCCCCTAGGTCCGATATGCGAGTATCTTAGACGAACAGATCGGACTGTACGAAGATTGTCACAGATAGGCTCAGTAGGAGTTCGGATGAGTTTGCTCATCGGCCTTCTTATCGACAGATACCTGGGTAGTCGTTACGTGCAGCTAGTACCGCTGACGGACTTATGGTTAAACCCACTGCCAGCGTACTGTCGAGTCTTTAGAGTCCCACACAAAGAGTTTCCCTTCTTCGGGAGAAACGATATAGAGGCCGTATGGTTTTACGGCAGGGTTCCGATCACATACGTGTACTGACTACACGCATGATGTTCGGACGAATAATACTAGTGGGCTTTGGTTTAAGCCGGATCCTAGTATTATATTATTGGATTATTATTATCTCATTGTATTCGTATTTTTCGGAATACGAATACGGGTATATATATACGGTGAGGGCATTCTTGTAATTTCACAAGAGATACTTCTAGAAGGGGACACCTCATTATTTGATTTATCTAATTTTTCAAAATAGATTAGTGAAGTGGAAATGGAGATTTTTTTGGCATGGAGTGAAATATGGCTCTTGGTATTTGTTTATTTGTTTGGACTCACTATTCAAGCATGGTTGATATTTTCTATTGAAAAATATTGCATGCTTGAATGAGTGAAGAGAGAAGAGCCATTCTTCACTTGCCAACCCTAGCTCATTTGCAATTTTGCTTTCTTTATCCATAGTTTCTTCTCCTTCTTCCTCAATGTTAGTTATATATATGCTCTAGAGGCCATTGTTGTACATATGATGTATATTATAATCGATGCTTGGATATATATAGAGAGGACTTTCTTGCTCGACATGATAGTATGCTATTTGGTTTCACTTTATCTTAACATGTTGACTTATATTAGTTTACTGTCTTACTCTCATATGTTGATAAAGCCATTAGGATATGTACTCGACTACTGGGACTGTGATGAGATCATACTAGTGGGGCCAGGGTAGTCGACGAGTACATCCTATAACAGTTCCTAGTCGAGTGTGTGTCGAGACAGGGCATCGATATACCAGAATAGACTAGCGTATACGCATCTTAACCCATATGATGGGCGATGTATGATCCCATATCCATCGGTGTTTTGACATCAAGGATGGTGTACGGGTGCTCAGTGGAGACTGGGTACACTGGACGGACTCGCCGAGAACTCCCAGATGGTATTATACCTCACGTCAGATGGCAGTTCTCCGGTGACACTGGTACAGGTTAGTCTGTAAACCCGAGATCGTCATAGAGTCTTGTGTGATTCCCACTGTGCTTTGATTTCCATCTTACCACGTCCAAGAGGGTGTGCAAAATGGTGTCTTTTGGGTACAGTCCCGAATCACATGGAGGCAATGAGCGATAGGAGGGGATTCGTCTCTCCCGGTATAGGGAGTTGATGTTGTGCTGTGTTCGATTGGCTATAACTGAAAGTCCCTGGCCAGGGCTGATATAGAGATTTACTGGTAAGTGTCACCAGTAGTTTCTCGACCTGTTATGAGCCTCGTATCGACACGACTTATCGGTTACTGGGGTCTGACGTATACCACCCCTAGACTAGATATGCAACATATCAGACGAAGAGACCGGACTGTACGGGAGTGTTACTGTTTAGATTCACAGGAGAATGTACATGCTTTCTTGTTGATTTTCTAATCGCTCAATACCTGGGTGGCTGTTACGTTTAGCTGACCGCTTGCAGCTTGTGGGTGTTTGATATGATCATCACCTGCTACCGGCGTATTGACGATTCTTTAGAGTCCTACACAGAGGTTTCTTGACTCAGACAAAACAGAGTAAGAGCACATATGTGATATGTGCAGGAACGAGGATAATACGATATGAGATACCGTATTATATTCTCACGATATTTGATATCAGCCGGGTCATCGGATCAAGTGTTGATTCGATGAATCGGTACATGATATATTAGTCGGTTATATTCGATATAGCCGGATTATCGGATCAAGTGTTGATTCGATAATTTAATGTATAATAATATATATATATATTGCATTACATTATCTAATATTGGCTCGCTTTATTATTTCATTTTCTCACCGGATAATACATTGATATATATGCGATATATGTTAATTGTATTATTTTCTTTTGTTACAAAATATATTATATATGTGATATATAATATTGTAACATGTTATAATTACTAATGCAATATGATTAGTGGAGATTAAACATGGTTAGGGTTTGATTTGGGTTAGTTCTTTCATGAACCTTCTAGAAGGTTTCCTTTTGTTTCTTACAAAGATATTATGATGGATATTTTGTGAGATATTTTCCTTACCCAAACCGTACCCTTAACCTTAGTTAACTCTCTACAAGGGTTAGCCTTGTCATCTTTGACCATGGTTGCATTTGTAATCATATAATGATTTTCATTATTCATCACAAAAGGAATTATTCATTATTCTTCTTCTTCTTCCTTGATCCTTGAAAAAGCTTTCTAGGTTTTCTTTATGTGATGATTTAGTGTGAGAATTTGATAATAAAAGAGAGCATAAATCCTACTTCATCATTCTCATCTAATCTAACCAATTAGATTAGGGTGTTCACCTCATTAGTGAGTGAGAAGCTTGAGTTAAACAAACTTCAAGGTAGATCATCGGAGAAAAGGAAGACTACGAGCTAGCATAGATCATTCGGCTTGTGGAGCCTCTCTTGAGTCCGGGAGATCATGGATCGCGGCGAAGGGACTTCTACTCGGAGCTTATGAAGCGAAAGAGTGGACTACAAAGGTTTTAATCTCTCGCTCTTAGTTGTAAAGATATTTACTTGCATGTTAAACCCTAATAATCTAGCAAATATCCCGGGTTTGGGTTGTTCGGCATGTCTAAATTTTAATTCGGGCATGATTGATGCCTTATAGACCCTTGTATGACTGCCTAGGAACCCTACAGTGGTATCAGAGCCTAGCTAGAGCATTAGGCGACGTGTATACGAAGTTAAATCTCCGATCGAACCCCGAAACATCACCCTCTCTGAAAATTTTGTAAAAATGTGATTTTTTCTGCATTAAAAATACTTAAAAAATCAGCAGGGAATTATAAGGATAACCCTAAAACATGAGCCCCCAAGGCTCTCAAAGAGCCGCGGAACCGCGGCAACAACATGCTTGCCGCGGCGGTTCCGTAGCCAAAAGAGTGAATTGGGGACACATGTTGGTACAGTAATATCCGTAGCTGTTCCTGCATATTTTTGGGTATTTTTAATCTGACTCAAGTATTGAGTGTTCTGGGGATTATTTTGAATTCGTTGATTCGATCGGAAAATTTAATTTCGTTCTATTTTCCGGATAATTTAGAAACTGTTAAAATGTTCAAACAGATATCATTAACTCACTTTTTCCCGGCACGAAAAACTTTCAAGTGTTGAATTTTTCTAGAGTTTAAATCTTTCGGAAAAACGTGCAAGTAACGCGGTGGACCCTCTAGAAGAACACAAACCTTAACTCGATTATGTGACCGTCTGAACTGCCTCTAAATCTTAGGGTTTGGGGCAGTACGGCGTGCCACATGTGAGGCGTTGGCTTGACCCTTCTACGGCTGGACCATTGGTACTGTGACATATTCTGGGATTTTTTGAACTCCGCTCAAGTGTTGAGCTATTTAGGAAATCTTGGGTAATTGATTATTCGATCGGAAAGTTTAATATTGTCTATTTATCTAGAATGTGATTCAATATATGGAATTCATATAGTTAGGCATGAAATGCGAAGTATGTGATATTTCGGATTTACGATGTCTAAAGTGATTGTGGATTCCAAATGTTGTAGTTTTACACTTTCTTTTCTATGACCGTAAGCGTAGTATGTGGGGTATCGCCGGCTTCGTTGCTATACATCAACGACAATCGGGATACGCATACTTGCTTACGTTGATGATATGAGATATTATGTGTTGCTGTGATATGTTATATTGGATCGTCGTGTTCTGAATAGCCGTGGGTTTTATGTGAGATGGGGTTTTTTATTTTCATTCATGTAAAATTCATTTGTATGTAATATTCTTTTATTGGGACACTTCCGGGATGAGGATGATGTCACCATTGTATATTATTTACTTTTCCGCATTAGGTAGACCCGAGGAAGGGAGCACAAGTAACCGGGTTCTAGGGTATAGTGGGAGGCCATCTCGAGAAGTCGAGACCGGGTCTCCTAACCCTAGAATTGGCAGTGTTACTTGCCGCTTTCGTAGAGGTCTAGGGATGTGTGTATGGCTATTCATCGCGACCGTGGAATCCGTGTTTTATACAGGCTCGATATAAAATACGGACGTCCTAGTTTATCCAATATTTCATATGTTATCTTCTGCTGCAATGTTCTGTGATGAGATCATATAACTGTCTGAGACGAATGCTTATACTATATATATATGTTGATATATAAATATTACTGCTTTCGTTTCTTCTGTGATATTTAGGAAGCATTAATTGATGGGATTTTTATTAATGAGATTAATAAAAGAAAAGAAAGCTAAAAAATATTGTAGAATCAAAACTTTATAAAAAGGGTAGCTACAGTTTTGCTTTGCATAGCGGTATATGTGATATACCCTGCACCTTATTCGATGGGGAAAGAGCCGAGATCCCTTCACCGGGAGTGGCCTCTTTAGCAAAACTGGCAGATGCTACAGACTCACGGTTTAGTTTTTGACAGCTTAAATAAGTCTTGCTTTGCACAGCGGTATATATGATATAGCATGCACCTTATTCGATGAGGAAAGAGCCGAGATCTCTTCACCGAGAGTGACCTCTTTAGCGAAACTAGAATAGCCTCAAAGACACTCCTTTTCAAAATCACTTGTTTCTACAACGATATCAAGTTCATTACGCAATAAGTTTTCTGAAAAACCTGTCGTAGCCCTCCGTCATTTCAGATAAAATCTTACTTAGTATTCGTGCTGTGTTTGTTGACCTTGTCAAGGCACAGTGTACGGTAGCTAATTAATGTTTATCTGCTAAAACATGAGATGTGATTCTATTAGGGTATTCGTATGGCCTTATTGACCTTGTCAAGGGTCATACAGGTAGGTTTAATTCAATCGGGAAATGACAAGTTGAACTTGACTTGCGATTTATGATTTGTTGACCTTGTCAAGGTCATAGATCGCTAGGGGCAAAATATTATCGGGAATTTCAAGTGTTGAAATTTGCAATGAGATTGCATACCTTCTATGAGATAGATGGATCCTGATACCCACTACGAGTAAAAGTTACTCCTGAGAGAATTTTACACAGGACAATTAGCCGATCAAGTAGGTGTCTAGAAAGGTGTTAACGGGATTAATCCTCTGGGAAGACGAGGTTTATTTTAATTAGGTCCCTGCGAAAGCACGGGGAACCTCCTTCAAGTACTAACACTGATCTGGCTAATAGATTGACGAAATTGTAGGGTGTAATTAATCCCGGCTAATCTTACCTTTTAGGGTTTGAAGGAAGATTTGATAAAAACAATGGAAGACATCCTGATTAGATAAGATAATAACCAATCTAATCTTGCAAGAGCATACGCTAAAGTATTTCCTTCTCTCTCTCTCCAGGTAGCGACCTTGTCACGCCTTAATCAAGATAATAATATTGATGTATTGACTGAACCCGCTTATTATACTGAGCAGGGGAACGTTGGTCCCGTTATTTCTTATAAGAGTTATAAGACTGAGCAGGAAACAGAAGAATATCTGGATTCTCACGCCACCCAAACGAAAAACATGTATGTTGATGCATCTTCTTCGGGTGTGTTAGTTATTGAGAACTGTTTCTCAGTTCACCCTACGTCCTGGGTATTAGATACCGGATCGGAATCCCACATATGTAAATTGTTACGTGGGCTACGTAAAGGTAGAGAAGTGGGAAGGGGTGATCATTCCGTACAAGTTGGGAATGGTGCAAGTATTGCAGCCAAAGCAGTTGGCGAATATCACCTGGTATTACCAAGTAGTAATACATTGATTCTGAACGAGTGCTATTATATACCGAACATAATGTGCAACATTATATCAGTTTCTTTATTAAGTAAAGAAGGATATAATTTTATAGTACAGGATAATGTTATGAACATATTCCTAAATCAAAAGTTGATTGGATCAGGCTCGTTACATAATGGCATATTCGTTCTCAATCAAAATACTAATATACAAAACACAAATAAAAGGAAGAGTTCAGAAATGAACGAGGCCTTCTTATGGCATTGAAGACTTGGTCATATCAATGCGACACGGCTAGCTAAGTTACATAAGGATGGATATTTGAATCCGTTCGAATTATCATCTTATGATACTTGCCATTCATGTCTCAAAGGAAAAATGATCAAAACTCCGTTTAGTGGACACGGAGAAAGAGTTACGGAACTCTTAGGACTGATACATAGTGATGTATGCAGTCCCATATCTACACACGCCAGGAACGGTTCTTCCTACTTCATTACATTCACTGACGATCTCTCAAGATACGGACATGTGTTCCTGTTAAAACACAAGTCTAAAGCTTTTGAGAAATTCAGAAAATATAAGCACGAAGTAGAGAACCAAACAGGCAAAAGTATTAAGATCCTTCGATCTGATCGAGGAGGAGAATACTTGAGCAATGAGTTCCTAGATTATCTAAGAGAGAATGGGATTCTCTCTCAGCTTACTCCTCCTTATACACCACAGCACAACGGTGTATCGGAGCGGAGGAATCGCACCTTATTAGATATGGTATGCTCTATGATGAGCAATGTTGAGTTGCCTATTTCCTTCTGTGGTTATGCGCTTAAGACAGCAGCATACCTATTGAATCAAGTTCCGTCTAAATCTGTACCTACCACACCATATGAGATATGGAGTGGGAAGAGACCGTATCTTAAACAAGTTAAGATATGGGATTGTCCGGCCTATGTCAAAAAGCAAAATCCGGACAAGCTCGAGGCACGATCAGTTCTATGCAAGTTTGTAGGATATCCAAGAAATTCGTATGGATATCTATTCTACCACAGTGAACAACAAAAGGTGTTTGTTGCTCAGCATGCCACCTTTTTAGAAAAGGAATTTCTTGTAAAAGAAATTAGTGGCGAAGCGGTAGAGCTGGAAGAGGTTCCAGCACCACAAACTACAACTGATGATTTAGTAGAACCAGAGAATTCAGTAGTTCCCGACGAACCTCAGCCTCTCCGCCGATCTAGTAGGGTTTCTCACCCACCTGAGAGATACTACGGTTTTCTCATTGATGGTGGGAGTGAGGATTGCATCATGGTAGATGATGACCCGACTAGTTTCGAGCAGGCCATCACGAGTGGTGACTCTGTGAAATGGCTGGATGCAATGCGATCTGAGATGGAATCCATGTACACCAACAAAGTATGGACTTTGGAAGTTGCTCCTGAAGGGGTAAAACCCATTGGGAGCAAATGGATCTTTAAGAAGAAACTTGGTGTAGATGGAAAAGTTGAGACTTACAAAGCTAAACTTATTGCAAAGGGTTTTCGTCAACGACCAGGGGTGGATTATTACGAAACCTTTTCCCCAGTGGCTATGCTTAAGTCCATCCGGATCTAACTTGCCATTGCTGCATACTATGACTACGAAATCTGGCAAATGGATGTTAAGACCGTCTTTCTAAACGGTAATTTAGAAGAGTGCGTGTACATGACTCAGCCAGAGGGCTTCGTAGATAGTGGGAGCAGCGGAAAGGTGTGCAAACTGCTTAAATCCGTCTATGGGTTAAAGCAAGTATCGCGGAGTTGGAACATCTGCTTTGATGTTGTAGTCAAAGAGTTTGACTTCATCAAAAATGTAGATGAACCTTGTATATATAAAAAGGTTGCAGAGAGTAAGGTTGTCTTCCTCGTATTGTAGGTCGATGACATACTCTTGATAGGAAATGATATTCCTATGCTGCAGTCAGTCAAGCTCTTCTTATCATAAAGATTCTCAATGAAAGATCTAGGTGATGCCTCCTGCATATTGGGAATTATGATCTATAGAAATAGATCTAAAAGGATATTGGGATTGTCCCAATCCAGGTACATTGACACCATACTAAAGAGGTTTAGTATGGAAGAATCCAAGCGTGGGAACCTACCCACGATCTCTGGACCCACTCTCTCCAAAGAGATGTCTCCCAAGACTGATTTGGAGAGAGCTCGCATGCAAGGGATACCCTATGCTTCGGCAGTAGGCTCTATCATGTATGCGATGCTATGTAGCATACTCACTAAGTGTAGTGAGTCGGTATCAAGCAGATCCTGGAGAGAGTCACTGGACAGCTGTGAAGAACATTCTCAAGTACTTACGAAGGACTAAAGAGATGTTCTTGGTGTATGGTAACGGAGAACTCCAGGTGGAGTCCTTTACCGATTCGAGCTTCCAAAGTGATAAGGATGACTCTAAGTTGCACTCGGGATTTGTCTTTACCCTCAATGGAGGGGCGGTATGTTGGAAGAGTTCCAAACAGGATACCGTTGCAGACTCGACGATGGAGGCTGAATACATCGCTGCCAACGATGCTGCCAAAGAGGCTGTCTGGATAAAGAAGTTCATTAGTGAACTTGGTGTGGTTCCATCTATTGAGTATCCAATACCTCTGTATTGTGATAACAATGGAGCTGTGGCTTTGGTCAAGGAACCCATGTCCCATCAAAAGTCCAGACATATTCTGAGGCGGTATCACCTGATCAGGGAGATAGTTGATCGCCGGAAGATCGAGGTCAGGAGAGTAGATACGAAGGACAACACTGCGGATCCACTCACGAAGGCCATTCCCCAGATACAGTTTGAGAGATTATTCGGGATGCTAGATATGAGATACTACAACAGCTGGTCTTAATGCAAGTGGGAGATTGTTAGTTATATATATGCCCTAAAGGCCATTGTTGTACATATGATGTATATTATAATAGATGCTTGGATATATATAGAGAGGACTTTCTTGCTCGACATGATAGTATGCTATTTAGTTTCACTTTATCTTAACATGTTGATTTATATTAGTTTACAATCTTACTCTCACATGTTGATAAAGCCCTTAGGATATGTACTCGACTACTGGGACTATGATGAGATCATACTAGTGGGGCCAGGGTAGTCGATGAGTACATCCTATAACAGTTCCTAGTCGAGGGTGTGTCGAGACAGGGCATCGATACACCAGAGTAGACTAGCGTATACGCATCTTGACCCATATGATGGGCGGTGGATGATCCCATATCCATCGGTGTTTTGACATCAAGGATGGTGTAGGGTGCTCGGTGGAGACTGGGTACACTGGACGGACTCGCCGAGAACTCCCAGATGGTATTATATCTCACGTCAGATGGCAGTTCTCCGGTGACACTGGTACAGGTTAGTCTGTAGACCCGAGATCGTCATAGATTATTGTGTGATTCCCACTGTGCTTTGATTTCCACCTTACCACGTCCAAGAGGGCATGCAAAACGGTGGCTTTTAGGTACAGTCCCGAATCACATGGAGGCAATGAGCGATAGGAGGGGATTCATCTCTCCCGGTATAGGGAGTTGATGTTGTGATGTATTCGATTGGCTATAACTGGAAGTCCCTGGCCAGGGCTGATATAGAGATTTACTGGTAAATGTTACCAGTAATTTCTCGACCTGTTGTGAGCCTCGTATCGACACGACTTATCAGTTATTGGGGTCTGATGTATACCACCCCTAGATTAGATATGCAACATATCAGACGAAGAGACCGGACTGTACGAGGTGTGTTACTGTTTGGATTCACAGGAGAATATACAGACTTGCTTGTTGATCTTCTGATCGCTCAATACCTGGGTGGCTGTTACGTTTAGCTGACCGCTTGTAGCTTGTGGGTGTTTGATATTATCATCACCTGCTACTGGCGTATTGACGATTCTTTAGAGTCCTACACAGAGGTTTCTTGACTCAGGCAAAACGGAGTAGGAGCACATATGTGATATCTACAGGACCGAGGATAATACGATATGAGATACCGTATTATATTCTCGCGATATTTAATATCAGCCGGGTCATCGGATCAAGTGTTGATTCGATGAATCGGTACATGATATATTAGTCGGTTATATTCGATATAGCCGGATTGTCAGATCAAGTGTTGATTCGATAATTTAATATATAATAATATATATGATATATTGCATTACATTATCTAATATTGGCTCGCTTTATTATTTCATTTTCTCACCGGATAATACATTGATATATATGCGATATATGTTAATTGTATTATTTTCTTTTGTTACAAAATATATGATATATGTGATATATAATATTGTAACATGTTATAATTATTAATGCAACATGATTAGTGGAGATTAAACATGGTTAGGGTTTGATTTGGGTTAGTTCTTTTATGAACCTTCTAGAAGGTTTCCTTTTGTTTCTTGCAAAGATATTATGATGGATATTTTGTGAGATATTTTCCTTACCCAAACCATACCCTTAACCCTAGTTAACTCTCTACAAGGGTTAGACTTGTCATCTTTGACCATGGTTGCATTTGTAATCATATAATAATTTTCATTATTCATCACAAAAGGAATTATTCATTATTATTATTATTCTTCCTTGAGCCTTGAAAAATCTTTCTAGGTTTTCTTTATGTGATGATTTAGTATGAGAATTTGATAATAAAAGAGAGTATAAATCCTACTTCATCATCCTCATCTAATCTAGCCAATTAGATTAGGGTGTTCACCTCATTAGTGAGTGAGAAGCTTGAGTTAAACAAACTTCAAGGTAGATCATCGGAGAAAAGGAAGACCACGAGCTAGCATGAATCATTCGGGTTGTGGAGCCTCTCTTAAGTCCGGGAGATCATGGATCGCGGCGAAGGGACTTCTACTCGGAGCTTATGAAGCGAAGGAGCGGACTACAAAGGTTGTAATCCCTCACTCTTAGTTGTAAAGATATTTACTTGCATGTTAAACCCTAATAATCTAGCAAAGATCCCGGCTTTGGGTTGTTCGGCACGTCTAAATTTTAATTCGGGCATGGTTGATGCCTTATAGACCCTTGCATGACTGCCTAGGAACCCTACACTCAAGACCCTAACCCTCATATGAGTTGTGAACCCTAGGGTCTTATGAGATAAAACACTCCATTAGATACTCTACATCTTCTAGGCTACTTAACTTAGCAAACTAAGTACCCTAGTTACCTCGGTTTTGAGGTTGGAACTTGAAATACATACTCTCGAGTGGATCGTCTTTGACGCGAGGAGGCTGGCGCTTCAAGCTTGATTCGATTTTCGAGGAGCTTAAGAAAAGGATAAGAAGAAGAAGACCCAAAAAACTTGTAAACAAGGAGGTATAAAACTCTTACCGAGTAGTTAAACCTCCAAGTAGTATAGCTAGTTAAGGTTTCCGTATAGATCCTGGTGTTTAGTCGGTGTTGCGAGTTTTTTAAAAATCGTTTTTTGTAAATTCCGCCTCCCCGCGAATCCGCGGGGTGCACGACATCGACTTACATGGATTCCACTCAAATTTAGTGTATCCATATCTTGCACAATAAAGATTGTCACGCCCCACTTCCCAGTGTACGGCGAAGTGAACGCGACAAGGTCCGCTACGTATGTACTCAGAAGTACATACGCTAAGCGTAGCTAAGCAATATAAATTAATCACAAGAGACAAAAGATATAGATATAACAGCAACTTTTATTAATAACATTCTTTGTACAATGCATGAAAGGAAAAAATACATCTGAAATGAAAAGCAATGCCTAAACAGTGGCATAACAATAAAAGGAAATACTGGAAAGAACAAGGTACAAAATCTAGAGCTCTGGGTCTTCCTGGAACTGCTCCAAAACTTCACCGGTGGGCTCAATCTCAGCTTGGTCCAACACACCTGACGACATTCAAAGAAGAAGGAAATAGAATGTCGTCAGCGAACAGGTCGCTCGGTAAGTCCCAAAGAATAAAAAGAATGAGAATGACAGAGTAACAGTATTTTCTAAAGTATTACATTGTTGAATATTATGGAATATTGAGTTAACGCTGTTGTTTGTAGCTTGGTACAGAAGGATGCCAGTGTATACGAGGAGGATCTCTATATGCTAGAGATCAGGGCAAAAGGAAAGTACAAGGAACCGTTATGCCACGGTACAACAGCAATAGGATTCAGGTTAGGTGTCTTAATCTGACCACCTCGTGCCACCTTTAACACCTTCCGTACCAATCTACCCCTTAAACCCCGTAATGTTTAACAGTATTGTGGTATTGGAATATGTAACTTGGGTGACTGACCAAAACCATGATATCAGTAAACATGTTGAAACTGTGTAATCAGGTATATGGAATATCAGGATAATGGATGAATATCCATGGTTTGATTCAGTCAAAAAGAATATATTGTTAACTGGATTCAGGGTTTCATGTATTCAAATTGTATTGGAATATAAAAGAATATAGATTGACTTGAATCATATTCGAGTCAGAAATAATCAGACTCTAACCCGAGTCAGACTAAGAGAAAGATAATTTGAAGTTCAATATTAGTTAGGGGCCTTATTGTAATTTTTAAAACTTGAGGGGTTTTATGTAAAAAGTACTTTTGTATAGTTTTCAAAATACACCTCAAGTATTTAATATTCGTCTTTATAGTTATACTGAATGTGAATTTTATTTGTGTTATTCTAGTGAATATATCCTAATAACAGTATTAATTGATTTATCTGAAATTCATGGTATTTTAATGTAACTTTTAATCTTTTATTTTTAGAAAAAAGTGGAAACTTTATCTTATAATAAAATAGGTGTTTTAAATGATAATTATATATCTATAAACACATGGATAATTTTTAAATGAATATTTTATTTTCAAAAAATCTCATTTTCCTTAAATATCGTATTTTAAACCTTTCGAGACCGAATGCTCCTTGCGGAGATCTGAATCTCGCACTACTAGCCTGCGGGTGCACGATGAACCGTACTATCCCTAACAGGTTCCCCAAAGATGGGTTGTAGCGGCACTTTGCTTAGGTTTTATAAATACTTTTCATTTAGGAAAACGGTTTATAAATATAGGGTATTTATTTGCAAAAGAGTACAGTTTTCCGTATTTTAGTTATTAGGGTTTCCTAAGCCAACTAGCCTATTTCTAAGGTCTAAACGATGAGTCATTAGAAGCCTCAAATCGCCTCTTCACCGCCAATTGTGGCCAGGTAAGTACAAGTGAGGAAGGAGGGATCCGCTCACGAATCGTGAGACGGGCCTTTTAAAGTTACCCAAGCTCACTTGCCTAGCCTAGACACCACAAAGTCAGTTTAGATAAACGATCGATGTCCATGGCCAATCGTGCTTTCATTTTATAAAAGATTTTATTTAGAAATGTTTACAACTTAAAGCTTTCCATAAAGATTATAAAGATTATGGTATTTTAGTGAAAAGTCCTGTAATTTCGTATTCTATTTTTTGACATATATCAATTAGGGTTATAATTGAGTGCGTGTAGAGGTAGGTCATTACCTCGTGACTTATTTTAAGTTTTAATGATGTTTAGAGGTTAAACATAATATATTAAACTTAAAGGTATTATAGCGCAAGAATACGGTATTCGAAAACGTTATCATTTCATGTGTGAAAATTCATTCAAATTGGTTTCTACAAGTTTAGTGATCAAGATAAACCTATTTAGGAGTGAGGGAATTAATTAAACTAAGAAAAATGAACTTCATGGTATTTTTATGAAAAGAATACGGTTTTGTAAAGAAGTTATCATTTCATGTGAGAAAATTTGATTAAATTGGTTTATGGGTGATTAATAGTCAACATGAATATGGGTAGGTATTATGTATTAGGTGACAAGTGGAAATTTGCAGAAAAACGATTCGAAAATCGGTTTGTTCCGATTTCCGTCGGGTTCCAAAAAGTCGTATTTTTACTTTAAAGAAAAGAGAGATAGAAGAGGTGGGACTTACGGGTTTAGACAAGCTAAGGGGGCTAAAGAAGGTGGTGGTTTTCGATGCGTCGAAAATGTCGCGAAGGTTCTGATCCGGTCGCCGGAATCCGTCGTCGGTTTCGGCAGTGCTTCGCTTCTCGCTCTTTGCACCGAGTTCTCGAGAATTTGGGAGAGTGGACTTAGAGTGGTGAGGTGAAATGGTAGAGGATAGGGGTCTTTATATAGGGCTAGGCTAGGGTTAGGGTTAGGATTAAAAAATATATAAAAATGTAAAATTCATTAAAAATTCATTAATTTTGGACTTAAAAGAGGTTTAATGGAAATTGTGTAACAGTACTGGAAAATTGGACCATGCAGGGGAATTGACCAAGTCAACACGAAACTTTTTCGTGTTGACGACTCGGCCGACCGGCCGGCGGCGCCGGCCGATTCGGCCGAGTCAGGGCCGAGTCGGGTGTCGTTGGGTAGGGTTTTGTCTGGGGGAGGTTTTGGTATACTTTATTTTTTATAAATTGCAATAAATTGTGAGTTATGGTTGTTTGACCGATTGACTTCCCAAAAAAAATTAAAACAAAATGAAATAAAAATTATGTGGGGCATGGGATTCGAACTCTGGTGGCTTGGTTCAGCAGTGCAAGGTATTACCAATGAGCTACAAGCTCCTTCTTGTAATTATTGTAAGGAATTAGATACTTAAATTGTTTCCAGCAACATCAATACTCCAATTATACACTATATTTAAAGAAAATTTTTGGTATACAAAATTGGAGTTGTTACAATCTACCCTCCTTACAAAAATTTCGTCCTCGAAATTTACAACTTTTATTTAAGGACTAGTTTACAAAAAGGTGCGGATATCTTGCACGCGTCTCATCCTCCCTTTCCCACGTTGATTCTCCTGGAATGTCTTTCCTCCACATTACCCGTACCAAATTAACTTCTTTGTTCCGAAGTGTCTTCACTTTCCTGTCCAGGATCTCCACAGGTTGTTGCTCACAAGACAAATAGGGCTGTATCGTGAGCTCGGAATGATCAAGTACATGGCTGGGGTCACTCGCATACCTTCTGAGTTGAGATATGTGGAACACGTTATGCACTCCTTCCAATGAGGGTGGAAGCGCTAAACGATATGCCACTTCACCGACTCGTTCGAGTATATCGAACGGTCCAATGTATCTTGGACTCAACTTTCCCCGTCTTCCAAATCGGATCACTCCGCGGTTCGGAGATATTTTCAAGAATACACGATCTCCTGGCTGGAACTCCAAGTGTCGTCTCTTCGCATCAGCCCAATGTTTCTGTCTATCTTGGGCTATGCGCATTCTTTCCCTGATAGTACGAACCACATCAACGGTCGCTACTATCATCTCTGGTCTAAGGAGTTCTCTATCTCCGATGTCATCCCAACTTAATGGCGATCGACACTTCCTTCCATACAATGCTGCGAAAGGTGCCATTCCTATACTTGCTTGGTAGCTGTTGTTGTACGCAAACTCCACAAGATGCAGGTGATCTTCCCACGATCCTTTGAAGTCGAGCATACATGCTCTGAGCATATCCTCCAAGATCTGAATAGTTCGTTCCGACTGACCATCTGTTTGTGGATGATAAGCCGTGCTGAAGTTCAGACTTGTTCCCAAGCTTGCTTGCAGACTTTGCCAAAATTGCGATCGGAACCTGGTGTCACGATCGGAGACAATGCAGACCGGTACTCCATGAAGTCTCACAATTTCCTGTATGAGTTCATGGGTATCAGAGATAGTACATTATGACGAGTTTTTAAATCTAAATTAGATTATTACCTCCATGTACTTCTTCGCTAATGTCTCAGTTGATTGGCCAACTCGAAATGGGATGAAGTGAGCCGACTTTGTGAGTCGATCCACAATGACCCAAATCGCATCATTACCCTTTGTGCTGCGAGGAAGAGAAGTTACAAAGTCCATCGTGATGTGCTGCCACTTCCATTCTGGGATTGGTAACGGTTGAAGTAGTCCAGCTGTCCTGTGATGTTCAGCCTTTACCTGCTGACACACCAAACATTTTGCGACACTCCTAGCTACTTCACGCTTCATTCCATGCCACCAATAATTCTGACGTAGATCCTTGTACATTTTGGTACCTCCAGGATGTACTGAATAGGGAGAGCTGTGACCTTCTTTCATTAACTCTTCCCGAACAGGACCCTTTGGTACACACAATCTGCTGCCGATCCATCTTCATGGATGATGAAATATGTTCTGAGTCCATTCTCCACTTGTTCTCTCATATTTTGCAACTTAGCATTGCTAGCTTGTGCTGCTTTGATCTGATTGACAATGGTTGATTGAACTTGTAGATTCATCAAACTTGAAACATCACCTGGCATGACTAGTTCGATCTCCATCTGATGTAAGTCTTGCTGCAGCTTCCACTGGGCGGTGAGATTCATTGCTAATGGTTGGCGACTAAGAGCATCAGGTACTACGTTCACCTTTCCTGGATGATATTGCAAATTGATGTCAAAGTCCGCCATGAGTTCTAACCATCTTCTCTGCCGCATATTCAACTCCTTTTGAGTAAACACATACTTCAGACTTTTATGATCTGTGTAGATGTTCACTCGTTCACCAAGTAAGTAGTGGCGCCAAATCTTGAGAGAAAAAATGACGGCTGCCAACTCCAGATCATGCGTCGGATAATTGCGCTCATGAGTCTTCAATTGTCTTGAAGCATAAGTCACAACCTTACCGTGCTGATGTAGAACACATCCTAATCCCTTACCGGATGCATCACAATGTACTTCGAATCCTCCAGATTGATCCGGTATTACGAGAATAGGTGCAGATGTCAGTCTTGACTTGATTTCTACGAAAGCTTGCTCGCATGCTTCTGACCACACAAATTCTTCATCTTTTCGTGTGAGCTTGGTCAGGGGTGTTGCTATCTTCGAAAAGCCTTCAATGAATCTTCTGTAATATCCAGCTAAACCCAAGAAACTTCGAATATCCTTCACTGATTTTGGCGTAGGCCATTCGCTGACTGCTGAAACTTTTGCTGGATCCACAGAAATTCCTTCTCCTGATACGATGTGTCCAAGAAAACCAACTTGATTTAGCCAAAACTCGCACTTACTGTACTTGGCATAAAGCTGATGTTGACGAAGAGTTTCCAGGACAATTCGTAGGTGCTCCGCATGTTCTTTCTGATTCTTAGAATATACCAGGATGTCGTCGATGAAAATGACAACAAACCTGTCTAAATACTCCCGGAAGACTTGGTTCATAAGGTTCATGAAGATTGCTGGTGCATTGGTCACTCCAAATGGCATTACTAGAAATTCGTAATGTCCATAGCGAGTTCTGAAAGCTGTTTTGTGAATATCAGCTTCCTTGACCTTCACTTGATGATAACCTGAACGAAGATCTAGTTTAGAGAAAACGCAAGATCCACTTAGCTGATCGAATAAATCGTCGATGCGCGGGAGTGGATACTTGTTCTTTATAGTAACTTCATTCAAGGCCCTATAATCGATGCACATTCTGTATGAACCTTCCTTCTTCTTCACCAATAGTACAGGTGCTCCCCAACTTGAAGTGCTGGGACGAATCCATCCCTTCGCCAGTAATTCGTCCAACTGTGTTCGAACTTCCTTCAATCCTTCCAGAATTAGTCTATACGGTGCTTTGATCACCGGTTGTGCTCCTGGTACTAAGTCAATACTGAATTCAAGAGCTCGATCGGGAGGCAAACCTGATATACCTGAACTACCTCCGGTCTTGCTTCTTCCTCTACTTGAGCTGCTTCAACTATTGCTTCTCTTGGCTTTGCTTTGTAGGTACTTGGTTCCAGTGTACGATCTCCACTCTTGAAATAAAAGACCGGATGATCTGGAATCTCAAATACTACCCTCCTTTGACGACAGTCGATGGTAGCATAAAAGGTTCCAAGCCAGTCCATTCTTAGAACCACATCGAAGTTTGGTATGTCCAGTACCTTGAAGTCAGCGTAAAACTCTCGACTGCAGACGATGACTGGACACATGCTGTATCCCATAGTTGCCTTTAGAACACCATTTCCGGAACTGACGTTCCAGCTGGATACAAGCGGTGAGACTGGAATTGCATGGGTTGGGACAAACCGTTGCGACATAAAGCAGTGGGATGCTCCAGTATCAAACAGTGCAAGTGCAGGTAGTGAAGCTACTAGGATTGTACCAGTAATGACTTGGCCAGTGGTCTCAGCTTCTTCCACAGACATCATGAAAGCCTGGCGCTTCGGCACAATCCTCCTGGCCTGAGGAGCATTCCTCGGAGTGTTCCTTTGAGCTTGATGGAACTGTCGAGGAGGTGGTGCAGCTTGTGGTCCCCTGGGTGGTGCTGGCAGTGCAAGTCTGGGAGCAGGTGCCTGAAGAGCTGGTCGCTGCTGATAAGTATTTGCTGGCCTGGGTGCAGCAACTGGGTTCTGTCTTTGGGGACAAGATCCAATACCGTGAGTAGCTGAACCGCAGATCAAGCAAAGGCGGTTGGCTCGACGGCAATCCTTCATCATATGTCCAGTTCTCTTGCAGTAGGTGCAAAAGGCTGGGCTAGGACGATGGGTTGGTACTCCGGGTCTCCCTGGCACGAAAGATGGTCTGGACGTGGCTCCACCTGCCATTTGGTTGGCAGGGCGTTTGACTCCAGAAGACTGAGGTCTGCCTCTCTCTTTTATCACTGCCTCATAACTGCGGGCAGCTTCTAGGGCTTCCTCATGAGTCAAAAACTTTCCTGTGGCTAGAGCAGCCTTGATCTCTGTATCCAAACCTTGCTGAAAATGACGGGCTCTGATCTCGTCCGTCGGTATCAGGTGTGCCGCGAATCTGTTTAAAGATTGTGTTAGCTGTGTAGTATGTGATATCTAAAAATTGAACTATTATAACATATCTTACCGGTTCAACATGGTGAACTCAGCGTCGTATTCATCTACCGATTTGTCCCACATTGATCTTTGCTGTAGATGAATAAACTGCTGCTCCATGGCGAACCTGGCAGTCACAGGGAAATATTTCGCGTCGAACTTCTCGCGAAATGTCTTCCATTCAATCGGCTGTACAAGACGGGTTTCTTCCGCCTTCCACCAATTGCGAGCATTATCCGTGAGCTGTAGCTTCGATACACGGACCCAAGCGTGGTCTGGCACTTGAGCTGCTGCCAGATCGTCCTCGATGCTTTGTGCCGATTCTTCCGCTTCAAGAGGGCTTCCCTTACCAGAGAACTGCTTTGGGTGCAAAGCTCTGAATTGCTTTATTCCCGGTGCATCGGCTTCAGGACGATTCAAAAGTTGTTGCTGTCCCTCGAGAAGGCTGCGGATCGCCTCAAATAGCATCGTTTGCTCAGTGGGTGGTGCAGGAACAACTGGTGTGAGAGGTAGTGCTGGAGGGGTGTTGTTGACGTTGGTGCTGGTGTTGTTCGGGAAATCCATAACCCTGAAGAAAAATTTGGATTAGGACAGATTCAATACATGAAATGATAAGATTCAAGGAATAGAGATTTGCAAGGAATAGAGATTTGCAAGATTCAAAGAACATGAATTGTAAAGAATGTCTTGGTTGCTGCTTCTTGTGTTATATTGCTTAGGTTGTTCACGCAGACCAGAACTGCATGACAGGGATTCATACAGCTCAGACCTGCATGGGCCACCAACAAAACCTGTCACGTCCCGCTTCCCAGTGTACGGCGAAGTGAACGCAACAAGGTCCGCTACGTATGTACTCAGAAGTACATACGCTAAGCGTAGCTAAGCAATATAAATTAATCACAAGAGACAAAAGATATAGATATAACAGCAACTTTTATTAATAACATTCTTTGTACAATGCATGAAAGGAAAAATACATCTGAAATGAAAAGCAATGCCTAAACAGTGGCATAACAATAAAAGGAAATACTGGAAAGAACAAGGTACAAAATCTAGAGCTCTGGGTCTTCCTGGAACTGCTCCAAAACTTCACCGGTGGGCTCAATCTCAGCTTGGTCCAACGCACCTGACGACATTCAAAGAAGAAGGAAATAGAATGTCGTCAGCGAACAGGTCGCTCGGTAAGTCCCAAAGAATAAAAAGAATGAGAATGACAGAGTAACAGTATTTTCTAAAGTATTACATTGTTGAATATTATGGAATATTGAGTTAACGCTGTTGTTTGTAGCTTGGTACAGAAGGATGCCAGTGTATACGAGGGGGATCTCTATATGCTAGAGATCAGGGCAAAAGGAAAGTACAAGGAACCGTTATGCCACGGTACAACAGCAATAGGATTCAGGTTAGGTGTCTTAATCTGACCACCTCGTGCCACCTTTAACACCTTCCGTACCAATCTACCCCTTAAACCCCGTAATGTTTAACAGTATTGTGGTATTGGAATATGTAACTTGGGTGACTGACCAAAACCATGATATCAGTAAACATGTTGAAACTGTGTAATCAGGTAAATGGAATATCAGGATAATGGATGAATATCCATGGTTTGATTCAGTCAAAAAGAATATATTGTTAACTGGATTCAGGGTTTCATGTATTCAAATTGTATTGGAATATAAAAGAATATAGATTGACTTGAATCATATTCGAGTCAGAAATAGTCAGACTCTAACCCGAGTCAGACTAAGAGAAAGATAATTTGAAGTTCAATATTAGTTAGGGGCCTTATTGTAATTTTTAAAACTTGAGGGGTTTTATGTAAAAAGTACTTTTGTATAGTTTTCAAAATACACCTCAAGTATTTAATATTCGTCTTTATAGTTATACTGAATGTGATTTTTATTTGTGTTATTCTAGTGAATATATCCTAATAACAGTATTAATTGATTTATCTGAAATTCATGGTATTTTAATGTAACTTTTAATCTTTTATTTTTAGAAAAAGGTGGAAACTTTATCTTATAATAAAATAGGTGTTTTAAATGATAATTATATATCTATAAACACATGGATAATTTTTAAATGAATATTTTATTTTCAAAAAAATCTCATTTTCCTTAAATATCGTATTTTAAACCTTTCGAGACCGAATGCTCCTTGCGGAGGTCTGAATCTCGCACTACTAGCCTGCGGGTGCACGATGAACCGTACTATCCCTAACAGGTTCCCCAAAGATGGGTTGTAGCGGCACTTTGCTTAGGTTTTATAAATACTTTTCATTTAGGAAAACGGTTTATAAATATAGGGTATTTATTTGCAAAAGAGTACAGTTTTCCGTATTTTAGTTATTAGGGTTTCCTAAGCCAACTAGCCTATTTCTAAGGTCTAAACGATGAGTCATTAGAAGCCTCAAATCGCCTCTTCACCGCCAATTGTGGCCAGGTAAGTACAAGTGAGGAGGGAGGGATCCGCTCACGAATCGTGAGACGGGCCTTTTAAAGTTACCCAAGCTCACTTGCCCAGCCTAGACACCACAAAGTCAGTTTAGATAAACGATCGATGTCCATGACCAATCGTGCTTTCATTTTATAAAAATTTTTATTTAGAAATGTTTACAACTTAAAGCTTTCCATAAAGATTATAAAGATTATGGTATTTTAGTGAAAAGTCCTGTAATTTCGTATTATATGTTTTGACATATATCAATTAAGGTTATAATTGAGTGCGTGTAGAGGTAGGTCATTACCTCGTGACTTATTTTAAGTTTTAATGATGTTTAGAGGTTAAACATGATATATTAAACTTAAAGGTATTATAGCGCAAGAATACGGTATTCGAAAACGTTATCATTTCATGTGTGAAAATTCATTCAAATTGGTTTCTACAAGTTTAGTGATCAAGATAAACCTATTTAGAAGTGAGGGAATTAATTAAACTAAGAAAAATGAACTTCATGGTATTTTTATGAAAAGAATACGGTTTTGTAAAGAAGTTATCATTTCATGTGAGAAAGTTTGATTAAATTGGTTTATGGGTGATTAATAGTCAACATGAATATGGGTAGGTATTATGTATTAGGTGACAAGTGGAAATTTGCAGAAAAACGATTCGAAAATCGGTTTGTTCCGATTTCCGTCGGGTTCCAAAAAGTCGTATTTTTACTTTAAAGAAAAGAGAGATAGAAGAGGTGGGACTTACGGGTTTGGACAAGCTAAGGGGCTAAAGAAGGTGGTGGTTGTCGATGCGTCGAAAATGTCGCGAAGGTTCTGACCCGGTCGCCGGAATCCGTCGTCGGTTTCGGCAGCGCTTCGCTTCTAGCTCTTTGCACCGAGTTCTCGAGAATTGGGGAGAGTGGACTTAGAGTGGTGAGGTGAAATGGTAGAGGATAGGGGTCTTTATATAGGGCTAGGCTAGGGTTAGGGTTAGGATTAAAAAATATATTAAAAAATGTAAATTTCATTAAAAGTTCATTAATTTTGGACTTAAAAGAGGTTTAATGGAAATTGTGTAACAGTACTGGAAAATTGGACCATGCAGGGGAATTGACCAAGTTAACACGAAACTTTTTCGTGTTGACGACTCGGCCGACCGGCCGAGTCCGGCCGGCGGCGCCGGCCGATTCGGCCGAGTCAGGGCCGAGTCGGGTGTCGTTGGGTAGGGTTTTGTCTGGGGGAGGTTTTGGTATACTTTATTTTTTATAAATTGCAATAAATTGTGAGTTATGGCTATTTGACCGATTGACTTCCCAAAAAAAATTAAAACAAAATGATATAAAAATTATGTGGGGCATGGGATTCGAACTCTGGTAGCTTGGTTCAGCAGTGCAAGGTATTACTAATGAGCTACAAGCTCCTTCTTGTAATTATTGTAAGGAATTAGATACTTAAATTGTTTCCAGCAACATCAATACTCCAAGTATTCACTATATTTAAAGCAAATATTTGGTATACAAAATTGGAGTTGTTACAAAGATGATGATGGTAAATGTAGGTCGTCGAAAAAATTGATGGAGGCTTGATTTTTTTTGACACCGTAGGAGAAAATTTCCTCTTTTGGAACCTAAGATTCCGTTTTCTTATATATATAATGGAGTGATCCACTACAAACCGGTCCGCGTTTTTTAAAAACGGGAACCCTCGGTCTTCGACAAATTTTAACGATCCGGTCTGTCCAAGTTAATCACCCAACCCTCTAATATATGTGTTTGAAAAATCATGGGATTTAAAAAGCTCTAGCCTATGCATCGATGGGTGCAAAAATGAACGTCTTTCAATAATGCAATATAAATATCATCCGATGCATAGGTAAGAGGTCTTTAAATCTCTTAATTTTTTATACATATATATTTGAGAGTGGGGTGATCAAGTTGAACGGATCGGATCGTTAAAATATGTCGTAGATCCGGAGTTCCCGTTTTTAAAAAAACACAGACCGGTTTGCAATGGATCACTCCCCTACAAACACACACTTCTACAAGCAAATTGACACTTTTTGTCTGTATGTTTAGTTAAGATTTAATATAAATTAAAATATTCTTACTATAACAAATTTAAATATATGATTTATTAAAATAAGAAATATAAATTTAGAAATTTTATAAATTATGTAATTTCTTTTTTAGATTGAAAGAGTATCTTTTGAAAACAAACAATTCATGTGGGGAAAAATATGTGTGAATTTTAAAAATATAGAACTTTTTAAATTTTAACCATGATATATACGCAATTATCAATTTTGTTTTCATATAATAAATAATAATTACTTCATCAAATTCTGTATGTATCATGTGAAAATATTTATCTGTTTGTTGTAAGTCGATGTCGCGCACCCCGCGGGTTCGCGGGGAGGCGGAATTTACAAAAACGATTTTTCAAACTCGCAACATCGACCTAAACTCCAGGATCTATACGGAAACCTTAACTAGCTATCTCTACTAGGAGATTCTAACTACTGTGTCAGGGTTTATACCTCCTTATTAACAAGTCCTTCGGTCTTCCTCTTTTCCACCTCTTCTTGAGTTCCTCGAAGATCGGATCGCGCTTGAAACGTCAGCCTCCTCGCGTCAAAGATGATCCACCCGAGAGAATGTGGTTCAAGCTCCAACCTCTAAACCGAGGAAACCTAAAGTGCCTAGCTCTCTAAACTAGGTAGCTTAGAAGATTTAGGGAGTTTAAAGAAGTTTTTTATCTCATATAACCCTATGGCTCACAACACATGTGAAGGTTAGGGTTTTTGAGGAAGAAGGAGGAGAAAATGGAGAGAGAAAGGATTTTTGCAAATGAGTAAGTGTTGAGGCAAGTCAAGAATGGCTCACTCATTATCTTTCCTCAAGCATGCATTATTATTTCAATAAGAAATAACAACCATGCTTGAATAGTGTTGCCAAACCAATAAATAAAATGGATAAGCCATACTTGACTCCATGCCTCAAATATCTCCATGTACACCTTATTAATCTATTTTCTAAAATAGATTAATCCAAATAATGAGATATCCCCTTCTAGAAGTATCTCTTATGAAATTACAAGAATGCCCTCACTGTATATACATACCCGTATTCGTATTCCGAAAAATACGAATACAATGAGATAATAACAATCCAATAATCTAATACTAGGATCCGGTTTAAACTAAAGCCCGCTAGTATTATCCGTCCGAACAACATCCGTGCAACTAGTACACGTATATGATTGGAACCCTACCGTAAAACCATACGGCTCCTACATCGTTTCGCCTGAATCAGGGAAACCCTCTGTGTGGGACTCTAAAGAATCGACAGTACGCTGGCATTGGGTTTAACCACAAGTCCGTCAGTGGCACTAGCTGTACGTAACGGCTACCCAGGTATCTGTCGAAAAGAAGGCCGACGAGCAAACTCATCCGAACTCCTGCCGAGCCTATCTGTGACAATCTCTGTACAGTCCGGTCTGTTCGTCTCAGAGTATCGCATATCGGGCCTAGGGGGCGGTAACTGTCAGACCCCTAATAGCGCAATAAGTCGTATCGGTGTAGAGCCCGATACATCCTGAGAAACTATTAGAGTACCTACCAGTAAATCTCGCTTTTCCTGGCCAAAGACTTTGTGTATTGGCTATCCGAACACAGCACGATATCAACTCCCAATACCGGGAGAGACGAATCCTATCTAACCCCTACTGCCTCCAAGTGCTTCGGGACTGCACCCAACTACTATCTGTTTGCACGACTCATTTGAGCCGTGGTAGGGTAGTAATCTAAGTACAGTGGGAACACACTCGAGACTAATAGTGATACCAAGTCAATGGACTAACCTGTACTCATGCCACCCGGGAACTGCTAACTGACGATAGGTATAATACCAACCAGCAGTTCCTATCGAGTCCGTCCAGTGTAACTGATAACCTAATGAGCACCTGTATGCTATCTCTGGCATCGTATACTAATGGCTGTGGGACAGACCACCTCCCCAGACTGGGGAAGAGAAGCATATAAACTAGTCTACTCTGGAGTATCGATGCCCTGTCTGAATAATTCTATGACTAGGGACAATTTTAAGGATGTGCTTATAGACTACCCAGCCCCCACTAGTGTGACTGCCATCACAACGCTGGTAGTCAAGTAAAGATCCTAAGGGCTCTATCAATATGTATTAGCAATACGTTAAAAGAAACATATACACATGTTAAGATAGAATCAAACCAGATAGCATACTATCATAATGAGCAAGACTGTTATTATATCTGTGTATATCCCAAGATTCTAAAATGTAATATACAATCCAGTACTATACAATAATGGCCTCTAGGGCATCTATCACTAACAATCTCCCACTTGCACTAAAGCCATATATTGGCATATCGCAGACCTATCATCTCGAATAGGCTCTCAAACTGCGTCTGAGGGATGGCCTTTGTGAGTGGATCTGCAGTGTTGTTCTCTATATCAACTCTCCGCACCTCGATCTCCCGGCGATCCACAATCTCCCTGATCAGGTGATACCGTCTCAAGATATGTCTGGACTTATGATAGGACCTGGGTTCCTTCGCTAAAGCTATAGCCCCGTTGTTGTCACAATACAAAGGTATTGGATCAATAATAGATGGAACCACCTGAAATTCTGTAATGAACTTCTTCATCCAGACGGCTTCTTTCGCAGCGTTACATGCAGCGATATATTCCGCTTCCATCGTCGAGTCAGCAACGGTGTCCTGCTTGGAGCTCTTCCAACAGACCGCCCCTCCATTGAGGGTAAAGACATAACCCGACATGGACTTGGAGTCATCCTTGTCACTCTGGAAGCTGGAGTCAGCAAAGGCCTCGACCTGGAGGTCTTTACCACCGTACACCAATAACATCTCTTTAGTCCTTCTCAGGTACTTAAGAATGTTCTTAACTGCTATCCAGTACTTCTCCCCAGTGTTTGACTTATACCTTATTGCCACACTCAATGCGTAAATAACATCTGGTCTGGTACACGACATCGCATACATTATAGAGCCTACCGCAGAAGCATATGGTATAATACTCATGCGATCCCTTTCCAAATCAGTTTTGGGAGATATCTCTTTGGAGAGGGTAATCCCGTGACAAGCCCGTAGATTACCACGCTTGGAATCTTCCATACTAAATATTTTCAATATGGTGTCGATGTATTTGGACTGTAAAAGACCCAACATCCTCTTAGATCTATCACAATAGATCTGGATCTCCAGAATGTAGGAGGCATCACACAAGTCTTTCATGGAGAACCTTTGTAATAAGAATCCTTTGACCGATTGTAGCATAGGAATGTCATTTTCTATCAGGAGAATGCCATCTACGTACAAGACGAGGAATACCACAGTTCTCGCTACAATCTTACTATAAATGCATGGTTCATCTGAATTTTTGATAAAGTCGAATTCTTTGACCGTCTCATCAAAACAAATGTTCCAACTCCGCGATACCTGCTTTAATCCATAAATGGACTTAAGCAACTTGCACACTCTTCCGCTGCTCCCACTCTTTATGAAACCTTCTGGCTGATCCATATAAATACACTTTTCCAAATTTTAATTTAGAAAAGCGGTCTTTACGTCCATCTGCTAAATTTCATAATCATGGAAGGCAGCAATTGCAAGTAGGATCCGAATAGATTTAAGCATAGCCACTGGAGAAAAGGTTTCATCATAGTCCAAACCAGGTCTTTGACGAAAACCTTTTGCAACAAGTTTAGCCTTATAGGTTTCAACATGTCCATCTGCACCAATCTTCTTTCTGAAGATCCATTTGCAGCCTACGGGTTTTACCCCTTGAGGTGCAATGTCCAAAGTCCATACTTTGTTGGTGTACATGGATTCCATTTCATTCCGCATTGCATCCAGCCATTTTACTGAGTCTCTGCTTGTAATGGCCTGCTGGAAACTAATTGGCTCATTATCGTCGATGTTGCACAACCTGCAACAGCAACTCCCGCTCCGTCCTAACTGGAGGAGTGACTTACGGGCCCAATGCGGCCTCCATCTTTTCAGTGCCGGTGGGGCAAGTAACAGAAGCCACTACTGGATTGTTCTTTGGGACCATGCTCCCACCAATGAGCGTCGGTGACTCAACGCCACAACCCGATGTTCCCAAGAAGTCGGTCTTCCACTAAATGACGACCGCAACGGCTCCTCTCAACGAGCCGTTCAAAAAGAGGGTCTCAGTCTTTAATAGGCTGAGCCAAAGCTCAAGCGGGGCCGCAAAGAAGCCCGTGATTCCCGAAGGGGCTACCCTAAAAAGGATAGCCCTCCCAATTCCTGCTGCAAATGAATCCGTCAAAAGTGCTTCACCAGTCAGGCGATCGGTCATCGGGAGGCTGACCGTCTCCAATCAAATCGTGCCAAGGACGTCGGTCTTTAACAGGCTGGAAACTGCTGGAGCTCCTCAACAAAACCAGAGGCAAGCTACAACCGCTTCCGAAACTGAGGCGGTCCCTTCAGCAAGGCACGCTCGACGTCGCCACTGGCGCAGAGTAAGAAAAGCTAGGGGCAACTCCGCCTCTGGACTTACCCCACCAGCTCCAATGGTGGATGTCGATGCTGCTGTTCCAACCGGGAACAGTTTTGAACCGCTGAAGTGGGTACGCAGAAACTCTGTCATGCCCCGCTTCCTGGTATACGGCGAAGGGGACGGGACGAGGCCGCTACGTATTTACTGCTAAGTAAATACGTTAAGCGTATCTAAGCAATATAAAAATAAAGCACAAGAGACAAGATATAATAAAAACAGCAACTTTATTTATTCACATTCTTTTTGTACAATGCATGGAAAGTAAATACAACTGAAATAAAGCAATGCCTAAACAATGGCATAACAGAAATGAAAAGTACTGAATGGAAAGTGTACAATGACTAGAGCTCGGGGTCTTCACTGAATTGGTCCAAGTCTTCAGCAGTGGGCTCGATCTCTAAAGTGTCCAGATCACCTGACGATATTCAAAGAAGAAAGAAAGAGAATGTCGTCAGCGAACAGGTCACTTGGTAAGTCCCAAAGGTAAGGGAGAAATAGACAGAATAAGAGGTATATTTTAAAGTTGTATTATATTATTGTAATGTTGTGTTAACGCTGTTGTTTGTAAATTGGTACAGAAGGATGCCAGTGTATATGAGAGGGGTCTTTATATGCTAGAGCCCAGGGCAAACAGAATGTATAAGGAACCGTTAAGCCACGGTACAACAGCAATGGAATATAGGTTAGGTGTCTTAATCTTACTGTCTCGTGCCACTTTTAACACCTTCCGTACCAATCTACCCCTTAAACCCCGTAGTGTATTGTATTGTAAAGATTGTATAGTTGGATGACTGACCAAAACCATGATATCAGTAAACGGATGTAACTGTATAATCATGTAAATGGAATAACTGTAGAATCATGTAAATGGATGTATATCCATGGTTCGGTTCGGTCAATGTAGATTGAATGTATTGAATAGGTTGAATATAGGGATTCATGTTGAATCGGAATATTGTAGATTGTAGATTTTATATTGTAGATTATAGATTGTACTTGAATCATATTCAAGTCAGATTATAATGAGACTCGAAGTAAATTGAATTCCTGATTGTTTTGATGTTATCGGTAACCACTGCACATGGGCGGCAGGATTTGTGTCTCTTTCAAAGTCGATTACCGTATTGATAATACCGTTGTTAAGTTGTCTACCTTAGATAGGCAAGCACCCACTTCTCCGGCTCTCTGAGGCTCAAGAGATTGGTCCCGCTTAAATCTATATTTACTAGGGTCCTTAGGGTAATTTATAGAACTTGAGGGGTTTTATGTAAAAATACTTTTATATAATTTTCAAAATACACCCCAAGTATTTATTAATCGTCTTTAGAGTTGTAATGAATGTAGCTTTTATATTGTGATATTTCCAGTGGAAATATCCTAATTTCATAATAAATGGTATTTATTTGTAATATTGGTATTGTATGGAATTCATGGTATTTTAGTGTAAAATTGATTCTTGTGATTTTTAGAAAAAAGGTGGAATATTTATATCATAACAAAGTAGGTATTTTAATGATAAATATACATATATTTATACAAAAATAATTTTAATATATATTTTATATTCTAAAAAACTCATTTTCTTAAGATGTCGTATTTTAAATCTTTCGAGACCGAATGCTCCTTGCGGAGGTCTGAATCTCGCACTACTAAGCCTGAGGATGTGCGATAATCCGCACCATCCCGAACGGGTTCCCCAAAATGGATTGTAGTGGCGCTTTGCAAAGATTTGTATAAATACTAAATCCTTTAGAAAACGGTTTTATTAAGTAAATGGTATTTATTTACAATGATGTCGTTTTCCTGTATTCTATATTCTCAAGGGTATTGTGCTATATTGCATATGAGTGTGTGAGGAGGTAGGTCATTACCTCGTGATCTACTTAGAGGTATAGCAAGTTTTGTGATGTTAAATGTAGAATTGAAACTATGTGATATTTAAATGAAAATACGGTAAAATGAAATAGCAATTACTTTTGATTTGAAACTTGATCAATATAGTTGATTAGTGTTTAATAGTCAACATGAATTGGTTTAAGCATGATTGTATTACAGAAAAGTGAGGTTTTATAAAGAAACCGAATTGGAAATCGGTTTTGTTCCGATTCCGTCGGGTTTTGTAATTATGTATTTCTAGAAAAGAATAGAGAGATAGAATTTGGGGACTTACGAGTTTAGGACAACAAGGCGAGGGAGATGGATCGGTAGGAGTCGCCGGTGCGTTGTTTCGTCACCGGGAGCTCCTAGGATGGTTGTCGGAAGTTCGCCGGAAAATTCGCCGTAATTTCGCTTCTCGCTCGTTTTCAAAGTACACAAGGTTTCTAATGATTTTTTGAGAGTTGGCTCAGAGTTTTGGGGTGAGAGGGTAGTGTGTAGGGTTGGTGTTTATATGGTTAGGCTAGGATTAGGGTAGATGAAGGGTTTTAATTTAAAAAAATGTAAAAATATGTTAAAATGTATTAAAAATAGAGTAAAAGGGACTTTATGGCTTCTCTGGAACCGATCTAAATAAATGGAGCCGACCCGAGTCGGCAGGTCCGCCGGCCTACTCGGCCGAGTCAGGCCGAGTCGATGGGTTGGGAGGTGGGGAGTCTTCTGGTGTAGCCTCTGGTATATTTAGTTTTTTTAGGGAAGTGGGGTTTTTGAAAGTTATCACGTGTTGACTGTTGGACTTCTAAAAATTTTAAAACAAAATAATATTAAAAATAATATGGGGTATGGGATTTGAACTCTGGTGGCTTGGTTCAGCAGTGCAAGGTATTATCAATGAGCCACAAGCTCTTTCTTGTAATTAAGGAGTGAATTAATTACTTATCTTGTGCTCAGGCAATAAATACCCCTTTATGGATTTTTGAAAAAAATTTGTAAAAACTTGTATAGGAAAATTAGAGTTGTTACAAACTCCCCCACAGTGGTACTGAAGAAATCACCTCCTCCTATTGAGGTCCCTGTACAGGAAAAGCAGGAGCGGCCCCATCAGCGGCTCTCCTCACAAATTCACAGAGTCTGGCGAAAAATCCAGGACTTTGTGATCTACGAAAACTACTCCCGCTGACCGAAGAAATCGAAAGCTCGGTATAAGAAAGACATCCCTCCGTCATACAGCGAGGGTCTTCTTCCACATGGGTGCCTTCTATAAAGGCTCCTTCAACTTCGACCTCCCACAAAAGGGTGAGGCTGGAGAACCTCCCACCGCCGGCGGCAAATTCCAAAGGCGATGGACCCAAACGCCTCAGGTCTGGGGGCATGATCGTGCACACGGTTTACATGGCTTCCAGAAAAGAAGAAAGTCATGCTTCTGTGGGTCATCGGACGCAAACTCGGTTGTTGACGAAAGCTCAGGAGCAACAACAAAGCTCCAAGAGATGCTAACGAAAATAGCAACACTCACCGGACAGAAAGAAGTCCGGAACCAGCAAGCGAACAACGCCAAGAGCAGGAGATCTGCTTGAAAGAAAGGACAAGGAGGCCGCTGAGCAAGCCGCCAACATAAAGCAAATGGCGCTTCTGTTCCAGGACATGGTTACAATGATGATCCAGCCAGAACCTCCAACCGAAGATCCACCGATAATCGTTATGGACGACAGAGGGGAAACATCAACCCCCCTTCCGGCTTTATCAACAGCCAAGGAGGAAACAATCTCCAAGACTGCTCTTAATAACTATATAGATCAACAAATACGAGCTCATCAAGCGAATGAAGCGACTGGCCAAATCGTCAGAACTGGGCGACCGTATCCAGGCTGGTATGATCAAATCAAGTACCCGCTAGGATATACGATCCCCAGGTTCCATGTGTACAAGGGGACAGGAAATCCACACCAGCATGTAGCGCAGTTCAGAGCTTTGTGCGGCAACATTGGAGGCGATGACAAATTGTTGCTTCGCCAGTTCGTTGGCAGCCTGTCAGAGATGGTATTTGAATGGTACTCGGAGCTCCTAAATGACTTCGTCAAAACGTTCATAGAGATAGAACTGCTGTTCACACAGCGGTTTTCCAGCGCAAGCGAGCGCACCCCGATCACGGTATTAATCAATGCCGGAGTGAAGTCTGGAGAAACCTGGGTCCAATACACGATCCGGTGGCGGAACCTATGGTCAAAATGCGAACAACGCATCGAAGAATCTCCCGCTGTGGGCATGTTCATCGGGACCCTTGATCCTCAAACGACTGTGTCCCAGTTCATGACGTTCTTCAAGCCGACCGCCTTCTAGGCTCTGATAGATAAATTGGCCCAAATGGACCAGATGGGCCACGGGCCTGCCTCCTCAAAAATGGACCCTCGAAATGCCAAGGGTAAAGGGAAAGCGGCCTTCGTTGCCAACACTCAACAGCAACCGAGTGATCTGAAACCGGTTTCTCGCCAAAACAACATGCGTCCGTGCATATCCCTGTAAGAAAGGCTAGGACGCGCTTACTCGTTTCCCCATGACAAGACGAGGATACTGTTCGAGCTGGCAGTGCGCAACAAACTCATCACATTGCCATACCCACTACGTCCACCACAACCCGGCGATGTCAACAACCCCAACTACTGCTCCTATCACAGAATGGTGAGCAACCCAATTAAGGATTGCTACGTCTTCAAGAACTGGGTCGGGGATCAGTATTAAGCTTTCTGAGAACTGGAGGGTAAACCCGCTACAGAAGCACGCTCCAAAAAATGTAGATATGCCGGGGGCATCATGCTCGCTCGTAGAAGAAGCTCCATGGGAAGTCGTTCTTTCAGCTAAAACCAAAAGAATGCTGAAAGATCTCCAGGCATGTCCGGCAGTCAGATGGAGAAGCTAACTTGAAATGGAAATCATCAAAAGGATGCTAAAACCGCGTCCCGTACCGAAAACTGTAGACAAAGGGCAAAATCCCCAAGTTTTTTCTTCAAAGTCTTCGAAAAAAAAGAAGAAGACCAAGAAGCCTGTGCAACTTGCCGAGTATGACGACAAGTGCACAAACATAAAAAAGTACATTGATTCACTGGAGGAGTACAACCAAAGGCACGGAAACCGGTCATGCTCGAAGAGTTCCTCAAGCATATTCTTGAGAACGAAGATAGTGACAACGATGAGGAAAATAACTCATCAGAAGAAACCGAAGACTATGTAGCAAGTTACCACATGGTCTCTCATTCGTCGTTAAATGGCGAAGAAGCTCCATCAGCGTCAGAAGGCAACGCGGAGGAACTGGGGGCAGAATCGTCGCTAAAATCCACGGAACTGCCAGAAGACCTGATCGATAAGCTGTTAAACGAAGCTTTTCGAAAAAGCAAAGCTGACCGAGAACACGAAACAACCATATACGAAAAGGCTAAGCGTCAGCATCAGGATGAACAAGCTGCGGCAAGGTGGAGTTGTAAAGTATTTTAACCAAACCAAGACATACCTGCGACAAATAAGAGCAGGATCAAGGCAGAGAAGCGGTTCGCCAAAGCCCTGTCAATGGGAATGAAGCTGCCACCTCTGGTAGGAAACACTCCCGGGGTCATACGTCTCGACGGAGAGGATTCATATCCAAACTAATGCATATATCATAGGAGGGTTACCCACCCTACCGAAGAATGCAGCGCCTTCAAGAAGTGGTTGTAAGAATATGTTGCCCATCAAAAAAACTTCAAGAGGATGAAGCGCAAAGATCGTCGACTGCAAAAAGTGCGGCAAGTGCGCGTGAGAAAATGACTGGTAACTGTCATATGGTTGATACCAGTTCGGAAGGGGATAAACCCCAAGTTCTTACCATCGGGAGCGACTTTGAGGACGAAATGACCCTCATCCCGCTCTTCAAAGACTCCACCTCCGAAAAAGAAGAAGAGGAGAAGAACTGTTAGAACATTCAGCCGCGTAACCGCACGCTGCCTGAAAAGAATCTCGGACCTACAAATAAGGGTTCGAGCAAAAAGGACAAAGGGAAAGAAAAAATCCCTGAGGAAATTGCCCTCGACGAAACCCGCCTTATAGCACAGCAAAACCTGGAGGCTTATAAGGCAAGGATGACGCGGTCATATGAAAAAATGACTAGGCCGAGAACATTCTGCCAAGGCGGACTCATGCTAGTTGTCAAAAAACCTATGATCCCCAACCGTGCAAAACGAGGGAAATTCGAGCCGAACTATGAAATCCCGTACATCATAGACAAGGTCTACCAAGGTGGAGCCTACCTGCTCATGGATATGCATGGCGAAAGACCCTTCCGGCCAATAAACGGCCGATTCCTTAAAAAATACTACACATAACGGGTTACGACCTAGGTCAATGATAGATGACGACGCTTGTGTCCGCTCGCTATCTTCCTGAGTCAGAACCCTAAAAGTAGTATCCAAAAGATCCGTCGCCTCGAAAATGGCGATAATGGACCGAGACGTCCCTAAACTAATACTCGTTTCCGAATGAAGGACCAAGATATCTTTAAACTAAAACTTCGCCTCAAACGGCGACAACGGACCGAGAAGTCTTTAAACTAAAACTTCGCCTCAAATACGGCGACAACGGACCGAGAAGTCCTTAAACTAATCGTTCGCCTCAAATATGGCGGCAACGGACCGAGATGTCCTTAAACTAAAAATTCACCTCAAACATGGCGACAACGGACCGAGATGTCCTTAAACTAGCACATCGCCTCCAAAACGGTGATATGCTTCCTTGAGATCTATATTGCAATCGAAGTCTCAACGGCAGAGGTTGCAACTCAATTCCTACTGGCTACACAGCTGCTTTAGCGATGAAGCCACCACCAAATTCCACCAGTAAATAGATGGGTCGCCCGTAGTGAAATTACTTTCGAGAGTTCCATTATTCGTTAAAAAAACGGTATGTCCACAAGAAAAATGAGCACGGATGAAAACCCGTAAGGGCGCCGTGAGTAAAAACGGCAGGATTACCGGCGAGCTTGTGAAAACCCGGGAGGGCGCAATCTCGTTAAAAAAACGGTACGTCCGCAAGCAAAATGGGCACGGATGAAAACCCGAAAGGGCGCCGTGAGTAAAAACAGCAGGATTACCGGCGAGCTTGTGAAAACCCGAAAGGACGCAATCTCGTAAAATTTTCACTTATGAGATCCTCTCGACTCGTAAGGAGAACCCCCACTATGAGACCCTCACGGCTCATAGAATTCGAAAGTATTAGATTACAGGGATCTAAACCTGTTCTGAAGCCGTCATATCCCCCAAGTTGCCATACAAGCAGTCCAATATTGGCCCTTGTATACAATCCACGAGCATAAATAAACGATTTTCCCGCCAAGTTCCACCAATGATGAGAAATGTTCTCATATTGTGAACGGCACTTGTAAGTTCTCTCGACTTATAAGGAAAAAACACTCTTGTAAGATTTTTACAACTTGCAAGGGAGAACACACACTTAAGAATCCCCACAATTCCTAAGGAGAAAATACACTTATGAGATCCTCACGACTCGTAGGGAGAAATAACTTTATGAGACCCTTACGGCTCATAAAGTCAAAAAGTCTTAGTCGACAGGATCCTAACCCTGTTTACTAAGCCATCTTTGTTCAAATTGACAAAGGCACATGATGATTCGTTTCTGGCAATATCCCAGTTGTAGCGATACTGATGCCTAAACAGGTGTCAAATTCTAAGTCTTTTCACGGCAAATGATGATTCGCTCCTGGCAATATTCCAGTCGTAGCGATGCTGATACCAAGGTTGGTATAAGATTCCAAACTCGCAATAAAAATCAGCGTGCAAAAAATACGCATATAAAAATATCCGAAATGATGGGGCAACTCGAAATAAAAATCAGCGAGCAAAAAATATGCATATAAAAATAGCCGAAATGGTGGGGCAACTCGCAATAAAAATCAGCGAGCAAAAAATATGCATATAAAAATAGCCGAAATAATGGGGCAACTCGGAATAAAAATCAGCGAGCAAAAAAATATGCATATGGAAACAGCCGAAATGATTGGGCAACTCGCAATAAAAAAAAGCAAGTAAAAATATATTAAAAAATAGCCGAAATGATAGGGCACAGCGGATAAAAAGCTGAAATGATTGGGCAATCGCGACTTTCGCGATATGAAAAGCTGAAAAGATAGAGGATCGCGGCAATAAAAAATAAAATAAAATAAAGTTTCCTCTGCACTGCAAATATGTCCATATTGACTCTTGTATACGATTCATGGGCACAAATAAAAAGGGAACCATATTTTCCCACTAGGCTCCGTCAAAGGAAGAGCCAAGTCTTGACGGTTCATACACAACCTAAAGACTATTCCGACGTATTTTCTCATTCCGACAAGATGCAGACAAAACTTCAACAAAGACCCAAGGGTCAAATCAAAAGTGGAGTCACGGCAAAACCCTAGCTCCAAGTCTTGACGGTCCATACACAACCTAGAGACAATCCCGGCGTTCCTTCTCATTCCGACAGGATGCAGACACAACGTCCACAAAGACTCAAGGGTCAAATAAAAAATGGAGCCATGGCAAATTCCTAGCTCCAAGTCTTAACGGTTCATATATAACCTCAAGACTACTTCGGCATTCCTTCTCATTCCATCAAGGTGCAGATGCAATGTCAACAAAAGCTCCAACGAGCCAAATCAAAATGGAGCAACGGCAAACTCCTAGCTCCAAGTCTTGACGTTTCATATACAACCTAAAGACTACCTCAACATTCCCTCTCATTCCATCAGGGTGCAGACGCGACGTCAACAAAATTTCTAACGAGCCAAATCAAATTGGAGCAAAGGCATATTCCTAGCCCCGGACTTCAACTGCAATACATACAACATAGAAGTCCTACAGATGTCTACCCTACTTCAGCAAAGAAACGACATGGCATCGTCAAAACAAAAATCGGGTTTCGACGGCAACTCATATAAAGCCTAGAAGACTATCGGAGATCATCTCACACCAGTGCAGAGTGGTTATGACTCATCGGGGCTCCAAATTGAGCCAAACCTCAAGTAAAAAACGACATAGTAAATTCCTAACACTTGCTCTACCAACGGTAATATAGCCTAAGGAGATTACTTGAAGACGTCTTGTCCAGCCCCCGAAGAGATTAGAGAGACAATCGCGGGGCTACTCGAACAGCAGCTTAAAGACTGCATGTCGAGAAATACATCAGCCAATGCGACGGTACCACGGATTAAAACCCTAGTACCACAAACCTAACGGACCTCTATCGTAAAGAATGGAGGTTATCTATATACAACGTTATAACAAGTTTTCCTGTAAATCCAAGGGAGGTAAATTAAACAAACTCCGAAATGAGTCCATAAACTAAACAAACTCCGAAATGAGTCCATAAACTAGAAACTCCGAAACGAGTGAATAAAGTAAACAAACTCTGAAATGAGTTCATAAACTAGAAACTCTGAAATGAGTGAATAAACTACAAGCTCCGAAATGAGTACATAAACTAGAGACTCCGAAACGAGTGTATAAACTACGGACTCCGAAACGAGTAAGTAAACTAATTAGCGCCGCGTTAAGACGTCAAAACACAGATAAGCGCATGCAAAAAAAAGTCTATATTCTTATTCACGAATCAAAGTGTTTAGGAGATACAATTAATACAAAAGGGAAAATACAATTACAATTGTTAAGAAGGTGGGGCTTTTAACAAATTGGCAACCCGCTCACGCGCTTCCTGCAGCTCCTCCTTGCATGCTACTACTGTAGCCAACCCTGCTTCAATTTGAGCACGCTGTTGTAAGCATGATGAGAGCTTCTCAGCAATTTCCTGCTTGGCAACTTCGCGATCTGGCATGCCCCGCTCGGTAAAGTCAAGCTTCTGCCTCAGCGCCAGCCCATCAGAAATACATTGTTGGAGGTTTTCGAAAATAACTTGCAGCTGTGCGGCATTCGCTTCGATCTGGGTGCGCAATTGGATGGATTCGCCAGAAGCCGTCTCATGCTCCTTTCGCTTCAGGGTCAACTTTTGTTCAAAATACTGAATGAAATCGGCACTTTGCTTGATCCACGCGACCCGCTAAGCCTTCAAGGTGAATAAACTACAAACCTGCTGATCCACGCGGCGCGACATTCGCTTCTATCAGGCCAGGATCCGGCTTTCGCTTAACACGCGGTCCCAATCTTTAAACCAATGCCCGATTCCGGAGACACTACGGTTACCATTGTCGCAGGAACATCTAGTCGAGGCTTACTAGGAAAAGCGCGCGGGCTATAACCGTGGCGATCTCTCTCAAAGAAGGGAGCACGGCTGCCCGTCGCTTCAGTGGGACCGCTGGATTACCGGCTGGGACAGCATCCTTATGGTCGAGAAACAGTCGCCTCTCCTCCCTAATGACAGCACCCGTCGCATGCTGGTACCAAGCAACGTAAGCATTCGAAGCCTTTAGAATATAGCTCGGCTTGCTGACAAGAAAATGGGACCCCGTATTTAATCGCATGAAATGATGCGCCACGATGCGAACGCTCTCTTCCATAGCAACCGGATCAATCAAGAACGCCTCAAGAGGAACGCCTTGGTTATAACCCGATTGCTAGGCAAAGCGATGCGGGTTATACCTCATAAACAGCACCGAAGCGTTCTGTCTAAATACCAGAAAACCTGGCCTGATAGAATAAAGGTGCACAACCTCTCGAGCCCTCAACACAGAAGCCCCGTTATTGAAAATATCATGCAACAGTTAGATCACCTTGGAAGATTCTTTGCCGATAGTCAGGACTTTATCGATAAAGGTCATACTGTCCCCGACCATGTGTGGGCGAAGGAGCAATCGCCAAGCCTCCCGCTGTATTGGGTCTGGAGTAGAAGCGTCGACTAGGTGCATGACCTGGGGAAAATTGTAGCCTTCGTAAAATCGGGGTCTTTTATGAACACCGAAAGAACCCAGCACGTGCATCTCGATCCATGAGGTGAAGTAGTGCAATGGGAAATTTACGGGCTTTACTCCCGGCTGAGTAGTATCGGCTGCTAAACTCAGGACATAATAAAAATGAGCTAATCCCGCGACCCCAACGGCCATTCGCATCCCCGCGGCGATGCGATGAGCCAGATAAAATACATATGATCTCATGTAGCGGGGGTGCGTCGGAAGCGTGAACCAACTCAGCCACAAGCCGATAAATCCTATAAAGAACATCTCCTCGTCAATGTCTGGGGCGGCAATCTCTGCGAAGGGGATGACTGGAGTATCTGGAATAAAGAATTTCTTTAAATCCGCCTCCGCGGTTGGCAAGTTGTCCAAACCAAATCCGAACGGGTCGTCAAGTTTGGCGAACTTCGCGGCTTGTTTAGATAGAGCCTCTGGACGAAGAAAGCGGGCAATGAAATCTGCGAAGCTAACTCCATGCCCACCATACTTTAGGAATAAGCTCTCGTACATGTTCAACACCTTAATCAAGCTTGGGAACTGATGTTGAATGGCATTCTCCGGAGTAAGACCCATTACCACTGATTTGGTAGCAAAGATATACTCGTCGGGGGGAAGTATCTCCTTATAATGTTCCCCTCTGATGGGTAATCTGGATATCTCCGCAAACTACTCCAATGAGATTGAAACCTCCCGATCTGATAAGAGAAAGGTGTGGGTCGGGATATTCCATTGTTCCAGGAAAGATTTGACCCACCATATATGAGGAGTGTGGTAGTGAAAGAGGGACGCATAGATCGCAGGATACAGCCCGGCCTTCAATAGAAGCGATTTCTTGGCCGACAGGATATATCAGGCCCACTGTAGGTAGTCAGCCGAATGGCGGGTAGTCATTCCTATCATGTAAACTTGCCCCCAAGGACGCGACTCTCCTTGGCATATGCGTCGCCCTAAAATGTCTAAGGCCATTGGCGGCTGCACTGGTATTAATGCTATGAAAGGCTGAAGACGACCTTCCGAGGTCCAGTTGACATCTTCTACTGCGTAAGTTACCTGAGGTGGGTCAGCGTAATGGATTGCGGGGATCGGTTCCGAAGGCGCTGCGCAAGTAAAACTGCGCCGACCCGGATAATTTGACTGTACCATGACCCCCACAGATGAAGAGACTTTTGCTCTGGGTCATAGTCCTGAATAAGTGTGAAGACTTCCCGATCTGTGGCTGCGTCAGCAAAGCACTCTCCGAGCGAACGAAGGGGAAAGAGGAATCGGAAGCCATAGTACCTGCACAAAAAAAGGGGGAGGGGTTAATTATCGACACAATGTTCAAGACTTTAACATTCTTTTACACCTAAAATTGTACTGCATCGCAGTTCAAAGAGAAAGGGACAAGGGGCCCCACAAAATTAAGGTAACACCCCATCAATGATGAGACGGTCACTCATTGAAAGAATTCGAAAGGATTCTCATTTAATGAGAAAATCTCAATGAACTATGGAGTTAAACTCCTCGAGAAATGTGTTCTGCAAACAGATTTTAAATCTGCAAGGAAAATAAGAAAGGGAATAAAATTCCCAAAAGAATTTCTTTAAATGAAATCTTTCTCAGAGCCAAGCTATGTAGAACAATGAGATAAAATCCCAGAAATCTGCTCGGGACATGGAATTAAATTCCAAACAGCCTTCAAAAATCAAGGTTAATAACAGGGTAAAATCCTAAAAGAACTTTAAGACCTATGGTCTACTCAAGTAAAAGTTTTAGATTTCTAAGAAATCATTACAAGAGAAGAGCAAAGCTATGTTAATGGGTTGAAAGAAATCCAAGACAAAAGAGTCTCTTTCAAGGGAAAAATGGTCAGGAATCCTTACCAAGATTCTTGAAACAGAGTAAAACTCTAAGAGTTTCTTTAAAAACAGAGATCTAAGCACTGAAGAGAGAATTAAATTCTTAAGGAAGGAAAAATACTCAAGAAGATGAGGGAAACAACAGTCATCTCAAGGGCCAAAGGCCCTATTTATAAAACATAAGAAGACGGTTCAACTTCCCAGAAGATCGGACGGTGGAAAAGGTGCCACCGCTGCACTCACATGTGAGCTACGTGAGCGCAGCGGTGGGGGGCATTTGTTTCCCCTAATAAAAGAGCAAAGTTCTATTCAAAATTAATGAGGCAGCGCCTCACGTTCTCCTCACACGGGCGCCAGTGTGCAAAGCACAAAAGAATCTATTAGATTAAATAAAAGTTAAAACTCTCATATAGCGCCGCACGTGCTTCTCACGCAGGCGCCAGTGTGCAAAGCACAAAAAGAATTTATAAGAGTTAAAACTCTCAAGTGGCGCCTCACGTGCACAACATGTGAGCACCAGCGTCCAGGTAGAATTAAATTCTACTCTCTGTTAAACAGAGCCGTTGGATCAAATATCCAACGGAGATGATAAATCATTAAAAATGCAGAATTAAATTCTGTCAGGAGAAAAAATTCCCCAAATTGGATCATAGAATAAAATTCTATTTTTGGGATATATTCTCTCAATCTTTCTAAACAAGAAAAATTGCCCTCTGTAAAGCAGGGAACCATTGGATTAAAAATCCATGGTGATTAAAAATTACCATTTCACAGAATAAAACTCTGCATATGAAAAATATTTCCCAATCTTGTTAGAAACAAGAAAATATGTTCTGTAAAACAGAAACCCTTGGATCAAAGATCCAATGGTGGATAAAATTTCCCAAATCAATTGGAATCTCTTAATGAGAGATTTCTTCAAAGCTAATTAACAAACTTGCCTCCACTATATAAATGATCGAAGATTTCAAGTCTAAGAGAGAGGAACCCCCCATATGCTTCTAAAAACAAAAACAGAAAGCTTCAAAAAGGAATAAAGAATTAAATTCTCAAGGAAGAAGATCTCTCTCCTTAAAAACTCTAGGTAAGAGGAAAAAAACAGAGATAAAAATATCTCATTTACATATCTAAGGGTCTAACCCTTCTCGAAGAACTTAGTTCTTTCTCTGGATCTGAGATCCACAAGACAAGTCTCCCATAAGTTGAGAATTTAATTCTCATCGGGAGGAACTTGTTTCTTGAGAATCAAAGATTCAGAAAGAAACTAGGAATTGAATTCCTCAAAACAAAGTATATAAGAGAAACCTAGTTCTCGTAAAAGAACTTGGTTCTTAAAAATGAAAGTTTGATCCTAGATCAGCAAAAAAAGATCCTATCGATCATTAATAGGAAAAAATGCTATCAGCAGCACCCAGCGCCGCACTAGTTCCTCACGTGGGCGCCACAGAGAAGAGTGCTTAGCACTCACTGAACAACGCCCAGCGCCGCACATGTTCCTCACGTGGACGCCACAGAAAGGAAGAGTGCTTAGCACTCACTAGGCAACGCCCAGTGTCGTACGTATACCTCACGTGGGCGCCACAGAAGGGAAGAGTGTTTAGCACTCAATAGGCAGCGCCCAGCGCCGCACGTGCTCCCTACGTGTGTGCCGCAAAAGAGAAGAAAAGAGCGCTTAGCACTCCATAAACTGCCCAAAATGACTGAGTGTTCAACACTCATTGGGCAACGCCCAACGCCTCGCGTGTTCCCTACGTAGACACCATAAAGAGTGCTTATCACTCCATAAACAATCCAAAACGGCTGAGTGTTCAACACTCATTGGGCAGCGCCCAGCGCCTCACGTGTTCCCCACGCGGACGCCATAAAGAGTGCCTAGCACTCCATATAAAGACAAAAAGAGTAAAATGTTCAACACTTGTTGGGCAATCCCCATGACTGAAAGCTCCACAGGATCATATGTGGGCGTCAGAACTCATATAAGTGCTCAACACTTTTTGCATAAAAAAGAACTGATTAAACAGAACCCAAACAAGTGCTTAGCACTTTTTTCAAAAAAAAAGAAGGGGGAGACTAAGCAGACTAAAACCCAAATTGGCTAAATTGCTAAAGTCTTACAACTGAGTCCAAATGCTCTGTTGCTGGGTCTTAAATAAGGAAGATCCTGAAATGTTGTTAAGTGGATTTTATTCTCAAATTGGACTAACGCATCCTTAACAAAAATTCTTAAGGCCACCATAACCCCTCTCCCTCAAATACAGGATTTGGTTCAAGGGTACATGTCTTCACACCTCTGATATATGTCGTTATAATTCTTCAACGTCTTCAGAGAGGTGGTGGGTCCCGACGACCAACAACTCCTTTCATCCCATATTGATGCACTTAAAAATTGACGTGCGCACCTCAAATCAGATCGTGCCCCAAATTGGGCCCATTCCATATCAACATCGTTCACTTCGTCACGTAACAAATACACGTGCGCGCAAGTTGAATGTTGGACCGAAACGTTCTTAAACTAATATTCGCCTCCAAAATAGTAATGGACCGAAACGTTCTTAAACTAATATTCGCCTCCAAAATGGCGATAATGGACCGAAATATCTTTAAACTAATATTCGCCCCCAAATAAGACGATAATGGACCGAAATGTTCCTAAACTAAAATTTCGCCTCAAACATAGAGATAATGGACCGTGATGTCCTTAAACTAAAATAATCGATTCCAAATGTTCATATATTTAAGTCGATCTTAATCTCAAACTAGTTAAACGGTCCTTAAATCAATCCAAACCCAAATCTAAAAATATACGGATTTGGACTAATCCATGCCCTACGGACGACGACATAAATTAGTCTCCGTATACAATTCACGGGCAACCCAAAATAAAAACAAACATACACACGGCACGAAGTGAACCTCCGGAACAGGAGAAAGTGGTTATCGCGATGCTGTAACGTAATTAACTGCGGGGGCTTGCGCCTGCAGGGAAGAGCGTCCCCACAATCAAAAATCCTTCGCAAACGAGGGGAATCTGATAAAGTCCGCTACAACAGTCGCGCCCGTCCAAACCTCCGATATACGGTGCCATAAATCAACTTGGTATTTTCGGAGAGGTAGACGGATAAGTCCAAATAGCATCTGCCCCTAAATTCAGGCCAGGCATCCCAACGTCTCGGTCCGGTCTTTCGGCGGTGAACAGCAACATCTACAGCCTAGAGATCGGCCAAACATTCCTTCTCAGTGCAGACGCGACGTCAACAAAGACCTAAGGGTCGAACAAAAAAGGAGCCATGACAAAATCCTAGCTCCAAATCTTGACGGTTCATATACAACTCAGAGACTATCTCGACGTTCCTTCTCATTCCAGCAAGATGCAGACGTAACATCAACAAAAGACCAAAGGGTCGAAATAAAAAAGGAGTAATGGAAAAATCCCAGCTCCAACTCGACGTTCCCTCTCGGGGCAGACGCAACGTCAACAAACAAAAGTAGAGTGATGGCAAAAATCCTAGCTCCAGCTCGACGTTTTCCTCATTTCAACAGGATGGGGACGCAACAATCAAATAAATGTGAAGTGACGGTAAAATCCTAGGTTTAGATCTTAATGGCAACATCTAAAGCCTAAAGATCAGCCCGACGTTCTCTTCATACCAGCAGGGTGCAGACACGACGTCAACAAAGACCCAAGGGTCAAATAGAAATAGAGTCACGGCAAAATCCTAGCTCCAAATCTTGACGGTTCATATACAAATGGTTATTGCCATCCATCTATCTATATAATATATACAAAGTTATATGAGAGAATATTTCTAAAATATGTAGCTCTGACTTTAGGGGGAAAATTGTTGTCTAACATTTATTTATTTATTTTACTATATTTAGGTCATTGAAATTTTTTTATTTGCTCGTAACTCAATATTTACCACTTTTTAATCCATATAGCTAAGTTTATATGATATAATAATTCTGATTAGTCCACTTCTTTAAAATATTTTTTCATTTTTTCTCACTACTTAGATTTCACTAGCAAATATTGAAAACTTTCATGATTTTTGTATGTTATGACATGAAAAATATTTAAAAATCGGAAAAAAGGAATTTTTTTTAAAGCTAAAAATTTGGTTTTTTAATTGGTATTGCAAAAAAATATAGAGAAACCAAAGAAAACAGAAAAATGGTATTTTTGAGAAACTCGGCTATTCGTGTGCTATATATAGCATGTCAAATAATAAATTTTTAAAAAAAAATTGCGGGTTTTGAAAATTTTAACAATTTTAGTGTATGACAACACACATAATATTGTAAACCTATCATGCCTCTTCCCAAGATACGAGAGCGGAGGCGCGACGAGACCCGCAACATAACCATATCAAGTAGATACTTTATCCGATACAGTTACGCTAAGCGTCCAGTATGCAAGAAGTATACAAAAACAAATAAATAAAATCTAAGTTTTATTTATTAAACCAACATTTATTACAAGATTTATCTTTCAAGTTTATTATATCAATAAAGAGAAAGACTGGAAATAAAACAAGCCTTAATAGTTAGGCTGATACAAAAGAAACAGAAAAGACAACTAATCAAATAAACCTAAGTGACTAAAACTCAGCTTCGAAACAGCCAAGGTCCCCTGCTGAAGTTTCCGCATCGGTCGTTTCGTCCCTGTTATTTTCACGCCCTGCTTTCCAAAAAACAGTAGCCGGCACGTGACGAGGTCTGCAACGTACTTATACTGAGAAAGGGGTCCTGCTTGAAATAAATACGTTAAACGTTATACTAAGCAATATATATTATAATAAGAATTAAGTAAAAGAATAAAATCCAACTACATTATTTCATTTCCAAGTCACAAAATTTAAAACAAAAGACAACAAGTCTGGAATTCAAATACAACGAAAAATAGAATTAAACAAGGCCTAAACACTAAGCATACTGAAATAAATAAGACTGGCGGATGACTAGTGATCTGCCTGAGATGACAGCTGAGGGTAATTCTCCTGTGTCTGCTCGATCTGCCATGTCACTAAGACACCTGACGAATATTCTCAAAAAAGAAAGAAAATAAAGGAATGTCCATCAGCGATCATGTGCTTGGTAAGTCTCCGGTAAAGATGTGATTATAAATAAAGGGATATAATGACAAACATATAAGTAGAAACGAATATCATGATGCAGTGACCAAGTATAATACGGTAATTAAACATGGAAACTATACAAGCATAGCAATTTTATATAAGGACATAAAAACATCTCGAACCACTCAGAATAGTGGGATTGCGGCGGTAGGATCGGATGGCATGATTTATTATGGATACTTAAATTGTATACTTGGCATCCAATATCCCGGACGATCAGAACCGTTTTATATATTTTAGTGTACTTGGTACGATACACGAACCAATACGGATAAGTGGAGAAACAATCTCGGAACTTGGAAATATGAACATGGATTTAATAGTGTGAACACACTTCAATTTTATGGTCTAGACGATCCATTTATCTTTCCGAACCAATCGTTCCAAGTATACTACTCACAATGTTTGAAACATTCGGGATGGAGTGTCGTATGCCGTTGGAAACCCAGGGATGTTTACGATCTCCCAGAATTCGAGGATCATATGGAGGACAGCGATGGGGATGAAGAAGAGCGGAGAATTAGAGTGCTCCAACCGTCAGTTTCAAAAGACGGATTGTCTTTGGCTGATCGTGAAATTACGTGGGTTAGAAATGATATCGATGATGAAATCCAAGTAGATATGCCTAATGCGTCCACGAAACGAAAAAGGTTATCAGTAATGTTATATTATTACTTCACAATTCTACGATCTATACATATATTGCATGCATATGTAATGATTGTACTCTTATCTAGGTTTGATGATGACGACCAGAGCAGTGAGAGGCAGCAGGAGCAACAGCTGGGGCAGAGGCAGAGCGGTTCTGCCGCCTGGAGAGCTGCGTAGGGAGCTTCAGAGGGCTGGTCTTGCATCCCGATCGGTATTCCCTTCGGATGACTCTTTCTGTGTGGACTTTGCCACACCTCCAGGTATATTGCATACATATTTATTTTTGAATGTAATATTATAGATATACACGCATATTTATTTCAAAATTACTTATATAGTCAATATTTAATTGTCTAGCTGTTGGTGGTGCGTCCACATCAGATGCAGAGGCCACTACCGCACCTGCTGGTATGTTTATATATCCTATAGTGCATGCATATTGATTTAGAATGTTATATTATAAATATACACACATTCTTTTTGCTCTTACTTAGATAATCATTTTTTGATTGTCTAGCTGTAGGTGGTGCCTCCACATCTCGGGCAGAAACCACCACCGCACCTGCGGGTATGTTTATATATCCTATATTGCATGCATATTGATTTAGAATGTTATATTATTGATATACACATTATTTTTGCAATTATTTATATAATCTATTTTTAATTGTCTAACTATAGATGGTGCATCCACATCTGGCGCAGAGGCCACTCTCGCCACTTCCGTACCCTCCGCTCAGTCTGCAGATTAGTATGAATAAATATAAAATATTTATTCATTTTACATATCCTCTAAGAATAAACATGAACTTCATGTAATTTTATCGTCAATGTTTATTTTCTAATTGGAGAGGATGCATCCACATTCGGGTTACCGGCTGTTCCTCACCGGAGGAACTATCGTCCGACTCGTGCTGCTGCCCGGGCACAGGCTCGTGCTGCTGCCCGGGCACAGGCTCGTGCTGCTGTCGCCGGAGGTATATATCGCACTTCAATTTTCGTTATTCCTTGATTTCTTAATACCACTTTGTTTTAATATTGCTTATCTTGATATTTCTTGTAAATGCAGGACAGCCCCATCCCGAGAGGGGGACTCGAGGGCCAAATCAGTCCCACAGGCTGAGGCCCGATAGAGCTAGGGGGCACCATTCCCCCTCTTCTTTACCCCCGATAATCACTATACTGGCGATTATGCCGAGAGCTTCGGCCGGTATATGGGGGATGAGAGCCGCATCCAAAAGAAATATCCACTTCACGTTGAGTGGGTCGATTAGCACCGGCGCTCATTTGCTCTCTTCTGGGATCAGGATCGGGTATTAATATATATTTTCATTTGAATTATCCAATATATTTATTATTATTTAACACTTACAATTTAAATACATTGTTTTTTTTTTTGTATTTGCAGTTGGATTACGACTTTCAGCCTGTACCCGACCCTGATCATCCAAAGAGAGTGCTCGATCTTCATGCTCTGTACCTGGGCCTGATGAAGAACATGTAATCAAAGGTCCGATACAATAGGAACGAGCTGAAGATCGACTGCTATTTGGTATGGCGGGCGACCCCCGAGGCAAAGAGAGCGGCTCTCCTACATACTCCGGCGTTTGCGAGAGTCGACGTAGATACATAGCCTCTATTGTGCCAATATTACGACTCTCAGCGCAAACAGTTTGTAATTTAAATGTAATTCATTATTTAGTATATAATTTATTTTTTTGTGTTGCTTAATTAGAAAACTAAATCTGAATGTGTTGTGCAGAAACGTACCGATCAAAATAAGGAGAATATGAATTCGGCGAACTGGGGTCGCCCCACTTATACAGGTGGCTCGAGGAACATTACGCATTCCATGGAGGCATCAGTAAATTACAATAGATCTATTTTGATATAATGTAATATTAAGAGTTATTTTATAATATATGTAAATTTTTGGAGAATTGCAGAGAGCTCAGACCCTGGTGCAGGGTGGTACATCTAGCGTGTTGACCGCGTATCTTGTCGTCCACAGCACCTCGACAGATCTCACCACGGGCGAGCTTTGATTCCCCGACACCGCTACCCAGAAGTATTGCGTAAGTGTTAATATTTATTCTAATTCGAATGAAATTTTTGTTTTGATAAGTTCAAATTTAAATGATATACTTATATTTTAATGGTTAATGTGGGTGTAGGAGCGGGTGGTGGAGCAGGTGGAGGCATCGGGGATCGATTTTAGTGGAGAGACCGATCCGATGCTACTAACCCCAGTCCTAGACGCCACACACGGAGGGCACCACGGAGGTTGGAAGAGAGACCGGGGACTGGGTCCTAGCAGGACCCATATGAGGTTGGTCTCCACTTCGGCGGTTACTTCCCCTACCCTCCACGAGCGACGCCTGGAGCATGATGTTGCCGCCTTGAAGACCACCGTCGAGGAGTTGAAGGAGATGTCAATACGTATATTACTTAATAGTAAAATATTATATCACATTATAGATAGTAACATATGCAATATTAGTAGCCTGAGCTTATTTGGTTGTAGATTTAGCTTTGATTAATCATACTTATATAAAACTATCTAATTAAAATAAACTACGGTTTTCCAAACTAGATACCCAAACGAGACGTAAGTCCCTAAGAATTCTTAGATTGGGGTTTCGCAATAACCTGATAATGATACAAATTCAACTAAAATCTAATACACCGTTCTTACTCGTTTATTACACACAAAATTTAACAGATGCGACAGGCTACTTCAGCTGCAGTTCCACATGCATCTCCTTCGGCTGCGGCTCCGCGAGCCACTACCTCGACTGCGGTTGTGCAGACTACTCCTGCAGCTCCACAGCCTGCTCAGACTCCCGCACAGTCTGTTCCTTCATTAATCGAGTTTTTGACGACTCAGGGCTGCACCGAGGAACAGATGCGTCAGATTACGACGATTATCAGAGGTGGAGGAGCTGGACCGAGTTAGGGTAGCTTTTTTATATTTTTGAGGATGTATGTACTTATATAATACATATTGTATATATTTTGGACGATATTGGTGGTTGTTTGCTTGTTCACGATAATTTAGATTGATATCGTATTCTGTTTGTTTATTTTTTTTTATATATTATGCGTGAGATGTTGATTATGAATATTTCTGTATTTGGTTATTTGATATATATATTATTGTGCACAGGGCGGGTTAAAAACAGGAAGCCTATTTTTTTTATAAAAAACTGATATTTTGTCCCTACGGATTAATCCGTGGGGCTATCTATTGCACCTACGGATTAATCCGTAGGTGCAATATTTGCCCCTACACAATTAGCCGTAGGGACAAAATATTAGGATATCTGATATTTTGTCCCTATGGACTCAGTAACAGGGGTAAAACTTGCCCCTACGAATTAATCTGTACGGGCATTTATCTGGCCCTACGGATAAATCCGTAGGGGAATCTATCAGACCCTACGGATAAATTCGTAGGGGCAAGTATTTCATTTTATAAACCAATAAATTAAATAAAGATTATGTCCTTACGTAGTAATCCGTAGGGTTAAATTCCCCCGCGGAGTAAGCCGTTGGGACAATTATTACTCCGTAGGGGCATGTTCAGGACGAAAACTTGCACCTGCGTCTTTTGGACCTACGGTGGAGTTTTATGTCCCTACGGATATCTCCGTAGGGGCAGTGGTTTGCCCCTACAGCTAAATCCGTAGGGACAACTCATTATTGTAGTAGTGTGTGTGTGTGTGTGTGTGTGTGAGAGAGAGAGAGAGAGAAAGGAAAGGTGCCATATGAGGAGTGATCCATTGCAAACCAGTCTGCGTTTTTTAAAAACGGAAACTCTCGGTCTATGCCATATTTGAACTATCCGGTCCGTTCAAGTTGATCACCCTACCCTCAAATATATACGTGTATGAAAAATCAGAGGATTTAAAGACTTCTAATATATGCATCGGATGAAGTTTATACTATATCATTGAAAGACGTTCATTTTTGCACCCATCGATGCATATGTTAGAGGTCTTTAAATACTTTGATTTTTCGTACACGTATATTTGAGAGTAAGGTGATCAACTTGAAAGGATCAGATCGTTAAAATATATCGTAGATCGAGAGTTCCCGTTTTTATAAAACGCGGACCGGTTTGCAATAGATCACTCCCCTGTGTGTGTGTGGAGAGAGAGAGAGAGAGAGAGTATATCAGTATAACTAATTAAGCATCATACACTAAAATACCATGAATTATACTTGTCTTGTAACAATTTTTGTACCTTTTCTGAAAATTAAAAATCGAATCCCAACCCTTATATATATAATACCATGAATTATACTTGTCTTATAACAATTTTTGTACCTTTTCTGAAAAATAAAAATCGAATCCCAACCTTCATATATATATGATTCATACCAAAGTTTGAAATGGATTTGATCGACCACATGTCATGATAAGCATTTCGTAGTGTATAAAACATAACCATTAAACTCGTTATGAATTGTAGCTAGCTAGTGGAAAGTATGAACTTTAATGTATATTTTTTCTTGAACTGGTTGAATTACTTCATGGTGTTTTAGTATAAATTATTCTCCACATTCTCCCTAGCTAGCTCCTATAATGTAACGACAGCATGCTTTATGATACAAAGTAGAGAATTATCTGCTTCACTATAATAATATACATCATATACCTATTCTTTGCAACTATATATGCTATGCAATATTCTCTTGCATTCTAGAGATTAGAGAAAAAAAGGTAGAAATGGTTGAATTAATTCATATGGTACTTCAGTACCAATTCGACCTATATCATGATCAATCATCCTTCCCCACACACTCTCTCCTATAATATAACGGCAACATCACCATGGAATGTAGAGAGAGAGAGAGAGAGAGAGAGAGAGGGGGGGAGGGAGGGAGGGAGGGAGGGAGAGGTGGGTATTAATGGATGGATTGGGATTTAGAATTACAAATTAAAGTATGCATTGGAAAGTGGTGTGTGTGTGTAGCTAAAAGATAGGAGTAGGGTGGGAAATTGTTATTTTATTAGGGTGGTGGCCAAAGAGAGCCCATACTCATTTATTCCATTCAAACTAGATCATGAAGGCATTTAATTGATCACTTATTGATCTTTCTTCTATATAAACCCTAGTTATCCCCTTCCTTGTTCATCACAACTTCTCAATATATGCTTGGTGGAACACTAGAAGCTTTCTGTGCATTTCAAATGCATATATCAATATATATGTGAGGTGCTAGTACTATAAAGAGGAGAAGAGAGCTCAATGGAGGTTGACAGAAGAGAGTGAGCACTCATGGTATCTTTCTTGCATGAGCTTGCATGCTTGAAGCTATGCGTGCTCACTTCTCTTTCTGTCACCCACCACCAACTACTCTACATCTATAGTGATGGGTGTGAGGGCCTTGGGGTGAACTTGCTCTTCTCTAATTTTATGTATGTTCCTTTCTATAAGATTTTGAAAAAGGATTTATTTAATGCATATATGTGTGCGCTAGCTTGCTCTTTAGTGTAAACTAAAACTTTCGTATAACATGATGACTGCTCTTCACATGCTACTACTGGACCTTATCATGGCATTTTTTATTTTTTATTTTTGGGTTTCATGCACGTAGACATGTATATATGCTGGTGTACATGCATGCATGCATATATTACGATGCATACTAATTATAGCTAGGCTAGTGAAATGTACCTACAATATGCATATGATAATTTTAACTATAATTTTTTAATGAAGTATCTATGCAGTCTAATCATCAAATTTATCACAATATACAGATGGTAAAGTACTCTATGTTTGACATTATGATGAATAGTTTCTTGATATATCTGAATTGTGTCCTCCAATGAATTATTTTGCTAGAGGAGATCGGAATCCATGCATATTAATTAATTAGCTAATTGCTTTTATATAACAACCATGCGTTCGAAATTTATTAGATTTTCTCCTCTCCTTTTTTATAGTCGAATTGGCAAACTCTGATTTTGAAAAGGAAAGTTATATGTCGTGTGCCTGTCTAAGCCATGCTCAATTGGTTACTTTGAAGCTAGTTTGAATGGTGGAGGGTTGATGAGTTGATTTGATTTGATTACATATCTTGATCCAGTGAAATATTTTTATCAACTAAACAAGCTTAGATGATAACGATGAAGATGGTGGGCGCCGATCGCCGGAAAAAATGAGGGAGGATCTATTTTTTCGACGCCATAGGAGGAAATTCCCTCATATGGCCTCTTTCCTCCATTAACATGGTATAATCACATGAAATTTGGTGTATCTACATCTTACATGATAAAGATGGAAGTGATGTATGCCAATCGTCGAAAAAAATCACGGAGCATGTGTTTTTCCGATGCCATAGGAGAAAATTCTCTCCTATCACGTCTTTCTTCCATTAACTTCATACATACACACTCGCATGCATGCATGTATACATTAAGATGCATGTTAATTATACCTAGGCAAATGAAATGTACCTACAATATGCATATGATAATTTTAACTATAATTTTTTAATGAAGTATCTATGCAGTCTAATCATTAAATTCATCACAATATACAGATGGTAAAGTACTCTATGTTTGACATTATGATGAATAGTTTCTTGATATATCTGAATTGTGTCCTCCAATGAATTATTTTGCTAGAGGAGATCTGAATCCATGCATATAAATTAATTAGTTAATTGCTTTTATATAACAACCATGCATTCGAAATTTATTAGATTTTCTCTTCTCTTTTTTTATAATCGAACTGGCAAACTCTGATTTTGAAAAGGAAAGTTATATAGTGTGTGTCTAAGCTATGCTCAATTGGTTACTTTGAAGCTAGTTTGAATGGTGGAGGGTTGATGACTTGATTTGATTTGATTTGATACCATGATCCACTGAAATATTTTTATCAACTAAACAAGCTTTTGTTAACGGCATGATATATTATGGTTTTTTTTTAATAGTAGGTTGGATTCTGATGGCAATAAATTGAAGTGTTGAGTGCAAAGTTGAGGATTCCTTGTACGTTAAGGAGAGCCATGAGTTTGGAATTTTACTTTCGGCGCTCGAAAGTGTAGTAACTTTATGTCCTCGGACATTATACACACACACACACACACACACATATATATATATATATATATATATATATATATATATATATATATATAAATGTAATATTCAAGAGTCAATTGACCATGTTGGATATGCGCATGCGGAGGGAATTGTTCAAGTGCACTTGCTCTCCTTAATTAATTAATTTTCTTGCAATAAACATGTACATGTACACATATGAATTGTGTATGTGTATGTATATATATCTATATATATGGATATTCTTGTGATGATTATCCTTAATTTCTCTTTTATCCTTTTAGATTTAGGTGTGCACATATGAAAGTGTGTATAGTTTTCTTCTCTTAAATATTCTTGATGTTAAATTATGGGATTGAAAATAAAGGATAGAGGACACAGGAAGAAAAACTTATACTGTAAAATCCAAAAAAAAAAAATTTGAGAATAATTATATGGAAATAATATTTTTCATATTTATGAACAGAATAATCTAAGGAACGGTCAACATAAAAGATTTAAATTTTAAATTTCAAATTTAACCATATTTGGAAGAAAACCATGATATTATTTTTATTGAAGGTTTTCAGCTATCTTATCAATTTTTAATTAAGGCATGTATCCGAATTAAGCCTATCTATATATATTTAAAACCCTAATTCCCTTGTCCTGGTCATACAAAATTAAAATAAAAAGAAGAAGAAGAAAAAGATAGCATGAGGAGAAGGAGGCGGCAAAAATTCAAGATCTGAGATTTAGAGGAGAGAACTCACCTTATCGTTGTACCCTGTCTATTGAAAAACCTCTCGAGTTCTTTTTGAATCTCGGTTTAGGTTAAGACCTTCCCTTTATTCAAATTTAACTTTCCTTTTGAGATAGAACGTGAGAGATGATGGTTTGGTCGATAGTGACATCATCATCGATGTCAATTTTGACCGGCCAATGGCGAGGGTTGAGACTACCATGGGCTTTAGTTGTTTTGGAAACGGGATGAGAAAGGAAATAAATGCGATAGATTTAGAGGAGAGAAGAGGGTGTCTTTGGATCCGGGTCGGGTTAAATTTATTAAATCCGATCCATTTTATAATACATGTCCTTAATAGTTTAATTTTGGTTGCAGTTTGGATTTAGATCCAAACCGACCCGTTTCACTTCAACCCATTATCTAATTAATAAAGCAGTGATTTTTTTGGGACTGGAAAATTTACTTCAGCCTCCTGAGTTTTGATATAATTGTTTTAAAGCCCAAAAATCATATAAAACACGTTAATAAAAAAATAGAAAACTTTGCATAAAATCTTCTAAATAAATTGTGTATAATTGTAAGACTTTTAATTAGTTTGCATAGTGTTGGGTATAATTACTTAATATATAGATCTAATAAATATTTAGACATTTTATTAATTATATGTTTTATATATTTTAGAGCTGTCTATCGAGAATTGAGGAGAGACGTTGGAGTTTATTAAATCAAATTTGGATTATCCGGTAATAGTAAGTGGATACATTTTTTAACCAGTTCACAATTATCATGTTATTGCTTGTTAGTTGATGATGTGTGCTTATTCGATGCTTGATATGCAACTTGAATAATATTTTATTTATCTGTATATATTTCGATAGACCGACATGTTTTTCATATAGTAATGAGATGCATACGACTTGGTGATTTTGATTATAATTAGTGCCTTGAGCACGTTGTTGGCTATATTTAAAGAATATATATTTCTACTATAAAAATAAAAATTGCCGTATGCGTCTCGTAGATTAATACCTGTATTAGTTGGAAAAATAAAATAGGTTACATTCAGGTTAGTAGTATAGTCCCGGTAGGATGATAGCGCGCGTCGTAAAACAAGTTCACCGTGGGTCATAACATGCGTTTCTCCCTACCATGGCTATCCATAATGGCGTTTTGCTTATGCCAACCGAGTTAAAAATGTTGACCGTAATTAGTTGTAACCTATTAGTTTTTCCATGCATGAAAATCATTTTTTCTCAAGTATTGCATTTTTATATAAGATTCATGCGCAAACTAATATTATCATTGCTTATATAATTGATCGCTTTATGTATTGTTGTTTTCTAATTTAATATAAATGTATTATACATGTCTCTATTTCGTTACTGAGCGTTATAACTCACTCACTTTTGTATATGGCCGCTAATCCCAATGCGGGGTAACTTTCTGAAGAAGAATTAGCAGAAAGGCTAGGATATACTTCAACTTGGCAGCATGTGGAGCTTTGCGGTCTTGGTATGAATAACTAATTTAGCCGTCTTTCTATCTAGTGGTGAGAATAAACTTTATTCGATAAGATATGTTATCCAAGGGTTATTGTAATAAAGTTCACTATATGACTTAGAGTTGTTTAGTTAATCTAGAATTTTTAAATTCACTATTTATGTTCTTGTGAAGATGATTTTTATCTTATAGAGATTTTTGCTAGTTGGGCCTTGCGATCTCATTGTCAAGATCGTGGCATATCATGTATTTTTGTTGCAATTATATGTGTGGATTTGGAGCGTGATATATACCAAATATATAAGTGTATGAAGCATTCTCTTACTTATCCAAGCTATACTATACCTTCTGCTATTAAGAGACTCGCAATTCTTGATTTATTTGATCTTCCTAGATTTAGCTTCAAACAATAAGATTGTACATACCTAGGAGTAGTACTCCTTATTCTTTTTACTTGTTTTACCCATGAGGTTATTGATTGGTATTTTTAATGTATATTTTATATCCATATTTGTCTTTATTATGTCACACTTAATATTTCGCAAAGGTATTTTTGTGATATTTGCAGGCAACATGGGTTTAATTGCAAAAAGAGAAGAAAAAAGATCAACACGTGCGGTTCACATAAATAAAATGAGAAAATATAACAAAAGCATATGGAAAGATTTACAGAGAAATAATGGCCTTAAAATGATCAATTCAGAGTAAAGAATGCAGAGACCAAAATGGAGTCCACTTTGCCAAAATTGGCCGGCTTTTAGCCGACCCCTTCTGGCAAAATATTCTTGATTTTTCTATGAAGATTTTTTATTTTCTTGTGATTCTGTTGATACCCTGTATTCGATTAAAAGGTTATTTAAAGGTATCAAATACAGAGAGCTAAAATCATCCTCTTTTGGGGGGATCATCTCTCTTCTTCTCTTGTTATTTTGGTGGCTAGAGTTTGAAGAGCAAGATCTAGGTTGCAAATATTTCTAACATTTTATTTAATTATTGCAATGTCTTCTTTTTATTATTATTTTGTTTTTGCTTTTATGCACAACTAATTCTCAATTTAAAGTTTAGATGAAACAAGGTTTATAATTGGTGTTTATTCTTAAAAGTTCTTATTTTTCTTCTATGATCTTAATAACGACTATTTAAATAATAAAAATAGATTCTTTATTTGTAATTCTGATAAGCTAGATGGATCAATGAATGACTGACGACAATGAGGTTTATTTAGGGAAAAGATATGCATTGCTGATAAATTAGATAGAATGGTGATCGATTGACATCCATAAAATTTATCTAGAAAAATTAAAGTTTATAATTTTATTGTTTGTATTTGATCTAGTTAATTAGGATTAATTTTGACTAACCGATAAAACTAGGTAGATCTATAATTGACAAACATCAGATCTACGTAGTGGAAGGTTTAAATCAAATTAATCCCAAGTTAATTAGCACATAATCCATTAGGTAATTATTTTTCCCTATTGTTAATTGATAGGGTATGTGGTGTTCGTATAGTGTATGTTTTCTAAAATTGTTTGATAATTTATTGCGCTGAACGTATACTTTATGCTTCTAACAATTGATAGAAAATTATTTTAAGGATGGATATCAAGAGAAAGAAAACAAATTGATTTAAATCACAATGAATAGATTTAGTGGAATCGAAACCCTAAATATTTTTCCTTTATCTTTATTATATTTATAATTCTTGCAATTTTATTTCTTTTAAGAAATTTCAATTTAATTATTAGTATAATTATCTCGACAAAAAATTATCTCTTTTAATTCGTAGATTTAACTAGGATTGTCATCTTCCTTACGGATTGACCCACAAATGCTATAATTGACAATCGTGCACTTACGGTATAATTTAAAACTGCTAAGAAGTATCCCATCAGCTAGGTTATATCCCCCCCTCCCCCCTTGTCTTGCATTTTCATTTATGCCAATCAATAAAATACCGAAGGGCAAGTTGGGCTCATATATATATATATATATATATATATATATATATATATATATATATATATATATATATATATATATATATATAGAGAGAGAGAGAGAGAGAGAGAGAGAGAAATCTCAGATGCTACAGAAGTAAATTTCCTTCCTATGGCGTCGAGAAAAATCAAGCCTTCAACAATTTTTTCGACAATCAACATCCGCTATCATCATTTTCATCGTGCAAGATGTGGATACACTAAATTTGAGAAGAATCCAATAGCTTTTCATCGTTGATGTAGTGGGTACAAAATTAACGCTTTTCTGATAGCATAACATTTTTTGTATTTTTACATCACAAAATCAACGGTAAATAAGTATTGGATTCCTCTCAAATTTAGTGTATCCATATCTTGCACAATAAAGGTGATGATAGTGAATGTAGGTCGTCGAAAAAATTGATGGAGGCTTGATTTTTTAGGCTTGATTTTTTTTGACACCGCAGGAGAAAATTTCCTCTTGTGGAACCTGAGATTCCATTTTCTTATATATATAATGAAATGATCCACTACAAACCGGTTCGCGTTTTTTAAAAACGGGAACCCTTGGTCTACGACAAATTTTAACCATCCAGTCTGTTCAAGTTAATCACCCAACCCTCAAATATATGTGTATGAAAAATCATGGGATTTAAAGAGCTCCAGCTTATTCATCAATGGGTGCAAAAATGAACGTCTTTCAATAATGCAATATAAATATCATCCGATGCATAGGCTAGAGGCCTTTAAATCACTTAATTTTTCATACATATATATTTGATGGTGGGATAATCAAGTTGAACGGATCGGATAGTTAAAATATGTCGTAGATCCAGAATTCCCGTTTTTAAAAAAAGGAGATCGGTTTGCAATGGATCACTCCCCTACACACACACTCCTCCTACAAGCAAATTGACACTTTTTTTGTTCGTATGTTTAGTTAAGATTTGATATAAATTAAACTATCTTCACTATAACAAAATTAAATATATGGTTTATTAAAATAAGAAATATAAATTTATAAATTTTATAAATTATGTAATTTCTTTTTTAGATTGAAAGAGTATCTTTTGAAAACAAACAAATCATGTGGAAAAAATATGTGTGAATTTTAAAAATATAGAGCTTTTTAAATTTTAACCATGGTATATATGCAATTATCAATTTTGTTTTCATATAATAAATAATAATTACTTCATCAATTTTTGTATGTATCTTGTGAAAATATTTATCTATTTGTAAGATATTATACTTACTACTCTTATAAACGAATCGGTCTAATTTTTCATCTGTCGTATCCTAACTAATTTTATATCCCAATTGAAACGATTCTCTTAAAAGATACTTTGCAGTTGGTTAAAAATAATCATGTATAAGATATCATTTCAATGTATAAGATACATATCAAGCGTTTCAATATAAAGTTAATTAAAACTTAGGCTCTATTTTCATAAAGTGGTTTTTTAAATATGAATTGAGTAATTAGTTAAGATTTTTATCTTTTACTTTTCTTATATATATATATATATATATATATATATATATATAAAGTAAACCAAAATTTATTTACAATTCTTTTGAAATATATTTTTTTAATAAAAAAACTCTAAATTTTATTTATATTCTCTTATCTATAATCTATTTGTTTCTACACTTATCTCCATCTATATTTATAGTACTCTCAAAAGAAAATTCATTTTATTTTAACCTCAAGTTATGATTAAGCTAAATTTTTATTTTTGAATTTTTTAAAATTAGTGATAAATTTAATCTTATTAGTTTATTTGAATTATTTAGATTATATATTTTGTTATATCTATAATATATTTATAAATTATGTTTTGTTTATTCAAACAAACTCATATGCTATATAAACACTCCCGTCTCTCCTCTGTCTATCTTTTTTTTCCTTTACAGATGATCAATATTTTAATTCCACAAGATTATTTATTTATATTTTTTTTATTATTAAAAAGTTTTCAAATTGTTCTTAAAAAAGATTCTGTGTTTAATTTACATTTTTTATTTTATAATTTTTTCAGATGATATAAAGATGGTTGTCGCACAAGCTAAGCATGATTACACTAATCTGATTCCAGTAATAACTTATTAAAATTTTTGTTTAATAAAATTTTTATTTGGCTTTATATTTTCTATAAATGTGATGTCTTTTTATATGCGTTGTTTATTTATCCTTTATGTAAAAGTTTGCATCTTTCTATCCTTTTGTATATTTCAGAATATAGAAAACCTATTGTTGCATAAGCCAGGTAGATTATTTCCATTTAATTCATTAATTGCTAATTAGGTAGATTATTTCCATTTAATTTGTTAATTGCTAATTAAATTTTTTATTTTTGCAGAAGATAGATAGTTTATTATCATTATCTGATTCCATTTATTACCAATTATAAATATTATTTTATTTAGTAAATTTTTTATTTGAATAATTATTTTGTATAAACCTGATATCTTTTCTTATCTGCTACTTTTTTTATAAAAGTTTGCAAAGGATAGAAAACCAGTTATTGCATAGGCCAAGGAGGATTACCCCTATCTTAATCAGGTAATTACTAATTAAAAATCTTATTTAATTCAGTAAATTTTTTGAATTTGTATGTTGTATATGATTCTGGTAATTATTATTTAAAAACCTTATTTACTTTAGTAACTTTCTATTTGAATCTGTATTTATATAAAACCAATATCTGATATGTTTTTATCTGTTGTTTTTATTGAAAATTTTGCATCTTATTTTCAATATCATACAATTCTTAATTTAAACTTTTAGTTGATTATTTTACAGAAGATAGAAAGCGTGTTTACGTATAAGCTAAAAAAATTGCTTTATTTGATTTCGTTAATAAGTATTTTATTTGAATTTTTATATTGTGTAAAACTGATATCATTTTTATCTATTATTTTATTATTTTTTATAGCTTATTTTACATAAACCATCCAAATTTTTACCTGATTAGCTAATATAATCTTCAAGTTTCACCAGTCACCAAAAACCACCAAACATTCACTTTCATACACAAGGCCTTGTCATGAATTTTTGAAATATGCAACCTAAATACCCTTCATTCCCTTATAAAACTTCATCTATCCATATCACTTAATTTCCCAAAAGCAGTGATCCTAATTTCTAACATCAACGTTGATAACAATCCGTCAAAATCCACCTGATGATACTCAATATTGGCGATCCCCAAGATCAGGACATGTGGTAGATGGCGTGTCCCAGGACTCAGAAGGAAGAGCCCACAGGGGCCGGCCAGGCCACCCCTGCACCCGACCTGCGAGCACAAGGTGGCCCTCCTCAGGGCCCCCTGCAAATTGGCCTCCTTGGCCCTACAGCTCGCCCCGAGCTGCCATAAGACCGAGACTCCTCGGCCTTCTCACCCGTCCCCGAGCTACCAGGCCAAGCCCGTCTTCCTCGGTCCTCCGACCAACCTCACCGCTCACAGGCGTAACCGCCGCTCGACAAATCTCGCCATGCGCAGATTCTCCGCCAGCAACATCCCACGTTCCACGCCAGCACGATCCCCATTAATGGGCGATCCGCTCTCTAAGCGGGCGTGACGTCGGGAGCGTAACTGCTGGCGAGATTCTCGCGCCTGCTGCTGCATGTTGCCACCGCTATATAAACCCCTATCACAGAGGGGTCAGGTAAGCCATTTTTATTCTACTTAGCCGTTACGTTGCTCGGATCTAGTGCTAACTTATTGTCGGAGGGTCCTCGGTGGTACCAAACCACCCCGGGACTTCTTTGCAGGTACTCGGCGCTAAGCTCCTCAAATCACCAATCTCCTCAAACCCATTGAGACCCACACGCAACAGGAGATCACCTCCAAAATCCACCGGGAGATCGACGGAAGACAACATCTGACGGAGACCCGAAAAGGACCTCCATCAGTTGGCTCCGTCTGTGGGAAAGCAAACTCCACAAAAACAAAGTTGGCCTTCAGATCTCCGCCCACATGGCAAGCGACCATCCTGAAGATCCAGGTACCAGCCGCCGCCTCCCCCTCACCGGAGGCGCGAATGAACCTCCTCCGGCGACCATCATCAACGCCCTCGCCAGCCGAATAGATCGGCTACAGACCCTCATGGAGGCGCTCGTCCGCGTCCAAACGGCCGGGCCTGGGCCCTAGATCGCCGCTCCTCCGCCTCCAGAAGGCTCTACTCTCGTCGGCACGGCTGACCACCGGCAAGCAACGACTCCTGGCCACAGATCTCACGGGCCGATACTCCTTGAGGCCCGCTGGGCGCCCCACGGCTCCACACCTAGGTCCGCCGCCTGAGCGCCTCGCCTCGAGCCTCCTCACGACCCCTACCCCCCTGAGGAGATGTCAGCCACCTCACCTGTCTATAGGAATGATCGACGCCCCCTCCCCCGACGGGGCCGCACAGAAGGGGCTCGCCACGACGGCTCGAAAGCCACCTCGCCCGGGGATCTGAGGGACCTCATCGAGAGGAACCGGGCCCACGCCCAGACACAGATCTCCCACAACAGAGGCCAGGGATCACAAAGTGACAAATCCTTGGGGTACCACGGTCGGCTCGATGCCCTCGAGAAGAAGATCGAGAGCATGCGCCGGGAAGGTCACCTCTCGGGCGACGGGGCTAAGTACGCCGCCGACTCACTCACCAAACCGTTCACCGAGGGACTGCTCGCTGTCCATGTCTCCTCGCGCAACAAACCCCCGAAGGTCTCACTGTTCGACGGGAAAACCGACCCGAAAGACCACTTGGATGCTTTCACCGCAGGGATGAGCTTCCAGGACCATTCCGACGCCGCCCAGTGCAGGGCCTTCCCAGCCACCCTCATCCGCGCAGGTCGGGACTGGTTCCGAGGGCTCGAGCCTCGCTCAATCTCGACCTTCGACGAGCTGTCTACTCAGTTCCTCGGCCACTTCGTTGGGAACCGCCGGCAGAAGCGCACGGTCGACTGCCTCTTCACAATAAAGAGCGGGGACAAGGAGACGTTCAAGGCTTACATCACCCGCTTCTACAATGCCCTCCTCGAGGTCCCTGAGCACCGGGACGAGATCGTCATCACGGCGCTCAGATCTGGTCTTAGGCACAAGGAGTGGTTATGCTCCTTTGCGTTGGCGCAGCCTAAGACCATGGCCGAGGTCAAGGCGTGGATCGAGTGCGAGGTTCAGCTGGAGTTCGAGGTGAAAGCGAACCTCTCCCGGGCAGAACGGACCGATCAGAAGAAGAAGGCTCGGGAAGAGAGGCCGGAGCGTCAGCAGCCCTATCACCCGAAGTTCCAGAAGTACACCCCGCTCAACGTATCCCTCACAGTGTTACTAGAGGGGGCCCAGGGCGAGGGGTTCTTCAAGTTCCTTCCAATCCCGCGTCAGGCCTCAAAGCGAACCCGGGGCCCTTACTGCGCCTTCCACCGGACGCTGGGCCATGCCACGGAGGATTGTAAGCAACTCCGGGACTACATCGAGGAGCTCATCCAATCGGGGCACCTCACCGCCAACTTGAGGGACAAACGGTAGGCCGACCGCGAGCAGGAGCAGTGTCCCCCTCCCGCCGAGCTGACCATCGGCCAGATCATGCTTGTTTTGGCAGACGACCAGCCCGGCACTCAGGTAGCCCCGTACCTGGTGCCGAGCACGGAGGCCGATGAGCCCCTAGGGAGCTCGGGCTGAGCTAATAAGGTCATCTATTAACATGTACTTTTCTTTTAAGGCAATGTAAACTCTTCCTAGGGTCTGTTGTTAATTTAATAAAGATCAATGGAACATTGCGAGAAAAAAGGGAAAGACCTTGTTTATTCAAAAAGTATTATAGGCTCCTCAGCCATACATACAAAAGGAAAAAGATTACAACAGCGGGGGGAGGGGGTGCAGAAGGCACTGCTCATGGTACTCGGTGAAAATCTCCGCCAGCTAAGGCCTCGCGAGATCCAGCCTCTGCCCTCGATTCCCACCGCGCGCATTGACCCCGAGCCTCGGTTCGTAGCACTCACGGACGAGTACCTCTGAGCGAGCCAGCCGATTCACGGAGATCAGGCCGAAGCGCCTCAGAGACCGCAGCTTACCCATGGCCTCGTCAAAGAGCTGCTCGGACAAGGGGTTGTAAAGCCTCGGCGACGCCCTCCAGATGGAGTACATCAGCAGCTGCAGTAGGGAGGAGCGCCGGGGGAGCAACTGGCCGAAGTGGTCTTCGATGCTCCCATAGACCAACTGCACCGTGTCCTCGGTGCAGTTCTGATCATAGAGGTATACGTCTTCGAAGTAGATGATTTCGGGGATGGTAAAGAGGAAGTTCTGCATCCTCAACGATCTGTCTATGAAGAGAGGAAGGACTCACGCTCCTTCAGCCTTATATAGCCCACTGCGCCCCAGCGGAGCTCAACAGTCGCCCGCTTTCGCCCAATAAGTCGCTGCCACAGGGCGATCATCGAACCTTTTCTGGCAGAATCGAAACGACGCGACCCTGGCGCATCGCCTCCCCCCACATTCAATGCGCGTGCTATGCGCACGGTCGCCGCGACCGTTCATGTTCCCCATACCTGCAACGGGATGGTTGGGCGAAACCTCATGAAGAATTAGCCGAGCGGCTGCCCTGCTCGGCTATACCTGACCAAGAGGCAGGGATCAAAGCCCTCGCTAAGAGGCAGCCGCGCAGCTTCACTGCCCGGTTATCCTTAGCAGGCCCCCTACGGCCCTTCCAACGCTAAGGATCCAAGCCCTCCTTAGAGGCAGTTCAACAGCTTCTCTGCTCGGATATCCCTGGCCGGTAGCTTCCCTACTCGCGACGCCAGGGATCAAAGCCCTCGCCAAGAGGCAACCCAGTAGCTACCCTGCTCGGCTATCCCTGACGGGTAGCTTCCCTACCGCAACGCCAGGGATCAGAAAGTCCTCCCAGAGGCAGTCGAGCCCAACCCTCGCTCAGCTATCCCTGGAGGGTAGCTTCCCTACCGCAACGCCAGGGATCAGAAAGCCCTCCCAGAGGCAGTCGAGCCTGAGGATCCCTCGCTCGGCTATCCTTCAGGAAAAAAGCCCTCGCCAAGAGGCACCGGGCAGTAACCCTGCCTGGGCAAGGGTCCTTGGTAGGCTTCTTACAGCCCCTCCCGCGCTAAGGACCAAAGTCCTCCCAGAGGCAGTCGAGTCCTTGCTTGGCCATTCCCCGGGTGGTAGCTTCCTACCACAACCGACAGGGAACAAAGTCCTCGCCAAGAGGCATTAGGCAGTAACCCTGCTCGGTCCCCGTCCTGAAGGATCAAAGCCCTCGCAAGAGGCAACCGAGCAACTACCCTGCTCGGTCATCTCCGGCTGGAAGCTCCCTACCCATGACGCCAGGGATCGAAGCCCTCGCAAGAGGCATCCGAGCGGCTACCCCGCTCGGTTATCCCAGGCTGGTAGTTGCCTACCTACGAAGCCCGAGATCAAAGCCCTCGCCAAGAGGCAACCGCGCAGCTTCACTGCCCGGTCATCCTTTGTGTGCTTCTTACAGCACTTCCAACGCTAAGGATCAAAGTCCTCCTTAGAGGCAGCTCAGCAGCTACCCTGCTCGGCTATCTCCGGCTGATAGCTCCTTACCCATGACGCCAGGGATCGAAGCCCTTGCAAGGGGCATCCGAGCGGCTACCTCGCTCGGTCATCCCAGGTTGGTAGTTGCCTACCCATGACGCCTGAGATCAAAGCCCTCACCAAGAGGCATCCGCGCAGCTTCACTGCCCGATCATCCTTAGTAGGCTTCTTATAGCCCCAACGCCAAGGACCAAGTCCTCCCAGAGGCAGTCGAGCCTGACCCTCGCTCGACCAGCCCCAACTAGGGGTCGCTGCTCGCAACCCAAGAAGTGAAAGGCCCGTGCCAAGGGACAACTGAGCAGCTTCACATTCATGCTCGGCACAAATACGGCGGACAACCCTATGCCCATCACATGCAAAGAATCCATGGCCCTAATAAGGGGCATCAGGCCCATCCGAGTCTGAGCGATCCCCCCTCGACTTAGGGACCATGGAGACGCCTCCTCCTCGGCAGGGCTTGGCACGCTTGGCAAGTGATCGAAATCAACTCGACGAGCGATCGCTAGACAGATGGCCGACCTGACATGGAAGCCCAACAGTGCAAGCAGAAATATTGTACCAGCATTCTTCATGAACAAAAGAAAAAGTTTTATTACTAAAAGGTAAAGTCTTTACAAAGGGTATTTTGGGCTCCCCAGCCTTACAAAATGCCCGGAGGCATACAAAATTCCAGAAGCAACTAAATAAAATGAGGAGGAAGACGGGGATGTTTCCTCCAATCAGAGCAAAGCTCTGTTTTGAATTTCAAAATTCAAAAATTGAAGCAACGCTTCAGATCCAGCGTTTTGCGCTGCGCGCCACGTGTCAAACACAGATGGGCTAGTGCCAGGAGTGCTGCGCCCTAAGCAGCGCACCCCAAATCAGAGCAAAGCTCTGTCTTAAATTTTAAAATTCAAAAGTTGAAGCAACGCTTCAGATCCAGCGCTCTGCGCTGCGCGCCACGTGTCAAATACGGGTGCACTAGCACAGTTGCGCTACGCTCTGCGCTGCGCGCCATGTGTCAAACACGGGTGCGCTTGCGCAGTTGCGCTGCGCTTCACGTATTGAATGTAGGTGCGCTAGCGCAAGGTGCGCCAGCGCTGGAATTAAAAATTCCCCACCGTTAGATCAAAAGATCTAATAATAATAAATTATTAATTAATCAGAATTAAAATTCTGTTATGAAAAGATCTTTCCAATCTTGTTAAAAACAAGAAGATTGCCTTCTGTAAAACAGAAGCCCTAGGATCAAAGATCCAACGGTGGGGAAACATCCCCAAATCAATCAGAGAAAGATCTCTTTAACTGATTTAACAAATCAATTTGCCCTATAAAAAGGCTCCTAGACTTCAAGTCTAGAGGACAGAGAGAAATATAGAGAAACCTCCCTAAAAAACTTTGAGAAAACTCAAAGAGAGAAAAGCAAGCTTCTAGCAAAAAGAAGATCATCTTCTTCAAGGTAAAGAACATGATTCTTGAACACAGAGATGAAATCATCTCATGAAAAGAAGAACTATCTTCTAAAAAAGATCATAGATTTACAAAAGACCAAGGTCTTTGATAAAAAAGAGATCAAGAGATCTTATTATAAAAACAAAAAGAAGTATTCACTTCATTCACAGATCCTTGATCTACAAAGGCAAAGCCCTTTTATAAATAAGAACTTTTGTTCTTGAATCTTGAGGCAAAGCCTCCTTTAAAAGAATATAAACTTGTTCTCTTATCATAAATTTTATCAAATGCGCTTTGCGCTATTGGAAAGTGCCTTGCACTCATGAACAAAGCTTTTGAGCTCCTTGGACCGGCGCTCAACGCCAAAGCATGCCACGTGTCAACCGCAGACACCACTTGCGCTTTGCGCTTTTGAAACAGAGCATTGCGCTCATGGGCTGGCGCTCAGCGCCAAGCGCGCCACGTGTCACTCACTGGTGCGCCACTAAACTAGCGCAAAGCGCTCACAACTTGAAAGCGCAATGCGCTAATAAACTGGCACTTAGCGCTAAGCACGACATGTGTCATTTTCATGTGCGCTACTTGGCAGAAGCGCAATGCGCTCTTTAATTGGCGCAAAGCGCCTGGTGCGCCACGTGGCGCACTGTCAGAACACACATTGTTCTGATGAATGCTATGCATTCAATACAAGACAAAAATTGTCAGGATCTGATGCTCTGCATTACTAAAAGGGCCAAGCCCAAATAAAGGCTCAACAGCCCAGAATAATAAAATGTTAAAACATTTTAATCTTATTGGACTTAGCCCAAATCTGGTCATAAGTCCTCAACCAATATTGAACTGAGCCCATTTGCTCATAAATATTCAACAGATCTAAGTCCCAAAGAAGGCTACAGATCTTCCAATCAATTCATACCGGTTCGAGGGTACATCTCTTTACTCCTCTGATATCTGTCGTTGTAATCCTTCAACGTCTTCAGAGAGTGACGGGTCCCGACAACCACACATTTCACGGACTACGATGTCCTTAAACCTTATAGACTACGATGTCTCTAAACCAGACTGTGGGGTCCTTAAACTCATGGACTACGATGTCCTTAAACCTTATAGACTACGATGTCTCTAAACCGGACTGTGGGGTCCTTAAAATTATGGACTATGATGTCCTTAAACCTTATAGACTATGATGTCTCTAAACCGGACTGTGGGGTCCTTAAACTCATGGACTACGATGTCCTTAAACCTTATAGACTACGATGTCTCTAAACCGGATTGTGGGGTCCTTAAACTCATGGACTACGATGTCCTTAAACCTTATAGACTACGATGTCTCTAAACCGGACTGTGGGGTCCTTAAACTCATGGACTACGATGTCCTTAAATCTTATAGACTACGATATCTCTAAACCGGACTGTGGGGTCCTTAAACCCATGGACTACGATGTCCTTAAACCTTATAGACTACTCTAAACCGGACTGTAGGGTCCTTAAACTCATGGACTACGATGTCCTTAAACCTTATAGACTACGATGTCTTTAAACCGGACTGTGGGGTCCTTAAACCCATGGACTACGATGTCCTTAACCTAGACTGTGGGGTCCTAAGCTCATGGACTACGATGTCCTTAACCTAGATTGTGGGGTTCTTAAACTCACGGTCTACGATGTCCGTAACCTGGACTGTGGGGTCCTTAAGCCCATGGACTATGATGTCCTTAACCTTGGACTGTGGGGTCCTTAAGCCCATGGACTATGATGGCCTTAACCTTGGACCACCATGTCCTTAAACTGGTAATCAACCGCAATGTCACTAAACTAAACAATAGAGTCCAAATGCTCTTTTGTTGGATCTAAATGATCCTGCTAAGTTGATCTTAGTCTAAAATTAGACTAACGTGTCCTTAACAAACGTTGAGTCGATCTTAGTCTAAAATTAGACTAATGTATCCTTAACAAACGTTTAAGTTGTTCTTAGTCTCAAATGAGACTAACGTATCCTTAAACCCAAACCAAACCCAAATCTAAGAAAATACGGATTTGGACTAATCCACGCCCTACGGGCGACAACATAAATTAGTCTCCGTATACAATCCACGGGCAACCAAAAACAAAACAAACACCCACGACACGAAATGACCATCTGGAGAAGGAGAAAGTGGTTACTGCGATGCGGTAGCGTAATTAACTGCAGGTGCTTGCGCCTGCAGGGAAGAGCGTCCCCACAATCACAAAACCCCTCAAACGAGGGGGAATCTGACGAAGTCTGCTACATCGACCGCATCCGTTTAAACCTTCGATACATGGTGCCATAAATCAACTCGGCATCTTCAGAGAGGTGGACGGATAGCACCAAATAGCATCTGCCCCCAGATTCAGGCAAGATATTTGTCTTCCCAGTTTCCAGCGGTAAACAGATTCTGGTAGGCCCGGTGGGACCTTTTCCTCTTTCCACTCCACACTTTGTGTGTCGTGTTCGTGAACAAATTGCGGTTTGATATGGTTGCCCTTGGGTTCGAAGTACTAAGATTTGGTTTCCTGCTTGGCGCAGAAAGCGAAACATCAATAGCATCCACTTGCATGAAGTGTTCCAACTGCAATTGCAACTCGCGCTCCGCCTCATCTGGAGGCACAGCCTACGGGCCCCAAGCAGCCTCCTTGTTCACGATGCCGGTGGAACGGGTCACTCAGGCCACCACTGGATTATTTTTGGGACCATGCTCTCGCCAACGAGCTTTAGCGCCTCTATACCAACACAGGAAGCTCCCAAGAAGTCGGTCTTTGATCGGCTTGCTACTACCGCGGCCCCTCTCAACGGGTCGTCCAGCTCCAGCGCCTCAGTCTTCGCCAGATTGGGCCAAAGTTCATGTGGGCCCACGATGAAGCCTACAATTCTAGAACAGGTTATTCCGAAGAGGATAGCCATCCCTGCTCCTGAAGTCATCAAGGCGGCTTCTCCTGCCAAAGGGTCGGTCTTTACAAGATTAACTGTTCCGGCTCCCACTCCGGCTCCCGTTCCCTCTCCAAAGTCTGTCTTTGACAGATTAAATACTGCTACTCAACGGACATCATTCTTCAAGAGGCTGACGCTAGCAACAGCCCTTCTCCAAAGCAGGGGGCAATACGAAGTCACCCCTCAAGCTGAAACCATCCCAACAACTCGACACGCTCGACGTCGCCACTGGCGCCAAGTGAGGAAGGCTGGGGGCAACTCTCCCTCTGGGCTAACTCTACCAGCCCCAACGGTGGAAGTCAATGCTGTTGTTCCAACTGGGAATAGCTTTGAACTGTTGAACAAGGTGCGCAGGAACTCTCCTACCACCGTATTGAAAAGATCTCCTCCGCCGGTGGAGAATGTTACAGAAATAAAGCTGGACCAGCCTCCTCAACGGCTGTCCTCTAAGGTATACAAAATCTGGCGATGGGTCCAGGAGTCAGTGGTCGATCAAGACTATCTCCGCCAACAAAAGAAGCTAAAGGTTCAGAAGGAAGGGAACCGTCCTAGCAAGCCACAAAGGACGACAATCACTTGGGTGCCCGCTGCAACGGCCCCCTCAACGTCAGCTGCTCAACAGAAAAGGAGGCCAGAGAAAGCCCCTGTGACTACGGCAGGCCACAAAGACGCTGAGCTCAAACGCCCCAAGTCTGGGGGCATAATGGTGCATACTGTTTACATGGCTTCTGGAAAAGAGGAAAGCCGCGCTTCGACGGGTCACCGACCGCTCACCCGATCAATAACAAAGGCCCAGGAACAGCAGCAGCAGAAGCTTCAAGAGATGCTGACTGCAATGGCCGCACTCACCGGGCCAAAAGAAAACCCGGAGGCATCATCAGAGCAGCGTCATGAACAAAAAACCGATGCTGACTTCCTATGCAGAGTCCTCGAAAAGAAGGACAGAGAAGCAGCAAAACAAGCTGCCAACATAAAACAAATGGCGCTTCTCTTCCAAGACATGGTAAGGATGATGATACAGCCGGACCCTCCAGCTGAAGACCCTCCGATCATTGTTGAAGACGATAGAGGGGAGACATTTAATCCTCCTCCGGCTCTTTCAGCAGCCAAGGAGGAAACCATTTCCAAGGCCGCACTGGATGACTATATAGCATAGCAAATACGAGCTCACCAGGCGAATGAAGCAGCCAGTCAAGTCGTCAAAACTGGGCGACCGTATCCAAGCTGGTATGACCAAATAAAATACCCGCCGGGATACACAATCCCCAAATTCCATATGTACAAGGGGACAGGCAATCCTCACCAGCACATCGCCCAGTTCAGAGCTCTTTGCGGCAACACCGGGGGCGATGATAAGTGTTTACCCAGTCAGAGCAAAGCTCTGTTCAAATTTCAAGATTTGAAATGAAGCGACGCTTCCGATTCCCCCAATCAGAGAAAAGCTCTGTTTCAAAATTCAAAATTTAAAATTGAAGCAACGCTTCAGATCCCGTGCGCTGCGCGCCACGTGTCAAAAGCAGACACGCCAGCGCCAGGAGCGCTGCGCCCTAGGCAGCGCACCCCCAATCAGAGCAAAGTTCTGTTTCAAAATTCAAAATTTAAAAGTTGAAGCAACGCTTCAGATCCAACGCTCTGCGCTGCGCGCCACGTGTCAAACACAGGTGCGCTAACGCAGGTGCGCTGCGTGCCACGTGTCAAACGTAGGTGCGCTGGCGCCAAGTGCGCCAGCGCTAGAATTAAAAGAATTCCCCACCATTAGATCTAATAATAATAAATTATTAATCAGAATTAAAATTCTGTTATGAAAAGATTTTTCAATCTTATTAAAACAAGAAGATTATCTTCTGTAAAATAGAAGCCTTAGGATCAAAGATCCTAAGGTGGGAAATATTCCCAAATTAATCAGAGAAAGATCTCTTAAACTGATTTAACAAATCAATTAGCCCTATATAAAGGCCCCAAGACTTCAAGTCTCATATAGAGAAAACTCTCTGCAAAATTTAAGAAAAACTCAAAGAGAAAGAAAGGCAAGCCTTTAGAAAAAAGAAGATCATTTCTTCATCTTTAAAGGTAAAGAATTAATTCTTGAACAACAGAGATGAAATCATCTCGTAAAAAGAAGAAACATCTTCTAAAAAAATCTTAGATCTATATAAAAGACCAAGGTCTTTGATTAAAAAGAAAAGATCAAAAGATCTAATCATAAAAACATAAAAAGAAGTATTTTACTTCATTCACAGATCTTTTGATCTATAAAGGCAGAGCCTTTTATAAAAACAAGAAATTTTGTTCTTGGATCTTGAGGCAAGGCCTCCTTTGAAGAACATAAATTTGTTCTTTGATCTTAAAATTGATCAAAATGCGCTTTGCGCTATTAGACAGTGCTTTGCACTCATGAACTGCGTCTTTGCGCTCCTTGGATCGGCGCTCAGCGCCAAAACATGCCACGTGTCAACCATAGACACGATCTGCGCTTTGCGCTTCTGAAAACAGCGCACTGCGCTCTTGGGTTGGCGCTCAGCGCCAAGCGCGCCATGTGTCACTCACTGGCGCACCCATAAGCTAGTGCAGCGCACTCATAAATTAAAAGCGCAGTGCGCTAACAAACTAGGGCTTAGCGCTAAGCGCGACACGTGTCCTCCGCGTGTGCGCTAACCGACAGAAGCGCAATGCGCTCTTTGACTGGCGCAAAGCGCCTAGTGCACCACGTGGCGCGCTGTCAGAACATACTTTGTTCTGATAAATACTATGCATTCAATATAAGATAAAAATGTCAGAGCTCAATGCTTGGCACTATTAAAAGGGCAGAGCCCAAACAAAGGCCTAACAGGCAGAACAAAAAATAAAATGTTAAACATTTTTAACTGGACTTAGCCCAATTCTGGCCATAAGTCCTCAATTTAAATTGAACTGAGCTCATCTGCTCTTCCAATCAATTTACACCCGGTTCGAGGGTACATCTCTTTACTCCTCTGATATCTGTCGTTGTAATCCTTCAACGTCGTCAGAGAGGTGACGGGTCCCGACAACCACACATTATGTCGGACTGTGGAGTCCTTAAATCCACGGACTATGATGTTCTTAACCTTGACCGTGACGTCTTAAAACTAACGTCGGACTGTGGAGTCCTTAAATCCACGGACTATGATGTCCTTAACCTCGACCGCGATGTCTTAAAACTAACATTGGACCGTAATGTCCTTAAACTAATTATCGACCGCAATGTCACTAAACTAAACAACAGAGCCCAATTGCTCTCTTGTCGGATCTAAACGATCCCGTTAAGTTGATCTTAGTCCAAAATTAGACTAACGTATCCTTAACAAACGTTTAAGTTGATCTTAGTCTCAAATGAGGCTAACGTATCCTTAAACTCAAACCCCCCCAAACCCAAATCTAAGAAAGATATGGATTTGGACTAGTCCACGCCCTACGGGCGACAACATAACTTAGTCTCCGTATATAATCCACGGGTAACCAAACACAAACAAACACCCACGACACGAAGTGACCATCTGGAGAAGGAGAAAGTTGTTACCGCGATGCGGTAGCGTAATTAACTACAGGGGCTTGCGCCTGCAGGGAAGAGCGTCCCCACAATCAAAAACCCCTCAAACGAGGGGGAATCTGACGAAGTCTGCTACATCGGCCGCATCCGTTTAAACCTTCGATACATGGTGCCATAAATCAACTTGGCATCTTCGGAGAGGTGGACGGATAGCACCAATTAGCATCTGCCCCGAATTTCAGGCAAGACGTTCACCGCGTCTCTGCCGCGTCTTTCGGATGGGAACAATAAGCTTTTGCTCCGTCAATTCGTCGGCAGCTTGTCGGAAACAGCATTTGAGTGGTACTCCGAGCTTCCAAACGACTCTATTAAGACTTTCACAGAAATGGAGTTGTTATTCACCCAGCGATACGCGAGTGCTAGTGAACGCACCCCGATAACGGCATTGATCAATGCCAGGGTGAAGCCAGGCAAGACGTGGGTCCAATACGCCATCTGATGGCGGAATCTCTGGTCGAAATGCGAACAGCGGATCGAAGAAGCGCCAGCGGTAGGCATGTTTGTGGGCACTTTGGACCCTCATGCAACCATTTTACAATTCATGATGTTCTTTAAGCCGACCACATTCCAATCCTTAATCGACAAACTGGCCCAAATGGACCAGATGGGTCATAGACCGTCTCCTCCAAAGCTGGACTCTCGAAACGAGAAGGGAAAGGGGAAAGCGATCGTCGTAGCCAATGTTCAACAGCAGCCTGGTGGCCCGAGATCAGTTGATCGCCAAAATAACAGAACTCGATCTCTCGAAGATAAAATGAGTCGCCCTTACTCGTTCCCTCGAGACAAGACAAAGAGGTTATTTGAGCTTGCACTCCGCAATAGACTCATTACGCTCCCAGAGCCAATACGCCCAGCGCAACCAGGCGACATTAGAAATCCTAACTACCGCCCTTATCACCGAATGTTGGGCCATCCGATCGAGGATTGTTACATCTTCAAAAGCTGGATAGAAGATCAGTACCAGTAGGGAAAATTTGTATTATCTAAGAACTGGAAGGTGAACCCGCCTCGGCCATACGCTCCCAAGAAGACGGATACACCGGGGGCATCATGTTCTTTTGTAGACGAAGCTCCATGGGAAGTCGCTTTTTCAGCCAAGACGAAAAGAATGCTGAAGGATCTCCACACATGTCCGGCAATTAGGTAGAAGAATCCACTGGAACCTAAGATCATCGAGGGGATTCTAAAGCCGCGCTCAACTCCAAAAATTGGTAGTGATGGCCAAAGCATTCATACCCAGCCGTCAAAATCTACAAAGAGGAAGAAGAAATCCAAGAAGCCCGTAAAGCCCGGCGACAAGCGCACGGGCCTACAAAAACAGATTGACGTGTTAGAAGAGTATAACCAGAAGGCGCGGACTCCGATCACACTTCAAGAGTTTCTCAGCCACGTCCTTGAGGACGGAAATGATGGACTCATCAGATGAATCTGAAGATTACGTGGCAAGTTGCCATGTGATCTCTCACTCATCGATAGACGATGAAGAAGCTCCTTGCACCGAGAAACTGGGGGCAAACCTGAACCAGAACTCCTGGGGCCATCAGATGAAATAATTGATGCATTCCTAAACACAGCTCTTCTTAAAAGCAAAGCTGATCGGGAGCGTGAGATGGCCATATTTGAAAAGGCCAAACGTCGGCAACTGGACGAAAGGGCTGAAATATCCCCGCCAGATCAGAATACCTCCATTGCGAATAAAAACAGGTTCAAGACGAGGAAGAGGTTCGCCAAAGCCATATCAATGGGAATGAAGCTGCCACCCTCCGAAGGAAACATTCTTAGTGAAGCAGAAATACATCCTAGCTACTGCTTATATCATCGAAAGATTGCGCACCCTACTGAAGAGTGCAACGCTTTTAAAAGATGGTGGCAGGGATATGTTGCTCACCGGAAAAATTTCAAGCGGATAAAACGCAAAGCTCGTCGGGAGCAGAAAAGTATGACCGAGGAGCATAAAAGAACCACCGGCAACTGTCGCATGGTCAACGCCGAGGGATCGCAAGTTCTTACCTTCGGGAGCGAATCTGATGAAGAAATGGCTCTTGGCCCTCTCTTTAAAGAATCCACCATGGGAAAAGAGAAAGAACCGAAGACCTGTGAAAATATTCAGCTGCGCAACCGCACGCTGTATGAAAAGAATCTTGGACCCTCGAACAGTGGGTCAAATAGAAAGGATAAGGGAAAAGAAAAGGTTTCTGAGGATATCATCCTTGATGACCAAGCCGTCGAAAAGCTGACAGCCAAGGACCCGCCGAAGAAGAGTAAGGTGGACTACAATGTTCTCGCACACTTGAGGAAGATACCCTCGCAGCTCAGCATCCTCGACGCCCTTCTGCTATTCAAAGAGGCGAGAGATTCTTTGATTAAGGCACTGCAGGAACCCGAGAAATTCCAAGCTTTCTTCACCGAAGAAAAGATGAAGAATGAGCTGGAAGAAATACACACAGCCGATATCACCTTCGGCAATGAAGATCTCCTCCTTGGGACATGCGAACACAATCGTCCTCTATATGTCTCCGGATACTGTCATGACATCAAGATAGGTAAAATCCTGGTTGACAATGGGTCCTCCGTCAACCTCCTCAACGTGAGAGTGTTGAAGGAAATCTGCATGAGCGTTCAACACCTTGCTCGCGACAAAATCACCATCTCCGGGTTCGACTCTCAGTCATCACGGACGCTTGGGTCCGTGATACTGACGTTACGCTTTGGACTGCTCATCACGGACATCAAGTTCCACATCATTGACTCCAAGACGTGCTACCACGCTTTGCTCGGCCGGCCTTTGTTACACGAGTACAACATCATCCCTTCTATACAACATCAGTGTATGAAGTATTTCAAGGATGGTCTCGAGTATACTATAACAGGAGAGCTGAACCCATTCTCCGTGAACGAAGTCCGCAAGTACGAAGACGTAAGATACTTCTTACCAGACTTTGAGGACACAGAAAGATGTCATAAACCGGAAAACAAAGCTATTCCTACCATTCCGGTCTTTGGGAGTGATACCGAGGAGGAAGAAGAGATAGTTTACTCAGGTCTGCCCCAGTGCAACAAGCCGGGACCGTCCGCTCCTATGTTGATCTTCGGCAGCGACTCAGAAGATGAGGTCAACGCCGTATTCTCTGCTCGGCCATCCATACAAACCTTCGCTGATGAAGATCAAAGTTTGCAAGTTGCCATGGTTCCGCCAAAGCATCATAAAGAGCTAGATGTGCTTGATACTTACAGTGTAGAAGAATTACAGACATTCTACGTCCCTCCCAGGCGAAAAGGTGAAAAGGCGATCCTATTCTACCGATCCGGGGAAACCAAAGTGGAAAAAGAAATCTGGCATGACACGGATTCTACACTTGACAGGCTCCAGCCCATCCGTTTGCCCAGATATTACACAGACGGACTAAAGAGACTCTTGAGACGCCAAGATGTACCCCTTAAGCAAACTGCGCGACAAGCACGGTTCTATAACAGGATCTGGAACGTGCCCGGAACTCAACGAAAGTTGCCCAACAGGAGAATGGAAACGACCGGGCTTGGGTATGTTCAATCCAAGAAACGGGAGCTACTCCGCGACTGCTACGTCATACATGACTTTGATGAAGAAGGAGATGCTCTGTGGGAAGAGGCTAACCCTGAACCAGAAAGAGCTCCCGCCGTGAAAATACCCGGTCCGTCGTTCGAAGAACAAATGGACAAGCTTATAAGGGAAGCAGGTCAAAAGGTTCGAGACGACCATAATCGCGAAATGGCCATCTATGAGAAAGCCAGGACGCAACACCTCCTTCAGCAGGCTGTGAAAAATGAGAATGCTCCTCCTTGCCAACCCGTTGTACAAAAGGCCCGACGCAGAGGCAGAAACAAACCAATGAACGGGAAAGGTGTTCGACAATGACAAAGCGGGTCCAAGAAGCCACGCGATCAAGAATCGAACAGCCAGGATTCATCTCTTATAAAGAAGATGGGTCGAGCATACTCTTTTGCCCAAGACAAGACAAAGAAGATATTCGATCTCGTCATAAAACATCAAATGATTACACTCCCGGAGTCCAAGCACCACGAACAAGCAGGCGAAGTCTCTCATCCAGACTATTGCTCCTATCACAGGGCAATAGGACATCCTCTCGAAGACTGCTTCACCTTCAAGAATTGGGTCGAAGACCAGTATCAGCAAAGCAGATTCTCTATATCCAGCAGCTGGAGGGTAACCCCGCCGCAGAAGCATGAACCCAAAGCCATAAGAGTAGAACCAGATCAACATCGGTCTTGGAAGCGAGCTCGCACCTATCACGTGATCACACTGTCAGAAAAGGAGCCCGAGAATGTGGATGAACTCTCCTGGTGCTTCGAAAATGATGATGATGAGGTAATCTCGGAATTTCCACCGGCACCAAAAAAGCTAGAGGATGGAATACATACTACCGCAGATAACCTCAAGAAAATTGACTTGGGGACGGCAAGTGACCCGCGACCGACATTCGTTAGTGAGCTATTGTCTGAAGAAAGGGTGGCTGCACTAAAAGACGTGCTTATGCAGCATAGAGATTGCTTTGCATGGAACTATTCCGAGATGCCAGGATTAGATCTAGATATTGCTGTGCATAAATTGGCAATATCCCCGGACGTTAAGCCAATCAAGCAAGCACCAAGGAGAATGCGGCTTGAGCTTGAGATGAGTATCAACACCGAGGTCAAGAAGCTAATCGACTCCGGCTTCATCCAAGAGGTTCAATATTCTGACTAGATCGCTAACATTGTCCCAGTGATGAAGAAAAATGGGACGGTGCGCATCTGCGTAGACTTTCGGGATCTCAATAAAGCCTGCCCAAAGGACGACTTTCCAGTACTGGTCACCGAACTGATAATAGACAATACGTCCACTCATGAGGTTTTCTCCTTCATGGACGGCTCATCAGGATACAATCAGATAAAGATGCATCCTGAGGATCAGAAGCACACCGCTTTCCGGACCCCTTTAGGCATATTTTGCTACAAGATGATGCCTTTCGGTCTAAAGAACGTCGGTGCCACCTATCAGAGGGCTATGACGAAAATCTTCGACGACCTCGTACATGAAATCGTCAAATGCTATATCAACGACCTCATAGCAAAAAGCAAATCATACGAGGAACATTTAGATCATCTGAAGATCATGTTTCAGCGCCTCCGGCAGTACAACTTGAAGATGAATCCTCTCAAATGCGCGTTCGGAGTCTCCTCGGGCAAATTCCTGGGATTCATCGTTCGACACCGAGGCATCGAGATAGACCCGTCGAAGATCAAGGCGATTATGGACATGCCTCCGCCAAGGACTCTCAAGCAATTGCGGTCTCTCCAAGGAAAGCTCGCGTACATCCGGCGATTTATAGCCAATCTCTCAGGCAAGTTCTGTCCTTACAGTCACCTGATGAAGAAGGGAACCCCTTTCGTCTGGGATCACAAATGCCAAAGCGCACTGGACGAAATCAAGCAATATCTGCAGAATCCGCCAGTGCTGGCTGCTCCGGTCAAGGGAAAACCTCTCGTCCTGTATACGACATCCCTCGAAGGTTCTTTAGGTGCGCTATGGGCATAAGAGAACGACCAAGGGAAGGAGAGAGCCCTCTACTATTTAAGTCGAGTTCTCCTGGGGGCAGAAAGCAATTACTCTCCATTGAAAAACACTGCCTGGCGTTGATCTTCGCAATAACGAAGCTCAGACACTACGCGTTGGCACATGAGGTCCATCTCATATCGAAGGTGGATCCTCTCAAATATTTGATGTCGAAGGCCATATTAACAGGACGGCTTGCTAAATGGGCCCTGCTCTTGATGGAATTCTTGATAACTTATCGACCTCTTAAGGCAGTGAAAGGCCAGGCCATCGCCGACTTCCTCGCTGAGCATCTGATACCTGCCGATTCTCCTTTGAATTGCGAACTGCCAGACGAACATGCGTTTGACACGATCGACAGGGGTGATACCCGGTAGGAACTCTATTTTGATGGAGCATCTTCCATGAAGAAGCGCAGACAAAGCACCCCCATAATCAAATCAGAGGTAGGCCTCATCTTCGTGACTCCACAAGGAGGAATAATGCGCTTCGCCTTCTTCTTGACAGAGCCGAGAATGAACAATGAAGCCGAATATGAAGATTTGATAGCAGGTCTCGAGATCGCTATCGATATAGGAATTGAAAACCTCCTCATATACGGAGATTCCCAACTAATCGTTAGTCAAGTAAATGGCGACTATCAGACGTGCAAACCAGAGTTGGTGAAGTACGGCGAAAGGGTGCAGCAACTGTTGACCCAAATTCATTCCTACACCCTGGAGAGCATACCGTGCACGGAAAATAGCAAAGCAGATGCATTAGCCAAGCTCGCTAAAGAGCTGGCCGACGAGAACCTCGATGACGTGAGGATCGTTGTGCAAAGCCGCCGGGTTGTCTCTCCAGCAGAAGTATCTTCGGAGTTGTCCGAAGAAAACGGAGCGACCGAGCGAATGACCTTGCAAATAAAAGATTAGGAAAAGGCCGCGGATTGGAGAGAAGACTTTATAGATTACTTCATATCCCGTCGAACACCTGTTCATACCATAATATTGCATTATTATATTCCCCATTCTTATTCGTTTTATAAATAAACAGGTGCTTTTGACGCATGTCTGCTACATATTACAGGTTACAGGTTCTTGAATCTAAAACAGTGAAAAAGATAAAAGATAATGTAAAAGTGAGACTTTGACCAACAAACAAAGAATCTTGATCAAGCCTACACAGAGATCGGTACAAAACAGCGCAAGGTTCAGGACTTCGTCACGAAGCAACGATAAAAGTCCGCTACAATGTTCACTAGAGATCTGGAGAAGACCTAGAAGCCCAATTGAAAAAGGACATATAGAAAAAGGAAGTAAAAGACACCAGTAGCTATACCCAGAAGTTACAAAGCCTAACTCCTCAGTTTGGCCGTGGAACCGCGGCCAAACCTAGCTTCGGGTCGCGGTTCCGCGGCCGTGTATAGCACACGTCGGTGGAAAATTTCACGGGAGCTCTGGCGATGCGTTGACTAGTCTTCCTAGGGGCAATTTTGTAATAGCACATGTGCGAGTCATTGTAACCCTAATTTTCCTATCCTCTATAAATAGGAATTCTAAATATTGTATTAGGTATGCCTCTTTTTCATAAATAAAATTCAGATTCATTTGAAGTTGGAAGAGCATCATTCTGTAAGTTCATTTTTATTTTTGTCGTAGTTCTATAATTAAATTCTTGCCCTAGATAAATTATTCTTTTGCCTTAGTTTAATCTAGTGTAGAATTTCTTAAACCGCAGTAGGTAATTAATCTATTAGATCTAAAAATACATATAATAAAAATGATGTTTTTAATAGATCCCTTAATGAGCGAGTAATTTCCTCGCTTGTTAGGGTTAGGAATAGGGAAGAGTTTGAGAGATGAAGATCTCTCATCTCTTTCGTACCCAATCATTTATAATAATTAGAACTTCATGCATGCATGCATGATCCGCTCCCTACGGCATCCTACCCACGAGGTAAAGGTGAAACCGTAGTATAAAGGACCGGACATGCATGCCTTCCATGAAGGTTAGAGCAATTATTAGGAAAGGACGGACAAGGATCTAGAGGAAGAAACATTGTTTCTTCCCAATCATCCTAATCCCCTTTACTAATAATTACTATAACTCCTAAAAGATTTAATTTAGGGCATTGAAAGAGGTGTGAAATTTAATCTTACCAAACTTCACCTAGATCTAATCCTAGCAAGTTTCTTAATTCTCGTACAACTTAGTTTTTAGATTTAATTAGAAGATCCAACACCCATTGGAATTAGCTCGTAAGAACATTTAGGAAATTAACACCATCCCTGTGGACCGACCCGTACTCACCGGCTAGCTGCAAAGCGATGCCGTTCTTGATTGTGGTAAAATATTTTTGATCGTTAAAATCCTACAATAATCAAATGGCACCGTTGCCGGGGATGGTGTAAAAATTTCCTTTTTGTAATTTCGGGTTAATATAAATTTTATAAAAATCATAAAAATCTGAAAATAGAAAAAGTTCAAAAAATTTTATCGTTTAAAGGGTTTATCGTTTGAATTTTGCAGGAACAGCGAAGAATCTCGGATCTGGAAAAATCCAGAGTGCGAAACAGAAAAAGGGTACATTAGAACAGAGGAGGATTGGAACAAAAGAGCTGTGGAAATTTTTTCAGAGAACGATCCCTCCACATAACCGCGTTTCCGCGGCCGATCTGCGCCAAAAAACCGCGGAACCGCAGCGCTTCTGCCATGTCAACCTGCGAAATTTCACTGTTTGTTTTCTATTCCCTCTTTATGCAAATCCCCATATATCTTTTTGTCAACTCTTTTGCAGGATTCTTTGCGCATAAATAAGAATATCTTTCCCCTTCTCAATAACAGATTTTCTGCAGGATTTTTTGCGCCGCGCTTAAAATAAAAATATTTTTTCTTTGATTGCAAGTGATTTACTGCTTTGCATATTTTAATCGGACTTTAAGGGGCTTTTGACCAATTCAGATTGGGTGGGGATTTTATCACCCTTTCCAGGACCCCAGAAATCACTTAAAGCATTTGCATTGACCACTCTTAATTAAAAAATACTAGACTCAGCCCTAAGGACGTTGAGCTTAATAGGACAGAGGACTAGTTATAGGCATCGACCGTTTATCCTAACCTGACTTTGCGGTGTCTAGGCAAGTGTGTCTAAGGCAAGTGGTTATTTAATTAGGACCGCTACTTGTAGCGGGGAGCCTCCCACTTACCTGGCACTTACCTGGCCACAATTGGCGGTGAAGAGGCGGTTTGAGGTCCTATTTCTAACCCTTTAGAACAGTTAGGAGCTGTCTAGCTGACCTAGGTGACCCTAGATCTAGGCCTGATTGTGCATTTGTGGTTGATCGCATTTGTGTCACAAATCTCTTTTCAAAAATCTTTTTGCAAAAATTTCACATAAAAAAGGAAAAATCTTTTCAAAAAAAAACTTGCAACTTGTCGCTAAAGGAATCCTTGCACTCCACTTACACCACTTTTTCTCATTGACGTTTTCTTACCTCCACATTCTATCTTTCATTTTTCTGACTACACTACCCCTTTAGTGTATGTCACTTTGGATTAGGAACACTAGCGCCCGATTAGTCCGTGTTTCATTAGTACCGACCGACGAACCTTTCAACACCGAAGTCGAAATTCCGTCCACTTCCTTACCTCCACCTTCAAATTCTTCTTCCGAAGGTATGTCGGGATACAATCCTAACAACACCTTACCGACGGGACTGATTCCACCTCCGTTAGGTGCGAATAACCCGAATCTCCCGCCTGCTGAAGCACCCACACAAGTCGCGCTCTAGGATCTCTTCTACCCTGTCCGCACCTTTTTACCTACCTGTCTTTCACCCCCACTGGCAAATGGGGATAATTTTGAAATAAAACCCCACTTCATCAATATGCTGCCAAAATTTCATGGATTGGAATCCGAAAATGCCTATATCTTTATTAATAAATTCCAAAACGTTTGCGCCATGATGAAAACTACCCAATTAAGTGATGACGCTATAAGGCTAAGGGTCATTCCTTTCACCTTATGTGACTTAGCCGAGAAGTGGCTATATAGCACAGCATCACATTCAATTAGAAATTGGGATGAGTTTGTGAAAGCTTTTCTTAAAAAGTTCTATCCTCATCACAAAACTGTTAGAATCCGTAATGAGATTATACAATTTTCCCAGCTTCCTTCCGAACCATTTTGGAAGAGTTTTGAAAGATTTAAAGACCTACTCGTTCAATGCCCTCATCATGGGATCGAAAGTTGGCAACTCTGCCAAACATTATACGAGGGATTGAACCCGGCAACGAAGCAGTTGCTAGAAACCATTTGTCAAGGTCACTTTCTAACCAAATCTAGTGAGGAAGCGTGGCAGTTTCTTGAGGACCTTAGTGAACAAACAATTCAGTGGGAGAGCACCAAGACCACATCATCATCTTCTTCTATTGGTTAATCTAGGGCAGGCATACATCAATTAGATATGTCGATTGCTATGAAGGCCGAGATGGCCGCTCTTACGAAAAACCTAGAAGCGATTGAGACCAAAATCTCATCGTCTTCTCCTGCCCCTGTTATGCCTCCACGAACTGTGTGTGCTTGTTGTTCGGATCCATCGCATCTCACCAAAGAGTGTCTTTACAATCCATCTACTCAAGGATACGATCAAGTCAATGCTGCCTTTCAGCAACGACAAAGAAACGATCCATACTCTTCAATATACAATCCGGGTTGGAGGAGTCACCCAAATTTCGCTTGGAACCAAAATCAACAATTCCAAGGAAACAACAATTTTCAAATGCCTCCTCCTCCACAACAACAAGCACCTCCACAAACTCAATTTCAGCAACCTTTCCAACAGCAACCTTACCCTAATCAAGTGAACAATTTTGTGCCTAACAATTCTTACCGGCCAAACAATTTTGTTCAACCTAATAATGACAAGGTTACTTCGCTCGAAAGAAGTCTAGATGCGTTCCTAAAACAATCTACACAATCTGCAGCAAGATTAGAGACTTCTATTCAATCTTTGGTGCAAAACAGTGCCTCACACGATCAAAGTATCAAATCTATTGAGGTACAAATTGCACAACTCAATGCAGCATTGAGCGAGCGAGAAAAAGGAAAGCTTCCATCTCAACCACTGCCAAATCCCGGTCACG